>CAWUFW010002072.1:0-2418026 GCA_963921515.1 Calotriton arnoldi | reverse complement strand
CAGTGTAAACATCAGAAAAAAGTGGGGGCAACATAAGAGGCAGATCCTACTCTCCTACACTTCTCTTTCCTCTTTCTATATTTCTGTTGCTTTTTTCTGCACTTATCTTGCCTCTTTCTGCACTTCTCTTGCCTCTTTCTACACCCCTCATGTCGCTTTCTGCACATCTCTTGCCTTTTTCTGCAACTCTGTTGCTTCTTTCTGCACTTCTCTACCTTCTTTCTGCACCTCTCTTGCTTCTTTCTGTACCACTCTTGCCTCTTTCTGCACACATCTTGCCCATTTCTGCACATACTTGCCTCTTTCTGCACCTCTCTTGCCTCTTTATGCAACTCGCTTGCCTCTTTATGCACCTCACTTGCCTCTATCTGCACTTCTCTTGCTTTTTTCTGTACCTCTCTTTGTTCTTTTGGCAACTCTCTTGTCTCTTTCATCACTTCTCTTGCTTCTTTCTGCACCTCTATTGCTTCTTTCAGCACCTCTCTTGCTTCTTTCTGCACTTTTTTGCTTCTTTCTACACCTCTCTTGCCTGTTTATGCACTTCTCCTGCATCTTTTACACCTCTCTTGCTTCTTTCAGCACTTCTTTTGCCTCTTTCTGCACTTCTCTTGCCTCTAACTGCACCTCTCCTGCCTCTTTCTGCAGTTCTCTTGCATCCTTCTGCACCTTTGTTGCTTCTTTGAGCACTTCTCTTGCCTCTTTCTGTACCTCTCTTCAGGCGCGGTGCGTCCATCGGGGCGTTGGGGCGTAGCCCCCCCGCCCGCAGCTCCCTCTGCATCTTTGAACTTAAGTAAACTGAATCAGTTTACTTAAGTTCAAAGACGCCGAGGGAGAACTGACAATCATGTCAGTCAGCATGACGTCGGACCGCCCACCCCCTTCAGAGTCTGAAGGGGGTGGGCGGTCCGGCGTCATGTTGACTGACATGATTGTCAGACGGACATGGGGCAACAGGCAGCAGCACAAGTGCGCATGAGTGGGGAAGGGCAGCGAATTTTCGCGCCGTGCCCAGTCATGCGCACTTGTGTTGGCACTGGCTTGCGCATGCCCATTAGGAGAGTGAGTGTTGAGCAAAGGCTCAAACCTCGGTCTCCTCGGCAGGCGGGCGAGTACTAACCGTGCCCTAAGCCAATCCTGGCGCTGCTGGCAGCGCCAGGATTGGGTGAGAGGGGCTGTAGGCGCCAACGGACCCGAGGCAGCGCGGACGGCAGACCTGCTGCTCAGGTAGGATTTATTTTCTTTATTTTAAAACTCCCCCCCCACGGCGCGACACCCCCCGCGAGCCGCGACTGGAGGGATACCCCTTACACTATCGAGCCTTATCAATCATGTGACTTTGATCGGTCTTTTTCCTCTGACCTTCTAGCCATGGTCCTTGCCAATTTCTAGTTTGTTACAGGATATTCATTTGGGTTCATGCACACTTTGAGAACATGTAATGCACTTTTCCACACCTCATTACTGTATATTGCTTATGGAGCACATTGCTTCGGGCTACATCTCCCATCATTACTTTTGCTGCTGTATCACTTGTGTGCATCTCACGGCGCCCAACTCCGCCCTTAAATATCTCCGTTGTGGCACCGCCAGCGTCCTCGAGCCTGGCGTTGGTCGGATTTCACAGGGGCACCCTCCTTAGGTAAGCCTCCTCACACCAGCCATGCTGTACTCGCGACTCGGTGTAGCGCCTTAAAATCTCCGTAGCTGTTGCTGCTTTGCCCGCTGCTCCCTCTTTCCCGAGCTGCGCTTCCTTTACGTATTAACCTAAACCAATGAGCATGCTAGCTCTATAGTTCACTTTGGTTTCTGATTCCAATTATAATAACAAAATTGCCCGCAACTCTATTACCCATTGCTGCGGTTCAAATTGGTGTATGTTTTAAAGGTGCAGTGTAGAAATTACTTGCGGCTCCTTGATGCACATGCCGCGGTTCAAGATGTATTTACTGGTTTATGAACCAGCCTGAGCATACCCTTCAGCATGATGCTCAGTGCCCCACATGATTCTCTTTTTCACACACGTTGGACTGTATTTACTTCACGGCGCACTATTTGAGCATCTTGCTCCTAACAGGCCCGGCCACGGTGTGTCTCCCCATTGGCCATTATTGGACTGTTGGTGCAGTTCTTCCTTCGAGGTGAACACATTCCTTTATGTACCCTTGCGTGTATCCTGCGCTTTTAAAACTATCAACCCCTCGGGCTGTTAGCACTAGGATCCCATTTTGGGTGTCCTAACAATCAAAGCTTGTCACATCTGCATCCTTCTGGCTCCTGCTTCCAAGTTATCAACAGACAAATATTTTGACTGAAATAATACAAAAGAATATTTACGATTTGAAGCCAGAAGTGAAACGGAAGCCTGTGTTTTGTAAACTGAACTGATGATGGGGTCGACATTGCCTCTTTTGTTACAAACTCTAGGGCACTCTTGTTCGCAACTGTCTGTCACCAGGCACCTTCACTGTGCCGCTTTTTGAAGCACCTACCTTTGCATGATTATATATAAATTTCACTGCTACAACTGTGATTAAATAACTGATTTTTTGTAGACACGAGTGAATTCTCTGTCTATTAAGGACGTAACGTAACTGTCCTTCCTCCGAGGGAAGGGAACCGCTGTTTTCTGTGATCTAACTGGCCCAGGCCAACATCTAGACACATTCAAACATGGCATTTTCAAATATCTTAGACCAATCTTTCCACACAAACTGCTTCCAAATCGGTTACAGTACATTTTGGCCTAGTGCCACGATTCTAAACTTAAAAAATAATAACAAACTGCCCTATGGCATCGCTTAGTGTACTGTAGTAGCTTTAGTTGCATTTATATAGTGCTTCATATACCAGTTGAGGCGCTGAAGCACATTTACAGATGACTGGCACACTACTCAATAACAGTAGCTGTGGCTTGGTGTGAATCGTGGAAAAAGAAGAGACCAATTGGATGCCTCCAGTTTTAGATGCCAGGGTACGGACATCACGGAAGTGTCTGAGGGCAGTGGGGCCTATGTGGAAATTGTTTTGGTCCCATGTGTGAATGGCAGAGACCGCCTACATGGTGTGATGCAAAGGTTTCTCTACGCGTACGCGTGGAGTGTAACAAAGGAGAGTGTAACAAAGGAGAGAGACAGCTGTGGTAGTGTCCACCATCCTTCGGGTGATTTGTTCCAGTTTCGAGTTGGTGCCAGGCAGGCTCGCCATGGGCTCTGTCTGGCTTCCTCCATACTCTTATTGTTTCAGTTTATTATAGCTGCGCGGCTTGTGAGGTCATTTATAGCCGAGCACCCTTGCACTCCCAAATGGAAGGCATGTCTGTGCAAACTGCTGTTAAGCTTGGCGTGGAATGTGTAAGGTTTGAATGTGTAAGCGTGAGTAGTGTCATATTAGATTTGGCAATCAGTGCTCGCTACTCGCTAGAAAGAGGTTCAGCTCTGTGGTGTCAAGTTTACAATTTCAAAAGCTGTTTTAAGCATTTTGTTGGGTTTCACATCCGCATTAATGCCTAGACTCTCTCACGCTCCCCAGACTGTGTACCCTGGCCTTGTCACTCTCCAAAACTCACTCCCTTCCGTGCTTATATCTAGGCAGATCCTGCTGTTCTGAGGGTAGGTGGGGGGCTGTGTTTATCTTTATATGTCATATGCTACGAGAAAAATCATTTCTACAATGTGATTGTTTGAGTGCTTGCAAACAGTAGCGTAGTCCATGTGGTTGTGATGTAATGAAAGTAGGGGAACGTTAACTTTAATTTTTTTATCTTCGGTTGAAATGGTTTACGCTTACATTTTTAATATAAGCAATTCAGAAAGAGTTGGGTGGTATTTCTCAAAAATGACTGCCTCTACAGCACAAACTTTAGTCTCATCGTGGTTTCTCTTTGGGTATATGGCTTTCTGGTTAACAAACTTCGAGGTTGCTGCCCCATACATCTACAGGTGGTGTTTTACCTTAAATGAGCAAGCTCAGCTCTCTAGCAATATTAATGTAGATGCTCCCTTAATTGTTGCAATCCTTTACTTCCATTAAGGGGTTCGGGATGGTGGTCCAGTGGTGGTACCAAAGTAAGGGGGCAGGGCCAGTCACTTGTACCTGAACAAAGGCCACAGGCTGCTGCAGCGAGAGCCGTATCAAAAGGTGGCTGACTTGGACCCAGTCCTTCCGGCCTTTGAGGAACACCAGCCCTAGGCCAGCTCTGCACTGCAAGTACATCACAGCTCCACAAAGCCAGCCATCCGTGTAAGTGCCCTCTGCCCCATAAGACCATCGCACATCCCCCGTCCCCCACCCCTGTAACTCACCAGGCCTCGACAGTTGTGCACGGAAGCAAAATGTCATGGTCAAATAATGGCATTTGAATTCCCTCTGCTGGAGAATCGGCTTTTCTAGAAATAGGGCCTCTGATTAATAATGATACAGGGTTGTAGCATGGAGTGCGAGGGTTAGAGTTTGGGCACAGGGGGTATGTGATCCTTCCACTGAGTAGCGCCGATGCCATGTGTGATACTGATTACCAACCACAGGGGCAGCCCAACACACCTGAACCAGGGGCAGTCAGTTGAATAATACTAACAATAGTTCAAGAAACAATTTACTCAAAAATACACTATTTACAAAACTATAAAACACCCTAAATAAGAAATGACATGAAGAAAAAGAAAAAGGGAGATAAAGTAATACCCATATGCAAAGAAATATTAGAAAAATATATAACAAATTTATTACATTTAATGAATACTAAAACAGTTAAAACAATGACACTCAATACAGTGTGCTGGTACACAAACAATATATATTACAAACCAGACACGTGGCAGACGAAAAATTACACGTCACAAAAAAGAAAGAAACAACATATAACAAAATAATGTGTCCTTCATCAATTTTATGGCCACATATACGTCGACGGCGTTTCGACCACTGTAAAATTACACGGTCATCTTCAGGACTGAAAATTCGTTTGAGCGTCCAAAATTCTGTATAGTATAAAAACATATGGGTCACCTTTAAAAATTGATATTTGTAAAAAAAAATTTTTTACAATCCCTCTATCAAAGAAAGGAGGGGGAAAACCAGAAAAAGGAGAAATTAACACCAAAGGCACTCGTGAAAGACAAAGTAATAAAGACCAGAAGTAAGAAACTGTTTCCCACACCCTAAAGAAAATTACCATCACCAAACAATCAATGGTAAATATAAAAATCACCTATTTCAAGAAATAGTCCAACCCTGTATTACTTGCATGGATTGGAACAATATTTCGCACTAGAATGAAAAAGATAAATCTTTATAAAGATAAGTTCTACGTATCAATCAAAGAACTTAAACAAACCATCCAGATTAATCAGTCACTTACTTAAGGTGGACAATGGGCGGGCACGATGTAAAACCGTCCATAAATATAAACTTTCAGACTGGCAGTCTTTGTCCACACAATTTAGCAGATCATGCCAGTAAGCAGGCGAACAAATCACCAATGCACTTCCACGCCACAGAGGACTAGAGAAATGAAGGGACAAGAGAACATATCCTCAGTATGCAAAGATAGAGCCGATCCTCAGTATACAAAGATAGAGCCTAAATTTCTAATATATAATGCCAGTCACAAACATCCATATATAATGGGGCGTATATATATAGTATATAATATGTCAAACAATCCATGTAAGGACACAGAACAAACATCACCAAATTCCCAAAACGACGGTAAAGTGCCGTCTTAGCTAGCATATCTTTAACTGTTTTAGTATTCATTAAATGTAATAAATTTGTTATATATTTTTCTAATATTTCTTTGCATATGGGTATTACTTTATCTCCCTTTTTCTTTTTCTTCATGTCATTTCTTATTTAGGGTGTTTTATAGTTTTGTAAATAGTGTATTTTTGAGTAAAATGTGTGATACTGGGCACATAAAGGAGGTAGAGAGAAGGGCCCTGCTGTAATCTGCGCATTAAATTCAGTTTCAGGCCTTTGCCTGCACGAGTTTATTCCATCAGGAGCTGAGCTCTGCAGTCTGCACTCCACTCTAGATGGGAGGAAGTGTCATCAGCTGCTCACCTTTGCACAGAAAGAAAGATGTGAGCCTTAAGGCAGTGTAGGTAAACTGGCCTTCCTCCCTCAGCAGGGTAGTAAAGGACAGCCATAACTGGGATATAGTGCCCCCCCACCCATTACGATCCTGAGCCCTGATCCTATTGTATATGCTACACTATTTATTGCCAATGCACTGCTCCCACCCTAACCCCATGGGTGCTTTACACGGTTTGGTGCTGTGGTGAATTCCATGTGACATTCCTTTTTATTTTACGGTTTATTATTATTAATTCATGTCATTCTATTCTCTTTTCACGTGTTTCTATTTTATTTTATGAGTTCTCTTATTATAGCAATATTGTTACGTTACTGGACACCATGTTTGTTCATTAAGTTTGCTCGTTTGGCTCTCTACATAAGTAATGCCCAAATTTTACACCTCACCACTTTCAATTGTCACCAGCCACCACTGCCTCTCTTGCCTCTTTCTGCACCTCTGTTGCCTCTTTCTCCACCTCACTTGCTTCTTTCTGAACCCCTCTTGCCACTTTCTGCACCCGTCTTCCCTCTTTCTGCACCCGTCTTGCCTTTTTCTGCACCCCTGTTCTCTCTTTCTGCACCCATCTTGCCTGTTTCTGCACCTCACTTTTCTCTTTCTGTACCTTTCTTGCCTCTTTCCGCACCTCACTTGCCTCTATCTGCACTTCTCTTGCTTTTTTCCACACCTCTCTTGTTTCTTTCAGCAACTCTCTTGTCTCTTTTTGTACTTCTCTTGCCTCTTTCTGTACCTCTCTTGCCTCTTTCTGCACCTCTTTCTCTTCTTTCTGCACCTCTCTTGCCTTTTTCCGCACCCCTGTTGCCTCTTACTTCACCTCTCTTCCCTGTTTGTGCACCTCTCTTGCCTCTTTCTGCACTTCTCTTGCTCCTTTCTGCACCACTGTTGCTTTTCTATGCACTTCTCTTGCCTCTTTCTGCATTTCTGTTGCTTCTTTCTGCACTTCTCTTTCCTCTTTCTATATTTCTGTTGCTTCTTTCTGCACTTCTCTTGCCTCTTTCTACACCCCTCTTGCCGCTTTCTGCACATCTCTTGCCTTTTTCTGCAACTCTGTTGCTTTTTTCTGCACTTCTCTTGCTTCTTTCTGCACCTCTCTTGCTTCTTTCTGTACCTCTCTTGCTTCTTTCTGTACCTCTCTTGCCTCTTTCTGCACCCATCTTGCCCGTTTCTGCACCTCACTTGCCTCTTTCTGCACCTCTCTTGCCTATTTCTGCAACTCTCTTGCCTCTTTATGCACCTCACTTGCCTCTATCTGCACTTCTCTTGCTTTTTTCTGCACCTCTCTTTGTTCTTTTGGCAACTCTCTTGTCTCTTTCATCACTTCTCTTGCTTCTTTCTGCACCTCTCTTGCTTCTTTCGGCACCTCTCTTGCTTCTTTATGCACATTTTTGCTTCTTTCTATACCTCTCTTGCCTGTTTATGCACTTCTCTTGCATCTTTCACACCTCTGTCGCTTCTTTCAGCACTGCTCTTTCATCTTTCTGCGCTTCTCTTGCCTCTTTCTGCACCTCTCCTGCTTCTTTCTGCAGACCTCTTGCATCCTTCTGCACCTTTGTTGCTTCTTTGAGCACTTCTCTTGCCTCTTTCTGTACCTCTCTTGCCTCTTTCTGCACCTCTGTTGCCTCTCTCCACCTCACTTGCTTCTTTCTGCACCCCTCTTGCCTCTTTCTGCACCTCTCTTGCCATTTTCCGCACCCTTCTTCCCTCTTTCTGCACCTCTCTTCCCTGTTTGTGCACTTCTCTTGCCTCTTTCTGCACTCCTTTTGCTTCTTTCTGCACCTCTGTTGCTTTTTTATGCACTTTCATTTCTGTTTCTGTTGCTTCTATCTGCACTTCTCTTTCCTCTTTCTATATTTCTGTTGCTTCGTTCTGCACTTCTCTTGCCTCTTTCTGCACTTCTCTTGCCTCTTTCTACACCCATCATGCCGCTTTCTGCACATCTCTTGCCTTTTCCTGCAACTCTGTTGCTTCTTTCTGCACTTCTCTACCTTCTTTCTGCACCTCTCTTGCTTCTTTCTGTACCACTCTTGCCTCTTTCTGCACCCATCTTGCCCATTTCTGCACCTTACTTGCCTCTTTCTGCCCCTCTCTTGCCTCTTTATGCAACTCTCTTGCCTCTTTATGCACCTCACTTGCCTCTATCTGCACTTCTCTTGCTTTTTTCTGTACCTCTCTTTGTTCTTTTGGCAACTCTCTTGTCTCTTTCATCACTTCTCTTGCTTCTTTCTGCACCTCAATTGCTTCTTTCAGCACCTCTCTTGCTTCTTTCTGCACTTTTTTGCTTCTTTCTACACCTCTCTTGCCTGTTTATGCACTTCTCTTGCCTCCAACTGCACCTCTCCTGCCTCTTTCTGCAGTTCTCTTGCATCCTTCTGCACCTTTGTTGCTTCTTTGAGCACTTCTCTTGCCTCTTTCTGTACCTCTCTTGCCTCTTTCGGCACCTCTGTTGCCTCTTTCTCCACCTCACTTGCTTCTTTCTGCACCCCTCTTGCCACTTTCTGCACCCGTCTTCCCTCTTTCTGCACCCGTCTTGCCTTTTTCTGCACCCCTGTTCCCTCTTTCTGCACCCATCTTGCCTGTTTCTGCACCTCACTTGCCTCTTTCTGCACCTCTCTTTTCTCTTTCTGTACCTTTCTTGCCTCTTTCTGTACCTCACTTGCCTCTATCTGCACTTCTCTTGCTTTTTTCCACACCTCTCTTGTTTCTTTCATCAACTCTCTTGTCTCTTTTTGCACTTCTCTTGCCTCTTTCTGTACCTCTCTTGCCTCTTTCTGCACCTCTTTCTCTTCTTTCTGCACCTCTCTTGCCTTTTCCGCACCCTTGTTGCCTCTTTCTTCACCTCTCTTTCCTGTTTGTGCACCTCTCTTGCCTCTTTCTGCACTTCTCTTGCTCCTTTCTGCACCACTGTTGCTTTTTTATGCACTTCTCTTGCCTCTTTCTGCATTTCTGTTGCTTCTTTCTGCACTTCTCTTTCCTCTTTCTATATTTCTGTTGCTTCTTTCTGCACTTCTCTTGTGTAGGAGAGTAGGATCTGCCTCTTATGTTGCCCCCACTTTTTTTCTGATGTTTACAATGGTTTCTGGCTATAGTCGGGCTGGGTCCCTGCTAATCAGGGCCCCAGCCTCTCTGTTCTCTCTAAACGACTTGGAGTACACTCTAGGTGCACTAGTGATTGGATACTGTGGTGCCTTATGAGTCCCTAATATATGGTACCTTAGGTGCCAAGGGCATAGGTACTTCACAGGCCTACCAGGGGCTGAAGCATGTCTTATGCCACCCCTGGGAAGCAGACTAAATCTGACACCACAGGTCTGCTCCTGCAGCCTGGGTAAGGTGGTGCATGCACCCCTTACTGTGGTATGGGCTACCTATACCACTACATACATACACACATACAAACCTATAAGTCACTCCTATGGCAGACCTTATCAATCCTGAAGGCAGAGTGCTTGGTTCTTATGTGGGAGGGTGTCCCTGCATGAGCAGAGCTCCTCTGCAGCATTCAGAGACCCTTCTCTGATGCTGTTTGTAGTGCAGCCTGACCACATACTCTTAAGCGCATTATAACCTCGCGTTAAATGCTAACTTTGGGATGGCTGCACGGAAACATGTCGTATTTGGTGTCAAACATCTTGGAATACTACCCCCCGCCAGTTCTGGCGGCGGGGGTAGCATTCCACCCTTCTAGACGGAGAGACATGTACACACCGGCCTAACCGGTAACTTCTTTCCAGAGCCCTGGCATCACAAGATGGATGCCACCAGTCACAGACACTGGGCTGCCCTCCTGCTGATGACCGAAACTCACAGTGGAGGAAGCCCAACAATAGATATCCTGTCACAAGGGGGTGTGACCACCTCCCAGACAGGGTTTAGTGTATTGGGGCTGGGTGGGTGCACTCTTAGAGTGCTTTGAAGTCCTGCACTGGGGGAGCAGAAGGCTCCTCTGTGCATACCCCAGTTCAAACCGGCTCAGGGGCTACCTGCCCCTGCTCTGGTGCGAAACTGGACAAAGGGAAGTGGGTGTAGCCACCCACTCCCCTGACCCTCCCGTAGGTGGGGTCATAGAGCTAGTCCCTCCCTTCTTTTTAGGATAAGAGGGGGAACCTGTGCATTGCAACCCAGATCTCCCTGGATGATGCTCTACAGAAGAATCCTGGACCTTCGACGTTCCACTACCTTTGGAAGACTGAAGAATCTCCCTTGGAGTCAAGGAGTGACTCCCCTGCTTGGCAGGCACCAAAAACTACAATGACGGTCGCAAACTACGCTGCTCCCGCCGGAGCCCGAAGTCCCTGCAACCCAGAAAGAGGATTTCCTGACTTCTCCAAGGCCATCGTGAGTCCCCAGCGAAGCTGAGGCAAGTGGACCCCACGAGCGACGAGGAACCGCAGCCCCTGGGTACCATGCACTATTGTCGAGTGCAACCCCTTCACGACATTCTACGAACTTGTGCTTTGGACCACGTGTGGTACCAGCCTCTAGCAGAGATCCCTCCCGAATTCGGAGGCCTACACCATCCCGAGTGACCGTGGGCCCCTGTTGAGTGGATCCTCCCGAGGTGTCTTTGCAATCCCTTGCCAGCCAGCTTGTGGGTCCCCAGAAGACTTTCCTATAAAACCAAAGGGCTCCCCTGGTTGCTCCAGGCATGCCCTGACCTACCCTTGCTGGGTAAGTCCCCCAGACCTTGCTGGTCTGCACCTTTGACTTTTCCTCCTCACCACGAGACTTGCTGCTACCAAGGCTTGTTGGCTCCAATCGAGTCGCCGACACCTCAGTAAGCTGCAGACGTCATGGGATACACAGAGTCCAGCTCCTGGTCATCATCAACGCTGCCTGGACCATGTGGTCGAAGAGTCAAGACACCCATGACTGACCCAAAGCTGTCGACGACGGTGGGCATTCATCTTCCTTGCCCAGAGTCACTGCCAAGTGACTGTGAACACTGTCCCCTCTGCTTTCAGGTCTTCCTCCTTCCGAATCCAGGCTTGGATTCCAACGGACACTTCTTCTGTCGTCGCAAGCAGCAAGTCTTCACTGGCTCCCATTGAAAACGACGCAACGACCCGACACCAAAGGACACCTATGCACCCGGCTCCCCTGGGTGAGGTAACTTCAGCACTACGGTGCTCCTGTGGGTGTGGGCCCTAGAACTACTTACCCTGTAAGTGGCTTGCTTGTAGCTACCCTAGAAGTGCCCTAAAACTCCTATTTTCCCCGTGCGATTATCGCACTGGCTCGTACAGGGCTCGCGTCTGTGTTAGACACATCGCGTCCAACTCCCTTGTAACTCTATCAGTATTCGCGTCCTTCGACTCGTACTGACCGATCGGTGTGTTCGCCTCGAACACGCCAGGGACCTGTAACATTGATAACTCAATCGCGTTCTCTCGCATAGACTCGTACAGGACTCGCACCAGTGTCTGAACACCGCGTCCGTCCCATGTGGGTCTCCTACAACTACCTGGGGTGGTTCTCTGGGGTCCCTCGATTCTAAATGCTCTAGACCACCTTCTAGCCAAGATAAGATTGTGATATTTACTTGTGCTAACTTATTTTGATAAAACATTGACTTGTACATATGTTCCTGGCTTCTAATCTCATAAAGAGATTAGTAGAGAGTTGTTTATTAATAAATACATATATATTTGATATATATACCTGTGTGGTGTCTTTTCATTTGGTGATTCAAGAGATTGTGTGGTAAAACAAGCTGCTTTACATTCCTCCAAGACTTAGCCTGAAGGCTGCTCTCCACAGCTACCACTAGGATAGCTTTCTATAAAGGTTGTCTTAAACCTACCTACCATAAGAGTCGAATTGGACTGGTGCAAGGTGACCACTTTAATTAGTGAACAGCATATACCAGGCCAACTTCTCACATTGGTGGCAGCGTGTGGGATTCCAGCTTGCTATTGTTTTACCAGAAAATCTCTATTTGAATTACTAACTGAAAACCACTATAGGTACTCCAGGTACATATAAAGTCAAGCTTAGTATCAATATGTTCTACTGAACTTAGAGGTGTGTGCCAAGGGATAGCACACCCTTTCTACAGCTCAAGCTAGGATCAGTAGGCCACAAACTAGTGTAGGTAGTACAACACTGCACAACACTAGAATGTCCTTAAGGGATGGACCCAGTGGATCCACCCAGCTTCAGTATAAGGACATGACTTTCTTTGACTTGAAAGCCATGTGTGCTGAGAGGCACCTGAAGATAGGACAGAGTCCCTCCACACTACACCTGATAGATCTGCTGACAGCAGATGATCTTAGATTAGCTCTAGGAGCTAGTGGGTCTGAATCAGGGGTGGGTCAATTACAGTGTCTGGGTCTGTAGGAGAGTAGGATCTGCCTCTTATGTTGCCCCCACTTTTTTTCTGATGTTTACACTGGTTTCTGGCTATAGTCTGGCTGGGCCCCTGCTAATCAGGGCCCCAGCCTCTCTGTTCTCTCTAAATGACTTGGAGTGCACTCTAGGTGCACTAGTGATTGGATACTGTGGTACCTTATGAGTCCCTAGTATATGGTACCTTAGGTACCAAGGGCATAGGTACTTCACAGGCCTACCAGGGGCTGAAGCATGTATTATGCCACCCCTGGGAAGCAGACTAAATCTGACACCACAGGCCTGCTACTGCAGCCTGGGTGAGGTGGTGCTAGCACTCCTCACTGAGATATAGGTCCCCTATATCTCTCCCGCACACACATATGAACCTATCAGTCACCCCTAAGGCAGGCCCTATCAATCCTGAGGGCAGGGTGCTTGGCTTCTATGTGAGGGGGTGCCTCTGCCTGAGCAGGGCCCCTCTGCAGCTCTCAGAGTCCATTCTCTGGTGCTGTTTGTGGATGCGGTTAAACCATATACTTTTAAGTGCATTATATCCTCGCGGTAAAATGCTAACTTTGGAATGGCTGCATCGAAACATGTCGTGTTTGGTGTCAAACATCTTGGAATACTACCCCCCGCCAGTCCTGGCGGCGGGGGTAGCATTCCACCCTTCTAGAGGGATAGACATGTACCTACTGTGGAAACGCGGTAGAATCCTGCAGAGCCCTGGCATCACAAAATGGATGCCACCAGTCACAGACACTGGGCTGCCCTCCTGCTGATGACCAACACTCGCAGGTGGAGGAAGCCCAACAATAGATATCCTGTCCCAAGGGGTGTGACCACCTTCCAGACAGGGTTTAGTGTATTGGGGCTGGGTGGGTGCACTCTTAGAGTGCTTTGAAGTCCTGCACTGGGGGAGCAGAAGGCTCCTCTGTGCATATGCCAGTTCAAACCGGCTCAGGGGCTACCTGCCCCTGATCTGGCGCGAAACTGGACAAAGGGAAGTGGGTGTAGCCACCCACTCCCCTGACCCTCCCATAGGTAGGGTCATAGAGCTAGTCCCTCCCTTTCTTTTAGTATAAGAGGGGGAACCTGTGCATTGCACCCTAGATTTCCCTGGACGACGCTCTGAAGAAGAATCCCGGACCTTCGACGTTCCACTACCTTTGGAAGACTGAAGAATCTCCCTTGGAGTCAAGGAGTGACTCCCCTGCTTGGCAGGCACCAAAAACTACAAATGATGTTCGCAAACTACGCCACTCCCGCCGGAGTCCAAAGTCCCTGCAGCCCAAGAAGTGGATTTCCTGACTTCTCAAAGGCCATCGTGAGTCCCCAGCGAAGCTGAGGTCAGTGGACCCCAAGAGTAACGAGGAACCACGAACCCTGGGTACCGTGCACTATTGTCAAGTGAAACCCCTTCACAGCGCTCCACGAACTTGTACTTTGGACCACATGTGGTCCCAGCCTCCAGCAGGAATCCCTCCGAAGATCAGAGGCCTACCACGTCCCGAGTGACCGTGGGCCCCTGTGAGCGAATCCTTTTGAGGCGTCTTCGCGATCCCTTGACAGCCGGCTTGTGGGTCCCCAGAAGACTTTCTAAAGACACCAAAGGGCTACCCTGGTTTCTCCAGGCCTGCCATGACTGACCTTCAATGGGTGAGTCCCACAGACCTTGCTGGTCTGCACCATTGTCTCTTCACACTTTCCCCGAGACTTGCTGTTACCAAGGCTTGTTGGCTCTGATCGAGTCGCCGACACCGCAGTAAGCTGCAGACATTGTGGTACACGCCGAATCCAGCTTCTAGTCATCGTCGACGCCTCCTGGACCTCATGGCTGAAGAGTCAAGGCAACCGCGAACGACCTGAATCTTGCGACGACGGTGGGCATCCATCTTCCTTGCCCCGAGTCACTGCCAAGTGACTTTGAACACTGTCCCCTCTGCTTTCAGGTCTTCCATCTTCTGAATCCAGGCTTGGATTCCACCGGACACTTCTTCGGACTTCACAAGCAGCAAGTCTTCATTGTCCTCCATTGAAAACGACGCCGCGACCCGACACCAAAGGACACCTATGCACCCGGCTTCCCTGGGTGAGGTAACTCCAGCACTACGGTGCTCCTGTGGGTGTTGGCCCTCGAACTACTTACCCTGTAAGTGACTTGCTTGTAGGTTCTCCCGAAGTATCCTAAAACTCTTAATTTCCAACCGCGACTTGCCCCATTGAAGTCAACGGCGATTCGCGCCTGTGTATCCACACTGCACGCGTCCCCCGTGGGTCCTTTACTTACCTGCCTTCAGTGGTTTCGTGAGGCCCCAGCACTTCTGAAGGCCCTAGGCCTTGTCTCTTTGCAAGTCGTTGTTTCTAAGTCTCTTTTTTAGTATATGGTCTGGTATGCCCCTAGGGCCCCAGCCATATTTGTGCTTAATTTATTGTGAAACGTTGATTTGTGCATATGTCCTTGACTTCTAATCTCATAAAGAGATTAGTAGAGAGTTGTTAATAATAAATACCTATATATTTGATATATATACCTGTGTGGTGTCTTTTCATTTGGTGATTCAAGAGATTGTGTGGTAAAACAAGCTGCTTTACATTCCTTCAAGACTTAGCCTGAAGGCTGATCTCCACAGCTACCACTAGGATAGCTTTCTTTAAAGGTTGTCTTAAACCTATCTACCATAAGAGTCGAATTGTTCTGGTGCAAGGTGTCCACTTTAATTAGTGAACAGCATATACCAGGCCAACTTCTCACAGGGTCAGATGATGAACATCAAGTTGACCAAGACTCTGTGATTGTAGGGCCAGGCCCCAAGGGGTCTGAAAAGGACAGAGGAATTCTCCCTAAGAGGACTGACACAGTGGAGGAGAGGCATAGGTCCCTTTCTAGGGACTCTGACCGCTCCTATCACTCTGGCAGAGAATTTGTCCAGCAGAGGAACTCCTACTTTCCCAGAAGAGAGACCTCCTCTGAAAGACTGTGCAAACTGCTGCAGTATGAGGAAGCAAGATTTGCCCTCAAAACCAAGCAGTTGGCATTAGATAGAGAAGCCTTTGAGCTCCAGAGAGCTTCTAGAAAAGAGGGGTTAGAACCCCTGGTGGCAGCAACAGTGTCCCTAGAGGCAGAGAATATATTCCAGACCATAGGAACCTGAGAAAGGTTGTTCCTCCCTACCAGAGTGGGGATGATATCCATAAGTGGATAACTGCTATGGAAAGGGCCTGTAGAGTACAACAGGTCCCCCAAAAGCAGTGGGCAGCAATCTTGTGGCTCTCCTTTTCAGATAAAGGTAGAGACAAGCTCCTCACTGTTAGAGAAGAGGATGCTGATGACTATGAAGTCCTGAAGAGTGCACTGATAGATGGGTTTGGCTTAACCACTGAGCAGTACAGGTTGAAGTTCAGAGACACCCAGAAGGCACAGACTCAGGACTGGACTGACTTTGTAGATTGTGCAACCAAGGCTCTGGAGGGTTGGCTGGTTGGCAGTAGGGTTACTGATTTCAAGGGATTGTATAATCTAATGATGAGAGAACAGATCCTTAATAATTGCCAGAACCAGTTGTTGCATCAATACCTGGTGGACTCCGATCTGACCTCTCCCCAAGAATTGGGAAAGAAGGCAGACAAGTGGGTCAGAACCAGGGTGAGGCAGAAAACCCAGAACCAAGGGGGTGACACCAAGAAGCAGGATTCTAAGGGCTCTGAGAAAGGTGGGGATAACTCAACAGACCAGAAGTCTTCACAAGGGCCCCAAAAATCTGCATCTGGTGGGGAGTCACAATCCAACAAGGGAAAAGGCCAAAAGAAGCCCTGGTGCAAATTCTGTAAACAGAAAGGGCACTGGACTTCTGACTGTAACAAGTCCAAAGACCAAACCACCACCACTCCTGCCCCTAAGGCAACTGTTCCCCCTAGTCCAGCTACTGGTGGAGGTGGTACTCAGAAGAAGGGTGTAGTAGGGTTGACCCTGGGTTCTGAATTGGACTCTGACCTAGTCAGAGTAACCACTCAGGCATTGCTGATTTGTGATGGAGACATTGACATGTCCTTCCTAGTAAGCCCCAGTAATCTGGGCAAATACAAACAGCAGCCTGTAATAAATGGCAAACAGGCTTTGGCATTTAGGGACATAGGTGCTAGTGTCACCATGGTGGCAGAGGATCTTGTGGACCCTGGACAGATCATCCTGGGCGAAATGTACCAGGTGACCAATGCAAGCAATGTCAGGACCAACCATAGTCTGGTAGTTGTGAATTTCTCCTGGGGAGGGGTAACTGGCCTCAAGAAGGTTGTAGTCAGTGCAGACCTCCCTGTAGAATGTCTATTGGGCAATGATCTAGAAACTTCAGCCTGGTCTGAAGTAGAGTTATGGACTCATGCTGAGATGTTGGGCATCCCTGCAGAGGTATTTGCTGTGACCAGGTCACAAGCCAAAATGCATGACACTGAATCAGCTCTGGATCCTGAAATTATGGACCAGATGCTTCCCAAGAGGAGGAGCAGTAGGGTTAAGGCAGTGCCTTCCCCTCGGTCTCAGATCACAGATTCCCCTCCCCAGGGAGGAGGAGCAGACCCTGAAGAAGGAACTGCCCCATAGGAACTTGAGCCTGATCAGGTTGAGTTCTTGGGGGCAGGGGGCCCTTCTAGGGAAGATCTGAGTAAGGAGCAACAGTGCTGCCCCTCTCTTGAACCCCTCAGACAGCAGGCTGCTGCTGAGGCTGCTGGGAGAGCTAGTGGGTCCCATAAAGTTTATTGGGATGAGGGACTCCTATATTCTGAAGGTAAAGATCCAGCCCCTGGAGCCACCAGGAGGTTGGTCATACCTCAGAAGTTTAGGGGGTTCCTCTTGACCCTAGCCCATGATATCCCTTTGGCAGGTCACTTGGGCCAAAACAAGACCTGGGACAGGCTTGTTCCACATTTTCATTGGCCACATATGTCAGAGGACACAAAGGAGTTTTGTCGCTCATGTGTCACATGCCAAGGCAGGTGGCACAACAAAGGCCCCCCTGATACCACTACCTGTGGTGGGGGTACCCTTTGAAAGGGTAGGGATTGACATTGTTGGTCCCCTTGACCCTCAAACTGCATCTGGGCACAGATTTATCCTGGTGGTAGTGGATCATGCCACCAGGTACCCAGAGGCAATTCCTCTGAGGACCACCACAGCCCCTGTGGTGGCAAGAGCCCTCATTGGAGTCTTCTCCAGAGTGGGTTTCCCAAAGGAGGTCATCTCTGACAGAGGTACTAACTTCATGTCAGGATATTTGAAAGCAATGTGGAAGGAGTGTGGTGTGACTTATAAGTTCACTACCCCCTATCACCCACAATGCAATGGTTTGGTTGAACGCTTCAACAAAACCCTTAAGGGACTGATTAAAGGACTCCCAGAGAAGCTTAGGCGGAAATGGGACATTCTTCTTCCCTGCCTGTTGTTTGCCTACAGAGAGGTTCCACAGAAGGGGGTTGGTTACAGCCCATTTGAGCTTCTGTTTGGGCATCCTGTAAGAGGTCCATTGTGTTTGGTCAAAGAGGGCTGGGAGTTACCTCTCAAACCCCCAAACAGGATGTGATGGACTATGTACTTGGTCTCCGCTCCCGGATGGCTGAATACATGAAAAAGGCAACCAAAAACCTGGAGGCCAGCCAAGAATTACAAAAAGCTTGGCATGACCAAAGGCTGTCCTGACTGTGTACCAGCCAGGACAGAAAGTGTGGGTGTTGGAGCCTGTGGCCCCAGCAGCCCTCCAAGACAAGTGGAGTGGCCCCCATACAATAGTTGAACAAAAGGGAGAAGTCACCTATCTGGTGAATCTTGGAACTCCCAGGAGCCCACTGAGGGTGCTCCATGTCAACAGATTAAAGCCATATGTTGACAGGGCTGACATGGGCTTGCTCATGGCAACTGATGAGGACCAGGAGGAGGAGAGTGACCCTCTCCCTGACCTTCTCTCACAGAACCCTGATGATGGGTCAGTAGATGGTGTTGCTTTGGCAAGCAGCCTCACTGACCATCAGCAAACTGAGTGCAGACAAGTTCTGCAGCAGTACAGACATATGTTTAGCCTGACCCTTAGTCAGACTACCTGGTGCACCCATGAGGTGGACACTGGGGACAGTCTGCCTATCAAGAGTAAAATCTACAGGCAACCTGACCATGTCAGGGACTGTATCAGGAGTGAAGTCCAGAAAATGTTGGAGTTAGGTGTGATTGAGCCTTCAGATAGCCCTTGGGCTAGCCCAGTAGTCCTAGTACCCAAGCCTCATACCCAGGGTGGTAAGAAAGAAATGAGGTTTTGTGTAGACTACAGAGGCCTCAATGCAGTCACTAGGACTGATGCCTGTCCCATACCAGGGGCAGATGAGCTGATTGATACTTTGGCCTCAGCCAAGTATCTAAGTACATTTGATCTAACAGCTGGCTACTGGCAGATCAGATTAGCTGATGATGCAAAAGCCAAAACAGCATTTTCGACCCCTGGTGGGCACTACCACTTTGTGGTGATGCCCTTTGGATTGAAAAATGCACCTGCCACTTTTCAGAGGTTGGTGAACAAAGTTCTGGCAGGGATGGAAACTTATTGCTCAGCTTATCTAGATGATATTGCTGTCTTTATTTCCTCCGGGCAGGATCACCTGGTCCACCTCAGAAATGTTTTGGAGGCTCTGCAAAAAGCAGGCCTCACTATCAAGGCCACTAAGTGCCAGATAGGGCAGAGTCAGGTTGTGTACCTGGGCCACCTTGTAGGTGGAGGCCAGGTTCAGCCTTTACAGATCAAAATCCAAACCATAATGGAATGGGTTGCTCCAACCACCCAGACACAGGTGAGAGCCTTCTTAGGCCTGACTGGGTACTATAGGAGGTTTGTAAAGGGATATGGATCTATAGTGACCCCCTTGAATGATCTACCCTCAAAGAAAATGCCAAAAAGGTTCAGTGGACAGCTAGCTGTCAGAAGGCATTTGAAGACCTAAAGCAGGCCATGTGCACTGCCCCCATCTTACAGAGTCCAGACTACACCAAAAAGTTCATCGTCCAAACAGATGCTTCTGAGCTGGGTGTGGGAGCTGTACTGTCTCAACTGAATGATGAAGGCCAAGATCAGCCAGTAGCTTTCATTAGCAGAAGGCTGACCCCTAGAGAGAAACGTTGGTCAGCTATAGAGAGGGAGGCCTTTGCTGTGGTGTGGGCCCTGAAGAAGCTGAGGCCATACTTGTTTGGCACTCACTTCATAGTTCAGACCGACCACAAGCCCCTCCTATGACTTAAACAAATGAAAGGAGAAAACCCAAAACTTTTGAGGTGGTCCATTTCCCTACAGGGGATGGACTATACAGTGGAGCATAGACCTGGGACCCAACATGCCAATGCAGATGGACTCTCAAGGTATTTCCACTTAGTGCACGAATACTTAACTGGTCAAGGTTAGTTTAGTGTCCCTGCGTTTGGGGGGGGGTTGTGTAGGAGAATAGGATCTGCCTCTTATGTTGCCCCCACTTTTTTTCTGATGTTTACACGGGTTTCTGGCTATAGTCGGGCTGGGTCCCTGCTAATCAGGGCCCCAGCCTCTCTGTTCTCTCTAAACGACTTGGAGTGCACTCTAGGTGCACTAGTGATTGGATACTGTGGTGCCTTATGAGTCCCTAGTATATGGTACCTTAGGTGCCAAGGGCATAGGTACTTCACAGGCCTACCAGGGGCTGAAGCATGTCTTATGCCACCCCTGGGAAGCAGACTAAATCTGACACCACAGGTCTGCTCCTGCAGCCTGGGTGAGGTGGTGCATGCACCCCTTACTGTGGTATGGGCTACCTATACCACTACATACATACACACATACAAACCTATAAGTCACTCCTATGGCAGGCCTTATCAATCCTGAAGGCAGAGTGCTTGGTTCTTATGTGGGAGGGTGTCCCTGCATGAGCAGAACCCCTCTGCAGCGTTCAGAGACCCTTCTCTGATGCTGTTTGTAGTGCAGCCTGACCATATACTCTTAAGCGCATTATAACCTCGCGTTAAATGCTAACTTTGGGATGGCTGCACGGAAACATGTCGTGTTTGGTGTCAAACATCTTGGAATACTACCCCCCCCCCGCCAGTTCTGGCGGCGGGGGTAGCATTCCACCCTTCTAGAGGGAGAGACATGTACACACCGGCCTAACCGGTAACTTCTTTCCAGAGCCCTGGCATCACAAGATGGATGCCACCAGTCACAGACACTGGGCTGCCCTCCTGCTGATGACCGAAACTCACAGTGGAGGAAGCCCAACAATAGATATCCTGTCACAAGGGGGTGTGACCACCGCCCAGACAGGGTTTAGTGTATTGGGGCTGGGTGGGTGCACTCTTAGAGTGCTTTGAAGTCCTGCACTGGGGGAGCAGAAGGCTACTCTGTGCATACCCCAGTTCAAACCGGCTCAGGGGCTACCTGCCCCTGCTCTGGTGCAAAACTGGACAAAGGGAAGTGGGTGTAGACACCCACTCCCCTGACCCTCCCATAGGTGGGGTCATAGAGCTAGTCCCTCCCTTCTTTTTAGGATAAGAGGGGGAACCTGTGCATTGCAACCCAGATCTCCCTGGATGATGCTCTACAGAAGAATCCTGGACCTTCGACGTTCCACTACCTTTGGAAGACTGAAGAATCTCCCTTGGAGTCAAGGAGTGACTCCCCTGCTTGGCAGGCACCAAAAACTACAATGACGGTCGCAAACTACGCCGCTCCCGCCAGAGCCCGAAGTCCCTGCAACCCAGAAAGAGGATTTCCTGACTTCTCCAAGGCCATCGTGAGTCCCCAGCGAAGAGGCAAGTGGACCCCACGAGCGACGAGGAACCGCAGCCCCTGGGTACCATGCACTATTGTTGAGTGCAACCCCTTCACGACACTCTACGAACTTGTGCTTTGGACCACGTGTGGTCCCAGCCTCTAGCAGAGATCCCTCCCGAATTCGGAGGCCTACACCATCCCGAGTGACCGTGGGCCCCTGTTGAGTGGATCCTCCTGAGGTGTCTTTGCAATCCCTTGCCAGCCAGCTTGTGGGTCCCCAGAAGACTTTCCAATGAAACCAAAGGGCTCCCCTGGTTGCTCCAGGCATGCCCTGACCTACCCTTGCTGGGTAAGTCCCCCAGACCTTGCTGGTCTGCACCTTTGACTTTTCCTCCTCACCACGAGACTTGCTGCTACCAAGGCTTGTTGGCTCCAATCGAGTCGCCGACACCTCAGTAAGCTGCAGACGTCGTGGGATACACAGAATCCAGCTCCTGGTCATCATCAACGCTGCCTGGACCACGTGGTCGAAGAGTCAAGACACCCATGACCGACCCAAAGCTGTCGACGACGGTGGGCATTCATCTTCCTTGCCCAGAGTCACTGCCAAGTGACTGTGAACACTGTCCCCTCTGCTTTCAGGTCTTCCTCCTTCCGAATCCAGGCTTGGATTCCAACGGACACTTCTTCTGTCGTCGCAAGCAGCAAGTCTTCACTGGCTCCCATTGAAAACGACGCAGCGACCCGACACCAAAGGACACCTATGCACCCGGCTCCCCTGGGTGAGGTAACTTCAGCACTACGGTGCTCCTGTGGGTGTGGGCCCTAGAACTACTTACCCTGTAGTGGCTTGCTTGTAGCTACCCTAGAAGTGCCCTAAAACTCCTATTTTCCCCGTGCGATTATCGCACTGACTCGTACAGGGCTCGCGTCTGTGTTAGACACATCGCGTCCAACTCCCTTGTAACTCTATCAGTATCCGCGTCCTTCGACTCGTACTGACCGATCGGTGTGTTCGCCTCGAACACGCCAGGGACCTGTAACATTGATAACTCAATCGCGTTCTCTCGCATAGACTCGTACAGGACTCGCACCAGTGTCTGAACACCGCGTCCGTCCCCTGTGGGTCTCCTACAACTACCTGGGGTGGTTCTCTGGGGTCCCTCGATTCTGAATGCTCTAGACCACGGTCTAGCCAAGATAAGATTGTGATATTTACTTGTGCTAACTTATTTTGATAAAACATTGACTTGTACATATGTTCCTGGCTTCTAATCTCATAAAGAGATTAGTAGAGAGTTGTTTATTAATAAATACATATATATTTGATATATATACCTGTGTGGTGTCTTTTCATTTGCTGATTCAAGAGATTGTGTGGTAAAACAAGCTGCTTTACATTCCTCCAAGACTTAGCCTGAAGGCTGCTCTCCACAGCTACCACTAGGATAGCTTTCTATAAAGGTTGTCTTAAACCTACCTACCATAAGAGTCGAATTGGACTGGTGCAAGATGACCACTTTAATTAGTGAACAGCATATACCAGGCCAACTTCTCACATTGGTGGCAGCGTGTGGGATTCCAGCTTGCTATTGTTTTACCAGAAAATCTCTATTTGAATTACTAACTGAAAACCACTATAGGTACTCCAGGTACATATAAAGTCAAGCTTAGTATCAATATGTTCTACTGAACTTAGAGGTGTGTGCCAAGGGATAGCACACCCTTTCTACAGCTCAAGCTAGGATCAGTAGGCCACAAACTAGTGTAGGTAGTACAACACTAGACAACACTAGAATGTCCTTAAGGGATGGACCCAGTGGATCCACCCAGCTTCAGTATAAGGACATGACTTTCTTTGACTTGAAAGCCATGTGTGCTGAGAGGCACCTGAAGATAGGACAGAGTCCCTCCACACTACACCTGATAGATCTGCTGACAGCAGATGATCTTAGATTAGCTCTAGGAGCTAGTGGGTCTGAATCAGGGGGTGGGTCAATTACAGTGTCTGGGTCTGTAGGAGAGTAGGATCTGCCTCTTATGTTGCCCCCACTTTTTTTCTGATGTTTACACTGGTTTCTGGCTATAGTCTGGCTGGGCCCCTGCTAATCAGGGCCCCAGCCTCTCTGTTCTCTCTAAATGACTTGGAGTGCACTCTAGGTGCACTAGTGATTGGATACTGTGGTACCTTATGAGTCCCTAGTATATGGTACCTTAGGTACCAAGGGCATAGGTACTTCACAGGCCTACCAGGGGCTGAAGCATGTATTATGCCACCCCTGGGAAGCAGACTAAATCTGACACCACAGGCCTGCTACTGCAGCCTGGGTGAGGTGGTGCTAGCACTCCTCACTGAGATATAGGTCCCCTATATCTCTCCCGCACACACATATGAACCTATCAGTCACCCCTAAGGCAGGCCCTATCAATCCTGAGGGCAGGGTGCTTGGCTTCTATGTGAGGGGGTGCCTCTGCCTGAGCAGGGCCCCTCTGCAGCTCTCAGAGTCCATTCTCTGGTGCTGTTTGTGGATGCGGTTAAACCATATACTTTTAAGTGCATTATATCCTCGCGGTAAAATGCTAACTTTGGAATGGCTGCATCGAAACATGTCGTGTTTGGTGTCAAACATCTTGGAATACTACCCCCCCGCCAGTCCTGGCGGCGGGGGTAGCATTCCACCCTTCTAGAGGGATAGACATGTACCTACTGTGGAAACGCGGTAGAATCCTGCAGAGCCCTGGCATCACAAAATGGATGCCACCAGTCACAGACACTGGGCTGCCCTCCTGCTGCTGACCAACACTCGCAATGGAGGAAGCCCAACAATAGATATCCTGTCCCAAGGGCGTGTGACCACCTTCCAGACAGGGTTTAGTGTATTGGGGCTGGGTGGGTGCACTCTTAGAGTGCTTTGAAGTCCTGCACTGGGGGAGCAGAAGGCTCCTCTGTGCATATGCCAGTTCAAACCAGCTCAGGGGCTACCTGCCCCTGCTCTGGCACGAAACTGGACAAAGGGAAGTGGGTGTAGCCACCCACTCCCCTGACCCTCCCATAGGTAGGGTCATAGAGCTAGTCCCTCCCTTTCTTTTAGTAAAAGAGGGGGAACCTGTGCATTGCACCCCAGATTTCCCTGGACGACGCTCTGAAGAAGAATCCTGGACCTTCGACGTTCCACTACCTTTGGAAGACTGAAGAATCTCCCTTGGAGTCAAGGAGTGACTCCCCTGCTTGGCAGGCACCAAAAACTACAAACGATGTTCGCAAACTACGCCGCTCCCGCCGGAGTCCAAAGTCCCTGCAGCCCAAGAAGTGGATTTCCTGACTTCTCAAAGGCCATCGTGAGTCTCCAGCGAAGCTGAGGTCAGTGGACCCCAAGAGTAACGAGGAACCGCGACCCGTGGGTACCGTGCACTATTGTCAAGTGCAACCCCTTCACAGCGTTCCACGAACTTGTGCTTTGGACCACATGTGGTCCCAGCCTCCAGCAGGAATCCCTCCGAAGATCAGAGGCCTACCACGTCCTGAGTGACCGTGGGCCCCTGTGAGCAAATCCTTTTGAGGCGTCTTCGCGATCCCTTGACAGCCAGCTTGTGGTTCCCCAGAAGACTTTCTAAAGACACCAAAGGGCTACCCTGGTTTCTCCAGGCCTGCCCTGACTGACCTTCGCTGGGTGAGTCCCACAGACCTTGCTGGTCTGCGCCATTGTCTCTTCACACTTTCCCCGAGACTTGCTGTTACCAAGGCTTGTTGGCTCTGATCGAGTTGCTGACACTGCAGTAAGCTGCAGACATCGTGGGACACGCCGAATCCAGCTTTTTTTCATCATCGACACCTCCTGGACCTCATGGCTGAAGAGTCAAGGCAACCGCGAACGACCTGAATATTGCGACGACGGTGGGCATCCATCGTCCTTGCCCCGAGTCACTGCCAAGTGACTTTGAACACTGTCCCCTCTGCTTTCAGGTCTTCCATCTTCTGAATCCAGGCTTGGATTCCACCGGACACTTCTTCGGACTTCACAAGCAGCAAGTCTTCATTGTCCTCCATTGAAAACGACGCCGCGACCTGACACCAAAGGACACCTATGCACCCGGCTTCCCTGGGTGAGGTAACTCCAGCACTACGGTGCTCCTGTGGGTGTTGGCCCTCGAACTACTTACCCTGTAAGTGACTTGCTTGTAGGTTCTCCCGAAGTATCCTAAAACTCTTAATTTCCAACCGCGACTTGCCCCATTGAAGTCAACGGCGATTCGCGCCTGTGTATCCACACTGCACGCGTCCCCCGTGGGTCCTTTACTTACCTGCCTTTGGTGGTTTCGTGAGGCCCCAGCACTTCTGAAGGCCCTAGGCCTTGTCTCTTTGCAAGTTGTTGTTTCTAAGTCTCTTTTTTAGTATATGGTCTGGTACGCCCCTAGGGCCCCAGCCATATTTGTGCTTAATTTATTGTGAAACGTTGATTTGTGCATATGTCCTTGACTTCTAATCTCATAAAGAGATTAGTAGAGAGTTGTTAATAATAAATACCTATATATTTGATATATATACCTGTGTGGTGTCTTTTCATTTGGTGATTCAAGAGATTGTGTGGTAAAACAAGCTGCTTTACATTCCTTCAAGACTTAGCCTGAAGGCTGATCTCCACAGCTACCACTAGGATAGCTTTCTTTAAAGGTTGTCTTAAACCTATCTACCATAAGAGTCGAATTGTTCTGGTGCAAGGTGTCCACTTTAATTAGTGAACAGCATATACCAGGCCAACTTCTCACAGGGTCAGATGATGAACATCAAGTTGACCAAGACTCTGTGATTGTAGGGCCAGGCCCCAAGGGGTCTGAAAAGGACAGAGGAATTCTCCCTAAGAGGACTGACACAGTGGAGGAGAGGCACAGGTCCCTTTCTAGGGACTCTGACCGCTCCTATCACTCTGGCAGAGAATTTGTCCAGCAGAGGAACTCCTACTTTCCCAGAAGAGAGACCTCCTCTGAAAGACTGTGCAAACTGCTGCAGTATGAGGAAGCAAGATTTGCCCTCAAAACCAAGCAGTTGGCATTAGATAGAGAAGCCTTTGAGCTCCAGAGAGCTTCTAGAAAAGAGGGGTTAGAACCCCTGGTGGCAGCAACAGTGTCCCTAGAGGCAGAGAATATATTCCAGACCATAGGAACCTGAGCAAGGTTGTTCCTCCCTACCAGAGTGGGGATGATATCCATAAGTGGATAACTGCTATGGAAAGGGCCTGTAGAGTACAACAGGTCCCCCAAAAGCAGTGGGCAGCAATCTTGTGGCTCTCCTTTTCAGATAAAGGTAGAGACAAGCTCCTCAATGTTAGAGAAGAGGATGCTGATGACTATGAAGTCCTGAAGAGTGCACTGATAGATGGGTTTGGCTTAACCACTGAGCAGTACAGGTTGAAGTTCAGAGACACCCAGAAGGCACAGACTCAGGACTGGACTGACTTTGTAGATTGTGCAACCAAGGCTCTGGAGGGTTGGCTGGTTGGCAGTAGGGTTACTGATTTCAAGGGATTGTATAATCTAATGATGAGAGAACAGATCCTTAATAATTGCCAGAACCAGTTGTTGCATCAATACCTGGTGGACTCCGATCTGACCTCTCCCCAAGAATTGGGAAAGAAGGCAGACAAGTGGGTCAGAACCAGGGTGAGGCAGAAAACCCAGAACCAAGGGGTGACACCAAGAAGCAGGATTCTAAGGGCTCTGAGAAAGGTGGGGATAACTCAACAGACCAGAAATCTTCACAAGTGCCCCAAAAATCTGCATCTGGTGGGGAGTCACAATCCAACAAGGGAAAAGGCCAAAAGAAGCCCTGGTGCAAATTCTGTAAACAGAAAGGGCACTGGACTTCTGACTGTAACAAGTCCAAAGACCAAACCACCACCACTCCTGCCCCTAAGGCAACTGTTCCCCCTAGTCCAGCTACTGGTGGAGGTGGTACTCAGAAGAAGGGTGTAGTAGGGTTGACCCTGGGTTCTGAATTGGACTCTGACCTAGTCAGAGTAACCACTCAGGCATTGCTGATTTGTGATGGAGACATTGACATGTCCTTCCTAGTAAGCCCCAGTAATCTGGGCAAATACAAACAGCAGCCTGTAATAAATGGCAAACAGGCTTTGGCATTTAGGGACATAGGTGCTAGTGTCACCATGGTGGCAGAGGATCTTGTGGACCCTGGACAGATCATCCTGGGCGAAATGTACCAGGTGACCAATGCAAGCAATGTCAGGACCAACCATAGTCTGGTAGTTGTGAATTTCTCCTGGGGAGGGGTAACTGGCCTCAAGAAGGTTGTAGTCAGTGCAGACCTCCCTGTAGAATGTCTATTGGGCAATGATCTAGAAACTTCAGCCTGGTCTGAAGTAGAGTTATGGACTCATGCTGAGATGTTGGGCATCCCTGCAGAGGTATTTGCTGTGACCAGGTCACAAGCCAAAATGCATGACACTGAATCAGCTCTGGATCCTGAAATTATGGACCAGATGCTTCCCAAGAGGAGGAGCAGTAGGGTTAAGGCAGTGCCTTCCCCTCGGTCTCAGATCACAGATTCCCCTCCCCAGGGAGGAGGAGCAGACCCTGAAGAAGGAACTGCCCCATAGGAACTTGAGCCTGATCAGGTTGAGTTCTTGGGGGCAGGGGGCCCTTCTAGGGAAGATCTGAGTAAGGAGCAACAGTGCTGCCCCTCTCTTGAACTCCCTCAGACAGCAGGCTGCTGCTGAGGCTGCTGGGAGAGCTAGTGGGTCCCATAAAGTTTATTGGGATGAGGGACTCCTATATTCTGAAGGTAAAGATCCAGCCCCTGGAGCCACCAGGAGGTTGGTCATACCTCAGAAGTTTAGGGGGTTCCTCTTGACCCTAGCCCATGATATCCCTTTGGCAGGTCACTTGGGCCAAAACAAGACCTGGGACAGGCTTGTTCCACATTTTCATTGGCCACATATGTCAGAGGACACAAAGGAGTTTTGTCGCTCCTGTGTCACATGCCAAGGCAGGTGGCACAACAAAGGCCCCCCTGATACCACTACCTGTGGTGGGGGTACCCTTTGAAAGGGTAGGGATTGACATTGTTGGTCCCCTTGACCCTCAAACTGCATCTGGGCACAGATTTATCCTGGTGGTAGTGGATCATGCCACCAGGTACCCAGAGGCAATTCCCCTGAGGACCAACACAGCCCCTGTGGTGGCAAGAGCCCTCATTGGAGTCTTCTCCAGAGTGGGTTTCCCAAAGGAGGTCATCTCTGACAGAGGTACTAACTTCATGTCAGGATATTTGAAAGCAATGTGGAAGGAGTGTGGTGTGACTTATAAGTTCACTACCCCCTATCACCCACAATGCAATGGTTTGGTTGAACGCTTCAACAAAACCCTTAAGGGACTGATTAAAGGACTCCCAGAGAAGCTTAGGCGGAAATGGGACATTCTTCTTCCCTGCCTGTTGTTTGCCTACAGAGAGGTTCCACAGAAGGGGGTTGGTTACAGCCCATTTGAGCTTCTGTTTGGGCATCCTGTAAGAGGTCCATTGTGTTTGGTCAAAGAGGCTGGGAGTTACCTCTCAAGCCCCCCAAACAGGATGTGATGGACTATGTACTTGGTCTCCGCTCCCGGTTGGCTGAATACATGAAAAAGGCAACCAAAAACCTGGAGGCCAGCCAAGAATTACAAAAAGCTTGGCATGACCAAAAGGCTGTCCTGACTGTGTACCAGCCAGGACAGAAAGTGTGGGTGTTGGAGCCTGTGGCCCCAGCAGCCCTCCAAGACAAGTGGAGTGGCCCCCATACAATAGTTGAACAAAAGGGAGAAGTCACCTATCTGGTGAATCTTGGAACTCCCAGGAGCCCACTGAGGGTGCTCCATGTCAACAGATTAAAGCCATATGTTGACAGGGCTGACATGGGCTTGCTCATGGCAACTGATGAGGACCAGGAGGAGGAGAGTGACCCTCTCCCTGACCTTCTCTCACAGAACCCTGATGATGGGTCAGTAGATGGTGTTGCTTTGGCAAGCAGCCTCACTGACCATCAGCAAACTGAGTGCAGACAAGTTCTGCAGCAGTACAGACATATGTTTAGCCTGACCCTTAGTCAGACTACCTGGTGCACCCATGAGGTGGACACTGGGGACAGTCTGCCTATCAAGAGTAAAATCTACAGGCAACCTGACCATGTCAGGGACTGTATCAGGAGTGAAGTCCAGAAAATGTTGGAGTTAGATGTGATTGAGCCTTCAGATAGCCCTTGGGCTAGCCCAGTAGTCCTAGTACCCAAGCCTCATACCCAGGGTGGTAAGAAAGAAATGAGGTTTTGTGTAGACTACAGAGGCCTCAATGCAGTCACTAGGACTGATGCCTGTCCCATACCAGGGGCAGATGAGCTGATTGATACTTTGGCCTCAGCCAAGTATCTAAGTACATTTGATCTAACAGCTGGCTACTGGCAGATCAGATTAGCTGATGATGCAAAAGCCAAAACAGCATTTTCGACTCCTGGTGGGCACTACCACTTTGTGGTGATGCCCTTTGGATTGAAAAATGCACCTGCCACTTTTCAGAGGTTGGTGAACAAAGTTCTGGCAGGGATGGAAACTTATTGCTCAGCTTATCTAGATGATATTGCTGTCTTTAGTTCCTCCTGGCAGGATCACCTGGTCCACCTCAGAAATGTTTTGGAGGCTCTGCAAAAAGCAGGCCTCACTATCAAGGCCACTAAGTGCCAGATAGGGCAGAGTCAGGTTGTGTACCTGGGCCACCTTGTAGGTGGAGGCCAGGTTCAGCCTTTACAGATCAAAATCCAAACCATAATGGAATGGGTTGCTCCAACCACCCAGACACAGGTGAGAGCCTTCTTAGGCCTGACTGGGTACTATAGGAGGTTTGTAAAGGGATATGGATCTATAGTGACCCCCTTGAATGATCTAACCTCAAAGAAAATGCCAAAAAGGTTCAGTGGACAGCTAGCTGTCAGAAGGCATTTGAAGACCTAAAGCAGGCCATGTGCACTGCCCCCATCTTACAGAGTCCAGACTACACCAAAAAGTTCATTGTCCAAACAGATGCTTCTGAGCTGGGTGTGGGAGCTGTACTGTCTCAACTGAATGATGAAGGTCAAGATCAGCCAGTAGCTTTCATTAGCAGAAGGCTGACCCCTAGAGAGAAACGTTGGTCAGCTATAGAGAGGGAGGCCTTTGCTGTGGTGTGGGCCCTGAAGAAGCTGAGGCCATACTTGTTTGGCACTCACTTCATAGTTCAGACCGACCACAAGCCCCTCCTATGGCTTAAACAAATGAAAGGAGAAAACCCAAAACTTTTGAGGTGGTCCATTTCCCTACAGGGGATGGACTATACAGTGGAGCATAGACCTGGGACCCAACATGCCAATGCAGATGGACTCTCAAGGTATTTCCACTTAGTGCACGAAGACTTAACTGGTCAAGGTTAGTTTAGTGTCCCTGCGTTTGGGGGGGGGTTGTGTAGGAGAATAGGATCTGCCTCTTATGTTGCCCCCACTTTTTTTCTGATGTTTACACTGGTTTCTGGCTAGTAGTCGGGCTGGGTCCCTGCTAATCAGGGCCCCAGCCTCTCTGTTCTCTCTAAACGACTTGGAGTGCACTCTAGGTGCACTAGTGATTGGATACTGTGGTGCCTTATGAGTCCCTAGTATATGGTACCTTAGGTGCCAAGGGCATAGGTACTTCACAGGCCTACCAGGGGCTGAAGCATGTCTTATGCCACCCCTGGGAAGCAGACTAAATCTGACACCACAGGTCTGCTCCTGCAGCCTGGGTAAGGTGGTGCATGCACCCCTTACTGTGGTATGGGCTACCTATACCACTACATACATACGCACATACAAACCTATAAGTCACTCCTATGGCAGGCCTTATCAATCCTGAAGGCAGAGTGCTTGGTTCTTATGTGGGAGGGTGTCCCTGCATGAGCAGAACCCCTCTGCAGCGTTCAGAGACCCTTCTCTGATGCTGTTTGTAGTGCAGCCTGACCATATACTCTTAAGCGCATTATAACCTCGCGTTAAATGCTAACTTTGGGATGGCTGCACGGAAACATGTCGTGTTTGGTGTCAAACATCTTGGAATACTACCCCCCCCGCCAGTTCTGGCGGCGGGGGTAGCATTCCACCTTTCTAGAGGGAGAGACATGTACACACCGGCCTAACCGGTAAATTCTTTCCAGAGCCCTGGCATCACAAGTTGGATGCCACCAGTCACAGACACTGGGCTGCCCTCCTGCTGATGACCGAAACTCACAGTGGAGGAAGCCCAACAATAGATATCCTGTCCCAAGGGGGTGTGACCACCTCCCAGACAGGGTTTAGTGTATTGGGGCTGGGTGGGTGCACTCTTAGAGTGCTTTGAAGTCCTGCACTGGAGGAGCAGAAGGCTCCTCTGTGCATACCCCAGTTCAAACCGGCTCAGGGGCTACCTGCCCCTGCTCTGGCATGAAACTTGACAAAGGGAAGTGGGTGTAGCCACCCACTCCCTTGACCCTCCCATAGGTGGGGTCATAGAGCTAGTCCCTCCCTTCTTTTTAGGATAAGAGGGGGAACCTGTGCATTGCAACCCAGATCTCCCTGGACGACGCTCTACAGAAGAATCCTGGACCTTCGACGTTCCACTACCTTTGGAAGACTGAAGAATCTCCCTTGGAGTCAAGGAGTGACTCCCCTGCTTGGCAGGCACCAAAAACTACAACGACGGTCGCAAACTACGCTGCTCCCGCCGGAGCCCGAAGTCCCTGCAACCCAGGAAGAGGATTTCCTGACTTCTCCAAGGCCATCGTGAGTCCCCAGCGAAGCTGAGGCAAGTGGACCCCACGAGCGACGAGGAACCACAGCCCCTGGGTACCGTGCACTATTGTCGAGTGCAACCCCTTCACGACATTCTACGAACTTGTGCTTTGGACCACGTGTGGTCCCAGCCTCTAGCAGAGATCTCTCCCGAATTCAGAGGCCTATACCATCCCGAGTGACCGTGGGCCCCTGTTGAGTGGATCCTCCCGAGGTGCCTTCGCGATCCTTTGCCAGCCAGCTTCTGGGTCCCCAGAAGACTTTCCAACAAAACCAAAGGGCTCCCCTGGTTGCTCCAGGCCTGCCCTGACCTACCCTTGCTGGGTAAGTCCCCCAGACCTTGCTGGTCTGCACCTTTGACTTTTCCTCATCACCATGAGACTTGCTGCTACCAAGGCTTGTTGGCTTCAATCGACCCAAAGCTGTCGACGACGGTGGGCATTCATCTTCCTTGCCCAGAGTCACTGCCAAGTGACTGTGAACACTGTCCCCTCTGCTTTCAGGTCTTCCTCCTTCCGAATCCAGGCTTGGATTCCAACGGACACTTCTTCTGTCGTCGCAAGCAGCAAGTCTTCACTGGCTCCCATTGAAAACGACGCCGCGACCCGACACCAAAGGACACCTATGCACCCGACTCCCCTGGGTGAGGTAACTTCAGCACTACGGTGCTCCTGTGGGTGTGGGCCCTAGAACTACTTACCCTGTAAGTGGCTTGCTTGTAGCTACCCTAGAAGTGCCCTAAAACTCCTATTTTCCCTGTGCGATTATCGCACTGGCTCGTACAGGACTCGCGTCTGTGTTAGACACATCGCGTCCAACTCCCTTGTAACTCTATCAGTATCTGCGTCCTTCGACTCGTACTGACCGATCGGTGTGTTCGCCTCGAACACGCCAGGGACCTGTATAACATTGATAACTCAATCGCGTTCTCTCGCATAGACTCGTACAGGACTCGCACCAGTGTCTGAACACCGCGTCTGTCCCCTGTGGTTCTCCTACAACTACCTGGGGTTGTTCTCTGGGGTCCCTCGATTCTAAATGCTCTAGACCACAGTCTAGCCAAGATAAGATTGTGATATTTACTTGTGCTAACTTATTTTGATAAAACATTGACTTGTACATATGTTCCTGGCTTCTAATCTCATAAAGAGATTAGTAGAGAGTTGTTTATTAATAAATACATATATATTTGATATATATACCTGTGTGGTGTCTTTTTATTTGGTGATTCAAGAGATTGTGTGGTAAAACAAGCTGCTTTACATTCCTCCAAGACTTAGCCTGAAGGCTGCTCTCCACAGCTACCACTAGGATAGCTTTCTATAAAGGTTGTCTTAAACCTACCTACCATAAGAGTCGAATTGGACTGGTGCAAGGTGACCACTTTAATTAGTGAACAGCATATACCAGGCCAACTTCTCAAATCTTGCTTCTTTCTGCACCTCTCTTGCTTCTTTCTGCACCTCTCTTGCCTCTTTCTACACCCATCTTGCCTGTTTCTGCACCTCACTTGCCTCTTTCTGCACCTCTCTTGCCTATTTCTGCAACTCTCTTGCCTCTTTCTGCAACTCACTTGCCTCTATCTGCACTTCTCTTGCTTTTTTCTGCACCTCTCTTTGTTCTTTTGGCAACTCTCTTGTCTCTTTCATCACTTCTCTTGCTTCTTTCTGCACCTCTCTTGCTTCTTTCTGCACGTTTTTGCTTCTTTCTATACCTCTCTTGCCTGTTTATGCACTTCTCTTGCATCTTTCACACCTCTGTTTCGTCTTTGAGCACTGCTCTTGCCTTTTTCTGTGCTTCTCTTGCCTCTTTCTGCACCTCTCCTGTCACTTTCTACAGTTCTCTTGCATCCTTCTGCACCTTTGTTGCTTCTTTGAGCACTTCTCTTGCCTCTTTATGTACCTCTCTTGCCTCTTTCTGCATCTCTCTTGCCTCTTTCTGCACCTCTGTTGCCTCTTTCTCCACCTCACTTGCTTCTTTCTGCACCCCTCTTGCCTCTTTCTGCACCCGTCTTCCCTCTTTCTGCACTTCTCTTGCCTTTTTCCGCACCCCTGTTCCCTCTTTCTGCACGTCTCTTCCCTGTTTGTGCACCTCTCTTGCCTCTTTCTGCACTCCTTTTGCTTCTTTCTGCACCTCTGTTGCATTTTTATGCACTTCTATTGCCTCTTTCTGCATTTCTGTTGCTTCTTTCTGCACATCTCTTGCCTTTTTCTGCAACTCTGTTGCTTCTTTCTGCACTTCTCTACCTTCTTTCTGCACCTCTCTTGCTTCTTTCTGTACCACTCTTGCCTCTTTCTGCACCCATCTTGCCCATTTCTGCACCTTACTTGCCTCTTTCTGCACCTCTCTTGCCTCTTTATGCAACTCGCTTGCCTCTTTATGCACCTCACTTGCCTCTATCTGCACTTCTCTTGCTTTTTTCTGTACCTCTCTTTGTTCTTTTGGCAACTCTCTTGTCTCTTTCATCACTTCTCTTGCTTCTTTCTGCACCTCTATTGCTTCTTTCAGCACCTCTCTTGCTTCTTTCTGCACTTTTTTGCTTCTTTCTACACCTCTCCTGCCTCTTTCTGCAGTTCTCTTGCATCCTTCTGCACCTTTGTTGCTTCTTTGAGCACTTCTCTTGCCTCTTTCTGTACCTCTCTTGCCTCTTTCTGCACCTCTGTTGCCTCTTTCTCCACCTCACTTGCTTCTTTCTGAACCCCTCTTGCCACTTTCTGCACCCGTCTTCCCTCTTTCTGCACCCGTCTTGTCTTTTTCTGCACCCCTGTTCTCTCTTTCTGCACCCATCTTGCCTGTTTCTGCACCTCACTTGACTCTTTCTGCACCTCTCTTTTCTCTTTCTGTACCTTTCTTGCCTCTTTCCGCACCTCACTTGCCTCTATCTGCACTTCTCTTGCTTTTTTACACACCTCTCTTGTTTCTTTCAGCAACTCTCTTGTCTCTTTTTGTACTTCTCTTGCCCCTTTCTGTACCTCTCTTGCCTCTTTCTGCACCTCTTTCTCTTCTTTCTGCACCTCTCTTGCCTTTTTCCGCACCCCTGTTGCCTCTTACTTCACCTCTCTTCCCTGTTTGTGCACCTCTTTCCTTTTTCTTTACTTCTCTTGCCTCTTTATGCACATCTTTTGCTTTTTTATGCACTTCTCTTGCCTCTTTCTGCATTTCTGTTGCTTCTTTCTGCACTTCTCTTTCCTCTTTCTATATTTCTGTTGCTTCTTTCTGCACTTCTCTTGCCTCTTTCTACACCCCTCTTGCCGCTTTCTGCACATCTCTTGCCTTTTTCTGCAACTCTGTTGCTTCTTTCTGCACTTCTCTTGCTTCTTTCTGCACCTCTCTTGCTTCTTTCTGCAGCTCTCTTGCTTCTTTCTGTACCTCTCTTGCCTCTTTCTGCACCCATCTTGCCCGTTTCTGCACCTCACTTGCCTCTTTCTGCACCTCTCCTGCCTCTTTCTGTACCTCTCTTGCCTCTTTCTGCACCTCATTTGCCTCTATCTGCACTTCTCTTGCTTTTTTCCACACCTCTCTTCTTTCTTTCAGCAACTCTGTTGTCTCTTTCTGCACTTCTCTTGCTTCTTTCTGTACCTCTCTTGCTTCTTTCTGCACTCCTCTTGCCTCTTTCTGCTCCCCTCTTCCCTCTTCCCTCTTTCTGCACCTCTTGTAGGAAGGTGGAATCTGAAAAATATGGTTGCCCCCACTTTTTTCCAGGTGTTTTGCTGGTTTATGACTTAGTTGGACTGGGATCCTGCTATTCAGGGCCCCAGTCTATCTGCTTCCTCTATAAAATGGTTTCCATGTGCCTTAGGCACATCTCTGATTGGAATCTGGAGTGCCCTTATAAGTCCCTAGTATATGGTATACTATGTACCCAGGGCATAGGTACCTCAGACGCCTACCAGGGGCTGCAGCATGTATTGTGCCACCCCTGGAAGGCCAGCCAAAGGACACCACAGGTCTGCTACTGCAGCCTGGGTAAGGTGGTGCATGCACCTTTACTGTGATATAGGCTACCTATATCACTACATACATACACACATATAAACCTATAAGTCACTCCTATGGCAGGCCTTATCAATCCTGAAGGCAGAGTGCGTGGTTCCTATGTGAGAGGGTGCCCCTGCATGAGCTGGGCCCCTCTGCAGCGTTCAGAGACCCTTCTCTGATGCTGTTTGTAGTGCAGCCCGACCATATACTCTTAAGCGCATTATAACCTCGCGTTAAATGCTAACTTTGGGATGGCTGCACGGAAACATGTTGTGTTTGGTGTCAAACATCTTGGAATACTACCCCCCCGCCAGTTCTGGCGGTGGGGGTAGCATTCCACCCTTCTAGAGGGAGAGACATGTACACACCGGTATACCCGGTACTGCCTTTCCAGAGCCCTGGCATCACAAAATGGATGCCGCTGCCACAGACACGAGTCTGGCCTCCTGCTGCTGACCGAAACTCCGGCAGGGGAGGCCTGGACAATAGGTTTCCTGTCCCAGGCAGATGTAACCACCTCCCCAGACAGGATAGTGTGTAATGGGGCTGGGCAGGAGCACTCTCTGGTGCTTTGAAGTCCTGCACTGGGGGCACACTTGGTGTCCCTGTGCATACCCCAGTTCAAACCGGCTCAGGTGCTTCCAGCCCCTGCTCTGGCGCGAAACTGGACAAAGGGAAAGGGGTGTAACCACCCCTCTGCCCTGACCCTCCCATAGGTGGGGCCACAGAGTATGTCCAACCCCCTACCTTAGTATAAGTATGGGACCCCAGTCCTTAGGACTTTAGATTTACCTGGACGAAACTCTGATACAGAATCCTGGACCTTCGATGCTCTACTTTAAGATTAGAGGACTGAAGAATCTCCCTTGGGGTCAAGGAGTGACTCCCCTGCTTGGCAGGCACCAAAGAAGCAATTGCCCGGTCTGCATCGCTGAAGCTCCCGTCGGACGCCGAAGTCTTTGCATCACCAGAGGTGGATTTCCAGACTTCCCCGAGGCTGCCCTGAGTCTCCAGCAAAGCTGAGGCACGTAGCTGTCGTGGGTAACGTGGAACCGTGACCCCTGGACACTAAACACATTTGCAAGTGCATCCTCTTCTGGGTCTCCCACGAAGTCGTGCTTTGGGCTCCGAGTAGCCCCAGCCTCCAGCACCAACTTCTCCGAAGATCACTGGCCTCCACTCCACGAGTGTCCTGTGAGCCAGCTCCACGTGCATCGACTCGAGGCTCCTTTGCGGTCGCTAGTCCGTTGGCTAGTAGGCCCTCCCGAAGGCCAATCTTTTTTCTGCTTGGGCTCCCTGGTTGCTCCAGGCGTGCCCTGACTTACCCTCGCTGGGTGAGTCCCACAGACCTTGCTGGTCTGCAACATCGTCCTTCTTCCATTTCCACGAGACTTAACGTTGCCAAGGCTTGTTGGGGCCAATCCGGTCGCCAACACCCCTGCAATCGACAGACGTCGTGGGACAGCTCGAATCCAGCTCCTGGTCATCGTCGACACCTCCTGGACCTCGTGGCTGAAGAGTCAAGACGACCGTCAACCTACCTGAAGCACTCGACATCGGTGGGCATCTGCTCATCGCCTTCCTGGTCACTGGCTAGTGACCCAGACTCTGTCCCCTCTGCTTTCAGGTTCTTCAGATCTTCGATCCACCTTTGGATCCACCCGAACACTTTGGACTTGGCCGCCAGCAGCACTTTGCAGCAGATCGCCATTGAAAGCGACGACGAAACCCGACCCCGAAAGACACCTATGCACCCGGCTCCCCTGGGTGAGGTAACTCGAGTACTCCGGTGCTCCCGTGGGTATTGACACTAGAACAGCCTAGTTCTCAAAGGGTTGCTCCAAGTCCTCCTCTAAGTGTCCCTTTTCTTTTAAATTCTAATCGCGACTTTCCCCATAGAAGTTAACGGCGATTCGCGGCTGTGTTTATACACTGCACGCATCCCCCGTGGGTCCCCTGTGTCACTACCTTGGGTGGTTCCTTGTGGTCCAAGCACTTCTACAGGCTCTAGGCCTTGTGTCTAGCTCAGTCGTGGTTCTTATACCACTTTATTGGTATATGGTTTGGTACGCCCCTGGGGCTCAAACGTGTATTTGTGCTATTACTGTAGATAACTAACTTATAATTTATGTTCTTTGAACTCTAGCCTCATAAAGAGACTAGAGGGGTGTGTTTAGTAATAAATACATATATTTTGAATATATACCTGGTGTGGTCCTCTTTCATTTGGTCACTCAAGAGATTATAGACTGGTAAAACAAGCTGCTTTACATTCCTTCAAGACTTAGCCTGAAGGCTGCTCTCCATAGCTACCACTAGGATAGCTTTCAATAAAGGTTGTCTTTAACCTATCTCCAATAAGGGGTTGTTTGGACTGGTGCAAGGTGCCCACTACAAATAGTGGACAGCAAATGCCAGGCCAACTTCTCACATTGGTGTGCAGCGTGTGGGATTCCAGCTTGCTATTGTTTTACCAGATAATCTCAATTGAATTGATCAACTGAAAACCACTAAGGGTACCTAAGGTACATATAAATCAAGCTTAGTAATACAGTAAGTTCTACTGAACTTAGAGTTGTGTGTTAAGGGATAGCACACCCTTTCTACAACTCAAGAGAGTTTAGTAGGCCACACTAGAGTAGGTAGTGCATACACCACACCTCACTAGTAATGTCTTCAAAGCCAGGACCCAGTGAGTCCTTGCCAGAAGCCAGTGGGCTTCTTCCCTCCAAGTATGATAAACTCCCATTCTTGGAATTGAGAGCATTATGCAATACTAGGAAGTTGAAGGCAGGCAAAAGTGCCAGCACCCAACACCTCAGGGAGGTGTTACTAGCTGATGATCTCAGCAGGCCCATAGGGTCTGAAGGGGTAGGCAAAGAGGGTGGGGCAGAAGATGAGGAAGGGGCCAGGGGTGAAGAAACCCAGGCCCCCCCCCTCTGAAACTGGCCAGGAAGGTGAAAATGACCTTGTCCTGGAAAACCTAATTCCTCCTGTGGAGGAGGAGGAGGAGGATCAGACTGACCTCCCCTTTGTCCCCCCAGGAAGAGTTCTGAGTGTGCCCAGAAGGTCTAGGTCTCCTTCTCAGGAGTCTAACCACTCTGACACCTCAATAGGGACCTCTGTCTCCTCTCATAGGAGGGAATCCTCTCAGGAAAGGAGAAAGAGACTGATTCAGTATGAGCAAGCCCAGCTTGAACTCAGAAAATAGCAATTGGCTATAGACAGGGAGTCCCTAGATCTCTATAGAGAGAGACAAAAGATGGGACTAGAGTCCCATGGTGGCAGCAGTTTCCCCAAAGATAGGGAAAGGTCTTATGACCATAGAAACCTGAGCAAGATTGTCCCTCCCTACCAGAGTGGGGATGACATCCACAAATGGATAACTGCTCTAGAGAGGGCCTGTAAAGTACAGAGGGTCCTTCAGGAGCAGTGGGCAGCAATCTTGTGGCTCTCCTTTGCAGACAAAGGTAGAGACAAGCTCCTCACTGTTAGAGAGAAGGATGCTGATAATTACAAAGTCTTGAAGAGTGCTCTAATTGATGGGTTTGGCCTAACCACTGAACAGTATAGGTTGAAGTTCAGAGACACCCAAAAGGCTCAGACTCAAGACTGGGTTGATTTTGTAGATTGTGCTACTAAGGCTCTGGAAGGTTGGATACATGGCAACAAGGTGCATGACTTTTTAGGATTGTACAATTTGATTATGAGGGAGCAGATCCTTAATAATTGTCAAAACCAGCTTTTACACCAATACCTGGTGGACTCTGATCTGACCTCTCCCCAAGAATTGGGAAAGAAGGCAGACAAATGGGTCAGAACCAGAGTAAAGACTAAGAATCAGGGTGGTGACCAGAAGAAAGATTCTACCAAGTCCCAAGAGAAGGGTGGGGATAAATCTAAGGATAAATCCACTACAGGGCCCCAAAAGTCCTCTTCTGGGGGTGGGTCCCAAACTCCTTCCTCTCCTGAAAAGAAACCATATTGCCATGTCTGTAAAAAGCCTGGACACTGGAAAACTGATCCCAGTTGCCCCAGGATTGGCAATAAAGAAAATGTTCCTCCAACAACTACTACCACCCCTCAAGGTACTACCAGTAGTAATCCTCCAGTTGGAAGTAGTGCACCCAAAAAGTTAGGTGCTTTTGCAAGAGGAACAGAGGTGGGCCCTAGTTTAGACAGGACCCCCTCAACAGACTCCTCTGACTCTGATGGTGGTGTAGGATTTGCCACCTTTACCATGGGTCCCAATGCATTGGGCAGGTACAGACTGGAGCCAATAATTAATGGTCAGAAAGCTGTGGCATTTAGGGACACAGGGGCTAGTGTCACCATGGTGGCAGGGAAACTAGTCCCCCTCACCAGCTTTTACCTGAGTTTAAATACCAGGTAACCAACATTGATGGTGTCAGAACAGATCACCCCATGGCCATAGTCAATCTCAGCTGGGAAGGGGTCACAGGCCCAAAAAGAGTGGCAGTGTCCCCAACCTTGCCTGTAGATTGCCTGATGGGCAATGATCTGGAAATTTCAGCCTGGGCTGAAGTTGAACACCAAACCCTCTGAGAATGCTGGGCATCCCTGTAAAGGTTAGTGGGGCTGTGATGGCCACAGCCCAAGCCCAGGGAAACTTTGGAGAGATGGAGCCTGGAAGAATGGCCCACTCTCCCCCAAAAGAGAGCACAAGTGTTGAAGAAAAGTCTTTTTCCCTCCAGACAGTAGGTAAGGGTCAGCCTCCTCAGGGAACTGACCCTACCCCTAGTGAAGGAACTGCCCAAGAGGTAGTCAGGCCTGGCCACACCCCTGATGGCAGAGGACCCTTCCAAGGTGGTACCCAGTCTGGAGCAGGTAACCTGCCCCTCTCTACCCTGCCTCAGTCAGCCCAGGGCTGCAGAGGTCAGGGAGGTCAGTGGACCCCCCAGGGCCCCCTGTCCAGAGGAACCCCCCATCAGCAGATTAGGGGCACCCAGGCTAGTAGCCCTAGCCAGGTGAAAATTCCTCAACACACTGAGGGATCCCCCATACCTTTGTGTAGGGACCTCCCCCAGAAGGACTCTGTTAGGCAAGGGCAAACCTGGGACCAAAAGGTTCCAAACCTGCCATGTCCCTCCAGTGGTCCATCCAAAGGGACCCAACCCCCAGCTGTAGGCAGCCAAAGGTTGACCCTTAGAGCACAGTGCAACTCAGTCATGGAAAGACAGGCATACATGGTGACCAGTGATCTGAGGAAGCTGAGACCACCCTTCCTAGGGCCTCACTTCCCTTCTCAGACACCTCACCAGCCTTGTACTTTACCAAAGCACACCACAGGTAGTAATTCCCCATGGTGGAGACCCTCTCATACCCTTAGGGTGAGGGATTGCTTAGTGGACCATAAGATAGGGGGCAACCATGCTAGTGCAGGTGCTTCCTTATATGGCCACTTAGTCAATAAAGGCTCAACTGGCCAAGGTTAGCCTTATCTCCTTTCGTTTTGGGGGGGGGGTTATGTAGGAAGGTGGAATCTGACTATATGGTTGCCCCCACTTTTTTCCTGGTGTTTTGCTGGTTTATGACTTAGTTGGACTGGGATCCTGCTATTCAGGGATCCCAGTCTATCTGCTTCCTCTATAAAATGGTTTCCATGTGCCTTAGGCACATCTCTGATTGGAATCTGGAGTGCCCTTATAAGTCGCTAGTATATGGTATACTATGTACCCAGGGCATAGGTACCTCAGACGCCTACCAGGGGCTGCAGCATGTATTGTGCCACCCCTGGAAGGCCAGCCAAAAGGACACCACAGGTCTGCTACTGCAGCCTGGGTAAGGTGGTGCATGCACCTCTTACTGTGATATAGGCTACCTATATCACTACATACATACACACATATAAACCTATAAGTCACTCCTATGGCAGGCCTTATCAATCCTGAAGGCAGAGTGCATGGTTCCTATGTGAGAGGGTGCCCCTGCATGAGCTGGGCCCCTCTGCAGCGTTCGGAGACCCTTCTCTGATGCTGTTTGTAGTGCAGCCCGACCATATACTCTTAAGCGCATTATAACCTCGCGTTAAATGCTAACTTTGGGATGGCTGCACGGAAACATGTCGTGTTTGGTGTCAAACATCTTGGAATACTACCCCCCCGCCAGATCTGGCAGCGGGGGTAGCATTCCACCCTTCTAGAGGGAGAGACATGTACACACCGGTATACCCGGTACTGACTTTCCAGAGCACTGGCATCACAAAATGGATGCCGCTGCCACAGACACGAGTCTGGCCTCCTGCTGCTGACCGAAACTCCGGCAGGGGAGGCCTGGACAATAGGTGTCCTGTCCCAGGGAGGTGTAACCACCTCCCCAGACAGGATAGTGTGTATTGGGGCTGGGCGGGAGCACTCTCTGGTGCTTTGAAGTCCTGCACTGGGGGCACACTTGGTGTCCCTGTGCATACCCCAGTTCAAACTGGCTCAGGGGCTTCCAGCCCCTGCTCTGGCGCGAAACTGGACAAAGGGAAAGGGGTGTAACCACCCCTCTGCCCTGACCCTCCCATAGGTGGGGCCACAGAGTATGTCCAACCCCCTACCTTAGTATAAGTATGGGACCCCAGTCCTTAGGACTTTAGATTTACCTGGACGAAACTCTGATACAGAATCCTGGACCTTCGACGCTCTACTTTAAGATTAGAGGACTGAAGAATCTCCCTTGGGGTCAAGGAGTGACTCCCCTGCTTGGCAGGCACCAAAGAAGCAATTGCCCGGTCTGCATCACTGAAGCTCCCGTCGGACGCCGAAGTCTTTGCATCACCAGAGGTAGATTTTCAGACTTCGCCGAGGCTTCCCTGAGTCCCCAGCAAAGCTGAGGCCCGTAGCTGTTGTGGGTAATGTGGAACCGTGACCCCTGGACACTGAACGCATTTGCAAGTGCATCCTCTTCTGGGTCTTCCACGAAGTCGTGCTTTGGGCTCCGAGTAGCCCCAGCCTCCAGCACCAACTGTACCGAAGATCACTGGCCTCCACTCCACGAGTGTCCTGTGAGCCAGCTCCACGTGCATCGACTCGAGGCTCCTTTGCGGTTGCTAGTCCGTTGGCTAGTAGGCCCTCCCGAAGGCCAATCTTTTTTCTGCTTGGGCTCCCTGCTTGCTCCAGGCGTGCCCTGACTTACCCTCACTGGGTGAGTCCCACAGACCTTGCTGGTCTGCAACATCGTCCTTCTTCCATTTCCACAAGACTTGCCGTTGCCAAGGCTTGTTGGGTCCAATACGGTCGCCGACACCCCTGCAATCGACAGACGTTGTGGGACAGCTGGAATCCAGCTCCTGGTTGTCGTCGACGCCTCCTGGACCTCGTGGCTGAAGAGTCAATACGACCGTCAACCTACCTGAAGCACTCGACATCGGTGGGCATCTGCTCATCGCCTTCCTGGTCACTGGCTAGTGACCCAGACTCTGTCCCCTCTGCTTTCAGGTTCTTCAGATCTTCGATCCACCTTTGGATCCACCCGAACACTTTCGACTTGGCCGCCAGCAGCACTTTGCAGCAGATCGCCATTGAAAGCGACGACGAAACCCGACCCCGAAAGACACCTATGCACCCGGCTCCCCTGGGTGAGGTAACTCGAGTACTCCGGTGCTCCCGTGGGTATTGACACTAGAACAGCCTAGTTCTCAAAGGGTTTGCTCCAAGTCCTCCTCTAAGTGTCCCTTTTCTTTTAAATTCTAATCGCGATTTTCCCCATAGAAGTTAACGGTGGTTCGCGGCTGTGTTCATGCACTGCACGCGTCCCCCGTGGGTCCCCTGTGTCACTGCCTTGGGTGGTTCCTTGTGGTCCAAGCACTTCTACAGGCTCTAGGCCTTGTGTCTAGCTCAGTCGTGGTTCTTATACCACTTTATTGGTATATGGTTTGGTACGCCCCTGGGGCTCAAACGTGTATTTGTGCTATTACTGTAGATAACTAACTTATAATTTATGTATTTCGAACTCTAGCCTCATAAAGAGACTAGAGGGGTGTGTTTAGTAATAAATACATATATTTTGAATATATACCTGGTGTGGTCCTCTTTCATTTGGTCACTCAAGAGATTATAGACTGGTAAAACAAGCTGCTTTACATTCCTTCAAGACTTAGCCTGAAGGCTGCTCTCCATAGCTACCACTAGGATAGCTTTCAATAAAGGTTGTCTTTAACCTATCTCCAATAATGGGTTGTTTGGACTGGTGCAAGGTGCCCACTATAATTAGTGGACAGCATATGCCAGGCCAACTTCTCACATTGGTGTGCAGCGTGTGGGATTCCAGCTTGCTATTGTTTTACCAGATAATCTCAATTGAATTGATCAACTGAAAACCACTAAGGGTACCTAAGGTACATATAAATCAAGCTTAGTAATACAGTAAGTTCTACTGAACTTAGAGTTGTGTGTTAAGGGACAGCACACCCTTTCTACAACTCAAGAGAGTTTAGTAGGCCACACTAGATTAGGTAGTGCATACACCACACCTCACTAGTAATGTCTTCAAAGCCAGGACCAAGTGAGTCCTTGCCAGAAGCCAGTGGGTTTCTTCCCTCCAAGTATGATAAACTCCCATTCTTGGAATTGAGAGCATTATGGAATACTAGGAAGTTGAAGGCAGGCAAAAGTGCCAGCACCCAACACCTCAGGGAGGTGTTACTAGCTGATGATCTCAGCAGGCCCCTAGGGTCTGAAGGGGTAGGCAAAGAGGGTGGGGCAGAAGATGAGGAAAGGGCCAGGGGTGAAGAAACCCAGCCCCCCCCCCTCTGAAACTGGCCAGGAAGGTGAAAATGACCTTGTCATGGAGAACCCAATTCCTCCTGTGGAGGAGGAGGAGGGGGAGGATCAGACTGACTTCCCCTTTGTCCCCCCAGGAAGAGTTCTGAGTGTGCCCAGAAGGTCTAGGTCTCCTTCTCAGGAGTCTAACCACTCTGACACCTCAAAAGGGACCTCTGTCTCCTCTCATAGGAGGGAATCCTCTCATGAGAGGAGAAAGAGACTGATTCAGTATGAGCAAACTCAGCTTGAACTCAGGAAACAGCAATTGGCTATAGACAGGGAGTCCCTAGATCTCTATAGAGAGAGACAAAAGTTGGGACTAGAGTCCCATGGTGGCAGCAGTTTCCCCAAAGATAGGGAAAGGTCTTATGATCATAGAAACCTGAGCAAGATTGTCCCTCCCTACCAGAGTGGGGATGACATCCACAAATGGATAACTGCTCTAGAGAGGGCCTGTAAAGTACAGAGGGTCCCTCAGGAGCAGTGGGCAGCAATCTTGTGGCTCTCCTTTGCAGACAAAGGTAGAGACAAGCTCCTCACTGTTAGAGAGGAGGATGCTGATAATTACAAAGTCTTGAAGAGTGCTCTAATTGATGGGTTTGGCCTAACCACTGAACAATACAGGTTATAGTTCAGGGATACCCAAAAAGCACAGACTCAAGACTGGGTGGACTTTGTTGATTGTTCTGCCAAGGCTCTGGAAGGTTGGTTATTGGGCAGTAAGGTATGTGACTTCACAGGATTGTACAATCTGATCATGAGGGAGCAGATTCTTAATAACTGTCAAAATCAGCTGTTGCATCAGCACCTGGTAGACTCTGATCTGACCTCTCCCCAAGAATTGGGAAAGAAGGCAGACAAATGGGTCAGAACCAGGGTGAAGCAGAAGGTACAGAACCAAGGTGGTGACCCTAAGAAGCAAGATTCAAAAACCTCTGATAAGGGTGGGGAGAAGGGTAAAGATCAAAAGTCTTCACAAGGCCCCCAAAAATCTTCTTCAGGTGGGGATTCACAGTCTACCAAAGGGAAAGGCCAAAGGAAACCATGGTGCAAGGTCTGTAAGCAAAAGACCCACTGGACCAGTGATTGCACCAAGTCCAAAGACTCTACTCCAGCCCCCACCAATGCCCCTAAGGCACCTGCTCCCCCTAGTGCAGTTACAGTTGGTGGTGGGACTACACAAGCCAAGAGTTTAGTAGGGTTGACCCTGGGTAAAGAGATGAGCTCTGACCTAGTCAGAGAACTCACTCAGGCTGTCCTAGTCTGTGATGGAGGCATGGATTATGACCTCCTCTGTGAGTCCCAGTAATCTGGGCAAGTACAGACAACAGCCCTTAATCAATGGAAGAGAGGCTTTGGCATTTAGGGACACAGGGGCAAGTGTCACCATGGTGACACAAGACCTTGTGAATCCTGGGCAGATTATACTTGGTGAAATGTACCAAGTGACCAATGCTAGCAACGTCAGAACAGACCATACTCTGGCAGTTGTTAACTTCTACTGGGGAGGGGTAACTGGCCTTAAGAAGGTTGTGGTAAGTGCAGACCTACCCGTTGAATGCTTGCTTGGCAATGACTTAGAAACTTCAGCTTGGGCAGAAGTGGAGCTCAGGACCCATGCAGAAATGCTGGGCATACCTGCAGATGTGTTTGCTGTGACCAGGTCACAAGCCAAAATGTCTAGCACTGAACAGGCCTTGGATTCTGGAATAATGGACCAAGTGCGCTCCAAGAAGAGGAGTAGTAGGGTAAAGGCAGTGCCTTCCCCCTTGGCTCAGAAGGAAGATCAGTCCCTTGAGGGGGATGATCTCAGTCCTGAGGAAGGAACTGTCCCAGAGGAGCTTGAACCTGACCAGGTTGAGTTCTTGGGGACAGGGGGCCCTTCCAGGGCAGTTCTGAGCCAGGAGCAGCAGAGCTGCCCCTCTCTTGAACCCCTCAGACAGCAAGCTGCTGCTGAGGCTGCTGGGAAAGCTAGTGGTCCCCATACTGTGTATTGGGATGATGGACTCTTGTACTCAGAGTGTAGAGACCCCAAGCCTGGTGCTACCAGGAGGTTGGTTATACCTTTGAAGTTCAGGGGCTTCCTATTGACCCTAGCCCATGTTATTCCCTTAGCAGGTCACCTGGGCCAGAACAAGACTTGGGACAGGATTGTCCCTCACTTTCACTGGCCCCACATGTCTGAAGACACCAAGGAGTTTTGTCGCTCCTGTGTATCCTGCCAGGCCAGTGGCAAGGCAGGTGGCACTACAAAGGCCCCCCTGATACCACTACCTGTGGTGGGGGTTCCCTTTGAAAGGGTGGGGATTGACATTGTTGATCCCATGGATCCCCAAACAGCATCTGGGCACAGGTTTATCCTGGTGGTAGTGGATCATGCTACCAGGTACCCAGAGGCTATTACCCTTAGGACCACTACAGCACCTGTGGTGGCAAGGGCCCTCCTGGGAATTTTCTCAAGAGTGGGCTTCCCTAAGGAGATTGTATCAGACAGGGGTGCAAACTTTATGTCTGGATACTTAAAAGCAATGTGGAAGGAGTGTGGAGTGACTTACAAGTTCACCACACCCTATCACCCACAATGCAATGGTTTAGTTGAGAGATTCAACAAAACCTTGAAGGGCATGATTAAAGGGCTCCCAGAAAAGCTTAGGCGAAGATGGGACATACTCTTGCCCTGCCTTTTATTTGCATACAGGGAGGTGCCTCAAAAGGGGTTGGCTACAGCCCTTTTGAACTTTTGTTTGGTCACCCTGTCAGGGGTCCATTGTGCTTGGTGAAGGAAGGATGGGAGTTACCTCTCAAGCCCCCAAAGCAAGACATAGTGGACTATGTACTTGGTCTCCGCTCCAGAATGGCTGAGTATATGAAAAAGGCAACTAAAAACCTTGAGGCTAACCAGGAACTTCAAAAAGCCTGGCATGACCAAAAGGCTGTACTGACTGCTTACCAGCCAGGACAGAAGGTGTGGGTGTTGGAGCCAGTGGCCCCAGCAGCTCTCCAAGACAAATTGAGTGGACCCCATACCATTGTTGAACAGAAGGGTAAGGTTACCTACTTAGTAGACCTAGGAACACCCAGGAGTCCCCACAGGGTTCTCCATGTCAACAGGTTAAAACCATATGTGGACAGGGCAGACATGGGCTTGCTCATGGCTACTGATGAGGGACAGGAGGAAGAGAGTGACCCACTCCCTGACCTGCTCTCACAGAACCCTGGTGATGGGTCAGTGGATGGTGTAGCCTTGGCAGGCAGCCTCACTACCCAGCAGCAGACTGATTGCAGACAGGTGCTCAATCAGTTCAGACACATATTCTCACTGACACCCAGTCAGACTACCTGGTGCACTCATGAAGTGGACACTGGGGACAGTCTGCCTATTAAAAATAAGATTTATAGGCAACCTGACCATGTCAGGGACTGTATCAGGACAGAAGTCCAGAAGATGTTGGATTTGGGAGTTATTGAACCCTCAGATAGCCCTTGGGCTAGTCCAGTGGTCCTTGTGCCAAAACCTCACACCAATGGTGGGAAAAGAGAGATGAGGTTTTGTGTGGACTACAGGGGTCTCAATGCAGTCACTAGGACTGATGCCCATCCAATACCAAGGGCAGATGAGCTAATAGACACTTTGGCCTCAGCCAAGTATCTAAGCACATTTGACCTGACAGCTGGCTACTGGCAGATCAGACTAGCTGATGATGCAAAGCCAAAGACAGCATTCTCAACCCCTAGTGGGCATTATCAATTTGTGGTGATGCCCTTTGGTCTGAAGAATGCACCTGCCACTTTTCAGAGGTTGGTGAATACAGTCCTTACAGGTCTGGAAGCCTATAGTGCAGCATATCTAGATGATATTGCTGTCTTTAGCTACACCTGGGAGGATCACCTGGTCCACCTCAGAAATGTTTTACAGGCCCTGCAGAAATCAGGCCTGACTATCAAGGCCACCAAGTGCCAGATAGGGCAGAGTCAGGTTGTGTACCTGGGCCACCTTGTGGGTGGAGGCCAGGTTCAACCACTGCAGAGCAAGATCCAGACCATCATGGACTGGACTGCTCCAACTACCCAGACTCAGGTGAGAGCCTTCTTAGGCCTGACTGGGTACTATAGGAGATTTGTCAAGGGGTATGGATCAATAGTGACACCCCTGAATGACTTAACTTCCAAGAAAATGCCCAAAAAGGTTCAGTGGACAGTTAGCTGTCAAAAGGCATTTGATGACCTAAAGCAGGCCATGTGCACTGCTCCCATTCTACAGAGTCCTGATTACTCCAAGAAGTTCATTGTTCAAACTGATGCATCTGAATTGGAGGTAGGGGCTGTACTGTCACAATTGAATGATGAAGGTCAGGATCAGCCAGTAGCTTTTATTAGCAGAAGGCTGACCCCTAGAGAGAAACGTTTGTCAGATATTGAGAGGGAGGCCTTTGCTGTGGTGTGGGCTCTGAAGAAGTTGAGGCCATACTTGTTTGGTACTCACTTCCTTGTTCAAACAGACCATACGCCCCTCTTATGGCTAAAACAAATGAAGGGTGAAAACCCCAAACTGCTTAGGTGGTCCATTTCCCTACAGGGGATGGACTTCACAGTGGAACATAGACCTGGGAGTAACCATGCCAATGCAGATGGACTCTCTAGGTACTTCCACTTAGAACATGAAGACTTAACTGGGCAAGGTTAGTTTAATGTCCCTACGTTTGGGGGGGGGGGTTGTGTAGGAGAGTAGGATCTGCTTCACATGGGTACCCCCACTTTTTGCTGATGCTTCACTGTTTTTTTACCTTAGTCTGGCTGGGGCCCTGCTAATCAGAACCCCAGACTAGCTGCTTCCTCTCTAAAATGGTTTCCATGTGCCTTAGGCACATCTCTGATTGGAATCTGGAGTGCCCTTATAAGTCCCTAGTATATGGTATACTATGTACCCAGGGCATAGGTACCTCAGAGGCCTGCCAGGGGCTGCAGCATGTATTGTGCCACCCCTGGAAGGCCATCCAAACTGACACCACAGGTCTGCTACTGCAGCCTGGGTAAGGTGGTGCATGCACTCCTAACTGTGATATAGGCTACCTATATCACTACATACATACACACATATAAACCTATAAGTCACTCCTATGGCAGGCCTTATCAATCCTGAAGGCAGAGTGCGTGGTTCCTATGTGAGAGGGTGCCCCTGCATGAGCAGGGCCCCTCTGCAGCGTTCGGAGACCCTTCTCTGATGCTGTTTGTAGTGCAGCCTGACCATATACTCTTAAGCGCATTATAACCTCGCGTTAAATGCTAACTTTGGGATGGCTGCACGGAAACATGTCGTGTTTGGTGTCAAACATCTTGGAATACTACCCCCCGCCAGTTCTGGCGGCGGGGGTAGCATTCCACCCTTCTAGAGGGAAAGACATGTACACACCGGTATACCCGGTACTGACTTTCCAGAGCCCTGGCATCACAAAATGGATGCCGCTGCCACAGACACGAGTCTGGCCTCCTGCTGCTGACCGAAACTCCGGCAGGGGAGGCCTGGACACAGGTTTCCTGTCCCAGGGAGGTGTGACCACCTCCCCAGACAGGATAGTGTGTATTGGGGCTGGGCGGGAGCACTCTCGGGTGCTTTGAAATCCTGCACTGGAGGCACACTTGGTGTCCCTGTGCATACCCCAGTTCAAACCGGCTCAGGGGCTTCCAGCCCCTGCTCTGGCATGAAACTGGACAAAGGGAAAGGGGTGTAACCACCCCTCTGCCCTGACCCTCCCAAAGGTGGGGCCACAGAGTATGTCCAACCCCCTACCTTAGTATAAGTAGGGGACCCCAGTCCTTAGGACTTTAGATTTACCTGGACGAAACTCTGATACAGAATCCTGGACCTTCGACGCTCTACTTTACGATTAGAGGACTGAAGAATCTCCCTTGGGGTCAAGGAGTGACTCCCCTGCTTGGCAGGCACCAAAGAAGCAATTGTCCGGTCTGCATCGCTGAAGCTCCCGTCGGACGCCGAAGTCTTTGCATCACCAGAGGTAGATTTCCAGACTTCCCCAAGGCTGCCCTGAGTCCCCAGCAGAGCTGATGCCCGTGGCTATCGTGGGTAATGTGGAACCGTGACCCCTGGACACCGATCGCATTTGCAAGTGCATCCTCTTCTGGGTCTCCCACGAAGTCGTGCTTTGGGCTTCGAGTAGCCCCAGCCTCCAGCACCAACTGCACTGAAGATCACTGGCCTCCACTCCACGAGTGTCCTGTGAGCCAGCTCCACGTGCATTGTCTTGAGGCTCCTTCGCGGTCGCTAGTCCGTTGGCTAGTAGGCCCTCCCGAAGGCCAATCTTTTTCTGCTTGGGCTCCCTGATTGCTCCAGGTGTGCCCTGACTTATCCTCTCTGGGTGAGTCCCCTAGACCTTGCTGATCTGCAACATCGTCCTTCTTCCATTTCCACGAGACTTGCCGTTGCCAAGGCTTGTTGGGTCCAATCCGGTCGCCGACACCCCTACAATCGACAGACGTTGTGGGACAGCTCGAATCCAGCTCCTGGTCATCGTCGACACCTCCTGGACCTCGTGGCTGAAGAGTCAAGACGACTGTCAACCTACCTGAAGCACTCGACATCGGTGGGCATCTGCTCATCGCCTTCCTGGTCACTGGCTAGTGACCCAGACTCTGTCCCCTCTGCTTTCAGGTTCTTCAGATCTTCGATCCACCTTTGGATCCACCCGAACACTTTCGACTGGGCCGCCAGCAGCACTTTGCAGCAGATCGCCATTGAAAGCGACGACGAAACCCGACCCCGAAAGACACCTATGCACCCGGCTCCCCTGGGTGAGGTAACTCGAGTACTCCGGTGCTCCCGTGGGTATTGACACTAGAACAGCCTAGTTCTCAAAGGGTTTGCTCCAAGTCCTCCTCTAAGTGTCCCTTTTCTTTTAAATTCTAATCGCGACTTTCCCCATAGAAGTTAACGGTGGTTCGCGGCTGTGTTCATACACTGCACACGTCCCCCGTGGGTCCCTTGTGTCACTGCCTTGGGTGGTTCCTTGTGGTCCAAGCACTTCTACAGGCTCTAGGCCTTGTGTCTAGCTCAGTCGTGGGTTCTTATACCACTTTATTGGTATATGGTTTGGTACGCTCCTGGGGCTCAAACGTGTATTTGTGCTATTACTGTAGATAACTAACTTATAATTTATGTACTTCGAACTCTAGCCTCATAAAGAGACTAGAGGGGTGTGTTTAGTAATAAATACATATATTTTGAATATATACCTGGTGTGGTCCTCTTTCATTTGGTCACTCAAGAGATTATAGACTGGTAAAACAAGCTGCTTTACATTCCTTCAAGACTTAGCCTGAAGGCTGCTCTCCATGGCTACCACTAGGATAGCTTTCAATAAAGGTTGTCTTTAACCTATCTCCAATAAGGGGTTGTTTGGACTGGTGCAAGGTGCCCACTATAATTAGTGGACAGCATATGCCAGGCCAACTTCTCATAGTATAGAATTAGTAATTGCAGAGTACATACAACTGCACACGCCTAATTATCTGTTTCGGCAATGCGCACTCAGGCTGCTGCAGCCCTTCCACTCCCACTGCTCGGAGGTGTCTGTGCGCTCTTGTGTGCCCAGGCTGCTGCACACTATCCACTCCCACCGCCCAGAGGTGACTGCCCGCTGCTGCGGAAAGAAGTATCTCTGCTCACCTTCCGCCACCGGTGTGTGTGTAAGAGGGTGCACCACATGCTGAAGCAACTTTGTCAGGCGTTGTCAGGATGGCCACGCATCATCGCAGTTTGTACACGCGTTCATATGTGGTAGTGTGGGGGACGGGACTTTGATTCGTGAATCACAGCCTGTTAGATAAAAAGCAAGATAGGATTGTGCGTCATTTGTCCATCAAAGGAGAGAGTAAGAGAGAGAGAGAGAGAAAGAAAGAGTGAGAGGAAGACAGAGAGAAAAAGAAAGAAGGAGTGAGAGGAAGACAGAGAGAAAGAGAGAAACAGTGGGAGTGACAGGAAGAGAGCGAGAAAAAGAAAGAAAGAGTGAGAGGAAGACAGGGAGAAAGAGTGAGAGAGACGAAGAGAGAGAGAAACAGTGAGAGACAGAAAGAGAGAGAAAGAGTGAGAGAGAGGAAGAGAGAGAGAAAGAGTGAGAAAGAGGAAGAGAGAGAGAGAGTGAGAGAAAGGAAGAGAGCGAGAGAAAGAGTGAGAGTGAGGAAGAGAGAAAGTGTGAGAGAGAGGAAGACAGAGAAAGAGAGAAAGAGTGAGATACAAGGAAGAGAGAAAGAGAGAAACAGTGTGAGAGAAAGGAAGAGAGAGAGAAACAGTGTGAGAGAGAGGAAGAGAGAGAGAAAGAGTGAGAGAGGAAGAGAGAGAAAGAAAGAATGAGAGAGAGAGAGGAAGAGACAGAGAAAGAGAGAAAGAGTGTGAGAGAGAGAAAGGAAGAGATAGAGAGTGAGAGAGAGAGAAAGAGTGTGAGTGACAGAAAGGAAGAGATGGAGAGGGAGAGTGAGTGTTGACACTGTGGAGAAAATCCTCACAGCTCACCTTTCTGTCACCGGTGTGTCTCCAACCACGTGCCGGGATATAGGGCAGCCCTCAAGCTTAGTCATCTGAAACATAAAAATGGAATCAGTAATGGATGAGTACATACAACTGCGTATGCCTAAATCGCTGTCCCGCCTTTGTGTATCCAGGCTAGTGTACCCCATCCACTTCCACTGCCCAGAGGTGTCTACTCGCTGCTGTACACCCAGGCTGCTGCACCCCATCGACTCCCACTGCCCGGAGGTGACTGCTCGCCGCTGTGCACCCAGGCCGCTGCACCCCATCGACTCCCACTGCCCGGAGGTGACTGCTCGCCGCTGCGCAAACAAGCCTCTCTGCTCACTTTACACCACCAGCATGTGTCGAAGAGGGTCCACCACGTGCCGAAGAAACCTCCTCACCCGTTGTGTACACGCGGAGAGCGGAGCTCACAATTCAGGTTGAGTGTTGATTGCAGGATGGCCACGCTTCATCGCAGGCCTGCAAGACAAAAAGCAAGATAAGATTGTGCGTCATGCGTCCATCAAAGGAGAGAGAAAGAGAGATAGAGAGAGAAAGAAAGAGTGAGAGGAAGACAGAGAGAAAAAGAAAGAAAGAGTCAGAGGAATACAGAGAGAAAGAGAGAAACAGTGAGAGTGAGAGGAAGAGAGAGAGAGAGAAAAAGAAGGAAAGAGTGAGAGGAAGACAAAGAGAAAGAGAGAAAGAGTGAGAGAGACGAAGAGAGAGAGAAACAGAGAGAGAGAGGAAGAAAGAGTGTGAGAGAGAGAAAGGAAGAGATAGAGAGTGAGAGAGAGAGAAAGAGTGTGAGTGACAGAAAGGAAGAGATGGAGAGGGAGAGTGAGTGTTGACACTGTGGAGAAAATCCTCACAGCTCACCTTTCTGTCACCGGTGTGTCTCCAACCACATGCCGGGATATAGGGCAGCCCTCAAGCTTAGTCATCTGAAACATAAAAATGGAATCAGTAATGGATGAGTACATACAACTGCGTATGCCTAAATAGCTGCCCCGCCTTTGTGTATCCAGGCTAGTGTACCCCATCCACTTCCACTGCCCAGAGGTGTCTACCCGCTGCTGTACACCCAGGCTGCTGCACTCCATCCACTCACACTGCCCAGAGGTGTATGACAGCCGCTGCGCACCCAGGCTGCTGCACCCCATGCACTCCCACTGCCCGGAGGTGACTGCGTGCCGCTGCGCACCCAGGCTGCTGCACCCCATCCACTCCCACTGCCCGGAGGTGACTGCCCGCCATTGCGCAAACAAGCCTCTCTGCTCACCTTACACCACCGGCGAGTGCGAAGGAGAGAAAGGAATAGATGAAGAGGGACAGTGAGTGCTGTGTCTCCAACCACGTGCCGGGACCTAGTGGAGCCCTCAAGCTCCCACATCTAAACATAGTACAGAATTAGTAATGGGAGAGTATATACGATTGCGTACGCCTAAATCGCTGTGCCGCCTTTGTGTATCCACTCCCGCCGCCCAGACGTATTTGCTCACCGCTGTGCACCCAGGCCTCACTGCTCACCTTTTCGCGGACAGGGCACCCTCCGCATCATGCAGTCCCGCTCCGCAGGCCAACAGGTCTCACATTTGGTGCTGCGTCTTGATTTTGCCATGCCAGAGGACATACTAGTGCACCTATCATCATCGCAGGTTGCACACCTGCTCAGTCCTTGCGGTGCCACTAACTCAGTGAGTAGTGAGGCCATGCACGTGGTTGTAGGCCTCCCTGTTCAGTGGCTCAGGCCTACACTGCAGTCCAGCAGGGCACACAAAACCTGAGCTGTCCAGACCGCCGGGACGGGCCATCACCGCAGGCTGTACACCCGCTCAGCAGTTACGGTACCCATACCTCAGTGGACCGAAAGTAACCATCCCGTGCCGGTGTGCCTGTGCCGGTCGCAGTGCATCTGGTGCGAGCAACACTGAAATGGCGTCGAGCACGTGCGCCCGGTCTCTTTTATTGGCAGGGTCACGTGTCCTGTGACGCCTGTGCTGGATGGGTGTGGTGTGGGTGTATACTAGCCATGAGGGAGTGGCTGTGGGGTACTGACAACTAGGGTGTGACCAGCAGATCACTGCAATGAAAATCTGAGCCATGTAGCGTTGTTGTCCTTCCCTGTAAGCGTAAGCGGAGTGGGCTGGCCTGTCGTATGCCAGTTCTGCTTGAGGCTGTGAAGAATGACTCCGGAGCTATGGGCGTGGCTCCATCGTGAGCTGTATGAGGAATCAACTGATGCGGCACTGTTGCCACATTGGGCTAGATCACGCACAATTGGGCTATATTTTTCCCGGTTGTGCGGTAAAATTTAGGTTTGTGCTAGTTGCCAGATTATAAATATATATACAGCGCTCCAGCAAACTAGTATGTTAAAGCGCTTTATTAGACAAATATTTACTTGGCAGCCTGCTGCAACATCAATTCGAATCCATTCACCGCCTGCTTGACGATGTCCCTGCCCCTCCTTCCTTAAAGTAGCAATATTGGGCTAGTTTGGGCTACTTTTTGGTTGTCTTTGGGCTAGAGAATGCTTAAAAATCTTGCAACACTGGCATGCCGGTGTTCTTGTTGTAGTGCTGCCGTCACCCGGGTCGCAAGCGTCAATGTGTCACTCTGTGAGCCAAGTCCCTGAACATGGCCAACATGGAAGGTACGGGGAATTACTGACCCTACATTCATCCATAGTTACACACAAGAAAGATGGTGGACATGACACATCTGTGTGGGTGTGAATGTTTATTGCACATTCAGTGGAGTATTGCAGCTGTAGCAATACTGGGCCATGCAAAATCCAAATTTCAGTTTTTGGGACATGGAGGGCGGCCAATTAGAGACAAGCTCGTTGTCGGAGTTAGGGTGCGCCAACATATCTACTTATACGATCACTCCGCCAATCCCCACGCACTTATAAATTCACTATACACTCTCCTTGCAGTACCCTACTCATCCAGTCTCTACGTACGTACTTGTACAATGACCGAGACAAAGTTACATAACCAAAGTTTTCTCCCACTGTCAAAGGTAAGTTGGTTGCATACGGTGTCCAGAGCACAATGTAATGTGGTAGGGCCCAGGGTCAGCATGTTGCATACATAATGAACACACGGACACAGATAGATAGTGGAACTGGGTACGAGCACGTGCACTCGACTCCTTTTTATTACCAGGGTCACATGTCCAGTGACGTCTGTGCTGGATGCGTGTGGGGTGAGTGTAAGCCAGCCCTCCGGGAATGGTTGGTGCTGGTAACAAGTACAACAGTAATCATCAGATCACACACAGAGATTCAATCATAAAGGGTCCATGACTTGTGCTACACTAAGTTAGGGGCACCAGATCTGAAATCATACACAAAATATTCTGTCATAAAGGGTCCATCAGTTGTGGTGGACTGAGGTAGGAGCATCAGAAGCATTCCGCGTGTGCACAGCTAGCGATGATGGGTGCGTGGTCTGGGCGGGCCGCACTGGGAGCAATGTGTCATGCCTACTGGACTCCGTCATCTGGAATCGCGACTCAATCTGAATTGTGAGCCCTGCTGTCCGCAGTGTAGATCGAAGGCAGTAGTCAGCACAGACATCGAGGAAAGCTTTTTGTCACTTCCTCTTGAGAAAATTCAACGACATAGAGTACAATTCTCTGTCCAATTAATAAATCAAGACTGAATTCAAATTGTGAGCTCTGCTGTCCGCAGTGTAGACTGCCATTCAGTGTTCCTTTGGACTTGCAAGATGAATTTGGTAATTGTACTAAAGCTATAATTGATATCAAAAAAGTTCTTGAAGCAAGGATACTAAAAGGATATTATGTAGGTTTAAGGGTACATGGCGATGACTTATGGTGCAGTGAGCTAGTGGCACCTGAAGCACTCAGCGTGTGCGCATCCTGCGATGATGCGTGGTCCGTGTGGGCCGCACTGGTAGCAATGTCTTTTGTTTAATGAATTCTGCCTTAATAAGGCCACGTGGCGTTTACTTGTGGTGCACTGAGTTAGTGGTACCTCTGGCGCTCAGCGGGTACGCAGCCTGCGATGATGCGTGGTCCGTGTGGGCCGCACTGGTAGCAATGTCTTTTGTTTAATGAATTCTGCCTTAATAAGGCCACGTGGCGTTTACTTGTGGTGCACTGAGTTAGTGGTACCTCTGGCGATCAGCGTGTACGCAGCCTGCGATGATGCGTGGTCCGGGTGGGCTGCACTGGGAGCAATGTGTCATGCCTACTGGACTCCGTCATCTGGAATCGCGACTCAATCTGAATTGTGAGCCCTGCTGTCCGCAGTGTAGATCGAAGGCAGTAGTCTGTACAGACATAACTGTGCAGTGCTTTGCCGCTGTGTTCGCAGGGGGCTTGTGTCGAGGAGGCCCGCGGTCATGGCGGCAGCCACGTGGCAGGGTGAGGGTCGCCACTCTGGCAGACACGTTGGCTTTCACACAAGTGAACCACGCCCAGAACCCCGGCCTATTTATTCACACTTCTACGCTGGAGAGGCGTACGTTGGACCAGCCCACTGCGCTTCCGCTTACAGGGGGCGACGACACAGGTTCATGACCGAGATCTTCCCCACTGCCTGAGGTAACATGGTTGCGTCCACTGTCCATAACACTACAAGCACCAGCTTGTTTTTGGATCGCACAGCAGATATGTTTAATGAACATCATAGTTAGAAATTAGCATTTAAAAACCTTTGAAATTCACTGAAAAAACCATAGGTTTCAGGGACGCTATAGTTACAAATTAGCATTTAAAAAACCATAGAAATTCACTGAAAAAACCATAGGTTTCAGGGACGTTATAGTTACTTGCACATTTCACTCGTACAAAACCATAGAAATTCGGGTGAATGAGTGGATGTGTGTGTAGACCTAGGAATCAGTGCGTGCAAATGTAGTAACTGGTATTGGTGTCTGTATTGTTTCGAAAATGGTAGTCTGTATTTTAGAATGGTTGTATCAAATGTTTTATTAAGGTATGAGGAGGTGCATCAGATTTTCACTGGATGATGTCATCAGTGATGTCTTCAGTGATGTCATTTGAGATGTCATCAATGATGTCATCAGTGATGTCACTGACCATGTCATGAATGATGTAATATGTGACGTCATCAGCAATGCATTGTGGGGCGTGAGTTATAGTTAGCTCAACTAACTATAACGGCCGAATTTCTATGGTTTTGTACGAGTGAAATGTGCAAGTAACTATAACGTCCCTGAAACCTATGGTTTTTTCAGTGAATTTCTATGGTTTTTTAAATGCTAATTTGTATCTATAACGTCCCTGAAACCTATGGTTTTTTTAGTGAATATATATATATATATATATATTTCATCCAACTTTTTTCTTCCTTCAAGAAAACGCCAGGACACTCCAGAGTGCTTTGCTTAGTTTATTGCAGAAAATGCTCTCTAGGTAGAGAACATTTTCTGCAATAAACTAACCAAAGCACTCTGGAGTGTCCTGGCGTTTACTTGAAGGAAGAAAAAAGTTGGATGGAATTTAGTGGATTTTCGGAATCCACCCAGGACCGCCGCGAGGTTTAGCCCTATACTTCCGGACTGGTATGTGATAAATAAAGCCCCAGGGACTGCCACCTCCCCGGGGCTTTGTTTATAGTATGTGGGGGCACGCGGCCCCCCACAGCTCCGGGGACCGCCACCTTCCAGGGGCTTATGACTTTAATTGCGGGGGGCCTTGCACCCCCCCACAGCCCTGGGAACTGCCACTTCCCTCGGGCTTTCTAAAAAAAAAAAAGAAAGTGTGGGGGGCTCCTGCCCCCCACCACACTGCCCTGGGTACCACCACCTCCCCGGGGCATACAGTAATTTAAATTCAGGGGTCCGTAGCAGACCCCCGGCCCCGGGGACCACCACCTCCCTGGGGCTTTGCACATATGTTGGAGGGGGGCTGCGCAGCCCCCTCGTGGAGTGTTCCATGGCCCTGGGGACCGTCACCCCCCAGGGCCAGCTCCTGCAATGTCCCGGGGTGCCCAACCCCGGGACATTGCCGTTTGCTATGGCAGGGCAGGAGCACGACTCCCGCCCTGCCACAGCAAACACTGCTTTGCTTCTTGGAAGCGAGAGCAGGAAACCTGCTCTCGCTTCCAAGAAGCAAAGCAGTATTGCTTTTGGGCAAGGGGAGCTGCATGTTAGCAGCTCCCCTTTCCCAAAAGCAATGCCGGCTCCCGCAGGAGGCGGGGAGCCGGCAGGGACCGTGGGGGCATTGGGGCTCCCCCCACGGTCCCCAACTTGAGGGCTGGCCCCGGGGGATGGGGTCTCCGGGGCCAGAAGTGGCCCGGGAAGGGGGCCACTAGGCCCCCTCCCTTTTCATTATTTAAAAAAATAAATAAATAAGGCCAGGCCCCGGGGGATGGGGTCCCCGGCGCCATAATTGGCCTCAGGAGGGGGGCCACGCGGCCCCTATCCTGCAAAAAACAGGCTGGCCAGGCCCCGGGCTATGGGGTCCCCGGGCCAAGAAGTGGCCCAGGGGAGGGGAGCCACACGGCCCTCTCCCTGGTAAAAGAAAAAAAATCTATAAAAACAAGGCCACGCCCCGGGTCCCCGGGGCCAATAGTGGCCCAGGAAAAGAGGGCCACGTGGCCCCCTTCCCATTTTTTTTTTAATAACAAATAATCAGGCCCTGGGTATGGGGTCCCCAGGGCCCAGAAAATACTAGAAGAAGGGGGGCCACACAGCCCCCTTCTAAAAATATTTAAAAAAAGAAAAAGTCGGCATCTTGCCAGAGGCCCTGCCCCCTCCCTGCACCACTGTGCAAACGTGCCTCCTGACACGTTCTGAATTGGGGGATTAAGTCCCCTTCAATTCTAAGGGTCCTTAGGGGCCAACTAAACCATCAGGTACCTGCAGTAAGCCCCACACAGTGGGAGTGCTGAGAGGTGGTCCGAGGCCATGCCCCTTTTTACACCACTCTGCAAACGCGCCTCTTGGCACACTGCTGGTGGGGTGATGAGGTCCTCTTGTGTCCTGAGGACCTCAGGACTGAAGTGGACTTCATCCCCTGAGCAGCAGTGCACCAGGCTGCGCGTTTGCAGAGTGGTGTAAAAAGGGGCATGGCTCGGACCACTCTCAGCAATCCAGCTGTGTTGAGCTTACTGGAGGTAACAGGAGGGCTAGTTGGCCCCCAGGGACCCTCAGGAGGTAAGGGGACTTCCTTCCCCAACCAAGAGCGCGCCAGGAGGCGTGTTTGCAGAGTGGTGGACAAAGGGGGTGTGGCCTGTGTCCACCTCTCAGCAATCCAACTGTGTGGGGCTTACTGGAGGTAACAGGTAGGCTACTTGGCCCATAACCACCCCAGCAGTGAAGGGGACTTCACTCTCCATCCAAGATTGCGCCGGGGAGCATGTTTGCAGACTGGTGGGCAAAGGGGGCGTGGCCTGCTATGAGTACTTACCAATGCTGCTGTGTGGGACTTACTGGAGGTAATAGGAGGGGTAATTGGCCCCCAAGGTTGTCCTGGGGGGCCAACTACCCTTCCTGCTACCTCCAGTAAGTCCCACACAGTGGGGTTGCTAAGAGGTCTTTGGAGGCCACGCCCTCTCTTCCTCCACCACTCTGCAAATGCGCCTCCTGGCACACTACGGGTTGGGGGATGAAGTCCACTTTACTCCTGAGGGACTTTGGGGGCCAAGAAGCCCTCCTGGTACCTCCTGTAAGTCCTACGCAGCAGAATTCCTGAGCACTGGTTGGAGGTCCAGCCCCCTTTCTCCACCACTCTGCAAACGCGACTACCAGTTGAAGAAGCATTTGCAATGTAAGAGGTTTTGCATTTGCGAGAGTTAGAGTTATTGGCGTTGTAAATGTAAAAGTGTTTTAATAATGTTCCTTGGAGTGGAGTGGATGTAGGTTGTGTGTAGTGGAATTATGTGGTATGTTGTGCAGTGAAATTATGAGGATAGAAAGTATGTGGTATTTAGTGTGTAGGAATTATGTAGAGTGGGATTATGTGTTATGGAGAGTAATTGTGTGGTATGATAGTCTGTGTTGTGGAGTTGTAACCTCAGGTTTAGTCTTCCTCTTTTCCATAGAAGCTAAACTATAAACTCAATGAGACAAAAAAAAGAAGAAACCACTGAGGAGCACTTCTGAACCTAGTCAGAGGTATGAGCAGAGCCACTGGACTTATTTGGCTGTTTGGCTGCACCGACTTAAGCACAATTATACATTTTCTGCATTTGCCACATAATCTGCAGATTTGAACAAAAAAAACCTTGTTTCTAGCTCAAACGGCTCAAACATTACCAAAAATGCAGCGACAAGTGTTACAGCGTGGTGGAAGGCCCTGTGCAAACCTGGAATGGTCACCTGTTACTTCTTGCTAGATGTGGGTGTGAGAAGTTGGCCTGGCATATGCTGTCCACTAATTATAGTGGGCACCTTGCACCAGTCCAAACAACCCCTTATTGGAGATAGGTTAAAGACAACCTTTATTGAAAGCTATCCTAGTGGTAGCTATGGAGAGCAGCCTTCAGGCTAAGTCTTGAAGGAATGTAAAGCAGCTTGTTTTACCAGTCTATAATCTCTTGAGTGACCAAATGAAAGAGGACCACACCAGGTATATATTCAAAATATATGTATTTATTGCTAAACACACCCCTCTAGTCTCTTTATGAGGCTAGAGTTCAAGTACATAAGTTATAAGTTAGTTATCTACAGTAATAGCACAAATACACGTTTGAGCCCGAGGGGCGTACCAAACCATATACCAATAAAGTGGTATAAGAACGACGACTGAGCTAGACACAGGGCATAGAGCCTGTAGAAGTGCTTGGACCACAAGGAACCACCCAAGGTAGTGACGCAGGGGACCCACGGGGGACGCGTGCAGTGTATGAACACAGCCGCGAATCACCGTTAACTTCTATGGGGAAAGTCGCGGTTTGAATTTAAAAGAAAAGGGACACTTAGAGGAGGACTTGGAGCAAACCCTTTGAGAACTAGGCTGTTCTAGTGTCAATACCCAGGGGAGCACCGGAGTACTCAAGTTACCTCACCCAGGGGAGCCGGGTGCATAGGTGTCTTTCGGGGTCGGGTTTCGTCGTCGCTTTCAATGGCGATCTGCTGCAAAGTGCTGCTGGCGGTCAAGTCGAAAGTGTTCGGGTGGATACAAAGGTGGATTGAAGATTTGAAGAACCTGAAAGCAGAGGGGACAGAGTCTGGGTCACTAGCCAGTGACCAGGAAGGCGATGAGCAGATGCCCACCGATGTCGAGTGCTTCAGGTAGGTTGACGGTCATCTTGACTCTTCAGCCACGAGGTCCAGGAGGCGTCGACGATGACCAGGAGCTGGATTCGAGCTGCCCACGACGTCTGTCGATTGCAGGGGTGTCGGCGACCGGATTGGACCCAACAAGCCTTGGCAACGCCAAGTCTCGTGGAAATGGAAGAAGGACGATGTTGCAGACCAGCAAGGTCTGTGGGACTTACCCAGCAAGGGTAAGTCAGGGCATGCCTGGAGCAACCAGGGAGCCCAAGCAGAAGAAGATTGGCCTTCGGGAGGGCCTACTAGCCAACGGACTAGCGACCGCAATGGAGCCTCAAGTCAACGCACGTGGAGCTGGCTCACAGGACACTCGTGGAGTGGAGGCCAGTGATCTTCGGTGCAGTCAGTGCTGGAGGCAGGGGATACTCAGAGCCCAAAGCACGACTTTGTGGGAGACCCCGAAGAGGATGCACTTGCAAATGCGATCGGTGTCCAGGGGTCATGGTTCCACGTTACCCACGACAGCTATGGGCCTCAGCTTTGCTGGGGACTCAGGGCAGCCTTGGGGAAGTCTGGAAATCCACCTCTGGTGATGCAAAGACTTCGGCGTCCGGCGGGAGCTTCAGCAATGCAGACCAGACAATTGCTTCTTTGGTGCCTGCCAAGCAGGGGAGTCACTCCTTGACCCCAAGGGAGATTCTTCAGTCCTCTAATCTTGAAGTAGAGCATCGAAGGTCCAGGATTCTGTGTCAGAGTTTCGTCCAGTTTAATCTAAAGTCCTAAGCACTGGGGTCCCTATAGTTATACTAAGGTAGGGGGTTGGACATACTCTGTGGACCCACCTATGGGAGGGTCAGGGCAGAGTGGTGGTTACACCCCTTTCCCTTTGTCCAGTTTCACGCCAGAGCAGGGGCTGGAAGCCCCTGAGCCGGTTTGAACTGGGGTATGCACAGGGACACCAAATGTGTCCCCAGTGCAGGACTTCAAAGCACCAGAGAGTGCTCCCGCCCAGCCCCAATACACACTATCCTGTCTGGGGAGGTGGTTACACCTCCCTGGGACAGGAAACCTATTGTCCAGGCCTCCCCTGCCGGAGTTTCGGTCAGCAGCAGGAGGCCAGACTCGTGTCTGTGGCAGCGGCATCCATTTTGTGATGCCAGGGCTCTGGAAAGTCAGTACCGGGTATACCGGTGTGTACATGTCTCTCCCTCTAGAAGGGTGGAATGCTACCCCCGCCGCCAGAACTGATGGGGGGTAGTATTCCAAGATGTTTGACACCAAACACGACATGTTTCCGTGCAGCCATCCCAAAGTTAGCATTTAACGCGAGGTTATAATGCGCTTAAGAGTATATGGTCGGGTTGCACTACAAACAGCATCAGAGAAGGGTCTCCGAACGCTGCAGAGGGGCCCAGCTCATGCAGGGGCACCCTCTCACATAGGAACCACGCACTCTGCCTCCAGGATTGATAAGGCCTGCCATAGGAGTGACTTATAGGTTTATATGTGTGTATGTATGTAGTGATATAGGTAGCCTATATCACAGTAAGGGGTGCAGGCACCACCTTACCCAGGCTGCAGTAGCAGACCTGAGGTGTCCTTTTGGCTGGCCTTCCAGGGGTGGCACAATACATGCTTCAGCCCCTGGCAGGCCTCTGAGGTACCTATGCCCTGGGTACATAGTATACCATATACTAGGGACTTATAAGGGCACTCCAGATTCCAATCAGAGATGTGCCTAAGGCACATGGAAACCATTTTAGAGAGGAAGCAGATAGACTGGGGCCCTGAATAGCAGGATCCCAGTCCAACTAAGTCATAAACCAGCAAAACACCAGGCAAAAAGTGGGGGCAACCATATAGTCAGATTCCACCTTCCTACAGTGGGTATTAAATTGGCACTAATGGTGTGTAAACCACTCTTGCTTCTTTCTGCGACTCTCTTGCCTCTTTCTGCATTTCGGTTGCTTCTTTTTGCACCTTTCCTTCTTTTTCTGTACTTCTTTTGCTTCGTTCTGCTCATCTCTTGCACTTTCTGCACCTCTCTTGCCTCTTTCTGCTTCTCTGTTGCCTCTTTCTGCACCTCACTTGCTTCTTTCTGTACCCCTCTTGCCTCTTTCTGCACCTTTCTTCCCTCTTTCTGCACCTCTTTTGCCTCTTTCTGTACCCCTGTTCCCTCTTTCTGCACGTCTCCTGCCTCTTTCTGCACCTCTCTTGCCTCTTTCTGCACTTCTCTTGCCTCTTTCTGCACCTCTGTTTCTTCTTTCTGCACTTCTGTTAACTCTTTCTATACCCCTCTTGCTTCTTCCTGCACCTCTTTTGCTTCTTTCTGTACCCCTCTTGCCTTCTTCTGCACCTTTCCTCCCTCTTTCTGCACCCCTCTTGTCTCTTTGTGCACCTCTGTTCCTTCTTTCTGCACTTCTCTTGTCTCTTTCTGCACCCCTATTGCCTCTTTCTCCACTTCTGTTGGTTCTTTTGCACTGCTCTTGCTTCTTTCTGCACCTCTCTTGCAAATGTCTGCACCCCTCTTGCCTGTTTCTGCACCCCTCTTTCTACTTTCTGCACCTCTCTTGCCCCTGTCTGTACCCCTGTTCCCTCTTTCTGCACCTTTCTTGCCTCTTTCTGCAGTTCTCTTGCCTCTTTCTGCACCTCTGTTGCTTCTTTCTGCACTCATCTTCCCTCTTTCTGCAGTTCTCTAGCTTCTTTCTGCACCCTTCTTCCCTTTTTTGCATCCCTCTTGCCTCTTCACTTGCCTCTTTCTGCACTTCTCTTGCTGCTTTTTACACCTCTGTTGCTTCTTTCAACAATTCTCTTGCCTCTTTCTGCACTTCTCTTGCTTGTTTCTGCACCTCTCTTTTGTCTTTCTGCACCTCTGTTGCCTCTTTCTGCACATCACTTGCTTCTTTCTGCACCCCTCTTGCCTCTTTCTGCACCCCTCTTCCCTCTTTCTGCACCTCTCTTGCCTGTTTCTGCACCCCTGTTTCCTCTTTCTGCACCTTTCCTGCCTGTTTCTGCACCTCTTTTGCCTCTTTCAGCACCTCTGTTGCTTCTTTCTGCACTTCTCTTCCTTCTTTCTGCACCTCACCTGCCTCTTTCTGTACCCCTCTTGCCTCTTTGTGCACCTCTCCTACCTCTTTCTGCACCCCTCTTGCCTCTTTTTGCACCTCTGTTGGTTCTTTCTGCACTGCTCTTGCTTCTTTCTGTACCTCACTTGGCTCTTTCTGCACTTCTCTTGCTTTTTTCTACATCTTTGTTGCTTCTTTCAGCAATTCTCAAGCCTCTTTCTGCACTTCCCTTGCTTCTTTCTGTACCCCTCTTGCCTCTTTCTGCACCCCTCTCCTCTCTTTCTGCACCTTTCCTGCCTGTTTCTGCACCTCTCTTGCCTCTTTCTGTACCTCTGTTGCTTCTTTCTGCACTTGTCTTGCCTCTTTCTGCACCCTTCGTGCCTCTCTCAGCACCTCTGTTGCTTCATTCTGCACTTCTCTTCCTTCTTTCTGCACCCCTCCTGCCTCTTTCTGCACCTTTCTTCCCTCTTTGTGCAACTCTCTTGCCTCTTTCTACACCTCTCTTCCCTCTTTGTGCACCGCTCTTGCCTCTTTGTGCACCTCTGTTCCTTCTTTCTGCACTTCTCTTGCCTCTTTTTGCACCCCTCTTGCCTCTTTCTGCACTTCTGTTGGTTCTTTTGCATTGCTCTTGCTTCTTTCTGCACCTCTCTTGTGAATTTCTGCACCCCTCTTGCCTTTTTCTGCACCCCTCTTTCCACTGTCTGCACCTCTCTTGCCTCTCTCTGCACCCCTGTTCCCTCTTTCTGCACCTCTTTTTCCTGTTTCTGCAACTTTCTTGAATCTTTCTGCAGTTCTCTTGCCTCGTCCTGCCCCTCCGTTGCTTCTTTCTGCACTTGTCTTCCCTCTTTCTGCACCTCTCTTGCTTCTTTCTGCACCCTTCTTCCCTTTTTTGCATCCCTCTTGCATCTTTCTGCAGTTCTCTTGTCATTTTCTGCACCTCCCTTGCCTCTTTCTGCACCTCACTTGCCGCTTTCTGCACTTCTCTGGCAAATGTTTACACCTCTGTTGCTTCTTTCAGCAATTCTCTTGCCTCTTTCTGTACTTCTCTTGCTTGTTTCTGCACCTCTCGCGTCTTTTTGCACCTCTGTTGCCTCTTTCTGCACCTCACTTGCTTCTTTCTGCAACCCTCTTGCCTCTTTCTGCACCCCTCTCCCCTCTTTCTGCACCGCTCTTGCCTCTTTCTGTACCCCTGTTTCCTCTTTCTGCACCTTCCCTGACTGTTTCTGCACCTCTCTTGCCTTTTTCTGTACCTCTGTTGCTTCTTTCTGCACTTGCCTTGCCTCTTTCTGCACCCATCCCGCCATTTTCAGCACCTCTGTTGCTTCTTTCTGCACTTCTCTTCCTTCTTTCTGCACCCCTCCTGCCTCTTTATGTATCCCTCTTGCCTCTTTGTGCACTTCTCCTACCTCTTTCTGCACCCCTCTTGCCTCTTTCTGCACCTATGTTCCTTCTTTCTGCACCTCTTTTGCAAATTTCTGTATCCCTCATGCCTCTTTCTGCACCCCTCTTCCCTATTTCTCCACCTCTCTTGCTTCTTTCTGCACTTCTCTTGCAAATTTCTGTATCCCTCTTACCTCTTTCTACCCCCCTGTTCCCTCTTTCTGTACCTTTCTTGCCTGTTTCTGTACCTCTCTTGCCTCTTTTGGCACCTCTGTTGCCTCTTTATGCACCTCTGTCGTGTCTTTCTGCACTTCTCTTGCTTCTTTCTGCACCCCTCTTCCCGCTTTCTATACCCCTTTTGCCTCTTTGTGCACCTCTCCTGCCTCTTTCTGCACCTCTCTTGCCTTTTTCTGCAGTTCTCTTGCCTCTTTATGCACCTCTTTTGCTTTTTTCTGCACTTTTCTTGCCTCTTTCTGTACCCCTCTTGCCTCTTTCTGCACCTCTGTTGGTTTTTTCTGCATTGCTCTTGGTTCTTTTTGCACCTCTGTTAAAATATCTGCATCCCTCTTGCCTTTTTCCGTACCCCTCTTCCCTCTTTGTACACTTCTCTTGCCTCTGTCTGCATACCGGTTCCCTCTTTCTGCACCATTTTTGCCTGTTTCTGCAACTCTCTTGCCTCATTCTGCAGTTCTCTTGCCTCCTTCTGCATCTCACTTGCTTCTTTCTGCACATCTCTTGCTTCTTTCTGCACCCTTCTTCCCTTTTTCTGCACATCTCTTGCCTCTTACTGAACTTCTCTTGCCTCATTCTGCACATCTTTTGCTTCTTTCTGCACTTCTCTCTCCCATTTCTGCACCCCTCTTCCTGCTTTCTGCACCTCTGTTGCTTCTTTCTGCACTATTATTGCCTCTTTCTGCACCTCTCTTGCTTCTTTCTGCACCCTTCTTCCCTTTATTGCATCCCTCTTGCCTCTTTCTACTGTTCTCTTGTTATTTTCTGTACCTCTCTTGCCTCTTTCTGCACCTCACTTGCCTCTTTCTGCAATTTTCTTGCTTCTTTCCACACCTCTGTTGCTTCCTTCAGCAATTCTCTTGCCTCTTTCTGAACTTCTCTTGCTTGTTTCTGCACCTCTCTTGCATCTTTCTGCACCTCTGTTGCCTTTTCCTGCACCCCTCTTGCCTCTTTCTGAACCCCTCTTTCTCTTTCTGCACCCCTCTTGCCTCTTTCTGTACCTCTGTTGCTTCTTTCTGCACTTCTCTTGCTCTTTCTGCACCCTTCGCGCCTCTTTCAGCACCTCTGTTGCTTCTTTCTGTACTTCTCTTCCTTCTTTTTGCACCCCTCCTGTCTCTTTCTGTACCTGTCTTGCCTATTTGTGTACCTTTCCTACCATTTTCTGCACCCCTCTTGCCTCTTTTTGCACCTCTGTTGGTTCTTTCTGCACTGTTCTTGCTTCTTTCTGCACCTCTCTTGCCTCTTTCTGCACCCCTGTTGGTTCTTTCTGCACTTCTCTTCCTTCTTTCTGCACCCCTCCTGCCTCTTTCTGTACCTGTCTTGCCTCTTTGTGTCCCTCTCCTACCTTTTTCTGCACCCCTCTTGCCTCTTTTTGCACCTCTGTTGATTTTTTCTGCACTGCTTTTGCTTCTTTCTGCACTTCACTTGCCTCTTGCTGCACTTCTCTTGTTTCTTTCTACACTTCTGTTGCTTCTTTCAGCTATTCTCAAGCCTTTTTCTGCACTTCTCTTCCTTCTTTCTGTACCCCTCCTGCCTCATTCTGTACCTCTCTTGCCTCTTTGTGCACCTCTCGTACCTCTTTCTGCACCCCTCTTGCCTCTTCTTGCACTTCTGTTGGTTCTTTCTGCACTGCTCTTGCTTCTTTCTGCACCTCACTTGCCTCTTTCTGTACTTCTCCTGCTTCTTTCTACACCTCTGTTGCTTCTTGCTGCACTTCTCTTGCTTGTTTCTGCACTTCTACTGTGTCTTTCTGCACCTCTGTTGCCTCTTTCTGCACCTCACTTGCTTCTTTCTGCACCCCTCTTGCCTCTTTCTGCACCCCTCTTCCCTCTTCCTGCACCTCTCTTGACTCTTTTTACACCCCTGTTCCCTCTTTCTGCACCTTTCCTGCCTGTTTCTGTACCTCTTTTGCCAATTTGTGCATCTCTCCTACCTCTTTCTGCACCCCTCTTGCCTCTTTTTGCACCTCTGCTAGTTCTTTCTGCACTTATCTTGCTTGTTTCTGCACCTCTATTGCGCCTTTCTGTACCTCTGATGCCTCTTTCTGCACTTCACTAGCTTCTTTCTGCACCTCTCTTGCCTATTTTGGCACCTCTGTTGCTTCTTTCTGCACTTCTCTTGCCTCTTTCTGCACCTCTGACTTAAAGGTAGTTTTAATCCCCCTGCCCTATTATGTACTAGGGCCTTACAGGGGAGGTCATGCCAATCACAGGGGTACCCCAACCCATAGTGTACCCTAGTGTATGTAGGTGTGTTCACTGTATTCTAAGTGTCTTTCAGTGTATCACTGGCTCCGGGCCTGGTTAGTCAGAGTCAGTTACCATCAGTACCAGTCAGCAAAAGGTTGGGGGCACAGGATGACTTTGCAACAAGGCCTCTTTCTGCACCTCTGTTGGTTCTTTCTGCATATCTCTTGCTTCTTTCTGCACTTTTCTTTGTCTTTCTGGACTTATGTTGCCTCTTTCTGCATTTCTCTTGCCTCTTTCTGCGCCTTTCTTCCTCTTTCTGCGCATGTCCTACCTCTGTAGGCATAGTTAGAAATTAGCATTTAAAAAACCTTTGAAATTCACTGAAAAAACCATAGGTTTCAGCTACGTTATAGTTAGAAATTAGCATTTAAAAACCTTAAACATTCACTGAAAAAAAAACAGGTTTCAGGGACGTTATAGTTAGTTGGATATTTCACTCGTGCAAAACCAAAGAAATTCGGCCGTTATAGTAAGTTAAGCTAACTATAACTCGCGCCCCCGCAATGCACTGCTGATGACGTCACATATTACATCATTCATGACATGGTCAGTGACATCACTGATGACATCTCAAATGACATCACTGATGACATCATCCACGTGATAATCTGATGCACCTCCTCACACCCTAATATAACCTTTCATACACCCACTCTAAATACAGACTACCATTTTTGAAACCATAGACACACCAATACCAGTTACTACATACCCACTCACTGATTCCTAGGTCTACACACACATACACTCATTCACCCAATTTGTTTTTTTTTTTTTTTTAAAAGCCCCGGGGGTGGCAGTTCCCAGGGCAGCGGGGGGGCTGTGTGCCCCCCACAAATAATTAAGAAAAGCCCCGGGGGTTGCGGTCCCCGGGGCTTGGGGGGCCTTGGAGGCCCCCCCACACATTAAAAAGGAAGCCCCAGGGGGTGGCAGTCCCCGGGGCTGCGGGAAGGCTGAGTGCCCTCCCGCACATCATTTAAAGCAAGCCCGGGGGGGTGGCGGTCCCCGGGGCTGCGGGGGCCCCCGCGGGCCCCTGCATATATTTTTTGGCAATGCCCCCGGGACCTGGCCCACCCAGGGGCCTCAATTAAATGAAGCGCGGGAGCCCGCGCTTCATTTTTTTAAAAAATTTCGGCGGGATTCGCGACCCCAGCGTGAATTTCGCCTAAATAAAAAAAAAAAATGCTTTTTATGGCCCTGGGGGTCCTTGTGGGACCCCCTGAGCAGGCCTGGGGGGTCAGGGTGTTTCTACCCTGCTCCCTTATCTTCATTTTTCACTTTGTTTTTACTGTTTTCTTGTGACTTGGTTCTACCGAGTCACAAGATGGCTGCCAACACTTCCTGGTTTGGAGTGTTGGCAGCCAATCACAGTGAAGCTCGTGGTCGGCAGGGTTCGCGAATCCACCGCGTCCCTATATATCAAAACCTTTATTTTTTGAATTTCTCAGCAACTACTGAACGGATTTACACCATTTAAAAAAAAGGACGCTTTCTCAACTAAGCACTACCTTTTTGCCAAATTTGGTGTAATTCAGTTCAGCAGTTCGAGCTGTAGCCGTGTCTAAAGTTTCCTATGGGAAATTGATTTTCCGACCCCTATTTTTTGAATTTCTCAGGAACTACTGAACGGATTTACACCATTTAACAAAAAGGACTCTTTCTGAACCAAGGGCTACCTTTTTGCCAAATTTGGTGTAATTCCGTTCAGCAGTTCGGGCTGTAGCCGTGTCTAAAGTTTCCTATGGAAATTAACATGGAGAAAACACGTTTTGGGATCCCCTTTTTTTCTCGGCCCCCGCTTGGCGAATCACCCCGAAACTTCCAAGACAGGAGCTGAGCAGAGCGCCCCACTAGTTTTGAAAAATTCGCAAAGATTCGTCAAACGACGCTAAAGTTATTGGGAAAACAAAATATGCTTTTCCTATGGAAAATAGGTCCTAACTATAACTACCTACTGGCGTCCCTGAAACCTATGGTTTTTTCAGTGAATATATATATCTATTTATCTATCTATATATATATATATATACATCCACAGAAAGATTCCCTCGCAAAAAGAAACCGGAGGGACACAGCGGGGGACTCCAGGAAGAATGCGTTTATTTCAGCACTGTCGGCATGACGCGTTTCGGCAAACTGCCTTAATAATATGCCCTGTTCACCAGTAGTCTGCATCAGTCCGTTCTTTAATAAACAATCATGCTCCCATTGGTGGAAGCCCAGCTGAGTCGAGTTGCTTGAAACGTCACCGCAGCCCTACTTGGCGGACTGCAGGTCCCAGACTGCACCATCTTGGCTGAACGGGACGACGATTTCAGTCGACTTTGTGAAATCTCATAGTGAGTGCTGGTAGAATTAAAAAACATGAATACGTGCAAATTGAAATCTCCTGGTGTCACTGCTAAAACAACTCTTCTCCTGTGTCCCCCTACGCCTTACAGCATCAACCAAGTCCTGCGGTACCGGAGACTCCGCTATAGTGAGCTGGTCTCTCCGTGCAGTCACAGACCGTGTTACTCCACAGCAGTACTTCGCTGTCCTTGAATGCGGGGGCCAAAGCAAATCCAATCCTTGGAAACGTGCAAAATAGAGCTGAGAGCCCTAGCCCTTGATGCTTTGGCCTCTTGACAGGCGGGTCCCCCAAGCGCGCCCAGGGCTAACGCGCAAAATATCCACAGAAAGATTCCCTCGCAAAAAGAATCCGGAGGGACACAGCGGGGGATTCCAGGAAGAATGCGTTTATTTCAGCACTGTCGGCATGACGCGTTTTGGCAAACTGCCTTAATAATATGCCCTGTTCAACAGTAGTCTGCATCAGTCCGTTCTTTAATAAACAATCATGCTCCCATTGGTGGAAGCCCAGCTGAGTTGAGTTGCTTGAAACGTCATCGCAGCCCTACTCGGCGGACTGCAGGTCCCAGACTGCATCATCTTGGCTGAACGGGACAACGATTTCAGTCGACTTTGTGAAATCTCATAGTGAGTGCTGGTAGAATTAAAAAAATGTGATGTCATTAGTGATGTCACTGACCATGTCATGAATGATGTAATATGTGACGTCATCAGCAGTACATTGCGGGGGCGCGAGTTATAGTTAGCTTAACTAACTATAACGGCCGAATTTCTCTGGTTTTGTACGAGTGAAATGTCCAACTAACTATAACGTCCCTGAAACCTGTGGTTTTTTCAGTGAATTTCTAAGGTTTTTTAAATGCTAATTTCTAACTATAACGTCCCTGAAACCTATGGTTTTTTCAGTGAGTATATATATCTATATATCTATCTATATGTATAAATATACATATATATATATATATCTATATTCACTGAAAAAACCATAGGTTTTAGGGACAGTTATAGTTAGTTGGACATTGCACTCGTACAAAACCCGTGAAATTCCCCTGTTATAGTTAGTTCAGCTAACTATAACTCGCGCCCCGCAATGCACTGCTGATGACGTCACATATTACATCACTCATGACATGGTCAGTGACATCACTGATGACATCACTGATGACATCACTGATGACATCATCCAGTGACTGTGTGTTTCTGTAAAGTTTAAATATGTTTAATATATATAGGGAAAGGCGTATTGAAGAATGAGTGGGTGTATAAATGTCTGAATGGATGATTTAGTACGTGAGTGACTGACTCTACAAGTGAGTGATTAAACGTATCTTACTGAATGCATGGGTTAGTGACTAAACTGTGTGAATGTCTGTATCCGTCTGTTTGTTGGTGTGTAAGTGGATGCAAGGATTTGCGAATAGCTACATGAGTGTCTATATGGGTTATTGATTGGTTCTCTGAGTATCTGTATGGCTGCCTGAGTGTTTGTGTGGGTGGGGTGTGTTTGACTCTATACATAGATGTGTGAGTGGGTGATTCACTGGGTGCATGATTTCAAGAGTGCATCTGTGATGGACTGCTTGGGTGGGTGAGTGTGTGTATGGGTGTGTTAGTGAGTGAATGTATATCTCAGTGGTACATGTGCGAGTAACTACATATGTAAAAGGCAGTATATATGTGTGTTAGAGTATTTAAATGGCTATAAGTGAGAGTGTGGTATTGTGAGAGTGGCTGTATGGATGCGTGTGTGCTTGTATCCGTTATTGTATAAGAGCGTAAGAATGTGCTAGTATTTGTATGAGTAAGTGAGCTGGTGTGTGTATAACTGTATAGGTGAGTAATTTTTTGCATGACTGACTAGGTGTGTGAGTACCTCTATGGATGAGTGGCGGTGTGTGAGTGTTTATATAGGTGTATGAGTGCATATGATAGTCCTGTACTGAGTGACTGTAAGTATGAATGACTGTACAGGTGAGTGAGTGGATGTGTGTGTAGACCTAAGAATCAGTGAGTGGGTATGTAGTTTTTGGTGTTGGAGTGTCTATGGTTTTGAGAATGGCAGTCTGTAATTTAGAGTGGGTGTATCAAAAGTTATATTAGGGTGTGAGAAGATGCATGAAATTATCACATGGATGATGTCATCAGTGATGTCATTTGAGATGTCATCAGTGATGTCATCAGTGATGTCACTGACCATGTCATGAGTGATGTAATATGTGACGTCATCAGCAGTGCATTGCGGGCGCGAGTTATAGTTAGCTGAACTAACTATAACAGGGGAATTTCACGGGTTTTGTACGAGTGCAATGTCCAACTAACTATAACTGGCCCTAAAACCTATGGTTTTTTCAGTGAATTTCAAAGGTTTTTTAAATGCTAATTTCTAACTATAACGTGTCTGAAACCTATGGTTTTTTCAGTGAATTTCAAAGGTTTTTTAAATGCTAATTTCTAACTATAACGTGCCTGAAACCTATGGTTTTTTCAGTGAATTTCAGAGGTTTTTTAAATGCTAATTTCTAACTATAACGTGCCTGAAACCTATGATTTTTTAAGTGAATTTAAAAGGTTTTTTAAATGCTAGTTTCTAACTATGCCAACAGAGGTAGGACATGTGAAGAAAGAAGAAAAAACGCACAGAAAGAAGCAAAAGATGTGCAGAAAGAACCAACAGAGGAGCAGAAAGAGGCCTTGTTGCAAAATCATCCTGTGCCCACAACTTTTTCAGACGGGTACTGGTGGTAACTGACTCTGACTAACCAGAGCCAGTGCGGGTTTGCACAGTGGTGAAGGGAGGGGGCCTGAGGTGACATGTGTGCAAACGCGCCCCGTGGCGCGTTTTAAGTTGCGGGATTAAGTTCCCTTGAATCCTGAGGGTCCCTGGGGCCCAACTAGCCCCCAGGTACCTACAGTTAGGACCACAGAGCTGAGTTGCAGAGAGGCGTTCCGAGGCCACGCACCTTTTTTCACCTCTCTGCAACGCAACTCTGTTGTGCTTACTGAAGGTACCTGGTGGGCTAGTTGGCCCCCAGGATTCAAAGGGAATTAACTCCCCAACTTAAAACGCACCACAGGGCGTGTTTGCGCACATGTCACCTGAGGCCCCGCCCCTCCCTTCACCACTGTGCAAACGCGCCCCGTGGCGCGTTTTAAGTTGGGGGATTAGGTCACCTTGAATCCTGAGAGTCCCTGGGGCCCAACTAGCCCACCAGGTACTTCCAGTAAGCACCACAGGCCTGCGTTGGAACGCCTGTAACAAATTGTGCAGTTGTGTTTAGGTAGTGAAGAGGGTCGTGCTGGGGGTAGTGTTTTAGGGTTTAGGGTAGTGCAGTGGTGTTTGTGTAGTGTAGGGGGTCATGCTGGGGGTAGATTTAGGGTTTAGGGTAGTGCAGTGGTGTTTGGGTAGTGTAGGGAGTCATGCTGGGGGAGTGTTTTAGGGTTTAGGGTAGTACAGTGGTGTTTGGGTAGTGTAGGGGGTCGTGCTGGGGTTAGTGTTTTAGGGTTTTAGGGTTTAGGGTAGTGCAGTGGTGTTTGGGTAGTGTAGGGGATACTGCTGGGGGTAGTGTTTTAGGGTTTAGGGTAGTGCAATGGTGTTTGGGTAGTGTAGGGGGTACTGCTGGGGGTAGTGTTTTAGGGTTTAGGGTAGTGCAGTGGTGTTTGGGTAGCGTAGGGGGTACTGCTGGGGGTAGTGTTTTATGGTTTAGGGTAGTGCAGTGGTGTTTGGGTAGTGTAGGGGTTCGTGCTGGGGGTAGTATTTTAGGGTTTAGGGTAGTGCAGTGGTGTTTGTGTAGTGTAGGAGGTCATGTTTTAGGGTTTAGGGTAGTGCAGTGGTCTTTGGGTAGTGTAGGGAGTAGTGCGGGGGGTATTGTTTTAGAGTTTAGGGTAGTGCAGTGGTCTTTGGGTAGTGTAGGGGGTCATGCGGGGGTAGTGTTTTAGGGTTTAGGGCAGTGCAGTGGTGTTTAGGTAGAGTAGGGGGTCGTGCTGGGGGAGTGTTTTAGGGTTTAGGGCAGTGCAGTGGTGTTCGGGTAGTGTAGGGGGTCATGCTGGGGGAGTGTTTTAGGGTTTAGGGCAGTGCAGTCGTGTTCGGGTAGTGTAGGGGTCGTGCTGGGGGAGTATTTTAGGGTTTAGGGTAGTGCAGTGGTGTTCAGGTAGTGCAGGGGGTCATGCTGGGGGTAGTGTTCTAGGGTTTAGGGCAGTGCAGTGGTGTTCGGGCAGTGTAGGGGGTCGTGCTGGGGGTGGTGTTTTAGGGTTTAGGGCAGTGCAGTGGTGTTCGGGCAGTGTAGGGGGTCGTGCTGGGGGTGGTGTTTCAGGGTTTAGGGCAGTGCAGTGGTGTTCGGGCAGTGTAGGGGGTCGTGCAGGGGGTGGTGTTTCAGGGTTTAGGGCAGTGCAGTGGTGTTCGGGCAGTGTAGGGGGTCGTGCAGGGGTGGTGTTTCAGGGTTTAGGGCAGTGGTGTTCGGGCAGTGTAGGGGTTCATGCTGGGGGTGGTGTTTCAGGAATTGGGGCAGTGCAGTGGTGTTCGAGCAGTAAAGGGGGCATGCTGGGGGTGGTGTTTCAGGGTTTAGGGCAGTGCAGTGGTGTTCGGGCAGTGTAGGGGGCGGTGCAGGGGTGATGTTTCAGGGTTTAGGGCAGTGCAGTGGTGTTTGGGCAGTGTAGGGGGTGGTGTTTCAGGGTTTAGGGCAGTGCAGTGGTGTTCGGGCAGTGTAGGGGGCGGTGCAGGGGGTGGTGTTTCAGGGTTTAGGGCAGTACAGTGGTGTTCGGGCATTGTAGGGGGTGGTGCTGGGGCTGGTGTTTCAGGGTTTAGGGCAGTGCAGTGGAGTTCGGGCAGTGTAGGGGTTCGTGCTGGGGCTGGTGTTTCAGGGTTTAGGGCAGTGCAGTGGTGTTCGGGCAGTGTAGGGGTCATGCTGGGGCTGGTGTTTCAGGGTTTAGGGCAGTGCAGTGGTGTTCGGGCAGTGTAGGGGGTCTTGCCGGGGCTGGTGTTTCAGAGTCTAGGGCAATGCAGTGGTGTTCGGGCAGTATAGGGGTCTTGCTGGGGCTGGTGTTTCAGAGTCTAGGGCAATGCAGTGGTGTTCGGGCAGTGTAGGGGGTCTTGCTGGGGCTGGTGTTTCAGGGTTTAGGGCAGTGCAGTGGTGTTCCGGCAGTGTAGTGGGTCGTGCTGGGGCTAGTGTTTCAGGGTTTAGGGCAGAGCAATGGTGCTCAGGCAGTGTAGGGGGTATGCTGGGGGTGATGTTTCAGGGTTTAGGGCAGTGCAGTGGTGTTAGGGCAGTGTAGGGGGTCGTGCTGGGGGTGGTGTTTCAGGGTTTAGGGCAGTGCAGTGGTGTTCCGGCAGTGTAGGGGGTCGTGCAGGGGGTGGTGTTTCAGGGTTTAGTGCAGTGGTGTTCGGGCAGTGTAGGGGGTCGTGCTGGGGTGGTGTTTCAGGGTTTAGGGCAGTGCAGTGGTGTTCGGGCAGTGTAGGGGGTCGTGCTGAGGGGTGGTGTTTCAGGGTTTAGGGCAGTGCAGTGGTGTTCGGCCAGTGTAGGTAGTCTTGCTGGGGGTGGTGTTTCAGGGTTTAGGGCAGTGCAGTAGTTTTCGGGCAGTGCAGGCGGTCGTGCTGGGGCTGGTGTTTCAGGGTTTAGGGCAGTGCAGTGGTGTGCGGGCAGTGTACGGGGTTGTGCTGGGGCTGGTGTTTCAGGGTTTAGGGCAGTGCAGTGGTGTTTGGGAAGTGTAGGGGGTCGTGCTGGGGTGGTGTTTCAGGGTTTAGGGCAGTGGTGTTCGGGCAGTGTAGGGGGTCATGCTGGGGCTGGTGTTTCAGGGTTTAGGGCAGTGCAGTGGTGTTCGGGCAGTGTAGGGGGTCGTGCTGGGGCTGGTGTTTCAGGGTTTTGGGCAGAGCAGTGGTGTTCGGGAAGTGTAGGGGGTCGTGCTGGGGGTGGTGTTTCAGGGTTTAGGGCAGTGCAGTGGTGTTCGGGCAGTGTAGGGGGTCTTGCTGGGGGTGGTGTTTCAGGGTTTAGGGCAGTGCAGTGGTGTTCGGGCAGTGTAGGGGGTCTTGCTGGGGGTGGTGTTTCAGGGTTTAGGGCGGTGCAGTGGTGTTCGGGCAGTGTAGGGGTCGTGCTGGGGGTGGTGTTTCAGGGTTTAGGGCAGTGCAGTAGTGTTCGGGCACTGTAGGGGTCGTGCAGGGGGTGGTGTTTCAGGGTTTAGGGCAGTGCAGTGGTGTTCGGGCAGTGTAGGGGGTCTTGCTGGGGGTAGTGTTTCAGGGTTTAGGGCGGTGCAGTGGTGTTCGTGCAGTGTAGGGGGTCGTGCTGGGGGTGGTGTTTCAGGGTTTAGGGCAGTGCAGTAGTGTTCGGGCAGTGTAGGGGGTCGTGCAGGGGGTGGTGTTTCAGGGTTTAGGGCAGTGCAGTGGTGTTCTGGCTGTGTAGGGGTTATGCTGGGGGTGGGGTTTCAGGGTTTAGGGCAGTACAGTGGTGTTCGGGCAGTGTAGGGGGTCGTGCAGGGGGTGGTGTTTCAGGGTTTAGGGCAGTGCAGTGGTGTTCGGGCAGTGTAGGGGGTCGTGCTGGGGCTGGTGTTTCAGGGTTTAGGGAAGTGCAGTGGTGTTTGGGCAGTGTAGGGGGTCTTGCTGGGGGTGGTGTTTCAGGGTTTAGGGCAGTGGTGTTCGGGCAGTGTAGGGGGTCTTGCTGGGGGTGATGTTTCAGGGTTTAGGGCAGTGCAGTGGTGTTCGGGCAGTGTAGGGGGTCTTGCTGGGGGTAGTGTTTCAGGGTTTAGGGCAGTGCAGTGGTGTTCGTGCAGTATAAGGGGTCGTGCTGGGGATGGTGTTTCTGGGTTTAGGGCAGTGCAGTAGTGTTCAAGCAGTGTAGGGGGTTGTGCAGGGGGTGGTGTTTCAGGGTTTAGGGCAGTGCAGTGGTGTTCGGGCAGTGTAGGGGGTCGTGCTGGGGGTGGTGATTCAGGGTTTAGGGCAGTGCAGTGGTGTTCGGGCAGTGTAGGGGGTCATGCACGGTGTGGTGTTTCAGGGTTTAGGGCAGTGCAGTGGTGTTCGGGCAGTGTAGGGTGTTGTGCTGGGGCTGGTGTTTCAGGGTGCAGGGCAGTGCAGTGGTGTTCAGGCAGTGTAGGGGGTCGTGCTGAGGCTGGTGTTTCACGGTTTAGGGCAGTGCAGTGGTGTTCGTGCAGTGTAGGGGTCGTGCTGGGGCTGGTGTTTCAGGGTTTAGGGCAGTGCAGTGGTGTTCGGGCAGTGTAGGCGGTCGTGCTGGGGCTGGTGTTTCAGGGTTTAGGGCAGTGCAGTGGTGCTCAGGCAGTGTAGGGGGTCGTGCTGGGGCTGGTGTTTCAGGGTTTAGGGCAGTGCAGTGGTGCTCGGGCAGTGTAGGGGGTCGTGCTGGGGGTGATGTTTCAGGGTTTAGGGTAGTGCAGTGGTGTTCGGGCAGTGTAGGGGGTCGTGCAGGGGCTGGTGTTTCAAGGTTTAGGGCAGTGCAGTGGTGTTCGGGCAGTGTAGGGGGTAGTGCTGGGGCTGGTGTTTCAGGGTTTTCGGCAGAGCAGTGGTGTTCGGGCAGTGTAGGGGGTCATGCTGGGGGTAGTGTTTCAGGGTTTAGGGCAGTGCAGTGGTGTTCGGGCAGTGTAGGGGGTCGTGCTGGGGGTGGTGTTTCAGGGTTTAGGTCAGTGGTGTTCGGGCAGTGTAGGGGGTCTTGCTGGGGGTGATGTTTCAGGGTTTAGGGCAGTGCAGTGGTGTTCGGGCAGTGTAGGGGGTCTTGCTGGGGGTAGTGTTTCAGGGTTTAGGGCAGTGCAGTGGTGTTCGGGCAGTGTAGGGGGTCATGCTGGGGGTGGTGTTTCAGGTTTAGGGCAGTGCAGTGGTGTTCGGGCAGTGTAGGGGGTCGTGAAGGGGTGGTGTTTCAGGGTTTAGGGCAGTGCAGTGGTGTTCGGGCAGTGTAGGGGGTCGTGCTAGGGGTGGTGTTTCAGGGTTTAGGGCAGTGCAGTGGTGTTCGGGCAGTGTAGGGGTCATGCAGGGGCTGGTGTTTCAGGGTTTAGGGCAGTGCAGAGGTGTTCGGGCAGTGTAGGGGGTCGTGCTGGGGGTAGTGTTTTAGGGTTTAGGGTAGTGCAGTGGTGCTTGTGTAGTGTAGGGGTCGTGCTGGGGGTAGTGTTTTAGGGTTTAGGGTAGTGCAGTGGTGTTTGTGTAGTGTAGGGGTCATGTTTTAGGGTAGTGCAGTGGTGTTTGGGTAGTGTAGGGGGTCGTGCTGGGGGTAGTGTTTTAGGGTTTAGGGTAGTGCAGTGGTGTTTGTGTAGTGTAGGGGGTCGTGCTGGGGGTAGTGTTTTAGGGTTTAGGGTAGTGCCGTGGTGCTTGTGTAGTTTAGGGGTCGTGCTGGGGGTAGTGTTTTAGGGTTTAGGGTAGTGCAGTGGTGTTTGTGTAGTGTAGGGGGTCATGTTTTAGGGTAGTGCAGTGGTGTTTGGGTAGTGTAGGGGTCGTGCTGGTGGTAGTGTTTTAGGTTTTAGGTTAGTGCAGTGGTGTTTGGGTAGTGTAGGGGTCGTGCTGGGGGTAGTGTTTTAGGGTTTAGGATAGTGCAGTGGTGCTTGTGTAGTGTAGGGGGTCGTGCTGGGGCTAGGGTTTTAGGGTTTAAGGTAGTGCAGTGGTGTTTTTGTAGTGTAGGGGGGTCATGTTTTAAGATGCAATGCTCCAATACCTGACCAGTCTGCACTACATAAAACTGCAAAAAAACTAAAAATAAAAAGTGTTTTGCACACTTTTGTTATTGGGCTATATGTGGGCTACATCTGGGTAATATTTGTGCTACATTTGGGCTCTTTTTTCACTGGTGGCCATCTTGGAAGACTTCTTTGTTATGAAGTTTCCTAATTTCTTCATTTACTGCAGTCTCCTCAGTAGGAAATGCTTTCAGTTTTTTACTTTGATTCCATCAAGAAGGCATTCAGATGTGTCTCACATCTGCCATAAATTCAGAATGTTAGCACTCTAGTTGCTCATTAGATCACTGGAGTAAAGCTACTGCTCACCAGGGAGTTAACTGGTAGTCTGCTGCTGGTATTGAAAGTGATTGTTTCAGTCTGCATGTCAGAATTTTCTAATGAAATAGAAGAGGATTTGAGATCTCACTTAAAACATGCCCTAATTTTTCTTTCTGCAGCACTAACCATAATTTCTATTTCAAAAAGAACCCCTCATTTTGTTCCTTTTTAAATTAAATGTTTTAAGTGTTAACGGTTTATTCCAATCAAGATGGCTTCAGGTGTGCCATACTTTTGTCATAAGTAAGGCTGTTAGCGCTCTAGTTGTTCTTTAGAACACTCTGGGAAGCTGCAGTAGAACACAAAGGCATCAACTGGCAGGCTGCTCCTGTTGAAATATAACAGGAAGATATTTGAGATCACACTTGAAATATGTCCTAATTTTTCTTTCTACAGCACTAACCATAATTTCTATGACAAAATGAACCCCATCATTTTGTTCCTTTTTAAATTAAATGTTTTAAGTGTTACCAGTTTATTCCAATCAAGATGGCTTCAGGTGTGCCATACTTTTGTCATAAGTAAGGCTGTTAGCACTCTAGTTGTTCTTTAGAACACTCTGGGAAGCTGCAGTAGAACACAAAGGAATCAACTGACAGTCTCTGCCCTTGTTGGATGTACATGTTTTACTGAGAATGTCAGACTTCATTCTCACATGAGTGAGAAAGATAATGTGAATTTACAGAAAATATGCTCTCATTTTAGCTTCTGGAGCACCTTCCAAACCTCCATGGGACAAGCATGAGAAAATAGTGTTCTCTCAAACATGATTCATGATATCCCAGCAGAAGGTTTTTCACATGGTAAAATCACCTTAGAATACACCACAATTCCTAAAATTAGTATGGTACCATCAACAAATAAATTCTAATGTAACTAAAGCCTGTTATCACCCTTTATAGTTCTCCTTTTGGTGACCCTCAAAATCTTCTATTCACTACAATGCATTTCAATGAGGTACTATCATTTATATTGGTCCCAAGATGGCTGCCAGCAATTCCAGGATGAAGTGCTGACAGCCAATCAGATCTCACGATGACATGTGTGGTTAGGCTCCGCCCAGATATATATGTGACTTTACTTTTGATTTTCTCAGGAACTACTGAACGGATTTACACCATTTAAGCAAAAGGCACGACACTGAACCAAGGGCTACCTCTTTGCCAAATTTGGTGTAATTCCGTTCAGCAGTTCGGGCTGTAGCTGCGACTAAAGGTTCCTATGGAAAAATGAATGGGGAAAACGCGTTTTGGGACCCCCCTTTTCTCGGCCCCCGCTTGAAGTATCACCCCGAGACTTTCAGGATAGGAGCGGACCGGAGCGCCCCAACAAGTTGGAAACTTTCGCGAAGATTCGTCAACCGGCGCCAACGTTATTTCAAATAGAATGTCGCGGATTTCCTATGGATAATAGGTTTTAACTATAACTATCTACTGGCGACCGCCAGTAGATAATATATATATATATATATATATATATATATATTTCCCAACAGTGATCCTTATGTTCCGAAAGCGCTCAACAGCGGGTGCTCTGCAAAGGGGCCGGATCCAGGCCCAATGTATTAATTCACAAAACAAAGGATGCAGCACTCTTTAGCAGACTTTTTCGTGCAAATTTATTTCCAGATGGTCACTCCACCAACGCGTTTCAGCCTCACTCGGCTTTTCTCACGGTCAGTGAGTCTTTCTTCTACAAACATTTATACTTGCCCACGTGGCCCTAAGGTGGCATTGTGGGATTTGTAGTTTGGAAGCGTAATTTTAAAACTTTATACATATATACAAGAAAGACACAGCGTCTTATGTCAACATTGGCGATCATATGCAGCATTATATCTTGAATAATTCAATTTGCCTTGTTCAAACCTTGTCATGTTATATGCACTTTTCAAATATTAAACATGGTATAGTACCAGAAATATTCCAATATAATCAATAAACTACAGTCTGCATTGATATTGTATACTGTATAACAGGGTATAGTACCCCTGTATAATATGCAATTGGCATTATGAGACAATGAATAACATACTTATATGTCAATTAGTCCAAATGTACAAAAAGTTCCTCGTCATTATTGATCCCCCTTGGGCTTTTTGTCCTGAGTCTTATAATAAGGCGGGATTCTGTTTGTCTTAACCTTTTAATTCTATCCCCACCACGTTCACCTTGTGGGATCATATCAATTCCATAAAAAACCATAGATTTCCAATCTCCATTTTGGCATTTGCTCATGTGTTTAGCTGTTGCATATGTCATATCCGCATTTTTGACTGCGCGTATATGTTCTAATATGCGTTTTTTCAACATGCACGTGGTGCTTCCAATGTATTTCATTCCACATTTACATTCTATGACGTAGATCACAAATTTCGAAATGCATGTAATGGTTTGATTTATCATAATCGATTTACCATTTGGTTCCACAATGGAGGTGACATTTTTGCCTATTTTACAAGCTTTACATGAATTGCATTTTCTGAATCCTTTCTGTTGCTCTGTAAGCCAGTTAGTTTGTTGAGTGGGTTGAAAGTAGCTTCTTACTACTCGGTCTTGAAGTGATGTTGCTTTCCTATAGGTCACTACCGGTTTTGTGCCCACCAGTTTGCCTATATCTGGGTCTTTTGAGACTAAATGCCAGTATTTCTTCATTTTATTCACAATTCTCCCACTTTCTTTACTGTATGTAGTAACGAATCGAGGTATATGATTCACAGTAATCTTCTTTGGTTTCTCAATTAAGATTTCCTCCCTTGTTTTATTGTCAATTCGTTGTTTACATTTTTTCAGTGTTCGATCGCTGTAGCCTCTCTGTTTAAATCTTTTCCTGCTTTCATCAATCTTTTGTTCTGCATCTGATTCTTTTGAGCAATTTCTCTTCATACGTGTGAATTCGCCATATGGTATGCTATTGATCAATGGACGTGGATGAAAAGATGTCCCATGCAACACACTGTTGGTGGCAGTTTTCTTTCTGAATAAGGTAGTTTGTATTTTCCCATCCTCTATATACACTTTGACATCTAAGAAATCAATTTCTCTTTTGTGAGTTGTGCATGTGAACTTTAGACCTATTTGATTGTTATTTAGTTTGGAAAAGTATTCTCGAAATCCCATTTCTGTTCCATTCCAAACCACAAATAGATCATCAATGTATCGTACCCATAGAATGATCTTGTCTAAGGCATCCTGGTTGTCTGAGTCCCATGCAAACATCCTTTCCCACCACCCCATGGTGATATTTGCATAATTTGGGGAGAAAGAAACTCCCATGGCAGTACCACACTCTTGTCTAAACATTTGCTTGTTAAACAGAAAAATGTTATTAGTTAGACATATTTGTATCATTTTGAGAAGCATTTCCGTGTGTTCTAGTTCAGATACATTACGTTGTTTAAGAAAATACTTGCATGCTGTTAATCCAATTTCATGCCTTATTGACGTGTAAAGCGATACAACATCTATGGTAACTAACAGGTATCCTGGATTCCATACCATACCTGTCAGGATCCTGAGGAAGTCTCCAGTGTCTTTCAAGTAGGAACTCATTCTTTGAGCAATAGGTGCTAAAAATGTGTCCACATATTGAGATAAGTTTTCATACAGTGAATCGCAGCTTGAAACTATAGGTCTGCCAGGGGGATTGATCAGAGTCTTATGAATTTTAGGCAAAAAATATATACATGGTATTGTTGGATGTTCCTTAGTCAGGAATTTCCTTTCATCATCATTGATTAGGCTTTTCTCATACCAATGATGTAAATTTTGATTCAATTCTATTATCATTTTGTCTATTGGATTTTTCTGTAATCTACTGTAATTCCCCGTGTCATTTAGCTGTCGTAGTGCTTCTTGAATGTAATCACAAGTGTCCATTATCACAATATTTCCCCCCTTGTCAGCGGGTTTGATTGTAATTGCTTCATTTTCCACCAAGATCTTTAATGCTGTTCTTTCTTTAGAGGTTAAATTTTCACGATGTTTAGGATTACTTATTGTTTGCATTTTATCCAACTCCTCAATTATTGCATCTGAAAACAAGTCTATTTTATTTCCAGGAGACAGTATGGGGCAGTATTTGGATTTTCTACGTAATCCACTCTCTGGTCGTATATTTGTTTGAATATCCAGATGTTCTAATACTTGTGATTCTGTCATTGCCTCATCCTCCAAGTCATATAATAGATCAAAGATGTTTTTGAGATCCGGTATTTGGTCTATTGTTATTGCTAGACCCTCTTCATTATTTTCCTGATTTGAATCAAGAACTTTGCTTGCTTTATTTGCATGTATTTTGGCCAGCTTGAGTTTCCTGATGTATTTGTAGAGATCTATGCGTGTTTGCGTATAGTTGAAATGTAACTCTGGGCAAAACGATAATCCTTTATTCAGGACTGATATTTCATCTTGTGTCAACAGATACTGGGAGATATTCATAATCAAATTGACTTTTTCTACTTGCGACTTCGAAGTGAGTACTGTTTTCTTGCGTTTGGCCCTTCTTGTTTTTCTTGTGCCGACGGGGATTTTGGATTCCTCTTCCTCGGCCTTGGTTTGCGGCTCTTCCTCTGCCGCCCCCCTTGCTAGGGTCTTGTCTAAATTTATCAGTCTCACCTCTTCTAAAAAGAGGTTCTGGGAATACCACTTATGTCCCTAGATGTTTCACCATTGCTTGCTTCTGATTCGCTAGTGCTCACTATAGTCGGTTGAATGTAATGCCCAGAGTACGTTTTTTTCAAGGTATCAAATCGCCTAGCAAACGTTAGTATTCTACCATGTAGATAATCTTGTTCATCACGTTTGAATTTACGAGTTTTGCGCTCTTGTATCTCCAATTCGTATTTATCAAGTCTGGTTTCCATTTCTTTGCGCAATTTCAATACTTCCTCTTGATTGGTTTTCGTTGTTAAGTGCTTCCTCCATTTCTTTCAAATTTCTCTTTGTTTCATCCACATCAATTTTGGCATGTTTAATAAGTATGCACATCATATTCATTGAGCACTGTGAATTATTCTCAACCCATTCATTCAACAATTCTATTTTCGTATCAGGGTGTGTGGGCATAGTAAAAATTCTTAAACCACGAGGGATACGCTTGACCTCAATATAATGTTCTAGGGCTATTATTTCCCAGCTTTTGTTCGTCTCCTTTTTATATAGTCGTTCAATTTGATTCATTTGTTGTTTAATTGTTGTATTCATTGTCGTTTGTCTAGTATCACTACTGCTGCCAGCACTCGAACTAACTTCCCCAGGTTTGAACATAAGCACTGCTTTTTCTGCTCGTGTTGCCATTCGAGCCTCCATTGTCAATGTTGTTGTTAAAATTTATACTGTTGTATCTTGTTGACTGCGCATCACTTTTGGAGTGAACCAGCCTTACTCTTTTCAATATTACGAATTGTCTGCTAGAGCCAGAGTATCTTGTGTTGCCGCTCGTATGGTATACGTGTGCGGTTACTTTAAACACAATAACTCGGCCGCTTCGAGTTTCTGCTACAATGTTACTAACACAGTGTCACTCACCTCCGATGGAAGAATTTTGTTTCTGGCGGCGTCCTCCGACGTCGTCAGTCAGCTCTTTCCTAGGAGGTTGATTACGCTGTACGTATCGCAGAAAATCGGGCGCTCTCAATCACTTAAACATTTCCCAACAGTGATCCTTATGTTCCGAAAGCGCTCAACAGCGGGTGCTCTGCAAAGGGGCCGGATCCAGGCCAATGTATTAATTCACAAAACAAAGGATGCAGCACTCTTTAGCAGACTTTTTCGTGCAAATTTATTTCCAGATGGTCACTCCACCAACGCGTTTCAGCCTCACTCGGCTTTTCTCACGGTCAGTGAGTCTTTCTTCTACAAACATTTATACTTGCCCACGTGGCCCTAAGGTGGCATTGTGGGATTTGTAGTTTGGAAGCGTAATTTTAAAACTTTATACATATATACAAGAAAGACACAGTGTCTTATGTCAACATTGGCGATCATATGCAGCATTATATCTTGAATAATTCAATTTGCCTTGTTCAAACCTTGTCATGTTATATGCACTTTTCAAATATTAAACATGGTATAGTACCAGAAATATTCCAATATAATCAATAAACTACAGTCTGCATTGATATTGTATACTGTATAACAGGGTATAGTACCCCTGTATAATATGCAATTGGCATTATGAGACAATGAATAACATACTTATATGTCAATTAGTCCAAATGTACAAAAAGTTCCTCGTCATTATTGATCCCCCTTGGGCTTTTTGTCCTGAGTCTTATAATAAGGCGGGATTCTGTTTGTCTTAACCTTTTAATTCTATCCCCACCACGTTCACCTTGTGGGATCATATCAATTCCATAAAAACCATAGATTTCCAATCTCCATTTTGGCATTTGCTCATGTGTTTAGCTGTTGCATATGTCATATCCGCATTTTTGACTGCGCGTATATGTTCTAATATGCGTTTTTCAACATGCACGTGGTGCTTCCAATGTATTTCATTCCACATTTACATTCTATGACGTAGATCACAAATTTCGAAATGCATGTAATGGTTTGATTTATCATAATCGATTTACCATTTGGTTCCACAATGGAGGTGACATTTTTGCCTATTTTACAAGCTTTACATGAATTGCATTTTCTGAATCCTTTCTGTTGCTCTGTAAGCCAGTTAGTTTGTTGAGTGGGTTGAAAGTAGCTTCTTACTACTCGGTCTTGAAGTGATGTTGCTTTCCTATAGGTCACTACCGGTTTTGTGCCCACCAGTTTGCCTATATCTGGGTCTTTTGAGACTAAATGCCAGTATTTCTTCATTTTATTCACAATTCTCCCACTTTCTTTACTGTATGTAGTAACGAATCGAGGTATATGATTCACAGTAATCTTCTTTGGTTTCTCAATTAAGATTTCCTCCCTTGTTTTATTGTCAATTCGTTGTTTACATTTTTTCAGTGTTCGATCGCTGTAGCCTCTCTGTTTAAATCTTTTCCTGCTTTCATCAATCTTTTGTTCTGCATCTGATTCTTTTGAGCAATTTCTCTTCATACGTGTGAATTCGCCATATGGTATGCTATTGATCAATGGACGTGGATGAAAAGATGTCCCATGCAACACACTGTTGGTGGCAGTTTTCTTTCTGAATAAGGTAGTTTGTAATTCGTAATTCATAATATTGAAAAGAGTAAGGCTGGTTCACTCCAAAAGTGATGCGCAGTCAACAAGATACAACAGTATAAATTTTAACAACAACATTGACAATGGAGGCTCGAATGGCAACACGAGCAGAAAAAGCAGTGCTTATGTTCAAACCTGGGGAAGTTAGTTCGAGTGCTGGCAGCAGTAGTGATACTAGACAAACGACAATGAATACAACAATTAAACAACAAATGAATCAAATTGAACGACTATATAAAAAGGAGACGAACAAAAGCTGGGAAATAATAGCCCTAGAACATTATATTGAGGTCAAGCGTATCCCTCGTGGTTTAAGAATTTTTACTATGCCCACACACCCTGATACGAAAATAGAATTGTTGAATGAATGGGTTGAGAATAATTCACAGTGCTCAATGAATATGATGCGCATACTTATTAAACATGCCAAAATTGATGTGGATGAAACAAAGAGAAATTTGAAAGAAATGGAGGAAGCACTTAACAACGAAACCAATCAAGAGGAAGTATTGAAATTGCGCAAAGAAATTAAAACCAGACTTGATAAATACGAATTGGAGATACAAGAGCGCAAAACTCGTAAATTCAAACGTGATGAACAAGATTATCTACATGGTAGAATACTAACGTTTGCTAGGCGATTTGATACCTTGAAAAAAACGTACTCTGGGCATTACATTCAACCGACTATAGTGAGCACTAGCGAATCAGAAGCAAGCAATGGTGAAACATCTAGGGACATAAGTGGTATTCCCAGAACCTCTTTTTAGAAGAGGTGAGACTGATAAATTTAGACAAGACCCTAGCAAGGGGGCGGCAGAGGAAGAGCCGCAAACCAAGGCCGAGGAAGAGGAATCCAAAATCCCCGTCGGCACAAGAAAAACAAGAAGGGCCAAACGCAAGAAAACAGTACTCACTTCGAAGTCGCAAGTAGAAAAAGTCAATTTGATTATGAATATCTCCCAGTATCTGTTGACACAAGATGAAATATCAGTCCTGAATAAAGGATTATCGTTTTGCCCAGAGTTACATTTCAACTATACGCAAACACGCATAGATCTCTACAAATACATCAGGAAACTCAAGCTGGCCAAAATACATGCAAATAAAGCAAGCAAAGTTCTTGATTCAAATCAGGAAAATAATGAAGAGGGTCTAGCAATAACAATAGACCAAATACCGGATCTCAAAAACATCTTTGATCTATTATATGACTTGGAGGATGAGGCAATGACAGAATCACTAGTATTAGAACATCTGGATATTCAAACAAATATACGACCAGAGAGTGGATTACGTAGAAAATCCAAATACTGCCCCATACTGTCTCCTGGAAATAAAATAGACTTGTTTTCAGATGCAATAATTGAGGAGTTGGATAAAATGCAAACAATAAGTAATCCTAAACATCGTGAAAATGTAACCTCTAAAGAAAGAACAGCATTAAAGAACTTGGTGGAAAATGAAGCAATTACAATCAAACCCGCTGACAAGGGGGAAATATTGTGATAATGGACACTTGTGATTACATTCAAGAAGCACTACGACAGCTAAATGACACGGGGAATTACAGTAGATTACAGAAAAATCCAATAGACAAAATGATAATAGAATTGAATCAAAATTTACATCATTGGTATGAGAAAAGCCTAATCAATGATGATGAAAGGAAATTCCTGACTAAGGAACATCCAACAATACCATGTATATATTTTTTGCCTAAAATTCATAAGACTCTGATCAATCCCCTGGCAGACCTATAGTTTCAAGCTGCTATTCACTGTATGAAAACTTATCTCAATATGTGGACAAATTGTTAGCACCTATTGCTCAAAGAATGAGTTCCTACTTGAAAGACACTGGAGACTTCCTCAGGATCCTGACAGGTATGGTATGGAATCCAGGATACCTGTTAGTTACCATAGATGTTGTATCGCTTTACACGTCAATAAGGCATGAAATTGGATTAACAGCATGCAAGTATTTTCTTAAACAACGTAATGTATCTGAACTAGAACACACGGAAATGCTTCTCAAAATGATACAAATATGTCTAACTAATAACATTTTTCTGTTTAACAAGCAAATGTTTAGACAAGAGTGTGGTACTGCCATTGGAGTTTCTTTCTCCCCAAATTATGCAAATATCACCATGGGGTGGTGGGAAAGGATGTTTGCATGGGACTCAGACAACCAGGATGCCTTAGACAAGATCATTCTATGGGTACGATACATTGATGATCTATTTGTGGTTTGGAATGGAACAGAAATGGGATTTCGAGAATACTTTTCCAAACTAAATAACAATCAAATAGGTCTAAAGTTCACATGCACAACTCACAAAAGAGAAATTGATTTCTTAGATGTCAAAGTGTATATAGAGGATGGGAAAATACAAACTACCTTATTCAGAAAGAAAACTGCCACCAACAGTGTGTTGCATGGGACATCTTTTCATCCACGTCCATTGATCAATAGCATACCATATGGCGAATTCACACGTATGAAGAGAAATTGCTCAAAAGAATCAGATGCAGAACAAAAGATTGATGAAAGCAGGAAAAGATTTAAACAGAGAGGCTACAGCGATCGAACACTGAAAAAATGTAAACAACGAATTGACAATAAAACAAGGAGGAAATCTTAATTGAGAAACCAAAGAAGATTACTGTGAATCATATACCTCGATTCGTTACTACATACAGTAAAGAAAGTGGGAGAATTGTGAATAAAATGAAGAAATACTGGCATTTAGTCTCAAAAGACCCAGATATAGGCAAACTGGTGGGCACAAAACCGGTAGTGACCTATAGGAAAGCAACATCACTTCAAGACCGAGTAGTAAGAAGCTACTTTCAACCCACTCAACAAACTAACTGGCTTACAGAGCAACAGAAAGGATTCAGAAAATGCAATTCATGTAAAGCTTGTAAAATAGGCAAAAATGTCACCTCCATTGTGGAACCAAATGGTAAATCGATTATGATAAATCAAACCATTACATGCATTTCGAAATTTGTGATCTACGTCATAGAATGTAAATGTGGAATGAAATACATTGGAAGCACCACGTGCATGTTGAAAAAACGCATATTAGAACATATACGCGCAGTCAAAAATGCGGATATGACATATGCAACAGCTAAACACATGAGCAAATGCCAAAATGGAGATTGGAAATCTATGGTTTTTTATGGAATTGATATGATCCCACAAGGTGAACGTGGTGGGGATAGAATTAAAAGGTTAAGACAAACAGAATCCCGCCTTATTATAAGACTCAGGACAAAAAGCCCAAGGGGGATCAATAATGACGAGGAACTTTTTGTACATTTGGACTAATTGACATATAAGTATGTTATTCATTGTCTCATAATGCCAATTGCATATTATACAGGGGTACTATACCCTGTTATACAGTATACAATATCAATGCAGACTGTAGTTTATTGATTATATTGGAATATTTCTGGTACTATACCATGTTTAATATTTGAAAAGTGCATATAACATGACAAGGTTTGAACAAGGCAAATTGAATTATTCAAGATATAATGCTGCATATGATCGCCAATGTTGACATAAGACGCTGTGTCTTTCTTGTATATATGTATAAAGTTTTAAAATTACGCTTCCAAACTACAAATCCCACAATGCCACCTTAGGGCCACGTGGGCAAGTATAAATGTTTGTAGAAGAAAGACTCACTGACCGTGAGAAAAGCAGAGTGAGGCTGAAACGCGTTGGTGGAGTGACCATCTGGAAATAAATTTGCACGAAAAAGTCTGCTAAAGAGTGCCGCACCCTTTGTTTTGTGAATATATATATATATATATATATAATATATATATTCTTTACCAAACGCCCGAAAGCATTGAGGACGCACTCGACAGTAAACCACCGTCTGGTTTATTCTTGCAACAACCCACTGCAGCACTCCGGATGTTACTTTCTTTATTCGCCTGACACGTTTCAAGGCCAACGCCTCTTACTCATAGGCTGCTTCAGTCACAGATGAATCATGGAGGGCTCTTTTTTATCCATTTCCGCCATGCCGACCCCCAGTGGGTCTCGCTTTGTGCTTTTTAGTCCTTCACTGCATGCTGGAACTTGTAGTCCTGAAAGAGCAAATAATCAAACCTCTAGTAGGTTCCATGGAAACATCCGCTTATATTAAGACATTTTTTACTCCCTTAGTAGGGTCCAGAGTGCTGAGGCGGGCAGACTAATGCCGCTTACTGTGCTGCACCACCGACCTGGACACAGTTCCAAGCCGCAGCCTCTCCTCACTGCGGAGATGGTGCTGTCTTCCATGGCAGGGCAACCGTGTCCATCAATTCTTCACCAAACGCCCGAAAGCATTGAGGACGCACTCGACAGTAAACCACCATCCAGTTTATTCTTGCAACAACCCACTGCAGCACTCCAGAAGTTACTTTCTTTATTCGCCTGACGCGTTTCGAGGCCAACGCCTCTTACTCATAGGCTGCTTCAGTCACAGATGAATCATGGAGGGCTCTTTTTTATCCATTTCCGGCATGCCGACCCCCACTGGGTCTCGCTTTGTGCTTTTTAGTCCTTCACTGCATGCTGGGACTTGTAGTCCTGAAAGAGCAAATAATCAAACCTTTAGTAGGTTCCATGGAAACATCCGCTTATATTAAGACATTTTTTACTCCCTTAGTAGGGTCCACAGTGCTGAGGCAGACAGACTAATGCCGCTTACTGTGCTGCACCACCGGCCTGGACACAGTTCCAAGCCGCAGCCTCTCCTCACTGCGGAGATGGTGCCGTCCTCCACGGCAGGGCAACCGTGTCCATCAATTCTTCACCAAACGCCTGATAGCATTGAGGAGGCACTCGACAGTAAACCACCATCCGGTTTATTCTTGCAACAACCCACTTCAGCACTCCAGAAGTTACTTTCTTTATTCACCTGACGCGTTTCGAGGCCAACACCTCTTACTCATAGGCTGCTTCAGAGGCCGTGGAAGGGAGTACCATTTTACTACAACAGAAAGGCTGTGGAGTGAAACTGGTTTACTCCGTGCAGCACAGCATTCCCGAATGAAAATAGAGCCCGCCTTGACTTTGCCTATCCTACAAAAGATGTAAATATGCTTTTAAGAGATACAAACCTGGCATTGAACCTACCAAGGTATTCATTTGTACTCACCTCGAGGGACTACAAGTCCCATTATGCATTAAAGACATTGCACTAAGCAAAGATTGCACTAAGCAAAGCCCATTGGGGAAATTGTTAATAAAAGCATGCCAGAAATGATCGGAAGTGAGCCTTCAATGCCTGTTTGTCTTGCAGCCCATGAAGAAGAGGAGTGTCAGCCTCGAAAGGCGTCGTCATGAAATAAAGAATGGCAAGAGAGAGGCGAGCTGCAGCGAGGCAAAGAGACCGGATGGTTGGGAACACCGTCGAGTGTCCCTTCAAAGCTTCAGGGCATTTTGGTGATGAATATACATATATCCAAATACTTCCCGATGCATAAACAGTGAAGAATCACGGCTCAGGCACAGACTCCAGGTATAGTGAAAAACGTTAATTTATTTAAATGACATGGTCCACATGACGCGTTTCGGCCGCCGACCTGCAGCCTTAATCATATATATATGTGTATATATATATATATGTATATATATATGAACAAAGAAAACCTCTACTCCCATCAGGAAAAGAGCACGCACACGAGGGCTATTTGGGTTAAGGCCTTTTTATTAAATAAGCCTCCTCAGACCCAACGTAGAGACGCGTTTCAGCTGACACGGCAGCCTTCCTCAGTCTAATGTGCGCCATTTTGGTTTCAGTTTATATACATTGTTAAAATCATGGACATAGAAAACATCATGAGAATACAAATTTGCATGTTCTTAAAATCAGTGAATGAACTCTGCACATTTCATTTAAACTATGGAAATTCTTCTAAGTGTGGAGTTTTGGAACTTTATAATATTCCTCTAAAATCAGCCGAACTACGAATTCCGATTTACTGACCTGTTATCAGGAGAGAACCCAGTGCTGAATCTTTGAGCCCAGTACAGATCCTGAAAAGTAATTCTAACCGTACTTACCAGTAACTTGAATTTCCTTCCATAGGATATCATTAGCTGCTTTTTGCTGAAAAAGTTTCTGTCGATTTTTGAAACATACAAATATTCCTCTAAAATCAGCAGAACTACGAATTCTGATTTACTCACCTGTTATCAGGAGAGACCTCAGTGCTGCATCTTTGAGCCCAGTACAGATCCTGAAAAGTAATTCTAACCGTACTTACCAGTAACTTGAATTTCCTTCCATAGGCTAACATTGACTGGTTTCACTTGGAAATTCTTCTAAGTGTGGAGTTTTGGAACTTTATAATATTCCTCTAAAATCAGCTGAACTACGAATTCCAATTTACTCACCTGTTATCAGGAGAGACCTCAGTGCTGCATCTTTGAGCCCAGTACTGATCCTGAAAAGTAATTTTAACCGTACTTACCAGTAACTTGAATTTCCTTCCATAGGCTAACATTGACTGGTTTCACTTGGAAATTCTTCTAAGTGTGGAGTTTTGGAACTTTATAATATTCCTCTAAAATCAGCTGAACTACGAATTCCAATTTACTCACCTGTTATCAGGAGAGACCTCAGTGCTGCATCTTTGAGCCCAGTACTGATCCTGAAAAGTAATTTTAACCGTACTTACCAGTAACTTGAATTTCCTTCCATCGGATATCATTGACTGGTTTCACTTGGAAATTCTTCTAAGTGTGGAGTTTTGGAACTTTGTAATATTCCTCTAAAATCAGCCGAACTACGAATTCCAATTTACTCACCTGTTATCAGGAGAGAACCCAGTGCTGCATTTTTGAGCCCAGTACAGATCCTGAAAAGTAATTCTAACGGTACTTACGAGTAACTTGAATTTCCTTCCATAGGCAAACATTGACTGGTTTCACTTGGAAATTCTTCTAAGTGTGGAGTTTTGGAACTTTATAATATTCCTCTAAAATCAGCCGAACTACGAATTCCGATTTACTGACCTGTTATCAGGAGAGAACCCAGCGCTGCATCTTTTAGCCCAGCACTGACCCTGAAAAGTAATTCTAACCGTACTTACCAGTAACTTGTATTTCCTTCCATAGGAATCCATTGTCTGGTTTTCAGCAGAAAAGTTTCAAAGTGTCGATTTTCACAAACTACAAATATTCCTTAAAAATCGCCTGTATGACTTAAACGCATTCTTTCAACTGTTTACAGGAGATGCACCAGTGCTGGATCCAGGATCCACCACTGAGTAAGAAAAGTAACGATAACACTACTTACCTGCTAAGTGAATTTCCTCCCATAGGATAACATTGGTGATTCTATGTGAAGAAGTTTCTAAGTGTCAACTTTTAAAATACAATAATATTCCTTAAAAATCACTACTGTAACCAAAACGCTTTTACTCAACTGTTTACAGGAGATGTCCCAGGACTGAATCTAGGATCCAGTCCTGTGGTTAGAAAAGTAATCCATAAAGTAACTAATTGCATTTAACTAGAAATTCACATTGAGCTCAATGTTGCATTGTGTTTGAAATTGTGTTGCCCATTGCAACAACTGTAACTACTGTACTTAAAAGTCTATTGCCTATTTTCAAAGTATTTAAACTAAAGTAATTCATTCTGAGAAAGTATATTTTATAATGTAATGTATAATGTAATTACAATGTAATTTAAAAAATAAAATATCTAAAAATAAATAGTTTAAAAAAATGTAGTAAATCAGTATCAAAAAAATAAATATAACAATTAATACATTTAAAAATTGTCATTTACAAAACCTTTGAAATTCACTGAAAAAAACCATAGGTTTCAGACATGTTATAGTTAGGAATTAGCATTTAAAAACCTTTGAAATTCACTGAAAAACCATAGGTTTCAGGCACGTTATAGTTAGAAATTAGCATTTAAAAAACCTTTGAAATTCACTGAAAAAACCATAGGTTTCAGGGACGTTATAGTTAGAAATTAGCATTTAAAAAACCTTTGAAATTCACTGAAAAAACCATAGGTTTTAGGGACAGTTATAGTTAGTTGGACATTGCACTCGTACAAAACCCGTGAAATTCCCCCGTTATAGTTAGTTCAGCTAACTATAACTCGCACCCCCGCAATGCACTGCTGATGACGTCACATATTACATCACTCATGACATGGTCAGTGACATCACTGATGACATCACTGATGACATCTCAAATTACATCACTGATGACATCACTGATGACATCATTAATGTGATAATTTCATGCATCTTCTCACACCCTAATATAACTTTTGATACACCCACTCTAAATTACAGACTGCCATTCTCAAAACCATAGACACTCCTACACCAATAACTACATACCCACTCACTGATTCTTAGGTCTACACACACATCCACTCACTCACCTGTACAGTCACTCATACTTACGGTCACTCAGTACAGGACTATCATATGCACTCATACACCTACATAGACACTCACACACCGCCACTCATCCATAGAGGTACTCACACACCTAGTCAGTCATGCAAATAATTAATCACACTGCCATTTACTCGCCTATACAGTTATACACACACCAGCTCACTTACTCATACAAATACTAGCACATTCTTACGCTCTTATACAATCACTAATACAAGTACACACTCATCCATACAACCACTCTCACAATCCCACACTCTCACTTATACCCATTTATATACTCCAACACACATATATACTTCCTTTCACATATGTAGTTACTCACACATGTACCACTGAGATATACATTCACTAACTAACACACCCATACACACACTCACCCACCCATACAGTCCATCACAGATGCACTCTTAAAACCATGCACCCAGTGAATCACCCACTGATACATCTATGTGCAGTCACACACACCCCACCCACACAAACACTCAGGCACCCATACAGATACTCAGACAACCAATCAATAACTCATATAGACACTCATGTAGCTATTTACAAACCCATGCAGCCACTTACACACCAACAGACAGACGGATAAAGACATTCACACAGTTTAGTCACTAACCCATGCATTTAGTAAGATACGTTTAATCACTCACTTATAGAGTCAGTCACGCACCTACTAAATCATCCATCCAGACACTTATACACCCACTCATTATTCAATACACCTGGCATATATATTAAACATATTTAAACTTTATAGAAACACACAGTCACTGCATGATGTCATCAGTGATGTCATTTGAGATGTCATCAGTGATGTCATCAGTGATGTCACTGACCATGTCATGAGTGATGTAATATGTGACGTCATCAGCAGTGCATTGCGGGCGCGAGTTATAGTTAGCTGAACTAACTATAACGGGGGAATTTCACGGGTTTTGTACGAGTGCAATGTCCAACTAACTATAACTGTCCCTAAAACCTATGGTTTTTTCAGTGAATTTCTAAGGTTTTTTAAATGCTAATTTCTAACTATAACGTCCCTGAAACCTATGGTTTTTTCAGTGAATATATATATATATATATCACACATACGTATACATACATACAAATATATAGATATATGAATATATATATATGAGCAAACAAATTGATTCCTTTAGCCAAGCAGCGCGCTCCACCATCCGGTGCATACATCAAGATTAGGTGGAATCAGATTCCATGTAATTTTTTCAAACAAGAAGATGTCGCACTCCAGTACTTTATGAATCAGAGGGTTTTATTCACCACTGCCTTTTATTTACAATATTTACAAAGTTTCTTAATTCAATTGATTACATTTGCATCATTTATATTGTATACATTTTTGTTGGGGAAACTTTTACTGGAACATATTGTTGTTTATGTGTTTTGTCTTAGTGACATTTTAATACACACTGCGCCTAATTGTATGATATTTTATTTAGATTTAAAAGGATCTAAATAGTTAGTCCTTTTAATTAGGTGTCTCCATGAAGTTCCTCTATTAGTATGTTCCATCAAGCTATGTAGCTTGCACCATCCAATTCTGCCTTAGTGGCTTTATTATGACCCCAATAATGTTCTACTCAATAATGTTCGATCTCAATATTTACATGATTAAGTTCTTATAGATGGACAAAAAGATCTTCTTCTGCATTCAAACCTATTGGTTGTTTACTTCTGAATCTTCTGATTAATTTGGATTCAAGTTGTCGTAAATTTTGCGTTCTGTTTCCTGCTCTCTCGTGGTTTGGAATGTGAGCGATTCCACTGTATCTGATGTTTTCCCACGTATAGTTATCATGTGTTTCAAAATGTTTTGTGATGGCATAGTTGGTATCTCCATTTTTAATTGCTCGTATGTGCTCCAAGATCCTTTTCTTTAACGGACATATCGTACTACCGATATACCTTTGCCGCAGTCACATGTAATCATGTAAACCACGTATGTGGTTTCACATGTTATTCTGTGTTTGATTGTGAACACCCGTTTCTTGAAGTCAATCAGGCTTTTGATGTTATTGCCAATTTTACAAGCCTTGCACTTATCACATTTTGTGAATCCTTTTTGTCTGTTACTTAGCCATGTTTCATTTTAAGTTCTCATAAAATGACTGCGAGTCAATTAGTCTTTTAATGATGGCGTTTTTCTGAAAGATACATCAATGGTTTCACTTAAGTTGTTTCCTATATCTGGATCTTTTTTCAGAATGTTCCAATATTTGTTCATGATCCTTCTGATCAGAATGTGTTCTTTATTGTACGTCATAATGAATCGTATTTTTGATTTTCTTTTTCCACTTTGGTTTTATTCTTTTGATCTCCTTTCAGTGTCTCTTCTTGTGATAATGTTTCAGTTTTTTTTCTACCTTCCTCAATATCCTCTTCCCTGTATCCTCTTGATTTAAATTTGTCTACAGTTTCTTTTGATTTTTCTTTAAATATCTGGTCGTCTGTACAGTTTCTCCGCATTCTTAACAGTTCGCCATAGGGTATGCCTTTTTTGAGAGCACGCGGATGAAAACTTGTCCCGTGTAGAATACTGTTAGTAGCTGTTGGTTTGATATATGTCGTGGTTTTGATCTGCCCCTTTTCAACATATACAGTTAGATCAAGAAATTGTACAGCTTTATCACTCATGTTGTAGGTAAATGATAATCCTATTGCATTTTCATTTAAGGTAGAAAAATATTCTTCAAACTCTTGTTTTGTGCCATCCCAGATGATAAACAAATCATCAATGAATCGCAGCCAAAGATGAATTTTGTCCATGTATTTCTCGTTGCCTTCTCCCCAAGCCACCATCTTCTCCCACCACCCCATGGTGAGATTCGCATAGCTTGGGGAGAAGGAAACTCCCATGGCAGTTCCACGGGTCTGGATATACATCTGTTTATCAAATAGAAAAATGTTGTTCCGTAGACAAATGTCTGTCATCTCCAAAATTGTCTCTGATTGTTTCAGGTATTGAATATTTCGCTGTGTAAGAAAGTATCTCAGAGCCGTGAGTCCCACATCATGATTGATTGATGTGTAAAGTGAGACCACGTCGATGGTTATTAATTGCAGACCTTGGTGCCAATTAATATTTGCCAGATGTTTCAAAAGTCTCCAGTGTCTTTTATATATGAATTGAGTGAAGTTACCAAAGGTGCTAATACATTATCTATGTATATCGATAGATTTTGATACAATGAGCCACAACTGGATATGATTGGTCTGCATGGTGGATTGATTAATGTTTTATGTACCTTAGGCAAAAAGTATATTTTGGGGATTATTGGATTCTCCTCCATTAAAAATTCCGCTTCCTTGTCATTAATGATACTTTGTTCTCTCCACTTTTTGATGTTGTGTCCAAGATCCATGATTAAATCATTTATGGGGTTTTTCGCTAACTTGGTGTAATTGTTAGGATCATTGAGTTGTCTTCTAGCTTCTCTGATATATTGTGATTTCTCCATTCTCACAATATTGCCCCCTTTATCCGCTGGTTTGATTTCAATTGTGTCGCATTCCATCAATTCCTTAAGGGCTTCACATTCTCCTTTGGTTAGATTCTCTCTCTGTGTTTGCTTTTTATTTTTGAGTTTCTCCAGATCTGCTATTACAAGGTCATGATATGTATCTATTCGATTACCCAGCGGTAGATTAGGACAGATTTTTGATTTATTTCTTAGTTTTGTGGTTTGGTGCCCACAGGTGTCAATTTCCAGTAAATCAAGTATTTCACTAGTTGTGCTTTGATTTTCTTCCAAATTCATCATTAGTTCATATGACGTAGCCACGTCTAAGGCTTGATCAATAGTTAATTCTGTTTCCGGCCTGCTTTGGGCGGATGGATTTGATTGGACTTTGTTTTTGGAAAAGATTTTTGCTAATTTTAATTTCCTGATGAATTTATAAATGTCAATTTTGACCTCAGTATAGTCATGATGTTGCTCGGGACAGAAAGTGAGGCCTTTATTGAGAAGGGTTTTCTGATCCTTGGTTAGTTCAAATTTTGACAGATTTATGATTAAGTTGTTGTCTTCTTGTCTTTCTTCTGTCGATTTCGGAGGGGATAATTCTCCCTTCTTCTGTCTCCCTCCTCTTCTGCTTCTGCGGTTCTTGCGCAGCTTCTAGATCGGGCATTTGAGTACCCTCTTCCACGTCCTCTCATTCTTCCTCTGCCACGACTCGCCCCTGGTCGTTGGTCGATGTAAAGTAATTTCATCTCCTCTAGAAAAGAAGTTTTATGTATTCTATTGGTACTTGATTCGCCCTCACTCACATCTGTATCCGATTCACTAATTGTGTTGTCTGATTCCACTACAATTCCTGTCTTGTGTCTCATTTGTTTTTTCAGGACGTCAAACCTTTTTGCAAATGTGAATATTGTTCCAATTTCATAGTCTCGTTCATCTCTACGAAACTTACGATGTTTCCTTTCTTCTACTTCCGTTTCATGTTTGTCAAGTCTCAATTCCATCTCTGTTCTAAGCTTCGTTATCTCTTCATTCCTTTTTAAGGTTTTTATTTGTGTCTCAATGCCGGCAATTGTTTTATGTAATTCTTCTATATCTTGTTTGGAGTATTTAATTATAAGTCTCATCATATTTCTTGAGCAGTCCATGTTGTTTAAACCCCACTCCTCCAGCATTTCCGGTCTTGTTTCGGGGTGGTTCGGTAAAGTAAAGATTCCTAATCCCCGTGGTACTCTGTCAAGTTCTAAATATTTCTCCATTGTGATAATTTCCCAGCTCTTGGATATTTCTTTCCTCAAATGGCGTTCTAATTGAGAAAACAGATTTTTCGCATTTGCTTCAGGTTCTCTTGATGGTCCTTTTTCTGTTTGACCAGGTCTGATAGTTCTATTGTCCTTTGTAAATAAAATTTCAGCTTTTTGCAATCTTTTTGCTGCCCTTTGCTCCATTTTCTGATGTTAACTATTGATTCGTGTATATTTGTGTTATTATGGCACCTGGTTGCTGTTTGTTTGCTACGTAAGTATATTCTCCTATTTTCACTTATTTCTGTCTATGTTCCAATGTTTCTTTTCTTTGTAATTGATCCAATGTTTTTGTCACGTTCCCTGTTTTCATTGCTGTTCCATTATTCAATGCTTGATTCTGTTCAGACACGCTATTTTTCATGTGTTGATGTCATCTTTCATTTCCATTCGTCTAACTTTTTTATAAATGAACAAAGATCTTTATACAATAGGTGCACAGTATATTGATTTTCACTAGTTATTCCTTTTTGTCCTAAAGTATCTTATTCAGTTTTTTAGTTTGCAGTTTCAATTGAAAAAGAAACCGTTCCCCAGACAGTGGTTGCTAATGTTTTTCCTTTTCATTAACGATTTCCTCTCAGTACCGGCAGCAACCTTTCTCGGCTCTGATTACGAACAGTTCAACTTTCAGAGCCTTGTGCTGCTGATGTCGGCGTCGCTGTAAATCAGCAAGTATACTTTTATGGTTACACTTTGCAAGTCTGTAGATATGTGCCCACGCTTTCACTTATTAAATGCAGAGTCTCGTTACTAGTTGTTATCATGCACTTTAAACGCTGTCATGTTGCACTGCTTTACGCGCTAGTCCGTTATGCCAAGCACTTACTTGCGATTAGGCGGCGTCCTCCGACCCCGTTTTCTCGTTTTCTTTACTTGGCAACCCCGGCTTCACGCTGATAAGTATTTCCCACTCTTGCGCAGTGTTTAAACTTTCAAACTCTTCAATTCCGCTTTTCCAGGTTATTATAATATCTCATTGTTTGACTGGCGTTCTTTCAGATAAACAGCTATGTGAGCTGCAGTCACCTTTTCTTCAGTTGCTCGCACTCGTTGCACTTTGATTTTCAGACCATGTGTAAACCATCAGTAATTGCTTGAATTCCGCCGGGTGCTGCTGCTATCCAGAAATTTGAGCAAACAAATTGATTCCTTTAGCCAAGCAGCGCGCTCCACCATCCGGTGCATACATCAAGATTAGGTGGAATCAGATCCCATGTAATTTTTTCAAACAAGAAGATGTCGCACTCCAGTACTTTATGAATCAGAGGGTTTTATTCACCACTGCCTGGTGAATAAAACCCTCTGATTCATAAAGTACTGGAGTGCGACATCTTCTTGTTTGAAAGAATATATATATATATGTACATATTTATACATACATATATATACATATTCCACGGGGCTGGAAATTGATCCTATCTCCTTTCTGTGTGCTCACGTTGTGCAGTCCGGTACTTCATATACTATGTCACACATTGCACTTTCAGCCCTGTCTTCCAAATTCCACGATGGAGTCCCAAGGAAACAAGCAGCACAACTCCAATCAGGTAACATAATTGTATTTATTATTTAATCATTACAAGATAAAAATAGACTATTTCTATCCTGTGATGATTAAATAAAAAATAAAATGTTGTTACCTGATCGGAGTACTGCCGCTTGTTTTAAGACGGGACTCAAAGTGCAACCTGTGACATATATATGTATATTCACAACTCCAGCCTGAACAGCTGACTGGAATTTCACCAAATATGGCAGAAAGGTGGCTGTTGGTCCAGAAAGCAACCTTTTTCTAAATTGGTAAAAATCTGTTTAGCGTTTGGAAATATTAAGGGAAATCCAAATTTGTATATACAGGGACGCGGATCCTCTGCGGATCCAACAGTCCCTATGCTCAAATCTGATTGGCTGCCAACACTTCAACCAGGAAGTGTTGGAAGCCATCTTGGAGCTCGGCTTCAGCCGAGTGCCAACAAAAACATGAAAAAAGAGAAGGGAGCAGGGTAAGGTACCCTGAACCCTTAGCCATGTTCGGGGGGGTCCCACAGGGACCACACATGGGGAAAAAATATTTTTGTTTTATTTTTTGGTGGGAGACATGCTGGATCTGCAGCTCCCACCAAACATTTAAAAATAATAGCGCAGGCTCCCGCGCTTCTGCAATTATCGCCCACGGGTGGGCCAGGTCCCGGGGGCATGAGGAGTTCCAAAAAAGGAGCGGGGCACATGGGGCCCCCCTCCTCAGGCTTATAAAATCCCCGGGGTTCACCAACTCCACAGGGCGAATCTCAAATAAATGTGGGGTGGCCACATGGCCCCTCAGCATCCCCAGCGGACCGGCATCTCCCTGGGGCATATAAAAAATATGTATGCGGATGGGCCCGCTGGGCCGGCCTGCACCCTGGGGACTGCCACCACCCTAGGGCTAAACATATAAAATGTATGTGGGGGAGCCTGTGTGGCTCCCCTGAAGACCCGTGACCACCTCCTCCCCAGGGCTAAACATAAACTTAATGCCAGAGGCCCCGCATGGCCGCCCCGTAGCCCCGTGACCACCACCTCCCAGTGCAATTTATTGACAATAGGGGAGGGGCCACGTGCCCCCCACAGCCCCGGGGATCACCTCTTCTCCTGGGCTGAAATAAATGAATGTAGGTGGTTTGTCGTGGACACCTGGCCTCAGGAACTCCCCGGGGCTAAATACTACAATGGAGGGGCGCATCACGTCTCCTCTCGAGGAGCCATGGATGGCCCTGGAGACCCCCATCCCCCAGGGCTGGCTCTTGCTACCTCCCAAGGTGCCCACCCTCAGGAGGTAGCTGTTTGCTTTTGCTTGGTGGGAGCTGAAGGCTCCCACCAAGTAAAAGCAAGCATAATTCCTCTTACTGTAAGCCGGAGCTGTCTAACAGCTCCGGTGTGCAAAAAGCTGAGTTTTCATCTGTTTCTCTGCATTCAAATATGCATGCAGGGAAACAGATGAAAACATTGCTCTGACAGACAGGGAGCTGTCTATCAGCATCCCCTGTCACTCAGAGTAATGCTGGCTCCTGCAGGAGGCTGGGACTGTGGTGCCCTTGAGGCTGCCCCCACGGTCCCATTGCACACTGGGTGCCTAGGGGCACCCAGGTAACATGGCTGGGTCCCGGGGGTGGGGTCCCTGGGGCTGAAATTGGCCTGGGGATTGGGGCTGCACAGCCCCCCTTAGTAAAACAAAGAAGCACTTACTTCTGTAAAGTACAAATCCTTCAAGTGTGTTTTCTCTGCATTTCCACCGTGAAAAGTTATCTGAAATTCGTGATTCAGGTGTTTGCATCCTTTTTTTTACTCAAGCGCAATAAGTCACTTTGTGTCTGTGAAGAGTCATCTCCTACTGAGACCAGAGATCGTGTTCTAAACTTTTAAAAACTAAAGTATGTACACTTGTCTAGAAACTCCACCCATTTGGCCCTGCCCCATATACATTAGCGGTATGCAGCATCTTCCCGCCCTTTCCTCAGGATGATGGACATCTTACTAAAAGTTCCCCCCCCCAGCACGTTTACCAATGATTTTGGAAATGGGTTCTTGATGCCTAGGAATATGATTGCATCTCCACAAAACAAAGAAGCGCTTACTTCTGTAAAGTACAAATCATCCAAGTGTGTTTTCTCTGCAGTTCCACCTTGTAGAATTATCTGTTGAAGACGCTCGAGGAACAATCACATTGGCAAAGTTACAGACACACAAGGTCACTGGAGACATTTCCTCTGCGTTCTTTACACAGCTGCAGTGTATGAGATGCACTATACATATACCCAACCGGGTAGCACTTACTAATTATCCAGTAGAAAGTGCTCCAGTTGGGTAGAGGTGTTTCACAAAATGGTGCCCTCTACTTGGATAAATATGCAGGGCAGGATTCATTCTGGAGCGATGCTCACTTCACAGAAATGAAACGTCAACATGTAACAATTAGGAAATAGAATAAGAATGTAAAAACCTTAAAAATTCACTAAAAAAACAAAGGTTACAGGGATGTTATAGTTAGGCTTAGATTTCACTCGTCACTCACCATGACATGAGTGATGTAATATTTGAGGTCATTGGCAGTGCATTGCGGGAGTGTAAGTTATAGTTAGCTCAGTTACCTATAACCGCTGAATTTCACTGGTTTTGTTTGAGTGAAATCTGAGCCTCATTATAATGTCCCTGTCACTTTTGGTATTTCATTAAATTTCAAGGTTTTTTAAAAATTCTATTACCTTACTATAATATCCCTGTAACCTTTGTTTTTCTTAGTGAATTTCAAAAACATTTTAAATTCTATTTACTAACTATGTCATCCCTGTAACATTAATTTTATCAATGAATATATATATTTTTGTATTGAGCGGCTAGCCTGGTCGCGAGAAGCCCCGACGCCTTGTGTAGATCCTGAGTGTTGGGATACGCCAGCGCTCTGCAGGACGCAGGGTGCCTCACCCGCAGAGGAATTGGCAGGGTCTAGCGGCGCATGTTACGCCTTTCACCTAACCAGGAACTGATATAATTTCTTTTTTAGAGGCAGAACAGGAGGCCACTTGGTTAAAGAACTTGTGGAGTCGTTCGATGGTAGCATTATGGACTACGATAACCAGCATGCCATCAGGCACGCCCACTGGGGCGGGACTCTTAATTCCACTATAATAAATGGGCGTTCTTCTCTACTCTGCTCTGCCTCTATTTTGCCAGTGAACAAGGGCTCTTCAGCCCGAAACGCGTATGGCTGCCGAAGGTGCGTTTCATCTGCTGCTTTCACTGCCGCCTGCGGTATGGTGTGTTTTCCCTGCGTGTGTGGCTTCTCTCAAGGCAACTTGTGTTTTTTGTATTGAGCGGCTAGCCTGGTCGCGAGAAGCCCCGACGCCTTGTGTGGATCCTGAGTGTTGGGATACGCCAGCGCTCTGCAGGACGCAGGGTGCCTCGCCCGCAGAGGAATTGGCAGGGTCTAGCGGCACATGTTACGCCTTTCACCTAACCAGGAACTGATATAATTTCTTTTTTAGAGGCAGAACAGGAGGCCACTTGGTTAAAGAACTTGTGGAGTCCTTCGATGGTAGCATTACGGACTACGATAACCAGCATGCCATCAGGCACGCCCACTGGGGCGGGACTCTTAATTCCACTATAATAAATGGGCGTTCTTCTCTACTCTGCTCTGCCTCTATTTTGCCAGTGAACAAGGGCTCTTCAGCCCGAAACGCGTATGGCTGCCGAAGGTGCGTTTCATCTGCTGCTTTCACTGCTGCCTGCGGTATGATGTGTTTTCCCTGCGTGTGTGGCTTCGCTCAAGGCAACTTGTGTTTTTTGTATTGAGCGGCTAGCCTGGTCGCGAGAAGCCCTGACGCCTTGTGTGGATCCTGAGTGTTGGGATACGCCAGTGCTCTGCAGGACGCAGGGTGCCTCGCCCGCAGAGAAATTGGCAGGGTCTAGCGGCGCATGTTACGCCTTTCACCTAACCAGGAACTGATATAATTTCTTTTTAGAGGCAGAACAGGAGGCCACTTGGTTAAAGAACTTGTGGAGTCCTTCGATGGTAGCATTACGGACTACGATAACCAGCATGCCATCAGGCACGCCCACTGGGGCGGGACTCTTAATTCTACTATAATAAATGGGCGTTCTTCTCTACTCTGCTCTGCCTCTATTTTGCCAGTGAACAAGGGCTCTTCAGCCCGAAACGCGTATGGCTGCCGAAGGTGCGTTTCATCTGCTGCTTTCACTGCCGCCTGCGGTATGGTGTGTTTTCCTTGCGTGTGTGGCTTCTCTCAAGGCAACTTGTGTTATATATATATATATATATATATATATATATACACATAATCACTGAAAAACACAAATGTTACAGGGACGTTATAGTAAGGCTTAGATTTCACTCGTACATAACCAGTGAAATTTGGCAGTTATAGTTACTTACCTGAGCTAGTTACCCGAACCCCCGCAATTCACTGCTTATGACCTCACATATTACATCACTCATGACATGGTCAGTGACATCACCCATGACATCACCGATGACATCTCAAAGACATCAGTGATGACACCATCCAGTGAGTGTAAGTATTTTGTAAGAGTTTATGATTGTTAAACATATATACTAAGGTACTACAAAAGGTAAAGTAGTATATTAATTGTACTACTAATGAGTGATACTACTTTTAATATATATCATGTGAGTGTCTGTGTGACTGTATGTATCCTTGTGCATATGGGTGTGTGAGTGGCTGTATGGGTGTATGAGTAGCTGTGTGGGTGAGTGAGATGCTGTGCGAGTGGCTGTCTTGGTGAGTGAGTGGGTGTGTCAGTGGCTGTATGGGTGGTTGAGTGGCAGTGTGAGTAGCTCTATGAGTGGGTAAGTGGGTGTGTAGTGACTGTATGGGTGAGAGAGTGGGTGTCTGAATGACTAAATGAGTGAATGACTAGCTGTTTGAGTGTGTTTGAATGGGCATACGAGAGATTGTATGGGGGTGTGAGTAGGTGTGTGAGAGGTTCTATGAATGATGTCATCAGTGATGTCATTTGAGATGTTATCAGTGATGTCATCAGTGATGTCAATGACCATGTCATGAGTGATGTAATATGTGAGGTAATGAGCAGTGTATTATGGGGGAGTCAGTTATAGTTAGCTCAAGTAACTATAATTGACAACTTTCACTGGTTTTGTACAAGTGAAATCTGAGCCTAACTATAACATGACTGTAACCTTTGTTTTTTTCAATGAATTTCTAAGGTTTTTTTAATTCTATTTGCTAACTGTTACGTCCCTGTAACCTTTGGTTTTTTAAGTGTATTTTTATGTTTTTTGAACTAGCAGTCACATTTGCTGAGTGGTGGACAAAGGGGCAGGGCCTCCAACCAGCTCTCAGGAATCCTAATTGTGTCTGACTTACTGAAGGTAACAGGAGGGCTTCTGGGCCCCTAAGAGCCCTCATAATCCAAGATGACTTCATCCCCCAACCAACAGTGCACCAGGAGGTGCATTTGCAGAGTGGTGGAAGAAGGGGGCATGGCCTCTGAAGACCTCTCAGCAATCGCGCTCTGTGGGACTTACTGGAGGTAACAGGAGGGCTTGTTGGCCCCCAAGGATCCTCAAGAGTGACTGTATGGGTGGGTGAATGGATGTGTGTGTAGAACCATGAGTCAGCCAAGGGGACTTCATCTCCCCACCAGCAGTGTGCTGAGAAGCACATTTGCAGAGTGGTAGAGAAAGGGGCATGGCCTCCGAACACTCCTCAGCAATCCCACTGTGTGGGAATTACTGGAGCTAACAGGAGATTTTGTCGGGCCCCAAGGACCCTCAGCAACCAAGGGGACTTCATCCCTGTCATGGTTCCACCCCAGGGGGAAACAGCGGGATGTGTGAGGTTGGTTCCGGTACGTATGCAGCACGACACTGCTAGACAGTTCAGCGGTCTAGCGCTCAGACCAAGAAGTGCACCTGATCAACATGAAGCGCTTCCGGGTGAGACTGCATATAGCCGCGGCACCCATTTCAGTCAGTGCTTCCAGTACTGTACCTTGTCCGAGGCCTGCCGCTAGTTCCTTGCAACTCTGACGGTTTCCGCCGGCTCCTTCCAGATCCCTCGCCTTCAGAGACGCGCTGAAGCGTCAACCAACATCAGACCTTTAGGAGCACCCCGGGCTGCCCTCCGATCATTTCCAGCGCAGGAGCGCTTGTTTGTTTTTTTCACCCGCGACACGCACAGGGAAGCGTGGTCGCGGCTGGTTCTTGCTCATTCTCGGCGCAGGAGCGCTTGTTTGTTTTCATTCCCGTGACACTCACAAGGAAGAGTGGTCACGGTTTTTCTTTTTACCCATATCACCGCGTAGGAGCGCTCTTACCTTTTCTCCGTTACAGTCCAGCTGCCACGCAGGTGTGCGTGACGTTCCTTCACCTTCCTGGCACTGAAGTCGGGAGCACATACACCAACCTCTTCTGGGGCTTACCTGCTTCCTGTCATACTGTGTCAGAGAGACCCCATTTGGAGCACTAGTCCTCATCCTTCAGGTGACTATACAACCTTGAACCAACTTCACATGTTGTATGGCTGTTGTGTGTACATGATCAGGTCAGAAAGGAGGGCAGACGCACTAACCAGTTTATTATTCATCCTCTAGTTGGCGATACCCAGGAGAGCATCCTCAGTCTAGTGAGACACCTCACCCGGTCATCCCAGACGACGTCACTTCTAAACACCATTAGGGACCTTCCCCTGGTCCTATCCTTGCCTAGGTCTGTATATTTACCTTTGATCAGGTGAGGAGAGGGACGGTGGAGGTTGCTCACGTCGTCCCTGCGAGATAACTCCACGAGTATATAGGTAAGACTTGTGGGGCCCTGACAATCCCCCAACCAGCAGCGTGCCAAGAGGCATTATTGCAGAGTGGTGCAGAAAGGGGTCGGGCCTCCCACCAAAGCTTTTTCCTTAAAGGAAACAGGGTTGTGTGGTCCCCCTTTCCTGGGTCAATTTCGGCCCCGGGGACCCCAGCCCCCGGGGACTGGTATTTTTAGAATGAGAAGGGTGCCATGCGGCCCACATTCCCGGGCCGATTACGGCCCCGGGGACTCCAGCCCAAGGGGCCCATCTTTTTAAACATTTTTTTTTAAATAAAGGAATTGGGCTGCATGCCCCCCTTTACCTGGGCCGATTTTGGCCCCAGGGACCCCATTCCCGGGGGCCTGCTCTTTATTATTATAGGACATAGGAGGGGTGCTATGCAGCCCCACTCTCAGGCTGATTTTGGCCCCTGGACCCCACCCCCGGAACCTGGCAAGAATACTGGGTGCCCAGGGCACTCAGTCATTTTCGTTGGTGATCACGGAGGGATTCTGAATGCCCCTGCAGTCCCTGCCAGCTACCCCATCCTGCGGGAGCCAGCTCTGCTTTTGGACAAAGGGAGCTGCTGAACATGCAGCTCCCTCTGTCCAAAAGCAATTCTTCTCCACTTCTAGTAAGCGAGAGCATTTTTTCTGCTCTCGCTTACTAGAAGTTGAGCAGAGTTTGCTATGACTTGGCGGAGCGGTAATGCTCCTGCCAAGCCATTGAAAACTGCAGTGTCCAGGAATGGCATCCCAGGACATTGCAAAAGTTAGCCCTGGGGGGTGGCGGTCCCCAGAGCCATCTACAGCCCCAGGAGGGGGGCTGCATGACTCCCTCCTTTGCAGATCACAGCCCCGAAAAGATGGTGATCCCCGAGGCAGCGGCAGGGCCGGAGCCCCCTGCATTCTTTTTTTTCCAGAAATCTTTTTATTAAGTTTACAGAGAAAAAGCAGCATAGACATCATTTGTTATTTCCATGTGATATTGCAAGGGTAGGACCCCCTCACAGCAAAGAAAGTACAACATTATGGTTTCAAATCTGAAACAGAAAGCACTGTTTGGGAGCAAGTCGTCACTATTTCAGGGGGAACCCTCCTCATGGCTATTAGGGCCTGTGCTGGATTCCACGCCCATTACTCTGTTTGAGCGTCACTTGGACCAAACTTTTTCCCATTTGCGTGGACACCCACTCCCCAAGTAAATTGCATTTTCATTTGTCATACACCAGTGCAAGTCCCATTCCCATCCCACCACAGTTGGAACCTCCCTGGCACCCCATAGGCATGCTATGTTTCGTTTGGCTACCACAAGCCCCAAAGATAGCCATATTTTTCCATATCTTGGTGGTGGACCCTCCCCCCACATATGCAAAAGACGCATTTTCGCTGTGTCCGCGAGTACTATCCCCATAATCTCCCGTATGAGCCTCTGAGAGACCCATCCCCTAGTGTGAACCTGCTTTTCTAGCCAAGCCAGCAGTTTGCCCATTTTATTGCCCACTTCATACAGGCGCTGTTGGGATAGTATATGGGATGCTCTTGCCCATTCCACCATTAAATCCCTGTATTCATTCTGCTTGAGGCTGAGGGTATGTAGGTGCTCCTCACTCATCCCCTGTCGCTCCTGGTGCTCCAGGGCCACCATCTCCGTTTCCAGCGCTGAGAGTTGTGCTTGCCTATTTCTTTTCCCCCTACAATCAAGGAATAGGTTTGGCCCCGGATGACCATCTTATATGCCTCCAGAGAGTCGAGTGGGAGTCGACGGCCCCTCATTGAGATCAAAATATGCCACAGTAGCTTGATCTAGGTTACTCACTACTTTCTTGTCCTTAAGCTGCCAGGCGCTTATAGGTTGCGGTCCCAGGGGTTTGTTAGATTGTCCCCACACCTCCAGCCACATCGGCGAATGGTCCGATATCCCCCTAGCCAAATGTCGGACTTCAGCCACCTGAGCCATATTAGTGGATTGAGTGAATATGTAATCTAATCTAGAAAGACTGTGGGCCCAATTCACAAAAGTAATCTGAGACAAAATCCTAACTTTACGACTTTCGGTATTCACAAAAGGCATTTAGTAGTAGTAAAGTTAGTGGGGCAGATTTACAAGAAAGTGACGCATCTGTAGAGATGCGTCACTTTACCTGCGCCACCCTGAGAAACCCTTTCGCCACCATGGATGCGCCGTATTTACAATACGGCACACCATGACACAAGGATTGACAGATGCGTCAGAAATTTTGACGCATCTGTTGCCTCAAAAGTCACGTATTGCTGGAGTCGTGTCGCAAGCACGACGCAACTCCAGCAATACATGGGGAAGCCTATCCTCATTGTGCTGCATCACTCCTTACGCCTGCTCCAAGCAGGCGTAAGGTTTTGACGCAGTGGCGTCCTGGAAGTGGCGCAGTGAAAATCTTGTAGATTTCACTGTGTCACTTCTACGAGGCTTTTGTGCGTGGGAACGCCCACCCTGCATACATTATACCTGACGCAGGTATAATGTGACGCAGGGCTTTACAACGTGACGCATCTCCCTAGATGCGTCATGTTGTAAATAGGCCGCATTTTTACACTTCTGCTGCATCACAAAAAGTGACGCAACATCGGCGCAAAAATGACGCAAGGGACTTGTAAATCTGCCCCAGTATTCCTAACTTTACCACTACTAAACTGAGAAAAATCCTAACTTTACGACTTTCGGTATTCACAAAAGGCATTTAGTAGTACTAAAGTTAGGAATCCTAACTTTACTACTACTAAATACCTTTTGTGAATACCGAAAGTCGTAAAGTTAGGATTTTGTCTCAGTTTAGTAGTAGTAAAGTTAGAAATCCTGACTTTACTACTACTAAATACCTTTTGTGAATACCGAAATTCGTAAAGTTAGGATTTTGTCTCAGTTTAGTAGTCGTAAAGTTAGGAATCCTAACTTTACTACTACTAAATGCCTTTTGTGAATACCGAAAGTCGTAAAGTTAGGATTTTGTCTCAGATTACTTTTGTGAATCGGCCCTGTGGTGGGCCATCCCTGCTGGATGGCATAGACACCAAATGTCAGCCAGGCCCATTGCGATGATGAAGTTGGCCGTCGTGGGGTCCCAGTGCACAGATTGGGCCCGGGAATATCTAGCCATTTCAGGCCTCAGGGTAACGTTGAAGTTCCCCCCTAGGATCAGGACCCCCTCTTTTATCTGAAATAAGAGCTCCCCTGGTCCCTGCAATGTGGTGGCGGGGTGGGGCATAAACTGAGCATAAGTTAATAGGGATTCCCCCCCCAAGTGCCTGACTGGCCCACCTGTTTCCCCTGAGGGTCGGTCCACATCTTATGTGGAATGAAGGGAGCAAGTTCCTAACAAGAATACCCACCCCTCGTGAGTTGGCTGTGTATCCTGCATGAGCTGTCACAGTGTAACCCCCTCTGGACATAGCTTTACAGGTGTTGCCTAAGAGGTGTGTCTCCTGTAGTAGAACTATGTCAGTTGAGTGCTTCTTAAGCAACTGATGAACCATGCCCGTTTAATCTTATTTCCAAGGCCGTTCACGTTCTGTGATAGAACTTTTAAACGCGCCCAAGTGTTATAGGTCAAAGTCATAGTGCATATATCTGGACGTAGATTGCGCTCCCCACATGGTGAGGAGGCCCCTAACGATGGCACTAATAAAGTGACGGTTGCTCCTTTGTAACTTCCCCTGGTCAAACGAGAGTGCTCCCCTCCCTGCTACTCTGCATGGCGGGATTCAAACTGCCTACCCATCCAAAACGAGCAAGGCACCTGTCGCCCCTGAAAACATAGTAGTTAACTTACAATTGGGGGTAGTACCATGCCATAGCAACTCCCGGGCTCACCATTCCCCCAAACACATACCTGTATGGAACTTCACATCCCCCCCACTATGAGCCTCAGCATACGTTAGTACACTGTGAAACAACGGCGGACTGAGGAAACCGCACCTCAATCAAAGTTCCAAACAAATATATGGTCCTGTGCACTGCTTATCCGGTACCTGCCGTTGTTTAGTACCACTGTCGAGCAGACTTGAAATAGCAGCAAATGAAAAGGTGCACCAAGAAAAAGTTGTAACACATAGGAGTCCAATATGTATTTTCCAATTATAATTGTATTCCTTCTTTACTTTATAGCAGTCTAAAGAACATCCAGCCAACGCTTCTGGTTCAAATTACTTATTGTACTTCATCAGGGCTCATATATGTCTTGTTCGTAGACATCTCCTTATTATAGTAGAATCCTTATGAGTCCATTCCATAGACATTTAAAATGTACGAATTAAATCCCTTTCATTGCATAGAATTTAACGGCTCCACATATGTTTTGTGGTAGTGTCCAAATTAGAAAGACCAGGAAGGATAACTCCCTGACAGATACCTTGATACGTATCCCCTCGTCCATAGCGCATTCTTTTGGGTGCACCCACAGATCGGTCCAACACTTCTCAGGAGCCTGTCATAGATGCATCTTGGCCCAATTGCAGACTTGCCCCACGCTAGCCCTCTTTGTCACTCCTGAATGACTGGTCACTGGTTGTCCCCTCCTCTCTATCCCTGTGTTGTGACTGTAGGTTTCTCTGTCTCTTGCCAGTCACCGCAGTACGCCGGCCCTCCAATCAGTCCCATGCTGCCTCCGGAGAGTCGATAAACCATGTTTTCCCCTCTACAATCTCTGAGTTTAGCATCATGTATTTAATGTATTGATTACGAAGCTCTTTCTTGACTTCCAGAAAGCCCCGGTGCAGCTGTTAGACCCTAAGGGTGAAATCCAGATAAAGGCTGAGAGTTGCCCCCTCAATTTTCAAATCCCAAGTGCACCTCACCACCTGCAGTATGGCATCTCTGTCTCTGTGATTTAATATACGTGCAATAATTGTGCGAGGAGGAGCGCCCGGCCTAGGAGTGGTCATGGGCACCCTATGGACCCTCTCGACAGAAATATTTTTAGAGAGGCCTCTGCGCTCTAGTACGTTGGTTATAAAGTTTTCCACAAAGAGGTCTGTGCATGGTTCCGCTCACTCCGGGACCCCCACTAGGCAGATATTGTTCTGTCTGGATCTTCCTTCCATGTCCTCCAGACCTGTCTGCATGGTTGAGTTGACTTTTTGTAGGGAGGTGACCTGTTTCTGCAATTGAGCTGTGGCCTCATTAATGCCCGTGACAGTCTGCATCATGTCAATGAGGCGGCCTTTTTCTTTGTTGAGTTCGGCTCTTATTAGCAACATTTCCACCATAAGATTCAAGTTTCGGCTCTAGAGTGTCCTTTATGCTTTGGATGGCGGCTACAGTCTCACAAAGTGACAATTCCTGGATCTCCTCCTCTGGCCGCTTTTTGCCAGAAGTGGCATCGCTGTCTCTTTGTATATGTTGGGGGGGACTGCATAGCAATCCATTTTATTTTGCTATGTCTTCTTTATGTCTTTGCCCCCGCCATGGTGGGTGGGCACTTCCCATGCACTGCTCTTCCACCTGCAAGGGTCTGTCTCCACTCCGCAGTACCACTCACCGCCACCTGCTGAGCTGGGGACCAAGGGAGGGAAAAGAGAGGGTACGAAGCCATGCGCCCTCACCTGTTGGGTCCTGATCCGCGGCCTGTCGGTGTGGCTGCCTCATGGATGAGCCCCCAGGTCCCACTTCTTGTGGTCGTGCACCCTCTGCTGCGCCTCCTGGGGGGGATGCCAAAAGCCACCTGCCAGGTGACTTGCTCAGGGTGTGCCCCCAGGTATTTTCCAGGCAGAGTGTAAGGGTCCGGGCTGCAGGCCCCCTCCATGGTCTTTATAAACACAGGGGAAACCACTCTGCTAGGCGCCCACACTGCTGGCAGCTGTCCGTCAAATTGAGGAGGGTGACAGAGGGGGGATGGAATGTCTGCCCCCACACACCACTTCTAAAGGTGGCTGGGTCTCAGAGGATCGCTGCCCCCTGCCCCTCACCTCCGATAGTCTCTGGAGCACCTCCTGGACATGTGCACCACTCTCCCACTTCTTTTCTGCAGTCGGTGGCGCGCTGTCTACTCAGATGGTCCGACCATAGGAACCACCGGGTTTGGGCAGGGAGAGTGAGCACCTCCTGCTATGGAGTATGCCTGCGGGGCATCAATCCCAGGCTGCTCTGCTCACGTCATCCTGCAGCTTCAACCACTGACCCAGGCAGACCTTGCGCGAAGCTCTCCACAGCAGCACTGGTCTTGGGCACTCCCTTGCAGGCTGCGCAAGCCTCCTCGCACACCACGGCTCCATGGCCCCGCAGTGGAAGGCTACGTCAAACAGGCACATCGGCTCCGCTAGGGCATCCTCCACGATCGACATCTGTAGGCAGGAGTAGCCCCCACCGTTATTCAGCCATCTTAGGGCATGGAGATGGATCCCCCTGACACGGAACCAATTTTGACGGATATATACGTGCAAGGCCGCTTTGGCCCGGGAGTTTCCTTAAGGTGTGTCTGCCATGATCGGATGCTGGCCAGACCCCGTCCCCCGCATTAATATTTCATTTAGCCCAGGGAGATGTCGGTCCCGGGGCTATGGGGGGGCCACGTGCCCCCCCTCATTTGTCATATTTAGCCCCACCAGTTATAGTTAGCTGACATAACTAGAACTTGTGCCTCAGCCATGCACTGCTTATGACCTCACATATTACATTGTTCATGACATGTTCTATGACATTACTTAGGGGGTACGGGTTTAGTCACCAAACAAAAACAGATCTTTTATCACACCTAACTATAATGTTACTTAAACTTTGGTTTCTCAGTGAATTTCTAGGGTTTTTAATGTAAAGGAATATTTTTTTACCATACATAAAGCCAGCCCCTGCAGCAAACCCCCTAGGCAGCCAACCCCATGCTGCACACGGCCTTCTGCCGCGCACAGCAGGGGTTTGGCAACAAAGAATGGCCAGCTGCTAGGCCCTCTGGCCAACCCACCCATAGGCAGCCATCCCCTCGAGGCAGCCAACCCCATGCTGTGCATGGCCTTTCGTCACACAGAGAATGGGGTTGGCCCCAGGGCTTGGCTTGAAGCTAGGCCCTGCATCCAACTTCCCACAGGCAGCCACCCTGAGGCATCCAACTCCATGCACACTCGGCTTTTGGTTATCCATGGTGTTGGGTTAGCGCAGGGCCTGTTTTGCAGTCAGGCCCTGCTTCAAACTCCTCGCAGGAAGCCAGCCCCATGCTGCAGACAGCCTTTGGCCGTGCGCAGCAGAGTGTTGGCCCTAGGGCTTGGCCTACCGCCGAGCCCTGTGGCCAATCCCCCAGCTGGCTGCTACCCCCACAACATGCACAGGCTTTGGCGTGCACAGCACAGGGTTGGCCTTAAGGTCCCGGAAACCCCATCCCCTGGATCAAAACATACACGTACACCCCCATCCCCAACCCCTAGATAGATAAATAGCTAGATAGATAGATAGATAGATAGATAGATAGATAGATAGATAGATAGATAGATAGATAGATAGATAGATAGATAGATTTCTATCAAATAATCATAAGATTAGCAAAGTGCCACCCACGCCGAGCTGGAAAGGGACAAAGTATTTCACTATTTCTACAGAAAAATCTTTAAGCATAGGATTAGCATAGCGCCATTAGGCCGAGCTTTAAAATAGCAAAAAACTTTGACCACTCCAGGTACAGTATTACAGCATTGAATTGGAAAAGTACCATCCAAGCTAACCTGGAATGAATAAAACCAACCACTGACACATGTTTCACTCACATTACAGCTCTTCAGAGAGGTTTAGCTTTGTCCAGACACAAGGAAACACCCAGTATAAGTCATGGACAGTTTCGAATGTGTGTGCAGTCATAAATGGCAAGTACTAATGTGGGTGTAAGTCAAATAGCTAAATTATTAAAATGGTGTCAGGGTGAGTTTATATTTCTGAATTTTAAGTAGTCATACATATTGTACAAGAGAGCAGTGGAAGTGGCCTCAAAGGAAATGCAGAAGAAAAAAACATTGGTTTGTAGTGTAGTATGCAGGTCTGGTATGGAGTGGTATTCTGAACAAGGGCACCAAGTGGCTCTATCCTAATAATCTCATCAACCATGAAAGTTAATTCAGTCTCTGAAAAATCTAGTCTTTCTTCTACCAGCCATGGTGAGACAAACCAACAGAAATTAATATGGCAAGCTACATTAAGGGAAAAATACAAATATTTAAGAAGCTAAGGACCAAACTTGCTATAGGTCTTGCTGCTTCAAAATGTAAAAAGCAAAGGATTGTTGTTTAGGAAGTGGTGTGTTTTATAGTGTGGTCCGCAGGTGTCCATAATATGGAAATTTAGCTCAGGTGTGCATGACTACATGTTTCTCAGTAAGACAGGGATACACCAACATTAAACATGTCAGCGACGTAATTGTTCCATCACTAGATCCCTGCAACTGCGCCAATATAACAGACACATATATTATGGCAGTAAGCAAAATGTCACTGCAATACCAAGGGAGTACTCTCCAGCAAAAGGTAATTTAACACTGACAAAAAAGAGAACCACTGGCCCAAGAAATAAATCTCTGTCAGCACCGACTGAGGTTCACCTGTTGAATATATTGAAATCAGGCAGGCAAACCTCCACTAGCATGACGAACTGAATGAAACCTCCGTGACAGTGTATGGATGGCACAGACACTAAGATATAAATCAATTTTATATGCTGCAGACATTTTATATATAAATGGGTTTTAAGGTTGGAATAGGCTTGAGGCACAATATTTTAAATCATTGTTGAATCTTCTCAAACCCTCTATGAATTAGACAATAAGGATGGAGACAAGATTGATTTCCTGGTATTTTACTTCAATGAAATTAATGTTGAGATTTTGGGCCAGATCACTAACATCCAGATTGGACAAAATGTATTTTTATTAAAGGAAGCAATAATTGGCTAGTGATTTCAGGTGGGCTGTGAGCCTGAGGAAGCAAGTAGAAGAAATAGCTGGTCTGCTGTCTTTAGACTTTCCCACTCTGGGATCCCCTGTGAAAATGTCTAAATAAGATCTGAATGTTAAAATTGAGAAGATGGCCAGAGTTTATGATTTTAAATATTTACAAAGTTTTCTGTCTCTCTTATGATCGACATTTAGGGTCGTGATATGGTATTTATGTATATTTCAGTGTTACCTGAAAAAATTGAGGTATACAATTTTAAAATTTAGAATTGGGTTAAACCCATTTTGTGCTCAAGTGGAGATGGTTAACATGTTAGAAGAAATGGGGGTATTGTAAATCTGGATCCAAATATGAAATGTTTATTTATTAGAGCTGAAAGGTGCAGGATCTTAAAACCAATATAAATTAAGTATGTTGTAAAATTGCGCAAAGGAGCATTGAGATTTTCATTTGCTATGCAGTTCTTTGCATTAACTGCTTTGGGGAGTTTCTTACAGATGGTGAAATTGTAAGAGATCCAATCACTTTTAACAGGTCTATATGATTTAGACTAAAGATTATGGTTGAGGTCCACGGTTGAATACATCCTTGTAGATTTTGCATTGAAAAAGTGTGTTGATGTATTGTGTATATATATATATATATATATATATATATATATATATCCAATCGATAAGTGCTCCACTTAGAGAATGCCACACGCAGCGTGTTATTTCGGTTCTTTATTGGCAGACACCAGGTTGTGTCCACAACAGTTCAAGCAATTCATCAGCCCAGTTATCACCATACGCGTTTCGGGAGCGTTACCCTTGTTCACTGGCTCCGGGCAGTAGAGATCAGGTGAGTAAAAGTGACGCCGCACTTGCAGCGTGGTTTTAAATTCTACCTCAGTGGGTGTGTTCGTAGAAGGATTATGGGTATTGTAGTCCTTACAACCATAATGGATACTTCACTGCGGTAGAATTTAAAACCACGCTGCAAGTGCGGCGTCACTTTTACTCACCTGATCTCTACTGCCCGGAGCCAGTGAACAAGGGTAACGCTCCAGCAACGCGTATCGTGATAACTGGGCTGATGAATTGCTTGAACTGTTGTGGACACAACCCTGTGGTCTGCCAATAAAGGACCGAAATAACACGCTGCGTGTGGCATTCTCTAAGTGGAGCACTTATCGATTGGAATATATAGCGGCCAGCTCTAGGTCGCGAGAATGCCCCTCACTGACGGAGTGAGTCTACGGCAACGAAGATGGGAGTGTTGCCCCAAGAGCAACGTGTGGGTGTTGGTGGACTATAAGCATACAGAGTTGCTTCACGGCAGATTACAAGCAACCCCACTGTGGTAAGATACTGATTTAAGGAGAAGCAGTGAAGTATGCATTATGGTTGTAAGGACTACAATACCCATAATCCTTCTACAAACACACCCACTGAGGTAGAATTTAAAACCACGCTGCAAGTGCGGCGTCACTTTTACTCACCTGATCTCTACTGCCCGGAGCCAGTGAACAAGGGTAACGCTCCCGAAACGCGTATGGTGATAACTGAGCTGATGAATTGCTTGAACTGTTGTGGACACAACCCTGCTGTCTGCCAATAAAGGACTGAAATAACACGCTGCGTGTGGCATTCTCTAAGTGGAGCACTTATCGATTGGAACATATATATATATATATATATATATATATATATATATATATATATATATATATATATATATATATATATATATGTAACCAAAAACGCCCAGAAGCTTGAGGCCGCACACAGCTGCAGGTGAGTTACAAACTCCATTTGAACCAAGCAGGCAGCTTAACATCCCTTTGAAGTCCATGGCCTGACGCGTTTCGATGCCGCTGTTTGCATCTCCTCAGAGGCCGTATCAGCGGAGGTGATTTATGGCTGCCGCATTTCCCCTGCGTGTTTGGGGTTAGTGAGCTATCAGTGCTCCTCCCTTGGTGGAAGTTCATTTTCAAATGCACGCTGGGATATGAGGTCTCATTTTGCCAAATAACGCCCTCTGGTGGGTTACCTCCGCTGCAGCTAATTATGGACGATTATTCTCGGCCCTCCATTGAGCCTTGGATGATACTCTGCCGGCTTCATTAAAGGTACCCTGCAGCTTCGGAAAGAGGAATCTTCCTCTCCCCTAGTCCCGTTGGTTGCGGGCAGTGCGATCCCTCTGCGGCCTGGAACCGCCGCATAATATGTAACCAAAAACGCCCAGAAGCTTGAGGCCGCACACAGCTGCAGGTGAGTTACAAACTCCATTTATATATATATTCACTGAAACATAGGTTTCTGGGATGTTATAGTTAGAAATTAGCCTTTAAAAAACCTTTGAAATTCACTGAAAAAAACACAGGTTTCAGAGACATTCATACATATACTAACACATACTTACTCTCTTATACAATCACTGATACAAGCACACACTCATCCATACAGACACAATCACAATCACTCACTCTCACATATAGTCATTTATATACTTCAAAACTCACATACACTGCCTTTCACATATGTAGATACTCACACATGTACCACTGAGACATCCATTCACTCACCAACACAGCCATACACACACTCACCCACCCATACAGCCAATCACAGACGCACTCTTTTTTTTGTGAAAATCTCTTTATTACATTTTAAAACACAAAACAAACAATATCATAATCAATCATTCCTTTACAATAAGAGCAATTACCAGAGGAGAAAACAAAAATGACATCATCTTCAATGACCGAACGTAAAGTCAAATTACCTTAAGCCCATGTGGTGAGGCCGTGATTATACCGGGGTCTTCGTTGCCATATCAAACTCGGGGAAAGCAGTCCCTTATTCCTCGGTATGGCCATCAAGGAGAGGCGTCTCTCTAAACGGAGTACACAACCCACCCCTATGATCGTTCCAGGGTGTCCAAATCTTCGTCCATTTGCCAGGGCAGCCTCTACCTTCATAAACCACCCTCTCAGCCTGCATGCACCAGTCCATATCAGTCTCCCAGTCAGAACATTTCAGTGCTATTTCTCCATTCCACGTTCTCGCTATGTTACGCTTGGCCACTACACAACCCAGCGAGATCCACAGACACTCCATCCTAGTTAAATCTGTAGGTTCCCATATATTCAACAAACATAGCCTCGGCGTGGGTTCAATCTCTTTATCGCAGACAAGGGATAGAATAGAAAAGCTCTTCCCCCAATACCTCTGAAGAACAGGGCACTCCCACCATTGATGCAGATAAGTGCCCACCTGCCCGCATCTGCGAGGACACATGGGCGAAGCAGGTCGGCCCATTTTTACCAAAACCGAGCTTGTATAGTAGACTCTATGGAATACCTTTAATTGAATAAGCTTAAATCGAGATCGGATCGCCACTTCGCGGGACGAGGCTAGCGCCTCCTTCCATTCCTCATCATCGATGTCTCCGACATCTGCGCACCATTTTGAACAAAGTTTATCCAAGATTTCAGGTGAGTTGTTAAGGATTTTACGATACGTCAGCGAGATAGCCTTTTCTGGAAGGTAGCTATCTAAAAGTCTATCCTCCAAGGGTGAGGAGGCGGGTAGGTCAGTTCCTTTAGGAAGCGCTTTGGACAAGGCACTCCGCACCTGAAGTTATCGGAAGGTCTCATTCTGGTGTAGGTGATACTTCCGCTGCAACTCCCCAAATGGCACCACTCCACCGTCGACCCAGAGATCCCCTAGTTTTGACAGCCCAATCAAATCCCATTTATCAAACCCGGGTAGTCGCCACAGCGACCCCAGCTTTGCCGAATCAAGCAGTGGTGTAGCACGTGTCAACCGCCCCTTCCAACCAAGGGCCGAGTTAACCGCATGCCATATGGAGATCGTCGTCACAGTTGGCGTGAATATTGGTTCCAGTTTTCTCCCTCCGTAGAGCGCTCTTAGACATGTGCCCGGCTGCATGTTATATCGATCCATCTGATATGCTGGGTCTGTGACCGGCCGGTGCATCCAGTGATTGAGAACAATCAGTTGGGATGCCCAATAGTAGGATCTGACATCCGGTAGCGCGATGCCCCCGTCGTACCAACTCCTCATTAGCTTAGGAAGTGCAATGCGCGGAGACCCAGCACCCCATAATAGAGTACGAACTTCAGATTCTATGGAAGTGAAGTACTGGGGCGGGACCAGATGCGGTGTATTTTGCAGTGCGTACAAGAAACGGGGGAGCGCCATCATTTTAAATAGGGCTGCCCATCCGAGAAGTGTCAGCGGAAGGGTCTGCCAGTGGCGTACATCCGCCCTGAGGCGCTGCAAGGGCGGCAGCAAATTCCGCTGATAAAAGAGCTCGACGTCCGTTGTTATGTAAATGCCTAAGTATTGGAAGCCCTCAGTCACTATTTTAGCCTCACAGCCCGGTGGGAGTCTGGGAGGGGGGCCACTGAGGACGTAGATCAGGGACTTATCCCAGTTGATGGTATAGCCCAAGTATTTCTGGAATAGAGTGAAAATACGAAGAGCATAGTGAATTGAGAACCGCGGTTTTGCTAAATAAAGCAGGATATCGTCTGCATAGAGTGACACCCTGTCCTCCCACTCCGGCGCCCAATGCAGCCCTCGGATTGTCGGATCTCCTCTAAGCCAGACCGCAAGAGGCTCGAGCGTCAGAGCGAACAACAGGGGGGACAGGGGGCACCCCTGCCGCGTACCCCGCCCCAACTCAAAGACCACTGATCTCTTGCCATTGACCGCGATTCTCGCCAAAGGTTTGGAATAGAGAAGGCGCACCCAGGATAGATAGCGTTTGCCGAACCCATATCGCTCGAGCGCGGCGAAAAGGAAGGGCCACTCTATCAAATCAAATACCATTTTGGCATCTAGTGACATTATGATCGAATCTTCTTGTATGGTAGGCGCGCGTCCCAGGATCCCCTGTAGGCGACGTATATTCAATGCCGTGTTTTTCGTTGGCATGAATCCATTTTGATCCAGATGGATCAGCTTGTGGAGGAGAGGTGAAATCCGAGTGGCTAAGATTTTTGCTAGGATTTTAATCTCGGGGTCCAGGAGGGAGATGGGTCGGTATGACAAGCAACAATCCGGTGGTTTGCCCTGCTTGTGGATGACAGCGATGCTAGCCAGTCGCTGCATAGCTGGGAGGACTCCCTTTCGAGCGCTGGCGTTATACATGCGCAGCAGGTAAGGAGAAATGACCGACTTCACACATTTGTATAGCTCAATTGGAAGTCCACTAGGGCCCATGGCCTTCCCAGACTGTAGGGAGGAGATGGCCTTTGCGACCTCTTCTGCTGTTAGCTCGCTATCTAGGTCCTGGCCCTCCAGTAAGCTCAAACTTGGCAAAGGCAATGTTCTCAACAATTCCGCCGCCTCAGCCTGTGTAGCCGCAGATGCAGGGGAATAAACCAGTTGAAAGTGGGAAGCCAAGGCTCCCGCAATAGTCGTCCCGTCGCGGTGGCGGGTCCCATGTGCATCTATGATTTCGGCGATCCATCTGTTCGCCTGGTCTCTTTTATCTAACCAGGCCAACAATTTGCTGGCCTTGTCTCCAATATCATATAGCTTATGTTGCGTGGCCTTATGGCTTTTTTGAGCCGCGTCGTCTGCAATATCTCTATACTCCTTTTGCTTCACAGCCAGTTTATGGGAGTTCTCTTGCGACGGTGTGAAAATTAGATCGTGTTCCAGTGCTGCCATCTCTACCTCTATTTGTTCTAATTGTTTTCGCTTTTCTTTCTTGCTCCCTGCCACTGCCGCAACCCCACATCCACGCACCACTGTCTTATAGGCCTCCCAAAGTACCACATCGGATTGGACCGAACCATCATTCTCGGCAAAGTATTGTAAGGTAGCATTAGTCAATTTGGCGCGTATCTCAGGATTTTTAAGATACCAAGGACTGAGGACCATATCTCGGTAGTTCGCTGGGGGTGTGCCGCCATAATGGGCGACAATTGGCGAGTGATCGGAGATTCCCCTAGGGAGAAAGGAGTGATCACTGATCCAAGGGAGTCTGTCGGAGCCACAAAAGAGGTAATCAATACGAGAGAGGCTGCCATGCACACCAGAGTGAAATGTATATCGCTTCTCGGCGGGATGAGAGACACGCACACATCCACAATACCCAGGGCCCTCAAAAATTCAGACAATAGCTTCCCAGTCGCCTCAGTCGCATGGGGAAGTGAGCGATCCAAAGAGCCATTCAAAGCCGCGTTGCAGTCTGCACCTATAATCAGATCACCATCGGGCAGCCGCAGTAAGTGTGCTCCCAAATCATTCATGGTGGTGGAGTGAAGTTTGGGGGGAATGTAAAGGGATGTCACATTGAGGACCCTTCCCTCCCAGCGTCCGGAGACAGAAACAAATCGCCCCAGGGGGTCATGCAGCACTTTCTGAATTTGGAAGGGGAAGGTACCCCGCACTAAAATACCCACTCCCCTAGAGCCTCGTGTGTAGCCAGAATGCGCAATCAGTCTGTATCCCCATCTATTAAGTGCACAATAGCTGGTCCCTTGGATATGTGTCTCCTGAAGAAGGATCAAATCAGGAGCCTGCCTTTTCAGATATTGCAGGACAATACTCCTCTTAATTCGATCCCCAAGACCATTGACGTTCCAGGAAAGAATTTTAAAGCGGCCCAGTATTGGGCCATCAGGGTCAACTATACTCATACTGGCGGAGATCGCAAAGCACTCTTATCCTCCCATCCCTAAGAAACATCTCCAGCCTCCCAGTAGCCCCCCGAGGCACGAAGCCCCGCTGAGTCCGAAAGAAAACATAGTTAGCAGCCCCCATACACATATTTCTCATCGCCATAATAGGGCCCATCGGAAGCAATTTGTCAACAACGATCCTCTGGAAAGCATTGCTCAATGAAAGAAAAATGATCAAAAAGAAAAACACATCAAACAATCCCTGAAACAGTACCCCCCTCCCTGCCTCCCTGCACCGTGGACTTAAAACTGCCCACCCCCCAAAATTGCAGAGTGCCTGTAAACCCAAAACAAAACATGCTGTGTGTAGGGGAACGCTACTCAGCCTATACATCTCAAGCCTGCAAAGCGTTAAGCTACTCCCTCTAATCATAGTCTGACGATCTGCCCAACTTAAGGAAAAGAAAAAACATTGTTCTCATCACGACCCCTCCGCTATATACGCCCTTCTCTGGGTCGCTTAATGCTTCCCTTCTCACCGTCCTCCCGTCCCCACCGATAACTACGGTAACTGCCACCATCGACACCCGACTAGGTCTCAGGTGACCGCAATGTACCTCTCCAAATGGCGTCCATTAATGTCACAGTGCAGTGTTATATTAGCTCGAGTCAATACTTGCTGGTACACGGTTCTGTTAGCCGTTCTCCTGTTTCGGGTGAGTCGAGCCCAGTTGTCTACTCCGTCTCTAGGCGCGGGCCACTTGATGGTGAAGAGTTCCCTTGAAATGTAGGGAGGGGGCCGTGCGGCCCCCATCCTGGAGCCCTCGATGGCCCTGGAGACCGCCACCCCCCAGGGCCGGCTCCTGCAATGTCCCGGGGTGCCCACCCCCGGGACATTGCTGTTTGCTATGGCAGGGCCCTGCCATAGCGAACCTTGCTTTGGTTTTTGGAAGTGAGAGCAGGAAACCTGCTCTCTCTTCCAAAAACCAAAGCAGAATTGCTTTTGCACAAGGGGAGCTGCATGTCATCTGACCAATGATTGTCTGAGGTAGTTCAAATTTAGACAATTTGTTGGTAATGATATCAAATGTCATTTACAGTACTTAATTGCTAATGGTATTGTGTCATTTACAGTGCTTAGAAACAGAAACAAACTGTGGTATTGGGCACTATACAATATAGTATCATTATTAGCACAAGGGGCATTATCGAAGCTGTTATGTGTATTTGTAGTACATACTATCACCCGCAAGGGTTTCCTGGTAATGAGAAGTTTTGTGCGCCTAGCCCTGCCTATGGTAGGTTGGTTTATTATTATTCAGTTTCTTGGTGAAATCAAGAAGAGAGAAGGAGATTCTGATATGGAGTGAGAGGCCTAACCAAGCTTTAGGAGCTATGTAAGAGAATGCCCGTCCACTTGATATGGTTCTTTTTATGCGTGGGATGTGTGCGAGTAGGAGTCCTGTGAAGCGGAAGTGTCTGTGTGGTTGGTGTAAGAAGATGTGACTGTTTAGGTAGGTGGGGCCTAAGTTGTGCAGGGCTTTGTAAGTGTGTGTGAGTATTTTTAAATGAGGGCATTTGTATATTGGAAGCCAGTGGAGCTCCCTGGGGATTTGTGTGATGTAAGTTCTGTGTGGGAGGTTGAGGATGAGTCTGCCTGCTGAATACTGGAGGGTTTGTAGTCTTATAGCGAGTACTTGGTGATCCTGGCATAGAGGATGTAGAGGGTGTTCCTCTAGTCCAACCTAGTATTGACTTGTATGGTAATGTCCAATTTGCTGTTGATGATTATCCCAAGGCTCCTGGTGGCTGTGCTGGCTGTGGATCTGAGTTTGGCCGGCCACCAGTTGGAGCCTCATTTTGAAGTGTTCTTGCTGAAGATCATTACTTTTGGCTCGTCAACGCTGAGCTTGAGACAGGTGTCTTTCATACAGTCAGCAACTTTGATCATGCAGGCTCTGAACCTGTTTCTAGTGTTGGGGGTTTTGTCAAAGAGAGAGACAATGAGTTGCATGTCCTCAGTATAGGAGAGGATGTTGATGTTGTCTACACAGATGACATTGGCCAGTAGCATCATGTATGCATTGAAGAGATTGGAGATGAGCGATGAACCTTGAGCCACTCCGCAGATGAGTTTGCGGGCTTCTGATTAGAAAAGGTTCAAGGCTGATAGCTTCATTTCTATTTGTTAAGAAAAATCTTGTGCAGGATCCTGAGAAGGATGGCATGTGAGGCTGTATCAAATGCTGCAGAGATGTCCAGGAGAATGAGGACTGCTGTGACTCCTCTGTCAGGGATCATGCAGTTGTTGAGTGTAGCAGCGATGAGTGCTGTTTCTTTAACATGTTTGGGCCTGAATAAGGAAGGCATGGCATTGAGGAGCTGGTGGTTGCTGAGGTGGTCGGAGAGGCATCAGTTGATTAGTTGCTCTAAGACCTTTGCTGGTTATAGTAGGAGGGAGATGGGTCTATAGTTGAAAAGCGTGGCTGAGTCTGCAAATGGTTTCTTGAGCAGGGGCATGATGGGGGCATGTTTTCAGGTGTACTGGAATTTGGCTGAGCCGATAGAGGCATTGAGGAGGTGTGTTAGTGCTCTGCTGATCAGTATGAGTCTTTAGTGAAGGATTGGTGGGAGCAAGAATCAGATGGGGCCTCAGAGTTGATGGTCTTTATGGTAGTAATGATTTAACAGTGGTAGTGGCGGACAATGAGGTCAGGGTTTGTTCTTCGGAAATGATGGGAATTTGAGTTACAAAAGTGAGGGGGTCTGGTTGAGGTTTGAAGCTGCAGAATGGGTGCATATTCATGATCTGTTTCATAGTGGACCATTAATTTTCTGTTGCCCTCGATTGTAAGACCTGCTATAAAAAAGTGTTTCTCCCAGAGCAGGGGCCAACTTGCATCTGCACAGACAACCATGCAATACTGAAAAGTAGACTGCATGTTTGATAGCTCCACTCTGCCTATCACTGAAAGTGTCGGACCAGGCCACAGTTTAATGAAGGGGCATTGAGCCGCCCATTTGCGGGGGCATGGTCACTCGGAAACTGCACACTCCCAGGAAGTGCTATGAAGGGATGAACAGTCTGTGTACCATTTGTGTGAGGCACACAATCAAAGCTCCTCCTAACTTCCTGTTTGCACATGCACCCACCCTTTAATACATTTCGGTGCAGTGGCAAAGGGCATGAGAAGGAGGGAGCATCAAATTTGGATCACGTGAACACAAAATGTGTACCATTGTGACCCGTAACTTACAAAGGACCACCTAGTGTGGTCCCTTCTTTAATACCAAAGTGTTCCAGCGCACAAAAAATGCCAGTTGGCACTCCGTGGCACTAAGTGTAATACAACACCTAATGTTTTCTTTGTATCTATGTATCTCATAGTCACTTGTCAGAACGTGTGTGATGAATTGGCCAATCATTTTGTATCTAAGATACAAAAATATAGGTTGGATCACACATTCCTTGACCCCTCAATTATTAACTTTGGACATCCCTTTGGACACCTCTCAGAAAGATCCCACTAACTGCCCAATATGGTCCTCTTTTAATATAATTGATCATAAGGAAAGCCGGTTAGGACACTGCACTCCTCCTGCTATGCTTTTGTGCCAATGGTGAGGGAGAGAACTTCTCTCTTTAGACTAGATCTGTTCCAAAAGAATGAAGAAAGAAATATGACAAAGTACCATCTGATTACCTTACTACCATTACTGAGAACGATTAGGTAACAAGTAGTAGCTAAACAACCAATTACTTGCCTATCTGGAAGAAAACAATTGGCTTGGTTTATGGCAATTAGTCCACGGCAATTAGGATTCAAAGCCTGCCAGGATATGGAAACAGCTCTTGTCATGGTAGTTGAAGAGATTCGGTCTATTACAAATGAAGTATACCTGGCAGCTTTAATGCTAGTTGACCTGTCTGCTGCCTTGGCATTGCATCCTGTTAGCTCGTTTGTAAAATATTGGAATACAGAGGCAGATGCTGTCACGGTTTGTCTCATTTCTCAAATACCACACAGAAGTGGTGGTTTTACCCTATCTCATTTACAATTGCAACAAATGTCTGGGGTACATCTGGGCTCCTCTAAACCGCCTATCCTTTTTAACATCTATACTTACCCGATAGTACCTTTTATCACCTGTTACAGCTTTTTCGTCTTCTCCTATGCTGATGATGCCCAGATTTTTCTTCTCTTAGATCAACATTCTCTTGGGTCAGCTATGAAACTTACAGCAAATTGTCTTTGAGCTCTTCACCATTCGATTCACTGTCATTGTTTCACAAATAAGGCTGTTGCTGGTGGGTAAGAACCTATACCATTAGGCAGATGTATAATGGCCCTCAGGGATGGGCTTGGTGCCATCACCTGCTGTCTCAGTCAAATTGCTTGAGGTTCTTCTTGAACCACAGCTTTTCATGATACCACATGTATAATCGCTGGACTTCCACTGTTTTCTTTATCTGAAAGTCCTGAAAAAAGCTTAGATTTTACCATCTAATCCACATGGGCAAGTGACAGTGTCCTGAGTCCCATCAAGATTAGATAACTCCAATCTTCTGTACTCAGGACTTCCTGATATAGCCTGTTGTCATCTTCAACGGATTCACAATGTCGCAGTGGCTCATGGGTTAATAAAACGCATCATATCACCAAGGCCTGTATGTGTTAACATTGGCTTCCTGTGCAGCAGGGAACATCTTTTAAGATTTTGTGCCTCATGCACAAAGTTATTTTATGGCCTCGAATGTTGTATTCTGGTCTTGGGTTTCTCATTGTACATCCAGTGGTGCTGGAACAATTTTCAGAGTGAGGGTGGTTCCATCAATGTTTCATCACTGACCTCATAGGGACTGTGAAAGTTCCTGGCCTCACACAAAGACCAAAAAAGTGTAGCAAATAAGCCACACCCATTCAGCAACGGAGTGATAAGGATGTAATGTGTGACCGGTGACACTGTCACAAATATATTGCTAAAGCATGATGCAAAAGTGCGCTGTCATTTACAAACAGCCCATGTTCCATTGAAATGGTAACCATAAATTTGCAAAGACGTTCAGTTTTATTGGTAAAACTATGTAGCACACAAACAATAATATGTGGAAAACGGGTTTCAGCAAATATGTATCATTTGTGCGTCATCAGGTAAAATATATCGATTTGTTTTCATCCTATTAACATTACTGCTTCCAGAACACTTCAGAATTAAGAATATGCCTCAGAGTCATTTTATCTTTCATTACTGCTGATGTATTTTGAAACATTTATACAGTTCATTTAAAGGTATTTACATTTTGTTGTGTGTTAAGAAATAAATGATATGCAACTGCCACTTTCATGCTCCCTCTACACTAGCAAAATTGTCAGATAGTTGACTTAACAAACTCCTCTGACTTTGCAATCAGAGAAAAGTAAACACCAATCTCCACATTAAAATAAGCAGCATTTTGTCAGCAGACAGAAGACATTTGAGCTCCAGCTTTGAAAGCACAGCTAATGCGACTGGATAAGAACAACATTTACAGGTGTCTTTATTGCTCAATCACCTCCGTACTCAGCATTGTTATTTCGGGGCTGCTGCAGCACCCCCTAACGCTGACTTCCAGCGCCTATGTGTACAACCATACGAAGGAGGAGATTTACCAAGCTTTTACACATCGCAGTGCAGCAAGCCACCTTGGTGCACTGTGCTGTGTTAAAGGGAAAGGGCAGGAATGCTCCATATTTAACATTATGGTGCATTCCTGTCTTTTCCATGCACTAGTTCACAATGTGAGTGCTTAGCGCCAATGCAGGTACCCTTCTGCTATGGCGCACGGGTGCCTGCATTGCAGATAGGATTGTTTTTGTGCAGAAAATGACCTTCCTGCCCAAAAACAATCCTCTGAGGCTTTTTCCTCTTCCTATGTGTGCTGCAGAATTCAGCACAGATAGTAAAAGGAAACAAGCATTGGCATAGCCAATAGGTCTCGCCTTTGGGACCTATATAGTGTTTAGCCATGCAGCACATTATCCTGGGTACTGCAACATCTACTGTTACTTCATGTGCCAATGGTGAACGGCCACACACACCCAAGGTTGGGCTTTTGTGCTATTTAATAAGCACTGGAAATGCATTTTATGACCAACTAGGGCAAGTCTGCAACCGAAAATAAATTAACTGATGAATAAAAATAATGTTATTGAAATATTGCCTTTACTAACTGCACCAGTCGGAGATGCAATGAAACAAACCTATATTGATTAATGGCAGGAGTGACATGATGCATGTTACTTTTTTTTGCAGCTTCTTTCTGAAATTTGCAAGTAAATGAGGGATGAATTTGTCTTATTTTTATAGTTTCAACATGCTTACTGTAATTTTGCATTGTGATTAATAGTCGTCATTAACCAGGGTTTACAATGTGCAATGTGCAACATATTTTTCCATTAATGTCAGCTGCCTCACATTATTATGCTAGTATCACAGATATATTCTTCATTTTTCCTTTGAAATGCATGCTTTTTCTGAAGTGTTTGAAAAAGGAATTACTGGTCTTGATCAACCTGTGAAGTGGCAGGAAAGCGTATCAAATCACTTGGAATACCACACGTGCCCAGGACTGGAAATAAGGTATAATGACGGCAAGCAGTGAGTTCACAATGGCATCTGTTGCACGTACAGCTGGCACAAGAACACTTACACTTTTGACTATTCAGACAGCAGAGCACAAATAGAGGACCTTAGTTGAGAACAAGAATTGGTGGGGTTCAGGGAAATAGTGTGGGGGGGAGGGTGTGGCAGAAGCAACACAGAGGAGGAAGGGAAACACAGAAGCAACACAAGGGGGTGCCTAAGCAATATGATGGAGGATGGGGTGGGGGGGAGGGCACCAAAGCTATACAGGGAGGTAGGGGCCAACACCAATGCAACATGAGGAGGGTGGGAGAGGTAGAAAAATAACATGGGTATTGAGGTAAAGCAATATGAGTGTGTGGGTGGGGAGCCGAACAATAAAGGGGGAGAAGAAGGACACAGGTGGGGAGAAAACAACATGGAGGGGCGGGGAGAAGCACTATGGCGACAGAGAGCAACACAGAGTGCACAGGGAGAGAAGTACACGAGGGAGACAGCTTGACAACACTCATGAAGTACTCAATAGAAGAAGAAAAATAGTTGTTGAAATACAAGCAGTGAAAGCAGAGATTGCAGCCAATCAAAGAGAAGGTAAAGCAGGAATGCACCACAGGAGGGACAAATACAAGACTGACATGCTGGGACATGCATAAGAAGCAGACAAATGAGTGACTAAAAAGCCAACCAATAGCAAGCAATGGGCAGGCTTCCAAACCCCTCCACATTCTTAGTAAGTCACAATATGCCTCACAATAACCAGTGCATGCACTCTCTAGTAGGCTGGACCTAAAAAGTATTTTCCTTCTACATTACTGCTCTCAGCCAGTGTGTTTGGTTAGAAGGTAGTAACGGGCTGCTTGACACTGTTCATCTCACACTACATGAAGAAATAACCTCAGGAAAGTGCTACAAGCATTGTTGAGTGGTACTTAATCATACCACAACTTGACAATATGTGGGACTCAGGAATGGAAGCACCTTCTGGGCTATCTCCAGATGCAGAACTAGGATACATGTAAACAATGAGTATGCGCTACAAGACTTCATCTAATTTCGAACCATGGACACATGACTGATGGCTAGAAAGTCAAACAAAACTGTCACCCTTGAAATTGTAAGGAAACACAATCTCCCACTGAAAATGGATTTCCCTTGGAACAACAAATGAGGAGTCATCATGCACCTTAAGCATTTGTTTAAAATGCTTGCAGCTGGTGGCAAGATAAACTCAAGGAAGTTATTTGTCAAGGGGTTGTATGTGTATACAGTACTGATTACATCGTGTATAGAAGCAGCGCCTGGATACCCAAACGGGTGATGAGCAGTGCTTTACAAATCCTGTTTTGATATGATTTGAAATATGTCAGAAAACATTTTCTTTGAATATCAATGTGGCAGCCGCAGTAGACAACACCAGAAATTTACAGACCAGCTTTTATGCAAAAGCATGACCTGACCAGGGACACCTTTCAGTTTGAGGCTTAGCTAGAAGAAAACACTTGAAAATTGCCTGGGCATTGATCCTATGCACCACAATCAGCAGTTTTATCAGCACTAGCTGTATTATGTTTTATCATGACTATATATATGGTTCATACGTGACCTCCTGCTTTACAAACTTGAATGACAAGCACGTGTAAAGCATTCAAACAGTGCTGCTTATGTTCCTGAGTGCAAAATGTTTTTAAAAGGTCCCTGGTTGGTAGTCTCGTACATCTAACCACACGCATTAAATTTGCAATCATTATGGAAAGTATTTTCCTAGCATTGGTAAATAAGTTATAAGAGTGGGAACATCAGCTATAAAAAGACTGAGCTTGGCCAAAGTGCAGGGCGGTACAGAATTCCAATGGTTACTGATCTTCCCAATGCTCAGTTGGAAATATTCCATTTGAAGACTGGACAATGATTTAACGCGATGGAGATACTGTGTCACTAAATTAGGCATCGATATAAAACATAGACAATCCTGGCACATATGGAATGCTAGAAAGCTATGAGGACCAGCAACTATGAACCCACCGACATAACTCAAAGACAATATCAGAGCAAAAACACAACACACAAGGCCGGACCTATTTCTTCATTGATCGTTCTGCTACTAAATAGACTTGATTCATTAAGATTTTGCCTAGTGGGTGTGACTTGCCCTTGTAGTAAGTACTCCTAACTTACTCCTCTATTTCAGGGGCAAGTCAGGCGTACTCCTGGCTTATTCAACAATAAGCCATAAGTACTCTAAAACATAAGTCACAGCAGAATGTTTCTGAATTTGGCCCAGTCGTCATTATCCAGTAAGCTACAAAGTCACTGTTTCCACACCTAGGCCTGCACAGTGATCAATAGTTGGGCATGAGGTTTTGCTGCACCGCAGACCTCTAAATGTGTGACAACCCCAATGTCTTAGGTCTTTTCCAAAAGTAATTGGAGTAACCATATGATATTTAAGACTTTTGCTTACTGCCTTGTTTTTGAAGAACAGTAAAATCTAGGTTACCCATTATGACTTGCTCCATAAAAACTCACCCAACCCAGCTTTGCAAACTACGAAGTAGCGAGGGCAATAGCTGCATGGAAACTAATCCAGAAAAAGCTTATCCTGCTTTGAAACATGTTGCGTGGCTGTGCCTCAAGCAGTCTAAAGTTTTATGATGCTCACAAGTTCTTTTTATACACTGTAACCAGCACGTCTCCTCCCAAATCTCAGTTACCAATTATCACTATCTGGTACCATCGTTAGTATAAAGAAAAATAAAACTGCTGAACTTAAGATCTGTTTTGCTATTGAAATAAAAACAAAAACCTAGGCAGAGATGGCAATGTTTTGAATGATAAGCTTAATCTTCATGGGTTTATTGGGTGCTTCTCTCTTAAATTATAGTGTATCTTGTGGCCATATGAGGCTGTTTCTCTGACATGTTGGCTACACCGAGAAAAAAATAGTATCACTCCTCACAAAAAAACATTAGGTAATACTGACATACTGAGTGTATATTTGTGAAAATGCACATTCATCTCTGGGTTCCTGGAGCTGAATAAAACATTTATAGTACTCAATATCAGCCTAGAAAGGATGATGAGTTTACTCGTCGGGATTCAAACCTGCGACCATTTGAACAGCTCTACAAGAAATAAAGTCCATAACACATTTACGGTCACCTCTGTGTGGAATGCTCCTTTGTAGCAACACACTGATTAAAAAAATATATAATTAGCAAACAAATATTGAGGAAATTAACTAGTGGCTGAATTTTCATAAAAGGGAGGGGACGATGTAAAGGTGCAAAAGTTGAAAGCAAATACAGGTAGAAGAGAAAAGCGCCAAACCTGGATGACTGCATTAATCGACATGAAAGGAAAGCTCCAGTGTCGACCGACTACCAAACATGATAAAATACTGTCTCCATTCAACTGGCAGGTCTTATATTTTATTAAGTAGGGTCCCACACCGAAGGTGAAGACCTTATTCCGAGCAGGGACACTCTTATTTTGGGGGACGTCATCTCTTTTAGACAGATGGTTCTCGGTACTTTGGAAGATGTGACCCCAGCCTTCCTGTTTAATGCTCATCTTTGTAAATTTGACTTTGGTTTTAGAGAAGGTAGTATTCGAATGTATAATAAACAAAGATCAGCCAGAGCAATTTTAATGGCACATTCACCTCACTTTATAAAATATTAAGATGTGCAACAATTCTCCACTAGGTGGCACTGAGAATCCATATCTTAAGCACAAGTCCTTGCACATAAAATTCCATGAGATTAATTTGTTACATAACGTTGGTTTGAATTTAAAAAAGTCAGCAAAACGGAAACAAATCCACATTTCGAGCGTTACACTGCTTCTGTACCAGACAACATTGCCAGCATAATTTTTAAAAAATGACCTCCTAAGGCTCTCACGAAAACGTGCATTTCGACAATTAAGAAGCACATGGGTTATAATAGGCTATGTTCACATAAAAAATGCACATTTTACAACAATTAATGGAAAAGAAAGGAGCGATTTATTACATTTCTCAAAACCTGAAATGCGTGTCTGAAAACCTCAGGCTGCGTGACAGGGAATGTTCAAAAGCTGTCACGCTCTGGAGTAGCGGGGATCCCAGTGCTCGGTGCCATGCATCATTAACTTCAAAACCACCTCTTCATTCGTGAAAGGTTAGTTACCCTTTGTGACGTTCATCCATAAGATCACACGCCCTGCTAGAGAGTGCTGGCAGGATGTGAAGCACATGCGTCCCCGTACTGATAAGGGTCCTGTTAATCTACATTTACAGATACAGGAAAGCCTTGCCTGAGCAGGGAGAGCTACAGTCAGTCAGCCATAAAGCTAAACAAGCGACCAGGGCATAAGTCCTAAAACAAGAACATGTATTTGGCTTCCTGACGGCAGCGAGTGTCTGACCTCACTCCTTGCTGTTTCTTGAAAGTGAAAGCCCTAGATGCTCAAAGCAGAGACTGAGAGCAGTGAAAGAGGAGCTCTGCAGGGCACGGCTAAATAGTAGGGGTGGGCGGAATTTGCGTAGTCGCGCTACGCAAAGCTCCGCGAAACGGTAAAAAATCTCCGCGAGCACGCAAAAGTTCCGCGAACACGTGGAATTGCTTGTTCCGCCCGTTCGCGATGCTTTTTTCCTGTTCGCGGACGCTGTTTGCGTGCTCGGGGAGAAATATCTCGCGAACAAGTAAAAAATTCCGCGAAGTCGCGGATCGCGGAATTTTTGGCAATTTCGCGTTCTCCGCGGAACGCGAAATTACCCAAATTCCGCAAATTCCGCGAGCGGAACGGAATTTACCGCCCAGGCCTACTAAATAGTTAGACAGAGACAAAGGACAAACAGGCAACACCGGCAGGGCTCAAGCAGAAGGGGGAAGGGTGGTTAGGGGCTTAGGGACGTGCAAGCAAAACCGGGAAATCCTCTAACTTTAAAGTCAGAGAAAGAAAATAAGCGCTAGAAAGCAGCATCTGACATTTGACCCCGGTCTTTGAATGCACAGCAAATGTGACCAGATAACAAGATTTACAGGCCTGTTTACAAAAACAGAGCAAGCGGGTGAAAACAGGACCAGTCCTGGGAATTTATTTATTTATGCGTTTTTATATAGCGCGGACTTTACCCGAGGGTGTCAGAGCGCTTCACAACAGGATCAGCAACATTACATAAGGAGGAGGATACAAATGAGCATAATACAAAGGCAAGCGTTACATTGCATGAAGAAAAAGTGACAATTGTGCAAAAACAAACAAACCAAATACAAAAAGAGGAATAAGTTCCAATAGGAAAAAGTGACAGATGTGCATGAAACATGGGATACCAAATACAAATGGAGGTATAATGCTGCAATAAGTGGCATTCACACTTGACACACTGGGAAGGCACTTCTATAGGCTTGGAGTACAGAATTTCCTATAGTGGAAGAACTTCCTTGAGGTAGTAGAGAGGGCGTGAATTCAGCAGGGGGTACATGGGGTACAAAATATATGATACAAGGGGTACAAAATACCACTAAAGGCATAATACTGTAATAAGTGGCAGTAACTCAAAGCACACTGAGAAGGCCCTTCTATAGGCTTGGAATACAGAATTCCTATCATGGAAGAGCTTCCTTGAGGTAGTAGAGAGGGCGTGACTTCACAGGGGATTTAAAATGGGGGAACACGCACATAAAAACCAACACAACACATAGAATAAGGGATGAACAGACAAAAGTACAACTTTATACTGACGAGCGAGCTTCCTAGAGGGGCCTGAGACCGAACGTATTAGTTCTGGAAGTGTCTTTGGAATAGAAGAGACTTGAGGTCAGCTTTGAAGATCCGGGTAGAGGAGGTGGCACGGAGCAGTGGGGGAAGCGAGTTCCAGATTCTCACCGCATTGCCCGAGAAGGATTGAGCCATCGATCTTTCCCTTTTGAAGATGGGGGCTCAAGCAGAAGCTTTTCCGCATTGCGAGAAGGGCGAGAGCCACCGGACAGTTTCAATTTATTCGCCAGGTAACAAGGGGAGGACGTGTGTAAGGCTTTGTGTGTGATGCAGGCAGTTTTGTAAATAGATCTTGCCTCGATCGGAAGCCATCGCAGAGAGGACAGGATAGGAGTGATGTGGTCGCTTCGTTTAGACCCTGAAATGAAGCGAGCTGCTGAATGGAGGATGGATTTGAGAGGGGAGAGGTGGGATTTGGGTAGGCCAGTCAGAAGAGAATTGCAGTAATCCAGTCTTGAGAGAACCAGAGATTGTACCAAGGTTTTTAAGTCTTTCTCCGGGAAGAACCGACGGATCCCCCACAGAAGGCGCAGCTGGTACCGTGCATTCTTAGCAATAGAGTTGATGTGGGCGATTAGGTTGAGTCTTTTGTCGAGAATGACACCTAGGGATTTAGCGCTGTCAACAATGATGGGTTTGTTGTTGAGAAGGTTCAGCTGATCCATCCAAGATTGAACAGGAGGAGGTGAGAGAGAGGTAGAGAGGAGGAGGAATTCAGTTTTGGCGGGATTCAGAATGAGTTGGTGAGCTGACATCCAGTTGTGAATAGAGTTGAGGGTAGAATTGAGTAGGGAGAGATCGTGTGCGGAGGACACCTTAAGGTAGATTTGCGTGTCGTCAGCATACAGATGGTAAAGGATCCCAGATTTGCTTAGGAGGTTCCCTAAAGGTTCCAGGTAGAGATTAAACAAGGTGGGTGCCAGGATAGAACCTTGAGGGACGCCCTGACCTACGGCCACAGGAGATGAAAGACTGTTCCCTATCTTGATCATTTGGGATCTGTCCGAGAGGAAAGAGGCAAACCATTTGAGCACAGTGCCGTCCAGACCCATTCTCTGTTGAAGAGTGTTGAGGAGGGTGCCATGATTAACTGTGTCAAAGGCTGCAGAGAGGTCTAGAAGAATCAGAAGACATGAATCCCCAGCGTCGAGTATATGCAGCGCATCGTCAATCACTTGCAGCAGGGCTGTTTCAGTGCTGCAATTTTGGATGAAGCCCGACTGGAAGACGTCGAGGAGGTTATTGTCCATAATATGTGAGGAAAGTTGTTTCGCGACACATTTTTCGGTGATTTTCGACAGAAAAGGGAGGTTGGAGATAGGGCGGAAGTTGTTGAGGTCGTTCGCATCCGTGGCGGGTTTTTTTAGAAGAGGGGTGACCTGACCTGATTTGAGGGTAACCGGGAGGGAGCCTTGACTGAGGAAGAGATTGACTAGCCTGGTCCAGTAAGAGAGAGTATAGGTATAGAAATCGATGGCGATGTCGCTAGGGATGGGGTCGGAGGAATGGTTGGAGGGTTTGGTTTCGCGGATGCATTTGAGGAGGTCATCTTCCGAGATGACGTCAAAGTTCTGCCAGGTGACCAAGGATTTCCGCTCCTCCATGGGGGGTGGGCGACCTGATCCACCAGAGTTTTGACCTTTTCATCGAAGAATATAGCGAAATCTGCTGCTTTCTTTGAGGAATCCTCAGGCTTAATGGTTGGAGGAGAACAGTTTGGGTTTTTGAAGAGATCAAAAAGTTTTTTGGGTCTGTTTTTAGCCGAGTCAAGGAGGGATCTGAAATGTGATGCTTTTTCAAGGAAGATGTGATTGTGATATTTGGATCTTGCTGAGCGTAAAGAGAGAGATTGGAGGTGGAAGGAGATTTTCTCCAATGCTTCTCCAGGAATCTAAGGTTTTTCCTTTCGTCGTAGAGCGCTTTATTGAACCAAGGTGCTGAGGGGGTGGGTCTTTTCCTTTTGCTTTGGAGAGGAGCAACAATGTCGATTTCAGCTGCTAGTACTGAGAGGCACTGAGAAGTGAGAACGTTGACATCCACGCTAGGGTCTAGTCTAGGAAGAGCCCGCATAGCGGAATCACAGAAAGTGTCAAGATCAATGTTCTTAGTGTTACGGAACCAGGTGGTAGCTCTTTTAGGTTGGCCGAGAGTTATAACGTGCGATAGGTGAAAGCGGAAGGGAATGAGGAGGTGGTCAGACCAGTCTACATGGATGGGGGAGCAGTGGTCAGCAGGTCTTCTTTGGATATGACAAGGTCCAGAATAGAGCCCTTAGAATGTGTGGATTCCGAGCAATGTTGGAAGAGATCATTGGCTGAGAGAAAGGAGGCAAGCTTGTTGGCAGCCGAGTCTTCCAAGGAGCCCCAGTGGAGATTAAAGTCACCCAGGAATATCTGTCTGTCACTTTGAGAGAGTTGGTCACTGATGAAGTCAGACAGTTCCTCCACAAAGGAAGAGCAGTAACCAGGCGGGTGGTAGATGGCATGGAATCTAAAGGGTGAGCCGTGATGTATTTGAAGTTCTAGGGAAAGGCATTCGAATGTACGGAAGAGGGTGGTTGGGACCGCTTTAATTTGAAGGGAGTTTCTGAAAATGATAGCGACACCTCCTCCAATTTTGTCTGCTCTGTCATTTCTGAGGATAGAATAGTCAGTGGGTACCAACAGATCAAACAAAGTATGAGAGGAGTCATTAAACCAGGTCTCAGTGAGGAAGATCATGTCAAGATTTTGGTGAGTGATAGTATCAGAGATTTCCACTTTGTGTTTGACTGCAGATCTGCAGTTGTGGAGCAAACAGAGCAGCTCTGACGCAGATGTTTTGGTGAAGGGGGTGTTAGGGTTGTTCAGGGAGATAGGGATAAGATTCTTGAATGAGGGAGCCCGGCAAGAGGGAGGTTGGTGAGGTCTGACAGAGGAGATGACCTGAATAGGAAACTGCGTACAATTCTTAGGAGAGGAGGGCGGAGAGGGAGTGACGTTGGAGGTCTTGAGGCTGGCCCGTAAGTTGGTGATGTCTGCAGAGGGCAGACTGTGATTGGTTTTATTGGGGCGCGGGAGCAAGGGACTCCTCGGGAGGGTGTAAGGGACAGGGGATAACTTGGCGCTTAAACGTGAGATGGACGCTACCAGCTGGGAGATGGAATAGATGAGAGAATCCAGTTTATTTTCCAGAGAGAGGAGAGCTGAGCATGGAGTGTTAGGTGGCTCGATGGATAAAGCAGGGAGTGCAGAGGTTGAGGGAGGACAGGGAGGGGTGGGGGAACGAGTAGAGGGCGGTGGTGCAGAAGGTAAGGGAGGACAGGGCGGGCTGGAGGAGCGGGATATGAAATGGAGTGCAGAGGGTGAGGGAGGACGGGCGGGGTGGTGGAATGGGATAAGTGAGGGAGTGCAGAGGGTGAGGGAGGGAGGGGAGAGGTGGGGGAATGGGTGTGGGGTTGGGGAGCAAGGGAAGAAGGTGAGGAACGATGGTGAACAGAGGGAGTGGAAGGTGAAACAGTGGTGGGAAGAGAATTTTTTTACTGGAGTTGAACAGAGGGGAAGAGAAGAGGGCATACGTCCGAGGAGGAAGTTGAGGAGTAGGAGGGGGATAGAAGAAGGCCGGAGGTAAGGGAAGAAGAGGGGAGATGAAACTGACCCGGGCGGGGTGGGCGGGGGGACAGATGAGGTCCGAATGTGCGTGGATCCGAAAGAAAAGGGGGCTGTAAAGGAGGGGGAGGGCAGGGGGTCCGAGGAGGGCCAGAGGAATGGGGAGAAAGGAGAGGATGGTGCAAGATAGGTACTGGAGGCTATGCAAGGCGAATGTAGGGGGACAGGTAACAGGTGGAGTGGGGGGAATTGACTAGCGGGAAACTGAGGGAGAAGCAAGGGACTGCAAGGTCGGAGGGAGAGACGAGGAAGGAATTGTCAGGGAGGGAGACAAGGTTGGGAAGCAAGGGAAGAGGAAGGTGGAGTTGAGGATAGAAGGGAGGTGGAAGAGGAGAATTTAGGGTACGGGGGACGGGGAAGAGCGGAAAGGGATGAGGCGAAAGGGGGAGGTAAGGGGGAAGGTAAGGACAGTTGATGGGAAGACCAGGTTGTAAGAGAGGTGAATTAAGAGGGGGGTGGAGGGCAGATTTAGTGGGAATAGGGGGCGGTGACAATGTTGGAGAATCGAGCAGGTGTAGGGTGGGGAGGGGGGTGGAGGCCAGAGGCCGGAAAGATAAGATAGGGGAGGGGCATTTTGGGAAGGGGGAAGGGAGGGAGATGAGGGAGCAGTGGCTGGGGGAACAAAGGGTAGCCCTGCGCCTCCCGGGATAGCGGCCGGCTGGAGTGTCGGGGGTCTGGGGGAGAAAGGGAGAAGGGAGAGGAGTTCAAAGAAGAGTTGGGGGAGATCATAGTTGTGCGGGTTGGACGAAGGGAGTGGAAGAGATGGTCGAAGAGGGAGAGACAGGAGTCTGTCGCTTGAATCATGACGGTGCCATTGTTGTAGAGTGTTATGGTGAGCGAGCCCTTAAAGCTCGTGGAGGGGGAAATTTTAAGCCGCTGTCCATGCGGAATAGATGAGGAGGAGGAGACGTTGAAGAAATTGAGGAAGCTGGTGGACCAGGAAGGGATGTCATGGGTGAAAAAAATTAAGTCATTTTTTAGCTTCCCTAGGTGCCCATTATGGAATTGATCAACGAAGAGGGAATCAGGGAAGTGTTCAATGGTGTTGTGCTTGAATCGTTTTGCTGCTGCTTTGGACAGATTGGGGGATAGATGACTTTGAAGCAGTTAACTCCCGACTTAATACGAATGGAAGCCATGGTAGGGAGAGGAGGGCCACTAGGGTAGCGATAGATCAGAAAAGAATAATATGAAGAGGAGGGCACATAAGCCGGAAGACGAGTGAGGATAATCCAATGAGATAGCGGTCAGGAGGCTACTAGACATGCAGGGCCAGGGCCTCTGGTCTAACTCCCTAATAAGACATCGTACCGGTGGGATAGAAGGCTGGCTTGTCTCCAGCAGTGGGGAGGGTGTGGGATCATACCGGGGCAAACCCTACCACCCGGGATTGGGACCTCCCAGTGTGGAAACCCGCATGGAAATGGGAGTCGCCTGTAGGATCGCAGTGATGGGGAAGGACATTCTTTGGCTCCCCAGGGAGGAGGCCCAAATGGACACCATACCTCAACCAAGAGCACAGTTAGAGGAGAGCAAAGTGGACGCCAATTATGTGCATTACTCATCCCATGGGCCACCGATCGAGCCAGGACAGCCCAATAGGAAACTGGCCATCTCAAAGAAGGGCTCAAATGTCCTATGACCCAAAAGTTCTGGGCGAGCTGCCTAAGCAGCGAAGGACGCAATCTGTACAGGTCTCAATGTTGCAGCTGGCACTATGTGCTGCGCAGCTGTGAAGGACCGGGCGCGCTGCCTAGGCAGCAAAGGTCAAGGGTGCGCGATCTGCGCAGGTCTAAACGTTGCAGCTGGCACTAGTGCTGCGCAGCTGTGAAGGTCCGGGTGCGCTGCCTAAGCAGCGAAAGTCAAGGGTGCATAATCTGCGCAGGTCTAACCGTTGCAGCTGGCACTGAGTGCTGCGCAACTGTGAAGGTCAGGGCTAAAGGAGGGCATCTCACTTCTAACAGCCAAGGTATGACCCCCAACCCAGGTCTAAACGTTGCAGCTGGCACTAAGTGCTGCGCAGCTGTGAAGGTCAGGGCTAAGGGAGGGCATCTCACTCCTAACTGCCCAGGTATGTCCCCCAACTCAACATTAGCCTAAACGGTGCAGCTTCCCACTACTTGCTGGGCAGCTGTGAAGTGATACGGCCTGGCACTCACCGTGCCTTTGGGGCCTCACTAGCCTCTGCAGCCACAGCATCGCCACCAACAGGGGCAGAGGGGCTGCAGCAGGTCGACTCGAGGTCATGAGAGTAACAGACAGTCTGTTGGTCAGTGTGTGAGGAGGTACTCTGCTGATGTGTCTGCGTTTTCGCCGCTCCTATATCTGTCTAACCATAAAGCGCAGCACTGGGGACTCCTGCACTGCATTCACCCAGAGCGCTCATGTGGACAAGATATTACCACCCTTTACCACCCTGCAAACAGAATAGGCCAGAAGAGAATATACAGCCCTGGTATAGCTTCAGCAAAAGCTCACCGTGGGTGTAAAACAGATGTGTGGTGAAGCGCTCCTCAGGGATCCAGGCGTTGCACAACCGTGTACTCGCCCAATTTCTCACGCATGAACAAGGCAAACCACATCATCCTACACGGCCGCCATTTTGGAGTCAGGCACCGTGCATCTGGAGATCGTCATAATACTGTAATCAGCCCCGTTGGGCATTATTCTTCAAAGGCTGATGGTATTGCCCCTTCTCACTTGGCTAGCGCATGCTGGCATATCACCAAAACGCAAAGCTGGCAAGAGGAGTTCCGCATTGTTCGTAAATCCGCCATTTTAAATACAGGCAGCACGCATTAAACGAACCTCGCAGAGCCCTTAAAGGAGCAAAGCTCCAGAGCAAGCCGCCGCTCCTGCCGGTGTTGCCTGGGCTCGCTGCTGGTCCGCTGGGTGCGATGAGAGTAACGGTCTCGCACAGACCCGCTATGTCCGGAGTCTCGAGCCACCGCTGAACGCTCACACTGCGGCCGGGGTCGCGCGGGGAAGCAGACACCCTGTGAACCTTATGCCCTGGACTCTGTCCACCCGAACCAGTCGGTCCATACACCCCGCAGCGCAGTTACTTTACCAGCAGGCCCTCAGAGCCTCCAATCGCTCCTGACGATTCTGCTCAGGACTGCCTGCAGTGTGCTTAGCCGGCTGGGATCACGCTAGGGACCGCAGCTCCGATGCACAACGCTGGATATCGCCGGCTCTCCCACGAAGCCTCAGCGCCACATAAAATGGCTGCCGCGGGCCTCTGTCAGGGCGAATATGCGTAGGTAATCGCCACTCGACAGCCAAGGATAGCAGAGCTCTCAAACTTTCCCCAGCCATGCACCGCAGTTTCCGATGTTGCTGCCGTCGTTTTTGCTGTAATCAGGTGACCTGAAGTTGCAAAATAATGAAAGATAGTTTAGGCGACCGCCGGAGCCCAGTTAGGCAGCGGCCATCTTAGAGAGGAGGAGGCAGAACTTTTCAAGAAAGAAGAAAGGAGTTCCTGAACAGATGTTAAAATGGTGACCAATGTATTTATATTGTACTTAGTCCCTGCTCTTGGGTGACGGCTAAACACAGGAAGAGGCATAACAAATGCATGCCATGGACAAATTGGGAGAAAGAATATGAGAGTGACAATGGAGCCAGCAAATTGGAAGCCTATGGGCGGGCTGGGCTGTAAGCCCATTATATACTAAAGTATATAAGAAGTATATACTAAAGTATATACAAGAGGTCTCGAATGCTCGACCTAAAAAACAAGGAGAAATAATTATATTTCTCCTCCTTATTCCTCCACTGGGGAAGCGTAGCATTTTAACGCATTGCCAGGCCTATCAGTAATGGTAAATCTGGGAATGCGCCAAAGTCCATTGGTGGACGTGTGGGAACACCCATGCTACACCAATGAAACATCTCCCTAGGGCAGAGCAATGCAGCAATTTGTGCTGCACTGCGCTGCGTTACTCTAGATTTATCAAGCCACAAAGTGGCCTTGCGTGGTTTCATAAATCTAACTTTAGTTTTGCGAAGCCCTTGTGCCCCTTTACGTGGCGCAAGGGTGATGCACCACTATGATAAATTTGCCCCCAGTGTCTATGTTCTTGTAGTGCTGAGATCTTCTCTCTGCTCATAGAGATATAAGGTGGGAGGCAGATAGCTCTTTGTGCGCAGCCCATTCCTGTAGAACCTTCTCCTTGTAAATCTGAAGTTTATCTCCTTTCATTTGAGCTTCAGGAAATCTTTGCAAACTTAACATTTGTGTTACTGCTTGTATTTTTTCCTCCCATTTTTAGGTCGAGCCTAGCGCAGCGCACATGCGCTGCCCTATGGGAGGCTTCTTGTGAGCACTCCAAACTTCCCCGAGACTTCTCCGTGTGGGTCTGGCAACTCCCACACATTCCATTGGCCTTTGCGTGTGGCTTTCAATAATGAAAGCATGCAAATGGCCAAAGACGGGTGCATGTCCTGCCTTGTCTCTAAACGTTCACTCCCATGGCGTTTGGGTCTCGGGAGAGAGAAGCGGCACGCAGCTGCATTCCTCTCTTGTTGTTGTGGATCATGTTACTAATTAACACAGCGCAGTCGCTTTCACTTTCGCGGCCGCGCTTGTTTTACTGGTGATTTTGATGCCTATCTGTGCTCCTCAGATCATGCTACTGAGGGAATCCTTTAGTGCTAGTCCAAGGTACATCGCGGAGAATGAAGTGCAATTCATAAAGCACATTCGGTACCTGTGCCTGTGCAGGGCACAATAACTGACTTAGTTTAATAATTGGGTGGAAATACTAATATCGAACACTCCAACATGTATCAGGGTGAGCTGAGCACGTTGTTACGACTACTTCCCTTTTGACAAACTTTGCGATACACACTGTGATGAATGCGCGCTCCCACGTCTCTCTGGCCTCCTCTTAATTTGCCTGTGTAATTAATTAAAGTTTAGCATCTGGGGGATTGCGGGTTACCTGTAAATGTGAAGCAATGTAATTTCATTTTCTGCTTTCACGTTTATGAATTAAAAAGTTTGTTTTCATTTATCTGAGCAAGCCTTTGACGGGCACAGATGTGACTGTTCTCACGGGTGGATACAATCGCGTTTCTAAGTGCTGCTTCTAGTCTGAACCTTCGTAGACAGCGCCTAGAGTGAGCGCGTTCTTGGCGCGGGCCGGACGGTGGGATGTAATTTTAAAGTTATGCTCGTTGGCGTTGCTGTTTTGCCTCATAAATTAAATGTTGCGTGCATACTGGCTACATGGTGCGCGTCTGCGTCGTTTTCAGCCTCAAGGTGGTGCAGGGCTCAGTGGTATTGTTATGCGCAATCGAAACTGCACGTGAGGTGGCTGGTGCTAATTGTAAAATATTGGCTGGAATTCACTTTGTATTACACGGGTGCTCGGACAACAAAAATCTGCAAAAGTCACTTTGATCAACTTTCCCGCAAAAATATATTTTCCACAGTAAAGCTGATGCAAGCGCAAATAGCAAATGTCCTTGCAGCAGGAGATTGTTTTTGAGCGAGGCGGTGATTCCCTTTCTTTTAAAGGTCTCTGGCAAGCCCCCGAGAGCATCGTGCAAACAGTGCCACAGATAGGTGTATAAAGCAAGGAATGTCCCCCTAGAGTTTTGGACTGCTACCCAATGGACCGCTCATGTACCCACACTTACCTGCAACATCATATACATCCCACCTGTGCGAGACTACAAATAAAGAGGCAATACATTTAGAAGCACATTTAAAGAAATACCTGTTTTAAGCTAGGATGTTCCCCCTATATGGCGCATTTCTACTGTGTTTTCTAAATTAAATCTCTTTACAAACCTTCTTGCATAAATCACGCCGAGGACACAGCCACTTTACTTTCCAAACAACATTGCGTCATTTGCATTGTTAAAGTTCATATTAAAAGGGCAAAGATGATTGTGTGTGTAGTACTCCAGGCTCTTGGGGATCGCTCGACCCAGGGGCGTAAAGCAGGCCCATGCTGGGGGATTAATTTGAGCCGGGGTCTACCGGTGTGCACATTGGCACTTAATCATTAGCTCTTGCACTTTGGGCGTGTTGTGATACATATTCCTTAGGAAATATGCTGTTTCTGTTTTTTAACACGGAAAAGTGCAAGTTATCTGTGTTATACTTACTTTTTATGTCACGTGTTTCAGCCAGGATGTTGGGGCCACGGCAACATTTGTGCCCTTGTGCTGCGCAGACAGGAAGCACACCAGCCTCGCCACTGTGACAGGAGGTAGACCCAGCACCCCTCCCACACTCCCAACAGATGGCTCTACAGTAAACAGTCTGTGTACTGTTTCTTATCGCTGCAATCTATCTCCCTTCACTGGCTCCTCACCAGCCCCCTTCACTCTTCCCCTCTCTCCCTCCCACTGTCTCCTCCCCGAGATATGTGGTGCAAGAATCTAGTTACAAACCTTCTTGCTTAAATGACGCCCAGGTCACAGCCACTTTACCTTCCAAACAACATTGCGTCATTTGCAGGCGCAACCATCAATAAGATACAAATACATTTTTAAACAGCATTATTAAAAAAAAAGCTTGATATTTGCGGACACGTCTCTGCATTGTTAAACATCATATTAGAAGGGGCAAAATGTTTGTGTGTGTAGTACTCCAGGCTCTTGGGGCTCGTTCAATCCAGGGGCGTAACGCAGGCCCCTGCTGGGGGCTTAATTTCAGCCGGGGTCTACCGGTGCGCACATTGGCACTCAATCATTAGCACTTCCATTTTGGGCATGTTGTGATACATATTCCTTAGGGAATATGCTGTTTCTGTTTTTTAACACAGAAAAGTGCAAGTTATCTGTGTTATATTTAGTTTTTATGTTATGTGTTTCAGCCTGGATTTTGGGGCCACGGCAACATTTGTGCCCTTGTGCTGCCCAGACAGGAAGCACACCAGCCCCGCCACTGTGACAGGAGGCAGACCCCTCCCACACTCCCAACAGACGGCTCAACAGTAAACAGTCTGTGTACTGTTTCTTATTGCTGCAATCTATCTCCCTTCACTGGCTCCACACCCGCCCCCTTCACTTTTCCCCTCTCTCCCTCCCACTGTCTCCTCCCCGAGATATGTGGTGCAAGAATATATTTACAAACCTTCTTGCATATATGACGCCCAGGACACAGCCACTTTACCTTCCAAACAACATTGCGTCATTTGCAGGCGCAACCATCAATAAGATACAAATACAAACAGCATTATTAAAAAAATGCTCGATATTTGCGGACGCGTCTCTGCATTGTTAAACATCATATTAGAAGGGCCAAAATGTTTGTGTGTTTAGTACTCCAGGCTCTTGGGGCTCGCTCGACCCAGGGGCGTAACGCATGCCCCTGCTGGGGGCTTAATTTGAGCCAGGGTCTACCGGTGCGCACATTGGCACTTAATCATTAGCGCTTGCATTTTGGGCGTGTTGTGATACATATTCCTTAGGGAATATGATGTTTCTGTTTTTTAACACAGACAAGTGCAAGTTATCTATGTTATACTTAGTGTTTATGTTACATGTTTTAGCCAGGATGTTGGCGCCACGGCAACATTTGTGCCCCTGTGCTGCCCAGACAGGAAGCACACATGCACCGCCACCGACAACAAACAGCTGCAAAAGTCACTTTGATCAACTTTCCCGCAAAAAATATATTTTCCACACTAAAGCTGATGCAAGCGCAAATAGCAAATGTCCTTGCTGCAGGAGATTGTTTTTGAGCGAGGCGGTGATTCCCGTTCTTTTAAAGGTCTCTGGCAAGCCCCCCGAGAGTGTCGTGCAAACAGTGCCACAGATAGGTGTATAAAGGAAGGAACGTCCCCCTAGAGTTTTGGACTGCTACCCAATGGACCACTCATGTACCCACACTTACCTGCTATATCATATACATCACACCTGTGCGAGACTACAAATAAAAAGGCTATACATTTAGAAGCACATTTAAAGAAATACCGGAGCATTAAAAGATGTTTTGTTTTTGTGACGGATTACTAAATGCTCTTTCCATCCGCAGTGTAAAAACAGTGGGGCATATTAGCAAGAAGAGGCGATAATCATCGCTAACCCTGCTTAGCGTGATTTTTTTATCGCCGGCTATCGCTGGAATATATCGCCACGCTAACGCTGTATTAGCAACGATTAGCGCTATGGCGATGAATATTCCAGCGATAGCGGGGAAATGGGCCAACATCGCTGAAAAACCAGCGATGTTGCATGGAGAAGGGAGAACACCTTGCTGATACGACCCTGTGGTCGTATCAGCATAATCCACCCCCATGTTAGGTATGGCTAACACCTGCTAATTGCAGGTGTTAAATAAATGGCGATGACCCGGTTAGCGCGACTTTTCACGTCGCTAACTGGGGCCATGGCCACCTTGCTAATAGGCGATAGGCCTGTTAGCGAGTGTTTCCCAGGTTTGTTCGTCGGAACGCCCACTTTGCATGTCATTAGCGATAAATATCGCTGACATGCAAAGCGGTAAAGAAACGGGCGCTAATGCCCGCAAACTGTCGCTAACTGCTGTTAGAGACAGTTTGCTGATAGGGCGATATAAATATCGCCGCTTTAGCGGCAAAAAGTGCCGCTAAAGCGGCGATAGTGCCCTTGCTAATATGCCCCAGTATTTTTAATAGCGTGTGCATTATATGCAATTCTTGCAGCCTCTAGAACCCTCTGGTCATGTATTTGGCTTTTGTCTCGAGGTGAATAAAAATGCCGTGGACGCATCTGAGCACAAATGCCACAGTATCGTGCAGTGCGATTGTTTCAGATGTAACAACGCGTGCAGACCTATTCACGCCCAAATAGGAACATTTGATTGCCAACCATCTACCCATCTGTACATTCCTGGTGCCACATTAATTAACATAGGAAACTTCCGCAAAGATGGCAGCACTTAACATTACCAACAGACTGATGTTGAAACAAAAACACTACTATTAACACCCTACTGCTAATGTTTTCACCCCTTGCACATTCACACCACGTCTGGCTCCATCCTATCTCCACATTACTTTGAATGTTGCGATTGATTCTTTGTTAGCATTCAAATAGCTTTGCTACGTTTTATTACCTTTTCCCTTATTTAAACTCCAAAAAAGCCACTATTCCAAACACTTCCTTCTTGCTGCTCCCAGAGAAATATCGTGGCGCTCGTGCTGTTTCCAGGGTTAAATCTTTGGTAAGTACATTTCAGCTTATAAAAAATAACTTTTTAGCAACTGTTAACTACTTTCTTTTAATTTACTTTCGCCCTTCTACACATTAAAAATCGATATCTTTATATCTTCAATACATTATAACATTTGTTTTCCATTCCTTTTGCCATATACATTATAAACAATATTTGTATAATATGTCAATGCTTCCATTTCTATTTCTGCGTTTTAAAACCTTATACTTTCTTTAGGTACAAAAACAACCGCTTTCGCAAACACTTACTCCATACGGGTTCCACTGGAATATCGTTACCACCGTACTATCTACAAAGTTACAACTTTGGTAAGAACATCAAAAAAAATCTACTTAGATAATTAAGACCAAATGACTAACGCAGCACAGCACACGCACAATACACTGTGTGCTCCTGTAGTTGTGTGTGCACACAAGTGTCTTTTAAAAGCAGGGAGAGTCATACTTGGATTCCTAGTACTGTGTTAATGACCGTACAGCGCTTCAAAACCTCATCATACGTAGTAGGCGCTATGTACATGTAATTGCAATTCCACGGTGTTTATTTATGAATATCCACCCCCCCCCACCAAATCACTAGATTATTGTCACATTTTTATCCAGTTACTGGTTCTGACCTAAACATACGGGCTTCAGGCTGTGGCCTTAACTCCTTCTGCTTCTCCAAGTCTGTGCTCCATGAACAGCTCAAACCTTTCGCTGTGCTCAGCAACTACAGGGGTGCGGGGTGAAGGGGGAGGGGGGCAGAGGCAACGCAGTGTGATATTAAGGACCGAGGGGCCCCAAGTAAGACATGGTTTGGAGCGCCGTACGGAACGTATTATAATTTTATCAAACAAATCTGCTATTTCAAGGTCCATGATAGCACACAAAACTAAAGTATACCTTTAACTGGTCACACAAAAAAACTTCACATGTGTCTTGGTTCGCCCCCTTCCCCCCCAAAATTACAAAGGGGCCCTGAGACTCCACAAATGCACAAATATTCCTAGTGCTGTTTATATTATTAGGCACTGTTTATGCGCTAAAATAAAGATGGGCACCAGTAAAGCGATAGGTGAAAACCAGTAAGTGTCATTTCAGGTAAAAAACAATCGTAATACATCTCTTAAAATAACACCTATAATGTTTAAACATCCTTTAGGGGTTGGACATGGCCAGGGTCTGCCTGCGTTTTAGAACAGGACGTTTTCTTTGGGCCAAATTGCGCGTACCAGGGCTATAACTATTTCCAGCAGGCTGTTTGTCTTTTACAACATACACAAATGAAAGTCATCTCTCTTATACTTAGTATTTACTTTCCTCGATATTGCTTTTGGCTTGATTTGCGTTGTCCGCGATGTGTTACGTACAAGTTATGTAATATAAGTAAAACTTATTTCTGTTTTTGTTTTATGCGTGCTGCCTAACAAAAGCCTTAGGCTCCTTTCCTTCACTTCTGCTCTTACCCCTCACACTTTTTCTTAACTTTTTCTCCTTTCTTCCACTTCTCTCCCAATCTCTCCCCACTTTTTCTCCTTTCTTCCACTTCTCTCCCAATATCTCCCCACTTTCTCCATCACTTCCTTCATCTATTTTTTCTCCCTTTACCCACTCTCTACACACTTTCTCTCCTTATCCCATTCTCCTCCTCTTCCCTTCACATCCGTTTTACCCCCTCCCTTTCATACACTCCTCTCCCTATGACATGTTACCGTGAAATTAACAGTGTCTCATAGTTTTCTTCATCTGTGTTACACTTACTATTTATGTTCTACAATATGGCTTTTGATCACGGTCTATAATACATATGCTGTTACATTATGCTTCCCGTATGCATTACGTACACAGAGGTCCGGGGCATGCACTATAAATTGTAACCCATTCGGGTTCATTGGTTAAATAACACCACTAAAGGCCATAATAATTTTACATACACAAGGAAAATAATAAATTACTCAAAATGTGTATTACGTATGCAGTTACATTATTTTTCACAAGTTAATAAGTAAAACGCATTTGTGTTGCATATATTTTTTGCGTCCCCGCTGTATATGTGCTTTGGATAGGGTTCATCTTCTTTTTATTTGTAATCTTTTTAGTATGTGCTGGGTGTAAATGTGCGCACACTAATAATTTTAAACAATTTCATATTTTAAGCTACTGCTTAATTTGAGCCGTGGTCTACCGGAGCGCACATGGACACTTAATAATTAACACTTACTCTTTGGGCGTGCTCGCCAACACCAGCTGTTAATTAATAATTGTACATGTGTGTAAAGCACCTCAGGGGACGGACACTGTTCTCTGCGGGCCTCTTACTCCACAGTTTAAACCGGGTCCGAGGGAAGAGCCTCGTCTGTGTTTGCTTCTCTAAGGCCTGCCAGCGAATTTGTAACAGGACTAAGCGCAACACTCAAATGTAATGAGCAATTATATTCGCTTCCAAATATTTGCACATTTTTATACTGGGCAGGGTCTGCCTGCGTTTTAGAACAGGACGCTTTCTTTGGGTCAAAGTGCGCTGGCCAGGGCTATAAATATCCCCAGCATGCTGTTTGTCTTTTACAACATGCACAAATGAAAGTCATCTCTCTTATACTTAGTGTTTACGTTCATCAATATTGCTTTTGGTTTGGTTTGCGTTGTCCGCGATGTTTTACGTACAAGTTATGTAATATAAATAAAACTTTTTTCTGTTTCTGTTTATAACTTTATTCTGCATAATGTTGACTTTATACGTGCTGCCTAACAAAAGCCTTAGGCTCCCTTCCTTTACTTCTGCTCTTACCCCCTCACACTTTTTTCTTAACTCTTTCTCATTTCTTACACTTCTCTCCCAATCTCTCCCCACTTTTTCTCCTTTCTTCCACTTCTCTCCAAAGGACGAGCCGCATCTGTGTTTGCTTCTCTAAGACCTACCAGCGAATTTTTAACAGGACTAAGCGCAATACTCAAACGTAATGACCAATTATATTCGCTTACAAATATTTCAACAAATTTATGCTTTAAACTACTGCATAATTTAAGACCAAGTCTACCGGTGCAGACATAGGCACTTAAACATTAGCACTTGCTCTTTGGACATGCTGTGTAACAGTCTCGTTAGGGAGTGTAATTGCAATTCGGTTCTTAAGCAATATTACTGGTTTGCCTGGGGCTAGTTACAATAAGACTCCAAGTCCCACGGATATTATTAAGTTATGCTCCATATATCTTCTTTCTAACGCTGCGCCCTTCTGTAACCCAAAGAGTCAAGCCCAGGTCTTCCACTCTCTCACTGTCTCTCTCTCACTCACTCTCTCACTCTCTCACTAACTAACTCTCTAACTCTCTCTCACTGACTGACTCTCACTCTCTCACTGTCTCACTCTCTCTCTCTCACTAACTGACTCTCTCACTCTCTCTCTCTCACTTACTGACTCTCTAACTCTCTCTCTCACTGACTGACTCTCTAACTCTCTCTCACTAACTGACTCTCTCTCACTGACTGACTTTCTCACTCTGCCTCACTAACTAACTCACTAACTGACTGACTCTCTCACTAAATAACTAATTAATTAACTAACTAACTAGCTCTCTCACTCTCTCTCTCACTGACTAACTGACTGACTCACTCTCTCAATCTCTCTCACTAACTAACTATCTCACTCTCTCACTAACTAACTAACTGACTCTCGCACTCTCTCTCTCAATAACTAACTAACTAACTGCTAACTCTCTCATTAACTAACTAACTAACTGACTAACCCTCTCACTAACTGACAGACTCACTAACTGACTGACTATCTCACTAACTAAATAACTAACTAACTAACTAACTCTCTCACTCTCACTCACTGACGCACTAAATGACTAACTAACTCTCTCACTCTCTCTCTCACTGACTAACTAACTCACTGACTAACTGACTCTCTCACTAATTAACTAACTAACTGGCTAACTCTCTCATTAACTAACTAACTGACTAACCCTCTCACTAACTGACAGACTCACTAACTGACTGACTCTCTCACTAACTAAATAACTAACTAACTAACTAACTCTCTCACTCTCACTCACTGACGCACTAACTGACTAACTAACTCTCTCTCTCACTGACTAACTAACTCACTGACTAACTGACTCTCTCACTAACTAACTAACTAACTAACTGTCTGACTCTCTCTCACTAACTAACTCTTTCACTCTCTCTCACTAACTGACTCTCTCACTCTCTCTCTCTCACTTACTGACTCTCTAACTCTCTCTCTCACTGACTGACTCTCTAACTCTCTCTCTCTCACTAACTGACTCTCTCTCACTGACTGACTTTCTCACTCTGCCTCAATAACTAACTCACTAACTGACTGACTCTCTCACTAAATAACCAATTAATTAACTAACTAACTAGCTCTCTCACTCTCTCTCTCACTGACTGACTCACTCTCTCAATCTCTCTCTCACTAACTAACTATCTCACTCTCTCACTAACTAACTAACTGACTCTCGCACTCTCTCTCTCAATAACTAACTAACTAACTGCTAACTCTCTCATTAACTAACTAACTGACTAACCCTCTCAGTAACTGACAGACTCACTAACTGACTGAATCTCTCACTAACTAAATAACTAACTAACTAACTAACTCTCTCACTCTCACTCACTGACGCACTAAATGACTAACTAACTCTCTCACTCACTCTCTCTCTCACTGACTAACTAACTCACTGACTAACTGACTCTCTCACTAATTAACTAACTAACTAACTAACTAACTGTCTGACTCTCTCTCACTAACTCTTTCACTCTCTCTCACTAACTAACTCTCTGTCTCTCTCTCTCTCTCACTTACTAACTCTCTCTCTCTCACTAACTAACTCTCTCACTCTCACTCACTGACGCACTAACTGACTAACTAACTCTCTCACTCTCTCTCTCACTGACTAACTAACTCACTGACTAACTGACTCTCTCACTAACTAACTAACTAACTGTCTGACTCTCTCTCACTAACTAACTCTTTCACTCTCTCTCACTAACTGACTCTCTCACTCTCTCTCTCACTTACTGACTCTCTAACTCTCTCTCTCACTGACTGACTCTCTAACTCTCTCTCTCTCACTAACTGACTCTCTCTCACTGACTGACTTTCTCACTCTGCCTCAATAACTAACTCACTAACTGACTGACTCTCTCACTAAATAACCAATTAATTAACTAACTAACTAGCTCTCTCACTCTCTCTCTCACTGACTGACTCACTCTCTCAATCTCTCTCTCACTAACTAACTATCTCACTCTCTCACTAACTAACTAACTGACTCTCGCACTCTCTCTCTCAATAACTAACTAACTAACTGCTAACTCTCTCATTAACTAACTAACTAACTGACTAACCCTCTCAGTAACTGACAGACTCACTAACTGACTGAATCTCTCACTAACTAAATAACTAACTAACTAACTAACTCTCTCACTCTCACTCACTGACGCACTAAATGACTAACTAACTCTCTCACTCACTCTCTCTCTCACTGACTAACTAACTCACTGACTAACTGACTCTCTCACTAATTAACTAACTAACTAACTAACTGACTGTCTGACTCTCTCTCACTAACTCTTTCACTCTCTCTCACTAACTAACTCTCTGTCTCTCTCTCTCTCTCACTTACTAACTCTCTCTCTCTCACTAACTAACTCTCTCACTCTCTCTCACTAACTCTCTCTCTCTCACTAACTAACTCTCTCACTCTGTCTCACTCACTAACTCACCGAATAACTCACTAACTAACTCTTACTCTCACTCTCTCGCTAACTAACTAACTCTCTAACTAACTAACTAACTGACTCTCACTCTCTCACTAACTCAATAACTAACTCTCTCTCTCACTAACTGACTAACTAACAGACTCTCTCACTTTCTAGCTAACTCACTAACTAACTCTCTAACTAATTAACTCACTAACTAACTAACTCTCACTTACTAACTAACTAACTCACTCACTAACTAACTCTCTCTCTCTCACTCTCTCACTAACTAACTAACTAACTAACTAACTAACTCACTCACTCTCTCACTCTCTCTCTCACTAACTAACTCACTAACTAAGTAACTAACTAACTCTCTCACTCTCTCTCTTACTTACTAACTAACTGACTCTCTCACTCACTCTCTCTCACTAACTAACTAACTTACTAACTGACTAACTCTCTCAATCTCTCTCTCATTAACTAACTAACTCTCTCACTCTCTCTCACTAACTCACTAACTAACTAACTCTCTCACTAACTGACTAACTAACTAACTCTCTCACTAACTGTTATACAGGTACTATTTCCCAACCTTCACCCTCCTATTATTTATGCCCCCCGATAACAAAAAAACCATAACAAGCAACCATTGGGACAGGCAGATAGAAGTTGCCAGCATTCAAAGGACAAAAAAACCTCAAAACATTATTTGTTGTTAATACTTTTTAATATGGTTGTTCAATTGTACATAATGCTTTCTTCGTCATATATAAGGTAACAAAAATGCTTCTGACACTTCATTATTATAACTTTTCAGCATGCTGTACACTTCTGTACAGCACACCTTAAAGACATAGGCAAACAACACTATCTCTGCGCTTCCAGCCTTTAACAACAGTAACAAATTATATCTTCATTTTAATAAATAGTTAAAAAAAATTAAAATGTAAACATTTCGAAATGTTTTTGTACAAAAAAATATAATACTGCCTGTCGATATCTTAAAATCATGAGGGGCTGGGGTGCTCTCAATACATTTTTGCTCATTATTACATAGCCACAGAAAAAGTTGGGAATAGTTTCTTTTAACAATTTATGCTACTTTGAAAGCCATCTGGTAAAAAATTGAATCTTTCACCTGTTTATGCAATTTTTGCAGAAATGGACAAAAATAACCATAGGGAAACACTTGCCCATTTTATATACACACACCTTTACTGCTACTAACACTATCCCAGCCCCTCCAGCCTTATACAACTGGTAACGTGTCATTTCTTTTTAAAAAAATAAATAAACTTTATACCTATGTACATTATCACAAAGTGTTTTACCAAACTAAATAAACACTAGCTATCTATCTCTTAAACGCTGAACGGCCTGGGGCGCTCTCAATAAATGCTTAGTTATTATCACAAAGACAAGCAAAAAATAGAAATAGTTTAGTAAGCCAATTTATGCTATTTCTTTTAAGAAAGAACAAAGCTAATCCTATGTGAACACTTGTTCATATTATGTACGCATTCCTTTAGTTTAACTAACACTATCTCAACCCTTCGAGCCTTTCAAAATATAAGTAGTTATACATTATTCCTATTTACAAATTATTTAATCAAAAAAAAAAATGATAACTGTCTGTCTCTTAAAAGCTGGAGGGGCTGGGGCGCTGTAAATTAATGCTTGCTCATTATGTCTTAACATCAAATTAACATTTCAATATCACATTTTTTTACTTCCATACAGATTACTTCATTCAACAAAACTCCAAACAAAAACAAGGTAAGAACATTTTTAAAAGCATTTCAGACACACAAAAAACATCAGCACATACACTACAAATACACATCTCTCTCAAAACACAAAATATAAACAAAAACACTATATACCACCTAATCTGTACAAATATAAACATACACTCTGAATAAAATCCTACAAGCTAGTTATCATCAAGGCCATAAAAGATTTAATAGCAATTCTCAAGGAAAACAATGCCTACCAAATAGTACTTTTGCAATTATACAATACTTCTATAAATCAGTAAATACATGGGATTCAAATGATTTACATTATATTATGGAGCTAGGAGATGCTTTATATACAGAAATGCATTCCATTAATAAAGAAATACTTATGCATCCAGATGACTTACCATACAGCACAATAGCAAAATATATTCGCTTGCGCTGAGAAAACCTTATTATGGTGACGTTCTACATTGTATTGATCCTTTATATCCAGATATTAAAACTGCATTAAATTTAACTGTAAATCGCCATTCTGGCATCTTAATTGGTATGAATGCATATGTCATTTCAATTTTCTCTAATCTACAGACATACTTAGTATTTGATTCCCATAGCTGAGATAACAAAGGAATGCCTCTCCCTAATGGGACATCCATTACTATTCAAATAATAACCTTTGAAGGACTAGTGGAATATATTTTACAACTTGCAAACAGTATACATGTTCCAAATGAAAATTATGTTGCATTTGAATGAACTCCAATAGATATAAATACAATAGGGAAAAAATCACTCCAAGATGCACTCCGGAAAAAAAAATGTCAGAATTCAAAGCTAGAAAAAGCCTATATGTACATAAAACACAAGCATCTATAAATATAGTTAGCGATACAGTTATGCCTTCTACTGAAACTAGAAAAATAACAGATAGAAATCCTGGTGGCGATATCATTAACGGTTTAAGCCTACCATCAACAACAATATCTATAGCACAAACAAATCAACATACGAACCAAATTAATAATTTAGAAACTAGCATATTATCAAACACTAAAAAAAGAATACGCACTATTTCTGTAACAGAAGAAATAAGATCCAGCAAAAGACAATGTCTACAACATAACATACACAATGCATTCAATAATAATATACACATACAAACACACAAAGAACACATAATATAATCAGCAATTTTCATAAAGAAATATTATATGGCCCAGAGTACATTTGTACAATTTGCAATCAATTATGGCATAAACAACCATTAAAAAATACCCGTGCTATTTGCGCACATCCCAAATTTATGCAATGTGACATTAGCCAAAACAAAACAAACTATATATGTAACACTTGCTAGACACACATTATCAAAGATAAAATACCACCATGTTCTTTTATAAATGGAATGAAGTTTCCAGATATCCCAATGCAATTACATTTACATAATTTGGAAGAAAGATTAGTTTCACCAAGAATTCCCTTCCTGCAAATTAGAACATTGCCACGTGGGATTCAGAAATCATTATCAGGTGCTGTTGTTAATGTACCTGCAGATGTTATGACAACAGTTACACTTTTACCAAGGCAAATTAATGACAACATGACAATTCCTATTAAATTAAAAAGAAAGTTAGCTTATAAATCATGTACACATTTTGAAAATGTTAGACCAAATAAAGTCAAACGAGCAGCACTATGGCTAGCAAGAAATAGTGACATGTTTAAAGAATATGGAGTCACTGTTAATCCAGATTGGAAGTATATACCACCCCAAATAAACTATTGCAGTGAAACATCAGAAACAAATGATTCATCAAATACTTCAAACAACATAGAAGCAGGAAATTTAGATACCATGTTAACAAATGAAACTATTACCACTGACAGTGTTAATATCTTAAGTTTAGCACCTGCTGAACATAACACACCCAGAGGTTTATACGAAGACAAATATTCAGAATTTTTAGCTTTTCCAACAATATTTTGTGGCGGACGAAGACCTAACAATAATGATAGACACTTACCTGTACATTATAGTACAATATGGCAATGGGAATTAAGAAGCTGTGATAGAAGAGTAGCAAAATCTATCACTAATATTTTCTTTAAACTAAAAAAGTTGCACATAAAACAAATACAAGGTAAAATTAACATATCGCTAAGAAAACATTTCACCAATGGGAAATGTATTACCGCAAAAGACATAAAATATAATTTAGAAAACATCTTACAGTACAACGAAGGATACAAAATACTAAAAACTATGCGCAATTCCCCACCATATTGGGAACATTGGTAAAAAGATCTGTTTGCTATGATAAGCCAACTTGGAATACCAACATTTTTCCTCACTCTATCTGCTGCAGAAACAAAATGGCACCATTCAATAAATATATTATTACGAGTGCAAAAACTAAATGAATGCACACAGGAGGAGTTTAAAGATATGCCTTGGGAAACAAAGTGTAAATGAATACAACAAGATCCAATTACATGTGCAAGGCATTTCAACTATCAAGTTCGGAAATTATTTAATTGCGTTATAATGCATAAAAATAATCCCATTGGAAAATTAATTGACTACTTATACAGAGTAGAATTTCAACAAAGAGGTTCCCCATATTTACATGCGTTGTTATGGATTGAAAATGCACCACGATATGGGATAACAAACCTACAAGAAGTGATTCAATTTATTGATAAATATATCACAAGTGCAAAATCACAAGATCCACAATTACAACCTTTAATACCTCTACAAAGGTATGCACACACCAGAAATTGCAGGCACAAAAACAAACGAACATGCAAATATCAATATCCGAAATATCCAATGCCACAAACTATAATACTAGAATCTTTACCACTTGACGAAACAGATAAACAGTTAAAATCAATTCATGAAGCTATGAATACACCTGAATTTAATACACTAGATTTTACAGAATTCTTAGAACTAATACATTTGAATAAGGAGCAATATATCACATGTATAAGATCAATAATACAGAAAACAACAATTTTTTTGAAGAGAACACCAGCGGAATGCTTTATTAATAACTATAATGCCATTATTTTACAAGCTTGGAAAGCAAACATAGACTTACAGTTTATATTAGATGCTTATGCTTGTGCTGTCTACATAATTTCATATATCAGTAAATCACAAAGAGGAATGAGCAAAATATTTGCGCAAGCTGCAAAAGAAGTAAATTACAATACTAATGTAAAAGAACAACTTAAACACATAGGCAACAAATTCCTAAACTGTACAGAAATAAGTGCTCAGGAAGCAGCTTACCTCATTCTTCAAATACCATTACGGAAAAGTTTAAGGTCGTTTGTATTTATTAATACTAGCCCTCCTGAAAAAAGAACTTATTTAATGAGAGATCTAGATACTATAAATGCATTACCAGATGCATCAACTAACATTCAATTTGAAAATATCATAGTGAAATATAGCAAGCGGCCAAAAGCATTAGAACAATGTACATTAGCTGATTATGCATCCACTTATAATCATAAGGCCAAAACAAAATTTACAAAGGCTAAAAATGGCAATGACAATTTACTCACTGAAACAAATTTTTACAGCTCAGATGAGGAAGAACTTGAAATAAACAACCTAATGCAAGAGGAAGAAAATATACACATAGACACAAACTATACCTTAAGTAAAGGTGCATGTAACAAAAGTATACGCTACTGCAGATTTAACAAAAACACTGACTCAGAAAATTATTATAGAGAATTGTTAATGCTTTATTATCCATGGAGGGAAGAAAGTAAAATAATTTTACAAAACAACACATACTATGAAAGATATATCCAAGTTAAGGACATTGTAGATGAACATCACAACAAATATAATAAAAATAATGAAATTATTACAGAACTTACTAGTAATAGCAGCAATAAAATAGCCATCTCAGATAACATACAGTGAGGCCCAAAATAATGAACAGCAAATTATATATGACTTGTCTTTAGATTTGGGTATTGGATGTATTACTGAAGAAGAAAGCCTAACTAATTCTATCTTGCCAGATAATAAAAGCTATGATATCATGCATAATTTAACAGAGGAACAACTACATTTTGTTTACCATCATTTACATTGGATTAAAACTAAAGAAACACCATGCTATACATTTTGCACTGGTGGTGCAGGAGTTGGAAAGAGCTTTCTCATCACTGTACTTTATCAAACATTATTACGTTATTACAACACCAAAGCTGGTGAAAACCCAGTCAACGTTTATATATTACTTACAGCTCCAACAGGCAAAGCAGCACATAATATTAATGGCAAAACACTGCATAGCACTTTCAAAATACCTGTGTCACAAAGTTTAAATTATAAACCGCTAACTCATAAACAAAGAACTGCTCTGCAAAGTCAACTAATGCATGTTAAACTGCTAATAATTGATGAGATTTCTATGGCTGGAAGAAATATGTTAAATTTTATACATAACAGATTACAGGAAATAAAAGCATCTAACCAGCAATTTGGAGGTATTTCAATTAGCTATTGGAGACTTTTATCAATTAAACCCAGTTTTCGTCTCATACGTGTTTGAAAATGGAAAACATTCATATGGACCTCTAAGTACTAACTTATGGGTAACACATTTTAAAGTATTTGAACTAACAAAAATAATGCGACAGCAGAATGACCTTCCATTTGCAGAATTACTAAACAGATTAAGAGAAGGAAAACATACACACATAGATATTTCACACATAAAGCAGCGCGAAAAAAAGCCAGATAATAGTATTAGCAAAAATATCCCATATATAATGTCAACTAACAATGAAGTAAATAACATTAACAATAAAGTTTTATTACAACATATGCAGCAATATCCAGTTTTCACTACAATATAAAAAGATACCGTCAACTCTGATCTTACAGAAATAGTAAAACAAACAATATTAAAACAATTACCAAAAGATCCAACAAAAACTATGGGACTTGCCCACACATTATGGAATTATGGCTGACAATAAAAAACCAAGCGCCCTGATTTTATTAGATCTATCAGAGGCGTTCGATACGGTCAGCCATATACAACTGCTGGCCCGAATCACTGACTTGGGCATTCGCGGGCTGGCACACCGGTGGCTAGAATCCTTCTTGTCAGGTCAATCCCAGAGGATCCAGTTGGGCGAGCAGGTATCGGACAGGGGCATCCTCACCTGCGACGTCCCCCAGGGCTCCGCACTGTCCCCGCTCCTCTTCAACATGTACCTACAGCCTCTGGTAGCGGCTCTAGCCCGCATGGATTGCCGAGTTTTCAACTACGTGGACGATACTCAACTCATCCTTAGGATTGACAACTCCGCCCATGCCCAGGATCAGGCGCAAAACATCCTCAGATTCACAGTGAACTGGATGACAGCCAATACACAAAAAATTAACCCTGACAAAACAGAAACCCTTGTCATCCCCACGAAAAACAATCCCTGGATTGACCTTTTCTGGCCCCAAGAGTTGGGTGCCACCCCCACACCAGTACCCGTCGTGAAAAACCTGGGCATAAAGATCGACTCCGAGCTTTCCATGGCCAACCAAGTCACCAGAGTAGTCGGAACCTGTATAGGTCTCATGAGACAGTTGCGGAAACTTGTCCCCCTCCTTTCAACTGCCTCACTACAAATGATTGTGTCAGCCACAATTGTCTCTAGTCTAGACTACGGCAATGCCTTATACATCGGCCTCCCCCAGAAACTTATCAATAAGTTGCAGGTGGTACTGAACGACGCAGCCAGGCTGATTTTTAGGCTGCCTAGAAGGACTCACGCCACCCCTCTGCTGTGCAAGCTGCACTGGCTCCCCATTAAGCAAAGAGTGAAATTTAAGGGTCTCTGCATTGCCCATAAAGCAATTTATGGCCAAGCCCCAGTTTATATTAAAGAACACCTTGAGAACTACGTTCCGGGTCGTATACTGCGGTCATCCGAGGCCTGCCGCCTGGCCCTTCCACGGTGCAGTACCACATCTAAAGGGGGCAGAGCGTTCTCCATCCTACTCCCACAACTATGGAACCAACTGCCTGATCAACTTCGCAAGGAACCTGCACTCCTCCCCTTCAGGAAACAGCTCAAAACAGTCCTGTTTAGGGAGGCTTTGGACACAGTTTAATCCCCCTTCCTTGCGCTGTCATGAAACCGCTAACGGCCTTTGGCAGCTCTCTCTAAAGCGCTAAGAGACCTGCCGGTGATTACGCGCTATACAAAAATCATTTAACATAACACATTACACATTGCTTTAAAACTGCGCTATGATTTAACTTGTAATGTTGATGTTAATGATGGATTAACTAATGGACCTTCAGGTTAAGTTGAGTTAGTTGAAAGTATTAATAATACACCATTTCTGGTTTGGATTGCATTTGATAATAAAACAGTTGGAAAAAATTACACGAGGACAAAACAAACACTTGTATCACTCAAATATTTCAGCAAATTGGACACCCATACATCCTATATCAAGACATTTTCAATTCACTAAAAGATTTATAACAATTATACGCAAACAATTTCCATTGCGACAAGCATCTGCACGCACTATACATAGGACACAAGGTGAAACTATTGAACCACTTTATATACACTTTAATAACAGTAAAATACATCACTTGCATTATGTAGCTTTAAGCAGGGCAACATCTATATCAAACATATACATTCAAAACTTTAAAGAACAAAAAATGATCATTCATCCCAAAGTAAAAGAAGAAATGCAAAGATTAAGAACACATATGCCTTTACAAATATCTGTACCACAAATAGGAACATACAGCACACATTTAAATATCATCACACAAAATATACGTTCACTTCAGAAGCATTTCAAATCAATAATATCAGATAAAAACATTATGAAAGCTGACATTGTTTGCTTAACAGAAATAAACACTACTAGAAAAGCAACACAGGATGACTTCTTTATAGAGCAATATCATCATATGATATTTGATAAATACCATGAGCAACAAACAAATCATGGAATTGCACTTTACTACAAAAAAGAACTTTTCATTCTACCTATTTATGAAACACAACAAGGAATTGACATTATACATTTTACACTACATATTTATAATAACAACTACCTAGTTGTAATATTGTATAAACCACCACATATATTAATACAAACACTATTACAAACAATACAAAACATAACACACTTCTCCCCAAATTATAAATATATCATTATGGGAGATATTAACATAGATTTAAAAACAAATTCCAAAAAAGTGCACTACTTCTAGAATTTATGAACATACAATTGCAATGCAAACAAATTATAAACACTTACACCACAGACTACCAAACATTATTAGATCACATATACACAACTGAAGTATTAAAAGCCTATGGAACATTAGAATCCTATTATAGTGACCACAAAGCATTATGGGTAGCAATTTAAAATACAAATAACTTCTTTTCTCTCATTTCAGATGCTTACTATTCAAGATATTATTAACAAACCAACGGAAGACAACAAACCTTATCAAAAGCCTATCAGAATCAACATTATTAAATGTTCGACTAAAACGTACTACAAAACCGCAAAACAAGAGAACAAAGTACTATACCATCTGGCATTAGCAGATACAACAGGAACTATAAAAGCAACTTGTTACCATGAAGATTTCTACAGTCAAACAAAGGAAAACAATGAATTACTAATTCGAAACTTTATTATCAAATACAATACAATAATCTTAACAAAGCAAAGCAAAATAACAAAAATTCCTGCAATGGCAATTTCAAATGTGAGGATAAAAGAAGCAGAAAATATATTACAGCCACCTGCACCTCCAGCATCGCCAATAAAAGATATCAAAGTAGCAAACCTTAAAACACTAATGACTGTTTGCGGAACAATAGCAGAGGTAAGTCAATGCACAACACTCTCTACAAACTAGATTGAGCTCATTGCTACCTATAACTATACTTCGGTAATAGATATAGTTCGCATAAATATCTTTCAAAACTTTTCTTGCCTTCTTCTCCACTTCCATTAAATTTTTTCCACACTTCTCTTACCTCTTACTGCACCCCTCTTCACTCTAACTACACCTCTTTTCCTTCTTTCTGCACTTCTCCTGCTTCTTTCTGCATCTCTCTTGCTTCTTTCTGTACCCCTCTTGCCTCTTTCTGCACCTCTCTTGCTTCTTTCTACACTCATACTGCTTATTTCTCCACCTCTCGTCATTCTTTCTACACCCCTCTTGCCTCTTTCTACACCACGCTTCCCTCTTTCTATAACTCTCCTCACTCTTTCTGTACCTCTATTACCTGTTTCTAACAATCTCTTCCTCTTTCTACACTTCTCTTACCTCCCTCTATACATCTTCTACTTCTTTCTCCACTTCTCTTTCCTCTTTCTACACCCCTCTTATTTTTTTCTGCACCTCTCTTAGTTCTTTCTAAACTACTATTCCATCTTTCTAAAACTATATATACCTCTAAATATATATATATCTAACTCTACACACCATCTCTCTATAAAAAAATCTCTCTCACTATCTAACACTCCCTCACTCTTGCTCTATACTTTATATTTCTCAATAAACTTTAACTTCACATTATCACTACATTATCAATAATATAACTAAACAGTTATACCTAACCAACCTCTCTCTCTATATATATAACAAAAATACAAATATAATTTTTACTTTATAAACACTCTCTCTCTACACTAACCCCTAATTTCTCTCACCATTTCAATAACATAGATCACTATCCTCAACTCTCTCTCTCTCTCTCACACTTTCTCTCCCTCTCACTATCACTCTCTACCTATACTTTAACTTCCTAAATTAAATATAACTCTAAATTATCTATCCATAATACAATATCATTTAACAGCAAAAAAAAAAAAAATATTAATAACTTCTCCATTTAGCTCTTTTCAGGAAGAACAAATAAAAACTGTATTCTTCAGTGGACAAGAAACAAAACTAAAATCTATAACAATAAAGGATTCAACGGACTATGTCAAAATCACATTATGGAGAGAAGCAACAGACTTTGATATCAAAATTAGACAATATATAAAAATAACACATGTCACTGTACATCAGTTCAACGGAGAAAAAATCTTAAATACAACGGGCCCGATTCACAGAACTAACTTAAGACAAAATCCTAAACTTACTTTCAGAAGGCACTTACTCATTTTGGTATTCACAGAAGGCACTTACTCATTTTGAGTAACTTACTCATTTTGTGTAACTTACTCATTTTGTGTAACTTACTCATTTTGGTATTCACAGAAGGCACTTACTCATCAATGAGTAAGTGCCTTCTGTGAATAACTTACTCATTTTGGTATTCACAGAAGGCACTTACTCATCAATGAGTAAGTGCCTTCTGTGAATACCAAAATGAGTAAGTTACACAAAATGAGTAAGTTGCACAAAATGAGTAAGTTACTCAAAATGAGTAAGTAAGTGCCTTCTGTGAATACCAAAATGAGTAAGTGACTTCTGTGAATACCAAAATGGTAGTAAGTTTAGGATTTTGTCTTAAGTTAGTTCTGTGAATCGGGCCCAACAAGACACAGTCAACTTCAAGTAAGTACAAAAATAAAAGGTAATACAAATATTGAACAAAAAAAATAAAATAATAATTACCTTAACATCTATCCACAGGTAACAGAACCACCAGCAGAAAAAATACAAATTGAAATATATGGAATAGAAAAAACGGAGCAAGAAATCAGTACCATAACAACCCAAGTGCAAAATACAGAAACCTATAAATCAATGCATATTAACAATGAGCTTCTAATAGACTGGTTTCAAATCAATACAGATGTTGAAGACTTATCCGATGCACTTATGCCATATTTACCGCAGAAATGTGAAGTCATATTTTGCAATGGCATTATTGTAGAAATATTAAAAGATATTGCAACTGTCTAAATATATCTAGGAAGCTAGATAAATGTACATGATAACTACTTGTTTTTTCAGCTCAACTAAATTCATACAAATAAAAATGTTACTGGAAAACATCATGCAATAAAACTTGAAAAACATTCCCATAACTTTCCTGAGCCATAGAATTCATAGCCCAAAGAGAGTTTATCATTATCTTAAAAATACTGTAAAGCCACAGTGTTTCCTTCACAGCTCAGGATGGTACAGACCTCGGGTGGTCAGTTGTGCAGCTGTATTTGATGTGGTCTAATGTAGAAGAAAAATTGAAAAGTATATTATGTTAATTTTGAATGTTTTATCATTTTGTTTTATTAGTAGTGATATTTGATGAACGTTGCAATGTTTCATTGATTTTAGTGATATATTTGTGTTTTCTTAACATGTACTTATGGTTCTTAGAATGTGGTGACCCCTTGACAGAGCCAATTGGCTTGCTTTATATTCTAATGCGGTGGCCCCTTGATAAAGCCAATAGACTTGCCCTACATGTTGTTGTGATAACACTTTGTCAAAATAAATACATTTAACTTACATTTGAATACATTAATCCCTTGACAAAGCCAATAGACCTGCTTTATTCACATGCCCCCTTCTATATGGTGATGTTCTACCTGGTATTATGGCAGGGGTATGATTTTGGGAGGGGTCATAATTCAATGGGGGTCAAATGACATTTCAGAATGTCACCAAAGGTAATTCCATCTGCCTAATGTAAATGTTTGTTAATTACACCATGGTATTTAGTAGTGTGTGTATAATAAAAGTATGTTTACTTTTTAAATAAAAAAATACTAAATAAAAAAAAATGATTTCGCGTTATTAATGCATACTAGTGGATGGTGAGTACTAGCCGGCACAAACTCCCCTGAATAGGCCTTGAACTACAATACCCTAAAAAGTCAACTGCCACAATTTCCCATTTATCAGACAATTTTCAACATATTACTTATGGAGGCCTTACATTCTGCAAAACTAATAACCCCTCCCAAAGGCGAGACATATTGGCTATGCCAATGCTTGTTTGAATTTCCTGTTTTAGATTTAGGCAGCATCAAAATGCCCACCATGCAAATGTCGCGATTTGCATGTTTTTCATTCATTTATTCATTCTTTCACACAAGTGTTTACATTTATCTCCTTGTCTAATTGATCATAAATCTACTTGCAGCCATGTTCATTGTGCAATGTTAATGCCAATATCTCCCCTACAGATTTCTACTCTGAATGTATTTGGCAGAAATGTAGCCTTGTGCACAAAGTACGTTCTATCTGACACGTATGTTCTAAAGAGACATTTTCAAGGCACTGTGCTCGTGGTCTCACAGCACTGCTCCTCATTCAGCACAGCACGTGTACTTTTAATTATTGTAAGGCCACTATCTCTGCCCATGATTTCAATTTGTTCCTTATTTGCATTATCTTTGACATAAAAGGGACTGCAATAAACCAACATGACTATGGCCCCAGAGACTTATTTCTTTTAGAAATATATGAGGCCTGTGTTTAACTTGCCAACTGTATATTGGTAATGATCCTAGTTATGGGTGCAATGAATGCTTGCTTTTTCATCCACCTTTTACCTATTCTCCCAATAGCTGCACCACTTTCAGGCCTTAATATCAGGTACATGTATTTTTATCATAGTACTACCCCAGTTACCTAGTCGTCCCAATTTACAATAAAACCAGTAACAACACAATATATTTCCTTTACTAAAAAACAAGTCATAACACTTCAGCAGACTTTCAATAACTTATATTGCACAACTATTCAACAAACTACAACTTACAACAAAAAACAAAGTATTATTAATCACACAGGTGAAATCTAATGCATTTACTAATGCTTGTTTAATTCTTCTCAACAATGAGATTGCACAAAACTTGACACACTTGCACTGGGCATAATTTGATAACTGTCTGCCACATTTTATGCAGATTCATCACATATACTGAAGTTATAAGCAATAAAAAGTTGTATTCCCCCTGTCAGCTTTGTCCCCTTGATGGAGTAGCACAAAAATGGACGTACTAATCAAAAAACAAACCATTCATGAGAGTAATAATAGTGTCAACCAATGATAAGTAAGGGGCAAACTCTCAGACCACTGTAGGTTTTTGGTATGGGCAACACAAGAGCTTTTTTCAACCAGACAGCCCAAAGCAGTGGCAATCCCTTTGCAAATGTCAGTTGCCACTTTTTACATTTTGATTGTTGTATTCAGGTGTTAAACTGGTACTGATGATGTGGACCTTTGCCTAGTCGATGTTATGACATTTTAAAATGAATAATTGTGAAAGATACAGTCACAAGATGTCGACAAGCTTCCTTTATAAAAGGGGCAGCTGTCTCAGAAGGACCAGGCTGTTTAAACTATTGAAAGGAGTAAATGCAAGTCAGGTAGGAAATGCTGGACTACGAGTAGCTATTGGTGGGAGACAGATGTGTCTTAGTTGTTCTGACATTGTGAGACGCAGCAGTGTGTACCTTATGGAAACACAAGCCATATTTGACACCGCTTCGTGGATGTTTTGAGACATCCAGTAAGCTGCCTGAAGTACTTGCTCATCTGAGTCAGGGAGGATCAGAGAGTTTTGTACAATATTATAAGTAGGGTTTGGTTAGGTTATCTGACACTTGCTTCGCTCCAGCCATTTTCTCTTGCCACGACCTCCAGAGCCAGGAGGTAACGGGGTAGGTTTTGTCGGGTACAGGAGTTCTCTCTCAATGGCCCTTTCATGGTCTGGTGAGGCCAAGAAGGGCTTACCTTGGCTGTGAAGCCCTTTGCTGCAGACGCCTAGGGTGGAAGTCTAGCATGAAGGGGCTGAATAGGGGGTGTCAACCCCATGAGACGGTTCCGAGACTGTATGCAGGGTACGTCCAGCACCTTGCCGTTGGCAATTTACTGGAATAGAACTTGTTTTAGTTTTGGTATAGCATGCACAACAAACTAAGATGTCAGTAGGTGATATAGCATGGGTAGCTTTACCTTAACTAAAATTTGCATAGTCACCCTGAGGGGATTTAAAACTGCGACCTCCTGGCTACACAGATATTGCAATCATTCCAAAATTATTCAATTACTAGGTGCTTGACCCACTGAGCTACCTTAAGTTAATCACTTCTCTCTTCCTCTTTCTTTCCCCTGGCACTGCCCTCTTGACTCCTGGCCTTATTTGTGTCAGAAACAGGGCTCTTAGAAAACCGCTGTAGTTTTCACACCAGTACCTTAGCAGACCTCCTGATCGGATTAGGCAGAACAAGAGGTCCACTCTATGATATCATGAGGATCAAAAGATTTCTGAAGTCACTTTGGCTACCCCTAGCATGTGTGTCAATCCACAAACATGCTGGATTATTGCAATGTGCTGAAAGTGTGCAGACAAGACTAGGGAAGCTGACTGACCTGACTTATCTGCCCTAGCCCTACACAGGCTCTCAGTGCATTCAGACCTGCCGTGACCCTCACGGGCTCTTCTCTTGACTGATCTGCCCTAGCCCTACACAGTCTGTCAGTGCCTTCAAACTCCTCGCAGGCGGCGAGTCACCTCCCCCACCCTTCAAACTTTCCAACTGCGTTCCTCTTAACCTCTGACATACACCAGTGACCACGTGCTTGGTGCCTTAAAAGGTCGCAGTTTATTATAACATAACATTTATACATATTGCCAATTTCATGCTCATGCATAACTTTCTGTTGACACTTATATTGTCTTTGCAATTATAGTCCTTTTAGTCCATTCTTGTTTATGGTCTGCCTTCAGGCAGGCCAATCTTTGGGGAGAGGCCCAACCACCTGGGCCATTGTTTCCGCGGTGTTAGGCTTCAGCTTGCTACCGATTTGGTGGGTGTCCATCAGGACCAGCCCAGGCTGCAAGTGCCGTCCCGCTTGTCTTTGACCCCCTTCTTGGCCCCTCCCTGCTCTTCCGGGTCCCTGCCTTGTGGCATCCCAAGACCCTGTGTGAGCACCTCATCTATTCAGCCTGGTGCTGAGTTCTGACATCTCGCTCCTTCGGGTACCCCTGCCGTGAGGTATCCCAAGGGCCCAGCGGGAGCATCACATCTACTCTGCCTGTGGCTGATTGCCCCCACTGGCTCCCTCAGTGCCCCTGTTGTGAGGCATCCCAAGGACACTGTGTGAGCACTTCATCTATTCAGCCTGGTGCTGAGCTCTGACATCTCGCTCCTTCTGGTACCCCTGCCGTGAGGCATCCCAAGGGCCCAGCAGCAGCATCACATCTACTCTGTCTGTGGCTGATTGCCGCCTCTGGCTCCCTCAGTGCCCCTGCCGTGAGGCATCCCAAGGACACTGTGTGAGCCTTCCATCTACCTCTAGCAATTTATCTCCTTTTTCTATCCTTCTAGGGTTTCCTCCGCCACGCTACCTATGGTTTTCCGATCTGAGGGAGCTCCCCCATGCTTTCCCTTCCCGTCCTTCCTAAAGAGAAACCCATCTGCTCTAGGACTCAGACATCCCGCGTTGGACCATGGTCCCTACCCCAGTTCCCCCTTCCGCAGCATTGGTATACGGAAAGACTGGGGAATTCCTAACATTTAGGCACGTGCCTGCTCAAGACTTTACCCTTACGCCACCGCCGCTGGACTGGTACTGTCTTGGCTGAATTTGTTTCACTGAGGGATGTGGAATTCCTATAGCCCAATGCCCCGTACCTATTGTTTGGGGGTCAGGGCAACAAGTTTTCATGTGCATTTTATCCTTGGGACAAGTATGCCCAACCCTCTGCTGCACAAACCTTTTGGCTGCCAGTTGCAGTGCCACATCATGGATCAGGGTATGGGCACTGTCTGCGGTTAAGGTAATAGTTTTGTCCATATGTTGATGCTATTTCAACTTGCATTTAAGTTTCATTAATTGACAGCCTTCATCATTAGGGCGCGTGCTCTAAGTAAATGTTGGAAGCTTTGACTACACTACTGACAGTGGTTCCAGTATAAACATGTGTACCACGTTTTCAAAGTTTAGCAATATGTATAATGCTTCCAGAATGCTCTCTGATTTTATGCAACTATTAACAGATCAGTGCCACTAACTACTGTGGCAGCGTGTGCCCTTTGAGCCCAACGACCATTTTTGCTTTTTGCCCATGTTTGTTATAGTGGTGGAGGCCCTGCAGCTCCCTCACCAATAAGGTTTTACAAAAACCCATGACAAACAAGTCACGTATTGACAAAATGAAAGGCTGATGCCAATTTCAGGCCTACTGGCTTTGCCAAGGCTTGTTTATCTGTGTTTCCCATAATCTTATTGAAACTGGTTACACTGATTTTCCATTATGAATATTTTGGGGAAATACTCACATGCATCGCCCCATGTTATTAAATGATGCTGCAAGGAAAGGGTACCTGAAATTTTACAGGAGTTTTTACGAACCTTTTATTTTGAAAGCAAAGAATCATCCAACACTACATTGTGTTCCGTTATGCTCTGCGTGGAAGAGCAGAATGCTGTCACTCACAGTGAAGCCTGCTGATATAGAGACAGAGGTAGAGTTTTTATCAACTCAAAAGGTCATAGTCAATGCCAGACCAAATTAGGGGGCCAATCCTTAGGGAAGGTCTCAAAAGTGCCCCCATGATATATGTCCTTGCATTAAGTGCGGCTATAGTGCGTTCGTGAATTCCCGAGAATTTACAGACGTAGGACCTGAAATATTATTTCTGGAAAATATTTGTGAACTGCGTTTTAGCATGGGCAAATATGCATGTGTAGATCTGCTCCTGCGAAACTCTGGAAGAAGGTTTACGTATGCCATTGTCAGGATTAATTTTCAAACATTTCTTAGTATGGGAAAAAATTAGAGAAGAGTTGCTGCAGGCCCTTAAAACATGCAAGATAGTAGGTTTGCCCAGACTCAACAGGGGCATCTAACCCTGGAACTATTGCTTACCACTTCCTTCGACCCCAGTATGTAGATCTGCGGAAACGCAGCAACATAAGGGGATTGCACGTATTGAAACCTAATAAACCTAATAAAGTATGGGCCCTGGCATAAACAGAGAGGCCACAACAGTGCTCTTATATAATGGGATTGCTGCCATAACCTGTCGCCGCCCTACGCGGCCCCCCGGGGAACAAGTGGATTTTGTTACAGGAACACTGCACTGTGCTAGATTTGCCACTCCTGTTTACATCATTATGCTATGCATCCCTCCGTTTGTTAGCCAGCTTCACCGGTGGGAGCCTGGTAACCGAGCCCCAGAGATTATACATCTGGTTATTAACTGTTACCCACTCCCTACTTACAGCCTCTGGGGGTGTTGTTAACCTAGAATGTCACCTTGGGGGTGTTGTTAACCTAGAATGTCACCTTGTAGCGTTGTGATGGTGGTAGCAATGTGGGCGCTGTATTTGACCGCGCTGGCACTGTCCATTGGTGGTGCAAGCTGCGCTGTTACTGTGTGTAACTTATCAGTTTTAATGCTGCCACTCCGGGACAATTGGGGATGGGGCTGGCGTGGGTTTTTTCTGGAACAGCTGCCTATTTAATGAGCTGTGATTCTACTACTGGCAATTTCTATTTGTTGCATAGCATTTTACCTCACCGGGGGCAACTTAAAGGGGGGTGGTTATCAGCGGTCACGCTTTCTAAAAGAAAGTAGTGTAAAACTTTGTATGTGGTTGAGCTCCTGTTGATTGTTTGATTTGGAGGAGAAGAGCAATACCATATATTTTGCCATCTGTTTTCGTGGTGGCTCGTACTCAGTTGCAGCATGAGGGATGAACATCCCATGTGTCTAAGCTTCTGTTAATGGCATTCAAATTCTTGTGTCATAAGTGCCCATTTAAGATTGGTGAAGTGTCTCGCCCACTTTTAAACATTTTTAAACCTTAATATGTGATTCTGCTTTGGCCATTTAAAGTCCAGTGCAATGGTTTTCTATGGGCCATATGTATCAAAAAAGAGTTTTGCGATTCTCAAATTGTGATTTTTAGCGAATCGCAATTAGAGAATTGCAAAATGCAATGTATGTAGGATTTGCTAAAAATTTTGCGAATCCTATATATTCCTTATTTGCGAATCGCAAATTGAGATTCGCAAATAAGGAATACCTTCCCATTCATTCCTATGGGCTAGGAGGCCCATAGGAATGAATGGGAAGACATTCTCAATTTGCGATTACCAATTAGAGAATCGCAAATTGAGAATGCAATTGCAAGGTTGCAAGGGTGCCAAAAGGACACCCTGTTGCACCCCTGAAATATGCATGTGTGCACATTTTGCACACATACATGCCCTTAGGGCATGTATGTGCGACATATGGCACTTTTAAAAATCAAAAAGTGCTTTTTAAAGAAAATCGCAAATTACCACCAACTTGAAGTTGGTGGTAATTTGCAATTCCTAAGGCCAAATAGCAAATTTCTGGTGCTTCAAGAATTGCATTTAAGGAATCGCAATTTGCAATTCCTTAATTGCATTCGCAAAATAGAGAATTGCAAATTTTGCAATTCTCTATTTTGCGATGGCCTTTTAGGATGATACATCCCAAAAGGCTTTTTCCAATTCGCAAACGGGCCGATTCTGAGAATCTGCCCGTTTGCAAACGGGAAAAAGGCTTGATACATATGGCCCTATGTATATTGTCACATAAATTAACTTAACAGAACATTTGTCCTTTTTTTGGATTGCAGATTTGTCATTTTGGGTCTTCTGGCCAAGATGTGCGAACATTTTTTGAGGGCTTGTTATTATAGCATGATGAAAAGAGCTAGCTGTTGCAGAGCAGCTATGGATTTTATTTTTGTTTTGGCTTAACATTGTTTATATATTCCCTGACATTGAGGATGTGGTTAGCTTTGATGAGGAATTTATTCCAATTTGTGTCCTTGGCATTCACTGCAATTTATAGTTATATTTGGGGATTTAGGGAAGCAAGTTACTAAAACAGTTTGCCTCTTTTGTACTCATCTTTTAGAGACGTCCTCGAAAGGTTAGGCAAGGCCAAATAATGGCGATTTTTCTAAAAACGTTTAAGGACATAGGGGCACATGCATCAAGGCAAAAACCGGTCGCAAACGGGCAGATTCTCAGAATCTGCCCCTTTGCGACCGGTATTTTTGCATTTGGGATGCATCATCAGAAATGAAAAAATCGCAAATTGCGATTGCATTTAAGGCATCGCAAATTGCGATGCCTTAAATGCAATGCAAGATTGCATTTAAAATAGCGATTTCGCTATTAGGGTCCGCTAAATACCGATAATTTATTTTTTTAAGTTTAAGTTTATTAAGGAAAAAAGAAATATACAAAACAGTATAATACATCAAGAATATAATCCTTGTCAAAGTACATTCTATAAAAAGTGAAAAGGAAAAGAGGGGGAGGGAGGGCAGGGAGGAAGAAAGCATGTGAAGGGAAATGTATTATATTCTTATAACATTAAAATGAGAGATAACATATGGAATTAATCTCTGAATGCATAAAAGGCAATTAAAAAGTAAACAGCAAATTGTAATAAGAAATACAACGGAAGGAGCATTAATGAAAACTTATTTGAGCGAACAAAAAGACAACAAGTGAATCATGGAGGTTTCCGAACTTCATCAGAAGTATTGACCGGTGGGTCACCAGGTGAGGCGATACAGGTTAAGTAAGTGGATAAAGGGAGCTCTTTTAATGGACAAAATGTAGGAGTAACATAGTTAGTGTCAAGTCTGTGATGAAAGCAGATGGCATTCCACCATGCTCTAAAGGTGACTTTTGTCGGCCTGTTTCCAATTGGAAGTTATTAAATGAAGGGCTATTGCTAATAATAAATCTACTAATTTAAAATTGGAAGGTGATTGGGGCCAGAGAGATGATAAAGAGCCTAAGAAAATGTTAGAAGGGGAGAATGAGACTTTGGTTCTAAAACTTTTATTAATTTGAGACCAAACTAATTGCCAAAAGCGATATACGGGAGGACAATCAAAAAGCATGTGTTTTAAATCAGCATACGTGCAGGAGCAGGACCAGCAAGTAGAAGAAGAGTTTGTAGAAAAGGAAGCTAATTTTGCGGGAGTGAATAAAAGGCGTTGGTAAATAAAATAAAGGGTTTGGGACGTGTTAGCAGCTCTAGAGGTTTTATGAACTTTGAGCCACATCTTATCCCAAAAAGGGGTCGACCAACACTTGGTTAGGTCCTTTTCCCAAGCCAATTCAGCCTTCGTTTTGCTCCTATCAGAGGGAGGAAATAAGCACTTATATAAAGATGAAGCTGAGGAAGAAGCAGATAATAAGGGAAAGAGAATGGAGCATCTGGAGGAAGGAGTGGGAGCAGACGGTAAGGAAAGAAGATATTGGGAAAGAGAAGGATATAATAGATCGTATTGAGCTTTGCAGGAAGATGGTAAGGAAAATTTTGTTTGAAGGTCCAAAAAGGTTAATGGAACATTATTAAGTAATAGTTGTGAAATCCAAAGCAATCCCTTGAGTCTCCAGGATTTCCAGTAAATGGTGCGATTTTTAATACGTAATAAGTTATTGTGCCAAATGGGTTGTTGATCTAACGAAGAATAAGAAGGATATGAGGAAGGGTGGAGAGGGGCAAGAATTTTACGAGTGTAAGAAATGACAGGGGGTCGAAAGGAGGAAATATTATTGGTAAAAGCAAGACACTCTTTAAATTCAAAAGGGGACAGAAAATACTTTTCTATAGATATCCAGATGGGAGGATGGATACAATGATCGAGAGAGAGCCAACGGGAGGATTGTTTTAAAGAGAAAGCATAATGATAAGATTTAAAATTAGGAAATTTAAGACCACCAGAAGTTTTGTCTGGCTTCAAAGTGGACAGGGCTATTCGGGGGGATTTATTTTTCCAAAGAAATGTTATTAAAAGAGAATCAATCTTCTTAAAGTAAAAGCCAGGGATATGTACGGGACTCATAAAGAGAATATATAGAATCAAAGGAGAAAGCATCATCTTGATGGAATCTAATCGTCCCCACCAAGAGAGAAAAAGCGGGTGCCAACGATCAATAGAATCAGATAGAGTTTTAATAATATGGTCAAAATTTAGTTTTAGCGTTTCTGGGATGTTTGAAGAGAACCATAGGCCCAGATATTTTATCTTAGAAGTTTGCCAAGAAAAGCCAGTAGAAAAGAAGTCTTGTTTAAGGCAGAGCACATTGAGGGGAAGAACTTCACATTTGTCTGAATTAAGGCGATAACCGGATAATTGGGAAAATATATCAACCTGATTTAGAAAAGAGGGAATGGACGTAGATGGATTGGAACAATATAGAAGAATGTCGTCCGCATAAACGGACATTTTGACATGAGAAGTATCAAGTTGGAAACCAGTAATCTGAGCATCTTGCCTAATTTTGGTTAAAAAGAGCTCTAATGCTATTATAAATAAAAGAGGGGAGAGGGGGCAACCTTGACGTACTCCCCTGAAGAGAGGAAAATGGTCCGAGGTTTTACCATTAATGAAAATAGAAGCTCTAGGACCTGAATACAATAGAGAAATAAGGGATATTAATTTAGGAGGAAACCCTATCCATTTTAGCGCCTGAAACATGAAATTCCATCCAATCCTATCAAACGTTTTTTCTGCGTCTATTGCTAAAGCTGCAATAGGGTAATCAAGAGAGGAAGCTTTACTAAGAATGTTAAAAAAGAATCTGGAATTATCGGATGATAGACGACCTTTTACAAAACCCGATTGTTCAGGGCCAATGAGAGTAGGTAAAATAGGATCAATACGGAGAGCAAGAATTTTCGCAAATATCTTATAGTCAAGATTAACTAAGGAAATTGGACGATAATTTTTGCAAAGGGAAGGATCTTTGTTGTCTTTAGGTATTAAACAGATCATGGCCTCCTGAAATGTTCCAGAAGAAGAGCCAGCTGTGATAAAGGAGTTAAAAAGTAACAAAAGATTCGGGAGAAGCAAATTAGCAAAGTGTGCATAAAATTCAATAGTGAATCCATCCGGGCCTGGAGCTTTTCCTCTTTTTAATACCGAGACTGCATGTGTAATTTTGGATAGGGTAATATCGGTTTCTAGAGAAGCAAAATCAGTGTCATGAGGTGGAGGGGGATCAATAGATTGAAAATAGGTAGAAAGACTAGATAAGGATGGTTGCTGTTCAGGGGTATATAGATTTTTGTAAAACGAAACAAACTTGTTTAAAATATCGCTGTCTTTAAATAAAGAGATACCGGCAGTATTCCGCAAAGATTCTATTTTAGTCCGTTCATGTCGTATTTTCAAGTCATTCGCTAATAATTTCCCGATTTTATTTTGGGCCCCATAATAACGAGCACTACTTTTTAAAAGATAAGAAGAAGCAGCCTCAGTAGATAATTTATTAAAGGTAAATTTTGCGTCAATAAGATTTTGTAACGAAGATTCAGAGTTCGAGTGATAATAAATATATTCAAGTTGCTTGATCTTGGCAAGTAAGAGGGAATTTTTGGCTTCAAAGGATTTCTTCTTTTGTGAAACAAAATTTATAATAAAACCTCTGGCTGCAGCTTTAAAGGAAAACCAGATCATTACAGTAGAAGAGATAGGAGTAGAGTTAAAAGAAAAGAACTCAGAAGCAAAGGAGGTGAATTGGCTTGTAAAATTAGGATCAGATAATAAAGTATTATTGAAGCGCCATCTACCTGCATAGGGGTAAAGGGTAGCAATTCAAAATCAACGTAAACTGGAGCGTGATCTGATATTAAAATAGAGCCAATTTCAGAACGGGAAACCTGTTGAGATAAGGATTTACTAAAAAAGAGGTAATCTATTCGGGATTGTGAGTGATGTGGAGGGGAATAAAAGCTATATTCTCGAATGTCTGGATTGCAGATCCTCCAAATGTCGATTAAAGATTTACGACGTATGGCAGAAGTAAATTGTGAATGCATCTTAGTGTTAGAGAATTTAACAGAAGAGTGTCTGTCTAATATGGGGTCAAAGACTTGATTGCAATCGCCACCAAAAATAATATATTCATCATCAAACAAAAGAAGTTTGTCAGATATATGAGTCCAAAAAACATTATCGACATTGGCTGGTGCATAAATGTTAAAAAGGACTAAAGGTATTTGATTTATGAGAAGTTTGACAATTACCCAACGGCCTTCTGAATCAGATTCCTGATGAACAACTGAGATCTGATATTTCTTATGACACAGAATAGAGACTCCATTTTTCTTACCTAGAGCTGGGGAAGAAAAAACATTACCTACCCAACATCGTTTCAATTTAGACGCTTCGGCGTCAGATAAATGGGTCTCTTGAATCAATGCTATGTCAGCGTTTAATTTAGCTAAATGGGTTAATACTCACTGTCTTTTTATAGGATTATTTATTCCCTTAACATTCCATGTAATAACTCTAAAAATAACCAATCAAATTTAACATGAACAGTTATTATGCAAACAGTATAAAAACCAAATTCATTACTGAAAGAATGAAAAAAGGTAGATGAAAAAAGATTGAGACGGAGATGCAGTAGTAGAAAGAGAGAAGAGAGAGGAATGAGAAAGCTATCGCAGAGTATAAAAGAGAAAAATAAAGGAGAAAAAAGAAGAAAAGAAAAAGGAAGGGGAAGAAAAGAAACAGGAAAAGGGAAGAACATAACATGGAACAAAAATACAATACAAAACAGACAATTGATAATAAAGAAAAAATACCAAAAAGACATACCACAAAAAGACAATGAGAATGGGGATGGTGGAGCCACAAAAGGGAGGTAGCACACCGGACGGAAGACTCCAGGAGGACGCAGCAAAGGGAACAGCCTCCAGGCATAAACGAAGGGGTCATAAATCAAAGGACCACAAAACCGCACCTGATAAAAAGAGAGAGGAAATATTAACAGGGGGTCTCACGACATAACAAAATACAGCAGGAAAAAAGGGATAAATACAAAATAACGGCAAACATTGTTGAGATGATCAAGACAATTATAATCGAGGAATGTCCATGGATTCATCTCTGCAGGTGTTCAGGAATTGTTGAAGAAGCGCAGGATCTTCATAGTTTGTCGTTTTATTATTATAAGTCACCTTGAAGAGGCAGGGGTGGAACAAGCCATAGCGAGCATTCAGGGAACGAAGAGCAGGTCTCATTTCTAGAAATTTCTTCCGACGATCAGCAGTAACCTTGGCATAGTCCTGAGTAAAAAAAAGATTGGAACCGTTCCAAGTAATTTTCCCTTTCTGTTTGGCAGCTTGGATGACTTTGAGCACATCTGTGTATTCTAGAAAGTACAAGATAATACCTCTAGGTTTCATTGAAGAGGATGAAGAGATGGAAGAGCGAGAGATCTGACCTAAGCGATGGGCACGCTGAATATTCAATGAAGGAGAGTCTGGATGTCCAAGAAGCGTTCGGCAGAAAAGATTGAAAGAAGAATATGGGGTTAGAACCTTCGAGACCTTCCGCAAGACCGTAAATGCGTAGGTTATTGCGCCTATTACGGTTTTCCAAATTTTCAACCTGCTGTTTAAGGTATTGTATTTCTCTGTGCAAGCCTGGAACCTGGTCTGTGACTACTTGAACTGAGGCAACTTTTCTCTCAAGATCCTCAACTTTTTGCTCGGTATGAGACCAGTTATCCTCAAGACTTTGAAGACGAGAGTTTGTTTCTGCCATGTACGGTTTGAGTGAGCGAATTTCTTCAAGTAAAAGTTCCATGGAAATGGAAGAGGGAGAGTTGGTGGGAGAGGGAGGATTTGTCTTCACTCGTTTGCCTGATGTAGAAGTAGATGCGGAAGGTATTTTGAAGTTAATCTTAGAACCAGGACGAGAAGTATTAGGGGAGGAACCTTTTGTACCAGCAGAGTCATTAGTTGCCTCTTCCATGTTGTCCTGCAAAACACTGAACGGGTTATTATCCTCTAATGACGTGTAGTTAGTACTAATTTGCTGAGCACCACTACGATTAGAGCGTGACATTGTCAATGAAGGTAAGTGTGGAGAAGATAACTGGCAGGCAAGACCAAAAACCTAAAATGGCGGCCAAGGATACAAGAGTCACTGTTGAGGAGAGCTGAGAATATAGAGAATGTCAGTCAAAAAATAAGCATACTGCCAGTAGGAGTACAACAGCAGAGGAAGTGAAGAGGAAGTACTGATTTATTCCCATTAAAGCATATTTTCAGGGTGGCACATGTGGGAATACGACGAGCGAGAAACATGTGGAGCAGCAGATAAACAAAATGGCGGCCGCGAGTTAACAGCGGACCGCGGTCGGCAATTAAGTTGAAAAAATCATCCTTCGCGCTCACCCCATATAGTCGCAAAGGTCACATTGACGGCAGGAGAGGTTCCGCTGCATTAATATGCGGTTCCGAGGATCGCTAGTCAGGGCTGACAGTCTGGAAGGCTCCCGTCGCTCTACGCCCCCACGGAGCTCCTCAGAGCGGCGACCATCACCTCCGGCTCCTAAGCCACGCCCCCAAATACCGATAATTTAAACCTGATGGTATTTAGCGAAAACTTTGAAAAATGCACTAAAGTGCATTTTTCAAAGTTCCAGGTTACACACACATGCCCTTGGGGCATGTGTGTGCGCAACATGGGTGCACATATCAATTTCAGGGGTGCAACAGGGTGTCCTTTTGGCACCCTGGCACCTTGAATTGCATGCGCAATTTGTGAGTACCTATTGGGTACTCGCAAATTGCGCATGCAATTTCCCATTCATTCCTATGGGCCTCTAGGTCCAAAGGGATGAATGGGAAGCCATTCCTTAATTGCGACTCGCAATTTGCGAGTCGCAATTAAGGAATGTTTGGGAATCGCTATTTTTTAGCGTTTCCTACATGCATAGGCTCTTGCAATTCCTTAATTGCGATTCCTTAATAATCGCAATTAAGGAATCACAAAAGCCTACTTTGATGCATGTGCCCCATAGCCTTTTTTGTTTCAGATGTAATTTCCTGTTGATGCGTATTGCAGTTAACTTTCAATTGTATTTCCCTTTTGACATTTTTTTTTTAATTGTACAATGTCTGTAAAAAATAGTTTTGATCAAGGGATTTTAAAGGAGTCCAAAAGCCAAGCTTATTTGCAACTTGGCACAATACCAAAATAAGACCTCCCTTAATCTCCCCCAAGAAAAAACCTTATTAAACTTGTACATTGCTAATAGGATGTATGTTGCTTTGTTGAATGGAATGATGTCCTAATCCTTAACTTAGATTGCGTCTCTGATTCAAACAGAAACTGACTCTCTTGTTCAGGCCCTATCCCTCACTTCATGCTCCGACGCCTGGCACTGTGCCACAGCTACAAGGAATGAGATCTGTCACCACTCCCAGGCACCCCGCCCTGATCTATTTGCTGCAGGCCTTGCCCTCGGGCCTGTCGTTATATATTTACCCTATAACGGTTAATTTGTGCCACAATCTCATTTCTAAGTGGTTATACCGTCATGTTATCTTTGTTTCTGAATGCAGGTAATTTATTTCGTGGCACCTCACAAGAGAAACTTCGCTAAATTGATAACGTGCAGTTTTTGCTATTCTACTTGTTTTCCTGGTAAAAGTGTCCTTTTTGAGAAGCCAGATTGGTGTTCTTGCTATAAGAAGGCTTTAGCAGAAGGGCAAAAGGCCGTAAAAAAGAAACAAGTAAAATCATCCCTTCCCTCCAGGCCACACCCAGAGCCTGAGGCATATAACATGTGACCCCCTAGCCCCATCCTGTTGTTTTTTTCTGCGGATTACTTCCTGGCAAGACTTCATCGTGGGGGGTGCTGGCTGTGCCTCCGTGCAAGTGAGTGTGAAGCGGTCTGCTTTTGCAGCCGTTGGTTCCCCTACGTGCCTGTCACAGGCGGGTGTGTTTGAGTCCCTGCTTTAGCGGGACTGTGGGGTTGGGGGGTCCGGACTGCCTGGTGTGGGGTAGTGGGTCCCTGCTGCAGCTTCCCCTCTTCCGGGTTTGTTCCCTGCTCTAGCGGGAACACCCGGGGAAGGAGGGGAGGTGTGTTGGGCGTCGCTGGCCTTTCTATGCGCGCCAAGGGCGTGGCAGATCGGCTCCTCCTCGGAGGTCTTTTACGGGGTCTCGGTGCTCGTCTCGTTTTGAGCCCATGTTCCCCTCTGTTGTTGGCGGATGTCTCTGCATGACTATGAGGTGGACTGCACCTTGTGGAAACCTGCGGTTCCTTGGCGGTTTCATGGTTGGTGGTGGGCCACCGTGTGAGCCCGCTCGTTGTGAGGGCTGCCTGTTGTTGGAGCCGCTGGGGGTTTTCAGTTTCCCAGTGAAGCAGAGGGCAGGGGCTGCTGTACAAAGGTTTGTGTCCCTGTTCCTTTGTGGATTTAGTCGCGCTTTACCCCTGTAGTTGTGGGTTCGCGGCTGGTGTTCCCTGGTTGGGGATTCCCTGTCATTTGAGACGGTGTTCTCAGTCGTGTGTTTGTGAGTTTAGTTGTGCTTTACCCCTGTGGTTGAAGGGTTCGCGGCGGTTGTTCCCTGGTAGGGGATTCCTTGTCATTTGAGACGGTATTCTCAAAAGTGTGTGGGGCGCTTACCTGGGGGTGCACTGGTTCCTGGGGCAGGGGCTTCTGGGCTCCTTCAGGTTCCTTACAGTTGGGGCCTGATCCTGTCATTTCCTTTATGGGGTTGATGTTGTCTCTGATTGGCCGGTTTGAGGGCCGGCCTTCAGTCCGGTTGGGGATTGGATTTGGGTCCAGGTGGCGTTCCCTGGTTGGCCCTTGTGGATATTTCATTGATTGGTCTGGGGTATTTATTGGGAGCTGGTTCTCTGTTCTCCTGTTCACATCATGGAGGGTAGAGGTTCGGACGTGTGTGAGCTCCGCTGTGAGGAGGAGGTGGTGGTCGCTGGGCCTTCCGCTGCTCCTTCCCTGGCAGATGTGCAGAAGATGATTGAGGCTGCTGTGGCTGCGGCCTTTATGGCTCGTGAGCCCAAGGGGCCTAAGAGGCTGAAGTTGGATGCCTCTGTTGATGTAGATCCGGATGTGGATTCGGATGAGGTGAAGGGTCGTTTTGGCCAGGGGGCTGACCTTCACAGTATTCTGCAACATGTTCGGGACAATTTAGGGTTCCCTAGTCCCGTGGAGGATGGAGAGTCGGAAGACTTTTTCACCAATTACCAGAAGAAGGAGCCTGAAAGCCTCCCTATTCATAAATCTGTGAGAAATGTTCTGGAGGGGGAGTGGAAGGATGTGGACAAGGATGCCTTTCCCCGGTTTCTGGCTAGGAGGTGTCCTTTGCAGGGGTTCACTGAGGAGTTCCCGGCTGTGGTGAAGGTGGATTCCCTGCTGGCTGGTATGGCTTCCCAGAGCCTGGTGGTGTCCGAGGATGCGGTTCCTTCAGATCCTGGGGACAAACGGGTTGAGAGGCCCTTGAAGCGGTCCTTTGCTGCCTCTAATCTTGCTGTTCGGTCTGCGGCGTACACCAGCTATCTGGTTCAGTCGCTTCTTAAGGATTGCCAGGGTATTTCTGAGCAGCTCTTGCAGGATGACTCTGGGCAATAGCTCACTTAATTTCCACGACGGCCCCCAGCGCCTTGAGACCCGTAAGGGTGAGTAGTTCGCGCTTTACAAATACGGATTTAGATCCCTCTGAATCTTTGTCCATATTGGAGCAACAGTTGCGTTTCCTGGCAGATTTGTCCATCGATCCCCTCAGTGCAGCGGCTGCAGCGTCTGGGGCCTCGGTGGCTGCTCGGAGGCAGTTGTGGCTTAAACATTGGAAGGTGGAGGCTGCTCAAAAGGCTGCCCTGATGAAGCTTCCCTTCACTGGCACTAAACTGTTTGGGGAACCTTTGGAGGCGTTAATTAAAAAGACTGCTGAGGACAAGAAATTGTTGGCTCCGATCCGCTCTTCTCAGAAGGGCAAGTTTGCGGGTTATAAGAGGGCTTTTGGACAGGCGTTTCAATCTAAAATGGCTACCCAGCCCTTTCGTGGTAGGGGACGTGGCCGGGGTGTCCCTTCCTTCCACAAGTCCCGGAGTCATCAGGGTGCCTCCTCTTCTGCCGGTCCCTCCAAATCGTGACTATGTGGGGATGCCAGTTGGGGGTTGCCTCTCCTCTTTTTTTCCTGTTTGGGAGGAATTTGTTCGAGATCAATGGGTCCTGCTGTAGTGTAGCTCCTATTTCCCTAATAGGCTCTGCGCATTGGAATAATATACCCTTGACCTTGCCAGGTAGGTCGCTCCCCCGCCACACAGCTCCGCCTGTGTTGTCCTGCCCGCTGCTGCTGCTGGTAAGCTCGCCCCTCTGCTGTTGCCTCGGTGCCCGTTTTGCTTCTGTTCCCCTCGTGCCCCCATTTTGTGTGTCCATTTTGCTTTCTGTTTCCCCTCGTGCCCCCATTCTGTGTGTCCATTTTTTTGCCTTCTGTTTCCCCTCGCTGCCCCCATTTCATGTGTCCATTTTGCCTTCTGTTTCCCCTCGTGCCCCCATTTCTTGTGCCCATTTTTGCCTTCTGTCTCCCCTCATGCCCCCATCTCCTGTGTCCATTTTTGCCTTCTGTCTCCCCTCGTGCCCCCATCTCCTGTGTCCATTTTTGCCTTCTGTTTCCTCGTGCCCCCATCTCCTGTGTCCATTTTTGCCTTCTGTTTCCCCTCGTGCCCCCATTTCTTGTGCCCATTTTTGCCTTCTGTCTCCCCTCGTGCCCCCATCTCCTGTGTCCATTTTTGCCTTCTGTTTCCCCTAGTGCCCCCATCTCCTGTGTCCATTTTTGCCTTCTGTTTCCCCTCGTGCCCCCATTTCTTGTGCCCATTTGTGCCTTCTGTCTCCCCTCGTGCCCCCATCTCCTGTGTCCATTTATGCCTTCTGTTTCCCCTCGTGCCCCCATCTCCTGTGTCCATTTTTGCCTTCTGTTTCCCCTCGTGCCCCCATTTCTTGTGCCCATTTTTGCCTTCTGTCTCCCCTCGTGCCCCCATCTCCTGTGTCCATTTTTGCCTTCTGTTTCCCCTCGTGCCCCCATCTCCTGTGTCCATTTTTGCCTTCTGTTTCCCCTCGTGCCCCCATTTCTTGTGCCCATTTTTGCCTTCTGTCTCCCCTCGTGCCCCCATCTCCTGTGTCCATTTTTGCCTTCTGTTTCCCCTCGTGCCCCCATCTCCTGTGTCCATTTTTGCCTTCTGTTTCCCCTCGTGCCCCCATTTTGCTGTGCCCAACTTTGCCTTCTGTACCCCCCGTTGCCTCTCTCCACTCCCGCCGCTGCATCCCCTGCGGCCCCGCCCCCCTGACTGCCCATTCGCTGCCCCTGCCTCCCGCCTCCCAGCTGCTCCTCCCTCCCAGCTCCCCATATATGGCGGCCGCTGCACGGTGAGGAGAGTGACCCTTGACCTTGCCAGGTAGGTCACTCCCCCGCCACACAGCTCCGCCTGTGTTGACCTGCCCGCTGCTGCTGCTGGTAAGCTCGCCCCTCTGCTGTTGCCTCAGTGCCCGTTTTGCTTCTGTTCCCTTTGTGCCCCCATTTTGTGTGTCCATTTTGCTTTCTGTTTCCCCTCGTGCCCCCATTCTGTGTGTCCATTTTTTTGCCTTCTGTTTCCCCTCGCTGCCCCCATTTCTTGTGTCCATTTTGCCTTCTGTTTCCCTCGTGCCCCCATTTCTTGTGCCCATTTTTGCCTTCTGTCTCCCCTCGTGCCCCCATCTCCTGTGTCCATTTTTGCCTTCTGTCTCCCCTCGTGCCCCCATCTCCTGTGTCCATTTTTGCCTTCTGTTTCCCCTCGTGCCCCCATCTCCTGTGTCCATTTTTGCCTTCTGTTTCCCCTCGTGCCCCCATTTCTTGTGCCCATTTTTGCCTTCTGTCTCCCCTCGTGCCCCCATCTCCTGTGTCCATTTTTGCCTTCTGTTTCCCCTCATGCCCCCATCTCCTGTGTCCATTTTTGCCTTCTGTTTCCCCTCGTGCCCCCATTTCTTGTGCCCATTTTTGCCTTCTGTCTCCCCTCGTGCCCCCATCTCCTGTGTCCATTTTTGCCTTCTGTTTCCCCTCGTGCCCCCATCTCCTGTGTCCATTTTTGCCTTCTGTTTCCCCTCGTGCCCCCATCTCCTGTGTCCATTTTTGCCTTCTGTTTCCCCTCGTGCCCCCATTTCTTGTGCCCATTTTTGCCTTCTGTCTCCCCTCGTGCCCCCATCTCCTGTGTCCATTTTTGCCTTCTGTTTCCCCTCGTGCCCCCATCTCCTGTGTCCATTTTTGCCTTCTGTTTCCCCTCGTGCCCCCATTTCTTGTGCCCATTTTTGCCTTCTGTCTCCCCTCGTGCCCCCATCTCCTGTGTCCATTTTTGCCTTCTGTTTCCCCTCGTGCCCCCATCTCCTGTGTCCATTTTTGCCTTCTGTTTCCCCTCGTGCCCCCATCTCCTGTGTCCATTTTTGCCTTCTGTTTCCCCTCGTGCCCCCATTTTGCTGTGCCCAACTTTGCCTTCTGTACCCCCCGTTGCCTCTCTCCACTCCCGCCGCTGCGTCCCCTGCGGCCCCGCCCTCCTGACTGCCCATTCGCTACCCCTGCCTCCCGCCTCCCAGCTGCTCCTCCCTCCCAGCTCCACATATATGGCGGCCGCTGTGCGGCCGCGCCGCCGGCGCGCCTAAGGCAAGCCCGTCTGCGCCCGTCCGCGCCTGGACCGCGCCCAGGGCCAGAACCCCTGGGCCGCGCGCCCCCGCTCCAGCCTCGAGGACCGACGCCGTTACGATGCCACCACACTCCACGCTCTCAACCCCGGACGGACACACAACTGTTTCAAGGCCGCCCCGAAATGCACACATGGCCCCTTCACCTGCCGGAACTGCAGCTACACCAGCCTCAGAGCCACCGAAGCGCCCGCCAAGAAGGACCTCAACCACCTCCGATGCATCCTACTGAACACCCGCTCTGCACGCAAACACGCAGTTGAGCTCTGGGACCTGCTCGACACATCATCACCAGACGTCGCCTTCCTGACAGAGACCTGGATGAACGACTCCTCGGCACCCGACATCGCCATAGCCATCCCAGACGGCTATAAGATCACCCGCAGAGACCGCGTCAACGGAGTAGGAGGAGGAATCGCCATCGTCCACAAGAACTCCATCAGGGTCTCGACCAGCACCGACGACTTTCTCTGCACCGCCGAACACATGCACTTCCAGATCCACACGGACCCCAACACCACCCTTAGAGGCACCCTTGTCTACAGACCCCCTGGGCCCCGACCCCAGTTCAGCGACTCCATCGCCGACTTCATCAGCACGCACGCCCTGACCTCTACCGACTACATCCTCCTCGGAGACCTGAACTTTCACCTGGAGAACAACAACGACAGCAACTCCACCACCCTGATCGACAACCTCGCCAACCTCGGACTGAGACAGCTCGTCACAACACCGACCCATTCCGCCGGCCACACGCTCGACCCCGTCTTCTCAAGCTCCCACGTCTCCTTCAGCCACACCACGGAACTCCTCTGGACCGACCACCGCTGCATCCACTTCACCTTCCAGAAACCCACCACACACCACCGCACCCAACAGATCCCACGCCGCTGCTGGAGCAAAGTCACCGAAGACCAACTACGGGCAAACCTCGCTCTCAGCCCTCCCTCTGACCCATCCAACACCGACGACGCTGCCTGCAACCTCAGACGATGGATAGACGACTGTGCCAACACCCTCGCCCCGCTGAAAAAACTCACCTACAGTGACACCACCAAAAGAGCCAGCTGGTTCACCCTGGAACTCCTAGCTTCCAAGCGTACCTGCCGGAAACTAGAGAAGAAATGGCACAGTGATAAGACACCGGACAGCCACGCAGCCCACAAAGACGCCATCCGTAACCACCACCACCTCATCAGGTCCGCCAAGAGAATCTCCTTCAAAGACCGCCTCGACAACAACGCACACAACAGCAAGGAGCTCTTCAACATCGTGAAGGAACTCTCCAACCCCAGCTCCAACACCAACGACATCCCGCCGTCACAAGCCCTGTGCGATTCCCTCGCCACCTTCTTCCACCGCAAGATCGCCGACATCCACGACAGCTTCAACACCCAGACAGCCCCAACTAAGACCGATGCACCAGACCCGACGCACACCATCGACCACGACCCCTTGCCAGCCTGGGCCAGCGTGAACATCGATGACACCATCAAGACCATGAGCACAATACACTCCGGCTCCCCGTCAGACCCTTTCCCGCACCACATCTTCAACAAAGCCAGCAGCTCCATCGCACCCCACCTGTGCAACATGATCAATCTCTCCTTCGAGACCGCGACCTTCCCAGAGAGCTGGAAACACGCAGAGATCAACGCCCTACTAAAAAAAACCAAGGCGGACCGGAGAGACCTCAAGAACTTCCGGCCCATCTCCCTGCTTCCGTTCCCAGCCAAGGTCATCGAGAAGATCGTCAACAAACAGCTAACCCGATACCTCGAAGAAAACAACATCCTGGACCCATCCCAATCAGGGTTCCGCAGCAACCACAGCACTGAGACTGCCCTCATCGCCGCCACCGACGACATCAGGACCCTGCTGGACAACGGTGAGACCGCAGCCCTCATCCTGCTGTACCTCTCCGCCGCCTTCGACACTGTCTGCCACCGCACTCTACGCGCACGCCTCCACGACGCAGGGATCCGAGACAAGGCCCTGGAATGGGCCACCTCCTTCCTCGCCGGCAGAACCCAGAGAGTCCGCCTCCCACCATTCCGATCCGAAGCCTCCGAGATCATCTGCGGCGTACCCCAGGGATCATCCCTCAGCCCAACACTGTTCAACATCTACATGGCCCCGCTCACACGCATCGCCAGACAGCATGACCTCAACATAATCTCCTACGCCGACGACACTCAACTGATCCTCTCCCTCACCAAGGACCCCCTCGCAGCCAAATCCAACCTCCATGAAGGAATGAAGGCCGTCGCTGATTGGATGAAGATCAGCCGACTAAAGCTGAACACGGACAAGACAGAGGTCCTCATCCTCGGCTCCAACCCCTCAGCCTGGGATGACTCCTGGTGGCCAACGACACTGGGAGCAGCCCCAACACCCACCGACCACGCACGCAACCTGGGAGTCATCCTCGACTCAACGCTCTCCATGGCCAAGCAAGTCAACGCAGTCTCCTCCTCCTGCTTCAACACCCTCCGCATGCTTCGCAAGATCTACAGGTGGATCCCGACAGATACAAGAAGAACAGTCACCCAGGCCCTCGTCAGTAGCAGACTTGACTATGGGAACGCCCTCTACGCGGGAGCCCCGGCCAAGCTCATCAAGCTACTGCAACGCATACAAAACGCCTCCGCATGCCTGATCCTCGACGTACCACGCCACAACCACATCACCCCCCACCTGAGGAACCTGCACTGGCTCCCCGTCGACAGGAGAATCTCCTTCAAACTCCTCATCCACGCACACAAGGCACTCCACAAGACTGGCCCAGCCTACCTCAACAGACGACTCTTCTTCTACGTCCCCAACCGCCAGCTCCGCTCCGCCGACCTCTCCCTCGCCACCGTCCCTCGCATTCGAAGAACAACCACCGGCGGCAGATCCTTCTCCCATCTCGCCGCCAAGACCTGGAACACCCTTCCACTAAGCCTACGACAGACCCAAGACCTGCTGACCTTCAGGAGGCTACTCAAGACCTGGCTGTTCGACCAGTAGCAGCACCCCCCCCCCTTTTTTTCCCCAGCGCCTTGAGACCCTCGCGGGTAAGTAGTGCGCTCTACAAATTCTGTGATTGATTGATATAGGTTTGACATAGGACTGAGGTCGGTATGTCCCTATTGAGTATATTAAACTTAATTACTTGTGCCAGCTAGCTCAGAGGCCACTAGAAACTCCTTGGTAAACAAGAAGGGAGTAGTTTCTGGCAGCCGCAAAACATGACAACTTTGTTTCCCTTTAGAATCAGAACGTGTCCCAGAGTCGTGGAAACAATAGATAACCGTTTCACTCAGCTCACTCGTGCATACTTAGTTTTCCTCAAAGTTACACAGAAAGAATAGACGGGCGTTTCAATAAAAGATTTATTGAACAGTCTTGTTTCTCGTGTAAGTAATATGTGCTGTTACGATCACAAGACAGTGGGCCTGATTCACAGAACTAACTTACGTCAAAAACGTAAAGTTAGTACTTTTTGGTATTCACAGAATACACTTACTCATTTTGGTATTCACTGAATGAACTTACTCATTTCGGTATTCACAGAAGTTAGTAGTCCTAACTTTAGGACTCCTAAATGCCTACTGTGAATACCGAAAGTCTTAAAGTTAGGATTTTTCTCAGTTTAGGAGTAGTAAAGTTAGGACTCCTAACTTTAGGACTCCTAAATGCCTTCTGTGAATACCGAAAGTCTTAAAGTTAGGATTTTTCTCAGTTTAGGAGTAGTAAAGCAATGTTCGCTAAGGGTGGGCGGCAAATTCCGTTCCGCTCGCGGAACTTGCGAAATTTCGGCATTTCCGCGTTCCGCGCGGAAGGCGGAAATGTCGAAACTTCCGCGATCCGCGGCGGAACGGAATTCGGGGGCATGGAAGCACTTCCAGATATAAATAAAGCAGGTGCCCGAGTTGAAGTTCAAATTCTGTAACGCATTAATCAGCACAAACAATTCGTGAACAAGGTCGAGGCTAAGCAGGAGTGCTTTCTGCCCATATCTACCGTCAAACATTAGCTGTAATCCCTGATGGAGTCTTTGCATCCTTGATTTTCTCGAGCGCAATCCCCGTGTAGGTCCAGTGACCAGGAGGTTCTTTCTCCTCATCTGCTGCTCATATCGTGCTCTGAACCTTTATAAACAAGAGGCATGTGAACTCGCATGGAAGCCCCGCCCGTTTGGCCCCGCCCCACATACACTGGCGGTATGCAACGTCTTCCCGCCCTTTCCCCACTTTGATGGACAGCTTACTCAAAGACCCCGGCGCCTTTCCGGAGCAGTGGCAAAGTTACAGACACACAAGGTCACTGGAGACAATTCTGCTGGGCCTTTACGCAGCTGTAGTGTAGGAAAGGCACTATACATTTACCCAACGAGGTAGCACTTACTGATTAGCCAGTAGAAAGTACTCCAGTTGAGTAGAGGTATTGCACAAAACGGTGGCATCTTCGTGGATAAATATGCAGGGCAGGATTCATTCTGGCACGATGCTCCTGTCACAAAAATTAAACCTCAACAGGAAGCACTTACAGATATAAATAAAGCAGGTGCCCGAGTTGAAGCTCAAATTCTGTAACGCATTAATCAGCACAAAAAATTCGTCAGCAAGGTCGAGGCTAAGCAGGAGTGCTTTCTGTCCAGATCTACCGTCAAACATTAGCTGTAATCCTTGATGGAGGTCTTTGCATCCTTGATTTTCTCGAGCGCAATCCCCGTGTAGGTCCAGTGGCCAGGAGGTTCTTTCTCCTCATCTGCTGCTCAGATCGTGCTCTGACCCTTTATAAACAAGAGGCATGTGAACTCGCATGGAAGCCCCGCCCGTTTTGCCCCGCATACACTAGTGGTATGAACGTCTTCCCGCCCTTTCCCCACTATGATGGACAGCTTAATCAAAGGACCCCGGCGCTTTCGGCGCTGTGGCAAAGTTACAGACACACAGGTCACTGGGGTCAATTCTTCTGGACCTTTACGCAGCTGTAGTGTAGGAAAGGCACTATACATTTACCCAACGAGGTAGCACTTACTGATTAGTCAGTAGAAAGTACTCCAGTTGAGTAGAGGTATTGCACAAAACGGAGGCATCTTCTTGGATAAATATGCAGGGCAGGTGTGCAGAATTCATGAGCGTTGTTAAGCAGATGTGCCTTCTCTCCATTTCCAACGTGAAAAGTTAGCTGTAATCCTTGATGGAGGTCTTTGCATCCTTGATTTTCTCGAGCGCAATCCTCGTGTAGAATTCGTGAGCGTTGTTAAGCAGATGTGCCTTCTCTCCATTTCCAACGTGAAAAGTTCGCTGTAATACTTGATGGAGGTCTTTGCATCCTTGATTTTCTCGAGCGCAATCCTCGTGTAGAATTCGTGAGCGTTGTTAAGCAGATGTGCCTTCTCTCCATTTCCAACGTGAAAAGTTAGCTGTAATCCTTTATGGAGGTCTTTGCATCCTTGATTTTCTCGAGCGCAATCCTCGTGTAGAATTCGTGAGCGTTGTTAAGCAGATGTGCCGTCTCTCCATTTCCAACGTGAAAAGTTAGCTGTAATCCTTGATGGAGGTCTTTGCATCCTTGATTTTCTCGAGCGCAATCCCGTGTAGGTCCAGTGGCCAGGAGGTCCTTTCTCCTCATCTGCTGCTCAGATCGTGCTCTGACCCTTTATAAACAAGATGCATGTGAACTCGCATGGAAGCCCCGTCCGTTTTGCCCCGCATACACTAGTGGTATGCAACGTCTTCCCGCCCTTTCCCCACTATGATGGACAGCTTACTCAAAGGACCCTGGCGCCTTTCCGGCGCGGTGGCAAAGTTACAGACACACAGGTCACTGGGGTCAATTCTTCTGGTCCTTTACGCAGCTGCAGTGTAGGAAAGGCACTATACATTTACCAAACGAGGTAGCACTTACTGATTAGCCAGTAGAAAGTAGTCCAGTTGAGTAGAGGTATTGCACAAAACGGTGGCATCTTCGTGGATAAATATGCAGGGCAGGATTCATTCTAGGACGATGCTCGTCTGCCCCTGAGAGTGACCCTGCATAGATTACAACTTGTAATGTATGCAGGGTCACTCTCAGGGGCAGACGAGCATCGTCAGAGAATGAACAACACAGGCGCAGCAAAATCTCAGCGAGCACGCGAAATTCCGCGTGCTCGCGGAGATTTCTTGCCGTTTCGCGGAATTTTGCGTAACGCAACTCCGCAAATTCCGCCCACCCCTAATGTTCGCGTCCTGTGTGCCTGTAGATCCATCTCGTACCTCAGCAGCAGCCAGAAGCATCTGTGAGATCTCAATGAATGCCGTCATCAGGATTGGTAGCCTCTGGGGACAACACAGAGCATGGGCCATTATCGGGTCCAGCAGAGTATCGATATCCGTTGGCGTTGCTGATGGAAATGTTAGACAGGTGTCTAACACGCATTCTTCACCGCATAGCAGGCATCGTAGGACAGGTAAGATGCAATCTTGCCAGATTGGTCTGAATGACAGGAACCACGTGGTATTAAGTTCCCGTAGAAGAGTCATGCCCAAAAGCTGTACTATTCGCTCACGGCACTTTCGTTCAAGGAGAGCTTTCTCCATTTCGCTCGGAGTGATGTCTGCGAATAGGCTGGCCATAGTGTAATAGCAGGAAGAGAAATTTGCCACAGAACCATTGCAAGCCCCATGTAAAGTAATGTCCTGACATATAAGTGAACCGCTCAGTGCACTTTTACAGTGTATACCGTTCAAAAACACTTCACGATCCCCACTCCAACATCTATATGTATACGGTAAATTCCAAGATGTCTTAATGTATTCCTTACCCAACCTTTCATATTTGCCTGCTTGCTTCTGTTTGAGGCAATACAGAAACTGAAAAGTAGTCACAGGTAGTGTGATTTTGCCATGAATGAGCCATTCTGTAGCTGGTTTTTCTGCCACTGTGAATGGTAATTTGTCCAATTTCTCAATGCTCAGCACTGTATACTTTGCTCCCCTTTGTGCCAGTTCGATCTGTTCATCAGTTAGATTGTATTCTGCAAACAGAGCTGACGTGTTGATAAAACGCCAAGGCACATAGCCCGCGCGCAAGGATTGCAGCGTCCAGCTTAATAACACAATAGAACGTAATTGAGACTGGCCTTGCTGTAACATCGCCAAATCCTGTTCTAGTATGTCGATAGCAGAGGATACAATGTTGTCCAATGAATATATTCTGGAGGACAAAGTTGTTAACCCATTGTCGACCACAGTGAGTGTTTTTTCTAAATTAATACGATCAAGTTCACGTATTCGTTCTGCGGCCTCCATCTGTGACACTTTCCATGCTTCATTATAAGCAGCATAGATGCCGGCATATATGAAACGTTGTTGACGTGGTTTTCTTGGTCCAAGCAAGAATTCCCTAAGGTCTGCGTCTTCTTTAAGTAAGGATAAGTGTTGTTTCACATCCTGTAGTGTAGATTCCTGCAGCCAATCGAGGCACAATTTACCTACACTGTATGTTGTTACTACCCCCGGATGCTGTCTTCGGACGTATCTTGGGTCTGGCCTATGAATAGTAAAGCCCTGAGTTTTATTCAGGAATCTTTCCTGACAGTTGTTCGTGTCTGTGGGCCAGATCAAACATTTTCTCCAATCAGTATTAGATCTGTTGAATTATAGTATTTGGTCAACTGTAACCGCTGCATGTGTTTTGTTATCACTTGCAGGTGTTGGTACAGTAGGTATTTTCATCTCTTTTATCTTGGCTAATCCAAGACAAGATGTCTGTTGGACAGTTTCATTCAAAAACATTATTTGTTCAGGGATGATACAGGCTCTAAATAAAGCTTCTATCCCCTGCACTTGCCAATCTTTAGTACCCCAGACAGATTTTGTGTCTATTTTGTCTTTCCATAAGTCGAAACCTTGTCTAGACAGTTGGGCAATAAATGCAGCAGAATAAATCTGTTTTGTATTAGTTAACATAATTTTCAGTCCTGTTTTGTTTATATTTTTATAGTAAAACGTTTCTGGATCAGATATATTATAACCTGAAAAATATGGAAACTTATTAGCAAATGTTTTTGAACTACCTTGTGGTGGTGTAGGACAATGCTCCCATTGGTTAAACATAAACACATTTCTAGGGTTTGCAGATTTATGCAAATAATGATGACCATAGTGGTTATAGCAATACAGTTGTTCATAGTCTGATGAACCCTCTAAATATTCATTTTTAGAAAATGCAGCAGATCTTTCTAGGTCAAACATTATGTCATTAACAGTCTCAAAGTCCCAATCATCAGAATAGGTACTGGACGAAATGAGATCACTTAGTGAAATTTTAAATAAATGTGGAATGTTCAATTTCTCCGTCGGGCCAAAAATATCAAAATCTGTTTTGTCCCACACTATACCATCCTTTATAGGAATGGCTGTGATGTTCACTGTTGACAAGTCTCTTGCTTCACAATGGGAAGATTTATGAGGTTTCAAAAGTAAGTTCACATCTTTTCCTTCAGTGTTCACATGGATGTATCTGTCATTTATAAGCACGCTCATAGTCATAACCAAAGCTAGCCAAAGCAGGAAAACAAATATTCCAGATATAATCCAGAGTTCAATCCATGGTGAAACCAGATAAGTCTTTTTCAGAAAGTGAAGAAAGTCTTGTACTTGCTGCTTGAATTTTGATGATGCTGGCGTCGTTTCAGGTTCACTCGGATCTTCTGAGAACGTATCAAAGTTAATGAAATAGCCAGAAGCACTTCTGTCAATTGTTGGAATTGCATCAGGATTTGTAGAAATCGCTGGAACCAGTTGATCACTTGTTACATTGGTGTAGACAGGTGTATTTGGACGAACTGTGACTTGATTTTCAAGAGGGACGAGTTCCATTGCATTGTTGCATATTCCTACATCTGTTGCTGCTGAATTCTCGAATGTTATCAGTCTTTCAGTCTGAACCTCTTGGATAGTAGCGAGAGGAGTGCGTCTGCTACTAGGTCGGAGTCCACGAGGCCTACTATTTAGTATTGGCCACATACTGTGGTTTGATGAGGTCGATGGACACAAATCTTTTCTCCTTTCTTCCAGCAAGGGGCGGCAGAAGTACTGTTCTAGTTCCTTGAACTGCTAGGACAGGTACTGGTTGTCTGTAAGAAGGTCCAAATTCCTTCTTGTCCGCAATCTTTTCTCTGACTAGATCCCCAACTTTTGGAATCCAGACAGGCCTTGCTGGGACCGCCGGATTTTCCCCAGTGGTGGTTGGCTGCAGGAATACGTTGCTTTGTTTCGATCTTAGTTCATTGAGTTCCTGTAAAACAGCCAAACGATCTTTGATATCAAACGGTTTATTTTCCACCACTGGGCCTACTTAATCGAGGTCTGGTACCCACATTCTTATCCCAAATAGAATGGAGTGACCCCCCCTAGAGAACTTCTTGGCAGGTTATTCAATGAGCGTTGGACCCCATAAAGATGTTTGACCCACCCATCACCCGAACCTAATACCCTAGCTGTTATAGACTGCTTTATGTCCCAGTTTTTCCTTTCCACAACCGAATTTCCCTCAGGATGGAATGGAGAGGAGTACCGCAATGCAACGCCCAGACTGGCCATGGCTTCTTTGTAAACCCGAGAGCTAAACGCAGGGCCCTGGTCAGAATGTAGCGTGCCTATTGCGTATGTGCGATAAAGACTCGCAAATCTTTTATAACAGTTCGAGCATCAGCCGAGCGCTGAGGCCATATCCATAGGAACCTAGAGCATGAATCCACTGCAACCATGATATATTTATAGTTACCATCCCTTTGCAAGGGACCGCAGTGGTCCAGGTAAACACAAGCTAATGGTTTGTCTGAAATTAACAGGGGTGTCTGCGCAGGGCGTTTCACTGTGGAGACTTTCATCTGTTGGCATATATCACATTCTAAAACATAGTTCTTTGTTTGTTTCCGAATGCCAGGCCACCAATATCTTTGCTTGAGTAAAGATACTGTTGCAGAAACACCTGCATGGGCAGAAGCTATCCCTTCGTGTGCTTCTAGGATTAGTCCTAATCTACGTTCCTTGTTTGGAATTACCCTATCCCCCACTCCAGGGATTCGAGCAAAAGGAACGTTGTTCGCATCAATTACATAAGACAGTGGTTCCCAAACTTTTTCGACCCGCGGCTCCCTTGACCCATTGGCCATTGCCCGTGGCTCCCCACTTTAACTTTTATTGGAGGGTGGGGGGGATGTAAGCCCAGTTTCGGGAGTACTTACATTTTTCTCCCTGAAAATAATTGGGATGAAGCTGATGAAGGTATTATAATCATTTAAGCAGGGTGTTTCATATTTTAATAAGGCGGCACCTCTAATAAAATATTCCTAGTAACACTTCTTTGCCCATGCCTTTTTTAGAGTACCCTCTCAAACTTTTTTTATCCCACTTACATTGCTAGATAGCACCCCTATGAATGTAGGTCCTATTGCCAAAGTGTTTCTGCGCTTGAAGAATATTTGCATGCACTTCCATTTCTCCCCATGTCATACGTGCCAACACACGTGCCTCATCAGGGTGACTCTGATTTTTAAGCGTCCCTCTTTCTTGCTTCCAAAAATTGGCATTATGATGTATATGGTGTTTTACTTCCCTGTGCTGAAGGAGAGAGCAGGCCTGTCTAGAAATGTGTGTGTACTGAAAGAAATATGTACTGGAAGTACCTATGGTTCAAGAACAAGTGTCAATACTTAATAATACTTAATGTGTTTAATAGACAGGACAACTGTACTTTCCTGATAACTTGCATTGGTGTAAAATGCATTTGGAAAAAAACTAAACTATCAACAAGTCTAACAAAATGTATCAGGTATCTTCCGCTTACTTTGGGAGTTGTGGAACGTGGGGATCTAGTGAAATATGGAGGTCATCTCCGTCGACATGCCATCAATTAAGCACTACGTTTACAGCTTTAGGCATGATACTTACAAATCATCAACATCATGCGTTTAAGTCTAATTAGTTTAACTGAAGCCAACAGACCCTTCAACATTAAATACATTAAAGTGCTTGGTGCGCGGCTCCCCTGGATAGGTTTGGCGGCTCCCCAGGGAGCCACGGCGCACAGTTTGGGAACCACTGACATAAGAGTACTTGAGTGGAAACTTTTTTGGTAACGCTGCACCACTGCCTTTGCTTGTAGCATTGACAGCCAACATTATCTCACTGTCTATTTTTGTTTTTGAACGAGTGATCGCAGCTACGGAAGCCGTCTGAACAGCCCCCTTTGCGGCTTCGTCAGCCAATGAATTCCCTGCAACGTGAACGCCATCACGTTGATGACTCAGTGTGTGGATCACGTGAGCCTTTGGTAGTTCATTTTTCAACTGAACTACTTGTTCCCAAAGCATTTTGTGCTTTATTGTGCCACCTTTCGCTTCTTTGAAACCATTTTCAAGACAGTTGTGTATATATTCATTATACAACTGAACACAGTAAAAGGAATCACACACTATTAGCGTGGGGAATTCTCGATCTGTACTTTCAAGTGCCAGTTTGAATGCTTGTAGTTCAGCTCGCTGAGCTGTACAATCCCCTAGATATTGAGTTTTTGTGACCATAGGTCTGAAGATGCCATCTCGCATGCGACCTTTAACGATTGCACACGCTGCACTGTAAGCTTGCTTACTCCCTGTTGCGGGTTGTGCGGATCCGTCAGTGTAAATTATGAATTTGTGCTGATTGAGAGGCAGAATTTCAGTGGGCAGAGGACATTCTTGTTCATATTGCAAGAACGCTTGTGTTTTTAAATCAGGATCAAAAACATATTCAACATCTGTTGCAGCAAGAGAATTAACCCATTGTATCCATCTTGGATGTAATGCTTTAGCATTTGGAATGCTTGCTTTTGTGACCGCTTCTAAAGCTGGTACTGGGGTTACGAAAATAATGTGTTTCCCTTGGGCTAAGGCTCTTTCTTTTGCTACAGCGGTTTGAAATGCTGTCAGAATTTTTTCAGTTGAAGTGAAGCTCAATTCCGCTTGTGTGTACAAATGAGATTTGTATGCGATTGGTATTTTTTCACCCTCATTAAATGTTAAGTAGGTGAATCCGCATTGACCCGAAATTATTCGGATCACCAGGTTGCGTTGACTTACGCGTGTTTGTAAGTGATTTGTTGCTAACATGTTAGCCTGGAGTGAACGCAAGATTTCTGTGTGTTCATGTGTCCAATTTTTGATTGAAAAATCAGGTTTGATTAATGCGTAGAGAGGTTTATCCCTTTCTGCGTAATTTAGAATGTATGTTCTTCCAAAATTTAGGAAACCCAGGACGGATTGTAAGTTTTTAGTGATTTTGGAGGTTGGAGCAGCGCACATTTCTCTAGAAAGTTAGCTGCCAAGCTCTTGCCTTCACTTGAAAGCTCATATCCTAGAAATAGGACATTGAGATGGGCAATTCTGGACTTTTGAAGTTGAATTTGTAGCCCTCAGAGGCGAAGCCCAGTATAATGGTGCTCACCCTGTTCAAGTGTTTGTCCAGGTCATCGTCTGTCAGATAGATGTCGTCGACATAGGACAATGCCTCATTGTCATAAATTTGTAGTAACTCCGTTACCCTCGCTGAGAATAACCCCGGGCTGTTCTTGAACCCTTGTGGGAGTCGACAAAATTGACGCTGGGTCCCCATTATGGAGGATGCTGTTAAGTACCTGCTTTCAGGTGCTATGTTTTGACAAAAGAAACCATTTGAGATGTCTAATGTGGTTTTATATTTTTTACGCACAATATTATTCATTAATGCTGTGCTATGTGCATTTTGCACTGCAAATGTTTTAGAACAAGTGTTTAAGTGTCTGTAATCCAAAACTAGACGATATGTGTTGTCTGGTTTGGAGACAGGAAACAAAGGATTGTTCATTGAGGAGGTGCATGTTTCAATCACCCCTTGGTATTCAAGTTGATCTAAGATCTCCTTGACCTGTTTTTTAGCTTCTTGCTTTATTGGGTACTGCCTGTGTGCAGTTGGTTCATGTTTCAGATGTATTTTATGGTGAGGTGAATCCTCATCCCATCCTACATGATTTTTATATAATGCTGGGGCCTGGGCTACTGCCCATTTCCTGGCATATGTATATTTTAGGTGAATTGGAATATGGTTGGAGAAGGCAGGCATAATAATGTCCTCGCCATGTGGGCACTCCCTGACAAATTGTGGTGGCCAGTCTTTTTCTGCTAGAAGTATGTCATAGCCCCTTGAAAGTTTTCCCCAAAAAAGTGCTTTCACCTGTCTAGGTATGTCTCCCTCCATCCGGAGTATTATTTCATATAACTTTTGTGGAGTACTAACCCTGGTGTCTACAGTCTCGACTATAATGTACTCATTCAAGTCCACTATCTCCAGAAGTTCCTTCAGGTTCTGGCGAGCTATTGTGACTTCTGCTGCACTGTCCAGCATTGTCTGAGCCCATTCTCCGTTCTTGAGTTGTGTTCTCAGTATTCTCGGCATGTCTGATCTTCAGACCTGCTACTTTCTTTTTGGAGAATTGAGGTTTTGTTTTATTTTTTGTAGCGTGTTTTTCTTCCTTGGATTTCACGCGTTCTTCTCTATGTTCTGACCGTCCTCTTCTTTCCGAAGTCTGTGACGAGATCTGAAAGGGACGAGAGGAACGTGTATCAGTATCTTGATACCTGTCAGGCTTTCTCAAATTATCCCTATTCCTGAGGTTATACCTCCTTTCAGAGGGCTCCTTTTGAGGAGACCTACCTCGGGATTGAGAATGTTTCTCATTTGAATGTTGTTTATTAGTATCCCACTTCTTTTTAGAAGATGTAGGAGTTTGTTTAATAGAGTCCTTCTCAGGACTTTCAGATAGTTTCGGCTTCACTGGTCTTCCACCCAAACTATCTCTGCCTAATTCTGCATAAAATTGTTCAATTATTCTGGGTAGCTCAGTCTGATGTTCTGTAACATCGATTTCCCTTAATCGTTGGCGATCGCCACTGCTGCTGCCTCCCCTTTAATATTAGATAATATTATTGTTGAGACCTGGTCGAAATTCATCAGTAATTTCATACCTAAATTTAGAGCAGGCTCTGCCCCGTATTCGTTTTGAATTTGTTTCAGGACATCAGGTATTACCGCAATTGATGGAATACCATGTGTTTTAGTATAGATGGCAACAAAGACTGAGCCCCAAGTGGTGCAGTCTTCCAGTTGTGGTGTGATCCCCATCGGTAAACTGATTGTTAGGATACTGTGTTTCTCATATGGGCTAGTATTTGGAAATACTGCTTCGATTTGAGTCATTTTTGAGCTATCCAGAATGGAATTTGCTCACGTTTTGTGGGCATTTTACCCATGACTGCGTATAGAGTCTGTGGTGTAATTTTTAGTGTATTCTCCTGTTGGGGAGTTTGATTTGGAAGTGTCAATGGTGGTTGGACTGTGAAAGTCCGCATGACATATTGGACTAGTTGTCTGTAGATTTTTATTAACTCTGTTATTTGAGTAAGTAACTCCTCATCTGACATTATATCCAGTTCAGGATGAGGTGTGTAGCCGGCTAGAATCGGCCATGTTTCTCCTGGTCTACCTAGTGGACCGAGCCTGGTAATATTTCTGTGATGTTTTAGGGCGCCTTTACACCAGAGCTGATGCTCCTGGTATGTTAGTGGAATTTCAATATCCTCGAAAGGAATATATTCCTCTGGTGGATCATCTTCTTTGTAGAAGTGAAACAGTTTTGTAACTGGATTGGATTCAGGAAATATTACCCATGAATAGAATACCTCTGTCTGAAAGGATTCGTGTGCCTCTATCACGAAAACTGCTCTACCGCCTCTTGGTGGTAGGCCATGTTTTATAAGTTTTAGAGTGATGGCTCTTCTTAAGTTTTGAGGGAGGTCTATAACACCCTCCTCGGTTTCATCTAAACCGGTAATGTTAAAAGCTCCTAAAGCTGGTTGACCCGCAACGTCACCGTTGTCGGAGTCAGGCATTTTGTTTTCTGAAAAATGTAGAACAAGTTTCAAGGAAACAAAGATAAGGTGCACAATATTTTGGAACACTGTATCCTTCAACGTTGAGAAAACCAAACAGCTAATATATAGGGTGCTTCCCTTCATAGCCGTGGCGGATACTTAACCCTGCCCACTCCAGACGTCTTTTGGAGTACATGGGTAGGGGTCTCTGAGAGAAAAAGCACAGCTGAGTTACTCAGTATCTAGCGGTAAATTACCGCCTTACCAAACCGTTGGGCGCCATGTAGTGTAGCTCCTATTTCTCTAATAGGCTCTGCGCATTGGAATAATATACCCTATAGGTTTGACATAGGACTGAGGTCGGTATGTCCCTATCGAGTATATTAAACTTAATTACTTGTGCCAGCTAGCTCACAGGCCACTAGAAACTCCTTGGTAAACAAGAAGGGAGTAGTTTCTGGCAGCCGCAAAACATGACAACTTTGTTTCCCTTTAGAATCAGAATGTGTCCCAGAGTCGTGGAAACAATAGATAACCGTTTCACTCAGCTCACTCGTGCATACTTAGTTTTCCTCAAAGTTACACAGAAAGGATAGACGGGCGTTTCAATAAAAGATTTATTGAACAGTCTTGTTTCTCGTGTAAGTAATATGTGCTGTTACGATCACAAGACAGTATGCAAGATAAATAATGTACATCGTAAGCAGTAGAAATAAATAATACTGCGCTAGCATGATCTTTTAGTAGATATTCATATACATAAATAATATAGACTAAAAATGCGAGTACTCATACGATGCGTTTCTGAGCTAGTTCTACCCCAATGTACCTAACCTAACCTAGGTGTAGAGAGAGGTTTGAAGTAGGTGAAGTATTCCTTACAATGATATACTAAGAGTATGTTAAGTCTAGTATGCCTAGTATGCCAAGAGTCCCTCTAGGTTTCTAGTCAGCTCCATACCTTAAGAATGAGAGAGGTGGGAATCTCTTGCCAGACTCGAACTCCAACCCCCCACGAGGGAAGTCAGATCACTGGAAGCTGGACTCTCTGCGTGAAGGGATGACAGCGTCATCTCAGTGCGTCAGGCCGGGAAACGGGCTCCTCTGAAGTCGAGGTCTCCTCTGATTTACAGGGGCTAGGGAAGGTATATTTATACCTGAGAGGTACCTCAGAATGTTAGCATTGACGTGAATCGGACAGCGGAAGACGTCATGAATGAACCCCTAAGGTATAACGGTTCATGCATAATAGATGAGTCCTTGAAGAAATCAATAGTCCTGTGCTAGGGAAACTCCCAAAGCCTAAGGGTCTGTTCTTCAAGAACTCGTTGTGACGTTAGGGTGGACGGATGTCGGAGACCATGCCTGTATTTGGAGTGCACGGTATAATGCCTAAATAAGGACTGGGATTTTATGCCTATATAAGGGCAGGGCGAATTGTGCCTATATAAGGACATGATAAAGGAAAACCTATATACGGACACCCTAAGAGGAATACAACACTGCGAGTGGTCCGGCTGTGCTACAGGATCGAATTTGGGGTTCCTCTGTTGGATGTGTTCAGGGCTACCCCTGTTCCCAGGTCTCGGATGACATGTCGGGCTCTGTTGGACGGAGTTCAGGACTTGGTTTCCAAGGGGGCTTTGGTATGGGTGCCTGTGAGTCAGCAAGGTTGGGGGGTTTACTCGATCCTGTTTCTGATCCAGAAGCCCAATGGGTTTCTACCGTCCTGTCCTGGATCTGAAGGCTGTAAATTTGTGTATCCCTCATCAGTCCTTCAAAATGGTGACTCTGCAGTTGATTCTTCCCTTCCTGTTGGTGGGGGATTTCCTGGCTTCTCTGGATCTCCGGGACACCTTCTTTCAAGTACTGGTGCACGCAGCTTCACAGAGGTTCCTGCGTTTCTGTGTGGGGGTGGATCATTACCAGTTCCAGGTATTGCCGTTTGGACTGTCTGCCTCTCCAAGGGTGTTTACTAAAGTGTTGGCGCCCTTGGTGGGTTTGTTGCATGCTCAGGGGATCCAGGTGTTCCCTTACTTGGACGATTGGTTGATTTCTTCCTCTTCTTTCCTTCAGGCTCAGGCCCATACCCAGGAGGTTTGCAGGCTCCTTCAACGGTTCAGGTAGATTCTGAACTTGGAGAAATCCCATCTTTGCCCCACTCAGGAACTGCTGTTCATTGGGGGGTTTTCAACAACATGTTGGGAAAGGTCTTCCTGTCGGAACCCTGCAGACTGACTCTGATGCACGAACTGAGGAAGGTGTTGGGGGTTCCGTCTTCCATGGCTCGCTAGTGGTTGCGTGTTCAGGGGCTGATGTCGGCTACTGTGATGATTGTTCCTTGGGCCCGTTTGCACTTGTACCCCCTGGTGAATCATGTTCTGGGGCATTGGGATCCGGCCTCTCTGGATTACAAGCTGTTGATTCCGGGGGGGGTGGCCATCGCCCGGGAGTTGTCCTGGTGGCTGGTGGATCAGAACCTCTTGCAGGGCTCGCCCTTTGTGTCCCAGGAGTGGCTGGTCCTGACGACCGATGCCTGCGAGCTAGGGTGGGGGGCGGTGTTGGCTCCGGAGTCGGTACAGGGTTTTTGGTCTGTGCTGGAGGCAGGCATGTCATCGAATTGGAGGGAGCTGAAGGCAGTTCAGTTGGCATTGGCTCATTTTCTGCCTTGGGTCCTCCAGAGGGATGTGATGGTGTGGTCGGACAACACAGTGGTGGTGTGTTATGTCAACTGCCAGGGGAGTGCGAAGGTGGCTTCCCTCAACTTGTTGGCTCAGCAGATCTGCCAGTGGGCAGAGTCGCACGGCCAGGGCAGCTGACTCCGGAACCCGGGGGATCATGGTTCGATCCCCGGTGTCGGTGGCAGATCAGCCCAGCACCATGTGACTCTGGGCAATAGCTCGCTTAAGCTTCCCGACGCCCCCCAGCGCCTTGACACCCTCGGGTAATTGTTTGCGCTTTACAAATACTGGACATTTACATTTACATTTATCTCTAAGGGCTTTGCATCTGCCGGGGGTTTTGAACTCAGAGGCGGATGGCCTGAGCTGGGTGTTTCCCTCCCTGTCCGACATGTGCCTGACGCAGGAGGTATTTGGTTGCCTGATGGCCCGGTTCGGGGTCCCGGTGGTGGACCTGTTTGCGTCCCCGGGGAACACCTTGAGAGAGAGGTTTTTTTCTCTGGTTCGGTCGGACGCGGTTTGGAGGGTGGATGCCCTGTCCTTCCGGTGGGAAGGGGGCCTGATGTATACCTTTCCCCCGATTGCTCTGATTCCACGAGTCTTGCTGAAAATCAAGCTGGATGGAGCCTCGGTGGTCCTGGTGGCTCCGGATTGGTCCAGGAGGCCTTTGTTGTTGAGGTTGGCGGTGGGGCCTTGCTGGAGGTTGCCTGTGGTCCCTTGTCGTTTCCCCCTCTGTCTCGGGGGTGTCTGGTCCACCTGTGACTGGCGGGTTGGCTGTTGATAGGATGAACCTTGTGGCTTTGGGGTGTTCTCCTTCTGTGGCTGAATTTATTCAGCGGTCTAGACGCCCTTTGACTCTCAGGTCCTATGCCAGGCATTGGGTGTCTTTTCTGACTTGGTGTACGGCATGGGGGTGGTCTGCGTTGGAGGTTGATCCGGTGCGTGTCTTGGATTTTTTGAAGGAGGGGTTCGATTTGGGTCTGGCTGTGTCCTCCCTGAGGGCTCAGTGGGTGGCTGTTCGGGCCTTTCGGGGTTCAGACTGTGAGCCGGTGGTCCACCTGGTGTCCCGGTTGTTGAGGAGCTGTTTCCTCCAGAAACCTGTCATTAAGTCCTTTGTGCCTAGTTGGGATCTGCCTCTGGTTTTGGGGGCCTTGCAGGGGGCTCCCTTTGAGCCTTTGCATGAGGTTTCTTTGCGGTTTTTGACGATCAAGGTGCTTTTCCTTGTCGCTATTACCTCGGCTCGGCGGATTGGGGAGTTGGGCTCCTTGCTTTGTTCGGTGCCCTTTTTGCGTTTTTTTCCTGAACGGGTTGTTCTGTGGCCTGATCCTTTCTTTGTTCCCTAAGTCCCTTCCTCGTTTCACTGCCTTGCCTGTTTTTTGTCCGGATCCTCTTTCAGAGGTTGAAGTGCGGCTGCACTGTTTGGACGTTCGGTGGGCTCTGGAGGTGTACTTACTGCGTACTAAGCCTTTTCGTAAGGTGGATTCCCTTTTTGTGACCTTTGGGCTGGCTGGTCAGGGTCTGAAGTCTTCTGGGGCTACCCTCAGTTGTTGACTGCGGTGGGCTGTGGGGGCTGCGTATGAGGCTTGTGGTGTGTTGGAACCTGGGTCGGTTCAGGGGAGGTCGGCTCGGGGGGTGGCTGCTTCCTGGGCTTGTTTTCAAGGGGCTTCCATGGCCGAGATCTGCAGGGCTGCTACCTGGAGTTCTCCTCACACCTTTATGTCCCATTATCGTTTGGTGGTGGGTGGGACTGAGTCTGCTGGGTTTGGGGATGCTATGTTGCGTTCTGCTCCGGTGGTGTGACTTTTTGCTGTGCTATAATAAAGTCTGTTTTTGCTACTGAGTGAAGCCGATTCTTGCTTTGGTATCTGCTCATGTGGTTTGGACTGGGACGGGGAGGGCTGATGAGGAGGTAATGTCCGGTTACTTACCATAGCCCTCCCCATCCCAGTCCGGGTTCCCATCCCTCCCTCCCTGATCGGCTTCTTGTGCTTGGTGGTACAGGATGGGGATAGGGGGGTCACATGTTATATGTCTCAGGGAGTGGGTGTGGCCTGGAGGGAAGGGATGGGCTTTTAGTTTTGCTTGGGAGTTTCTGGTGGGAGGAGATATGCTCATGTGGTTTGGACTGGGACGGGGAGGGCTACGACTCGGAGTAATGAATATTACCGGTAAGTAACCGGACATTACCGGCTTATAGCGCAAGGTTGCGGCTGGTGTTTGGCGCGTTTAACAACCCGTCGCATTCAATTGCGCCGAGCCTGCACCTACGATTGACCCCACGTGCCGGCTCCCACCTAGAACAAGGGAACTCTACTAGGTGTTGTGCCTGAGATATCGAAGTTGCTGACCAGGCCAGGAACCTTAAGCGTGGAGCTGGACAAGGCGAAGTACTGGGGGATCTATTCGCCATGGCGATTTCCGAGATGCGCTTATGAAAGGATTTACTGTGTACTTATAGCCTCCGCCACCCGACTTGCAGATAAGTCGCCTTTCTCCCGCCTCGCTCTTGTGAGTGGCTGTGTCCTGGCAGGCTGGTCGCCCGGGTCCACGTTGCCCAATAATGAAACTGCGGTAACACCTCCACAATGCCCGTCCCTCGCTACTCACGGAGAGTTCCACCCCCTCACTGCCTGGCTGGCTGCTTCCTTTTTAGGAATGCTATGCCGGTACTTGTATCACCCTCTCCTCACCCTGGTGATTTCCCTGCTCCTTAAGCCCAATGCCTCGCTGCCTTCCAGCACTCAGTGTTGACCCAGAAAGCTGTTTGCTGTTTGCTGTTTGCTCATGCAGCCTCTCCCTCTCCCTCGTGGTCTGCCGTAACACCACTCTGCTTCCTGCTATCTGCGTGGCTGGACTCCCCCAGCCCGTCCCCCACCGCGTGCTCACCTCCTCAATCTGACGCTCGGGGGCACCGCCGCCCGCACCGATCTCCCATGTAGTGCGGTGCCAGGACTCCTGACTGATCCTCGCCGGGCAGCACCTCCGTGCACACCAGCCCGCGATCTCGATGTGCCCTCCCGCCATGACCGGTGATGGCCCAGGGCTCAGCTGCGAGGCCTGCCATCGGCACTGCCCATCTGGGCATCGCTGCCGGTCCGATTGGGCATGTGCCCAGATTAATCTCCGTCGCTCGCTCATCGCCTCGTTCATGGCTCCTCGGTAGGAGGCAGTATCCCACTCCGACTCTCTGCACCTCAATCCTGGTAGTGGGCATCGTCTTCCTGGATACTCGCCGCTCTCTTCTTCCTATGTGGGGTCCCGATGGCATCAGTCGGCGCCGCGATTCTCGTTTCTTTTCTTCGGCGAGGGGGGAGTATGTGCATAGGGTGGCCTTTCACCCCCTTCTTAAACCCCCTCGCGGCTTACATTGCGCCCCCTGATTGGGGGGGCCATCTACCGCCCTAGGGCGACCAATCCTGGGGGGGGGCTTCCCGCCCCTGGGGGGAGTTTGTCCCGGGCCTCCATTGGGTCCGGCTTCGTCCTTCCGCTGCCCGGGCTTTGACCTGCCGCGACCCTCACAGGTTCCTCTCTCGAATGATCTGCCCTAGCCCTACACAGTCTGTTGGTGCCTTCAGCGACCCTCACGGGCTCTCCTCCATCGACTGATCTGCCCTAGCCCTACACAGGCTGTCAGTGCCTTCAGACCTGCCACGACCCTCACAGGCTATTCTCTTTCATAAGCACTCTTATGGTCAAAACTTTATGTGCCACATGGCGCCTTATTGTTTCCAGGTTTTGTGTCAGCAGAAACCACCTACTGAGTCCAGGGCTTCTGTTAACTAATCACGAGGCCTGGCTTTAGTTTAGCTCGAGGTCTTGTTGGAACTGCGAGCCCACACCGAGCCGAGCTTTCATGCAGCTTCTGCCTGCCCCCGCTCGCTGTACTGGATGTGGTGTTAAACCCCGATCTGCCCACTTTGGAACAGCGGAAGCAGGTTCGAGTCCCGGCGTCCTGTCAACCTCTTGTGATTCTGGACACATCACTTAATCTTCCCCTACTTATGTTAAATGAAAGTTACCTTGTGCAATGTAGCTGGTGCACACGTAAAGCGGTGCAAACCATTTGGTTCGAATTCGTGCGATATGAAATTGCCAAAAAACAAAGTGTTAACATAAAAAAGGAAAGAGAATGTGGCTGCCCGCCGCCCCCGCAGGGGGCCCTCCTAAAAGGGCGGCCCTTTAGTGCCATTGCGGCACGAGCCTACCCCCCTTTCTAGTGTTCGAGGGGCTCCTGCCTGGAGTCCACCTCTGTCACGACAAGGGCGTCACATCCGGTGCGCCCGAGGTGAGGGAGGGTATTTATACCCCCACCGACCCTCCTGGCGTCCTCTTTGTCACCAGCCACGCCGTCTGTAGCCATGGGTGCTCCCCTCGCTGTGCCTCGTTGTGCCGTTTGTCAGGGAGCTGTGTCGGTGATTTTACGGTGAGTCCAGGTCGACTGGGGCGTGCCCAGTGTCCTTTGGTGGCTCATTGGTTTATATCGGGCATTGGGGGTGCACAGCGAGGTGGAGGTTTGAGCCATGGGTGCCTTGCCCCTGCTGGACACGTGGTCGTGTCCTTGGTCTGGCGTCGGTGTTTCGATGAGTGCGGGGGCATATCAGTACGGGCATAGTAACCTTCGTTAGCGAGGCCTGCCCCGAGCAAAGAGCTGCGCTGCCTCTCTCTTGCCCTGCAGAAGTTAAGACGTCCGTGGAAGGGAATACATTGCTTGAATGTACGGAACCCCCTTCCCCACTTACGTTGTGATACTGAAGGCAAAAGCGGAATTAAATGATGGGCGCATTGGCCTTTATGAGCTGCAGTCCAAGACGTAAAGAGCAACTGTCCAATGGAAGTCCAGGTAATGCTCAATGCGCGATTCAAGAACGCGAATGAACTCCATAGCTGACGGTGGCCCTCGCGATGCACAATGCGCGTAATTCTGCTTAAGCAGCTAAGAACGCATTGCATCCTGGGACATGTTGTTTCATGTCGCAAGAAGGTGTTTGCGCCATTATAAAGGGGGGTGTCGAGTTAGGCATCCGCAGCGGAAAACTAGTTCTAATTCCCCTTCCCTTGATTCCCCTTTAAGGGACCCGGTGGCTCTGACCGCTTGGTTGTTGCCTGTATGGGGTTGAGGCAGTCCCGGCTGCCCTGGTTTCGATTTGTGTTGGGACCGGGGCGGTGCCAACGTGCGCCGCATGGACGTACTGTTTTCCTGCTGTCTGGGGGCAAGAAAGCTGCATGATGGGGGCCTGTGGCCTGGGTGTTCCTGGGCCCAACGGGGTTTTGGGATGCCGGGGCGGCCTTGGCTGCACGGGTGGAGCTGGGCAGGGGCAGAAGTTGCGGGCCATGGGCTGCGGCCGCCAGAGTTGTCTCGGTCGAGGGATCTATGGGCCCGCGGCCGGGTTGTGCAGTGTCGCTGGACCCCATTAGTGAGTCGCGGGGAGGATGCCACGGGAACGGGTGGGCCCTCCTTGTCACGGCAGGATCCATGGAGCCCCGCCTCAGCAATTAGCATGCTGGGGCGGCAACAGACTAGTGCGTGGGCACCGGTTGCAGGCGCTAGGCGCGGGGGAAGGTGCCACGAGTACACACCGCTCCCCCCCCAATGGCACCAGCCAGGCCGCCTCCGCCCCAGCAAACAATATAAATGCAAGGCGCGGCGAGCCCGGAAGCTTGTGTAGCGTGTCTCAGGGCGCGGTGGGGCAAGTTCCAGCAGGAGTGCCTGCCTTATTGTGTTGACAAAGTTGACTAGGAGGATCTTGCTGAGGGCGCGCAACATGCATGCTGACCTGACGTTGCGTTTATTTTCCTGCGAAACCGACGTCCTCCTCGTGTGGGGGCCCGGGACATTTCCGCTGACTTCCGTTGTTATGGGGGGATTTGCGAGCAAGTTGTGCGTGTCCGACTTTCTTCTCAGACGGGAACCCGATGCAGCAGCACGTTGTGGCGCTTGGCTCTGTCGTCTCGAGTCCCAGTGGGTTGTTTGTACGGGAACCATTCCCATGTGGGGCTGCTGCTTGTTTTGCCTCTCAGGATTTAATATCACTGATCCTGATGTCCGCTGCTGGCTGTTTCCACCACCTTTGCTCGGCCCACCGAATATAGGATTAAAGCAGACGGGCGAGTCGCCAAACTGGCTGTTCCTGCTGCTCGTGTGCGGCTCCTGCAGTGCTGCTGCTTTTGCAGCCGGTTCGTGTCACCCCAGGTGGGGCTGTCCCTTGCTGCTAGTTTTCCTCTTGCCCGGCTTTCTGCCTTTGCCCTGTGGGTCGCGGCGCCGCTGTGGGCTGTCCCCACGTGCTCCTTCAAGCCTTGGCCTATTGTGCAGTGAGTTTGTCCTCGAATCCTTTCACTGTTCCTTTACGCTGCGGGTCGTGTTGCCCGTGTGGGCTGCCCCCATGGGCTCATTTCAGGCCTGAGTCTTATTGTGCAATGAGTATGAAAATGATGTGCGGCAATGCCCGTGCTTTTGCGTGCAGCCATTGGTTCAGCTGGGATGGCATTTACCCTGAGCGTAGCGGTTGCATGTGGGGTTTGTTGTTTGAGGTCCTGTGGTGCGTTTTCCGCGGATGTGGTGTGGGTAAATTATTTGGGCATTGACCCTACGTTCCATTTGGGTTTGCCGCCATTTCGGTCCAGGTTTGCGCCGGACATGCCGCCTGGTGTGTTTTGTGAAGTGGCTGCCCTTGAATAGTCCTCTCAATGTACCAGGCACTACACAGGCGAATGCCTAGGTGAGGGCCCGGGGACACGTGGGAGGCTGGAGTCACCCGCTGCTGCAGGACAGAGACGTAGGCACATGTTCCACAAAAGCAACCAGCATGGCTCGGGCAAGTTGCGCCGCCATGGGGGAGGGAGCGCTTACTCGGGCCCGCTTCTCAAAAAACGTCGCCCCCCTCCCCCTCTGTTTCCTCCTGGTCACGCCGTCGGGTCATGTTGCGGGTGCCCTTGCGGTCCCTGGTCTCGCTGGATACGTTGTTGTCCCCCTGCTTTGTGTTGCGGGGTGCCTTGAGCCCGGTGGCAGCATAGGTCATCGGTGATGTATGATGGGGAGTCTGAGGCCCCCGTTGACATTATACTCGAATAAAGTTTTCGATAGTGTTGATGAACTCCACAACACATTTCATCACTGAATACCCCTTCATAGTGTTCTGTCGACTACCTTGTTCTGAAATGTGCAGGGGTAGCTGGCATGGGTAGGTTGGAAATGCACAGTATCATTGTTTGATTTTGCTCACAAGAAAGTGTCATTCATAGTCTTTTGAATGTCACTCACAGTTGCACTGAAAGGATGAAAATGTCACACATAGCAATCTGAAACCTGGGCAGCTATGGATGGGGCGGCTAGCTCTCGGTTGGCTATGCAACTGAGCTATAATTGTGGCATATTTCACCTTATGCAAATAGAAGCACTGATTAGCCAATAGATGGGCTTGTTGTAGTTAGTGCTCCTTTTGTAGGAAATATAGGGATGCAATGACATGTGCTGAATATGCAATGTAGCTGGTGCGCTTATGTATAGCGTTTCAATACCTTTGCATTCACATACACATTACATTTGTATAACTAATATGTAATTCTCAATGCGCGTTAGATTAACGATATGAATGGCGGATCGGTCAGGCTTTTCAGGGAGCGGAATACCTAGTAATGTGTGTGCCGCGGTGTGCCGGTGGCCGGTCTGAATGCCATAGTCATTGCCTGAGCAAGCGGGGTAGCCCTGCAGATTAGTTTTAACTCTTAAACAATCCTTGAAGCTTGCTCAGGGCTCCCTCAGCTCTGTTGGTGTCTTTTATATTGGCCAGGTCCTTCTGGAACTCTTCACCGCTGTGTCCGGGACCAGGTGGAAGGTGTACACATCGCTTTCAGAACCTATGCTAAGCAAAGATTTAAGCTTAAGTGTTGAGGGTGATATATTTCTGAAGGGCTCCATAGGGTAGGATGACCCAGCGGCAAGGAGCAGCTAAGGTAGTTTACGTGTGCATCATCGACCATGATGCCAAGTATGCATCGCGGGGCTCTGCTCACACTAAAGTGGGTCAAGATCACACAAAGCATAGGATGAGTGCGGTGTCAGTCATATATGGCGCTTTATGAGAACATGCCAGAGGTAGCGACTATGACATCACAGACTTGATTTCATTTTTGCGTTGCGGGGCGTCTGCCTTGTCAGTAACCGGACAGGGTGCCCTGAGTGGGGCAAAACAATATATCAGTTTGGGGTTGATTATTGGTGCGTTAAACCAATTTGTATGGCCTGGCCCCCAAGTGGCCATAAAGTGGGAAGGCCACTTGGGGGCAGTGTTTCTCACGTTGGCTGCACATGTATGAATAATGTCTTCATTCACTAATACCAATAATGGGCATCACTCCATCCTTCTCAGCAAGGTAGACCAAAGCGGCTTGATATGTCCCTTGACTTTGATGAGCGATTCAGTCAATGCTTTTCTTTCAAAGAACTATTCTCGCCAATTTTTAATTCAGTAGTTTGGATGGCGCCTATGTCTCGAATCCATCAACATTTCTTTGACGATCTGGTGACTCGCATTTAAGGGGATGTTTATGGGTCTTTGCGTGGTTAATTAATGTTTCCAGGACACAAAGACACCCATTGCTTAAGGCCTCATGCTCACATTGCTTCACCCTTGGTTTGGTCGTCCATAAGGGGGGCAGTCACTTACGTATAAACCGTCGGTTGGCTACGTTAGAAAGACTTTTATCACTCCTGAGCTGTAGGACGGTGGCCCGATTGACCTAGTGAGTTATGTAATCCCTGTGATGTCATGAGGAGGTTTGGTAGCACAGGGTAATAGGAGCAGATGGTACTAAGTCTCCCTTGTATGGACGATACGAAGGGTAATTAAAATAAACTGGTATGGAGTCTCTTCTGTAGTGTGCCACTGTGGGAATGCGGTTGGCACATTAAATTTACACTGCCTCTGGGATAAGCCAAAGTCTCTGCCTAGCCACCTAGGGGGTGGGCAGGTGTCAGCCTAAGTGTGTGCTCCCTTCTCCCGACTAGAGAGGTGGGTTCGCCCAGGCTTAGGTGCATACCCTAGCCAACCAGAAACTCCATTTACAACATTGGTAGAGAATGCCTATGAGTGGTTTGCAGTCCATTCACAACCGCACCACAGGGCGAATGTTTTAGGCCACAAGGTTTGTGGAGGGCTCTTGTGTGGGAGCCTGGTGAAGAGCTAAGGTCAGGCTAGGATGTCTCGTGCTGACCTAGTGAGTTATGTAATCCCTGTGATGTTATGATGAGGTTTGGTAGCACAGGGTAATAGGGGCAGATGGTACTAAGTCTCTCTTGTATGGACAATACGAAGGGTAATTAAAAATTGTGTGGGAGCCTGGTGAAGAGCTAAGGTCAGGCTAGGATGTCTCGTGTTTTCACCGCACTGTTGAGTCCCAGTCACAAGCGGATTTTATCAGGGTCAGCTGGCAGTGGGTCAGGAAGCGCCAAGGCATCAGTAGCACTGAGCGGCTTACAGCCAGAGGCGGTATCCGATGCAAGGGGCATCTGTTAGATTAGAGCCCTACTCAGAGGTACCACCTAAGTGCTTGGAGGTTTGTTGGCACCACCTTTCAATGGAAGCCATTGTCTAGCGGGCTGCTCTGAGCAGAGCAGTTGCAGGTGTAAGTAACAGTATCAGCTGCCAGTCAAACGTGCATCTTTCACTAATTCACTCCGGGGGGTTGCCTGTTACATTGTGTGCTATGACCCAATTTTGCCCCCAGGCAACAGTTCTTAGAAGCATTCGGCATTCCCCCAAGTTAAGAAAGGGCAGAGGTTGGTACATAATTATCAGCGAGTGGGGTAACATAGATCGGTATTCAGTGCCATTCCGGCTACGGGAGCACGCGCGCTTGACAAATGTCAATTATGTTATGCTCCAATAAGCGCAATACACAGAAAACTGTAAGAGTAAGGTGGGTTTGGAGATCTCTTGACTTCTGCATGTATGGCACACATTGTCATAAGTTGCCTGGGCAAAGGTACAGCTCTCCTGCCCGGCAGCATGGAATACTGTTCCACTCATCAGCCTGTACCTGGCACTGGGGGTCATCCAAGTAAGGGCAAACGAGGGCTTAGTCACCCCCGAAAGGATAGGCACAAACTTGCAGAACTGTGGGTTTCTCATTAGGCACACTTCCTGTGCCTTGTGTATTCAGCCGGCTGTTTTATCTCTTCATAGAGAAGAGGGATGTGGGGTACCTAGTTGCTCTCAGCATGGCACATTAAGTTGGGCGCAAACCGGGATGTTACCCATTAATGTCGCGACTGCACACGGTGCTAGCAGTTAAGCAAAGGGAAGTCCCCCAGAAGGAGCTGAACAGGCGGGATTTCTGTAAGACAGGAGGGATTCATGGCAAGTACAGGAGGACACACTTGCTATTATCACTTATTCCTGGTTCATCAGATAGTTCACCTGTCAGGTGTTTTCAGGGACACACTAGGGCATTAAGTGAGCTGCATGGGGTAGCAAGGTAACGTGCTGTGAGGCAGTGTGGTCTCAGCAGACCCACAATAGGGGGCTGCGGCAATACTTGAAACTGGGAACCTTAGAATCTGACAGTATCATTGGTAACATACACTTGACCCCCCTGGTCTTGTGGGGTTTGTATGTCCCATCCTGCAATTTAAGGTGACTAGAAGGGAAGCTGAATGCGGACTTGAATTTGTGGAGGGCAATCATTCCAGGGATACCAAGGTGAACTAGGTCTATAGCTGGATTGAGCTCCAAGGGTCACGGGATTGAGCTTTGGTTAAAGCAAGCCAAAGGGTCCGGTGCAAATGTCTGGGCAACTGCAACAGAGAAGGGGTTCCCTGCCCTAAGGGCAGGTTTCGCTTTGATTCAGTTAAGCACTATATTCTCTGCCCTGGTAGCCCTGGTAGATAGGCTGGTTGTGGAAGCGGTCATCTAACAAGGGTGATGCTGTCCCACGAATTGGGGGAAAGGGTGTTAAAGCACAAAAAATACTGGAGGATTGCAACTACAGGTTGCAGGAGGTGGGAGCCTACATTAGCCTCAAGGGTAATATGGCCATGGTAAGAGTAGAGTCCCCTCCTGGGAGGCCATCACATTCCTACAGGTAGTGTGAGGCAGTTGCTCTTCCCAGAGTAGGATACATTTCTCCAAGTAGTTTTCCCAGACGCAGTTTGTCTGGATGGGGTCCCCCGGAATGAGATGGAGCAGCTCTGAACAAATTGGAGCAGAGACTGGTTGGGGGGGGAGGTCTCCGTAACATCTTGGTGATCCATTTAGGAGGCAATGACCTCACTGCCGTGGGTAAGGGGGCATTCTTGCAAGCAATGAAGGCTGACTTAGGTGAGATCAGCATAGACATGGTTCAATGTGAGCTCTGGTGGCCTGAGATTATTCACCGCAGAGTGTGGCACGGGCTAAGTCAGAGGAGGCCATTGAACAGCCCTGTAAGAGTGAACTGTTCAGGGCGTAAGTTCGCAGACCAGAGGGGTCTGGGTTTCATCAGACATGAGCTGATTGAGGCTAAGGTTAAGGGCTACTTTGATAAACATGGTGTTTATTGTCACCATTGGGTATGGATTTGTTCACTCGGCCTTGCAGGGGGCCCTGGAAATGAGAGGTGGCAAGTGAGAAGACAGCTGTCTTGGTTGCACGGGCCATCCAGGCGTATGCCTACGGTTAAGTTGACAAACATGGGGTGCATTTGTCACACCATGGACACGTTCCACTGGACATACAGGAGGCCCTAGAAAGCAGGTTGCAGGTGAGAAATGAGCTGTTTTGGTGGGGGGCCCTGGCTACGACGGTGGCCACCAGCAGAGCTGTGGCGGAGTTACAGGGCGATCTGGAAGCAGACGGGTACAGTAAAGGTACCGCTGCGGCAGACGGGTACAGTAAGGGTACCTCTGTGCGGCACAATAGGGGTGCCAGAGCCAAAGACCAGGAGCCTCAGGGCAGGTTCCTGGAAAACCGCGACGGCGCCCCGTTAGTCCTTCGAGCGGTTGAGGGTCTGACCAACTGGGGGTTTGCCCTGCTTCGCTCCGCCCTGAAAGGGGCGTGAGTAATAAGGGACCAATGTGTCACGTGATCCGGAGGAGGATCACCCAAAGGTGTAGCACTGATTGTGTTTCCCACAGTGCTGGCTCATCAGGCGGGCGGGGCAGCATAGGTTGGTACAGCTGCCTGCCCTTGGATCGCCCGTAAGATAACCCACCAGATTGCATACTCTTGTATGGAATAAACCGGCAGCAATATTTTCCCATACATAATTTGTCTTGTGTATTTATTTACGCACGCATGCTTGGATTGTGGGTGGGGGATGTTGCCGGTATTGGCACTATGTGGCTGCTCGCCGCCCCCGCAGGGGGCCCTCCTAAAAGGGCGGCCCTTTAGTGCCATTGCGGCACGAGCCTACCCCCCTTTCTAGTGTTCGAGGGGCTCCTGCCTGGAGTCCGCCTCTGTCGCGACAAGGGCGTCACATCCAGTGCGCCCGAGGTGAGGGAGGGTATTTATACCCCCACCGACCCTCCTGGCGTCCTCTTTGTCGCCAGCCACGCCATCTCCCACCCATCCTCTTACCCGGCGGTCTGGCTGGTGGACAGGGAATTGTGAATGTTTTGACGTTTTCTTTTGTGTTGCAGGCGGAGTTACAGGGCGATCTGGAAGCAGACAGGTACAGTAAGGGTACCTCTGCGGCAGACGGGTACAGTAAGGGTACCTCTGCGCGGCACAATAGGGGTGCCAGAGCCAAAGACCAGGAGCCTCAGGGCAGGTTCCTGGAAAACCCGCGACGGCGCCCCGTTAGTCCTTCGGGTGGTTGGGGGCCTGACCAACCGGGGGTTTGCCCTGCTTCGCTCCGCCCTGAAAGGGACGTGAGTAATAAGGGACCAATGTGTCACGTGATCCGGAGGAGGATCACCCAAAGGTGTAGCACTGATTGTGTTTCCCACAGTGCTGGCTCATCAGGAGGGCGGGGCAGCATAGGTTGGTACAGCTGCCTGCCCTTGGATCGCCCGTAAGATGACCCACCAGATTGCATACTCTTGTATGGAATAAACCTGCAGCAATATTTTCCCATACACAATTTGTCTTGTGTATTTATTTACGCACGCATGCTTGGATTGTGGGTGGGGAATGTTGCCGGTATTGGCACTAATAGAAAAAGATATCTATTTAATGCCTGAATTGTACAAAGGGGATCAGAAAACCTAGCTAAATTGCGGCTTCCCGCCTTACATTGTGTGGTCTTAGGCAAATATTTAATTTCACTAAAACTCAGTTTCTTCATTATTGGGTATGAATGAGCTTTCAAATATCTGAGCTCAGAATACCAGCTATACCAAAACCTAATGTGTTAGATTTAATAGAGAATCTTGCTCTTTAATAACTGGGCCGGAACAAGGTTTACATGACAAGTGTCTTATCTTCTTATTTCACTTCTAAGTGCAGTGTTTCAGTGAAATATCAATGCCAAAGCTTCCACATGTTAAAGAAACGCACTTTTTGAATTTTGAACAGACTGTGTCATATTTTGTGTGAGGTTTGTTGAACACACAGCAAATATTTCATGGGCTCGGCTCCAGCAGGGGCTCTAAGAACCAAGCCAGACAATCGGCTGGGCTCTCCCTATTAATTTGTTTGTTCGCCCACCTCAAATTGGAAGCAGCCCAAAACTACAAATCCCAGAGCACACCAAGTTGTCAAATGAATGCCCAGCACTGGAAACGTGTTCGGCGATGTGGAAGATGTTGCCCTTCTCTTTGTTGACCAGATTTCATGTTGAAATCTGCAGTTGTAAAGGAACAATAGCGCGCTGTTATCAGTGGCTGAGAAAACGGTTCTCTATCTGTGATGGATCAGCATCCTTTACTCAGAGATAAGGGGGCGGGCGGTGCCCTGCGACTTAGCCGACGTCGTGTTTGGACTGAGCGAAACTGGCCCGAGTCAAAGAAGAAGGAACACATTTGATTGTGCGACGGGTCTCCCAGATCGAGTCCCTGAAAATGGACCAGTCGGAAAAGGGTAAGAATCGCCGTAGACAGTACGCAGATAAGTAGGAAAGGACTTTGTGGTCGCAGGGCGACAGATATCTGAAAACAGGCCGGGGTTTAGGGCAGTGGGAAGGTGCAGCGGCACCAGGGAAGGGGGGGTTTCTGACCTTTGGGGGGCGCTGTGCTTAACAATAACGTATGATTTAAAAACACCTTCAGCAGAGTTCCTTGTTCGTCTAGTTTTCAGGCAGCATTAAAAATGTCAAGATAACTCTTGTGATTAATGTTCCGGAGAGAGAGAGATTTGTCTGGGGGCAGTTTTCACTCGCCATAAAGTAGTGCAGTGGGTTAATACGCCTGCTGCAAAGAATGCGTACCATGCAGATCACAGATCTGTATTTTATAAGGATAGCTGAGTGGATTACTGCTTTTGTCACAGAGATCATTTGATCACCGTAGTTCATGATACATCCCTAATATAGAACAATGACTGTTACCAACTGTCACCAAAGAGCTGAATGCAAACTGCATAAAATAGGTGAGGATGTTCTGTTTTCTTTCCGGCTGTTTCTTTATCTATTCATAATGTTGCTGAAAAGGGTTTGTTTGGGTAGATATACATTCTTATTAGTAAAGCCAGCCTTTACCAGTGCTTTAAAATAAATTAAATGTATGTGAGAGAGCGTCTATGGAGAGATGAGGAGCACTTTTTCCCGGTGGTCAAGGGGGAGTCCGAGGAGGGGGTTATCACCAAAAATGAATGTTGCACCGGGCGCCAGAGGGGCATGCGGATAGCAAATGTTAATGATCATTATATGTGCTGGGGTTTGCCATGTTGTATATGTATAGCTGGTGAGGTCAGCAAACCATGCCTCGAGAGCAGAGGATCTACCCTGAAGGTGCCATAAACAGAAACATATAGGGTTATGTTATGCTGTGTTACATCGAGGTATGTTTTGCCTAAGCACTGAGGGGAGCTCGAGAGATGGAAAAATGGAATACTCAGGTAAGAATGGCTCTCAAGTTTCAGTCCAGTCCATGTACTTTTATTGCATTCTGGGACTAGTAGTCCTGGTTTTTATCAAGGGCTACATGGAACTATAAGTAGCCGGATACAATGAAAAATACCTGGAACAAATGAGATACTGAAGGAAGTGGGAAGCTAGAGAGCATAAGGCATCTGTCTGGCGGTGAGAGAAAGAGATAGAGGTGGAGGCTGACCATATACACTTACCCAAATATACCTGCCCAGCCCTGTCTATTGGGGGCAGGCAGATGAACAGAGGGTAGAGGTGAAAGCAGCGCCATCTCTGATGGCTATTTAAAGACATTAAAACAGGTACCGAACTTCAAAAACACTGTTTTTTTCAAAATTGATTTACACCGCATAAGAGATCAACAATATAAAATGTATACAACATCAGTGCAATATTATAAATATAACAGTTCATATATATGACTTCTTTTAAAACAGTGGTAATAAAGTTTTAAAAAAATTATGCAGATTATAACACACATTCATTTCAGAGGTAATCTAATTAAATTGATCAGAACATTAGTGCTAATTAAATTATATCTAAAACATATATGTTTTATAAAATGGCGCCGAGCTTCTATCAAGACTTTATTAGGGCATGCTCAATATCTTGAACGCCTCCTCTACATAGTTCACAAGATCCTGCCTTATCACTTGTGTCACTCTAGTGTTTAGTGTAGGCTTTTAATGGTATTTTATTTATTTGAAAAGTTTTATAGAGCGCGAACAAGACCCAAAGGGGTATCAGAGCGCTGTACAGAGTTGGCGCCAGCAAGTATACAAAACATAAAGAAGGTAAGTGAAGTTACAACCTGTGGGAAAACATTCAATAATAATGAGTAGGGTGTATCAGAGGTGCCATAGAGCGCTCTGAGTAAAACATCGTACAATAGAAAGAACCAAGCTGTGCAATGTGCATCAAGGAATTTTAACAAAAAGGAAACAAGCAAAGTCAACAGTTAATGAGCTATTGAGAGCTAGAAACAAAAAGAAGGTAAAAACATATAATATAACATCAATGAAAAATAATTCAAGATTTTGGTTATTTAACAAAACACACGAGCATGATCAAAGCGTTAACGTTCGTTCATTAGTAGCCTTTTGACCAGTTTTTTAAAGGAAGTAGTGGAAGGATTGGATCTGATCTCGGATGGCAAGGAGTTCCAGATTCTCGGAGCAAGACCGGTGCACGCACGGTTGTATGATCTTTTCTTTTTGAATCTTGGAGGTTTCAAGAGAAGGGTGGATGTACTTCTGAGGTTCCGGCTAGAGCCCGATAGTTGAAGCTTATTTGCTAGGTAGTATGGGGTATTGTGGTGTATGGCTTTATGAGTCAGACAAGCTATCTTGAGTCTGATTCTAGCTTCAATAGATAACCAATTTAGCTGCAGAAGGTCGGGTGAAATGTGGTCAAATTTCCTCGAGCCCGTTAAAAGTCTGGCCGATGCGTTCAAGGTAGCTCTGAGTGGGGCCAAGCTAGCTTTGGGAAGTCCTGCTAGGGTCACCAGCCCATATTCCAATCTAGGGATAATCAATGAATGAACCGCCGGCCTGAGATCTTCGGGGGGTAGGAATGGTTTGATTTTCTTCAGTGAGTTGAGTTGGAAATTGGCTCCCCTAGTAGTAGCACTGATGTGTGCTTGCATGTTTAGGTGTTTATCCAAGGTGATACCTAAAGATTTGGCAGAGTCCACAACATGAGGTGTGCAGTTCAGAGCAGTGAGGTGTTTAATCCAGCCAAGGGTAGGAGCTGAGTGATTAGGTGGGGCGATCAAAAGAAATTCTGTTTTGAGAGTAGGATGAGAAGGGAGGAATAAAGATAAAGCCGGAATAACTGGGGTTACTTGGTTCTGAAATGAATGCGAAAATGGGCAGGCTTGAGCACAAGGGCAGCTGTTTCTGGTGTGACTTTGTAGACTGAGTGTACGTATTTATCCATCCATGCATGAATGTACATAGTCAAGGCCACCTAGAGAGGAAAAGAACTAGCTACATACTGTGAATACAGAAGAATGTATAAAAAGGAGTCAACCAAAGGTGTGTACAGAGGTGATCCTGTTTTCAGTTGTTTCTTCACGTCCTGGAAGTGGTGGACAGAAGGAGTGTGCACGGTCTGTTTGGCGTTGGAGGTCCAGATCCTTGCTGTGTAGTAAGTGAGGCCTGATATCTTGCTTTTTTTTACTGCGCTTTCTAGTCTCAAGCCCATGGGCAGATGGGATGTGGTGCAGTGGCCAGAGCTGCTGACTGGGAAGCTGGGGATCTGGGTTCGAGTCTCTGCATTGGCGCAACATCCTGTGATGTTATTCTGGGCAAATCACTTAATCTCCATGTGCCCATGGACAGCATCTGGATACCCTCATGGGTGATAATCTCTGCTATATAAATCTACAAACTTTATATAGGTGCGAATTTTGGCCTCCTATTTCCCCCAAAATGGGAAAAACATTCAGACTTGGACCCCGTTTTCCCTGATGCATGCGGCATTACCTCGTCTAAGAGAATTAACTTACAATCCCCAGATACAGGTTTTCTCGCTCTCTGGTTTCCCCACACCTGTATCCTGGGAGATTGTAATGTGCCCCTTAGTAGGAGACAACGATAGGTAGAGGGACCCGATGGATTTCTCTAAGGTGAGAGGGTTTGACCCTGTCAAACATCTATTAATTGGATTGGCTATAGCATGGGACTGCCCACCAGATAGAGGACCACCTGACATGAGGCAAGTTCTGGACAGGACTGTAAAAAGTTAGGACAAGACATCAAAATTCAGGGCAAAAATTAAGGACAAAGCTCAGTTTTAAGGACACATCAAGGAGAGGCCATACCTGACTACTTTATCAGTGCATTTATTTACTATTTTTTATATTGCACTAATTAGTAATTTTGCTCTATATAACAATTAATATCTAATTTTCGTGATCGTAGAGAACACAATCGTAGTGAACATAACAGTCTATTACCATTGTGTCACATTGTTTCTCTACGATCACGAAAATTAGATATTAATTGTTATCATTGTCCTTGTCAAAAAAAACTTGTGATTTTTATTGTGTGTCATTTACATATTGTATGAATGAAGATATGAATGAATTAGTATAAATGGGGTATTGTTTAGTATTAAACATTTTTTTCAGTATTTAATTGATTATCAATAAAATTATTTTTTACTTTATATAAAAAAACAGACATTGTTGGTTCTCCTTTGGTTTATATATTTTGTTTAGTTTATTATTATAGTTCTTACTACCCCTGATGAGGCGTCAAAGCACTTTTTTGGTGAGTAGCACTCTACTTCGGAACACAAAGAGGATTAGCGATGAATTAGTTTAGCGAGATTTGAAATTAGATTTTGAAATTAGATTAAGCGGTGGACATGTGAGTTTGTTTTCTGGATTGGAAAAGGATATTGGAGGGATAGAAGAGGGAAGGGTTTGCATTAATATAGAGCTTGCTACCACTGATGAGATGTTAAAGCACCTTTCCGTGGATAACTCACTACTCCGGAACCCAAACAGGATTAGTGGGGAATTACTATAGGGAAATATGAAATTAATTTGAGCGGTGGACATGTTAGTCTGTTAGTTGAATTGAAAACGATAGTGGAGGGATAGAAGAGGGAACAGTCTAGAAAGTATTTTTTGGGGCGTTCATAGGAGTAGGAGGAGGTTTGGGATGAGTAAAGGCAAGGTGGAGGGGGAAGAGTCAGAGAAAAGGGTTTAGAAAGGCTTGTTTGGGAGATCTGAAAATTAAAAAGATATGAGATGATGCAAGGAGGGGTAGAGGATGGAAGAGTCTAGAAAGGGTTATTTTGGGGATCATAGTAGTAGAAGGGGATTTGGGATGAGTCAGAGAGTTTAGGTTGAGGATATATTGAGAGAGATATAGGGTGAGATTTAGGGTAGTGCATGGAAGGTATATATCTATAAGGAAGGTAATATCTGTAGATTTAAGTTGGATTTGATAAACTCAGACTTTCAAGTGTTGCTATACTTTGTTAATGTATTTGTTTATATATATATAGATATATATATACATACATATATATATATATGTATGTATATATATATCTATATATATTTATTTTTTGTAATTCAATAGTGAAGCAATTGTAGATAAGTAGTTATGATAAATATTTACTTGTTTATGCAGTGACCTATACACATATTAAACATAGAATAATATAACCATAAGTAATATGTACATTTGTTAAGCAGAACTAACGAATATCTATATATTTATAAACATAATTATATATTTGTTTATACAAAGCAATGCACCTATGTAGGTACACATATATAGTCCAAATAAATGCTTATATACACAGGGGTATGCTGTATAGTTATGTTTGAGTATGGTGGTTATGTTGGGAAGAGCCAACTCTTGAGTAGTCTTCTAAACATAATGTAGTTATCTGTGGATCTTATGTTTAAGGGTAAAGAATTCCATAGTTTGGCTACTTGAACAGAGAAGTATGTGCCATCTATGGGTTTTTTTCTTGTATGGTGGGATTTGAGGTGAGTTCTCAATCTAGAGCAGAGGTTCCTTTGTTTAATGTATTTGTTGATTTTATTCCTGATGTGGGTGATACAAAGCAGCTTGAATGTGGATCTTCTGGCAACCGGTAACCAATGTAGGGCCTTCAAGGCAGGGGAGATGTGAGCTTCTGGCTTTTTATGTTAGAGTAGACTGGAGCAGGATTCTGAATCTGTTGTTGTCTTTCCATAGTTGTTAAAGATGATCCGTGGTAGAGGTTATTGGCATAATCGAGTTTAGACAGAACAAGAGAAATAGTGGCCTGGACCTTGTGTGGAAATCCCAGATGGGGAAAGATGTGTTGCAGAGTTTCTATAGTAGCGAAGCTCGATCTTGCCAGTTTTTCCACTTGGGCATTCATTGATAGCTTGGAGTCCACTGTAATTGCGGGAATTCTTACTTCCTTTGATACTTTAGGCGGTTTTCCCGGATCGTCAGGCCAGGCGGTGAGTGGGTCATAATTTTTACACACGCCACATGTGAGTATTTCCATTTAGGAAGCATTCAATTTGAGATAGCTCCATGTCATCCATTGATCAATGGGTCTGAGGCAACTTAAAATTTCTGAGTTTCCAATGTCTTTTGGGCTTTCCAGTTTAAGGAGTATTTGTGTGTCATCTGCATAGTTATAGCAAGTGAAGTGAAATTGATTGATCAATGCCAGTAATGTAGATGTTAAAAAGCATGGGTGAGATGATAGAGCCTTGAGGGACCCGTGCTTTTTCAAAGTAGGGTTTGGACGAGAAAGGGGGGGTATAGATGACATTAGTTCTGTTTTGAAGGTAAGATGTAATCCAGTCAAGAGCAGTCCACTCTATGCCAGCTTCGTAGAGTCTTTGTATTAGAGTGTCATGGTCAACCGTGTCAAAGGCAGCTGAGAGGTCCAACAGTAGTAGTGCAGCAACCTCTTCCCGGTCATCTGTGTTCTTAAGGTCATCCCAGATGGCAATGAGGGCAGATTCGGTGCCTCTTCCTGGACAGAATCCTGTTTGGAAGTCTGAAAGTATTGAATTATTGTTGGAAATGGCCCTTTTTGCAGGGTTATCCCCAAACTTTTTGCTTCTTCCTCCTATTTTTTCCTGACCTGTGTTTGTTGGCTTTAGGACTCTGGGCACTTTACCACTGCTGATCAGTGCTAAAGTGCATATGCTCTCTGTGTAAATTGGTATTGTGAATGGTTCTCCCTGATTGGCATATTTGTTTTACCAGTAGGTCCCTAGTAAAGTGTGCCAGGGCGGGTAAATCAAATGCTACTAGTAGGCTTGCAGCACTGATTGTGCCACCCACATGAGTAGCCCTGAAAAGATGTCTCAGGCCTGCCACCGCAGTGCCTGCGTGCAGTTGGTTAACTGCCATGTCGACCTGGCCAGTGCACCCACTTGCCAGGCCTTACCCTTCCCTTTTCTTACATGTAGGACACCCCTTTTGTAGGCCCAAGGTACCCCCTGGGCAGGGTGCAGTGTATGTGACAGGTAGGACATGTACTGGTGTGTGTAACATGTCCTGATAGTGAAATACTACCAATTTCGTTTTTCACTATTAAAAGGCTATCCTGCCCATAGGACAGAATGGGGAATGCTTTGTAACATTTTACAAGTATATCTTCCCATAGGGATAAGATAGAAAAATGGAGTTTAGTACCCCTGAAGTCAGAGTTTAATAATACATCTTTTAGTAAAGATGTTTTTTAAATTGTGCGTTTGAAAATACCACTTTTAGAAAGTGGCTATTTTTTTGTTCAACCTTCCTGTGTGCCTCTGCCTGTTTGTGGATTGACTGTCTGGCTTTGGAGTGACAGGGGCTGGGGAGTTGCAGTGGCTCCAGGAGTCTGGATGAGTCAGCACTAGGCTGAATAGGCCTGACTGCATTTGGAGTGGTGGGAGGAGTAGCACATGTACCTAAATATGGCTGTACCTGCCTTCCACAATGCTGGCTCCGCCCCCCTGTGGTGTGTCTGGGACCAAGGCCCACACTAACAAAGGAAGTTGTAGTGCACTGGCAGAGTGCCCCAGAACTGGTTTGAACTGGGCTCAGAGCCCCTTGCACAAAGAGAACAAAGTCAATTTGAGGCATAAGTATCAGACCTAAAATCCCTGAACTTTAGATCATTCCTGGAATTCAAGAGGAACCTTTGCCAAGGAGAAGAGCTGGAGAGTCTGAGGAGAAGTACTGTCCGTGCTGTGTGTCTGGGGTTGGCCTGCAGTTGCTGTTTCTGCCAAGGAAAGGAGAAGGACTTTGCTGTGTGCTGTGTCCCCTGTTAGAAGGAGATCTCCAAGGGCCTGAAGTGAGCTGGCCTCCTGTTCTGAAGACTCAGGGACACAAAACTTCACCCCCAGCTCCCCTGAGCTCTGCTGCTGTGAGTTTTGACCTGCCAAGAGTTGCCTGTGCCAGTTTTGGGCCTCTGGAGGTTGTTGCTGCTGTTTGGGAGCTGAAAGAAAGAAGAAACTCAAAGAACTACAGAAATCGATGCATCGAGGGATCGCGGCTGAAGAGGACCAACGCAGGGCCACTTGCCGTCGCATCGATCGCCGCCGCATCCCGGATTTCCATGCATCGTGCCTGTGCGGCAAGTTCATCCGACGCATCACCTGCGGACCAGAACCGTAACAAAGAATCGACGCATCACTCCCCATACAGACCGGATTCGACGCAACCCTTCCTCTGCGTGCAGCGGGACTGTCGCATCGCCTCCCCAAGGTCTCAGGAGTGTCGCATCTCTTTGTTTTCCGACTCTGCGGCTGTTTGGCTTTGGAACTTTGACACATCTACAGGTACTTTGGTTAAAAGCCATGCATCCATAGTTTTCTATGGTACAAGTTCTTGAAACCTTTTGAAAGTCATATTTTTAACTGCGTATGTTGGATTTTTGTCGTTTTGGTCTTGTTTAGTTTAGATAAAGATATTTTATTTTTCTAAACTGGTGTGGTGTCCATTTGTGGTGTTTTCACGGTGTTACTGTGAGTGTTGGTACAAATACTTTACACATTGCCTTTGGGATAAGCCTGTCTGCTCGTGCCAAGCTACCAAGGGGTTGATCAGGGGTTATCTAAAGTGTGTTTCCCCCTTACCCTGACTAGAAGCAGGGGTCCCTATTTGGATAAAGGTACTTACCTCTGCCAACTAGAGACCCCCATTTCTAACAATTATCTTCAATAAATTGTGACATCTGAGTGAATGCTGCTCTTTCTATCAGTTTTCCCAGGAAAGATCCATTTATAATTGGTCTGTAGTTGTTGGGGTGAAGCGGGTCTAGGTATGTTTGACTTTTTTAGATCTTCTGGAAATATTCTCGTAGTTAAGGAATTGTTGATGATTCTTCTTACTGGTGTGGCAGCAGAGGTAGTTAGAAGACTTTTCTTGAAGGTTTGTGGGGGACATGGGTCAGAAGGACTGCTGGCAGGCCTGTATCCTTTGACATAAATTCATTGTGTGATATATCATATTTGTTGGAAGGAATGCAGAGGCTAGGTTAGCCTACTCTTGGAGGGTTTTTTGGAAAAGGGTTGGTGCTGGTTGTTTTTCTTTCTTTTAAATAGGAGTCCAACTTGTCTACTTTGGCCGTGTAATGAATTTCCAGTTTGCCTGTGAATTCTTGGGTAATGAGATAAGCTCCTTCTAGGCAATTTGGTTTAAGAAATTCGGTTCGAACTTTATAGAATTCTTTATTTGCACATTCAGCAGTGTGAATTCTGTCTAAATAGTAATTTTCTTAGCTTTTTTGATTGCTGACTTGTATAATCTTTTAAGTTTCCCTAAGTGAAGTTTGTCTTTATTGGTGTCTGTTTTGAGCCAGCTACGTTGTAGCATTCTAATTTGCTGTTTTGTCTCTTTTAGCTCTGTATTTCTCCAAGGTGCCTGCTTTTTTTTGTTGTATTGTGTTGTTTTAAGTGGTATTAGGATATCACAAGCTTCCTGTAGCCACTCATATAGTTTATAACTGAATTTATTGCGTCTAGATCTGTACTGGATGTTAGTTGTGTTTTTAGTGTTCAAAGTTGAGCTTGTTCCAAGGTCAATAGGTGGATGCATGTAAGGTGGGTTTAGGTGTGTTGCTTTGCGTTGTTTTATGTTGGAAAGCAAACAAATGGTAGATTACGGTGGCACACTATGTCCTTGTTCAATAGTAAATTGATACCATTGAGCACAGTATCAAGGGCATCACTCCTACCCAAATCGACCCAATTTTTCTTGGAGAGAAAAAAAACAGCAACCATTTTAATTGTTCTAAACATTTTAAAACCCATGGCACACCGGTATTCAGTCAAAATATCGAGTTGGAAATGTCGACTTGCACAAATATCAAGTTTTAAATATAGTGACACCCAAAAAGTGACAGCAAGAATATCGTGGTCAAGAATATCGAATTTAAGGTAAGAAATATTGATTTAAAGTCATTAATATTGTTTACAATTTTTTAATTAGTGATATGTATTTTAGTGTTTATTTAAAATTTGTGATGTATTTTTTTGTATAAGAATTGTTTATGTTTTTTAATATATCTGTTAAACATTTTGTAGTTATTAATTTTATTTTAATTAAATTGTGCGTTTTTTTTTGTGTGCATGTAGTTTTAGTTTAATTTTCACATTTCCTACAGACTGAGTTCTAGCAATATTTTTTATTATTCTAATGGCTTGTGGATGGCTTTGCATTCATGCCAAATTAAGTTTTTGTTTGTCTGCATGGGCCTGTTGGTGACTAATGTAGGGGTGGAACCAGGAGTGCAGGCCCATGTATCAAGGCATTTTACTTTGGTCTTCTGCATGCGTGTGCCCACCATTTCTATGTGTTTTCATTAATGCCTAAGAGATGATTAATTAATAGTTTTCTTCAACTTTTGAAAGTATTTTGCAAGTGTAATTGTTGCCTTGTGTTATTCGTGTTTGTTTCACTTTTAATGTTTATTTGAAACTTTTCCAACTGTTTGAATTCTGCTTTGCTGGTAAATTTATTGTTGCTGCTCCATTGGTTGTGTACTAGGTCCACAGATAGGGTGTATATTTATGCAATTCTGCAGGTTTCTATTAACTGAGGGAGAGGAAGGGACTCCAGTCAGTCTATGGCTGCTGTGTTCTCTTTCTTTTACATGCCTCCATGTGATGACATACATTTTGTGGACCCAGTGTGTGTGTTTTTGTTAGTGTGTCATAGGTGGCTACTGAGTCTTTGTTCTCCATGCCGCATTTATTGCTGTCCATGTAGTGAGGGCCATTTTATAGCTCATGTGTGTGTGTGTGTGTGTGTGTGTGAGATAGATGGGCATTTTGTCTTTGTTCTCCATGCCTTCTTTCTTGCTCGCTATGCTGTGAAGGCAATTTCGTGGAGCCGGTGTGTGTGTCATATGCATACAGTTTCTCATCGTTGAGTATACCTCCTTCCAACAGTGGCGACCATTTTGTTAAGCCAGTGGGCGTTTCTGATCATTTTATTCCATTTTCTAAGAACATTGATCTTTGGAGAAGTACATATCATTTTTGTTCATGTTTAATTTTTTCCTACAATACTTTTCCTCATATATATTTAGTTGTGTTTGTAGGTGATTGTATTAGCCTACAGCACACATTTGTTGTTTTTAATTAATGTATTGGATTTTTGCATACCTGTCATAGGATCCCATGGGCGATGGAGGGACACCAGGTATGTTTATAGTATTTGTTCTTAATTCTGCCTGAAGCCTGACTCGCATAGAAGGGACACCAACTAATTATTAATTAATTTATTCAATTTTTGCTTGCCCCCTTTTCTCCCATAGCGGCCTCAGGTCCTGGATGGACACCAATCACTTATTAATTAATGTATTCAGTTTTAGCCTGCCTTTTATAGGTGCCCCAAGGGATGTGGAGGGAGACTAAACTATTTATTAATTAATATATATGATTTTTGCTTGCCCTCTCTGCCTCCCATAGGAGCCCCAATGGATCTGGAGGGACATCACATATTGTTACATCATTTTCTCAATTTCTGCCTGCCTCCCATAAGAACCCTTGCACCCTGATAGACACTAACTATTTGTTAATTAATTTCTTTGATTTTCTACCAGTCCCCTTGCCATCCATAAGAGCCCCATGTGACTTGGAGACATATGTCGATGCCAATTTAATACATTTTTCATAATATTGTTAATTTATAATATTGTGATGAAGATGGTGATTTATTTATGACATGCACTAAACTAACAAGAATTTCCAGGTCTCACTCTCTCCCTTCTTTTATTGCCTGCAGGTGCACAAGAGGATAAATAATGACTGATACAGAGAGATTTCTGTGATTTCGCTGACTCTGTAGTCTAGAGAGAGTCTCTGCTAAGTGCTTCTGCTTGTCCTGCTCACCCATGCAAGAAGTAAGAAAGATAGCCCAAAAGAAGGAGGTTGATCGCAAAAAAAGTAGCCATTGATGAGTATTCAACATCTTTTGTAGTGGCACCACTGGCAAAATGTCCTCATCCTTTTATCTTGCAAAACAGCATACTTGCTACACCCTTAACTGAGCAGGAAGAAGCAGGAAGGAGGCTCCTCTCTAGATCAACAACTGCACCACTACCACCATGAAAACCGCAGCAGATGTCCCTAGGAATGGCAGTTACTGCAGTCATGGCTGAGAGCAGTGATTTGGGAATTAAATTGTCCCATTGCAGCAGGAAGCTCAACAGGATCCACAGTACACCATGCCTAATCTTCCACTACTAGCAGTAGAGCAAGAAGTTGATAATGCTGCTGAGGGAGATGTTGTTGTGACTGATCTTCCTTTGGATGCATCAGCTTGATGAAATCCTGCAAGGAGAAGAAAGATAATTGCCTCATCTTCTCCAAGCCTCCTTCTAATGATCTTGACTTGGACTTGACCCCAACCGAGACCCGCCACCAGAAACAAGGGAAAATTAAGTTTCCCACAAGCCCTGGAAGTGAGGGAGATAATGAATCAATGATTGTTCACATAGAGAATGGCATTGAGGAAGTGCAGATCACCTCTATTCACATACTCTGAGCCACATAGTACCACCAACCGCTTCTCAAGAAGCCAAAAACCTGTAGCAACACCACCACATCTACCAAAGTGACAGTCTGCCATAGAGAAAGAGAAACGCAACCACCTAGCTCCACCTCAACAAGTTCTTGGGCCCTATCCCCACCCACTTTGGGACTTTTTATACTTACGCCTCATGAGGAGCACTTCACAAAAAGCCCACTTTGCCACAAACCAGTTTGGTGTCATAAGTTAGGTGGACATTAAGGTAGCGGGGTCGACTGGTCCATCTGAAAAATCAAAAAACAATCATGTCAGAAAAGTATGCTTGTTTCTGGTCCAGAGAAGAACTGGCTTGGCAGTTCGGGCTGGAGTGTTCCCATGAGGCACAGGACTGATTTGCATATAGCTGGGTCTGAACTTGGGTGGCAAAGTGAGCTAAAGAACGATGATCGATTCAACCCAGATCTTTGACTGGGGGTGAGTGTCTGAAAAGTTTTAGCGCTCCGTCCAACATCTCCTTGTGTTTGCTTTGTTCTCCCTAAGTTGGCAGGGTATGCCCAGACGTGGGTCCCTTGCTCTACCACTGAATTCAAGCTAGCCTGGCTGATGAGGGGTGTTACCCCAAAACCGGTCCCAGGGTGCTTGTTTCTGGTCCAGGGAAAACCTGGCTTGGCAGTTCGGGCTGGACTGTTCCCATGAGGCACAGGGTCAAGACTGATTTGCATATAGCTGGGTCTAAACTCGGGTGGCAAAGTGATCTAAAGAACGATGATGGATTTAACCCAGATCTGTGACTGGGCGTGAGTGTCTGAAAAGTTTCAGCACTCCGTCCATCATCTCCTTGTGTTTGCTTTGTTCACCCTAAGTTGGCAGGGTATGCCCAGACGTGGGTCCCTTGCTCACTTTACCACTGGATTCAAGCTAGCCTGGCTGTTGAGGGGTGTTACCCCGAAACCGGTCCCAGGGTGTTTGTTTCCGGTCCAGGGAAAACCTGGCTTGGCAGTTCAGGCTGGACTGTTCCCATGAGGCACAGGGTCAAGACTGATTTGCATATAGCTGGGTCTAAACTAGGGTGGCAAAGTGATCTAAAGAACGATGATGGATTCAACCTAGATCTGTGACTGGGCGTGACTGTCTGAAAAGTTTCAGCACTCCGTCCATCATCTCCTTGTGTTTGCTTTGTTCACCCTAAGTGGGCAGTGTATGCCCAGTCATGGGTCCCTTGCTCACTTTGCCACTGGATTCAAGCTAGCCTGGCTGATGAGGGGTGTTACCTCGAAACCGGTCCCAGGATGCTTGTTCCCGGTCCAGGGAAGACCTGGCTTGGCAGTCGGGCTGGACTGTTCCCATGAGGTACAGGGTCAAGAATGATTTGCATATAGCTGGGTCTGAACTAGGGTGGCAAAGTGATCTAAAGAACGATGATGGATTCAACCTAGATCTGTGACTGGACGTGAGTGTCTGAAAAGTTTCAGCACTCCGTCCATCATCTCCTTGTGCTTGCTTTGTTCACCCTAAGTGGGCAGTATATGCCCAGTCATGGGTCCCTTGCTCACTTTGCCACTGGATTCAAGCTAGCCTGGCTGATGAGGGTTGTTACCCCGAAACCGGTCCCAGGATGCTTGTTCCTGGTCCAGGGAAGACCTGGCTTGGCAGTCGGGCTGGACTGTTCCCATGAGGCACAGGGTCAAGAATGATTTGCATATAGCTGGGTCTGAACTGCGGTGGCGAAGTGAGCTAAAGAACGATGATGGATTCAACCCAGATCTGTGACTCGGGGTGAGTGTCGGAAAAGTTTCAGCGCTCCGTCCATCATCTCCTTGTGTTAGAAAAGTATCTCAAAACAAGAGCTGTTTGTTAGAGAGGAGAAGTTGTTGAACTGATAGAAGGAGGCTGTGATAATATGTCATCATGCGAAGCAGCCCTGTGACTGTCGCTCATAGTATGCAGTCATCACTAGGCCTGAGCGAAATTTTAATTATGCTGTAGTAATCACAGTAATTTCGTAATTAGGCATTACTCTTGCGATCTGAAATTACTGAAATTACATGATTACGCCAGCTTGAGTAATTAAGAGTATTGGGCAACAATCCTACCACAGGAGCACAGGAACAACAAACTAAGAGAGTGAGCACCTGCTGGCAACTGTTGTTCATGTCCTTTTGCATTTAGGGGTCGATTCCGATGTTTTTCGGAAGGGCTCCCTTGTTTCCGACCGAATTGTACACACTTCCCAATAATCGATGCCTGGAAACCGGTAGGGCTGTCCGAATCGGTTCCAAAAGGCCTTCAGGCAGGTTGTGTCTTTCGGACCCGAATCGTACAGCTCTATGGACTCGCTTTCCGAGCGAGCGAGTACGATGACCGATTCGGTCAGCCGTTCCGATACGTTTTTTCTGGAACGAATCGGCTGTCGGAATCTGTCTTTAGGGGCCATTAGCAGGCCCCCCTTCACCCGGGGCTCTCCGACTCAGGCCCGGGGGGGAAGCCATGGGTCCCCTCTTCCCGACCATGCACAGTGTGGCAGGCACCAGAGGGTGCAAGGTTTTCCCCAGCCAACCCTTTCTTCAATGAGAGCCTGTGTTCTCGTTCAGAACACATGTTCTCATTAAAGTCAATGGGAGTACGGCTGAATCGTATCTGGAAGCATCCAGATACATCCACATCGCTCGGCTGGACTCCCCCGAACTGAGTCATCCAGAAAGCATTCCCGAACTGATTCAGTAGTATTGCTTTCCGAACGAGATTAGAATCGACCCCTTAGTGTTATTTTCTCAACACAAAATATATCCTCAGGCCCAATATGAGTGCAAGGGTGTATTTTGCACTAAGAAAATAGTGCTAAATGTTGGATTACTCTTCTCACACAATTACAGATAATCATGAGTAATTCTGTGGCATTTACAATTAATTAGGCTAGAGAATTACACGAGGGATGCCCGCCCCTATTTAGCACTTGAAGCAACCATAGCAAGACCCAAAGAAAAAAGGGATAGAGTCACCCAAAGTATCGAAGCAGCTTACCAACTACACTTGTGAAGGTATCAAAGTAAACGATCACAATAATCCACTGTCAAATCTATTTTCAGCAAGGAGTCGTCATACCACCGGCCCCATGACCTTGTCAGTTTATTCAATGGGAAGCAGGCCAAAATAATAGCGACTGACCGCCTGCCTTTTTTTTCGGTGGAAGTAGAGGGGTTTTGGGAATTTGTGGAGACCTCTGTCCACAATTGGAGGGCCTAAGCGGGGCCAATTTTCCACTGTGCCAGCGCTTTATCCTCAAGTACTGCAATTGGTTGGCAAATGACTGAAGTAGAGTGAAAGTCAGTGTATCCATCTCTCAGCAGACATAGACCAGCGATCAAGGCACAAACTAAATGTGTATCAATTGACACTGTGTCTCCAAGGGTTTAAGCAAAGGCTAGCCACTGGTCTCGAAGCATTGAAGCATGTTGAAGCATTGAAACAGTTGCATGGAGAAATACCGTACAGCTGCCAATGTCTTGGAAGAATTTAACATCAAAGCTTATGAATGATTTCAACCAAGAGATCTCAGCATTAAATTTGTTGTCATTACTAATGACAGTAATATTGTCAAAGCCATAGCTGATGGAGAATACTATGTTTAGCACATTAAATCATTGCATGCATCAGCCTACTTGTGTGTGACTTTATAAAAAAAGAAGTAGTCAACAACATGTGGGATATCTGTCTTCAGATTTTCACTCATTTTAGTCATTCTTTCAAAGTCCAGAAGCGGTTGAGGATCATTCAGCATGGTTTTCAGTTGAGAATCATTCAGTGTGGTTTTAGAGTCACTGTAAAAGTCCTTGTACAGGAGATGGCTACCCCTTGGAGCTCCACCTTCTAAATGCTGCCACACCTATTTGAGCAGTACAGGTCTATCAATGAATATGTACTACAAAAGGAGAGAGGATGCCTGATCCGAATGCTAGTGCCATTTGAGATTTTGACACAGGAAGTCAGCAAGGAGGACAGTACTATGAGCCGGATAATCCATTTTGTTTTACATGCTGAAGGAACATTTGCAAAGGTGGAACAATTGTTTACCAATGTCAATGAAGAAGCATCGGAGTAGGTCAACAGATTAATCCTTTGAGCAAAAATCAAAGGCTACAAATAGACATTGGTTCCTTCAAAGAGTATGTCTGTGTGACCATACTGGGTCCACTGTTTAAAAAAGCGTTTCTACTAATCCAAAGCACCAACAGCTTCACTTCCAACATCTGCAATTGGTTGGTTTATGGTTATAGCAGGACTAAAATAAAGTGCACAGGCGCAGGCAACCAATAAGCACCCAGTGTTAACATCAATGACACTGGAGCAGGTCCTCGTGCCAGCTCCCCCTGCAATAGTTCTCCTGTACAGTCTGCTCACAGTTCGCCAGTTTCTGCTGCCTTCGGTTTGTACCTCCTTTGCTCATTTTCTACTTATTTTTTGCCTTTTTCTGCTCGTTTGTCTGCCTTCTTCTGCTTGTTTTCTGCTCATTTTTCTGCCTCCTCTTGGGTCACTCCTGCCCTCTATTTTGCCTCTTCCTGCTCGTTTCCTCCCTCTTCCCGCCACCTCCCTCCTCCCGCTGTTTCCCTCCATGGCGGTCTTTAGAAAGAAACTCAAGACCTGGCTCTTCGACTGAGACTTCGCACCCACAGCACTCAGAGACCCATAGGGGTGATGGTGGTGTGCTATACAAATGTTGATTGTTTGATTGAGAAGATAGCACAGGACAATTTGGATAACTCATTAGAGGTCTATCTGGATCAGGATCCATTGACCTATTCGCATGGGAGGAAGGAATAGTAGCAAAAAGTTAGCAGGCTGTTAATAAAGTATCTTTCATGTAGTCAGTGTATCTTCAGGATGCATGTTCAGTGCAGCTAGGGCAATTTTCGAAGTCAGAAGTTGAGGTTTCATCAGATACCACAAATTTTAAAGCTCCAGGACACACAACCATGAACAAGGGACGTTTCTCAGATATCACAGGTATGGTGAGTGATCATCCACCAGATAACCCAACTGAAATTGATGATGTACTCTACTTTCCAGATTAACCCCTTGGCTCCTGAGGTTTTTTCATGCCAGTGCTGAGTCTTTTTTTGGTTTTTTTCCGGTTGTTAGGCCTGCATCCTTGGTGTGCTTTCCGCTGACTTTTTGCCATCTGACCTCCTGTTTTGTAGACTTCCTTTATGCCGGATTTAGGTCTCTGGGCACTGCTAAAAAGTGCTAAAGTGCAGGTGCTCGTTCCCTAATATATGATAACATTGGCTTAACCACAATTGGCATATTTAGTTTACGTATAAGTGCCTAGTAAAGTGCACTACATGTGACCAGGTCCTGTAAATTAAATGCTACTAGTGGGCCTGCAGCACTGATTGTGCCACCCACTTTAGTAGCCCATTAAACATGTCTCAGGCCATGGTGCCAAAACTCTGGAATAGTATGGACCTGGAACTCCGACTAATTGACAATGAAGTGGCATTTAAAAAAAGATTGAAAACTTGGCTTTTTCCTTAAACCCTAGTGCTAAACTGACTCCTCCTGCATCATTTCAGCGCTGAGATGCCCACGGGTAGTCACGCGCTCTATAAATCCCATAAACATAAACATAAAACATGTGTGAGCAGTTTTAAAGTGCATGTCGACCTGGCAATTTAACCCTTTTGCCAGGTCCAACCTTTCATTTCTAAAACATATAAGTCGCCACTAAGGTAGGCCCTGGACTGCCCCAAGGGCAGGGTTTAGTGTATTTGAAAAGCTAGACATGTTCTTTAAGTTTTACATTTCCTTGTAGTGAAAAACTGTTCAACTCGTTTTTCACTACTGCAAGGCCTGTCTCTCCCATAGGTTAACATTGGTATTGTCTTACAACACTTTATAAGTGTAATTTCCAATTGGGAAAAGATAGAATTTTCAAGTTTGGTGTCTCTGGACTTATGGTAAAGTTGGATTTTAAGTTGCAAGTCTGAAAATGCAACTTTTAGAAAGTTGGACATTTCTTACTTTAAACATTCTGTGCCTTAGTCCTGTCTCTGAATACACGTCTGGTGTGGGTGGGTGACAGCTGGGCTTTGTGCATTCCACCCGGACAGCCATACACAAAGGGAGCTTAGGTGTGACTGATGGACCATCACAATTCTGATGGGTTATCTTGGATAAGATGGGAGGGTGGAGCTGACACTTACACCTGAATTGGCTGTGACTGTCTCCACACAAAAGGCTGCCTACCCCCCTGTAGTGAGTCTGGAGCCAGGGCAGGAAGGGCAGGGACTTTGTGTACTTCAAAGGTCTCTCTTTGAAGTCTCCCCCACTTCAAAGGCACAACTGGGTATAAGTACTGGACCTCAGGCACCACCATTCCAGTGCACTTCTGGACCTGAGGACATTCTGCCAGGAAGGACTGTGCTGCTGAAAGGACAGTCACTCTGCTGGACTCCTGCTGTGCTGTGCCTGACCTTCTGTGTGCTGCCCTTCCTGCCTGGGAGTGAAAAGGACTGGACCTGCATCTCTACATCTCCAGAACCAAAGTGACTCCAAGGGCTTGCTGACTTGCCACCTGTTCTGAAGTCTTAGGGACATCAAAGACTTCTGACAAACCTGCTATAGCACCTGGACTCTGCTAACAGTGAGTTTGACCTGCCAAGTCGTGCCAATCCAGTCCTGGGCCCTTGGGAGTCGGTTTTCTGTGCTGCATCAATAAAAATCCATGAATTGTCGTCGTTGCGCCAATGCATCTCCTTGACGCCAATGCAAGCAGTTGCCACCGAGGATGAAGACATCACATTGCCGGTTGCGCAGCTTGATGACGATGCAACACCTACATCAGGAACGGCCCAGGACTGGCTAAGGTCCTTTCTTTCTGATAGATCCTTCAGGTATACTGGAATTCCTTCTCCTGCGAAACTTTTGCTCTTCACTGTGGTGTCCCTCAGGGCTCCTCCTTAAGCCCAACACTTTTTAATTTATACATGCAGCCACTTGCAGATATTGTGAAACCATTTGGGATCACCATAGCATCATCTGCATATGATACCTAATTTGTTTTCTCACTCAAACCAGTTCAGGGACAGTCTTCTGCAATTTTGGGGCCTTGCATGGAGGCGGTGGCCAGTAAGATGGATAAATCCTGCCTGAAGCCGAACGGCAACAAAACTGAGTTGATGGTTCTGGGGCACTATCAATCTCCTCAGTGGTCCCTGGGCTGACCAGACTGTTTAGTTATGCCTCCCCCACTCCAAAACGTCTATAAAACATTTGAGAGACTGGCTGGATAAAATCCTAACGATGGAGACCCAGGCCACCAAAATATCAGCCTGCTGTTATGGAATTTGCTGAATGCTTTGGAAATTACTCCCATTGCTTCCCATTGCTTCCCATGACATCCAGAAGATGAGTGGTCCAGGCCCTTATCCTCTCTCATCTGGACTGCTGTAATTCTCTCTCCCTGAGAGCACCAAAGGCTGTAATTAGTAAATTACAAATCATGCAGAATGTGGCTGCACTTACCTTGTTACAAATACTGTGACATACGTCAGTGAGAAAAGGTCTCAGGGACCTTCATTGGTTACCAATACCCCAGAGAATCAAATGTAAGGCTCTTGGTATTGCTTTTAGAGCACTTAGAGGACAGGGACCTCAAACCTCTTGTCAGCTCATAACCCCCTACACCCCGATGAGGACCCTCTGCTCCTCAAATGAACACAGGGCAGTTGTCCATCGCATTCGAAAAACTGGAAGCAGAGGAAGGTCATTCAGCTTCATTGCCCCCAATCTCTGGAACTCCCTTTCGATGGCTCTGCGGTCTACAGGCAATGAATGCATGTTCCAGAAACTACTCAAAACATTGCTATTCGACAACTAACCCTTCACATTGGTCCCTTAAGTAATGCCTCCTCATCCAGCGCTCTCATCTAGGTCAACATGCACTCTATAAATTTCCGTACTATAGTATAGTATCTAAAGGAAAAGATTTGTGTGGCTCGGAACTAACGCATCACCTACATCCAAAGGGATCGACGATGACACATTGCCTCCTCTGACCAAACATTGGGCCCCGTCGACGGCGCAACAAAGTTCTTTTTCAGCAGGATAAGGTTGGTCCCTGTATCCGACCCGTACTCCATCGTGGTCAGCCTGAACTTCTGGATTTGACCCGGTCAAGCACAACCAGATAGCCTCACTTGGCGCTTTATGCTTTTATGTACTATATTTACAGATATTCTTTATAAATTCATAAGTCCGGTTCTACCTATTGGACCTTTGCCATTTTGGTCTTATTTTGTTCAATAAAATAATCTCTATTGCCCTAAATAGGTGGTATATTTTTGTGTGGTATTTTTCACTGTTTTACTGTTTAAAGTGTTGCATGAATACTTTGCACTATGCCTCTTAAGTTAAGTCTGTATTCTCTGTGCCAAGCTACCAGAGGGTTGGCAGAGGTTAATTTATGGTGTGTATCTGACTTACCCTGACTAGGATTTTGGTTCCTGCTTGGACAGGGTGCATACCTCTGCCAACCTGAAACCCTAGTTCTAACAGGGGTGGTTCTGCTTAGGCCTCTGTAACCTTTTTTCCACAAAAGGTACTGATGCCAAATTTGCCCCCTTTTTCCCAATGTCATGGGGACTCTAATGGTACCCAGGGTTTGTGGATGCCCCAGAGGGGACCGAGCAAATAGCCAAAATGTTGCTACATTTTAGTTTTTGGGAGAAAAATAGGAAAAACTGTTATGTGGAAAAGTGACTGCTTTTTTCCTAAAACTTGCATCAAAAAAGCTTTTGTTGTGCTCAAGTCACCACTGTTCCAACTTTCAGGGACATGCAGAGCTGTACGTGAAAACTAATTTTTTAACACAGTTGTGATAGCTCATTTTTCCAAATTGTTTTACTTTCGACCTACTTCTAGTTTGTGGTGAATACCAGTATGAAATCCTTTGTGATGCCGGACAGCTATAGATTTCTGTATAGCTATAGATTTCTGAAAAGCAAACACAATTCAGCAAGGGGTCATTCGTGTAGATCCCTCAAAGTGTTCACCCAAAAAATAACTGTTGAAATAAAAACATAATGAAAATGAGTAGGAAAAAATGGCCATTGTGACAATGTTTTGATCTGTACCTTCTTGTCACAATGGCTGATTTACAAAAGCAATATACCATTATGTCCCCTAGGTTCTTCTGGTTGTAAGGATACATTTGTTTTGTAGGTCGTTCAAGGACCTAAGGAGCCCAGAGCCAACAATTGAGCTGCACCTCAATGGTTATTTGTTGTGTAATATAGAGCAATTCATATGGTAAAATAGTAAGAGTGAAAAATGGGTATGAAGGAAACCTATTGCTGAAATATACACCAGATACTGAGCTTATGAGCAGTGATTATTTGTGCATCTGTGAATTTCTGGGTACCCATACTAGCATGCTATTCAGAGGGCATTTTTCGAAATTGTCTTATTTCTTACAAATTGGCTTACATTTGGAAGGCACAAATGCAGAGAAATCTAATTGGTAATAGCAAAAGTTTTACTATTCTGTGTTCCCACATGTCCCTTGATAAAAATGTTACCTCACTTGTGTAGGTAGGCCAAGTGCAAGCGACAGAAAACGGCCCAAAACATAACATAGACAAATCACATTTTACCACTGAAAACTGACCCTTTTTTGCAGTCTGGGTACCTCTGGATTTTGGGCCGTAGCTCAGATGGCTCCTAGGGAAACCTAGCAAACCTGCACATGTTAAAAAAATAGACACCTTGGGAAATCTAGAGTGAAGTGACATGTGTGGCTTTCACCAGGATTTCTGACCCAGAATCCATTGCAAACCTCAAACTTTGACTAAAAACACACATTTTTCTCACATTTCTGTGACAAAAACATCTGGAATCTGTGGGGAGTCACAGATTTCTGCCCTCCAGCATTACCCCAAGTCTCCCAATACAAATGGTACCTTACATGTGTGGGCCCAGTACACACAACAGGAAAAGGCCCAAAAAGCAACATGGGCACATCACATTTTTCCCCTAAAAATTGACCCTTTATTTGCAAAGTGTATTGCTGTGGATTATGGGCCCTAGCTCAGGCAGCCACTATGAAAACCTGCACATTTTCATTTAAGTTACACACCTGGGGCAAAACGGGGTGAGTTGACTTGCGTGACTTGCATGGCTCTCACTAAGTTTTCATACTGAGAAGTCCTTGCAAACCACAAACTTTGATTCAAAACACACATTTTTCTCACATATCTGTGCAGGAAAGCTCGAAAATCTGTGGGAATCCACAAATTTCATACCACCAATATATCCCACACGTCTCCTAATACTAATGTTACCTGACTTGTGTGGGTGGGGCAAGAGACTGCGATGCAAAAGGCATTCAAGCGCTATATGGAGAGATCAACGATAGGTAGAGCTGAGGTATTTCAGGCCGTTCTCGCCCACCACCCATGAAAATCTACCAAACATAGACATTTTTTTAAACTAGACACCCAGAGAATTCTAGGTTGATGTGTCTTGTGTGGATCCAACAAGGTTTTCTTACCCACAATGCCCTGCAAACCTCAAACTTTGCAAAAAATCACACATTTTACTTCCATATCTGTGATGGAAACTTTCAAAATTCAGCAGTCCACACAGTTTTTACCACCCAGCGATGCTCCATTAGTCCCAATTAAAATGCTGCCCCACTGCCGCTGGTCCTCTTGCCATCGACAGGAACAGGCCAAACCGAGGTAAGTGGGAGTGCCCTGTGAGGACTACCATTGACTCTGGTTTGATCCATTCTTGTTGCGGGCACTAAACCCAGCTACACAAGTAGGGTTGTGCAGCACAACACCGTGGACTACCCCTGGTGCCTAGTTTTCAGTAATATCTGGGTCTTGTAGGTATCCCCTAGAAAGACTCTATTGCCCATTCTTGGGAGGGGGACTATGGTTTGATTCCAGGTAGGCCACCCCCTCCTTTTATTTTGGTACTATTTTGAATGCCCTGGTTTCTATTGGAATTTCTGCACTTCCCCCAGTGGAGGCAGATTGAGGCAAACCTCCAATCTGCCCTTCGTTTGAGGCAGAAAGACTGCTGCACACTTTTTGGTCGGCAGCCCCCTCCTCTCCTTTTTCTAAAGATTATTTTATCCTTGGTGTTTAATGAGCTTTCTGCTGCTTGGGGTCAGATTTGGGATAATCGCACCATCTCTCCTTGCACCTCCAATCTGCCCTTAAGGGGGAGTAGAAAGACTGTTTGATTATGGGCCATGCCCATGGTGAACAGTCTCCTTTTTCTAATGATCATTTAACCCCTATTGTCTAGTTGGTTTTCTGCTCCCCTGGAGAACATATTGGGGCAAATACTCTAATCTATCACCCCTAAGGAGGGACCTAGGGGGCAGAGAGACTGCTGTGCCCTTTTTTGGAGAGGGGGCATGGCAATGCCCATGATGAGCAACCCCCACCCCTATGTTTTTGTTCTACATTTCCATTGTGTCTAGTGGGCTTTCTGCCCCTCAGGCAGTGGAGATTGGGGCAAACTTCCAATTTGCCCCCGGGGGGACAGAAAGACCGTTTGACCCTTCTAGGGGATGTGGCATGACCATGGCCATGGCCATAGCCATGGTAACCAGCCCCACCCTTCAATTTTCTAATTATTTTTCCCAACCCTAGAGTCTAGTGGGCCTTCTGCCCCCTCCCCACCAATGGGCAGATGAGGGATAATAGCCCCGTTCTGGCTCCAGGAGTGTAGAAAAACTGTTGCACTTTTTTGTGGTGGGGCATGTCCATGACTATGGTGGGCAGCCCCCACCCCTATTTTTTTTTCATAAGTTTTCCTGGGGGTCTAGTGGGCTTTCTGCTCCTTGGAGAGGCAGAACAATCCGTCCCCCGGGGGGTGCAGAAAGACTGTTTGACCCTTTAGGGTAGGCATGGTTATGCCCTTGGTGGGCAGCCCTACCCCTCCTATTTATAATTATTTTTATATCCCTGGTGTTGAGTGGGCTTTCTGACCCCCTTGGTTCAGATTGGTGGTAATAACTCCCATCGTCTCCCTGGGCAGAAAGACTGAAAATTTGGAGGGGTGTGGGGGAGCACAAACCCTTGCATAATGGGCTGCACTCCCAAAATCCCTGGTGATGTGTGTGTGGATCCCTGCTTGGGGATTGCTCTCCTGTGGCAAACCCAAAGCAGCGATCCATTGGGCAGAAATACCATTGAAAATCAGAGATTCTTCCCTTACCAATGATACCTCTTCCAACACAATCAGTGCTCATGGGGCTGAGATATGCGTCCAAGCACAAATACAGTGCTTTGTATGTCCGTAGGCTATGGACAGCTAGCATTAGCCACATGCAGGATATTGTGCATGGTGTCTGGACTAGGCCTGGGCAGTGAACTCCGCTCCGTTCCCGTAGTTTGTGGAGTTGTCTGCACTCCGCGGAGCTCACAGAGTGCAGAAAACTCCGCTTCACGTAGTGCAGCAGAATTGTTTTCCCCGCTTGCGCTAGCGAACGGTAAGTTCGCGAACGCGAGCGGCCGCTCGGGTAGAATTTCTACCCAAGCGGCAGGAAGACCAGCGCGAATGGCAGTTCGCACTGCAGTCTGCCACTTGCGGAACTCCGCTGAGTTTGTTTGTCACTTCGCTGAGTTCTGCGTAGCAAAACTCCGCGAACTACGCCCAGGCCTGGTCTGGACATTGTACAAACTCTGATACAGGGTTTGCTGTGACACACGGCCTTGCCAACAACCTCCACTGTGTATGTCCAAAGTATGTTCATGGTTGGGAGGGTTGGTCCCCTGTGGAAGGGTGGGTGCAGACCGTGGCAATGGGCTAAGCCCTGTCAAACCTGTCCAGCGTATAGCAGAAGATCATCTGCATTTGAGGTTGTTGCAGGAATTCTGCACAAATACAGAAATATGCGCAGGAATATGGGACCTTGGTGTATAGGGACTGAGTCTTCCTACCACCTGAGTACCCACGAGCCCAGGACCGACAAGCTATAGTGTCTCACTTGCTCCCCTACTCACTCACAGTGAGGAAAATGATTAGACACCCCAGAACACAACACTCCCAGATCTCTCAGGAATCACAGTAACAAGACACACCCTTTTGCTCGCACTCTTGTACTTGTCCACAATAAGATCTGACAGAGACATGAAACAGTTTAAAATATTTATGTTAACTAAGGTACCCTAACATGCAGTATATGTGCCATGACAATCAGGAAAATGCATAGTACAAATATAGTCAGCATAGCAGCTAGTCCATATATCATAAAGGGAGATGTCATCATAAAAAGACAATGGAGAAAATACTATAGTGTCTAACCTTGCTAAGAAGAAGTATTATTATATAATAGAAGATCTCTGGGCTTTGTCAGCAGACCCCATACCTTAGCCTATAGATGGTAGATCTACATCATAGGTGCTGCCTCGCTCTTCTCCCTGGAAAGGTCCCTCTCCAAGTGTGTGCAACCTATTCGTGTAATCTAATAAAACCCAAGGACATTTGTCAAAACAACAACTGCATCGGTTTGTTTTGTCTAAGGGCTAAGATCTGGCCAGAACAAAATATCAAGGGGCATTGTTGTTCGACCTTGCACATAATGTTCAGTCAAAATCCCAGGTACATGCAGAGAGTGAACACAGCGATTAGTTCTCATGTGAAAGCAGTCATTAAAAGTATTGCAAAAATAAAGACGTGTAGTAACGTGTGCAAAGCAGCAGGCAAGCTGCAACGTGCTCATGCTAACTTAGTGAAAACGACAATGTCCCTACAGGCCACAGAAGTCAGAGGTAAGCAGAGGCAAAGTGTCTCATCAATATAATTATGAAGCCCAATCTTTTTTTGTATTGCACGTATATTTTTCAATCAAAAATAATATAATTTGCCAATTGGGCTCTCAAAACCCATCCATTCATAGTTAGTCTTCGGAGACAAAAATGTTGCGGGAAAAGCGGAATGCCATGAACTCCAGAATGTTGTCTGTTCCATCCATTGTAAAAAGGTATGCCATCCAGTTGAGTGGATCGAACAAGCAAACATGCTCCTCATATCCAGAGGCTTTTAGTAGCATCTCAGGGCAATCTGCGTCAACTTCGATGAAACTCTGAGCTATGAGGCACTGCACACAGGCACAGGTACTCACGTCTGCCATTGGTCCAAGCAGAGGATCGCACAACAGGAGCCTACCCACGGCACATTCCTGGTCATGGGCCTTCAACAGACCCAATAACAGATCGTAATCCAGGGCAGCGTGTGGCGTGTGTGGTACAGGAGAGGCAGACATACAGGGCTCATTGAAAAGGGCACAGTAGGCAGTGGAACACAGGTTGCACGCAGGTGAAGTAGGCATAACGGAAGGTCAGCCAATAGTCGATGGCAAAGGACGTCACTGGCATAGAACCAAAAAGCTGCCACATTCAATCACGGTACAGTTGCAACTGGACCGGATTTGGCAGCTCCACAGATCGAGCATCCGTTGCGAAGCAATAACAGGAGAACCAGCACGCTGCAAATCAACACGAGCACCAGGAAGAACCCTCTGAAGGCCCTAGAAAAAATAGAATGGATAAAGGCTGGTATTACTCCAAAAATAGTCTGAAATGAAGAAACAAGGCCGGATCCCACGAGTTTAAAAAAGTGGGCAAGGCCCACTGTATCCGAAGCATTGAATATTTTATGTATTAATTCTCCAAAATGGAGTGGGAGATTCGTGTTTAGCAGCGAGTGTATCTCACTTGCGGTTCTTGCCACCTGCAATTCGAAGGTCTCTCGAGTCGATGTGAGAGCGACTTCTTGTTGAAACAATAGCGCTTTGAGTCTGCTTAGATTGTTGAAATCTGTTTTCAAAGTTGGAATGGAAGGCCAAAGCGAACTATCTACAATACCATGTGGTGGTGGAAACAGGACATTGCGCAACATGTAACGCGTTGAGAAACTGTTACTATATATGGGATGCCAGCTCTCAAGCCGCAGCAGTCATGGCTATTCAAAATAAGATAACTAGCGTTAGATTGCAAAATTAATATGGGAATAATAGCCGGGACGGGGTAGCCCTTAAAAAACAAGCCAGATTAGGAGTTGAAACGTTACAGGCTCTGTGAAGCTTAACTTGTTTACAGACTAGGGAATGTCCTACTGTGGAATCGCAGTCCTACCCTGTAAGGAAAACTTCCTTATCCACGCACTGACATCTGTAGGTGAAAGGTAACATCCACAATTCATGAATAAAATTATTGCCCAAAGGCTCCTATCTACCGACGGGATGATGTTTTTATGCATGCTGTGAACTGAAAAAGTGAGATAGGCAGTGAAATAACCCCATGTATTAACCACACAGTGGAATCAGTTTCTGCCACAGAAAATGGTAACTGTTCTAATTGTTCAATATGTAACAATGTGTATGTTGCGTCTTTCATGGACATTAATTTCTGTTTATCAGTCAAATTAAACGGCAAAAACAGAGCAGATGCATTCAAATAATCCCATGGCACTTTTCCATTTTTAAGCGTTTGCAAGGTCCAAGCAAACTGCATTACAGAACGTAACTGATTTTGACCATGATACAAAACAGACACTTCGGGCCCGATTCTGATGCGGGTTGGAAAAGCTTCCCGACCGAGGGCCTGATTCTGATGCGGTTAGGAAGGCCTCCTAACGGCATTTGCTCCTTCCAAATCGGATCGGGAACGTGTCTTCCCGACCGAGGGCCCAATTCTGATGCGGTTAGGAACAAATGTTCCCATTGAAGTCAATGGTAGTTCAACCAAATCGTATCTGGAAGCATCCGGATGCATCCTACTCCGCCGGTCGGACTTTCCCGATCCGAGTGGGTCGGACACCATTTCCCAACCGATTCGGTCGGGAAGCTTTTCCAACCCGCATCAGAATCGGCCCCTTCATGTTGAACAATGTCAATGACAGATGATACAATATTATCTAAAGTATATATACGGGAAGACAGTGTATTAATGCTGTTATTAACTACGCACCACAGCTTCCATCTGCCACAGTTTCCAAAATGTATTATATGCTGTATAAATAAAACGTTTAGTGCGAGGGGACTTCGTACCTAAAAGAAAATCAGCCAAATCGATGTCACCTGACAGAAGAGAAAGGTGTTGTTTGACAGACGACAGTGTGGAATGTTCCAACCATTGCTGACACAATTTACCCAATGAATATGTGGTAACTGTATGTGAATGTGGGAAGCTTGGATCAGGTCTATTTTTAGTAAACCCGTTTGTGGTATTCAGAAAACACAATTGGAATGCATTAGAGCTCTTTGGCCACAGTAACCATCCCAAGGGGTCAATATTGGAAGAGTTGAGTGTGCCATTCTGAAACATGACTGATAAGTCATCAATTGTATAGTTGGTGTGTGTTTGCCAAGTATCATATGGAGCCAATAATAAAATGGAGGGAATATTTAGATTTTTGGCCTTGGCTAAACCAAAACAAGTAGTCTGTTGTGCCGTATCATTTAAAAATAAGATTTGCGACTGTATCAGACATGCACATTGCAAAGCTTCACTGACTTGCACTTGCCAATCCCTAGTATCCCAAATGGATTTTAAATCAATTGCGTCCTTCAACTGCTCATAACCCTTCACAGACAAATAATTCCTGAAGGACATGGAGTAAACTAATTTAGTGTGTGTCAACATAAATTTAGTTTGGGGCGGCATTTTAAATTTATAAAAATAGCACTGTGTGTCTGACAGATTGTAACCAGAAAAGTACATAAATTTACTTTGTTGGGTTTTTGAACTTCCCTGTAAGGGGGTTGGGCAATGCTCTCATTGGGTATAATTAAAAAATGGTCTCTGAGTTTTGGTCTTGTGTACAAAATTATGGCCATAATGTTGATAACAGAATAAATCTGCATAATTTTCCGAATTCAAATACAAATCTTCACTGTCAAAAGCAGCATAGTATTTTAAGTCAGAGAACAATGAATGAACGGCATGTACATCCCAGTCATCAGAATGTATGTCAGGCAAAACCACATCTCCTAAGGAAACGCGGAAGACGTATGGAATGTTCAAAATTTCGGTCGGGCCATGGATGTCATATGAAACTTTATCCCAGACAATGCCATCAACAACAGGGAACGCTGATATATTGACAAGGGCTTGGTCTCTTTTCATTATATGTGATGACGTATGAGGGGCCAAAACTCCATCAACAAAGTTCACAGCAGAGCGTTCAGGTAAATAATGGCCATTAATCAAAAGGAAAAACACAGTCACAAATCCAATCCACCTGAAAAGGAATACAATTGTAAGCATCATCCAGATATATGTCCAGGGCAGGACCAAGTAAATCTTTTTGAACCAGGAGATGAAAAGACTGGTACGTGTAGGGGGCTCTGCCACAGAAGATTACATGGAAGATGTATCAGAGGAAAAGCTAGTACGATCCACATAATAACCACTGGACCCCAGCTGAAATAACGGGGGTTGTGCTGCATAGGATGTTTCAGGCATGGTACTCTCAGGAATGTCTATTATGACCTCAACCGGAGGAGAAGCATACTCAATATGCGCAGATGTGGACGTAGAAGGAAAAACAGGTAGCAAATCAATTGAAGTTTCCATCTCCCGCTCCATTAGCTGGGGAGTAATGGTAGAAACAGAAGCAAACATAACGATTCTCCTTACGACCAGGTAAAGGCGGCAGGATCACAGTATGGGTGCCTTTCAAACCAAGGACTCTGACCGGTGCCCGGTATGGTGGACCAAATTCTTTTTTGTTCTCCACTTTTTCTCGGACAAGGTCTCCAACTTTAGGAAGCCAGACAGAAGCAGGAATCAGCAACGCTGGATCTGCGTAAGAGGGCAACTGGGCTTTTGCTTGTGAATCACAAGCTTTTTGTAGATCCTGTAACATAGCACAATGATTATCTACGTCAAAGGTTGCGGTTGCCGCCACAACGTCTAGACCATCAATGTCTGGCACAAACATTTTAATGCCAAAGAGCATTTCGTATGGGGTCCGCCCACCCAGAGATCTTCTAGGGAGATTATTTAGTGCACGTTAGACTCCATAGTGATAAGTCAGCCAACTCCTGCCAGTACCTAATACTCTAGCTGTCAAAGATTGCTTTAAGTCACGGTTCATCCGTTACACCACAGAATTGCCCTCAGGCAGGTATGGAGACGAAAAGTGCATCTGCACCCTCAGAGAGTTCCTCGCATCCCGGTAAGCCTTAGAGGCAAACACAGGACCTTGGTCAGAATGGAAGGTGCCACAGGCAAATGTCCTGACAAAGACACGCAAATCTTTAATGATAGTTCAAGCGTCAGCACTATGTTGCGGCCAAACCCGAAGGAATCTAGTGCACGAATCCACTGCAACCAAGATGTGTTTAAAAGCAGTGTCAGAAGTCAAAGGACCGCAGTGATCAAGATAAATGCAGCCAAACGGCTAATTAGAGATGTAAAGCTGAGTGTGAGGTGGATGTGCAACAGTAGAGGGCTTCATTTGTTGACAAATGTCACAATACAGAACATATTTACGTGCCTGTTGATATAAACCACACCACCAGAAACGTTGTAAAAGCGAAATTGTCGCAGTTAATCCGGCATGGGAAGAAGCCGCGCCTTCATGAGCGGCAATGATCAAAGAAAGTCTGCGGTCCTCATTGGGAATAAGCCGATCCCCAACGGACGGAACAGTTGCAAATGGGACTTGATTGGAAGACAAGTGATATGTATAATGTGAAGGAAAACACTGGGGGAACTCTGTCCCCTCCTTCATCGCAGCTATAGCCGCCAAAATATCATCATCAATTTTAGTCATAGACCTAGTGACTGCTGCTACTGGACAAGTGGCTACTACAGATTTAGCTGCCTCATCAGCCAGTGAATTACCAGCATTGGGGGATATTCTCAAGAACGTGCGATAATCATCGCCAAAATAGGTTAACGCAATTTTTTATATCGCCGTCTATTGCGGGAAAATAACGCCGTGTTAACGTCTTATTCTCAACACGGCGGTAACATCCGATAGTTTCCCGATAACGCGTCAAATGTCTGCGATAAAATTACCAGGACGGCGATAAAAATATAAAGCCGAACGTGAAAAAAGTGGCGATGGGCCCAACAGCGATAAAAAAATCAGCGATAAGCTGCGCCAGGCCTGCAATTCACACACGTCAAGCGGGAAAAATCACTATAAAAGCAGAAAAAAAAACCACAAACAAAACCAAAACAACTAATAAGCACAATGGAGGTAGCCGGAGCAAGTACAGAGGACAACCAGAACCACACAAGCCCCACGGAGGACCAGCCTGGGACCTCGGGGTCAGGGAAGGGCAAGGAGAAGAAGAAGAGGAAGACATGGTTCAGTCCGCAGGAAAACAGGATCCTGATAACGGAGGTGATAGAACAACATCAACAACTGTTCGTCACCTCCACTGTGTCATGGGCAACAAAAATGGAATATGGCAGTCCATCGTGGACAAGGTGAATGCAGTCGGAGTGCTGAGGAGGACAATGGAAGAGCTCAAGAGGCGCTGGAATGATGTGAAGCGCAAAACCAAGCAGAAACTCGGCAACAACCAGAAGGCAGCAATGCAGACTGGAGGTGGGAGTCCAGCGCCACAGGAGGAGCTGGATGAGATGGAGGAAATGGTGTCCACAGTCATCAGTGTGGAGACGGTGGCAGGAGTTGGTGGACCGGGCATTGCTCAACATGACCTGACACAACAGCAACAGGGTGAGTAACGACCAGGGACTGGGGGGACGGGGGGAGATGGGCACAATGTCACACATGCACAATTAAGTATAGCACAGTGCACACCCACAATGACTCTGGATCATGTCCCTGATCCCCTTGACACACTGCAGCACACCTAGAAACAGCAAGTAGGCCCCCGTTGACTATGTGCCCAAAGGGGGCCCTTCCCACACATCACCAATCTCACAACCAACCCATGCACATGTGCCAAACCCAGCAAAGCGGCGTGTCTGTGAGCCACACTGACAATGCAAATGACACTGCATGATGAATAGCATGGCTGCAGTCAATATATCATGACATGTTGCACGCCACAACACTGAGGTGGCTGAGTGTGGACCACATCCGTAAAGGAGCAGGTCACACTCTGACACATCCACGTGCACAAACAAGCCCTGACGTCAACAACACATCTGCGGACAAACCATGCCCCAGAGTCCCAACTCCCACCAAGAGCCCAATTTACCCAAGTATGCAACATCTCAGCACTGTATAAGCACAGAAGTCAAAGGCACACCGCCTGAAAGGGATAAGGGGCAGCAAAATCAGAGCTGCAGGGGCGACTCTCCCAAAATGCAGCACACACACATAACATTCAGAGCACATCAACATTGACAACAATGTGGTACAAACTGCAACACGTTCACAACAGAACAGAGGACACAACTGGTGCCGCTTGTGTGTAGAAACTGGCCAATCACATTTGGCATAGCAGGGAAATGTGAGATGATAATGTACAAGTACAAACACACATCCGTGATGTTGTCGAAATGTCCACTGTCCCGCATCAAATAGGCAGCTCCTTCCAAACAGTCACAATGTACATTGTCATGCAGTCTGTATGTAAACTTGTACAATGTGTCAACATACATGTGAACACAATGTTAAACTGCATCTCCCCTTCACATTGCAGAGGGAGAATCAACACCTCCTGCAGAGCAGACCAAACATCTCTTCACTGATGACGAAGAGGACCTCCACACCTTCGACACTGACGCCCTCCAAGAGCTCATGGACAGCTTCAGCACCTTACCTCCAGGAGCAGGGCAGCCCAGCTGCATCGAGGAGACCTCACCCCCTGCACAGACCACACAGCAGGAAGCACTCACCACCACGGCTGTCTCCCAGGTCCCCCACGAACAACACATGGCCTTCCAAAGCCGTGTGTTAGGGTGCCAGGAGAAGATGGCTGATCAGGTGCGGGTGGGGTTCGACCTCCTGGCAGCCAAACTAGATGCCATACGTGGGTGTATAAGTCTCATCAGGGACCACTTACAGTCCCTAACAGACACCCACAGTCCGCTCCATGCTCTCCAACGATCCATTGCTGACATCGCTGGAGTCCTGACTCTGAGACAAGGACAGCTGTCTAGTCAGAGTGGCTCCAGTGATGTCAGCCGGGAGTTGGGACACATGCGGAGGATCATGGAGAACATGGAGCAGATGCAGGTGGAAAGAATGGCTGCCACGGCTGCACACCAGCGAGATATAGCTGGGTCCTTCCATGATCTGCAGTCCCTCATCATGGCATTGCCGCCACAAGGCCTGGCGCCGATGAATGCTGCTGCTGCTTCTACATCCACATCTCCGCCCCCTGATGTGTCAGTGACACACAGTGCTGCAGCCAATCCACCTCCGGCCACTGATGTGTCACTGCCACACAGTGATGCAGACAAAACAACACCACCCACATGTGAGGCACATGAATCATCAGAGGACGAAGATGCAGATGATTCTGCCTTAGTGGTAAGAAGGAAGCGGTAGCATTCATCTCTGCCAATTGGCCTGTTTCTGCTTGGTTCTGCCCTCTGCATCATCACCTTCCACTGTCCCCCGATACACTCTGCGACACTCACCTTGGACCTCGACATGGACTGCCATATTCTGTTTGGTTACCAATGACACAGCAATCAGACTGCGGACTGAACTCTTCCTCTTCCGATGAACTTGTCATTCCCTAAAGGACTCTGGCTAGCCCTCCACGGGGCAACAATGTAGAGTGGGGTTTGCATGGCCCTGTAATGCTCCAGCTTTAACACTCCACTGAATGTGAATAAAACATTCAAATTCACACAGATGTGTCATGTCTATGATCATTCAAGTATGAAAGTATGGATCAATGTAGGGTCAGTGATTTCCCCTTACGTCCATGTTGCTCATGTTGTGGGACTTGAGTCACAGGGTTCAACATGGCCGATTGCGGTCCGGGTGGCGCTGACACTACAACAGAGACACACGCATTAGTTACTTTCTTGTCCTGCCCAGAACTGAACCACGCCCAGAGCCCCGGGCTCATTGTTCACACCCCTACGCTGGACTGGCATACGCCAGCCCAGCCCACTCCGCTTACAGGGGGACGACAAAGCTACATGTCCCAGGTCTTCCCTGTAGTGATCTGCTGATCACTGGTCTAGTTGGCAGCATGCCACAGCCACTCCCTGAGGGCTGGTTTACACCCACACCACACCCATCCAGCACAGGCATCACAGGACATGTGACCCTGCCAATAAAAGGGGCCTACCACATCACATTCCCCACTGCCGGAGGTGACATGATGGTGTCCGCACAACGAGACTCAATCATAAAGGGTCCATGACTTGTGGAGCACTGGGTTAGTGGCACCCGATGCACTGCGGCCGGCACGGGCCTACCGCCACGGGACGGTGACTTGCGGTGCACAGAGTTGGTGGCACCCGATGCACTGCGGCCGGCACGGGCCTACCGCCACAGGACGGTGACTTGCAGTGCACTGAGGTAGGGAGCACCTGAAGAGGTGAGCGGGTGTGCAGCCTGCAATGATGCGTAGACCTCGATACGCCATCCTGCCAATCAAGATTCGATTTGAATTGAGAGCCCTGCTGGACCACAGTGCACGCCGAAGGCAGCAGTCAGCACACACATGACTCCGCGGTGCGGTGCCGCAGGGTGCGCTGGGGGCCTGTGGCGTGGAATCCAGTGATCGGCTGAGGAGATTGCACCAGCACATGGTGGGCCCTCTTGGAGACACGCCGGTGGCGGCAGGTGAGCATTCAGGCCTGGGTGCGCAGGGGCAGCCAGTCATTGCTGGGCAGCGGACCGGACTGGGGACCAGGGCTGGGGTGCAGCAGGTGCACAGAATCGCGCAGGCACCACCGGTCACGGTGGCAGCCTTGTGGCTGGGTGGGGCGTGCCGCCCTGGCAGACACGACCCTGCATGCGATGACGAGATGTGCGTGGGTTAGCTTGGGATGTAGCCACCTCGTCTCCAGTGTAAATCTGCCCGTTGAAGGTGGTCGGCCACGTGTGTGTAGGCCTATGGACAGGATATGGCAGACACAGAGACACACGCAGTAGTTACTTTGGTGGCCATCCCAGAACTGAACACGCCCAGAGCCCGGGCTATTTATTCACGACATACGCCGGCCAAGGCCACTCCGCTCACGCTTACAGGGGGACGGCAAAGCTACATGTCCAAGGTCTTCCACACTGCCTGAGGTAACCTGTTTGCGTCCACTGTCCACAACACTACAAACACCAGCAGTATATGTCCACATGGACATGTCTCTGCTCTGCATACTGAAGTCTGTCCAGAACATCACCACCACACTTGGCATTGTGTACATTCTTATTGATGGGTCACTTGCCTCCTTCGCACATACTTGGTTCCCACCTCTCCCCACATTCTGCAATTGTGTGGCAGAGGTGCCATGCCGTGGATGGGTTGTCTACATGGCTGGCCACGGTTGCCACAGTTACTTGTGTTGTCGTGTCTGGTAGTTGGGCATGTTGATTGGCATGTTGTATGTGATTTTGTAACGTGTGCATTCCCACAGTTGTGAGTTGTATGATTGTGGAGTTGAGGTGTGTGGTGTGTTCAGTTGGTACTTACCGACGAGCAGTGCATTTCCATAGGTGCCATCCTCAAAGCGCTGTTTGGTGATGGACTTGCGGAAGATGTAGGAATCATGCACACTGCCTGGGAAGTTTGCGACGACATTCGTGAACAGGCCCCGGTGATCCACTTTTGCCTGCACATTGATGGAATGCATGTGGTTTCTGTTGCGGTAATTGTGTGCAGTGTCGGCAGGGGGCACAAGTAGTACATGTGTGCAGTCAATTGCCCCCAACATGTGTGGGAAGCCAGCTATGGTGTAGTTCCCTTGCTTGGTCTCCAGCTGTTCCTGCGCAGTGTGGGGAAGTGAAGGTGCAGGGGTATCAAGCTGATACAAACCGTGATGCTTACAGGTATGATAAATCCTGCATAATAAGACCGTAACAGAAGTTCGTGTCGTCGTAACCTTCCTTTTCTTTCCTACGAAGGTTACGCCCTCACGAACTTCTGTTACGGTCTTTTATGCAGGATTTATCATACCTGTTAGCATTCTGGTTTGTCCAAGTGCAATACACTGTACCAGATTACGTTTGTGACTATACGGACGCTTGACCATTGTCACCATTTATCCAACAGGTTTCTGAATACTGACTTTCGAATATGGAATTGTATTGGGGAGTTCCCGCAGCATATGCAGTTAATTGAATCCACACGTTGCCCTGATGAAGTTGCCCGTTGGGAATGGAACGCGTTGGCTGAGCTTTTCGTATTGTTGATTTATTTATTTGTAATGAAGAACTGTTTTTACACTACTGTTGACTACTGGACTTCATGACCTGGCGCACCCCCATTTCAGTAACTACAATCTTGGATCTGGAGCACAGAGGCATCAAGCAATGGCTGGCATTGGGGTTGGTTGCGCAGGAACACTACGAATTGGAACTAGCGTTTGGTGCGGATACAGGGGCCCGCCGTTGCTTTTGTGGACATGCATCCAAGACATGTGTGAGGAAGTTTGATAGGGCTGGCTGTGAGACTCCTCCGACTCTGGCGGTTGTTGGTTGGAAGGTACCAGAGGCCAACAGGTGCAGCACAGCCAGCAGCTTTGTCTGCGGAGGTATGTTGGTTCTCCGCTGTGTTGGTACCGTCAGCCTGTGGGCAATGTGGGTCAGGATGCGGAGGATGGTTGTCCTTTTGAGCCTGTAGTGGGCAAGGGCATCCTCTGGCGTTGAGTGTCTGAGGCTGGTGCGTTTTAGGAACGTCCGCAGTCATCTTCTTCTGCGCTGCCTAGGTTGTTGTCCAGAGGGGTGGTCCTGGGGGTGGTGGCGGTGGGTGTTGTGGCCCTCTTGGGTCCAAGCTGCAGATCATTGGCTCCATGGCATCTGTTAGTCTTCAGATGTGGCTCTGGGCTGGGCTCCCTTTCTACTGCAGGTTGTCGTCCTGCTTAACACCAGTAATAGGCAGGTGTTAAATCCCTGCTGCTAACGCCCCTTATCGCCTGTTTTTGGATCACTTCGCCGATCTGGCTGGTCGTTGAGAATATCACAAAGTGATGTTTTCGTGTGTTTTTGCACGGGAACGCCTACTCTGCATATCATTAGCGTTAGTTGTCGCTCTCATCCGTGGCGATGTTTTTTGCGGCATCTATCACTGGTAAACTGGTGTTATCGGCAGTTTGCACCAGCTTGAGAATAGGGCGATAAATCTATCGCCACTTTTGTGGCACTAAAGTGCCGATAAATCGTCGATAAGTCCTTGAGAATATGCCCCATTGTGTGCTCCCACACGTTGATGGCCCAAAGTATGAATAACATGTGTGAGTGGCAAGCGCTCCTTAATGCTAAATTGCTTAATTGCGCTACCTTTAGAATCACAAAAATCATTTTGTGTCCAGAAGAACAAGTTGTCATTGAAGGATTGTACACAGTAAAAAGAATCGCACACTACAAGTGTAGGAACCTCGGGGTCAGCAAATCCAAGAGCCAAAACCAAAGCATGTAGCTCCGCCAATTGAGCCGTGCAATCACCTAGAGACTGTGTGTGTACCAAGGAGGATTTAAAATCCCCATCAACAATCTTCCCTGCCACAATTGCGCAGGCTGCTGAATAAGCATGTTTAGAACCAATGGCTGGCTGAGCAGATCCATCAGCGTAAATAATACAGGGAGTAATGATAAAGGAGGAGGATGAACGTGTTCATACTGTAAAAACTCCTGCGTCTGTAAAGAAGGATCAAAGATGAAGTTGACATCAGCCGATGTCAAAGAATTAGCCCACTGTATCCAACGTGGATGCAAGGCTTTGGAATTTGGGACACTAGCCTTCGTAACTGCTTCTAAAGCAGGTACCGGCGAAACCATGAAAATGCGTTTGCCTTGAGCCAAAGAGCGTTCTTTAAGAATCGCCATCTGGACAGCTGTCAAAAAAATTTCTGTAGAAGAGAAACGCATCTCAGCAGGAGTATACAAATGCAATATATAAACCATGGGGACAGTGTCCCGCTCATTGAACATCAAGTAAGTAAAGCCTAACGCGCCTGGAACAATCCGTATGACCAAATTAGTAGTCATGTGTTAACAAGAAGTTGGTCGCAAGCAGATCAGATTGCAGTGACCGAAGAATTTCTGTATGTTCCGGAAGCCAGCAGGAAGCCGAGAAAGAAGGTTGTATCAATGAGTAAATAGGTTTGATACGCTGGGCATAATTGGGAATGTATGTCCTCCCAAAGTTCAAAAACCCAGCAAGGATTGCAATTTTTAAGTGTGGATGGAGGTTGCAATTGTGCACATTTCTCCAGAAAGTGGGGGGCCAACACCCTACCTTCATTGTTGAGTTTGTATCCAAGAAAGAGAACCGCCAAGAAGGCGATGTGAGACTTAGCAAAATTGAATTTGTAACCAAAATTTGCAAAATGTGTGATAATGCGGTCCACACGCAAAAGATGCAGCTGTAATTCATCACCCGTCAAGAATATGTCATCGACATACGAGAAGGCATCTCGGTCGATCTCATGCAAAAGGAATACGATGCATTCCGCAAACACACCAGGGCTATTCTTATATCCCATAGGCAATCTCGCATATCGGCGCAGATTGCCCAACGCACTAAATGCGGTCAAATCACAGAGAGTGACTGAAAAATCCATTGGAAATATCCAAGGTGGTTTTGCATTTTTGAGAACAATGTTATTCACTAACGCAGAACTATGCGTGTTCTGAACCGCAAGGGTTTGAACGTGACAATATGTTATAAACCGTCCAGTTTCAATATCGGAAAAAGAGGATTATTCATCGATGAAACACAGGGTTCAATCACACCCTGGTATTCCAATTGGGTCAAGATTTCATTTACGGACGCTTTAGCGTCTCGTTTGATTGGCTACTGTGGTTGAGGCTGAGGTGTGGAATGCAAAGGAATCACATGAACTGCGGAACCCTCGTCCCGACCTTCCTGATTGCGAAATAATTCTGGGGCTAAGTCTAAAGCCCACTTGGAGGCATAAGCCATTTTGTCATCATCAGGGACATATTTTGAAAAACGTGGTAAAATAACATCTTCCCCTCTAGTGGAAGCCAGGACAAAAGGGGGAGGCCAATCAACCTCCGTCAATAAAATGTCATATGAAGAAGTGAGGTTTTCCCAAAACACTGCTTTGACTGAGCATTTAATACCACCTTCAATTTGGAGGGTTATTTCGTAAAGTCTATCCGGAGGAGCGACTCGAGTATCAGCTGTCTCTACTGTAATAAAAGTGTAACTTGCTTTCGCCTCCAGACGCTGGTGGAGTGTCTGCCGACTATGGTAACCTCTGCTGCGCTGTCCAGGAGGGTTACCACCCAACTCCTGTCGAGGAGCAGGGTTCTCACCGTCTGAGGCATACTTTGCAGTCAAAGCTACTCAGAACCATCTCCTACTAAATACTCTCAAAACGGAATTTCTTTTGATCACCCACCTAATCACTCAGCTCCTACCCTCGACTGGATTAAACACCTAACTGCTCTGAACTGCACTCCTCACGTGGTAGACTCTGCCAAATCTCTAGGTATCACCTTGGATAAACACCTAAACATGCAGGCACACATCAGCGCTACTACTAGGGGAGCCAATTTTCAACTCAACACACTGAAGAAAATCAAACCATTCCTCCCCCGAAGATCTCAGGACTTTGGTTCAATCCCTGATTATCCCGAGATTGGAATATGGGTTGGTGACCCTCGCAGGGCTTCCCAAAGCTAGCCTAGCCCCTCTCAGAGCTACCTTGAATGCATCGGCCAGGCTTTTAATGGATTCTAGGAAATTTGAACACATTTCACCCGACCTTGTGCAGTTAAACTGGTTATCTATTGAAGCTAGAATCTGACTCAAGATTGCTTGTCTAACTCATAAAGCCATACACCACAATACCCCACACTATCTAGCAAATAAACTTGAGCTATCGGGCTCAAGCCGGAATCTCAGAAGTACGTCCACCCTTCTCCTGAAACCTCCAAGATTCAAAAAGAAAAGATCGTACAACCGTGTGTTCTCCGGTCTTGCTCCAAGAATCTGGAACTCCTTGCCATCCGAGATCAGATCAAATCCTTCCACTACCTCCTTTAAAAAACTGGTCAAAAGACTACTAATGAACGAACGCTAATGCGCTGATCATGCTGGTGTACTTTTGTTAAGAACCTAAAACTTGAAATATTTTTCGTGAAGTATTCGTGAATGTTTTTCCCACAGGTTGTAATCGCACTCACCTTCTGTATGTTCTGTATAATTGCCGATGACAACGCTGTACAGCGCTCTGATACCCCTTGGGGTCTTGTTCGCGCTCTATAAAACTTTTCAAATAAATAAATAAATAAAAAAATAAAGCGGCAACTTTTTTTCTTCTGAAATGGGGCTCGGTATTGAGGTGGTTCCCCCTGCTTGACTTTTACATCAAACTAGCATTACGGGTCGCGTCTCACTTGTGCAGACTCGCCTTCTCTGCGTCCTGTTGTTCCCCCCCGCCGAACTGTTGATCTGACGATTCCTGAAAGGAATGAGGAGAACAAGAATCAGGAACCTGGAACCTCTCAGGTGTCTCAATTTTAGAGCGGTCACGCAAATCATGTCTACGTTCAGAAGCGTCAAGTGTTGGCGAACCTGCACGAGAACCAGGCTTCTGTTGCTGCTACCGCTGATATTTATTCCAAGCCTTTTAAGGAAAGACTGGGCGTCCCTCCTTCTCAGGAGGGAGTTTGTTCTGTATCTGAGTAAAAGGTCTTACTCCCAAACTATTGCGTCCCAATGAGCTGTAGACTTCCGCAATATTAATCGGCAACTGCCGCTGCCAGTCAACGTCCACCACAGCTGATAGACGTTGGCGCCCTTGTAAGCAAACTACTTCACCTTTGATGATGGCCAGAATCATATCGGCGACTATAGGGAACATTCCCACTAATTTCATCCCCAATTCCAGGGCTGGACCAGCCCCGTGTTCATCCTGTACCTTCTTTAGAACGCTCGGTAGAACGCTCATGGAGGGGTGCCAAAGCACAGTGTATACACTGAAGCAAACACCGTCCCCCAGGTGGTGCAATCAGCTAAAGCCACTAGGTAAACTCGTTGTAAGGATCCTGTGTTTCTCAACAGGAGAAGTATGCGGAAAAACAGCCTCAAGTTGCTCACATTTTTCCACAAGCCAATATGGTAAATCATCTCTATTCTGTGGACATTTGCCCATCACTGAATTAACAATGACAGGACTTATGACAAGGCCACCGCCGTGTCCAGGCGGAGGAGGCACAGCTCCAGCCGGAGCTACTTGAATCGCATGCGACATAAACTGGATCACACTTCTGTGTATATGAATCAGGGTTGTATGTAACTGACGTAGCTCTGCAAGTATAACATTAAGATAATTTTGACGCGGTGTAAAACCAGCCAAAACAGGCCAAGTGGCCCCATCGACCGATAAGAGGCCTAAATGGACTGCAGAAACAGGGTGAGGAAGGCTGCCTTGAAACCAAATGGTATGCTCCCAGGCCGTCAACGGAACTTCTAGCAATGCATGAGGGCGATAAGCACGTGACACTGCGGCTTATATTCATGAAACAAATTATCATTTCTATCCACTGCCGGAAATGTAACCTAAAACTAAAAGACTTTGAAGCGGTGAGCCGCATCTACCTCGACAACAAAGATAAAGGACGCCCCCGCATTGGGGACTCCACGTTGAGTCAAGGATGCTGTAATCGCTGCGCTTTTAGGTGCCGCAATAGCGACCGCCATAATAAAAACGGATAAACCAGTAGACTGGTAGGGCAAAACCAGGTCAAAAGAGAAACAAAACCTTATAAATTTCAAACTTGAAAAACCTATAAAACACAAATATAGAAGGCTAATCCCACACACCACGGACGTCTCCGGAAACCGGTGAGAGGGTATTATGGACAAGCACAAGCGCAATTCAGGGGTCTTGTGATTAAGTACCAGACCAAACGTTGGTGGTGCCATGTTTCAGGGATTCTGCACAAATACAGAACTATGCGCAGGAATATGGGACCTTGGTGTATAGTGACTGAGTCTTCCTACCACCTTAGTACCCACGAGCCCAGGATTGACTAGCTATAGTGTCTCACTTGCTCTCCTACTCACTCACAGATGAGAAAATGATTAGACACCCCAGAACACAACACTCCCAGATCTCTCAGAAATGGCGGTAACAAGACACACCCTTTCACTCGCACTCTTGTACTAGTCCACAATAAGATCTGACAGAGACACAAAACATTTTAAAATATTTATTTTAACTAACGTGCTCTAACATGCAGTATACGTGCCACGACAGCCAGGAAAATGCATAATACAAATACAGTCAGCATAGCAGCTAGTCCATAAATCATGAAGGGAGATGTCATCATAAAAAGACAATTGAGAAAAGACTATAGTGTCTAACCTCCCTCCCTTGCTAAGAAGAAGTATTATTATATAATAGAAGATCTCTGGGCTTTGTCAGCTGACCCCATACCTTAGCCTATAGATGGTAGATCTACATCATAGGTGCTGTCTCGCTCTGCTCTTCTCCCTGGTAAGGTCCCTCTCCAAGTGTGTGCTACCCATTTGCGTATTCTAATAAAACCCAAGTACATTTGTCCAAACAACAGCTGCATTGGTATGTTTTGTCTAAGGGCTAAGGTCTGGCCAGAACAAACTAACAAGGGGCATTGTTGTTCGACCTTGCACATAATGTTCAGTCAAAATCCCAGGAACATGCAGAGAGTGAACACGGTGATGAGTTCTCATGTGAAAGCAGTCATTAAAATTATTGCAAAAATAAAGACGTGTAGTAACATGTGCAAAGCAGCAGACAAGCTGCAACGTGCTCATGCTAACTTAGAGAAAATGACAATGTAGGGGAGAGAACGTATCCTTACGGCTAGAGCGGTTGACCTCGAAGCTGGGGAACCAGGTTCGAGTCTCGGCAACGATGCTCAATATCCTGTGATTCTGGGCAAATCACTTAATCTCCCCATGTCTAACAAAAATGAATGTGTCCTTCTGTAGCGAAACTGGTGCTCATGTAAAGCGCTCTGATACCTGATGTCTCAGGTCTAGTTCGCGCTATATAAAATTCTAAAAATAAAATATGTCCCTACGGGCCACATGACAAGGTTTGATGGTTGCAGAAGGTAGGGTGCATTGGCTTGCTGGAGCTGGGGAACTGTGCTGATGTAGTTTGGATGAAGTGCTTGGCTGTAGGCTATGGCTGAGACACCATGAGTGATGGAATCAATTATATAACATGTCAGTTCTATAACATGGGGTTTTGGATTTTTTAACATTAACTTGTGTCACATTTCAACACCTCACGTAATGTCACTTTAAAGAAAACAAAGTTTAAAGGGGCGTTATAGTTACATAAAAATCTTAAACTAAAGAAAGCACATAAATTCAGCAGTTATAGTTAAGTGAGCGAACTATAACTTGCACAACTGCCATGGGCTACTTTTGACCTCACATATTCCATCACTAATGAAAGGGTCAATTACATCATTGACTGACCACCGCTGCGTCCACTTCTCCTTCACAAAACCCCCCGTACACCACCACGCCCACTGCTACACTTGCAGAATCTGGAAGAAGGTCACCGAAGAACAATTCACCACCACACTCAGCAACACCCCACCTTTGGCTTTCACTGACACCAATACCTCAGCTAACAACCTCCACCAATGGATCTCCAACTGCGCGGACGCACTGGTTCCTATCAAGAAAGCGCCAGGCAAGCCACACTCCAAAAAGCAAGCTGGTTCTCTCTTGCCCTGCATGAGTCAAGGCAGCTTCTGTAGATGGTTCGAAAAGAGATGGAGGGGCAGCAAGACAGTGGAAGACCGCTCAGCCTTCAAAAATGCTGTCACCGCACATCACCACCTCATCAGAACAACAAAAAAGAGGCCCTACAAGAAAGGATCAAAGCCAATGTGCACAATAGCAATCAACTTTTCGCCATGGTTAAAGAATTTACCAAACCGAGCACAGGGACAGCAGACATCCCACTCAAGACCTCTGCAACAACCTCAGCGCCTTCTTCCATTGCAAGATTAAGAAGATCTATGACAGCTTCAATGACCTCGATACCTAAGACCCTCTCACCCCACTCGCAACCACTGCACTCAATGACACCAGACCCCAGCAGACTCTGATCAGTTGAACTCCCCCACCACTGATGACACCCTCAAGATCATGAAGAGCATCTACTCAGGATCACCCTCAGACACCTGCCTGCACCACATCTTCAACAGAGCCGGCACCTCCATCGCCCCAACTGCTCCATCAACTGCTCCATCAATTCTGACACATTCCTGGACGTCTGGAAACATGCAGAAAAACCCTCTGCCAGTCCAAAAGACCACAAAAACTTCAGTCTCATCTCTCTGCTCCCCTTTCCAGCCAAGGTCATCGAGAAGGCAATCAATGCCCAAATTTACGAGTTCATCGAGGCAAACCACATCCTGGACCGCTCTCAATCCGGCTTCCGAAGCAATCACAGTAAGGAGAATGCCCTCTTTGCTGCCACAGACAACGTCTGCACCCTCCTCAACCGAAACAAAACTGCAGCCCTCATCCTCCTGGACCTCTCGGCTGCCTTCGACACCGTCTCCCAATGCACTGTATGCACAAGACTCCACAACGTCGGCATCCGTGAAAATGCCCTAGAATGGATCTGAGCCTTCCTCGCCTGCCGAATGCAGAGAGTCAGGCTACCACCATTCCACTTGGAACCCACAGAAATCAGCTGCAGAGTGCCCCAGGGCTCCTCCCTGAGTCCCACTCTCTTCAACATCTACATGGCCCAGCTCGCAGCCATCGTCAATAAGCTCAGAGAAGACAGAAGTCCTCATCCTGGGCTCCACCCCCTTTGCTTGGGATGACTCCTGGTGGCCCACAGATCTTGGGCCTCCACCCAAAGACCACGCATGAAATCTCGGCATCATCTTGGACTCCTCATTCACCATGAATTGACAGATCAATGCCATCTCAACATCCTGTTTCCACATGCTACGCCTGCTCTGAAAGATCTTCAAGTGGATCCCCACTGAGTCCAAAAAGATGGTCACCCATGCACTCATCAGCAGCAGACTCGACTACGGCAATGCACTCTAAGCCGGCATCACCCAGAAACTACTCAAGAAACTGCAAAGCATCCAGAATGCCTCTGCCAAACTCATCCTCAAAATCCCCTGCCGCAGCCGCATCACAGCCACCTGAGAGACCTCCACTGGCTCCTGAATACCTCAACCACCGCCTCTAGTTCTATGCACCCACTAGAGACCTCAGCTCCATCCAATTGGCCCTGGCCACCATCCCACATACCTGCTAGACCACGGCCGGGGAAGATCCTTCTCCTACCTCGCGGCAAAGACCTGGAAAACCCTGCCTCTCCACCTAAGCTAATCACTGTCACTGCCCCAATTCAGGAAGGACCTCAAGACATGGCTCTTTGATTGAACCACAGTGCCTAGCGACAGATCCGCAGTACCGCCCCTTGCCTTGAGACCCTTACGGGTGTGTCGTTGTGATTTACAATCCAGTTGATTGATTGACATTAGTGATAACATCATTGATTACATCATCCAGTATGTGAGACAGTTTGCTAAACACTTCAGATGCTGACAGGTACTCCTGAGTTACTTTTAAAGGAAATGTGTTATTGTTTTTGTACTACTATTAACTGTTAGCATTGGCAACATATTTATTGTCCTAATTGGAAGAGCTTTTGTGAAGGGTGCATACTATTTATACAGACTTGTCCTCAGGACAAAGGCTGTGCATAGTAGGAGTGTTCCCATCTAATTGGGGTTGACTATATGTAGGTAGTTGTCTGCCTCATAAGTTGTGCAAAGGCCAATTTTTGTGCATTGTAGGCTCTTATCAAAATAATAGGGTTTGCATGTGTGAAGGGAGTAAGCTCTCCATAAAGAGCTGAGAACTGGGCAAAGGTTATGCTCAGTAGCAGCTTACCCACCTAATGGGGCTTATGTGTGTACAAACAGTGAGTTGTGCATAAAGAGATGATACAGGTTTGAAGCCAGTAGATAATAGGAGTTTGGTCAAAAAATGTGTTATGGGTGTCTTTAACGAATAGACTCTGTAAAAAGAGTTTTTCTCAGACTTAAGGTTGTGTACAATAGCAGTTTTAGTATGTAGTGAGGCTTGGGTGTTTGGATATAGTGGAGGGTGCATGATAAGTTGTGCACATGGTGAAGAATGACAATACTAGGAGTTTGGTCACATAGTGAAACAACTATATCTAAGCATTTGTGATATGGTTAACTTCCTAATGGTTGTTGCGTGTGTGGAGGGTCTGTGCTTTGTTTGAAGATGTGTCCACTGAACAAAGCCTGTGTGGAGTAGGAACCGCATCATCTAACTGGATTTGACAGCACAATAGTAGTGGGCTGTTCTTCATATGTTGACCACAGTGTGATGAGTGTTCCTTATAAGGTCATTGCAATAAGATGGAGTTTGCAAGGTCTGCATGAAGACATCGACATGGCAAAGGGTGCCCATACTAGAACCTTGCTTACCTAAATTGTCTTGGGTGTATAGATGGAGTAGGGTGTTTAGAAAGAGATTTGTGCCTCTAAACATATTAGGAATTTAACTTCTTAATGGAGCTGAGTGTCTTAAAGGATTGGGTCTTCAGAAAGATTTTCACCCAGAGGGAACGCTGTGTATAGTTTAGGTTTTCTCACCTAATGAGTTTAGTTAGTTTAGAGGTAGAGCACTGTACGTAAAAATTGCTTGACATTTGAAGTATGAAAATAGTAGTAGTTTTGAGACCTAATGGGGTGACCGTGCTTTGAGGGAGTGGGGTACTGAATAATATTTTGTATAGAATCACCTTTGGTGGTAACAATTTTGCTTTGCTTGGTTGTCAGTCATTTTCAATGATTTACTTTTTAGATACTATAGAATTTTGTGAAGTAAATTAAACAGCACTGGGCTGGATGATATCATCGGTGATATCATCAATTATGTCATTTGAGATATCATCAGTGATGGCTTCAATGATGTCCTTGACCACATCATAAGTGATGTAGTATGTGAGGACCTAAGCAATGCATGGTGGATGCGCGAGTTATAGTTAGCTTATTTAAATATAACTGCTGAATTTCTGTGTTTTTTCCGTTTAAACATTTAAAATCTTCACCAAACTATAATGTCTCTTTAACTATATATTTTTTTGTGAATTTCTAATTTTTTAAATAAAAATGTATATACTCTTTACATACCTAATTATAACATCACTTTAACCTTTGTTTTTTTTAGTGAACATCTAGGTTTTAAAAACAATAATAATATATTCTTAACATACCTAACTGTAACATAACTTTAACCTTTTAATTTTTTTGTGATTTTGAAAAGTTTGTGTACGTAAAGTAATAAATGATTTGGCAATATATCTGGAATTACTAATCAATTTGCTAACTTTACATAATTGCATTTAATGCCTCTACCGCATATAATTTAGTTTTAGTAACTAAAAGTACATCTGAATGTCATAGTTTAACAGAGTACTTCCAAAATTAGTTTTAAACAAAGTGCTTTTAAAAGTGATTATGAGATGGTGCTGGTTGTCAAGAAGGAAAGCATAGTGTTTATTTATTTTTTTATTTAAATAAATAACCCAAAATTAGGTAAGTTATGGTATTGGAATTAAGTAAAATTTGATATCCTAAAGGTTTTCTTTCTCCCCATCTCTATTCCAAACTGATTATGTTAAAAGGAAACTAATAAAATAGTATTTGCTGTATAGTGAGTACTTCTTTTTCTCACTGTCTATGCTCCTGGGGATCTCTCACAGGATTGTGTGGACCGGTAAGAGCCTTTCACAGAGGGGACGCCTATTACTTGGTGTGTGTCTCTCAGGAAGCCCATGGGATCAATACATTTTTTTTACAAACAAAGCTGTCTCTGGAAATGCGCAATTTATTAAAAAAACTGACACACCTTTAAAAAACACACATTTTTTAACCCATAAGTGTACACCATACAAAAAACAGTTTCTCATAGATAAATCTAGTTTTTAACTCAGCATAATATACCAACAGTAAAGGCTACCTTTTCCATCCTCCCTTTTTATCTCCCTGAACAAACTCCATGTTCTTCCCAAAAATATTCATTCTGCTGCAGACTCCTTTTGTGACTGGCATCTCGATAATACATCATGGTATGCCTGTGGATTGTGGGACACAACTTTATCCACTGGGCTAGAAAATATGATATAAATTGTGGTATAGACTGAGATCTTGGATGTCCCCATTTGGACATCACTTGGATTAGCCACGAAGGTATGAAGTGGCTTCAATTGTAACCAATGGTTGAGAGTTTTTTGAATTGTGAACACCTAGACCTCATGATAGCACACTGTAGTGGCAATGACCTAGGCACAATCACACAGGTTTGACTTGAAATCCAAATGAAGGAGACCTTTTGTCAGTCGATGTCTCTCTTTCCTCATACAGCCTTTGTATATTCCAACATGTGTCAAAGGCAAAAATGTCATTGGTCAAAACAGTTTTGTCCTAAGAAATCCAAGGGACATGTAAATAAAACAATTTCTGCATTTCTCAGTGACAATGGGATGTGCTTTGTTTCTCATAAGAGCATCCATATTAACATGCCAGCTCTCTACAGGCGAGATGGAGTGCACTTCACTGCAGAAGAAAATGGGATATTAATTAATGACATCAAGGACTGCATCCAGTTGTATATCTAACTGTGCTCTATACACTATAAACACAAAAGCCCTTTTCAGAACCACCCTATATCCTCATACTGCGTTTGATTTATGTTTCAAGTCTTTTTGCTCTGGAAAATGTAGCACCCCTGGGACTCCAGCGAAAGCACAAGCAACTAAACAGTACTGTTATAGTTAGGTTCAGATTTTATATACATAAAACCATAACAATTAAGCAGGTATAGTTAAAATTATCTCAAGTAACTATAACTCATGCCCTAAGGTAACTATAACTTGTGCCCCAGCCTTACACAGTTTTCTCATCAATATTTTCACTGCAAATGTTGCAGTGATATTTCGAATGATGTTATAGAAGATGTCATGACTGATGTAATATGTGATGTAATTAGCAGTGCATGGCGGGCGCGAGTTACAGTGTAAAATCGGAACCTGACTATAACGATCCCATAACCTTAATTTTTTTTGTACATTTCTAATGTTGTTTATATTCTATTTTCCAACTATAATGTCCCTGTAACCTTTTTTTTTCAGTGAATTTCTAAGTTTATTTTAACGTAAAGTAATATTTATTTGCCATACGTTAATCCAACTGTCGCTGGGCATGGCCTCCTGCCATGTGCGGCGGAGGTTGGCTGCAGGGCCTGCGGCCAACACCCCGCATGCAACACCCTCCAGGGCCCGGCACCATATTTAAGGGGGAGCAGCCGCGGTCTGTGGAGGTAACAGCGGTGCTTCTACATCCACATCTCCGCCCCCTGATGTGTCAGTGACACACAGTGCTGCAGCCAATCCACCTCCGGCCACTGATGTGTCACTGCCACACAGTGATGCAGACAAAACAACACCACCCACATGTGAGGCACATGAATCATCAGAGGACGAAGATGCAGATGATTCTGCCTTAGTGGTAAGAAGGAAGCGGTAGCATTCATCTCTGCCAATTGGCCTGTTTCTGCTTGGTTCTGCCCTCTGCATCATCACCTTCCACTGTCCCCCGATACACTCTGCGACACTCACCTTGGACCTCGACATGGACTGCCATATTCTGTTTGGTTACCAATGACACAGCAATCAGACTGCGGACTGAACTCTTTCTCTTCCGATGAACTTGTCATTCCCTAAAGGACTCTGGCTAGCCCTCCACGGGGCAACAATGTAGAGTGGGGTTTGCATGGCCCTGTAATGCTCCAGCTTTAACACTCCACTGAATGTGAATAAAACATTCAAATTCACACAGATGTGTCATGTCTATGATCATTCAAGTATGAAAGTATGGATCAATGTAGGGTCAGTGATTTCCCCTTACGTCCATGTTGCTCATGTTGTGGGACTTGAGTCACAGGGTTCAACATGGCCGATTGCGGTCCGGGTGGCGCTGACACTACAACAGAGACACACGCATTAGTTACTTTCTTGTCCTGCCCAGAACTGAACCACGCCCAGAGCCCCGGGCTCATTGTTCACACCCCTACGCTGGACTGGCATACGCCAGCCCAGCCCACTCCGCTTACAGGGGGGGACGACAAAGCTACATGTCCCAGGTCTTCCCTGTAGTGATCTGCTGATCACTGGTCTAGTTGGCAGCATGCCACAGCCACTCCCTGAGGGCTGGTTTACACCCACACCACACCCATCCAGCACAGGCATCACAGGACATGTGACCCTGCCAATAAAAGGGGCCTACCACATCACATTCCCCACTGCCGGAGGTGACATGATGGTGTCCGCACAACGAGACTCAATCATAAAGGGTCCATGACTTGTGGAGCACTGGGTTAGTGGCACCCGATGCACTGCGGCCGGCACGGGCCTACCGCCACGGGACGGTGACTTGCGGTGCACAGAGTTGGTGGCACCCGATGCACTGCGGCCGGCACGGGCCTACTGCCACAGGACGGTGACTTGCAGTGCACTGAGGTAGGGGCACCTGAAGAGGTGAGCGGGTGTGCAGCCTGCAATGATGCGTAGACCTCGATACGCCATCCTGCCAATCAAGATTCGATTTGAATTGAGAGCCCTGCTGGACCACAGTGCACGCCGAAGGCAGCAGTCAGCACACACATGACTCCGCGGTGCGGTGCCGCAGGGTGCGCTGGGGGCCTGTGGCGTGGAATCCAGTGATCGGCTGAGGAGATTGCACCAGCACATGGTGGGCCCTCTTGGAGACACGCCGGTGGCGGCAGGTGAGCATTCAGGCCTGGGTGCGCAGGGGCAGCCAGTCATCGCTGGGCAGCGGACCGGTCTGGGGACCAGGGCTGGGGTGCAGCAGGTGCACAGAATCGCGCAGGCACCACCGGTCACGGTGGCAGCCTTGTGGCTGGGTGGGGCGTGCCGCCCTGGCAGACACGACCCTGCATGCGATGACGAGATGTGCGTGGGTTAGCTTGGGATGTAGCCACCTCGTCTCCAGTGTAAATCTGCCCGTTGAAGGTGGTCGGCCACGTGTGTGTAGGCCTATGGACAGGATATGGCAGACACAGAGACACACGCAGTAGTTACTTTGGTGGCCATCCCAGAACTGAACACGACCAGAGCCCCGGGCTATTTATTCACGACATACGCCGGCCAAGGCCACTCCGCTCACGCTTACAGGGGGGGACGGCAAAGCTACATGTCCAAGGTCTTCCACACTGCCTGAGGTAACCTGTTTGCGTCCACTGTCCACAACACTACAAACACCAGCAGTATATGTCCACATGGACATGTCTCTGCTCTGCATACTGAAGTCTGTCCAGAACATCACCACCACACTTGGCATTGTGTACATTCTTATTGATGGGTCACTTGCCTCCTTCGCTTCATACTTGGTTCCCACCTCTCCCCACATTCTGCAATTGTGTGGCAGAGGTGCCATGCCGTGGATGGGTTGTCTACATGGCTGGCCACGGTTGCCACAGTTACTTGTGTTGTCGTGTCTGGTAGTTGGGCATGTTGATTGGCATGTTGTATGTGATTTTGTAACGTGTGCATTCCCACAGTTGTGAGTTGTATGATTGTGGAGTTGAGGTGTGTGGTGTGTTCAGTTGGTACTTACCGACGAGCAGTGCATTTCCATAGGTGCCATCCTCAAAGCGCTGTTTGGTGATGGACTTGCGGAAGATGTAGGAATCATGCACACTGCCTGGGAAGTTTGCGACGACATTCGTGAACAGGCCCCGGTGATCCACTTTTGCCTGCACATTGATGGAATGCATGTGGTTTCTGTTGCGGTAATTGTGTGCAGTGTCGGCAGGGGGCACAAGTAGTACATGTGTGCAGTCAATTGCCCCCAACATGTGTGGGAAGCCAGCTATGGTGTAGTTCCCTTGCTTGGTCTCCAGCTGTTCCTGCGCAGTGTGGGGGAAGTGAAGGTGCAGGGGTATCAAGCTGATACAAACCGTGATGCTTACAGGTATGATAAATCCTGCATAATAAGACCGTAACAGAAGTTCGTGTCGTCGTAACCTTCCTTTTCTTTCCTACGAAGGTTACGCCCTCACGAACTTCTGTTACGGTCTTTTTATGCAGGATTTATCATACCTGTTAGCATTCTGGTTTGTCCAAGTGCAATACACTGTACCAGATTACGTTTGTGACTATACGGACGCTTGACCATTGTCACCATTTATCCAACAGGTTTCTGAATACTGACTTTCGGAATATGGAATTGTATTGGGGAGTTCCCGCAGCATATGCAGTTAATTGAATCCACACGTTGCCCTGATGAAGTTGCCCGTTGGGAATGGAACGCGTTGGCTGAGCTTTTCGTATTGTTGATTTATTTATTTGTAATGAAGAACTGTTTTTACACTACTGTTGACTACTGGACTTCATGACCTGGCGCACCCCCATTTCAGTAACTACAATCTTGGATCTGGAGCACAGAGGCATCAAGCAATGGCTGGCATTGGGGTTGGTTGCGCAGGAACACTACGAATTGGAACTAGCGTTTGGTGCGGATACAGGGGCCCGCCGTTGCTTTTGTGGACATGCATCCAAGGCATGTGTGAGGAAGTTTGATAGGGCTGGCTGTGAGACTCCTCCGACTCTGGCGGTTGTTGGTTGGAAGGTACCAGAGGCCAACAGGTGCAGCACAGCCAGCAGCTTTGTCTGCGGAGGTATGTTGGTTCTCCGCTGTGTTGGTACCGTCAGCCTGTGGGCAATGTGGGTCAGGATGCGGAGGATGGTTGTCCTTTTGAGCCTGTAGTGGGCAAGGGCATCCTCTGGCGTTGAGTGTCTGAGGCTGGTGCGTTTTAGGAACGTCCGCAGTCATCTTCTTCTGCGCTGCCTAGGTTGTTGTCCAGAGGGGGTGGTCCTGGGGGTGGTGGCGGTGGGTGTTGTGGCCCTCTTGGGTCCAAGCTGCAGATCATTGGCTCCATGGCATCTGTTAGTCTTCAGATGTGGCTCTGGGCTGGGCTCCTTTCTACTGCAGGTTGTCGTCCTGCTTAACACCAGTAATAGGCAGGTGTTAAATCCCTGCTGCTAACGCCCCTTATCGCCTGTTTTTGGATCACTTCGCCGATCTGGCTGGTCGTTGAGAATATCACAAAGTGATGTTTTCGTGTGTTTTTGCACGGGAACGCCTACTCTGCATATCATTAGCGTTAGTTGTCGCTCTCATCCGTGGCGATGTTTTTTGCGGCATCTATCACTGGTAAACTGGTGTTATCGGCAGTTTGCACCAGCTTGAGAATAGGGCGATAAATCTATCGCCACTTTTGTGGCACTAAAGTGCCGATAAATCGTCGATAAGTCCTTGAGAATATGCCCCATTGTGTGCTCCCACACGTTGATGGCCCAAAGTATGAATAACATGTGTGAGTGGCAAGCGCTCCTTAATGCTAAATTGCTTAATTGCGCTACCTTTAGAATCACAAAAATCATTTTGTGTCCAGAAGAACAAGTTGTCATTGAAGGATTGTACACAGTAAAAAGAATCGCACACTACAAGTGTAGGAACCTCGGGGTCAGCAAATCCAAGAGCCAAAACCAAAGCATGTAGCTCCGCCAATTGAGCCGTGCAATCACCTAGAGACTGTGTGTGTACCAAGGAGGATTTAAAATCCCCATCAACAATCTTCCCTGCCACAATTGCGCAGGCTGCTGAATAAGCATGTTTAGAACCAATGGCTGGCTGAGCAGATCCATCAGCGTAAATAATACAGGGAGTAATGATAAAGGAGGAGGATGAACGTGTTCATACTGTAAAAACTCCTGCGTCTGTAAAGAAGGATCAAAGATGAAGTTGACATCAGCCGATGTCAAAGAATTAGCCCACTGTATCCAACGTGGATGCAAGGCTTTGGAATTTGGGACACTAGCCTTCGTAACTGCTTCTAAAGCAGGTACCGGCGAAACCATGAAAATGCGTTTGCCTTGAGCCAAAGAGCGTTCTTTAAGAATCGCCATCTGGACAGCTGTCAAAAAAATTTCTGTAGAAGAGAAACGCATCTCAGCAGGAGTATACAAATGCAATATATAAACCATGGGGACAGTGTCCCGCTCATTGAACATCAAGTAAGTAAAGCCTAACGCGCCTGGAACAATCCGTATGACCAAATTAGTAGTCATGTGTTAACAAGAAGTTGGTCGCAAGCAGATCAGATTGCAGTGACCGAAGAATTTCTGTATGTTCCGGAAGCCAGCAGGAAGCCGAGAAAGAAGGTTGTATCAATGAGTAAAGAGGTTTGATACGCTGGGCATAATTGGGAATGTATGTCCTCCCAAAGTTCAAAAAACCCAGCAAGGATTGCAATTTTTAAGTGTGGATGGAGGTTGCAATTGTGCACATTTCTCCAGAAAGTGGGGGCCAACACCCTACCTTCATTGTTGAGTTTGTATCCAAGAAAGAGAACCGCCAAGAAGGCGATGTGAGACTTAGCAAAATTGAATTTGTAACCAAAATTTGCAAAATGTGTGATAATGCGGTCCACACGCAAAAGATGCAGCTGTAATTCATCACCCGTCAAGAATATGTCATCGACATACGAGAAGGCATCTCGGTCGATCTCATGCAAAAGGAATACGATGCATTCCGCAAACACACCAGGGCTATTCTTATATCCCATAGGCAATCTCGCATATCGGCGCAGATTGCCCAACGCACTAAATGCGGTCAAATCACAGAGAGTGACTGAAAAATCCATTGGAAATATCCAAGGTGGTTTTGCATTTTTGAGAACAATGTTATTCACTAACGCAGAACTATGCGTGTTCTGAACCGCAAGGGTTTGAACGTGACAATATGTTATAAACCGTCCAGTTTCAATATCGGAAAAAGAGGATTATTCATCGATGAAACACAGGGTTCAATCACACCCTGGTATTCCAATTGGGTCAAGATTTCATTTACGGACGCTTTAGCGTCTCGTTTGATTGGCTACTGTGGTTGAGGCTGAGGTGTGGAATGCAAAGGAATCACATGAACTGCGGAACCCTCGTCCCGACCTTCCTGATTGCGAAATAATTCTGGGGCTAAGTCTAAAGCCCACTTGGAGGCATAAGCCATTTTGTCATCATCAGGGACATATTTTGAAAAACGTGGTAAAATAACATCTTCCCCTCTAGTGGAAGCCAGGACAAAGGGGGAGGCCAATCAACCTCCGTCAATAAAATGTCATATGAAGAAGTGAGGTTTTCCCAAAACACTGCTTTGACTGAGCATTTAATACCACCTTCAATTTGGAGGGTTATTTCGTAAAGTCTATCCGGAGGAGCGACTCGAGTATCAGCTGTCTCTACTGTAATAAAAGTGTAACTTGCTTTCGCCTCCAGACGCTGGTGGAGTGTCTGCCGACTATGGTAACCTCTGCTGCGCTGTCCAGGAGGGTTACCACCCAACTCCTGTCGAGGAGCAGGGTTCTCACCGTCTGAGGCATACTTTGCAGTCAAAGCTACTCAGAACCATCTCCTACTAAATACTCTCAAAACGGAATTTCTTTTGATCACCCACCTAATCACTCAGCTCCTACCCTCGACTGGATTAAACACCTAACTGCTCTGAACTGCACTCCTCACGTGGTAGACTCTGCCAAATCTCTAGGTATCACCTTGGATAAACACCTAAACATGCAGGCACACATCAGCGCTACTACTAGGGGAGCCAATTTTCAACTCAACACACTGAAGAAAATCAAACCATTCCTCCCCCGAAGATCTCAGGACTTTGGTTCAATCCCTGATTATCCCGAGATTGGAATATGGGTTGGTGACCCTCGCAGGGCTTCCCAAAGCTAGCCTAGCCCCTCTCAGAGCTACCTTGAATGCATCGGCCAGGCTTTTAATGGATTCTAGGAAATTTGAACACATTTCACCCGACCTTGTGCAGTTAAACTGGTTATCTATTGAAGCTAGAATCTGACTCAAGATTGCTTGTCTAACTCATAAAGCCATACACCACAATACCCCACACTATCTAGCAAATAAACTTGAGCTATCGGGCTCAAGCCGGAATCTCAGAAGTACGTCCACCCTTCTCCTGAAACCTCCAAGATTCAAAAAGAAAAGATCGTACAACCGTGTGTTCTCCGGTCTTGCTCCAAGAATCTGGAACTCCTTGCCATCCGAGATCAGATCAAATCCTTCCACTACCTCCTTTAAAAAACTGGTCAAAAGACTACTAATGAACGAACGCTAATGCGCTGATCATGCTGGTGTACTTTTGTTAAGAACCTAAAACTTGAAATATTTTTCGTGAAGTATTCGTGAATGTTTTTCCCACAGGTTGTACTCGCACTCACCTTCTGTATGTTCTGTATAATTGCCGATGACAACGCTGTACAGCGCTCTGATACCCCTTGGGGTCTTGTTCGCGCTCTATAAAACTTTTCAAATAAATAAATAAATAAAAAAATAAAGCGGCAACTTTTTTCTTCTGAAATGGGGCTCGGTATTGAGGTGGTTCCCCCTGCTTGACTTTTACATCAAACTAGCATTACGGGTCGCGTCTCACTTGTGCAGACTCGCCTTCTCTGCGTCCTGTTGTTCCCCCCCGCCAAACTGTTGATCTGACGATTCCTGAAAGGAATGAGGAGAACAAGAATCAGGAACCTGGAACCTCTCAGGTGTCTCAATTTTAGAGCGGTCACGCAAATCATGTCTACGTTCAGAAGCGTCAAGTGTTGGCGAACCTGCACGAGAACCAGGCTTCTGTTGCTGCTACCGCTGATATTTATTCCAAGCCTTTTAAGGAAAGACTGGGCGTCCCTCCTTCTCAGGAGGGAGTTTGTTCTGTATCTGAGTAAAAGGTCTTACTCCCAAACTATTGCGTCCCAATGAGCTGTAGACTTCCGCAATATTAATCGGCAACTGCCGCTGCCAGTCAACGTCCACCACAGCTGATAGACGTTGGCGCCCTTGTAAGCAAACTACTTCACCTTTGATGATGGCCAGAATCATATCGGCGACTATAGGGAACATTCCCACTAATTTCATCCCCAATTCCAGGGCTGGACCAGCCCCGTGTTCATCCTGTACCTTCTTTAGAACGCTCGGTAGAACGCTCATGGAGGGGGTGCCAAAGCACAGTGTATACACTGAAGCAAACACCGTCCCCCAGGTGGTGCAATCAGCTAAAGCCACTAGGTAAACTCGTTGTAAGGATCCTGTGTTTCTCAACAGGAGAAGTATGCGGAAAAACAGCCTCAAGTTGCTCACATTTTTCCGCAAGCCAATATGGTAAATCATCTCTATTCTGTGGACATTTGCCCATCACTGAATTAACAATGACAGGACTTATGACAAGGCCACCGCCGTGTCCAGGCGGAGGAGGCACAGCTCCAGCCGGAGCTACTTGAATCGCATGCGACATAAACTGGATCACACTTCTGTGTATATGAATCAGGGTTGTATGTAACTGACGTAGCTCTGCAAGTATAACATTAAGATAATTTTGACGCGGTGTAAAACCAGCCAAAACAGGCCAAGTGGCCCCATCGACCGATAAGAGGCCTAAATGGACTGCAGAAACAGGGTGAGGAAGGCTGCCTTGAAACCAAATGGTATGCTCCCAGGCCGTCAACGGAACTTCTAGCAATGCATGAGGGCGATAAGCACGTGACACTGCGGCTTATATTCATGAAACAAATTATCATTTCTATCCACTGCCGGAAATGTAACCTAAAACTAAAAGACTTTGAAGCGGTGAGCCGCATCTACCTCGACAACAAAGATAAAGGACGCCCCGCATTGGGGACTCCACGTTGAGTCAAGGATGCTGTAATCGCTGCGCTTTTAGGTGCCGCAATAGCGACCGCCATAATAAAAACGGATAAACCAGTAGACTGGTAGGGCAAAACCAGGTCAAAAAGAGAAACAAAACCTTATAAATTTCAAACTTGAAAAACCTATAAAACACAAATATAGAAGGCTAATCCCACACACCACGGACGTCTCCGGAAACCGGTGAGAGGGTATTATGGACAAGCACAAGCGCAATTCAGGGGTCTTGTGATTAAGTACCAGACCAAACGTTGGTGGTGCCATGTTTCAGGGATTCTGCACAAATACAGAACTATGCGCAGGAATATGGGACCTTGGTGTATAGTGACTGAGTCTTCCTACCACCTTAGTACCCACGAGCCCAGGATCGACTAGCTATAGTGTCTCACTTGCTCTCCTACTCACTCACAGATGAGAAAATGATTAGACACCCCAGAACACAACACTCCCAGATCTCTCAGAAATGGCGGTAACAAGACACACCCTTTCACTCGCACTCTTGTACTAGTCCACAATAAGATCTGACAGAGACACAAAACATTTTAAAATATTTATTTTAACTAACGTGCTCTAACATGCAGTATACGTGCCACGACAGCCAGGAAAATGCATAATACAAATACAGTCAGCATAGCAGCTAGTCCATAAATCATGAAGGGAGATGTCATCATAAAAAGACAATTGAGAAAAGACTATAGTGTCTAACCTCCCTCCCCTTGCTAAGAAGAAGTATTATTATATAATAGAAGATCTCTGGGCTTTGTCAGCTGACCCCATACCTTAGCCTATAGATGGTAGATCTACATCATAGGTGCTGTCTCGCTCTGCTCTTCTCCCTGGTAAGGTCCCTCTCCAAGTGTGTGCTACCCATTTGCGTATTCTAATAAAACCCAAGTACATTTGTCCAAACAACAGCTGCATTGGTATGTTTTGTCTAAGGGCTAAGGTCTGGCCAGAACAAACTAACAAGGGGCATTGTTGTTCGACCTTGCACATAATGTTCAGTCAAAATCCCAGGAACATGCAGAGAGTGAACACGGTGATGAGTTCTCATGTGAAAGCAGTCATTAAAATTATTGCAAAAATAAAGACGTGTAGTAACATGTGCAAAGCAGCAGACAAGCTGCAACGTGCTCATGCTAACTTAGAGAAAATGACAATGTAGGGGAGAGAATGTATCCTTACGGCTAGAGCGGTTGACCTCGAAGCTGGGGAACCAGGTTCGAGTCTCGGCAACGATGCTCAATATCCTGTGATTCTGGGCAAATCACTTAATCTCCCCATGTCTAACAAAAATGAATGTGTCCTTCTGTAGCGAAACTGGTGCTCATGTAAAGCGCTCTGATACCTGATGTCTCAGGTCTAGTTCGCGCTATATAAAATTCTAAAAATAAAATATGTCCCTACGGGCCACATGACAAGGTTTGATGGTTGCAGAAGGTAGGGTGCATTGGCTTGCTGGAGCTGGGGAACTGTGCTGATGTAGTTTGGATGAAGTGCTTGGCTGTAGGCTATGGCTGAGACACCATGAGTGATGGAATCAATTATATAACATGTCAGTTCTATAACATGGGGTTTGGGATTTTTTAACATTAACTTGTGTCACATTTCAACACCTCACGTAATGTCACTTTAAAGAAAACAAAGTTTAAAGGGGCGTTATAGTTACATGAAAATCTTAAACTAAAGAAAGCACATAAATTCAGCAGTTATAGTTAAGTGAGCGAACTATAACTTGCACAACTGCCATGGGCTACTTTTGACCTCACATATTCCATCACTAATGAAAGGGTCAATTACATCATTGACTGACCACCGCTGCGTCCACTTCTCCTTCACAAAACCCCCGTACACCACCACGCCCACTGCTACACTTGCAGAATCTGGAAGAAGGTCACCGAAGAACAATTCACCACCACACTCAGCAACACCCCACCTTTGGCTTTCACTGACACCAATACCTCAGCTAACAACCTCCACCAATGGATCTCCAACTGCGCGGACGCACTGGTTCCTATCAAGAAAGCGCCAGGCAAGCCACACTCCAAAAAAGCAAGCTGGTTCTCTCTTGCCCTGCATGAGTCAAGACGCTTCTGTAGATGGTTCGAAAAGAGATGGAGGGGCAGCAAGACAGTGGAAGACCGCTCAGCCTTCAAAAATGCTGTCACCGCACATCACCACCTCATCAGAACAACAAAAAAAGAGGCCCTACAAGAAAGGATCAAAGCCAATGTGCACAATAGCAATCAACTTTTCGCCATGGTTAAAGAATTTACCAAACCGAGCACAGGGACAGCAGACATCCCACTCAAGACCTCTGCAACAACCTCAGCGCCTTCTTCCATTGCAAGATTAAGAAGATCTATGACAGCTTCAATGACCTCGATACCTAAGACCCTCTCACCCCACTCGCAACCACTGCACTCAATGACACCAGACCCCAGCAGACTCTGATCAGTTGAACTCCCCCACCACTGATGACACCCTCAAGATCATGAAGAGCATCTACTCAGGATCACCCTCAGACACCTGCCTGCACCACATCTTCAACAGAGCCGGCACCTCCATCGCCCCAACTGCTCCATCAACTGCTCCATCAATTCTGACACATTCCTGGACGTCTGGAAACATGCAGAAAAACCCTCTGCCAGTCCAAAAGACCACAAAAACTTCAGTCTCATCTCTCTGCTCCCCTTTCCAGCCAAGGTCATCGAGAAGGCAATCAATGCCCAAATTTACGAGTTCATCGAGGCAAACCACATCCTGGACCGCTCTCAATCCGGCTTCCGAAGCAATCACAGTAAGGAGAATGCCCTCTTTGCTGCCACAGACGACGTCTGCACCCTCCTCAACCGAAACAAAACTGCAGCCCTCATCCTCCTGGACCTCTCGGCTGCCTTCGACACCGTCTCCCAATGCACTGTATGCACAAGACTCCACAACGTCGGCATCCGTGAAAATGCCCTAGAATGGATCTGAGCCTTCCTCGCCTGCCGAATGCAGAGAGTCAGGCTACCACCATTCCACTTGGAACCCACAGAAATCAGCTGCAGAGTGCCCCAGGGCTCCTCCCTGAGTCCCACTCTCTTCAACATCTACATGGCCCAGCTCGCAGCCATCGTCAATAAGCTCAGAGAAGACAGAAGTCCTCATCCTGGGCTCCACCCCCTTTGCTTGGGATGACTCCTGGTGGCCCACAGATCTTGGGCCTCCACCCAAAGACCACGCATGAAATCTCGGCATCATCTTGGACTCCTCATTCACCATGAATTGACAGATCAATGCCATCTCAACATCCTGTTTCCACATGCTACGCCTGCTCTGAAAGATCTTCAAGTGGATCCCCACTGAGTCCAAAAAGATGGTCACCCATGCACTCATCAGCAGCAGACTCGACTACGGCAATGCACTCTAAGCCGGCATCACCCAGAAACTACTCAAGAAACTGCAAAGCATCCAGAATGCCTCTGCCAAACTCATCCTCAAAATCCCCTGCCGCAGCCGCATCACAGCCACCTGAGAGACCTCCACTGGCTCCTGAATACCTCAACCACCGCCTCTAGTTCTATGCACCCACTAGAGACCTCAGCTCCATCCAATTGGCCCTGGCCACCATCCCACATACCTGCTAGACCACGGCCGGGGAAGATCCTTCTCCTACCTCGCGGCAAAGACCTGGAAAACCCTGCCTCTCCACCTAAGCTAATCACTGTCACTGCCCCAATTCAGGAAGGACCTCAAGACATGGCTCTTTGATTGAACCACAGTGCCTAGCGACAGATCCGCAGTACCGCCCCTTGCCTTGAGACCCTTACGGGTGTGTCGTTGTGATTTACAATCCAGTTGATTGATTGACATTAGTGATAACATCATTGATTACATCATCCAGTATGTGAGACAGTTTGCTAAACACTTCAGATGCTGACAGGTACTCCTGAGTTACTTTTAAAGGAAATGTGTTATTGTTTTTGTACTACTATTAACTGTTAGCATTGGCAACATATTTATTGTCCTAATTGGAAGAGCTTTTGTGAAGGGTGCATACTATTTATACAGACTTGTCCTCAGGACAAAGGCTGTGCATAGTAGGAGTGTTCCCATCTAATTGGGGTTGACTATATGTAGGTAGTTGTCTGCCTCATAAGTTGTGCAAAGGCCAATTTTTGTGCATTGTAGGCTCTTATCAAAATAATAGGGTTTGCATGTGTGAAGGGAGTAAGCTCTCCATAAAGAGCTGAGAACTGGGCAAAGGTTATGCTCAGTAGCAGCTTACCCACCTAATGGGGCTTATGTGTGTACAAACAGTGAGTTGTGCATAAAGAGATGATACAGGTTTGAAGCCAGTAGATAATAGGAGTTTGGTCAAAAAATGTGTTATGGGTGTCTTTAACGAATAGACTCTGTAAAAGAGTTTTCTCAGACTTAAGGTTGTGTACAATAGCAGTTTTAGTATGTAGTGAGGCTTGGGTGTTTGGATATAGTGGAGGGTGCATGATAAGTTGTGCACATGGTGAAGAATGACAATACTAGGAGTTTGGTCACATAGTGAAACAACTATATCTAAGCATTTGTGATATGGTTAACTTCCTAATGGTTGTTGCGTGTGTGGAGGGTCTGTGCTTTGTTTGAAGATGTGTCCACTGAACAAAGCCTGTGTGGAGTAGGAACCGCATCATCTAACTGGATTTGACAGCACAATAGTAGTGGGCTGTTCTTCATATGTTGACCACAGTGTGATGAGTGTTCCTTATAAGGTCATTGCAATAAGATGGAGTTTGCAAGGTCTGCATGAAGACATCGACATGGCAAAGGGTGCCCATACTAGAACCTTGCTTACCTAAATTGTCTTGGGTGTATAGATGGAGTAGGGTGTTTAGAAAGAGATTTGTGCCTCTAAACATATTAGGAATTTAACTTCTTAATGGAGCTGAGTGTCTTAAAGGATTGGGTCTTCAGAAAGATTTTCACCCAGAGTGAACGCTGTGTATAGTTTAGGTTTTCTCACCTAATGAGTTTAGTTAGTTTAGAGGTAGAGCACTGTATGTAAAAATTGCTTGACATTTGAAGTATGAAAATAGTAGTAGTTTTGAGACCTAATGGGGTGACCGTGCTTTGAGGGAGTGGGGTACTGAATAATATTTTGTATAGAATCACCTTTGGTGGTAACAATTTTGCTTTGCTTGGTTGTCAGTCATTTTCAATGATTTACTTTTTTAGATACTATAGAATTTTGTGAAGTAAATTAAACAGCACTGGGCTGGATGATATCATCGGTGATATCATCAATTATGTCATTTGAGATATCATCAGTGATGGCTTCAATGATGTCCTTGACCACATCATAAGTGATGTAGTATGTGAGGACCTAAGCAATGCATGGTGGATGCGCGAGTTATAGTTAGCTTATTTAAATATAACTGCTGAATTTCTGTGTTTTTTCCGTTTAAACATTTAAAATCTTCACCAAACTATAATGTCTCTTTAACTATATATTTTTTTGTGAATTTCTAATTTTTTTAAATAAAAATGTATATACTCTTTACATACCTAATTATAACATCACTTTAACCTTTGTTTTTTTTTAGTGAACATCTAGGTTTTAAAAAACAATAATAATATATTCTTAACATACCTAACTGTAACATAACTTTAACCTTTTAATTTTTTTGTGATTTTGAAAAGTTTGTGTACGTAAAGTAATAAATGATTTGGCAATATATCTGGAATTACTAATCAATTTGCTAACTTTACATAATTGCATTTAATGCCTCTACCGCATATAATTTAGTTTTAGTAACTAAAAGTACATCTGAATGTCATAGTTTAACAGAGTACTTCCAAAATTAGTTTTAAACAAAGTGCTTTTAAAAGTGATTATGAGATGGTGCTGGTTGTCAAGAAGGAAAGCATAGTGTTTATTTATTTTTTTATTTAAATAAATAACCCAAAATTAGGTAAGTTATGGTATTGGAATTAAGTAAAATTTGATATCCTAAAGGTTTTCTTTCTCCCCATCTCTATTCCAAACTGATTATGTTAAAAGGAAACTAATAAAATAGTATTTGCTGTATAGTGAGTACTTCTTTTTCTCACTGTCTATGCTCCTGGGGATCTCTCACAGGATTGTGTGGACCGGTAAGAGCCTTTCACAGAGGGGACGCCTATTACTTGGTGTGTGTCTCTCAGGAAGCCCATGGGATCAATACATTTTTTTACAAACAAAGCTGTCTCTGGAAATGCGCAATTTATTAAAAAAACTGACACACCTTTAAAAAACACAAATTTTTTAACCCATAAGTGTACACCATACAAAAAACAGTTTCTCATAGATAAATCTAGTTTTTAACTCAGCATAATATACCAACAGTAAAGGCTACCTTTTCCATCCTCCCTTTTTATCTCCCTGAACAAACTCCATGTTCTTCCCAAAAAATATTCATTCTGCTGCAGACTCCTTTTGTGACTGGCATCTCGATAATACATCATGGTATGCCTGTGGATTGTGGGACACAACTTTATCCACTGGGCTAGAAAATATGATATAAATTGTGGTATAGACTGAGATCTTGGATGTCCCCATTTGGACATCACTTGGATTAGCCACGAAGGTATGAAGTGGCTTCAATTGTAACCAATGGTTGAGAGTTTTTTGAATTGTGAACACCTAGACCTCATGATAGCACACTGTAGTGGCAATGACCTAGGCACAATCACACAGGTTTGACTTGAAATCCAAATGAAGGAGACCTTTTGTCAGTCGATGTCTCTCTTTCCTCATACAGCCTTTGTATATTCCAACATGTGTCAAAGGCAAAAATGTCATTGGTCAAAACAGTTTTGTCCTAAGAAATCCAAGGGACATGTAAATAAAACAATTTCTGCATTTCTCAGTGACAATGGGATGTGCTTTGTTTCTCATAAGAGCATCCATATTAACATGCCAGCTCTCTACAGGCGAGATGGAGTGCACTTCACTGCAGAAGAAAATGGGATATTAATTAATGACATCAAGGACTGCATCCAGTTGTATATCTAACTGTGCTCTATACACTATAAACACAAAAGCCCTTTTCAGAACCACCCTATATCCTCATACTGCGTTTGATTTATGTTTCAAGTCTTTTTGCTCTGGAAAATGTAGCACCCCTGGGACTCCAGCGAAAGCACAAGCAACTAAACAGTACTGTTATAGTTAGGTTCAGATTTTATATACATAAAACCATAACAATTAAGCAGGTATAGTTAAAATTATCTCAAGTAACTATAACTCATGCCCTAAGGTAACTATAACTTGTGCCCCAGCCTTACACAGTTTTCTCATCAATATTTTCACTGCAAATGTTGCAGTGATATTTCGAATGATGTTATAGAAGATGTCATGACTGATGTAATATGTGATGTAATTAGCAGTGCATGGCGAGGGCGCGAGTTACAGTGTAAAATCGGAACCTGACTATAACGATCCCATAACCTTAATTTTTTTTGTACATTTCTAATGTTGTTTATATTCTATTTTCCAACTATAATGTCCCTGTAACCTTTTTTTTTCAGTGAATTTCTAAGTTTATTTTAACGTAAAGTAATATTTATTTGCCATACGTTAATCCAACTGTCGCTGGGCATGGCCTCCTGCCATGTGCGGCGGAGGTTGGCTGCAGGGCCTGCGGCCAACACCCCGCATGCAACACCCTCCAGGGCCCGGCACCATATTTAAGGGGGAGCAGCCGCGGTCTGTGGAGGTAACAGCGGTGGAGCGGTGGGGCAACGTGGGGGGGATTTCGAGGGATGATGCTGAGGGAAAATTAAATAAATAATACATTTGCCCTTGGCATCGTCCCTCGAAATCCCCCCCACGCGGCCCCTCCGCCCCACCACTGTTACCTGTACGGACCGCGGCTGAGGGGGAGGGGGTATGTGCCCCCAGGCCGTTTTCAGCCCAGCGGACCCCATCACCCAGGGCCCTTCCAACAAAGGGGGAGGCTTGGTGCCCACCTAGGGCACCCACCAAACTTTTGTTGGGGGCCAAGGGGGGAGCCCCACAGCCCCCATGGCCCCATCCAGCTCCCCGCATGTGAAACAGCCTTTAGCATGACCCCAGAATCACGCTGTGCCTTTACAGTGTAGGCAATAGAACAAACATGTCATTAACACACATTTGTTTAGCATGCAAGTCATTACAATGACTTGCTTTAGGTGGGGCGCATTGGTGGAGAGGTGTTGCATTTAAAGTCCGACACCTTCACTACAGTTGTGCAGCCTGGAGTTGGATTAGTAAATGATACTAATCCAAAGTCCAACAGGGTCCAAAGTCCAGTGCCAGCTTAAAGAAATTCGTTATAACGACTTGCGTGCAAAAGGAACATGTTGTTATGACGTGTTCGTACTAATAACAGTGTTAAAAAGGTATGCGTTCTAAACGCATGCGTGATTCCGACATACAATCCCCTGCATCCAGCGAGAGCCGGCATTGCTCCCTCCCACAGGGAGCAGCTTAAAATGCGGCTCCCTCACCGGTGGGAGCAATCTTTTCATCTGTTTTTTGTTGTTGAAGTTTTGCCATTGATTTGCGGATCTTCCACTTATTCATGCCAATTTTTACCCACTACTAGGCCCAGGGGTCAATGTATTCCTACCCTGCCCCCTTTTGTCTTTTTTGTGTTTTTTCTTAGGACTTGTGAGGGGTCACCAGTCCTAAGATGGCTGACACCACTGCCTGGTTGAAGTGGTGGCAGCCAATCCGATCTCAGTTTGAGATTTGTCAGATTCATGTACCCTCCGCGTCTCTAGCTCTACTTAAATCTTTTTTCTTTAATTACTCCAAAACTACTGAACAGATTTACACCAACTTACGAAAACACTCTTTCTGGACCAAGATCAAGCTTTCTGACAAATTTGTTGTCTTTCCATTCAGCGGTTCGGGCTGTAGTCTTGTCTAAAATCCGTATTGGAAATTGCATTGAGAAAATGCGTTTTGGGACCCCCCCTTTTACTCCCCCACTTGACTAATCGCCCTGTAACTTTCCAAATGGCAGCTGAAGTTACTGGCAAACTAATTTTGAACATTTCATGAAGATTCGTCAAACAATGCTGAAGTTAAAAGCAAAAAAAAATCATTTTACTATGGAAACCAGGTCCTAACTATAATGCAGCCAGTCGGGTAGCCACTCTGCAGTTATAGTTAGGATCACCAGAGATAGGGATTTTTAATGTTTTTATCCCTTAATAACTTTGTACTCATTTGGTAAATGTCCACAAAACTTTGCAGACCTATTGTCCCGGTCTCATTCTTGGAGTAGTTAAAGCTTTGCGCCGTTTGGTCAAGGGGGTGCAAAGAAAAAAGGGGGACCCAAAACAGGCATAAAATACAATGCATTTTACAGAGACGTTTGTATTTTTTGTAGCGCAAAAAACGTCAATCAGATTTCAACGAAATTTGGAAGCATGCTATATTATGGTGTGCTGATGATTCTGGTGGTTACTGCAGGTAAGTAGGGTAAGTATTTCATATGCTTTAAGTGTTTTTAGTTTAGGTATATCAGTAGCAGCAGAAGTATCGCGATGCTCCTGAGGTATATAGTGAGGGCAAGTCATTAGCTGATTGGCTAATGACTGCCTTTATAAAAGATAGAGGCAGCCATCTTGTTTTTACCTCGAGATTCCCTGTGTTCTGAGCTATGCCTTGTAACATAGGTAAGTATTAGGTTTAGTATTTTTCCAATACCTATTTCCACTTTATTAAAGTGGTGATAGGTAGAGAAAAAAGTACCATGGTACTACCGCAGTAGAAAAAATACATTTACAAAAACACTATGGGCCCGATTCACAACAGTAATCTGAGACACAGTCCTAACTTTACGACTTTCGGTATTCACAAAAGGCATTTAGGAGTACTAAAGTTAGGAATCCTAACTTTACTACTCCTAAATGCCTTTTGTGAATACCGAAAGTCGTAAAGTTAGGATTTTGTCTCATTTTAGGAGTAGTAAAGTTAGGAATTCTAACTTTACTACTCCTAACTGCCTTTTGTCAATACCGAAAGTCGTAAAGTTGGGATTTTGTCTCAGATTACTTTTGTGAATCGTGCCCTTGTTATATTTCATATAGGTACCCTGATATTGGTCTAGGTAACATCATAACCCTTAACCTACATTCTCTCCTATACTACACACATAACGGATTTGAAGGACTGACCTTTTACCCAGTTACAATACTACACACAAGTACGTAGGGTTTTTCCCTGGACACCGGCCTCATAAATTATGCATGAGGATTCTTAGTTTATTAGAATCACAGCAGGACCATCATCTCCTGCGTAATAACTGTGTATAAAGTTCATTTCCGACGTCATCCTAAGTCCGACACTGGCAAGGTAGAACCCCCTGGGGATACCTTAGGGTATATAAACATCACATCTTGCTGAGATAGGCAGAGGAGATCACGACTTCCATGGCGACACACTGACGCGAGACGCTGAGGTTCCTGCATGCAGACACTCCAGCTCGCAGTGGTCTGAACATCCCTCGCCGGGTGTCCAACTCGAGACCAGGACGGGGTCCCGCAGTCTCATATCAGGTAATGGGGTTGGCTTTATCCTTGATGGATTCTTGGCTTTACACCTACACACAGGCTAGGTACACTTAAGTACATCTAGTTAGGGTGCATCGTAGGAGTATGCATTTTATTGCCATGTATTTTATATACTCGCCTATACTTATGATTTTAGCAAAATGGTAGAAACCTACCATCTATTTACTTTCTTAGTGCTGTTACTCATTTATATATGCTACTGTCTACTGGTGATTTCAGTAAACTTATTTTACACTAGAATAACGACTGTTCAATAAAAACATATTGAAAACGTGCCAACTGTTTATTCTGTGTATCTCTCTAAAACATGAGCACGAGTGACTGAGCGAAAAGTAAGTTACTGTTTCCACGGTCCTGAGGGATCAGGGTTGTCATGTTCGATAGTTGCCAAGAACTCTTCTCTCCTTGGTAAGAGGAGGTTATAGTGGCATTGCGAGCTAGCTGGTACACAGGCCAACATACCCGGTGGGGGTGTCTGGAATCAGTCTGGACACCAGTCCCGCAGTGTATGTTGTCTAAAAACGCAGATCCTATATAGGTCTTATAGGAACTACACAACACCCTATAAGACTTTATTTTGTAAATATAATTTGCTAAAGTGTATTTTCCAATTTTAACATATTTAGCTATGCAGAGAAAAGGGTAGAGTAGCGTGTTAATTACAAAAACACCGTTCTCCGTAGAGATCTTTGTAGAGTGCTACAAAAATTTTGAGAAATTTTGAAATAACAATAGTAACCTCCCAAAAGAATCCAATGGCTCCACGTTAGTATCACAGACCTTCCTATTTATACTAAAATAATGAAGAAACTTGTAAATATTTTGCAAAACCTAATACCACTTTAGTAAAGTGTTAATATGTAAGTTGTAATACAAAACCAAAGGCCATATTTATTAAAAACGAATGCAGCGCAGCATATCACCCTTGTTGCACTGCATTACAGGGAAACAGCAGAAATGCACCGTATTTATGACAATACCGCACATTCCTGTCCTTTTCCCAGTGCTGGCACACAATGGGCTGCCTGGTGCCCACGCAGGCACTCTTGCACCATTGTGCAAGGGTAGGTGCCCGCATTGCATATAGGATTGTTTTTGTGCAGGAAGGGGTATCTTTCTGCACAAAAACAATCCCCTGGAGCATATTTTTCTATCTATGTGTGCTTCAGAATGCAGCACACATAGAAAGAGGACGTAACAAGGAGAAATAAAGATATATCTCCTCATTCCCACTCAACTGGGAAGGCAAAGCTTTTTAGCGCATTCCCAGGTCTACCAGCAATGGTAAATCTAGGAATGCGTCACAATACATGAGCGATTTGTACCCACGCAACACCTATGGAGCGCCTCCCAGGGCAAAGATAAAGCAATGCAGCAATTTCCACTGGGCTGCATTGCATTATTCCTAATTTATCAAGCTACTCAGGGCCACACAATGTGGCCCTGCGTGGCTTGATAATTCACATTTTAAGGTTGGCTTCACCCATGCACCACGCTGTGTTGTGCAAATGTGATGCAAACCCTTGATTAATATGCCCCTAATTACTTACCTATATTTGAGGGCATAATACAGAACACAACCAAAGTGTACCTAAAACAACATGCTTGCCTTGAACTTTTATAAAAGCATTCATTATCCAATCCGCTCATTGTTTCGTATCACAATGTACCATGGTAGTACAGCAAAATGCACCCGTATTTCACAAACATATCGCACAACTATATCTCAATTAAAATTGATTAAATTGTTATACTACTTACCTGCACTACTCAAAATAAGCATCTGGACACCATAATATCTAATGCAGCCAAGTTCTCACTAAATCAATTACCGGATTTTGCAATACGCAAAGTAAAAAATATATGCAAAATGCATTGAATTTAACCACCTTTTGGGACATCCACAACATTTACATATTATAGTATATGTTTTGGTGAGAAAACCTTTCCATCTTTGGACAAACTTTAACCCTGCATTTATTTGAAATTTACACACTTTTACTTTACTGCACTCGACTGTCTAACTGTTAAAATTGTACCACTCCACTCTACGGAATATATAGTATGCTACTCCACTTTATGACACTACAGTATATGCCACAACATTGTGTGCTAATCCACGGTCTGTTACTCCACTCTACTCAACCCAGCAGGACTGTACACCATTGCAATGTACACCACTATATTCTAAGCTATTATACTGTTATCCACTATATCCTATTATGCCACTTTACTGGATACCCCTAAACTGTACTGCTCACTACTCAGTGATATTCCACTGTGCCCTTCTACAATTTATGCTATACCACTATGGCCCACTATGCCAGTGTCCGCAACTATACTCTAGGCAACTCCATTGTACTGAAATGCACAATAAGCCAATGTACTGTACCCCAATCAACTGTATGCAATTTCACTTTACAAGAGTACAATCTGCGCCACTCCACTAAATCACACATCAATGTACGTTAATACAGTCTACCCTTCTATAATTAACCCTATTGAGTTGTTCGCCAATGTAATGTATGATACTCCACTGTATAGCACTTCTCTGTACCTCTAAACAGTTAATGGCACTAAACTCTAACTTTATTACACTAAACACTACTAAATTCAATGGTAATCAACTCTATCGCACTATAGTTTATACTGCTCCACTATACACTATTGCACTGCACCGTATTACACTGTGCCTCACTGTAGTCTACAGTATACTGCTTGGCACCACTGCATTGTATGGCACTCCAATATGCGCCACTCCATTTTATGCAACTTAACTTTAAGTCTACAATGTACAACACTCAAATGTTTACGTAAGCCCACTGTACCACACTCAACTGTACACCACTCCACTGTATGCTATTTCAATACACGATATTCCAATGTAGGCCCCTCAATTGTACAACACACCAGTGTATAGCACTGCACGCCACTACAGTATATGCGAATACACTCTACAATGTGTAGAGGACGTCAACCCACTTTACCACGCTCCAATTTATGCTGTCCCACTGTATACTACTGCACTGTACACTACATTCTATGCCACTCCAATAAATGGCACTCAATTGTATCCGAGTTCACTGTACCCCACTACACTGTAGTCGACTCCACTCTACGCCACTCCACTGTATGCCATTCCACTATACACTACTCCACTATACCTCACTCCACTTTACTCCACTTCACTATACCACAATATACTGTACCAGAGTACAGTTTGCAACACTATCTGCCACTATATTGTACCACGTTTGACTTAATTACACTCCACTTCACTAAACTAACTGGACGAATAATTACAAATTACTAATATTGTAAAAACCATTGAAATTCACACAAATAATAAAGTTTACTGTGGAGTTGGTAGAGCTTTGCATATGTTATATAGAATTTAGAATGTTTGGGAAATGGATTCTCTGGTGGATTGAAGCAGGAGTGGATTGGAAAGCTGTAAGCTAGAGGTAAACTATTGGACAGAATAAACTTGGATATTTATCTACTATATCTTTGGTGAATATTTACAGGTACACTTAAGTTATAGTTAGTAAAAACCTTATTTAGGTTTCTATACAAAGCTAAGTTAAGCTCCACAAACATTAGAAATTCTACAGTTATAGTTAACACATCTTATGATTTATGTACCACTTACTCACTTATTTCTATCTTATTTGTGCCAAACACACCTTTATACTCCACTTTCATATTACTGTAAGTCATACATATAACTCACGTTTATACTTACGTATCACCTTACAATTAATATAATTTGCTCACTTTGTACAAGTCTAGTTACCTTAGTCACCACACTACATTAACTTTAACTCGTCACTGTACCATGCACTGTGTTCTGGCTAATACCATTTCTGATGTCATAAGTGTTTTATTTACTGCAATAATGTCATATGCTTAAACTTAGGTAATTTCCAAGGGTATAGGTAATGCATGGAGAAGGGGAAACACTGTGGTGATGCTGCAGTTGATTACTAAGGAGTTAACAGACAAACAGCTGCTGACCTTCAAAGTGCATGTCTTACTCTGCATGTCAGAATGTTTTACTGACACAAATGAGAAAGCTACTTGAGAAATGATAGAATATGTCGCCTCATTTTAGCTTTCTAGAACACTAACTATACGTTCTAATACAGTTTTACAACTCTGATTCCAACAAGATGGCATTCAGCTGTGCCGGTTTTGAATTAAATATAGTATGTTATCACTCTCTTTGTTCATTAAAATTCTGTACTGAAGCTGGTCCAGCAGGTCCTGCTTGAAATCAATGACATCGACCCAGTGGTGTGTGACCTGCTGCTGGGTCAATGCCAAACAGGCAAAGCGGTCCATACTTCACTGCACTTGCCCTGGTGCTCCTTCCTTTCCTGGAAGGTGTAGCCCTTTCCAGGGCTGCTTCCTTTCACACACATGACCAGGAGGTCATGCTGCACTAAAATAAAAGTGCTACCACCTCCTCTTCTGTAAATTATGGCATGAGGAAAACCTCTTGCATCCAGCTTTTTTAGGGCTGGTTGTTGGCACACTCCCAGACTCCTACACAGCTGTGGTGGCAGAGGCAATAAAAACAAACAAATCAGACTCATTGGGGAAAAAGTGAAAAATAAAAACATGGACATGGTACGGAGAAACATTTGGATGGATAGGGAACAACGCAAGGGAAGAACCAGGAGCAGGTTAGTATGCTCCTGTTCAAAATCACTTGTAATCTGGTTTTTCATTAGTTTTTACATCTGAAATGTATGTTTTATCTTTCTGCATGGGAGGCCGGGTGATGCATTTAGTGTAATCAATTCTAGTATGATTTTAATTTCACATAATTACGCTACTAATAATAATGGGAATTTTGCACACCCTTAGTTTACTTCATTGACTATAAAGCTGCCATGGTATGTTCGGGATAGGAGACATACAAAAGTATAGCATCAGCATAAGTTGAAAATTTGGTTGAAGTATTTCAAAACAAAAAGAGCTCCAGTGCTCGGTTCCTTAGACGGTCTGGTAGAGGTAAATGGATAACTCAGGAAAAGCACACATTTGCATTGTGTCACACCACCACGCAGAGGCATAACACAATTCAAAGGTGTGCGTTTCCCATGCAGGTCTGGGAAGGCATTCTCAGACACCTCCAACTTGCATAGACAAACTGGAAGGAGTTGGATTAACACAGTGAGTGTGCTGAAGGTGCATGAAAGATACGTTTTCTTGAGCTTCAAGTAGCTAGCAATGGAAGGTGTTAGTATAGGTTCACTTGGCAAGTATACAGGATTAGTCAGGACTTTGATGAGGAAAGAGACATGAATGGGTAGGAAAAGCTTAGGCTAGGTGTGCTTTCATATAGATATTGCATAAGAAGAAGACAGGTAGTAAAAGTACAGATACAGATGCCATTACTTCATCTTCACCTATGGATTCAAACACTTTGGCACTGCACTCACCCCAATACAGAATTACTCCCTCACTCAGTAGATGACTCCAAACCATACAGAATGCAGTAGCAGCCTCCTCCATCAACATCCCAACATGCAAACACACTACACCTCAAGCAACTTCACTGATTTCCCATCCACAGCTCCTTTCAAACTCCTGACGCACACACTCAATGCCATACACAGCACTGGTCCAGCATACCTCAATACTGCCTCACGTTTCAGAAACCTTCCAGTCACCTTTGCTCAGCCAGACTCATACTCGCACACATTCAATGCATATGCAGCATGAGAGCAGGGAGAAGTGACTTCTCCTAATTGGCTCCTAAAGGACGAAATGACCTGCTTGTACACACATGAGGCATCTCTAAAAGGAGTACATTCCACACGAAGCAGAACACTTGGCTCTTTAACTAGGCTAATCCATGGATCATCCCTGACTGGTCTTGCATCAGCGACAGGATACCCCCCTGGGTGATTGTGCATTTTACACAAAAATCATAACTTTACTGAGACTTCAAGTTTGACTTTCCAAAGGCTTCTGAGTAAAATTACCTGGTGAGAGCCACACACGTAATGCACCCTTGGACTCCCCTGCTTGTTTTGCCTTAAAAAATGTTCCGGTTTGCTAGGTTGCATAGGATCCGGCGGAGCTACCGTCCAAAATCCACAGCTACCCACATTTCAAAGAGGGTCTGTTTTCACTGTAAAAATGTGATGTTTCTATGTTAAGTTCTGGGCCGTTTCCTGTCGCAGGCACTAGGCTTACCCACACAAATGAGGTACCATTTTTACTGGGCGACTTAGGGGAATACTGGATGGAAGGAGGTTTGTGAGTCCCCACAAATTCCAGAACTTTCCATCACAGAAACGTGAGGAAAATATGTTTGTTAGTCAAGGTTTCAAGTTTGCAAGGGATTCTGGGTAAAAGGAAACTGGTGAAGGCCTGGCAAGTCACCACAGCCTGGATTACCACAGGTGTCTAGTTTTAAAAAATGTGCAAGTTTGCTAGGTTTCTCTAGGTGTTGGCTAAGCTAGGGCCCAACATTCACAACTACCCACTTTGCAAAAAAAGGATTTGTTTTCAGTGGAAAATTGTGATGCATCCATGTTGTGGGATTTGGGCCATTTCATGTTACGGGCACCAAGCCTACCCACACAAGTGATGTACCATTTTTATTGGAAGGCAAGTGGGAGCATAGAATAGTAGAACATTTGTTATTACCAATTGGATTTTGCTGCATTTGTGCCTCCAAATGTAAGCCAATGTGTAAGAAAGAAGACATTTTGAAAAATACCCCCAAATCAGATGCTAGTATGGGTAACCACAAATTCAGAGATGTACAAATAACCACTGCTTCTATACCCTGTATCTTATGCCCATTTCAGAAAAATGTAGGTTTTCTTGATACCCATTTTTAACTCTACATATTTCACAATATGAATTGGTCTATACCCCGTACACAATGAAAAAACATTGTACGATGGAGCTCAGTTGTTGGCTCTAGGTACCTTGGGTTCTTGGAGAACCTGCACACCCTGTATAACAAAACAACCAGAAGAGTCGAGCGGATGTAATGGCATATTGCTTTTGTAAATTAGACAGAAAGTTCCTGATGAAAATGTTGCCAGAAATGGCAGTTTATTCCTACTTATGTTCAATATTCCTTTATTTTAACAGTTAGTTCATTTGGGAAAACCTTGGGGGATCTACAAATATAAACCCATGCTGAGTTCAGAATGTTGTCTACTTTTCAGAAATCTATAGCTTTCCTAGATCACCCATGAGTTTCACACTGGTTTCTACCACAAACTGAAAGTAGTTTGAGAGCACAAAATAATGAAAAATGGCATAGTTCTTTAAAAATGCCAAAACTGTGGTAAAAAATTTGGTTTTTTAATTCAGCTCTAATTGTTTCAGAAATCTTGGAAGATGGTGAGTTTAGCACAGCAAATCGTTCATTGATGCCATTTGTAGGAAAAAAACAGAATTTTTTATTTTAAGCACTTTTTTCCTATTTTTCCCCAAAAACTCAAAATGTAGCTATATTTAGCATATTTTTCCCTCCAAGGGAATCCACAAACCCTGGGTAGCTTTAGAATCCCCAGAATGTTGAAAAAAAGGATGCAAATGTCGACATGGATACCTTATGTGGAAAAAAGTTATGGAGCCCTAAACGAGAACTTCCCCAAATAGCCAAAAAAGGGCTCAGCACTTGTGGAGGGGGTGAGTATGGAGCAAAGGCCCAGAAGTTAAGTGTTTAAGTAGTTTTGTAGTGTTAAAGGTCTCAGGTCCATTGATTATTTATGCCTTTCAGCAGTAGCACTTGATACATAATGCATTATTAATATCTAGTGGCTGGACCAATTCAGCTGTTCTCTATTCTGTGATGCTAAGGCAACTCTCATTCGGTTAGTATATTCTAGAAAAACAGCAATTGTGCTGGCTCGCTGAGGTTCTTCCCTTCATTGACATCAATCTTTTGTTATTTCCTTTTCTTTTCCTCAGTGAAGGGCTTCAGAGATCTGATTTCCTCAAGAAGAACTTCCACAGCCAAGGAAGGTTAAAACTTCAGTGGAGAACGTGGAGCTTTCTTAGGACACTTATTTGAAACATTGATGTTACAATCTATGCATGCGACCTTTGAAGTTAGAGTAGGAATACCAGAAGATGAAGAGATAGCTGAGTAAATGCTGGATAACTGTAGCCTAGAATGCTCCATAACCAGAGGATCCATGCTATGGCTTTAATTAGGTACCCTGTTAGTAAAGTTAATAACTAAGTTTAGACCAGCAAAATTAAATTTAGTGGTGCCCTTTGAGCCTCTTTCTCACACTGATAAAGTACAGAGTGGAGAAGAGCAGGGAGACGAGATCCAACCAGAAATGAATGTTTTGGAGCATTCACAGTCTAAAAACATTAAATAAGGCAAGAAGACCCAAGAAAGTCATAATAAATAGCTTGAGTACAGAGTGAAACTATGAACAAATGAAGACATTTGGGGCTGATTCATATGTTGGCACTAAGGGTATTCCATCGCAATGGCGACAGGGTATCCTTGCCACCAACATAATGGTCTGTTCACCCGATTTAGATGAGAAGGGAACCACAGGTTTGGCAATGATGGTAACTACTCCTTCACTGCTATAGCCAAACCTCTCCAGTGGCCCAACTGCTTAAGGGCCATCATAGATATGGCTAAATGCCCACCATCCCAATCAGGACGGGCGGACACATAGCCTTTTGTTATACTGTTTGTCACCGCTAGGCAAACCCTAGTGCTGACGGACAGTTAAATGCTAATAACGTCCCCCTCGCCATTGGAGATGGCTCTCAAGGCAAGGGGAGCCTTATATTTTTTGTTTTTAATAAAACCTGTTTTGGGATTTTCTTTTTCAAATAAAAATAAAAAATCAGCAAAATGCATTGGCAGGAACCACTGTGAGAATGGTTCCTGACAATGCAATATGATTGACCAACAGCATATCAGTTATTTATTGTGGTGGATAGGCCTGGGCAGTGAACTTCTCTCCGTTCGCGGAGTTTGTGGAGTTTTCTGAACTCCGCACTCCGCAGAGCTCACAAATGGAATAAACCTCCACTCCGCTCACCTGAGTTTTTTCCCCGCTCGAGCTTGCCAATGGTAAGTTGGCAAGTGGGAGATGCCGCTCGGCTTGAATTTTGACCCGAGCAGCAGGAAGATCAGGGCAAACGGCAGTTCGCGCCGCACTCCGCCACTTGCGGAACTCCGCTGAGTTTTCTTATCAGGCCTAGTGGTGTACATTCCCTCTGCCAGGAGCATGGAGTAATTTAATCCGTCCCCTTATGGAACAATCGGCTGTCTGCCAACTTATAAATTAGGCCCTCTGTCTTGAAAAGTGTTTTCCAGAGTGACACTACTGTAGGAGACCTGACCAGAATTAAACTGCCATGACCAGGCAGGAAAATTGTATAAATATTAGGATGTTGAAAAAATTATCTAATATTGAAAATTGAGTCACACAAAATTGATGCATATGTATTCGGGACCGCAGAGGTTGGAGTAAGTAATAACCAAAGAAACAAAATGGTGGTCACATCTGTGAGAGAATTGTCCCACTCCACTATGAAAAGCAGGAATAGGAGCACCTGGGAAAGAAATGTTAGCCATATACCCTTCATTAGAGCAAGAGTTCCAACACCTCTCTTGATATCTTCTGGTCAAAAGCCTCCCGCTTTTGGTCAGGAAAGGCTGTTACCAGCAAAGTTGCCTGAGAGGAATTTACTGAGTTGCCATCCTCCTCAGTGCCCTGGCCTCACCTCTCTTAGACATGTCTTAAACATGGTTCCTTAGTACAATCACACTATATACATTAATAATATAACAGGGCAAAGCATGATATGAATTGGGATGGGAGCAAGCATATGAATAATGATTTTCAGAACCATACAGAGATTTGGTAAAATATTTAGACTGTTCATTCTTTCTTGTCTTGTTTTATCTTTATTACACATCTTGATGATTATTAAACCTCCTGCTTTTCTTTTAGCAACAAAAATGAAGGATGAACCACTTCTGATGGAGAATGTCACTTCGCTCGTCTTCCCTAAAAGTACCACCACACAGTTTATGAGACCAAAGGGGGTCCAATGTGAAGTCCTTTCAGATGTTATGAATTCATTGCAAATCTTGTCTCTGTTCTTCTTTAGTCTTGCATTTCTCCTCGGTGTGACAGGTAATGGCCTGGTCATCTGGATCACTGGCTTCAAAATGAAGACTACAGTCAACACAGTGTGGTTCTTGAATCTAGCTATTGCCGATTTCATCTTCACTTTCTTTCTGCCCATTAGCATTGCCTACACGGCCATGGACTACCACTGGCCTTTTGGGACATTTCTGTGCAAGATTAACAGTGCAGTAGGAATACTCAACATGTTTGCCAGCATCTTTTTTCTTGTGGTCATCAGTGTTGATCGCTGCTTGATGGTGGTCTATCCAGTCTGGTCACAGAATCATAGAACCCCTAGAATGGCAACCATGGTGGCCTTTACTACCTGGATTCTTGCTCTTGCTATGAGTTCCCCTGCTCTTGCTTTCCGTGATACTTTAAGAACAAGAAAAAACAAGACTCTCTGTTATAACAACTATGCCTTCTCTACTAACTTCAGTGATCCTCAAATAGCATCGCTGAAGAAGATGAGAAACATTGCTATGACCTTCACCAACTTCCTATGTGGATTCCTCTTCCCTTTTATTATTATTTTTGTGTGCTATGGTATCCTCATCTATAGGTTGAGAAGAAACCAACGAGCCCGGAGTAGCAAACCTTTCCGAATTATGTGTGCAGTGGTGTTGTCATTTTTCTGCTGCTGGCTTCCAAGCCACATTTTCTTACTATTAGGAAAGGGCCTTCACCAAAAAAGTAGTTGTCTTGCGTGGCAGGTATTCATGATTGGCTCTCCAGTGGCAGCTAGCCTTGCCTATTTCAGTAGCTGCATTAATCCTGTCCTTTATGCCTTCATTGTGAGAGATTTCAAGAAAATGTTGAGATCATCTGTCCTTTCAGTGCTCGAGATTGCATTCAAGGAAGAGTCAGTCATACTTCAGAGTAGATCCACATCTGTTCAGGAAGATGAGAAAAACATGATGATGCCCCTGGAAACTAAATGATTGGAACTGTCAAGATGGGACATCATTTGAGTGATCACAAATGCACTTACATTAACAATTTGATCGCACTAGTGAATTACAATTGTAACCCCAACTATTAATATGCATGTATTTATGGGAATAAATAAAGTGCAAACATATCTACTATGAAACATAGTGCTGCATAAAGTTCAAGATAGAGGTAAAGAAAGAATACAAACAAATCATGAATGGGATACAGGATAAAAAAGGGGATTACTATCTAGGATCTACCTTTAGGCTCGTTACATTAGGCATATCTGCTGAGTTTGTCTAGGTGAGATGCTTCTTACAGAAGAGGGTCTTCAGTCCTTCCAGAAGAGTAGGAGTGAGAGAGTTTCCTTTATCTGGATGAAGAGCCAGTTGAGATAGTGAGAGGCATAAAAGAAAAGGCTTATCATTGTCTTCCTGCATTGATCACGTGGTAGTTAGATCTCTTGAGTGACTCATAAGCATGCCACCATCAAACGTGATAGTCAAGCATCTCTCAACAGATCTAGAACTGTAACACCATCTGTGAAGTAGTAGCAAGACGTCATTCCATGGACTCAAGTGTTCCATCATCAAACATACGATAGTTGGAAGTCATCTGTGAGGACTGAATTGTACTGTTACATTTGTTAATTTCTTAATGACTTAGTCTGTGCACCTAATACAAATAAAGGTGAGCTGGCAAAGGACACGGTGTTGCCAGCACTTTCAATAGGCTTACTTAAGTTATACGACTTAGTCCACAGTGAACATATTTTCACAACCATTTGCAATGTCTGTAATGATCTAACACATAGGAAACAGCGGCTGGTTTGGAGTGCAGCTATTACAACACATCTTGGTAAAATGATTTGTGCCATTTGAGCTGTTTTAATGCCTCTTTCTATCAATCAATCAATCAGGATTGGTATAGCACAGCTAATCACCCATGAGGTTATCCAGGCGTTGAGAGTACTGCTGCAGAAGGCTCAGTTGAACATCCAGGTGGTCGTGAGTCCTTTTTTTGAATTCCAGCAGAGGTGATGAGGTAGGACAAGGAAGGAGCACCTTCCACTGTTACTGTGGCGGATGCGGGGGGTGTGGGCAAGGGAGAGGGAGGTGGAGCGCAGCTGTCTGGAGGGAAAGTGGAAGTTCAGTCGGTGGTTGAAGTATTCAGGTCCCTGGTTGTGGAGGGCTTGGAAGGTGTAGATAAGCATCTTGAACCGGCATCTCTTCTGAATGGGGAACCAGTGGAGCTTCTCGAGTTAGGGGGTGACATGTGTCCTTTGAGGGGGGGTCTAGGATGAGTCTGGCTGCTGAGTTCTGTATTGTTTGCAGTCTCTTGAGGAGGTGCGAGGTGATTCCTATGTAGAGTGCATTGCCGTAGTCAAGTCGGCTGGTGACCAGGACTTGTGTGACGGTGTGTTTGGCGTTAATGGGGAGCTGCTTGAAAATCTTGTGGAACATGCAAAGGGTGAGGAAGCAGGTGGATGAGACTGTGTTGATCCGTTTTTTCATGGTGAAGTTATTGTCCAGGATGATGCCGACGTTGCGGGCGTGGTTGGATGGAGTGGGTGAGGGTCCTAGCTTGGGGAAGTCACCATGTGTCATTTCAAGGGGAGGTGCTGTTTCCAAAGATCAGCATTTTAATCTTGTCTGTAGTGAGTTGTAGGAAGTTGTTTCTCACCCAGACGGCAATGTTTATCATGCACCTGCGGAAGTTGATCAGCGTAGCGAAGGGGTCTCCTGATAGTGAGAGGATGAGCTGGGTTTCAACGGCATAGGATATGATGTTCAGTCCATGTGATCTGACAATGTTGGCCAGGGGAGTCATGTAGGTGTTGAACAGGGTACTGTTGAGAGATGAACCTTTAGGGACGCCGCAAATGGTGTTCTTGTGTTCCGAAGTAGAGGGAGGAACGTGGCTACTCTGGGTTGTACCAGTGAGGAAGAGGGCGATCCACTTGAGGGCTTCTCCTTGGATTCTAATGTTGTGAAGCCTTTTAATCAGGGAGAGGACAAGAAAGATCAGGGCCTCTGTTTTTCTTTGGTCAAGGAGAGATCTGATGTCATCTATGGCTGTAATCAGGGCAGTTTTAGTGCTGTGGTTGGCATGGAATTCAGATTGGGAAGCATGCAGAAGATTGTTGTTGTCCAGGTGTTCTGTGAGTTGGCAGTTGATTGCCTTCTCGAGGTCTCTGGTGGGAAAAGGGAACAGAGAGATGGGCCGGTAGTTCTTGAGTTCATTGGTGTCGGTGGATGGTTTTTTGATTAGAGGCCTGACATTTGCGTGTTTTCATTCTTAAGGGAAGGTGACCGTGGTGATAGATGCATTGATGATGATGCCTTGATGATGGCGGTGAGCTTGCTGTTGATAGTCTTGCTCCTTAGGTTGAAGATGTGGCGTGCGTAGGGGTCTGAGGGTGCTCCTGAGTGGACAGGGGATCATGATGGCTGTGGTGTCTTGCGTGGTAGCTGGTCCCAGGTGGCGAGCAGGTGGTTGTGTTCCTCATTTGTGGGGGTGGGATGGCTGAGGAGGTCGGTAGCTTCTGCTTCGAAATTTCTGTAAATGATGGAGATCTTGTCATGGAAGAAGTCTACCAGGGAGCTTCATACCATCATTTCCACTTTATTTGATTTGTGCGCCAGCCTGCATCCACAGGTGCACTGTTTCTCCAGCCCCACTGTCTACTCACCCGTAAGGGTCTCAAGGCGCTGGGGAGGGGGGATTCAGGCAGCTCCAGTCATCCTAAGAGCCAGGTTCCTTAATGCTTGCAGTGTAGGGCTTCGTCTGATGCTGAGGGGGAGTTTGTTCCAGGTCTTGGCCATGACGTAGGGGAAGGATCTGCCTCCTCTTCTGGCTCTGTGGATGCGGGGGATTTCAGCCAGGGCTAGGTCAGAACTCAACTGATTTCATTCAAGCACTGTTTTTGAAGTTTTAAGCCAAAGGATGTTCCAAATGTTCATTCTGTCTATGGAATCCTTGTTTTGTTTCCGGTAAACAAAAGGCATAATTTATTTTCTGCGCAATCACTTTTATAAGAAAAAGCTATGGGCAATTTGATTTGTGGCCAAAATTGTTCTCAAAATTAATAGCACATGCAATATTTTTTCCATTGAAGATTTTGTAGGCAAACTATACTACTAATTTCATTCCCAGTAATATTTGCAGACCAGTGTAGCACTTTTAATAGTACATCAATCTTCAAATTTGAGAGCTTCTTAGCTAGATTTCACAAATGTGTGACTATAAAATCGTGTGATTTCATGCAACCATAGTTGAGACCATTAGACATGCATCATTATTATTTCTTCTTCTGTAGAAGTGAGATTTGAACATACAACGTAAACCAAGAAAGGGCAGGGAGCAAGCCCAGGATTTCAGTTCCAACTTACCAGTGCATATTCTCCATCGTAATAGGATTTTCAGAAGGTACCCTAGTGAGTCCTTTGTCAGCGCTGTGTAGGATTAAGGGCCCTGGTTAGCAGTTCTTTGTAAATGGCTTCTGGACAAAGCATGACCTTCTGTCATTTTCTGTGGTACAGATCATATTTATTTATTTATTTTATTTTCATAGTTTTGTATAGCGCGAACAAGATCCTTTCGGGTGACAGATCAGTTTATAATATTAATGAAGGTAGTTAAGATGCAAACAATAACTGATATAAATAAAAGTAGATATATAAATTTGGTAGAGTTACATAAGCAAATACAAGGAAAACAGACAATAACACGTAGTTGTTCATAAGTAGTGGTGTGGGTGGAGTCCGATAGGTGTCAAGGTGATGTGTAGAAGGTTGGGAAACAGACAAACAGCCCAAATCTTGGTGATGTGGACAAAGGCGTGATAAAAGAGAACATTTGACAGGCATGTAGACATCGCGAATGATGAGCGGAAGGTATGACCTCAATGTGAGAAGAATCTATTGTATAGTAGAAGTTTTAATTCATTTCTGAACATGGAAGTGGAAGGGTTGCACCTGGTCTCTGGAGGATGTGATTTCCAGATTGTAGGAGCAATTCCGGAAAAGGCACAATTATAGGTTTTCTTTTTGTTTAATTTTTGTGGCCTGAGTAGAAGGGAGCTTATACTTCTAGAAGATCTGGCTCTGCCAGATAGGGTGGTTTCTGGGCCAGGTAACAGGGGGTGTTGTGATGTAGCACGTTGTGGGTCATACACGCCAATGAGAGATGGATTCTGGCCTCATTGGGTAGCCATTTCAGTTAGTGGAGTTTGGGGTGATGTGATCTCATTTTTTTGAAAAAAGAACAATTGAAGGACAGAATGCAGAACAATGTCATACATTCACCCCAGTACAGAGATCTGGGCCTAAATCCATCGTTTGTTTGCTCACCATGCCATTCCAGTTTGGACCCAGCCATATGCAAATCAGTCTTGACCCTGCGCCCAATGGGAACAGTCCAGCCCGAACTGCCAGGCCCTCCCTGGACTGGAAACAAGCATCCTAGGACCGGTTTCGGGCTTTCAGCCCTCATCAGCCAAGATAGCTTGACTCCAGTGGCATGGAGAGCACAGGCATACCCGTCTCACTCGGGGTGACAAATGTAAAAAGAACAATTGATGGACAGAATGCAGAACAATGCGATACAAAAGGGGATGATGGACGGAACGTTTGAGCCAATCAAACACTCACCCCCAGTCAACTGATCTGGGTTTAATCCATCATCATTCTTTAGCTCACTCCACCACCCCAGTTCAGACATGGCCATATGCAAATCAGTCTGACCCTGTGCCTCATGGGAACAGTCCAGCCCGAACTGCCAAGCCATGTCTTCCCTGGACCGGAAACAAGCATCCTAGGACCGGTTTCTGGCATTCCAGCCGTCATCAGCCAGGCTTGCTTGAATCCAGTGGCAAAGTGAGCAAGGGACCCACGTCTGGGCATACCCCCGCCAACTTAGGGCGAACAAAGCGATACAAAAGGGGATGATGGACGGAACGTTTGAGCCAATCAAACACTCACCCCCAGTCAACTGATCTGGGTTTAATCCATCATCATTCTTTAGCTCACTCCACCACCCCAGTTCAGACATGGCCATATGCAAATCAGTCTGACCCTGTGCCTCATGGGAACAGTCCAGCCCGAACTGCCAAGCCATGTCTTCCCTGGACCGGAAACAAGCATCCTAGGACCGGTTTCTGGCATTCCAGCCGTCATCAGCCAGGCTTGCTTGAATCCAGTGGCAAAGTGAGCAAGGGACCCACGTCTGGGCATACCCCCGCCAACTTAGGGCGAACAGAGCGATACAAAAGGGGATGATGGACGGAACGTTTGAGCCAATCAAACACTCACCCCCAGTCAACTGATCTGGGTTTAATCCATCATCATTCTTTAGCTCACTCCACCACCCCAGTTCAGACATGGCCACATGCAAATCAGTCTGACCCTGTGCCTCATGGGAACAGTCCAGCCCGAACTGCCAAGCCATGTCTTCCCTGGACCGGAAACAAGCATCCTAGGACCGGTTTCTGGCATTCCAGCCGTCATCAGCCAGGCTTGCTTGAATCCAGTGGCAAAGTGAGCAAGGGACCCACGTCTGGGCATACCCCCACCAACTTAGGGCGAACAAAGCGATACAAAAGGGGATGATGGACGGAACGTTTGAGCCAATCAAACACTCACCCCCAGTCAAATGATCTGGGTTTAATCCATCATCATTCTTTAGCTCACTCCACCACCCCAGTTCAGACATGGCCATATGCAAATCAGTCTGACCCTGTGCCTCATGGGAACAGTCCAGCCCGAACTGCCAAGCCATGTCTTCCCTGGACCGGAAACAAGCATCCTAGGACCGGTTTCTGGCATTCCAGCCGTCATCAGCCAGGCTTGCTTGAATCCAGTGGCAAAGTGAGCAAGGGACCCACGTCTGGGCATACCCCCGCCAACTTAGGGCGAACAAAGCGATACAAAAGGGGATGATGGACAGAACGTTTGAGCCAATCAAACACTCACCCCCAGTCAACTGATCTGGGTTTAATCCATCATCATTCTTTAGCTCACTCCACCACCCCAGTTCAGACATGGCCATATGCAAATCAGTCTGACCCTGTGCCTCATGGGAACAGTCCAGCCGAACTGCCAAGCCATGTCTTCCCTGGACCGGAAACAAGCATCCTAGGACCGGTTTCTGGCATTCCAGCCGTCATCAGCCAGGCTTGCTTGAATCCAGTGGCAAAGTGAGCAAGGGACCCACGTCTGGGCATACCCCCGCCAACTTAGGGCGAACAAGCGATACTTTGAAAAAAGAACAATTGAAGGACAGAATGCAGAACAATGTCATACATTCACCCCAGTACAGAGATCTGGGCCTAAATCCATCGTTTTTTTGCTCACCATGCCATTCCAGTTTGGACCCAGCCATATGCAAATCAGTCTTGACCCTGCGCCCAATGGGAACAATCCAGCCCGAACTGCCAGGTCCTCCCTGGACTGGAAACAAGCATCCTATGACCGGTTTCGGGCTTTCAGCCCTCATCAGCCAAGATAGCTTGACTCCAGTGGCATGGAGAGCACGGGACCCACGTCTGGGCATACCCGTCCCACTTGGGGTGACAAATGCAAAAAGAACAATTGATGGACAGAATGCAGAACAATGTCATACATTCACCCCAGTACAGAGATCTGGGCCTAAATCCATCGTTTTTTGCTCACCATGCCATTCCAGTTTGGACCCAGCTATATGCAAATCAGTCTTGACCCTGCGCCCAATGGGAACAGTCCAGCCCGAACTGCCAGGCCAGGTCCTCCCTGGACTGGAAACAAGCATCCTAGGACCGGTTTCGGGCTTTCAGCCCTCATCAGCCAAGATAGCTTGACTCCAGTGGCATGGAGAGCACGGGGTGACATACCCTGGAACCGGTCCCAGGATGCTTGTTTCCGGTCCAGGGAGGACCTGGCCTGGCAGTTCGGTCTGGACTGTTCCCATGGGGCACAGGGTCAAGACTGATTTGCATATGGCTGGGTCCAAACTGGGGTGGCGTAGTGGGCAAAAGAACAATGGATTTAACCCAGATCTATTGACTGGGGGAGAATGTTTGCATTGTCAGCATTCCGTCCATCATTTGTTTGCTGTAACAATTTTCGCCCTAAGTGAGATGGGTATGCCCAGACGTGGGTCCCTTGCTCACTGTGCCACTGGATTCAAGCTAGCCTGGCTGAAGAAGGGTGACATATCCTGAAACCGGTCCCAGGATGCTTGTTTCCGGTCCAGGGAGGACCTTGCCTGGCAGTTCGGTCTGGATTGTTCCCATGGGGCATAGGGTCAAGACTGATTTGCATATGGCTGGGTCCAAACTGGGGTGGCGTAGTGGGCAAAAGAACGATGGATTTAACCCAGATCTATTGACTTGGGGAGAATGTTTGCATTGTCAGCATTCCGTCCATCATTTGTTTGCTGTAACAATTTTCGCCCTAAGTGGGATGGGTATGCCCAGCCGTGGGTCCCTTGCTCACTGTGCCACTGGATTCAAGCTAGCCTGGCTGAAGAAGGGTGACATACCCTGAAACCGGTCCCAGGATGCTTGTTTCCGGTCCAGGGAGAACCTGGCCTGGCAGTTCGGTCTGGACTGTTCCCATGGGGCACTGGGTCAAAACTGATTTGCATATGGCTGGGTCCAAACTGGGGTGGCGTAGTGGGCAAAAGAACGATAGATTTAACCCAGATCTATTGACTGGGGGAGAATGTTTGCATTGTCAGCATTCCGTCCATCATTTGTTTGCTGTAACAATCTCATTTATTTGAGCCAGTGATGAGTATTGCAGCCTCATTTAAGGTAGTCTTCAGCAGTGAAAGTTTGCTTTTCATAACGCCTACTACAGTGGCACAACCATAGTTTAATTTAGATATAACAAGTGCTTGGACCGCTGTTTTGAGATCTGCAGTGGGAAGGAAAAGTTGTAGTTTCCTTAATGCATGCAGTTGGAGGTTAGCTCCTCTGATGGTGGCACTGATGTGCTTTTGCATTGAGAGGGCATTGTCCAAGATTATTCCTAGGGATTTAGCTGAGTCTATGTGTGGGGTACAGTTCAAGGCAGTAAGCTGTGGGAGCCAGTCTTTGATGCTAGGGGCAACATAGAGCAGTGAGATCAGATGGAATTCTCTTTTGAGGGCATTAAGTTTGAGGTGGTTATTGGTCAGCCAATGTTGTTTTTAGTCAAGGTGTTATTAAGGATGCTGATGTCATCGGGAGAGGCAATTTTTATATAGAGTTGAGCATCATCTGCATACATGTGGTAGGAGATGTGAGAGAGTTTGAGGATATTGGTCAGGGGCTCCATGTACAGGTTGAGAAGTGTCGGGGAGAGAGTGGAGCCTTGTGGGACACCTAGTGTAACTGGCTACTGATAGGAAAGAGTGAGGTCGATTAGAACAGGCTGAGATCTATTGTGAAGGAATGAAACAAACCATTTTAACACAGTACCGGATGGACCCATCCTGAGTTCTTAAAGTTTCAGAAGAGTTTCATGACTGACAGTGTTGAATACTGATGACAGGTCCAGTAGTATTAGTAATCAAGATTCATTCTGATTGAGTGAGCGTAGCGTTTCGTCAACAGTGTGGACCAGGGCAGTTTCGGTGCAACAGCCCAGTATGAAACCAAACTGACAATGGTTGAGTAGTTGGAATTGCTCGATGTGATTGCAAAGCTGTAGTTGCACATGTTTCTAATAGTTTGGCTAGAGTTGGGATGTTGGAGACAGGGCAGTAGATGTTGGGGTCAGACTGGTCAGAGTTGTTTTTTTAAGATAGGAGTAACCTGACCATTTTTTTAATCAATCAGGTAAGGATCCTTAAGTAAGTGAGTAAGTGGGGCTGGACTGTTCCCATGAGGCACAGAGTCAAGACTGATTTGCATATAGCTGGGTCTGAACTGAGGTGGCGAAGTGAGCTAAAGAATGATGATGGATTCAACCCAGATCTGTGACTGGGGGTGAGTGTCTGAAAAGTTTCAGCGCTTCGTCCATCATCTCCTTGTGTTTGCTTTGTTCGCCCTAAGTTGGCAGGGTATGCCCCGACGTGGGTCCCTTGCTCACTTTTCCACCGGATTCAAGCTAGCCTGACTGATGAAGGGTGTTACCCATAAACCGGTCCCAGGATGCTTGTTTCTCGTTCAGGGAAGACCTGGCTTGGCAGTTCGGGCTGGACTGTTCCCATGAGGCACACAGTCAAGACTGATTTGCATATAAATGGGTCTGAACTGAGGTGGCGAAGTGAGCTAAAGAATGATGATGGATTCAACCCAGATCTGTGACTGGGGGTGAGTGTCTAAAAAGTTTCGGCGCTCCGTCCACCATCTCCTTGTGTTTGCTTTGTTCGCCCTAAGTTGGCAGGGTATGCCCAGGCGTGGGTCCCTTGCTCATGTTGCCACTGGATTCAAGCTAGCCTGGCTGATGAAGGGTGTTACCCAGAAACCGGTCCCAGGATGCTTGTTTCCCATTCAGGGAACACCTGGCTTGGCAGTTCGGGTGGACATTTCCCATGAGGCACTGGGTCAAGACTGATTTGCATATAGCTGGGTCTGAACTGAGGTGGCGAAGTGAGATAAAGAATGATGATGGATTCAACCCAGATCTGTGCCTGGGGGTGAGTGTCTGAAAAGTTTCAGCGCTCTGTCCATCATCTCCTTCTATTTACTTTGTTCGCCCTAAGTTGGCAGGGTGTGCCCAAACGTGGGCCTCTTGCTCACTTTGCCTCTGGATTCAAGCTAGCCTGGCTGATGAAGGGTGTTACCCAGAAACCGGTCCCAGGATGCTTGTTTCCCGTTCAGGGAAGACCTGGCTTGGCAGTTCGGGCTGGACTGTTCCCATGAGGCACAGGGTCAAGACTGATTTGCATATAGCTGGATCTGAACTGAGGTGGCGAAGTGAGCTAAAGAATGATGATGGATTCAACCCAGATCTGTGACTGGGGGTGAGTGTCTGAAAAGTTTCAGCACTCCGTCCATCATCTCCTTGTGTTTGTTTTGTTCGCCCTAAGTTGGCAGGGTATGCCCAGATGTGGGTCCCTTGCTCAATTTGCCACTGGATTCAAGCTAGCCTGGCTGATGAAGGGTGTTACCCAGAAACCGGTCCCAGGATGCTTGTTTCCCGTTCAGGGAAGTCCTGGCTTGGCAGTTCGGGCTGGACTGTTCCCATGAGGCACAGGGTCAAGACTGATTTGCATATACCTGGGTCTGAACTGAGGTGGCGAAGTGAGCTAAAGAATGATGATGGATTCAACTCAGATCTTTGACTGGGGGTGAGTGTCTGAAAAGTTTCAGCGCTCCATCCATCATCTCCTTGTGTTTGCTTTGTTCGCCCTAAGTTGGCAGGGTATGCCTAGACGTGGGTCCCTTGCTCACTTTGCCACTGGATTCAAGCTAGCCTGGCTGATGAAGGGTGTTACCCAGAAACCGGTCCCAGGATGCTTGCATCCCGTTCAGGGAAGACCTGGCTTGGCAGTTCGGGCCGGACTGTTCCCATGAGGCACAGGGTCTAGACTGATTTGCGTATAGCTGGGTCTGAACTGAGGTGGCGTAGTGAGCTAAAGAATGATGATGGATTCAACCCAGATCTGTGACTGGGTGTGAGTGTCTGAAAAGTTTCAGCGCTCCGTCCATCATCTCCTTGTGTTCGCTTTGTTCGCCCTAAGTTGGCAGGGTATGCCCAGACGTGGGAGCCTTGCTCACTTTGCCACTGGATTCAAGCTAGCCTGGCTGATGAAGGGTGTTACCCAGAAACCGGTCCCAGGATGCTTGTTTCCCGTTCAGGGAAGACCTGGCTTGGCAGTTCGGGCTGGACTGTTCCCATGAGGCACAGGGTCTAGACTGATTTGCATATAGCTGGGTCTGAACTGAGGTGGCGAAGTGAGCTAAAGAATGATGATGGATTCAACCCAGATCTTTGACTGGAGGTGAGTGTCTGAAAAGTTTCAGTGCTCCGTCCATCATCTCCTTGTGTTTGCTTTGTTCGCCCTAAGTTGGCAGGGTATGCCCAGACGTGGGAGCCTTGCTCACTTTGCCACTGGATTCAAGCTAGCCTGGCTGATGAAGGGTGTTACCCAGAAACCGGTCCCAGGATGCTTGTTTCCCGTTCAGGGAAGACCTGGCTTGGCAGTTCGGGCTGGACTGTTCCCATGAGGCACAGGGTCTAGACTGATTTGCGTATAGCTGGGTCTGAACTGAGGTGGCGTAGTGAGCTAAAGAATGATGATGGATTCAACCCAGATCTGTGACTGGGTGTGAGTGTCTGAAAAGTTTCAGCGCTCCGTCCATCATCTCCTTGTGTTTGCTTTGTTCGCCCTAAGTTGGCAGGGTATGCCCAGACGTGGGAGCCTTGCTCACTTTGCCACTGGATTCAAGCTAGCCTGGCTGATGAAGGGTGTTACCCAGAAACCGGTCCCAGGATGCTTGTTTCCCGTTCAGGGAAGACCTGGCTTGGCAGTTCGGGCTGGACTGTTCCCATGAGGCACAGGGTCTAGACTGATTTGCATATAGCTGGGTCTGAACTGAGGTGGCGAAGTGAGCTAAAGAATGATGATGGATTCAACCCAGATCTTTGACTGGAGGTGAGTGTCTGAAAAGTTTCAGTGCTCCGTCCAGCATCTCCTTGTGTTTGCTTTGTTCGCCCTAAGTGTGAGAAGTTGTCCTGGTATATGCTGTCCACTAGTTAAAGCGGGCACCTTGCACCAGTCCAAACTACCCTTATTGATGATTAGGTCAAAGACAACCTTTATAGAAAGCTATCCTAGTGGTAGCCGTGGAGAGCAGCCTTCAGGCTAAGTCTCGAAGGAATGTAAAGCAGCTCGTTTTACCAGAACAGAACCTCCTGAATGACCAAATGAAAGGAGAACCACACAAGAGATATATAAAATATATGTATTTATTACTAAACACTCTCTACTAACCTCTTTATGAGATTAGAGCACAAGATACACAATACTTAATCAATAGAGCGACAGTAGATAGCACAATACACAGCAGGCTCCAGGGGGAGACTGAACCATATACTAAGAAAGTGGTATAAGAACCACGTTTTCAATAGACACAGGGCCTAGAGCACGTAGAATCGCTGGGACCCCAAGGAACCACCCAAAGGAGTGACACAGGGGACCCACGGAGGACGGGTGCAGTGTGGGAACACAGACGCGAGCTCCGTACAACTCTATGGGAAAGTCGCGGTTGGAAAATTATAGTTTAAGGACACTTCGGAGAGGACTTCAAGCAAACCCTTTGGAACATAGCAGGTTCTAAGGCCAGCACCCTCAGGAGTACCGAGGTACCCGTGTTACCTATCCCAGAGGAGCCGGGTGCATAGGGGTCAAGTGGTGTCAGAAACCCTCGTCGTTTTCAGTGGCGTGATGCGAAAAAGTACTGCTGCCGTGGAGAAGAAAAGTGTCCGGTGGAATCCAAGCCTGCATCCAAGGTGAGAAGAACCTGAAAGCACAGGGGACAAAGTCTGGGTCACTTCACGTGACCAGGAGCGGAGCAATCAAATGCCCACCGATGTCAGGTGCGAAGATAGAATGCTTGACTCTGCAGCCACGGGGACCAGGAGACGTCGACAATGAGCAAAGTCCGGAGGTGAGCTGTACCACGAAGGATGTCGAAGACTGAGGGGTCAGTGTCCGGCTGGAGCACCAACAAGCCTTGGCAACGGCAACTCACGCAGGTAGAGGAAACAGCTACGGTGAGGACCAGCAAGGTCCTGGGGACTCTCCAAGCAATGGAGAGTCAGGGCACGTCTGGAGAAACCAGGGAAGCCCAACAGTTAGAAGAGTGACCCTTGTTAGGACCCACAGGTCAACGGACCAGGGATCGCAAAGGGACGTCGAGAAAAAACACGAAGTACAGGCCCACAGAGCACTCGTGGAGTGGAGGCCAGAAATATTCAGTGCAAATGATGCTTGGAGTGGGGACCACACGTGGTCCAATGCACAGCTTCAGGAATCGTCGTGAAGTGGGTGCACTTGCAAAATGACGCAGTGCACAGGGGTACAGGTTGCACGGCCCCTACGAGGGATACTAGTCTCAGAATCGCTGAGAGGGTAGATCGACCTCAGGGACCTTAGGGAACCCACCTCCTGTGTTGCAGAAATCTTTGGAGTCCGCAGGAGCTCTGGAGATGCAACTGGTCAGTTGCGTTTTGGTGCCTGCTGCTGCAGGGGAGTAACTCCTTTACTCCAAGGGAGATTCTTCTGTCGTCCAGCGAAGTGCAGACCGTCAAAGTACTTGGTTGCTGTAGCAGAGTTTAGTCCAGGTAAAATCTAAAGTCCTGTAGTCAGGGTTCCTCCTTTATACCCAAGGAAGGGGTGGGACAAACTCTGGGGACCCTCCTAGGGGAGGGACAGGACAGAGGGGTGGTTACACCCATGTCCTTTCTCCAGTTTCACGCCAGAGCAGGAGCCAATGGCTCCTGCAACCGGTTTGAGCTGGACTATGCACAGGGACACCAAATGTGCCCCCAGTGCAGACTTTCTGGCACTCTCAGAGTGCACCCACCCAGCCCCAATACACTATAGCCTGTCTGGGAGGTGGTCACACCTCCCTGTGACAGGAAACCTATTGTCAGGCCTTCCCCTGCTCGAGCTCGGCTCAGCAGAAGGAGGGCAGACTCGTGTCTGTGGCTGGCAGCATCCATTTTGTGATGCCCAGGTCGAGAAAGCTGGTACCGGGTAGACCGGTGACCCACAGTAGTGGTTCTACAAGGGAGGAATCATACCTCCCACACCAGTTACTGGTGTGGAGGTATGATTCCAAGGTGTTTGACACCAAACACGACATATTTCTAAGCAGCCGTTTTAAAGTTAGCATTTACCGCGAGGTTATAATGCACTTAAATATGTATGGTTGGCTGCATCACAGACAACCCCGGAGAATGGATTCCGAAGGCTGCAGAGGGGCTCTGCTCATGCAGGGGCACCCTCTCACATAAAACCCAGCACCCTGCCTTCAGGATTAATAAGGCCTGCCATAGGGGTGACTGATAGGTTTATAGGTGCAGTGGTTTAGAATAGATATAGTGAACCTATATCTAAGTAAGGGGTGCATGCACCACCTTACACAGGCTGCAGTAGCAGACCTGTGGTGCCATTTTGAATGGTCTCTCAGGGGTGGCACAATACATGCTGTAGCCCCTGGGAGGCCTCTGGGGTACCTATGCCCTTGGTACCAAATGTACCATATACTAGGGACTTATAAGGGTACCCCAGAATCCAATCTGGAGTGTACCTAAAGTACATGCAATCAATTTAGAGGAGAAAGCAGTTAGACTGGGGTCCTGAATAGCAGGATCCCAGTCAGACTAAGTCGAAAACAGTGATACATCAGCAAAAAAGTGGGGGTAACCATAAGAAGCAGATCCTACTCTGCTACACAACCCCCCCCCCAAACGCAGGGACATTAAACTAACCTTGACCAGTTGAGTCTTCATGTTCTAAGTGGAAATATCTGGAGAGTCCATCTGCATTGGCATGGCTACTCCCAGGTCTATGTTCCACTGTATAGTCCATCCCCTATAGGGAAATGGACCACCTCAAAAGTTTGGGGTTTTCACCCTTCATCTGTTTTAGCCATAAGAGGGGCTTATGGTCTGTCTGAACAATGAAGTGAGTACCAAACAAGTATGGCCTCAGCTTCTTCAAGGCCCAAACCACATCACAGGCTTCCCTCTCAGTAGCTGACCAACGTTTCTCTCTGGGGGTCAGCCTTCTGCTAATAAAAGCTACTGGCTGATCCTGACCTTCTTCATTCAGTTGTGATAACACAGCCCCTACCCCCAACTCAGATGCATCAGTTTGAACAATGAATTGTTTGGAATAGTCAGGACTTTGCAGAATGGGAGCAGTGCACATGGCCTGCTTCAGGTCATCAAATGCCTTTTGACAGCTAACTGTCCACTGAACTTTCTTAGGCATTCTTTTGTAAGTCCAATCATTCAAAGGGGTCACTATATATCCATATCCTTTGACAAACCTCCTGTAGTACCCAGTCAGGCCCAAGAAAGCTCTGACCTGAGTCTGGGTGGTTGGAGCAACCCAGTCCATGATGGTCTGGATTTTGCTCTGCAATGGTTGAACCTGACCTCCACCCACAAGGTGGCCTAGGTATACAACCTTACTCTGCCCTATCTGGCACTTGGTGGCCTTGATAGTGAGGCCTGCTTTCTGCAGGGCCTCCAAAACATTTCTCAGGTGGACCAGGTGATCCTCCCAGGTGGAGCTAAAGACAGCAATATCCTCTAGATAAGCTGCACTATAGGCTTCCAGACCTGTAAGGACTTTGTTCACCAACCTTTGAAAAGTGGCAGGTGCATTCTTCAAGCCAAAGGGCATCACCACAAATTGGTAGTGCCCACTAGGGTTGAAAATGCTGTTTTTGGCTTTGCATCCTCAGCTAATCTGATTTGCCAGTAGCCAGCTGTCAGGTCAAAGGTGCTCAGAAACTTGGCTGAGGCCAAAGTATCTATAAGCTCATCTGCCCTGGGAATTGGATGGGCATCAGTCCTAGTGACTGCATTGAGACCCCTGTAGTCAACACAGAACCTCATCTCTCTCTTACCACCCTGTGTGTGAGGTTTTGGTACCAAGACTACTGGACTAGCCCAAGGGCTATCTGAGGGCTCAATTACTCCCAGTTCCAACATTTTCTGGACTTCAGTCCTGATGCAGTCCGTGACATGGTCAGGTTGCCTGTAAATCTTATTTTTAACAGGCAGACTGCTACCTGTGTCCACTTCATGAGTGCACCAGGTAGTCTGACTTGGAGTCAGAGAAAATATATGTCTGTACTGATTGAGGACCTTCCTGCAATCAGTTTGCTGTTGGTCAGTGAGGCTGCCTGCCAAGGCTACACCGTCCACTGAGCCATCATCAGGGTTCTGTGAGAGCAGGTCAGGGAGTGGATCACTCTCTTCCTCCTGTCCCTCATCAGTAGCCATGAGCAAGCCCATGTCTACCCTGTCAACATATGGTTTGAGCCTGTTCACATGGAGCACCCTATGGGGGCTCCTGGGAGTTCCAAGGTCCACCAGGTAGGTAACCTCTCCCTTTTGCTCAATGATTGTATGAGGGCCACTCCACTTGTCTTGGAGGGCTGCTGGGGCCACAGGCTCCAACACCCATACTTTCTGTCCTGGCTGATAAACAGTCAACACAGCCTTTTGGTCATGCCTTTTGCAATTCCTGGCTAGCCTCAAGGTTTTTGGATGCCTTCTTCATGTACTCTGCTATCCTGGAGCAGAGACAAAGTACATAGTCCATAATATCCTGTTTAGGGGGTTTGAGAGGTAACTCCCATCCCTCCTTCACTAGACATAAAGGACCCCTAACTGGATGTCCAATTAGAAGTTCAAAAGGGCTGTAACCAACCCCCTTCTGAGGAACCTCTCTGTAGGCAAAGAGAAGGCAGGGCAAAAGTATGTCCCATCTACGCCTGAGCTTTTCAGGGAGACCTTTAATCATGCCCTTGAGGGTTTTGTTGAACCTTTCAACTAGCCCATTGCATTGTGGGTGATAAGGGGTGGTAAATTTGGAATTTACTCCACACTCCTTCCACATAGCAGTCAAGTAACCAGACATGAAATTTGCATCTCTATCTGATACTACCTCCTTAGGAAAACCCACCCTGGAAAAGATTCCCAGGAGAGCTCTAGCTACCACAGGAGCTGTGGTGGTCCTAAATGGGATTGCCTCTGGATACCTAGTGGCATGGTCCATGAACACCAGTATAAATCTGTGCCCAGAGGAGCCGGGTGCATAGGGGTCAAGTGGTGTCGGAAACCCTCTTCGTTTTCAGTGGCGTGATGCGAAAAAGTACTGCTGCCGTGGAGAAGAAAAGTGCCCGGTGGAATCCAAGCCTGGATCCGAGGTGAGAAGAACCTGAAAGCACAGGGGACAAAGTCTGGGTCACTTCACGTGACCAGGTGCGGAGCAATCAAATGCCCACCGATGTCAGGTGCGAAGATAGAATGCTTGACTCTGCAGCCACGGGGACCAGGAGACATCGACAATGACCAAAGTCCGGAGGTGAGCTGTACCACGAAGGATGTCGAAGACTGAGGGGTCAGTGTCCGGCTGGAGCACCAACAAGCCTTGGCAACGGAAACCCACGCAGGCAGAGGAAACTGCTACGGTGAGGACCAGCAAGGTCCTGGGGACTCTCCAAGCAATGGAGAGTCAGGGCACGTCTGGAGAAACCAGGGAAGCCCAACAGTTAGAAGAGTGACCCTTGTTAGGACCCACAGGTCAACGGACAAGGGATCGCAAAGGGACGTCGAGAAAAAACACGAAGTACAGGCCCACAGAGCACTCGTGGAGTGGAGGCCAGAAATATTCAGTGCAAATGCTGCTTGGAGTGGGGACCACATGTGGTCCAATGCACAGCTTCAGGAATTGTCGTGAAGTGGGTGCACTTGCAAAATGACGCAGTGCACAGGGGTACAGGTTGCACGGCCCCTACGAGGGATACTAGTCTCAGAATCGCTGAGAGGGTAGATGGACCTCGGGGACCTTAGGGAACCCACCTCCTGTGTTGCAGAAATCTTTGGAGTCCGCAGGAGCTCTGGAGATGCAACTGGTCAGTTGCGTTTTGGTGCCTGCTGCTGCAGGGGAGTAACTCCTTTACTCCAAGGGAGATTCTTCTGTCGTCCAGCGAAGTGCAGACCGTCAAAGTACTTGGTTGCTGTAGCAGAGTTTAGTCCAGGTAAAATCTAAAGTCCTGTAGTCAGGGTTCCTCCTTTATACCCAAGGAAGGGGTGGGACAAACTCTGGGGACCCTCCTAGGGGAGGGACAGGACAGAGGGGTGGTTACACCCATGTCCTTTCTCCAGTTTCACGCCAGAGCAGGAGCCAATGGCTCCTGCAACCGGTTTGAGCTGGACTATGCACAGGGACACCAAATGTGCCCCCAGTGCAGACTTTCTGGCACTTTCAGAGTGCACCCACCCAGCCCCAATACACTAAAGCCTGTCTGGGAGGTGGTCACACCTCCCTGTGACAGGAAACCTATTGTCAGGCCTTCCCCTGCTCGAGCTCGGCTCAGCAGCAGGAGGGCAGACTCGTGTCTGTGGCTGGCAGCATCGATTTTGTGATGCCCAGGTCGAGAAAGCTGGTACCGGGTAGACCGGTGACCCTCAGTAGTGGTTCTACAAGGGAGGAATCATACATCCCACACCAGTTACTGGTGTGGAGGTATGATTCCAAGGTGTTTGACACCAAACACGACATATTTCTAAGCAGCCGTTTTAAAGTTAGCATTTACTGTGAGGTTATAATGCACTTAAATATATATGGTTGGCTGCATCACAGACAACCCGGAGAATGGATTCCGAAGGCTGCAGAGGGGCTCTGCTCATGCAGGGGCACCCTCTCACATAAAACCCAGCACCCTGCCTTCAGGATTGATAAGGTCTGCCATAGGGGTGACTGATAGGTTTATAGGTGCAGTGATTTAGAATAGATATAGTGAACCTATATCTAAGTAAGGGGTGCATGCACCACCTTACACAGGCTGCAGTAGCAGACCTGCGGTGCCATTTTGAATGGTCTCTCAGGGGTGGCACAATACATGCTGCAGCCCCTGGGAGGCCTCTGGGGTACCTATGCCCTTGGTACATAGTGTACCATATACTAGGGACTTATAAAGGTACCCCAGAATCCAATCTGGAGTGTACCTAAAGTACATGCAATCAATTTAGAGGAGAAAGCAGTTAGACTGGGGTCATGAATAGCAGGATCCCAGTCAGACTAAGTCGAAAACAGTGATACATCAGCAAAAAAGTGGGGGTAACCATAAGAAGCAGATCCTACTCTCCTACACTAAGTTGGCAGGGTATGCCCAGACATGGGTCCCTTGCTCACTTGCTCACTTTGCCACTGGATTCAAGCTAGCCTGGCTGATTAAGGGTGTTACCCAGAAACCGGTCCCAGGATGCTTGTTTCCCGTTCAGGGAAGACCTGGCTTGGCAGTTCGGGCTGGACTGTTCCCATGAGGCACAGGGTCAAGACTGATTTGCATATAGCTGGGTCTGAACTGAGGTGGCGAAGTGAGCTAAAGAATGATGATGGATTCAACCCAGATCTGTCACTGGGGGTGAGTGTCTGAAAGGTTTCAGCGCTCCGTTCATCATCTCCTTGTGTTTGCTTTGTTCGCCCTAAGTTGGCAGGGTATGCCCAGACGTGGGTCCCTTGCTCACTTTGCCACTGGATTCAAGCTAGCCTGGCTGATGAAGGGTGTTATCTAGAAACCAGTCCCAGGATGCTTGTTTCCCGTTCAGGGAAGACCTGGCTTGGCAGTTCGGGCTGGACTGTTCCCATGAGGCACAGGGTCAAGACTGATTTGCATATAGCTGGGTCTGAACTGAGGTGGCGAAGTGAGCTAAAGAATGATGATGGATTCAACCCAGATCTTTGACTGGGGGAGAGTGTCTGAAAAGTTTCAGTGCTCCGTCCATCATCTCCTTGTGTTTGCATTGATAATCCTAGTCCATAATGCGGGTAGGAGGTGAATGTACTCATTGAGGAGTTCAGCAGGAAGGGGATCACTGAAGTGGTTGGAGTATTTCAGAGAGAATGGAGGTTTTAAGATGTCGTTTTCCTCAAGGGTTTTAAACTTGGAACAGGCAGCATTGTTTTTAGGTTTGTGAGGAGAGCTGGTCGGGTATTCTACTTAAACATGATGGGAGGGTTGTGGGGGTTATGCACTGTAAGAGTTTCAAGGTGTTCTGTATCTCATTGGTGATTAGCATGGTTTTCACGCAGAAGGAGACAAAAGTTTCGAAATTAGTTAGGATTTTGCTGTCAGAGACTGTAGCATTGCTTTTCCACATCGTTTTTTTTCTGACAATTTCAAAGAGTTTTTTTGGGCGATTAATTGCTGTGTGAAGTTGGTTTCAGGAGAATGCTGCTTTGGAATTTCTATAGTGCCTATTGTAGGCGCTCTGTCTTTGTCGAAGAAGTCTGTGATTAAACACATGTCCTTCTTTTTTAGCTAGATTAATCATTCAAGATAATTCTTTTGGGTGGGCTATTAAGCCCGCATTGGCCTTTAAGAGAGGGACGTGATTTGCTTTGACACCCGCCATAATATATCCATGGCCCGTGAGTATTTATTTAACTACTCTCACGATCCTTTCATCGGTTTACGTTCCGGTTGGGTCCGGTTTCCGATAATTTTTCTTTTATTCAGCAGTACTTTGGATTGATCCCTAATTTATGAAGTGATAGATTCTTTCCGCGATACCATGAGCTTTCCCTCACTCGGTATTTTTGATTTTTTTTATCATTTCATATCTATTTTGCCTAGTTCAATATCACTAAATCCACACGCATGACACAGATTTTTTGGTCTTGTGCTATGCTGGCTTTATTGTAGTGGATTTTCCATTTCTGATACCCCTGTATATATTTGTTCCAGAATTTTCTGTTGGATGCTCTGTTAACAAGCACTGTTTGTCCTGATGATGACCATACTTGTTTAGCTTGGTCGAAACGCCATCGACACCTATCTTTGGCCTCTACTGAAGAGGAAGCATTTTTTGCTACTTCTGTTTTTGTGTTTTGTCCAAACAGTCTTTATGTAAAATCCTTTTTTCCTCAGCCACTGTTTTTGTTTACACTGTCAATTGCTTTTATAATGTTTGTTGTGTAACCGTGTGAGCACCACCGTTTCATGATCATATTGTCCTTTACATTATTGTTTCATTACATTTTGTATATATTGTGTTATTGTGCAGGGGTATCATTTTATAATTTTGTACAGTTTGCTTTACGTGATGCAGTTTCTATAATATTTTCATGTTTGGAATATTTTCAATATTAGTTAAGTTTATGTTTTGTGTAATGTAGTACTTGAACCTTTGTTAGGATTCTAGTCTTTACTTTGCCCCAGGTTTCGGGTAATCGGGCTGCCCCTGTTTGTTGTAATTGTCTGTAAGTTGAGGCCACATCATTCCTGTAAAGGAATGGGGTATGGAAGGGGAAATGTAATAATGAACATTACAGGTATTCAATCTTAGCATTTCATTGAGTGCCAAACTCAGTAACCCTGGTGATAACTGTAAATTAGTGTTCAGTTCAGCACGATCATTCTTGCAAAGTAAAAACCCTGCATATAAAGTTATAAAAAAGATGACATACTCTAAGTAGCAGACAAAGTGCAGCCAGAAAACCCAGAAAGTAACTGACCTTTAGGAAAGCAACATTCTCTGTAGCTGAGGCAACAGAGCACAGGGAAAGTGTTTGAGAGTAATATATTAGATCATTCTAAATTGAACATCTGAATGATACTCTTAAATTTCTCAATACATTTTTGTTTGGTAAACATGGTCCATGGAGATCCCGAGTCTACCATTAAGGTCAAATTGGGTCCTAAGATCCTAACTTGGGGGCTGATTACGATGGCGGGGGGACTTGGTCCGCCCGCCACCGTAGCGGTGATTGGGACTGCCCGCCAGACATGCGGCGGTCCCACCACTGCGATTAGGATGTGCCCGCCATACTGGCGGGCGCATCCTGGGCCTTTAACATTGAGGGCGGTGCTGCTGGCTGCAGCACCATACGCAATGTTAAAGGTGCTTGCATCGCATTTCCCTGCACCACGCGGCAGGCACCACGTGGTGCCTGCCACTTGGTGCATGGAAATGCAGGGGGGTGCCATGGGTAAACCCCAGTGCCCGCAACAGGCCCCAAAACCCAACCCCGCCAGCCTTTCCATGGCGGCATCACCGCCATGGAAAGGCCTCCTAAAACCCACATCCTAATATGGCGGACGGTGCCTGCTAGGCACCGCCACCATATTAGTGGCCCTGCTCCGCCCGCCAGGCAATCGGTGTGATTGCCACCGGCGGAAAAGCGGTGGACGGACTTTGCTTCTGCCGCGATACCCACCGCCATCCTAATATGGCGGTGGGTAAATCTCATTGTGATGGCGGAACGATCGCCACCGCCGGCCCGGGGGTGGCGATCGTTCCTCCATCGTAATGAGCCCCTTGGTACTTAGGTTGTTCAATTATAAATATCAAGGTTTTCCTTTTCTAGGTATCTCCTTTTAGGATACAGATATTAATCACTTAGAAGCGAATGCGGGTGTTTAATATAAAATGCACTTTTTATGTCATTTTTTTCTTTGCAACATGATCATCAAGTCTGCTTGAATATACTCACAGTATTTAATATTATTTGACTATTCTGTTCTAAATAATAGTTATTGAGTTGTGAACAAAGTTTTATGAGGAATGGTGATAACATTGTTTCTCAGGTATTGTTATTTTTTCAAATGACACAGTTTCACTAAATGTTGTTTTCTAATTGTTTATTGTGAAAGACTGAACAATGACAAAATAATGTTATATAAGCTGAGCACAGAGCATGAAGGGTTAGCGAGGAACTTCATGCTAGGTGACCCAGATATGATGGTCCATGCAGAATCGTATCACCAATGTTTGCTGAAGGCTAACAAGTCATACAGCCTTACCTATGCAGCACACCTGTTGCTACCTAAATAAAGGTTTGATAACAATATTGCAATACATAACCTGAATACATTACAGTCAGATACTTAACTATTTAAATAATATTGTCAAAGACAAAAACTACATCTAATTGTATGTATATCACTAATGTTCGAAAGAACGCAGAATTGCGTTTCCTACACTCTCTTATGGCTTTTTTGTGTGAACATCACTGACGTGAAAGAACAACTTAACACTCCATTCTTTTGTACTATCATTGTGTCCACATCACAGACATAACATGTAGCTATTATTTAATTCCATACTTCTTGCTCCAGTATTCTGAGAGAACTGTGTGCATAATACCAAACATGCAAATATGATGGATTCCATTAGGTGGCTAAAAGAGTATGACAAAGATGACAGTCCTGTGCTGCTGTTCAGGTTGGTCTAAAATTCCCACATCAATTCAGCCGGTTCCTATGTGGGGTTAAATGATTGATAAGCTAGTAATTTAAACAAAGGTTTGTGCAGTGGCTTGAATTAATCAGCTACTCGTTGCCAATCTTGCAAAGTAAAAATCTTGCAAAAGAAGTTATAAATAATAAGATGTATTTTTTAAATAGCTGACACAGGGCAGCCAGACTGTGTAGTCTATCTGACCTCCAGGAAAGATAACATTCTCTGATGTTCAGGCAACAGAAACAAGGGAAAGCTTTCTATGCTGAGCCATGTCAATAATTTAAGGTTAATACCTTTGACATAGAATATAATAATCATCTAAAGAAAAATTAATGCTGTCTGCATGTCTGCCTGAGACAAATGGTTCCATTTAGCTCATCAGTTTATATATCAAACAAAGAAAAAGCTTACCTTTTGGTAATGCGGGTCTACCGTACTACCATAATATCTAACGTCTCACATCCATTATGGCCTTCAAGCCCGACTGTTTCTTTGAAGCTATATTTACAGAACTTGGGTCAGACCAGAAGTTTCCAAACCACGAATGGACATGTCTAAACCACGGGAAAGTAAGATCTTTGTGGAGCGCCAGCAGTTCCTCTACCACGTTCCGGTATGGCTTGAGCTCCTCCGTGGTCCAGATCGTCACCCAGTATTAAAGTGGCCTCAGCAGGGCAATATGTCCCAACCTTTTGAGTGTCATGTCAAGGAACTTGAGTACTAGTGATCCAGCGAAAGGCCAGGGACTAACACCTCACAAACAAATGAAAATTCAATGGGCCCATGTACACATTCAAGTTTCCTGGCTGTTTCGCTGGGGGTCAAGTTTTGTAATTCACTTTGATCTTGATTAGTTAACTCACTGTAGATTCATTTTTACTCCTGAAAAAGTTTATTCAATGTCTAACTAATCTTCACAGATCAACACTCTTCCTTTGGTCGATGGACCATTAGTTGAGTAGTTGATGGTGATATGAACAAATTAACTAACTAAACTTACAGATCTGAGTGAAATAACCACAGACTCTGAGTAAGAATTATAAGTTTTATCTAAAGTTTCAGTCATAAATTGAACGCTCATTAATACAAATTCACAGTGCAAACACCATCAGGTTTCCATGGGAGAGAAAAATTATTTTAGCAAATAAATTCAAAATCACAGACACATTCAACAAATCAATGCAGTGGGTAGATGAAGAGACAAAAGGCATAATAAATCATACATTTGCAAAGATATGCAAATTTGAGACAGAATATTAATTACCCAAAGGTGATTACGAAAAACCAACTCTCTGGCCAAAAAGGGCTGGTGGAGGTCTCCTGATTAAGACTCAGGAGACAAAGGCTATAGGACAGGCTCAGGACAGGGAAATACTTACTAAACTTCTCTACAGACCCGACGCACCGGGCCGCATCCCTCACTTACACTCTCTCCCTCCTCGATATTCTTCCGGAATCTTCGATCTAATCAATTGTCTTTCAGAGGTGAATCTCTCCCATCTGTTCTCTCTTCCTGATCAGCAGTAGTTCTTGCCTCTCTCCTGCACTCGTGCTTGCCTCGCCTCGCTTTCATGCATGACAACTCTTTAGTATTAAAGTCACTCTAGTTATAGTCTTCATTTCTGCATGTCCCACCCTCAAAAGTTACAAATCTTGATGAAATACGAGCTCTGATTGGGCAGGGACAGGAGAGTTGTCATCACCTTACGCTGACATGTTTAATTTCTTAATAAACTCTTTTGTCTAACAAACCCATCCCCTTTAGCTCATTTAATATTCTATTGCACTTCCTTTCCCATATTTTTAATGTTACAAATCACAACACATCTTAATACAATTCCACAGTCGGGAAGCAGTTTCACACGGCGACTGTCCTTGGCTCTTGGCAGCCTGTCAGTGACACGGTCAGCGGGTTACATCACTATTACACTGCGCATGTCTAGCTCGCATCCATTTCCGTCGCCATCTTTTTCTCTTGTATGCCACATGAGGCCCAAACGTACACTATTAGTAAAGGGATCATAAACAGATGTTAATTTCTCAAATAAGTGATTTTCACTGTTCACCACCCACTTCTACTCTATCCCATGTTATTTTCTTTTTTGTTAAGCAAAAGCATTAGCAGCGACAGCTCTCTTTAAATTCCGGCAAACATATGCAAGGCACGCGTTGCCTCAGGACATAATGTTAGTATTTTTCTGCGCATACGTGAGAGTTTTTCCCTCTCAAAACGGGTTAGTCACGTTACTATCTACGTAATTCTAACTCGCACATGCGCAAAAGAGTTTTCCATTTTAAAGCGGGCTTTAGTTGCGTTGCGTTCTATTTTCATTAATTAAGCATGCGTAAAGCTCTTTTCCCCATATGTAAATGTTGTGCGTGTATATTAATTTTGTTTTCTTTACGATTTCTAATAATTAGTACTGTTAATGAGGGATTTCTTCGAGCAAGTTTCGTTTTCTTGAATCCTTGCTCCATCACTAGAGATGTGCTCTTGTGGAGGTGAAGGAGTGAGCGGATAAACTTGTTCTCACTTAAGATGAGTGGATCAGTGTTCATGTGGCCCTACATTTTGGCACAGTAAAGGGCCGCTCATAGACCCTTTAGTTTATATATCTTTATGGCTGGAAGTAAATCTAAAGACTCACTCCAGTTTCCCATTATCCAAGGCAAGGGAATTTCTAACTAAATTGTGGGGACTTAAATTTTGTTTAGGTTACATTATTCTCCAGACCTCTGGCTACGCAGAAGGTGTTAACGTTATCCAGCAGTTGCTGCAGTCCCATAGCGGTCTGGGAGATTAAGAAATATTAAGAGAGTGACATCTGCAAATAAAAGAGCAGGGACACCAACCCCTTCTAATTTGGGAGCGTCTATATTGCCTTGGCCACTATGGTATCATTGAAAAAAAGGGAGAAGAGGGTAGGAGACAACACACAGCCCTGTCTTACCCCTCTGTGTAATGGGTTTCGGGCTGTTGCCCCTGGGGACCCCATCGCACTTGGTCATAATTGTCTTGGTGTAACATTATTAGTTGGCCAATAAGGCCTTCGGGGACACCTTGGCTCTTTAACAATGCCCATAGCAATCCCTTGGGGACTAGTTTGAAGGCAGTTTTAATGTCAACAATTGCTATGTAGAGATGGCCTTCTTTGAGCTTTGTATATTTCCAGACAATAAGAAGCAGCCTTAGGACTTGGTCTATGGTGTTTACTTTGGGTCTAAAAAACGCAACCTGGTAGGGAGACAGGATTTCTTTGTCTTTTATCCAGTTGTTCAATTTTCATAGTAGCTGCCTCTCATAGACTTTCTGTGCAATATCCACAGGCGTATTGGCCTGTAAGTGCTAGGACTCTTCTGGTCCCCCTTTTTGTAAATGGGGATAATCTCCGCTCCTTTCCAAGTGTCGGGAATCGGAGCTCCTGAGCCTATGGCATTGCTCAAGGTGTTCAAACAATCAATCAATCAATCAATCAATCCATCAATCAGGGAATTTTAAGCACGCTACTCACCCGTGGGGTCTCAAGGCGCTGGGGGAGGGGGGAGCAGCTCCGGTCCGTCGATGAGACAGGTCTTGTGGGTCTTCCTGAAGATGTGCAGGGTTGGGCGCATCTGATGTCAATCGGCAGCTCGTTCCAGGCCTTGGCCGCGATGTAGGAGAAGGTTCTCCACCAGTTCTTGCTCTGCGGATGCGCGGGGGTTTTGCGAGGGTGAGGTTGGCGGATCAGAGGTTCCTCTTGGGTATGTGGAAGGAGATTCTGTCGTTGAGATATTGAGGTCCGGTGTTGTGGAGGCATTTGTAGGCATGGGTGAGTATCTTGAAGGTTACTCGCTTATCAACGGGAGCCAGTGGAGGTTACGCAGGTGTTGGGTGATGTGTTTGTGTCGAGGGATGTCAAGGACCAGTCTGGCTGCGGTGTTCTGTATGGTCTGGAGTTTGCGGAGCAGAGACTTGTTGATCCCGGTGTAGAGGGCGTTTCCATAGACCAGTCTGCTGGTCTTGAGTGCGTGGGTGACAGTCTTCTTGATTCAGGGGGATCCATTTGAAGGTCTTGCAGAGAATGCGGAGGGTGTTGTAGCAGGTGGAGGCGATGGCATTGATCTGTCGGGTCATGGAGAGGGAAGAGTCGAGTACGATGCTGAGGTTTCGGGCGTGGTCCGTGGGTGTGGGGGGGCTGCCGAGGGCGGTGGGCCACCAGGTGTTATCCCATGCAGAGGGGGAGGGTCCGAGGACGAGGAACTCTGTCTTCTCTGAGTTGAGCTTCAGGCAGCTGCTGCTCATCCAGGATGCAACGTCTTTCATTCCTTTCTGGAAGTTGAGTCTGGTGGTGATGGGGTCCTTGGTGAGGGAGAGGATGGGCTGGGTGTCGTCAGCGTAGGATACTATGCTGAGTCCGTGCTGTCTGACGATGGCGGCGAGGGGGGCCATGTAGATATTGAAGAGCGTGGGGCTGAGCGGCGATCCTTGGGGTACTCCACAGTTGATTACCGTGGGTTCGGAGAGGAAGGGCGACAGTCTGATTCTTTGGGTTCTGCCGGTGAGGAAGGAGCGGAGCCAGTCGAGGACGGTTCCCTGTATGCCAGCATCGTGGAGTCTGTTGGTGAGTGTGCGGTGGGAGACGGTGTCGAACACTACAGAGAGGTCGACTAGGATAAGGGTGGCGGTGTGTCCTTGGTCGAGGAGGGTGCTGATGTCGTCTGTGGTGGCGAGTAGAGAGGTCTCTGTGCTGTGGTTGCTGCGGAATCCAGATTGGGAGGGGTCGAGGAGGGAGTTTTCTTTGATGAATTTTGTTACTTGGGGGTTGACGGTCTTCTCTGTGACTTTGGATATGAAGGGGAGGAGGGAGATCGACTGGTAGTTCTTGAGGTCCGTGGGATCTGCTGCGGGCTTCTTGAGTAGGGGTCTGACCTCTGCGCATTTCCAATCATCGGGACAGATGCCGGTTTCGAAAGTGGCGTTGATGGTGCATCGCAGTTCCGAAGCGATGACGGCAGTGGCTCTCTGGAAGATGTGCGGGGGAAGGGGTCCATGGGGGCTCCTGAGTGGATGCCTTTCATGGTCGATGCAGTGTCTTCGGTGGTGACTGGGGTCCAGTAGGAGATGGTGGGCTGGCGGGCGTTGCTGGAGGAGGGAGTAGTTTTGGAATCAGGTGTCTGGTCATCGAAGTTGTCATAGAGGCCCTTGATTTTCAGATGGAAGTAGGAAACAAGCTTGTTGCAGAGGTCCTGGGAGGGGGTGATGTCCGTGGATTCGCTGGGGGGGTTGGTGAATTCCTGGATGACGCTGAGGAGTTCCTTGAAGTTGCTGGAGTTTGCGAGGATCTTGTTCTGGATGAAGGTCCTTTTGGTGGATCTGATGCGCTGGTGGTATTCCACCATGGCGTTCTTGTAGGCGGTGCTATCTTCTGAGGTTTTACTGCTTCTGCAGTTCTTCTCAAGACATCTGCAGGTGCGTCCGGATTCTTGGAGGTCGGCGGTGAACCAGGCAGCCTTCCTGGGGTGCTGTTTGTCGGTGTTGCGTAGGGGTGCAAGCTCGTCTGCGCAGTTGGTGATCCATCTGTGGAGTTGGCTGCGAGGTTGGCATCAGTTGAGGTGGTGAGGGCATCACGGTTGAGGGTGGAGTTGAGTTTCTCCTCGGTGACTTTGCTCCAGTTTCTTCATGGAGGGCGGGGTGCTGGTTTGGGCGGCGTGGGTTTGTTGATGAGGAAGTGTACGCAGTGGTGGTCTGTCCATGGTGGTTGTGTAGTGTGACTGAAGCGGATGTTGTTCACACCTGCGAAAATGGGGTCAAGGGTATGTCCTGCCTTGTGGGTAAGGGTGGTGACGAGCTGTTTCAGTCCGATGTTGGCGAGGTTGTCCAGGAGGGTGGTGGAGTTGGGGTCGCTGGAGTTGTCGAGGTGGAAGTTCAGGTCTCCGATGAGCATGTAGTCAATGGAGGCGATGGCGTGGGGTGAGATGAAGCGATACCAAAGGGGATGATGGACGGAGCGTTTGAGCTAACCAAACACTGACCCCCAGTCAACTGATCTGGGTTTAATCCATCATCATTCTTAAGCTCACTCCACCACCCCAGTTCAGACATGGCCATATGCAAATCAGTCCGACCCTGTGCCTCATGGGAACAGTCCAGCCCGAACTGCCAAGCCATGTCTTCCCTGGACCGGAAACAAGCAACCTGGGACCGGTTTCTGGCTATTCAGCCGTCATCAGCCAGGCTAGCTTGAATCCAGTGGCAAAGTGAGCAAGGGACCCACGTCTGGGCATACCCTGCCAACTTAGGGCGAACAAAGCGATACCAAAGGGGATGATGGACGGAGCGTTTGAGCTAATCAAACACTAACCCCCAGTCAACTGATCTGGGTTTAATCCATCATCATTCTTTAGCTCACTCCACCACCCCAGTTCAGACATGGCCATATGCAAATCAGTCTGACCCTGTGCCTCATGGGAACAGTCCAGCCCGAACTGCCAAGCCATGTCATCCCTGGACCGGAAACAAGCAACCTGGGACCGGTTTCTGGCTAGTCAGCCGTCATCAGCCAGGCTAGCTTGAATCCAGTGGCAAAGTGAGCAAGGGACCCACGTCTGGGCATACCCTGCCAACTTAGGGCGAACAAAGCGATACCAAAGGGGATGATGGACGGAGCGTTTGAGCTAATCAAACACTCACCCCCAGTCAACTGATCTGGGTTTAATCCATCATCATTCTTTAGCTCACTCCACCACCCCAGTTCAGACATGGCCATATGCAAATCAGTCTGACCCTGTGCCTCATGGGAACAGTCCAGCCCGAACTGCCAAGCCATGTCTTCCCTGGACCGGAAACAAGCAACCTGGGACCGGTTTCTGGCTATTCAGCCGTCATCAGCCAGGCTAGCTTGAATCCAGTGGCAAAGTGAGCAAGGGACCCACGTCTGGGCATACCCTGCCAACTTAGGGCGAACAAAGCGATACCAAAGGGGATGATGGACGGAGCGTTTGAGCTAATCAAACACTCACCCCCAGTCAACTGATCTGGGTTTAATCCATCATCATTCTTTAGCTCACTCCACCACCCCAGTTCAGACATGGCCATATGCAAATCAGTCTGACCCTGTGCCTCATGTGAACAGTCCAGCCCGAACTGCCAAGCCATGTCTTCCCTGGACCGGAAAAAAGCAACCTGGGACCGGTTTCTGGCTATTCAGCCGTCATCAGCCAGGCTAGCTTGAATCCAGTGGCAAAGTGAGCAAGGGACCCACGTCTGGGCATACCCTGCCAACTTAGGGCGAACAAAGCGATACCAAAGGGGATGATGGACGGAGCGTTTGAGCTAATCAAACACTCACCCCCAGTCAACTGATCTGGGTTTAATCCATCATCATTCTTTAGCTCACTCCACCACCCCAGTTCAGACATGGCCATATGCAAATCAGTCTGACCCTGTGCCTCATGGGAACAGTCCAGCCCGAACTGCCAAGCCATGTCTTCCCTGGACCGGAAACAAGCAACCTGGGACCGGTTTCTGGCTATTCAGCCGTCATCAGCCAGGCTAGCTTGAATCCAGTGGCAAAGTGAGCAAGGGACCCACGTCTGGGCATACCCTGCCAACTTAGGGCGAACAAAGCGATACCAAAGGGGATGATGGACGGAGCGTTTGAGCTAATCAAACACTCACCCCCAGTCAACTGATCTGGGTTTAATCCATCATCATTCTTTAGCTCACTCCACCACCCCAGTTCAGACATGGCCATATGCAAATCAGTCTGACCCTGTGCCTCATGGGAACAGTCCAGCCCGAACTGCCAAGCCATGTCTTCCCTGGACCGGAAACAAGCAACCTGGGACCGGTTTCTGGCTATTCAGCCGTCATCAGCCAGGCTAGCTTGAATCCAGTGGCAAAGTGAGCAAGGGACCCACGTCTGGGCATACCCTGCCAACTTAGGGCGAACAAAGCGATACCAAAGGGGATGATGGACGGAGCGTTTGAGCTAATCAAACACTAACCCCCAGTCAACTGATCTGGGTTTAATCCATCATCATTCTTTAGCTCACTCCACCACCCCAATTCAGACATGGCCATATGCAAATCAGTCTGACCCTGTGCCTCATGGGAACAGTCCAGCCCGAACTGCCAAGCCATGTCTTCCCTGGACCGGAAACAAGCAACCTGGGACCGGTTTCTGGCTATTCAGCCGTCATCAGCCAGGCTAGCTTGAATCCAGTGGCAAAGTGAGCAAGGGACCCACGTCTGGGCATACCCTGCCAACTTAGGGCGAACAAAGCGATACCAAAGGGGATGATGGACGGAGCGTTTGAGCTAATCAAACACTCACCCCCAGTCAACTGATCTGGGTTTAATCCATCATCATTCTTTAGCTCACTCCACCACCCCAGTTCAGACATGGCCATATGCAAATCAGTCTGACCCTGTGCCTCATGGGAACAGTCCAGCCCGAACTGCCAAGCCATGTCTTCCCTGGACCGGAAACAAGCAACCTGGGACCGGTTTCTGGCTATTCAGCCGTCATCAGCCAGGCTAGCTTGAATCCAGTGGCAAAGTGAGCAAGGGACCCACGTCTGGGCATACCCTGCCAACTTAGGGCGAACAAATCGATACCAAAGGGGATGTTGGACGGAGCGTTTGAGCTAATCAAACACTCACCCCCAGTCAACTGATCTGGGTTTAATCCATCATCATTCTTTAGCTCACTCCACCACCCCGGTTCAGACATGGCCATATGCAAATCAGTCTGACCCTGTGCCTCATGGGAACAGTCCAGCCCGAACTGCCAAGCCATGTCTTCCCTGGACCGGAAACAAGCAACCTGGGACCGGTTTCTGGCTATTCAGCCGTCATCAGCCAGGCTAGCTTGAATCCAGTGGCAAAGTGAGCAAGGGAGCCACGTCTGGGCATACCCTGCCAACTTAGGGCGAACAAAGCGATACCAAAGGGGATGTTGGACGGAGCGTTTGAGCTAATCAAACACTCACCCCCAGTCAACTGATCTGGGTTTAATCCATCATCATTCTTTAGCTCACTCCACCACCCCAGTTCAGACATGGCCATATGCAAATCAGTCTGACCCTGTGCCTCATGGGAACAGTCCAGCCCAAACTGCCAAGCCATGTCTTCCCTGGACCGGAAACAAGCAACCTGGGACCGGTTTCTGGCTATTCAGTCGTCATCAGCCAGGCTAGCTTGAATCCAGTGGCAAAGTGAGCAAGGGACCCACGTCTGGGCATACCCTGCCAACTTAGGGCGAACAAAGCGATACCAAAGGGGATGATGGACGGAGCGTTTGAGCTAATCAAACACTAACCCCCAGTCAACTGATCTGGGTTTAATCCATCATCATTCTTTAGCTCACTCCACCACCCCAATTCAGACATGGCCATATGCAAATCAGTCTGACCCTGTGCCTCATGGGAACAGTCCAGCCCGAACTGCCAAGCCATGTCTTCCCTGGACCGGAAACAAGCAACTTGGGACCGGTTTCTGGCTATTCAGCCGTCATCAGCCAGGCTAGCTTGAATCCAGTGGCAAAGTGAGCAAGGGACCCACGTCTGGGCATACCCTGCCAACTTAGGGCGAACAAAGCGATACCAAAGGGGATGATGGACGGAGCGTTTGAGCTAATCAAACACTCACCCCCAGTCAACTGATCTGGGTTTAATCCATCATCATTCTTTAGCTCACTCCACCACCCCAGTTCAGACATGGCCATATGCAAATCAGTCTGACCCTGTGCCTCATGGGAACAGTCCAGCCCGAACTGCCAAGCCATGTCTTCCCTGGACCGGAAACAAGCAACCTGGGACCGGTTTCTGGCTATTCAGCCGTCATCAGCCAGGCTAGCTTGAATCCAGTGGCAAAGTGAGCAAGGGACCCACGTCTGGGCATACCCTGCCAACTTAGGGCGAACAAATCGATACCAAAGGGATGTTGGACGGAGCGTTTGAGCTAATCAAACACTCACCCCCAGTCAACTGATCTGGGTTTAATCCATCATCATTCTTTAGCTCACTCCACCACCCCGGTTCAGACATGGCCATATGCAAATCAGTCTGACCCTGTGCCTCATGGGAACAGTCCAGCCCGAACTGCCAAGCCATGTCTTCCCTGGACCGGAAACAAGCAACCTGGGACCGGTTTCTGGCTATTCAGCCGTCATCAGCCAGGCTAGCTTGAATCCAGTGGCAAAGTGAGCAAGGGACCCACGTCTGGGCATACCCTGCCAACTTAGGGCGAACAAAGCGATACCAAAGGGGATGATGGACGGAGCGTTTGAGCTAATCAAACACTAACCCCCAGTCAACTGATCTGGGTTTAATCCATCATCATTCTTTAGCTCACTCCACCACCCCAGTTCAGACATGGCCATATGCAAATCAGTCTGACCCTGTGCCTCACGGGAACAGTCCAGCTCGAACTGCCAAGCCATGTCATCCCTGGACCGGAAACAAGCAACCTGGGACTGGTTTCTGGCTATTCAGCCGTCATCAGCCAGGCTAGCTTGAATCCAGTGGCAAAGTGAGCAAGGGACCCACGTCTGGGCATACCCTGCCAACTTAGGGCGAACAAAGCGATACCAAAGGGGATGATGGACGGAGCGTTTGAGCTAATCAAACACTCACCCCCAGTCAACTGATCTGGGTTTAATCCATCATCATTCTTTAGCTCACTCCACCACCCCAGTTCAGACATGGCCATATGCAAATCAGTCTGACCCTGTGCCTCATGGGAACAGTCCAGCCCGAACTGCCAAGCCATGTCTTCCCTGGACTGGAAACAAGCAACCTGGGACTGGTTTCTGGCTATTCAGCCGTCATCAGCCAGGCTAGCTTGAATCCAGTGGCAAAGTGAGCAAGGGACCCACATCTGGGCATACCCTGCCAACTTATGGCGAACAAAGCGATACCAAAGGGGATGATGGACGGAGCGTTTGAGCTAATCAAACACTCACCCCCAGTCAACTGATCTGGGTTTAATCCATCATCATTCTTTAGCTCACTCCACCACCCCAGTTCAGACATGGCCATATGCAAATCAGTCTGACCCTGTGCCTCATGGGAACAGTCCAGCCCGAACTGCCAAGCCATGTCTTCCCTGGACCGGAAACAAGCAACCTGGGACCGGTTTCTGGCTATTCAGCCGTCATCAGCCAGGCTAGCTTGAATCCAGTGGCAAAGTGAGCAAGGGACCCACGTCTGGGCAAACCCTGCCAACTTAGGGCGAACAAAGCGATACCAAAGGGGATGATGGACGGAGCGTTTGAGCTAATCAAACACTCACCCCCAGTCAACTGATCTGGGTTTAATCCATCATCATTCTTTAGCTCACTCCACCACCCCAATTCAGACATGGCCATATGCAAATCAGTCTGACCCTGTGCCTCATGGGAACAGTCCAGCCCGAACTGCCAAGCCATGTCTTCTCTGGACCGGAAACAAGCAACCTGGGACCTGTTTCTGGCTATTCAGCCGTCATCAGCCAGGCTAGCTTGAATCCAGTGGCAAAGTGAGCAAGGGACCCACGTCTGGGCATACCCTGCCAACTTAGGGCGAACAAAGCGATACCAAAGGGGATGATGGACGGAGCGTTTGAGCTAATCAGACACTCACCCCCAGTCAATTGATCTGGGTTTAATCCATCATCATTCTTTAGCTCACTCCACCACCCCAGTTCAGACATGGCCATATGCAAATCAGTCTGACCCTGTGCCTCATGGGAACAGTCCAACCCGAACTGCCAAGCCATGTCTTCCCTGGACCGGAAACAAGCAACCTGGGACCGGTTTCTGGCTATTCAGCCGTCATTAGCCAGGCTAGCTTGAATCCAGTGGCAAAGTGAGCAAGGGACCCAAGTCTGGGCATACCCTGCCAACTTAGGTCGAACAAAGCGATACCAAAGGGGATGATGGACGGAGAGTTTGAGCTAATCAAACACTCACCCCCAGTCAACTGATCTGGGTTTAATCCATCATCATTCTTTAGCTCACTCCACCACCCCAGTTCAGACATGGCCATATGCAAATCAGTCTGACCCTGTGCCTCATGGGAACAGTCCAGCCCGAACTGCCAAGCCATGTCTTCCCTGGACCGGAAACAAGCAACCTGGGACCGGTTTCTGGCTATTCAGCCGTCATCAGCCAGGCTAGCTTGAATCCAGTGGCAAAGTGAGCAAGGGACCCACGTCTGGGCATACCCTGCCAACTTAGGGCGAACAAAGCGATACCAAAGGGGATGATGGACGGAGCGCTTGAGCTAATCAAACACTCACCCCCAGTCAACTGATCTGGGTTTAATCCATCATCATTCTTTAGCTCACTCCACCACCCCAGTTCAGACATGGCCATATGCAAATCAGTCTGACCCTGTGCCTCATGGGAACAGTCCAGCCCGAACTGCCAAGCCATCTCTTCCCTGGACCGGAAACAAGCAACCTGGGACCGGTTTCTGGCTATTCAGCCGTCATCAGCCAGGCTAGCTTGAATCCAGTGGCAAAGTGAGCAAGGGACCCACGTCTGGGCATACCCTGCCAACTTAGGGCGAACAAAGCGATACCAAAGGGGATGATGGATCAGTTGACTGGGGGTGAGTGTTTGATTAGCTCAAACGCCCCGTCCATCATCCCCTTTGGTATCGCTTTGTTTGCCCTAAGTTGGCAGGGTATGCCCAGACGTGGGTCCCTTGCTCACTTTGCCACTGGATTCAAGCTAGCCTGGCTGATGACGGCTGAATAGCCAGAAACCGGTCCCAGGATGCTTGTTTCCGGTCCAGGGAAGACATGGCTTGGCAGTTCGGGCTGGACTGTTCCCTGAGGCACAGGGTCAGACTGATTTGCATATGGCCATGTCTGAACTGGGGTGGTGGAGTGAGCTAAAGAATGATGATGGATTAAACCCAGATCAGTTCACTGGGGGTGAGTGTTTGATTAGCTCAAACGCCCGTCCATCATCCCCTTTGGTATCGTGGGGTGAGATGAGGTCAGCGATGGTCGTGGTGAACGAAGCGCAAGGTCCTGGGGTTCTGTATGCGAGGGTGCCATGCAGCGTGGTTCTAGGGCTGGTCTGGTTCTGGAAGTGAAGGTGTTCTGTGGTGGAGGAGGGGTCGCTCGTGGTGGGGGTGGAGAATCGGAGGGAGCTCTTGTGTGCGATGGCGAGTCCTCCTACTGGGCGGTTGGAGCGGTCGTTCTTCCGAATCTTGTATCCGTCAGGGATGGCGGTGGCAATGTCGGGGGCGGAGGAGGCGTTGGTCCAGGTTTCTGTGAAGAAGGCAATGTCTGGCGAGAGGGTGTCGAGTAGGTCCCAGATCTCTACGGCGTGTTTGTGCAGGGAGCGCACATTGAGGAGGATGCACTTCATGGCTTTGGTAGTGTTGGCATCTGATGAGGGGGCGGTGACCATGGGGGTGCGGAGAGTGGTGAAGGTCTGGCAGCAGCGACGGCGGGAGAACTGGCCGTGGGTGGTGTTCGGCGTGGACAGCTGGCAGTTGTCATTCCTTCCGGGGTTGAGTGCAAGGTGGATGGTCGGAGATCCAGGGTCCCTGGCGCTGGTCGCGGACGGGCGCAGACAGGCTTGACTTTGGCACACCTTTGGCACACCAGCGGTGCGGCCGCTGCGTGCGGCCGCCATTAAATAGGGCATGGGGGAGGGAGTCACAGCTGGGAGGGGGGAGCAGGGATCGGCAGGGGAGAGTGGCCGTGGGGGCAGCAGCGGTGGGAAAGAGAACGGGAACGTGCAGGAAAGGGGCAATAAGGCAGAGAATCGCACAAAAAATACAGAGAATGGCACAATAAACAGAAAATACGGAGAATGGCACAATAAACAGAGAATACAGAGAATGGCACTAAAAACAGAGCACGATTACCAAGGGACAGAAAACGGGAACAACACAGTCCAGGCAGTGGCGCGAACACCTACCAGCACCGAGCACTGCACAGGGCAGCGGCACAGCAGCGGAGCTGCAGAGGGAGAGAGCAGGTCCCTGGCAGGAAAGTCACAGGTCCTGCTTGCGCTCCTTTGCAGCGGTCGCCATTAAATAGGACAGGGGTGAGGGAGTCGCAGCTGGGAGGCGGAAGCTGGGATCGGCAGGGGGGAGGGGCCGCAGGGGCAGCAGCGGCGGGAAAGAGAACAGGAACATGCAGGAAAGGGCCAATAAGGTAGAAAACAGAAAACACAGAGAATGGCACTAAAAACAGAGAACAATTACCGAGGGACAGAAAATTGGCACAACACAGTCCAGGCAGTGGCGTGAATACCTACAAGCACCGAGCACTGCACAGGGCAGCGGCAGCGGAACAGCAGCGGAGCTGCAGAGGGAGAGAGAACAGGTCCCTGCCCAGGGTGTTGGCGTATGGGACCCAAACTGGCATGTAATGGAGTAATAGTTCTCCAGGGATATTTTCTGGGCCAGGAGCTTATCCCAGTTTGGTCACGGCAATAGCTGCCTCAGTTTCCTCAAGTGTAAAATATAGATCTGAGGGGGTGAGGTCTGGGGTGGGGTGAGTAAATGCTCGATGCTCATGAGGGCTGTAATCATATAATTTAGTAAAATGATCCAACCAGACTCATGGGTTCAGATAACAGTTGATCTGAGTCTCAGAGCGCACGCTCCCATGGGTAACGATTTTCCAGAATTACCTGTTATCACGGGACCTAGTGGTCACCAGTAAGTCACTGTAACTAACATCATCCCACTTGTCCCGTGCAGACCTTAGAGTCTTCTTATACCTATCTCCTGTTACATGGACCTCTAGCAGGGTTTTAGTTTTCAATGTGACCACCAGTGCTTTTTTGGTGGTTGCATTGAAAACTTTCCATCTGTGCATGAGTTGTGGCTATATTTTCCTGCCTAGACTTTCTCTTCGTATCCTAGGTGATGGGGTAATGTAGATCATTTGTGACCAGGAGTTGAAGCTGGATGGAGCTGTGAGCAAGAATGGAAGAAGTACTTTTTTAAACTACTTTTCAACTATCGAATATGACTCTTCAGAGGAATTTTCACCTAGCAGAATAAAAAGGATATTGCTTCATAACTTATGCCCTGAAGGCTTGGATATCTACAGTCAGATAGAAAAGAAAGTAAGACCCCCCAAAGAGTCTGATGTTTTAAAAATGCTCCAGACGATTTGGATTCTTACTTTCAGCCTACACTTTGTATAACTATCCACAGATTTCATTTCTTCCATCGCAAGCAGGGTCATAAATAAACACATTGAGTATTATGTATCTGTATTGAAAAACTAGCCATATCAAGTAAATTTGGTACATTACACGATGACCTTATAATAGACCAATTCATGACGCATGCCAATGATTCCAGTTTGCAAGAACGACTATGGGTTAATGGTGATGCTTCACTTAAAGAAATTGTTGCCATTGTTAAAAAAGCTATTAACAAGAGGGGGAGATAAAATTATCGCCGCTTTAGCGTCCGTTTTCGGCCGAAAAGCGGCGATAATTTTATCGCAATATTAGCAAGGACATGCTAGCGCGTGTTTCCGTGATTTAGCACCCGCTTTGCATCGCACCGTTAATGAGATGCAAAGTAGGCGTGCCTCAATAGACTACATGGGTAAATATCGCGAAGGCAGCTTCGCGATATTTACAACAATGCCCCGGCCGGCGTAGCGATAAACAAAATCGCGCTAACCGGCCATTAACGCTGGATTTTAACGTCTGCTAAAATCCAGTGTTAGGCATACTTTGCATGGGAGGTGGAATGTGGGGTTATGACCACAGGGTCGTATCAGCAAGGTCATCGCTGTTTTGCAGGGAACATCGCTGGTTTTCCAGCGATGTTGGGACATTTCCCTGCTATCGCTGGAATTTTCATCGCCAATGCGCTAAGCGTTGTAAATACAGCGCTAGCTTGGCGATGAATTCTAGCGATAGCCGGCGATAGGGAAACTCGTGCTAGGCGCGGCCAGCGATAATTATCGCTGCCGCTTGTAAATATGCCCCTAAGTTGTCTAAAAGATGTGTCAAAGCAGGTTGAAAGAGTGCATCTTTGCAATATAATGAACCGTCTACACTTAAAAAAGTTCTCATGATTATTCCTCAAAAAAAGGATTGGTAGTTAGACTCGGAAGAACGCAATCAATCTAAAGATATTACACCAGGAAACCTCAAGGGATGTTATTGCTACAGATGTGGAAGCAAAGATTATTTTGTGTAAAGAGCAAGAGGCCCCCTGCTAATAGAATGAACGTTCCTTAAGGCAGGGATCAATGAATCATTGCAAAAGACTTAAGGCAACTAACTTCTTGTTGAACAGTACTATATTTGCAACATAACATGAAAGACCCAAAGGATACTTTTTTATCCAAAAATACAAAAATTAATTTTATTAATACTAGTCAATATATATTACACTGAAAACATGTTATGTTGCAAATATAGTACTGTTCAACAAGAAGTTAGTTGCCTGAAGTCGTTTGCACTGAAGCAAAGTTTATTTCGTCAGAGGCAAAAAGTCTCCTACTAGTAAAATCAAATGTTCCTTTTGGTATCTATGCCAAAGTGCGCTGTAAAAAGGAAAAACTGTGAAATGTATAGTTGACGTATCTGGATCTGAAACTTCAGAGGGAGAAGAATCTTCAAATACCAATTGGGTGATGCAAAAAGAACAGATGATGGACAGAATGTTGAACTAATCAAACATTCACCCCCAGTCACAGATTTGGGTTAAATCCCTTGTTTTTTTGCATGCCTTGCCATTCCAGTTTAGACCCAACCATCAGCAAATCAGTCTTGGCCCTGTTCACACTGGGAACAGTCCAGTCCGAACTGCCAGGTCAGGTCTTCCCTGGACCAGAAACAAGCATCCTGGGACCGGTTGAGGGTAACACCCCTCATCAGCCAGGCTAGCTTGAATCTGGTGGCTTAGCGAGCACGGGACCCACGTCTGGGCATACCCTTCCCCCTTAGGGCAACAAATGCAAAAAGAACAGATAATGGACGGAATGCTGAATTAATCAAACATTCACCCCCTGTCACAGATCTGGGTTAAATCCATTGTTTTTATTATCACCACGACATTCCAGTTTAGACCCCGCCATATGCAAATCAGTCTTGACCCTCTTCCCACTCAGTCTTGTCCAGAACGAACTGCCAGGCCAGGTCCTCCCTGGACCAGAAACAAGCATACTGGGACAGGTTTTGGGTTTACACCCTTCATCAGCCAGGCTAGCTTGATTCTGGTGGCGCAGCGAGCACGGGACCCACATCTGGACATACCCTTCTCACTTAGGGTGACAAAAGCTGGCTGATGAGGGGTGCTACCCCAAAACCAGTCCTAGGATGCTTGTTTCCGGTCTAGGGAAGACCTGGCTTGGCAGTTCGGGCTGGACTGTTCCCATGAGGTACAGGGTCAAGACTGATTTGCATATGGCTGGGTCTGAACTGGGGTGGCGAAGTGAGCTAAAGAATGATGATGGATTCAACCCAGATCTGTGACTGAGGGTGAGTGTCTGAAAAGTTTCAGCACTTCGTCCATCATCTCCTTGTGTTTGCTTTGTCCAAAATTGATTGACTGCATGGTGTGGCACTTCAGTAAATTGGCTAAAGGGGGAGAGGCAACCTGTTAATTGCAATAATTGATTGTGAGAAGAGGATGCTGTTAATTGTGGTGATAATGTTGGAGTTCCCTAAGCAGGTCTATGGAGGGTGCTCCTGAGGATAACACTTCCATGTTGAACAATGCTGCTAACCAGCCTAGTGTGGAAACCCAACTGGTGGATGAGGTACAAATTGGAAATGTCTCCAGGTATGGTAGACCCATAGCTTTGCCTGAGCAATTCAAGGATTATGTGGTGGGGTATTTGTGCATACTTTATGCCTCACCCTTGTTTTACTCCTTGCTCTGAATATGTATGTTCACTGTTTTGTCATGATTTGCTGCTTTTTGTATTGTATTCACCTATGTTATATTTAGGTTTTCTTTATGTTTTAGGGTGGGAAGTGTTTGGTGTTTGCATTCCCTCCCTAACTGTGTTTGGCTCAAGGCTATATCGTCCTATTTGAGCTTTCTGTTGGTCTCCTAGGTGATGGTGAATGTGGGGAATGCTTGACCGTGAGTGGAATAAACATACATTTTCACTTCTCTATTCGTCGCCTCGTAATCACAGTTGGATGGATGAATTGTGCATTGTATTTATTGGTAAAACAAATCAAGGTATGCGTCGAGTTGGTGTGGTGTCTGGGCAGGACCGGGTCAGAATGTGGAATGTTGGGGGTTCAGGTATTCCGGTATGACGGCTAGGGGAAGGTATTCATTGGGAGCCGGGCGGTGTGATGTACTGGTGGCGGTACTACTTTGCTGCTTGAAAAATAAACGAGCTACCTACCATCATTTGTGTGGAGTGCCTCTTTTCATTGGCGAAAAGCAGGTGTCCTTGCTTGCCAACAATTCCCACACTGGCCAGGGATCAGTGATGTGAGCAATCAACGTAGTCACTAGTTCAGTTTACAGCTTCATCCTGGATGCCTTTGGCTTCGGCTTCATAACTCCGGTGGCAGTTGTAAAGTAAGCCACAAAGTTCTTGGGTGTTCTGTGACTTTTGGAGCAGTTGTTTTGTAGACCACAAAGTTCTTTAGTGCCACCCACCATGACAACTAGACTACAAGCATCGGAGTGGAGGTAGGCCTGCTGCCACGCCCGCCTCCAGTGACATGGTATTGAGCACCATCTTTGGTGTGGGCAACACTGCATCAGCAGAGCCCACACATCATGTCCTCGCATAGGCGGCCATTTTTAATTGGGGTCATGCCCATTGTTCAAACAAGGATTGGAGTAGATAAACATCTCTGTGGAAAATAAAGGCCATTTTTGATTGGTTTCATTTTATTATGTTGAAGCGGCCATTTTAATTAGACTAACCACAAACACTTGCGACCATTTTGGAATGGTCTCACATTCTTCATCTGGAGCGGCCATTTTGAGTTGGGCTCACAACTAATCACTTTTCTGAAGGAATATTGTCACAGTTCATCTTGCGCTTTCACCTATAATTACTATTCCCCTATGAAAAACATTACAGCACCTCCTGTATTATTATCTACACCGGGAATACCCCCTTTATGTTGGATTCAGTGGAAAGAAGCACTTGAGGCATATTTGGATGCCATTGATGGTGAAAAATTAACCAATAAAAAGAAGAAAACCCAGAAGGTAGATCAATTTTAACAACATTACCTTTACAAGAAGTAAAGGTACAATTACACCAGGAAGGGGCATCTGGTGAAATGATAGCGATAGACGTTGAGGACGACTATGCTTCTGTTATCAAGACTTTAGACAAAAGATTTTCTCCTTCAAGGAACATTGGAAAGACAGAATTTCTACAAGGAGCCCAACAACAAGGCAAATATATTGATGATTTTGTGTCAGTACTATGTCAACTAGTTCAAAGATGAAATAATTTCTGACTATCTGATAGAAAAAAGTCATAAGAAAAAGATTCAAGAAAGATTGCTGTCTACAGATGTTCCTAGCCCAGAGATGGCGATCACCATAGCTAGAGCTGTAGAGATTTCTGACGCATACTTCAAGGAATTGTCGGGCCATGGTGACACAAGCACTTCTAAAGTTGTGAATGCCCACAAGCTAAAGATGGGAATAGAGACAGAAAAAGTCGACCGATTTAGAGGACAAATGGAAAAAACTGGTGACATTACTGTATGCATTAGGTGTGGAAGTTACAATCATGTGATTTTGGCAAAAAACTGCTCAACATTGCCAGCAACATTATAAGTGCAATTGAAGGAGCTTTTTGCAAGGGTTTGCTGGAACACACGGAAACCTGTAGTATCTCTAGTGGATGAAACCACATTTGATAATGACGATTGTGATATGATTCTGACTTTCAAGGTAAGTGATAATGATGTGTGCGTTACTTGTGGTGAGATTGATAAAGTAAGTGAAGATGTAGTGGCAAAACAGACACTTGTAAGCATGAAACCGCCAGTATGCAATGTGATAACCAATGGTGTAAACGTATGTCTAATGGCAGATTCACGGTCACCTTTCACATTAATCGGCTCGGATGTCTTCTTGAAGTTCAAACCACAGGACCTTCAACCATCAAAGGTTAAGGTATGTGCTTAGGATGGGAAATAATTGAAGTTGAAGATCAATTTGACTGCCTGCTAGAATTCAAAGGGAAATCTACTCAAGGTGTGGTGTTTGTGGCAAAGGAGGGTTGAACCAACTGGGATGGCATAATCAGGGAGAGCTAGACATGATTCTATGCCCAAATCACCCAGATTGTGTGACCTCAAGGTCTAAATTGATGCAGATGTGTATGAATGTGTCTCCTGTGAGCTTATGGATTGAAATATTTCTCAAAGTATTTATGGAACAGTTATGGAAACTGAAAGGGTTCAAACACAAAATCATATTGAAAACTGGTTCCATCCTTGTAGCACACAACGTGAGGAGGATACCCTTATTGTTGAGAAAAAATCTACACAAAGAATTTGATAAACTGTGTGAATTGGGTGTTATTGAGCCCATAGAAAGCTCAGAATGGCTTGAACCAGTGGTATTATCACGAAAGAGTGACAATGCTGTGCGTTTATGTGTCAATTTATGAGATCTCAACCAAAATATTTGGGTGGATAGAGAACCCCTTCCCAACATCAGTGAGATGTTAAATATATTGGCGGGAGCTACAATACTTACCACCGTAGACATGTCAGAAGCACACCATGAAGTGGTCTTGTGTGGGGAGTCGATGCACTTAACATTGTTTGTAACTCCAGAGGGACCGTACTGTTTCAAACAAATGCCTTTCAGACTTGCATCTGCTTCATCTGTATTCCAAAGGCTTATGAAGGAGATATTCAAAGATTGTGAGTGTCTCCGATATATCCAGGACGACAAATTGTTTTTTTGCCAAAATACTCAAAAGCATAATGTGCGTTTGAACAGTTTTACATATTTTGCAAGACAAGAGTAACTTTGAGTGGGAACAAGTGCAAATTTGAACAGTTTGGCATTGACTTTCTAGGACACCACATTTCCAAAGATGACATCAGCCCCAAAGTAAAGTTGCGCAAGGGAATTGAGGAAGCTCCTGTTCCGAGTAATAAAGATCAACTGAAATCCTTCCTTGGGTTAGCTGCCCAATTTTGTGGACAAAATAACTTTTTATAGAAAGGAGTCTAATTTTTGGGGAGTGAAGAGTGCCAAGTTGCTTTTGACAATGTATGTTCCAAAATTGTATCAGCAGGGCGTTTGAAGTTGTTTGATCAAAGAGACATTAGTCTCACAGTTAATGATGCTAGTAAATTTGGGTTGAGTTTCCCTCCGCGGAGTTGCGAAAAAACTCATGTTCCGTGAGCAAGCGAAGTATTGCTCGTCCACGCCTATTGAAGTCCCCTTGGCTGCTGAGACTCATTGGGGAACAAGAAACACTATTGTTTCAACAAGTTCCCAACAGTGGGATTGTTAAGATGTCAGCGGAGGCCCACCCCCTTTTCCAACCCCTCTGCAAAGGGGCCTCCTGGCACACTACTGGTTCGGGGATAAAGTCCCCTGAGCTGCTGTGGGTTGTTGGAGGCCAAGAACCCCTATTGTTGCCACAAGTAAGCCCCCCACAGCGGGATTGCTGGGATGTTGTCGGAGGTACCACCATTTTTCTCAACCACTCTACAAAGGAGCCTCCTTGCACACTACTACTTGTGGGATGAAGTCCCCTTGGCTGCTGAGGGTCATTAGGGAGCAAGAACCCCTATTGCTGTGACAAGGAAGTCCCCCAGAGTGGAATGGCTGAGACATCTTCGGAGGCCCCGTCCCCTTTCTCAACCACTCTGCAAAGGGGCATCCTGGCACACTACTGGTTGGGGGATAAAGTCCCCTTGGCTGCTGAGGGTCATTGGGAGCCAAGAACCCCTATTGTTGCCACGAGTATGTCCCCCGCAGCTGGATCGCTGAGACGTTGTCGGAAGCCCACCCCCTTTCTCAACCACTCTGTCAAGGAGCCTCCTGGCGCACTTCTGATTGGGGGATGAAGTCCCTTTGGCTGCTAAGGGTTGTTGGGAGCCTGGCACACTACTGGTTGGGGACAAAGTTCCCTTGACTTCTGAGGGTTGTTGGGGCCAAGAACCCCTATTGTTGCCACAACTAAGTCCCCACAGCGGGATTACTGAGATGTCGGAGGTCTGCCCCCTTTCTAAACCACTCTGCAAAGGGGCCTCCTGGTGCACTACTGGTTGGGAGATGAAGTCCCCTTGGCTACTGAGCGTCATTGGGATCCAAGAACCCCTATTGTTGCCACAAGTCAGTCTCCCAAAGCTGGATTGCTGAGACACAATCCGAGGCCCCACCCCCTTTCTCAACCACTCTGCAAAGGGGCATCCTGGCACACTACTGGTTTGGGGATGAAGTCCCCTTGACTTCTGAGGGTCGTGGGGGCCAAGAACCCCTATTGTTGCCACAAGTAAGTCCCACACAGCGGGGTTACTGAGATGTCAGAGGCCCGCCCCCTTTCTCAACTACTCTGCAAAGGGGCATCCTGGCACACTACTGGTTGGGGGATGAAGTCCACTTGACTTCTGAGGGTCATTGGGGCCAAAAACCCCTATTGTTGCCACAAGTAAGTCCCACACAGCGGGGTTACTGAGACGTCAGAGGCCCGCCCCCTTTCTCCACCACCCTGCAAATGGGCCTCCCGGCGCACTACTGGTTGGGGGAGAAGGAAGTTCCCTTGCCTGCTGAGTGTCGTTGGGGGCCAAGAACCCCTATTGTTGCCACAAGCAAGTCCCCCACAATGGCACTGCAGCAACGTTGTCTGGGCCCCACCCCCATTCTCATCCACTCTGCAAAGTGGCCTCTTGGCAAACTACTGGTTGGGGAATGAATATCTCTTGGATGCTAAGGGTCGTTGGGGGGCCAAGAACCCCTATTATTATCACAAGTAAGTCCCCCACAGCAGGATTGTTGACACGTTGTCAGAAGCCCCGCCCCATTTCTCAACCACTCTACAAATGGGCCTCCTGGCACACTACTGGTTGGGGGATGAAGTCCCCTTGGCTGCTGAGGGTTGTTGGGTGCCAAAACCCATTGTTTACACAAGTAAGTCCCCCACAGCAGGATTGCTGAGACGTCATCAGAGGCCCTGCCCCCTTTTTAAACCACTCTGCAAAGGGGCCTCCTGGTGCAAAACTGGTTGGGGATGAGGTCCCCTTAACGGCTGAGGATCATTGGGGTTCAAGAGACCCAATTGTGGTCACAAGTAAATCCCCCACAGTGGAACACCCAAAACCTTGTCGAAGAAACCACCCCCTTGAACAACTACTCTGCAATGTGGCCTCCTGGCACACTACTGGTTGGGGGATTAAGTCCCCTTGGCTGCTGTGGGTCGTTGGAGGCCAGAAACCCCATTGTTGCCACAAGTAAGTCCCCCCACAGCAGGATTATTGACACATCGTCAGAGGCCATGCCCCCTTTTTCAACCACTCTGCAAAGGGGCCTCCTGTTGCACCAATGATTTGGGTATGAAGTCCCCTTGGCTGCTGAGGGTCTTTGGGGGCCAAGAACCCCAATTAATGCCACAAGTAAGTCCCCCACAGCGGGATTGCAGAGATGCCGTAGCAGGCCCCACCCCCTTTCCCAACCACTGTGCAAAGGCGTCTCCTGACGCACTACTGTTTGGGGGATGAAGTCCCCTTGGCTGCTGAGGGTCTTTGGGGACCAAGAACCCGAGTTGCTGTGGCAAGGAAATCCTCCACTGCGGGATTGCTGAGGCAACATCAGAGGTCATGTCCCCATTTCAACCACTCTGCAAATCAGCTTCCTGGCACACAACTGGTTGGGGGATGAAGTCCCCTTGGCTGCTGAGGGTTGTGGGGCCAAGAACCCCTATTGTTGCCACAAGTAAGTCCCCCACAGTGGGATTGCTGAAATGTCGACGCAAGCCCCACCCCCTTTCTCAACCACTGTGCAAAGGCACCTCCTGGCACACTATTGGTTGGGGGATGAAGGCCCCTTGCCTGCTGAGGGTCACTGGGGACCAAGAACCCCAATTGCTGTGACAAGGAAATCCTCCACGGCGGGATTGCTGAGGCATCATCAGAGGCCCTGTCCCCATTTCCACCACTCTGCAAAGGGGCATCCAGGCACACCACTGGTTAGGGAATGAAGTCCCCTTGGCTGCTGAGGGCCATTGGGAGCCAAGAACCCCTATTGTTGCCACGAGTAACTCCCCTGCAGCTGGATTGCTGGGCATCATCAGAGGCCCTGCCTCCTTTGTAAACCACTCTGCAAAGGGACCTCCTAGCACACTACTGGTTGGGTGAGGAAGTCCCCTTGGCTGCTGAGGGTCATTGGGAGCCAAGAACCCCTATTGTTGCCAGAAGTAAGTCCCTCCAGCAGGATTGTTGACAAGTCGTCAGAGGCCTTGCCCCCTTTCTCAACCACTCTGCAAAGAGGCCTCCTGGTGCATTTCTGATTGGGTGATGAAGTACCCTTGTCTGCTGAGGTCATTGAGGCCAAGTAAGATCCCCACAGTGGGATTGCTGAGACATTATCACAGGCCCGCCCCCTTTCTCAACCACTCTGCAAAGGGACCTCCTGGCACACTACTGTTTGGGGGATGAAGTCCCCTTGGCTGCTGAGGGTCGTTGGGGGCCAAGAACCCCTATTGTTGCCACAAGCAAGAGCCCTGCAACGGGACTGCTGAGATGTCGGAGGCCTCCTGGCACACTACTAGTTGGGGGCTATGAAGTTCTCTTGGATTCTGAGGGTCGTTGGGGTGCCAAAACCTCATTGTTGCCACAAGTTAGTCCCCCACAGTGGGATTGCTGAGACTTCATCGGAGGCTCTTCCCCCTTTCTCAACCACTCTGCAATGGGGCATCCTAGTGCACTACTGGTTGAGGGATGAAGTCCAGTTGGCTGCTGACGGTCGTTGGGGGCCAAGCACCCCTGTTATTGCCACAACTATTTCCCCCACCGAGAGGTTGCTGAGATGTCGTCAGAATCCCACCCTTTATCTCAAACACTCTGCAAAGGGGTCTCCAGGCGCAGTATTAGATGGGGATGAAGTCCCCTTGGCTGCTGAAGGTCTTTGGGGGCCAAGATCCCCTATTGTTGCCAAAAGTAAGTCCCCCACCTTGGGACTACAGAGACATTGTCTGAGACCCTTTCTCAACTACTCTGCAAAGGGGCCTCCTGCTGCACTACTGGTTGAGGGATGAAGTTCTCTTGGATGCTAAGGGTTGTTGGGGGCCAAAAGGCCCATTGTTGCTACAAGTAAGTCCCCCACAGTGGGATTGCTGAAACGTCATCGGATGTCCTGCCCCTTTCTCAACCACTTTGCAAAGGGGTCACCTGGTGCACTACTGGTTGGGGAATGAAGGCACCTTTGCTGCTGAGGGTCATTGGGGCCAGGAGCCCCGATTGTTGCCACAAGTAGGTTCCCCACAGCGGGATTACTGAGATGTCAGAGGCCTGCCCCCTTTCTCAACCACTCTGCAAAGGAGCTTCCTGGCACACTACTGGTTGTGGCATGAAGTTCTCTTGGATGCTGAGGGTCGTCCGGGGCCTATAACCAGTATTTTTGCCCCAGGAAAGTCTCCCACAGCGGGATTACTGAGATGTCGGAGGCCCACCACCTTTCTCAACTACTCTGCAAAGGGTCCTCCTGGCGCATTACTGGTTGGGGGATGAAGCCCGCTTGGCTGCTGAGGGTCTTTGGGAGCCAAATACCCCTATTGTTGCTACAAGTAAGTACTCTAAAGCTGGATTGATGAGAGACCATAGGAGGCCCCACCCCTTTCTCAAACACTCTGCAAACACCTCTCCTGGTTGGGAGATGTTGTCCTTTTGGATGCTGAGGGTTGTTGGGGGTCAAGGACCCCTCCTGTTACCTCAGTAAGTCTCACAAAGGGGGATTGCTGAGAGCTCATTGGAGGCCCGCCCCGTTACTCACCCACTCTGCAAACACGCCTCCTGGAGCTCAACTGGTTGATGCATGAAGTCCCGTTGGCTGCTGAGGGTCATTGTTGGCCAAGAAACCCTATTGTTGCCAGAAGTAATTCCCCCACAGCGGGATTGCTGAGATGTCGTCGGAGGTCCTGCCCCCTTTCTCAACCGCTCTGCAAAGGGGCCTCCTGGTGCGCTACTGGTCTACTGTTTGGGGGATGACGTCCCCTTGGCTGCTAACGGTCATTGGGGGCCATGAACACCTATTGTTTTCAAAAGTAAGTCCCCCATAGTGGACCTTTTGAGATGTCATCGGAGGCCCGCCCCCTTCTCAATTACTCTGCAAAGAGGCCTCTTGGTGCACTACTGGTTGAGGGATGAAATCCTCTTGGCTGCTGAGGGTCGTTGGGGGACAAGAACTCCTATTGTTGCCACAAGCATGTTCTCCACAACAGGACTGCTGAGACGTCATCGGAGGCCCGCCCCTTTTTCAACCACCCTGCAAAGGGGCCTCCTGGCCACTACTGGTTGTGGCATGAAGTTATCTTGAATGCTGAGGGTCGTTGAGGGCCAAGAACAACTACTTTTGCCACAGGTATGTCTCCCACAGTGGGATTGCTGAGATGTCATCAGAGGCCCGCCCCCTTTCTCAATCACTTTGCAAAGGAGCCTCCTGGCGCACTACTGCTTAGGGGTATAAAGTCCCGGTGGCTGCTTAGGGTCATTGGGTACAAAGAACCCCTTTTGTTGTGACAAGGAAGTCCCCCAAAGCGGGATTGCTGAGACATCATCGGAGGCCCCATCCCCTTTCTCAACCATTCTGCAAAGGGACCTCCTGGTGCACTACTGGTTGGGGGACGAAGTTACCTTGGCTGCTGAGGGTCGTTGGGGGCCAAGAACTCCTATTGTTCCCAAAAGTAAGTCCCCCATAGTGGGAATGCTGAGATGTCGTCTGAGGCCCTCCCCTTTCTCAACCACTCTGCAAAGGGCCTCCTGGTGCACTACTGGTTGGGGGATGAAGTCCCCTTGGCTGCTGAGAGTCACTGGAGGCCAAGAACCCCTTTCGTTGCCAAAAGTAAGTCCCCCATATTGGGATTGATGAGATTTCATCAGAGGCCCGCCCCCTTTTTCAACCACTCTGCAAAGGGGCCTCCTGGCACACTACTGGTTGTGGCATGAAGTTCTCTTGGATGTTGAGGGTCGTCCGGGGCCTATAACCAGTATTTTTGCCCCAGGAAAGTCTCCCACAGCGGGATTACTGAGATGTCGGAGGCCCGCCACCTTTCTCAACCACTCTGCAAAGGGTACTCCTGGCGCATTACTGGTTGGGGGATGAAGCCCGCTTGGCTGCTGAGGGTCTTTGGGAGCCAAATACCCCTATTGTTGCTACAAGTAAGTACTCTAAAGCTGGATTAAAGAGAGACCATAGGAGGCCCCACCCCTTTCTCAAACACTCTGCAAACGCCTCTCCTGGCACACCCCTGGTTGGGAGATGTTGTTCTCTTGGATGCTGAGGGTCATTGGGGGACAAGGACCCCTCCTGTTACCTCAGTAAGTCTCACAAAGGGGATTGCTGAGAGCTCCTTGGAGGCCCGCCCGTTACTCACCCACTCTGCAAACACGCCTCCTGGAGCTCTACTTGTTGATGCATGAAGTCCCGTTGGCTGCTGAGGGTCATTGTTGGCCAAGAAACCCTATTGTTGCCAGAAGTAATTCCCCCACAGCGGGATTGCTGAGATGTCGTCGGAGGTCCTGCCCCCTTTCTTAACCGCTCTGCAAAGGGGCCTCCTGGTGCGCTACTGGTTGGGGGATGACGTCCCCTTGGCTGCTAACGGTCATTGGGGGCCATGAACACCTATTGTTTTCAAAAGTAAGTCCCCCATAGTGGGCCTTTTGAGATGTCATCGGAGGCCCGCACCCTTTCTCAACTACTCTGCAAAGAGGCCTCTTGGTGCACTACTAGTTGGGGGATGAAATCTTCTTGGCTGCTGAGGGTCATTGGGGGCCAAGAACTCCTATTGTTGCCACAAGCAAGTTCCCCACAATAGGACTGCTGAGATTTCGTCAGAGGTCCGCCCCCTTTTTCAACCACTCTGCAAAGGGGCCTCCTGGCACACTACAGGTTGTGGCATGACTTTCTCTTGGATGCTGAGGGTCGTCGGGGGCCTATAACCACTATTTTTTCCCCAGGTAAGTCTCCCACAGCGGGATTGCTGAGATGTCATCAGAGGCCCCGCCCCCTTTCTCAACCACTCTGCAAAGGAGCCTCCTGGCACACTACTGCTTGTAGGATAAAGTCCCCTTGGCTGATTAGGGTCATTGGGGACCAGGAAGCCCGTTTGCTGTGACAAGGAAGTCCCCCAAAGTGGTATTGCTGAGACATCGTTGGAGGCCCCGTCCCCTTTCTCAACCACTCTGCAAAGGGACCTCCTGGTGCACTACTGGTTGGGGGAAGAAGTTCCCTTGGCTGCTGAGGGTTGTTGGGGGGCCAGGAACCCCTATTGTTGCCAAAAGTAAGTCCCCTATAGTGGAAATTCTGAGATGTCGTCTGAGGCCCTCCCCCTTTCTCAACCACTATGCAAAGGGGCCGCCTGGCGTGCTGCTGGTTGGGGGATGAAGTCCCCTTCGCTGCTGAGAGTCATTCAATCAATCAATCAATCACGGCATTTATAGAGCGCGCTACTCACCCGGGAGGGTCTCAAGGCACTGGGGGAGGGGGTAAGTTACTGCTCGAACAGCCAGGTCTTGAGCTGCTTCCTGAAGGAGAGATGGTCCTGGGTTCGCCGAAGGTGAGTGGGGAGGGAGTTCCAGGTCTTGGCTGCCAGGTAGGAGAAGGATCTTCCTCCGGCGGTGGTTCTGCGGATGCGTGGTACGGTGGCGAGGGCGTGGCTGGTTGATCGTAGCTGGCGGGTGGGCGTGTAGAAGGTCATGCGGTCGTTGAGGTACTTTGGGCCCAGGTCGTGGAGGGCCTTGTGTGCGTGGGTGAGGAGTCTGAACGTGATTCTCTTGCTGACGGGGAGCCAGTGCAGGTCTTTCAGGTGTCCGGTGATGTGGCTGTGTCGGGGGATGTCCAGGATGAGTCGTGCGGAGGCGTTCTGGATGCGCTGGAGTCTTTTTGAAGTTTGGCTGTGGTTCCGGCGTAGAGGGTGTTCCCATAGTCCAGTCGGCTGGTGACGAGTGCCTGGGTGACGGTCTTCCTGGTTTCAGTGGGGATCCATCTGAAGATCTTGCGGAGCATGCGCAGGGTGTTGAAGCACGAGGATGAGACGGCGTTGACTTGTCTGGTCATCGATAGGGAGGAGTCCAGGATGAAGCCCAGGTTGCGTGCGTGGTCCGTTGGCTTGGGCGCGGTGCCCAGGGCCGGGGGCCACCAGGAGTCGTCCCAGGCGGAGGGTGATGAGCCCAGGATGAGGACTTCCGTCTTGTCTGAGTTTAGTTTAAGGCGGCTGTTCCTCATCCAGTCGGCGACGTCTCTCATCCCGTCGTGTAGGTTGGCTCTGGCGGTGGTGGGGTCGTTGGTGAGGGAGAGGATCAGCTGGGTGTCGTCGGCGTAGGAGATGATGTTGAGGTTGTGTTGGCGTGCGATGGCTGCGAGGGGGCTCATGTAGACGTTGAAGAGGGTTGGACTGAGTGAAGATCCTTGTGGAACGCCGCAGATGACTTCGGTGGCCTCGGATCTGAACGGGGGAGGCGGACTCTCTGGGTTCTTCCGGCGAGGAACGAGATGATCCATTCCAGTGCTTTCTCTCGGATTCCGATGTTGCTGAGGCGCTTCACTAGGGTGCGGTGGCAGACGGTGTCGAACGCCGCGGAGAGGTCCAAGAGGATGAGGGCTGCTGTTTCCCCGTTGTCGGTTAGGGTTCTGATGTCGTCGGTGGCTGCGATAAGGGCGGTCTCGGTCCTGTGGTTGGCCCGAAACCCGGACTGCGAGGGGTCGAGGGATCCATTCGTCTCGAGGAAGGCGGCAAGCTGTCCGTTGACGGTCTTCTCGATGACTTTGGCCGGAAACGGAAGGAGCGAGATGGGGCGGTAGTTCTTGAGGTCGGTGGGGTCCGCCGTTGGTTTCTTCAGGAGGGCGGTAAGCTCGGCGTGCTTCCAGCTCTCCGGGAAGGTGGCAGTGTGGAAGGAGGAGTTGATGATGTCCCGGAGATGGGGTGCGATGGTGGCGTCGGCTTTGTTGAAGACGTGGTGTGGGCAGGGGTCGGTTGGTGATCCGGAGTGGATGGAGTTCATCGTGCGGGTGGTGTCTTCGGTGCTGATCGGGGTCCAGTTGCAGAGGGTGGTGGTGGCGGACTTCATCCCCCTTTCTAAACCACTCTGCAAAGGGGCCTCCTGGCGCACTACTGGTTAGGGGATGAAGTCCCCTTGGCTGCTGAGGGTCATTGGGAGCCAAGAACTAATATTGTTGCCACAAGTAAGTCCCCCACACCGGGGACACTGAGACGTCAGAGGCCCGCCACTTTTCTCAACCACTCTCCAAAGGAGCCTCCTTGCACACTACTACTTGTGGGATGAAGTCCCCTTGGCTGCTGAGGGCCGTTGGGGACCAAGAACCCTTATTGCTGTGACAAGGTAGTCCCCAAAAGTGGGATTCCTGAGACATCATCGGGGGCCCGTCCCCTTTCTCAACCACTTTGCAGAGGAGCATCCTGGCACACTACTGGTTGGGGGATGAAGTCCCCTTGACTTCTGTGGGTCGTTGGGGCCAAGAACCCCTATTGTTGCCGCAGCTAAATCCTCACAGTGGGATTACTGAGATGTCGGAGGCCTGCCCCCTTTCTAAACCACTCTGCAAAGGGGCATCCTGGCACACTACTGGTTGGGGGATGAAGTCCCCTTGGCTGCTGAGGGTGATTGGGAGCCAAGAACCACTATTGTTGCCACAACTAAGTCTTCCACAGTGGGATTACTGAGATGTCAGAGGCCTGCCCCCTTTCTAAACCACTAGGCAAGGAAGCCTCCTGGCAAACTACTGGTTGGGGAATGAATATCTCCTGGATGCTAAGGGTCGTTGGGGGCCAAGAACCCCTATTATTGCCACAGGTAAGTCCCCCACAGCGGGATTTTTGCCACGTCGTCGGGGGCCCCGCCCCCTTTCTCAACCACTCTACAAATGGGCCACCTGGTGCACTACTGGTTGGGGGTCGTTGGGGCCAAGAGCCCCTATTGTTGCCACAAGTAAGTCCCCCATAGCAGGATTACTGAGATGTCGGAGGCCTGCCCCCTTTTTCAACCACTCTAAAAGGGTCCTCCTGGTGCAAAACTGGTTGGGGGATGAAGTCCCCTTAGCGGCTGACTATCATTGGGATTCAAGAAACACGAATGTGGTCACAAGTAAGTCCCCACAGTGGGACAGCAAAAACATTGTCAAACGCACCGCCCCCTTTCTCAACTACTTTGCAAATGGGCCTCCTGGCATACTTCTGGTTGGGGGATGAAGTCCCCTTGGCTGCTGAGGGTTGTTGGGGGCCAAGAACCCCTATTGTTGCCACAAGCAAGAGCCCTGCAACGGGACTGCTGAGATGTCGGAGGCCTCCTGGCACACTACTAGTTGGGGGCTATGAAGTTCTCTTGGATTCTGAGGGTCGTTGGGGTGCCAAAACCTCATTGTTGCCACAAGTTAGTCCCCCACAGTGGGATTGCTGAGACTTCATCGGAGGCTCTTCCCCCTTTCTCAACCACTCTGCAATGGGGCATCCTAGTGCACTACTGGTTGAGGGATGAAGTCCAGTTGGCTGCTGACGGTCGTTGGGGGCCAAGCACCCCTGTTATTGCCACAACTATTTCCCCCACCGAGAGGTTGCTGAGATGTCGTCAGAATCCCACCCTTTATCTCAAACACTCTGCAAAGGGGTCTCCAGGCGCAGTATTAGATGGGGGATGAAGTCCCCTTGGCTGCTGAAGGTCTTTGGGGGCCAAGATCCCCTATTGTTGCCAAAAGTAAGTCCCCCACCTTGGGACTACAGAGACATTGTCTGAGACCCTTTCTCAACTACTCTGCAAAGGGGCCTCCTGCTGCACTACTGGTTGAGGGATGAAGTTCTCTTGGATGCTAAGGGTTGTTGGGGGCCAAAAGGCCCATTGTTGCTACAAGTAAGTCCCCCACAGTGGGATTGCTGAAACGTCATCGGATGTCCTGCCCCTTTCTCAACCACTTTGCAAAGGGGTCACCTGGTGCACTACTGGTTGGGGAATGAAGGCACCTTTGCTGCTGAGGGTCATTGGGGCCAGGAGCCCCGATTGTTGCCACAAGTAGGTTCCCCACAGCGGGATTACTGAGATGTCAGAGGCCTGCCCCCTTTCTCAACCACTCTGCAAAGGAGCTTCCTGGCACACTACTGGTTGTGGCATGAAGTTCTCTTGGATGCTGAGGGTCGTCCGGGGCCTATAACCAGTATTTTTGCCCCAGGAAAGTCTCCCACAGCGGGATTACTGAGATGTCGGAGGCCCACCACCTTTCTCAACTACTCTGCAAAGGGTCCTCCTGGCGCATTACTGGTTGGGGGATGAAGCCCGCTTGGCTGCTGAGGGTCTTTGGGAGCCAAATACCCCTATTGTTGCTACAAGTAAGTACTCTAAAGCTGGATTGATGAGAGACCATAGGAGGCCCCACCCCTTTCTCAAACACTCTGCAAACACCTCTCCTGGTTGGGAGATGTTGTCCTTTTGGATGCTGAGGGTTGTTGGGGGTCAAGGACCCCTCCTGTTACCTCAGTAAGTCTCACAAAGGGGGATTGCTGAGAGCTCATTGGAGGCCCGCCCCGTTACTCACCCACTCTGCAAACACGCCTCCTGGAGCTCAACTGGTTGATGCATGAAGTCCCGTTGGCTGCTGAGGGTCATTGTTGGCCAAGAAACCCTATTGTTGCCAGAAGTAATTCCCCACAGCGGGATTGCTGAGATGTCGTCGGAGGTCCTGCCCCCTTTCTCAACCGCTCTGCAAAGGGGCCTCCTGGTGCGCTACTGGTCTACTGTTTGGGGGATGACGTCCCCTTGGCTGCTAACGGTCATTGGGGGCCATGAACACCTATTGTTTTCAAAAGTAAGTCCCCCATAGTGGACCTTTTGAGATGTCATCGGAGGCCCGCCCCCTTTCTCAATTACTCTGCAAAGAGGCCTCTTGGTGCACTACTGGTTGAGGGATGAAATCCTCTTGGCTGCTGAGGGTCGTTGGGGGACAAGAACTCCTATTGTTGCCACAAGCATGTTCTCCACAACAGGACTGCTGAGACGTCATCGGAGGCCCGCCCCCTTTTTCAACCACCCTGCAAAGGGGCCTCCTGGCCACTACTGGTTGTGGCATGAAGTTATCTTGAATGCTGAGGGTCGTTGAGGGCCAAGAACAACTACTTTTGCCACAGGTATGTCTCCCACAGTGGGATTGCTGAGATGTCATCAGAGGCCCGCCCCTTTCTCAATCACTTTGCAAAGGAGCCTCCTGGCGCACTACTGCTTAGGGGTATAAAGTCCCGGTGGCTGCTTAGGGTCATTGGGTACAAAGAACCCCTTTTGTTGTGACAAGGAAGTCCCCCAAAGCGGGATTGCTGAGACATCATCGGAGGCCCCATCCCCTTTCTCAACCATTCTGCAAAGGGACCTCCTGGTGCACTACTGGTTGGGGGACGAAGTTACCTTGGCTGCTGAGGGTCGTTGGGGGCCAAGAACTCCTATTGTTCCCAAAAGTAAGTCCCCCATAGTGGGAATGCTGAGATGTCGTCTGAGGCCCTCCCCCTTTCTCAACCACTCTGCAAAGGGGCCTCCTGGTGCACTACTGGTTGGGGGATGAAGTCCCCTTGGCTGCTGAGAGTCACTGGAGGCCAAGAACCCCTTTCGTTGCCAAAAGTAAGTCCCCCATATTGGGATTGATGAGATTTCATCAGAGGCCCGCCCCCCTTTTTCAACCACTCTGCAAAGGGGCCTCCTGGCACACTACTGGTTGTGGCATGAAGTTCTCTTGGATGTTGAGGGTCGTCCGGGGCCTATAACCAGTATTTTTGCCCCAGGAAAGTCTCCCACAGCGGGATTACTGAGATGTCGGAGGCCCGCCACCTTTCTCAACCACTCTGCAAAGGGTACTCCTGGCGCATTACTGGTTGGGGGATGAAGCCCGCTTGGCTGCTGAGGGTCTTTGGGAGCCAAATACCCCTATTGTTGCTACAAGTAAGTACTCTAAAGCTGGATTAAAGAGAGACCATAGGAGGCCCCACCCCCTTTCTCAAACACTCTGCAAACGCCTCTCCTGGCACACCCCTGGTTGGGAGATGTTGTTCTCTTGGATGCTGAGGGTCATTGGGGGACAAGGACCCCTCCTGTTACCTCAGTAAGTCTCACAAAGGGGGATTGCTGAGAGCTCCTTGGAGGCCCGCCCCGTTACTCACCCACTCTGCAAACACGCCTCCTGGAGCTCTACTTGTTGATGCATGAAGTCCCGTTGGCTGCTGAGGGTCATTGTTGGCCAAGAAACCCTATTGTTGCCAGAAGTAATTCCCCCACAGCGGGATTGCTGAGATGTCGTCGGAGGTCCTGCCCCCTTTCTTAACCGCTCTGCAAAGGGGCCTCCTGGTGCGCTACTGGTTGGGGGATGACGTCCCCTTGGCTGCTAACGGTCATTGGGGGCCATGAACACCTATTGTTTTCAAAAGTAAGTCCCCCATAGTGGGCCTTTTGAGATGTCATCGGAGGCCCGCACCCTTTCTCAACTACTCTGCAAAGAGGCCTCTTGGTGCACTACTAGTTGGGGGATGAAATCTTCTTGGCTGCTGAGGGTCATTGGGGGCCAAGAACTCCTATTGTTGCCACAAGCAAGTTCCCCACAATAGGACTGCTGAGATTTCGTCAGAGGTCCGCCCCTTTTTCAACCACTCTGCAAAGGGGCCTCCTGGCACACTACAGGTTGTGGCATGACTTTCTCTTGGATGCTGAGGGTCGTCGGGGGCCTATAACCACTATTTTTCCCCAGGTAAGTCTCCCACAGCGGGATTGCTGAGATGTCATCAGAGGCCCCGCCCCTTTCTCAACCACTCTGCAAAGGAGCCTCCTGGCACACTACTGCTTGTAGGATAAAGTCCCCTTGGCTGATTAGGGTCATTGGGGACCAGGAAGCCCGTTTGCTGTGACAAGGAAGTCCCCCAAAGTGGTATTGCTGAGACATCGTTGGAGGCCCCGTCCCCTTTCTCAACCACTCTGCAAAGGGACCTCCTGGTGCACTACTGGTTGGGGGAAGAAGTTCCCTTGGCTGCTGAGGGTTGTTGGGGGCCAGGAACCCCTATTGTTGCCAAAAGTAAGTCCCCTATAGTGGAAATTCTGAGATGTCGTCTGAGGCCCTCCCCTTTCTCAACCACTATGCAAAGGGGCCGCCTGGCGTGCTGCTGGTTGGGGGATGAAGTCCCCTTCGCTGCTGAGAGTCATTCAATCAATCAATCAATCACGGCATTTATAGAGCGCGCTACTCACCCGGGAGGGTCTCAAGGCGCTGGGGGAGGGGGTAAGTTACTGCTCGAACAGCCAGGTCTTGAGCTGCTTCCTGAAGGAGAGATGGTCCTGGGTTCGCCGAAGGTGAGTGGGGAGGAGTTCCAGGTCTTGGCTGCCAGGTAGGAGAAGGATCTTCCTCCGGCGGTGGTTCTGCGGATGCGTGGTACGGTGGCGAGGGCGTGGCTGGTTGATCGTAGCTGGCGGGTGGGCGTGTAGAAGGTCATGCGGTCGTTGAGGTACTTTGGGCCCAGGTCGTGGAGGGCCTTGTGTGCGTGGGTGAGGAGTCTGAACGTGATTCTCTTGCTGACGGGGAGCCAGTGCAGGTCTTTCAGGTGTCCGGTGATGTGGCTGTGTCGGGGGATGTCCAGGATGAGTCGTGCGGAGGCGTTCTGGATGCGCTGGAGTCTTTTTGAAGTTTGGCTGTGGTTCCGGCGTAGAGGGTGTTCCCATAGTCCAGTCGGCTGGTGACGAGTGCCTGGGTGACGGTCTTCCTGGTTTCAGTGGGGATCCATCTGAAGATCTTGCGGAGCATGCGCAGGGTGTTGAAGCACGAGGATGAGACGGCGTTGACTTGTCTGGTCATCGATAGGGAGGAGTCCAGGATGAAGCCCAGGTTGCGTGCGTGGTCCGTTGGCTTGGGCGCGGTGCCCAGGGCCGGGGGCCACCAGGAGTCGTCCCAGGCGGAGGGTGATGAGCCCAGGATGAGGACTTCCGTCTTGTCTGAGTTTAGTTTAAGGCGGCTGTTCCTCATCCAGTCGGCGACGTCTCTCATCCCGTCGTGTAGGTTGGCTCTGGCGGTGGTGGGGTCGTTGGTGAGGGAGAGGATCAGCTGGGTGTCGTCGGCGTAGGAGATGATGTTGAGGTTGTGTTGGCGTGCGATGGCTGCGAGGGGGCTCATGTAGACGTTGAAGAGGGTTGGACTGAGTGAAGATCCTTGTGGAACGCCGCAGATGACTTCGGTGGCCTCGGATCTGAACGGGGGAGGCGGACTCTCTGGGTTCTTCCGGCGAGGAACGAGATGATCCATTCCAGTGCTTTCTCTCGGATTCCGATGTTGCTGAGGCGCTTCACTAGGGTGCGGTGGCAGACGGTGTCGAACGCCGCGGAGAGGTCCAAGAGGATGAGGGCTGCTGTTTCCCCGTTGTCGGTTAGGGTTCTGATGTCGTCGGTGGCTGCGATAAGGGCGGTCTCGGTCCTGTGGTTGGCCCGAAACCCGGACTGCGAGGGGTCGAGGGATCCATTCGTCTCGAGGAAGGCGGCAAGCTGTCCGTTGACGGTCTTCTCGATGACTTTGGCCGGAAACGGAAGGAGCGAGATGGGGCGGTAGTTCTTGAGGTCGGTGGGGTCCGCCGTTGGTTTCTTCAGGAGGGCGGTAAGCTCGGCGTGCTTCCAGCTCTCCGGGAAGGTGGCAGTGTGGAAGGAGGAGTTGATGATGTCCCGGAGATGGGGTGCGATGGTGGCGTCGGCTTTGTTGAAGACGTGGTGTGGGCAGGGGTCGGTTGGTGATCCGGAGTGGATGGAGTTCATCGTGCGGGTGGTGTCTTCGGTGCTGATCGGGGTCCAGTTGCAGAGGGTGGTGGTGGCGGACTTCATCCCCCTTTCTAAACCACTCTGCAAAGGGGCCTCCTGGCGCACTACTGGTTAGGGGATGAAGTCCCCTTGGCTGCTGAGGGTCATTGGGAGCCAAGAACTAATATTGTTGCCACAAGTAAGTCCCCCACACCGGGGACACTGAGACGTCAGAGGCCCGCCACTTTTCTCAACCACTCTCCAAAGGAGCCTCCTTGCACACTACTACTTGTGGGATGAAGTCCCCTTGGCTGCTGAGGGCCGTTGGGGACCAAGAACCCTTATTGCTGTGACAAGGTAGTCCCCAAAAGTGGGATTCCTGAGACATCATCGGGGCCCGTCCCTTTCTCAACCACTTTGCAGAGGAGCATCCTGGCACACTACTGGTTGGGGGATGAAGTCCCCTTGACTTCTGTGGGTCGTTGGGGCCAAGAACCCCTATTGTTGCCGCAGCTAAATCCTCACAGTGGGATTACTGAGATGTCGGAGGCCTGCCCCCTTTCTAAACCACTCTGCAAAGGGGCATCCTGGCACACTACTGGTTGGGGGATGAAGTCCCCTTGGCTGCTGAGGGTGATTGGGAGCCAAGAACCACTATTGTTGCCACAACTAAGTCTTCCACAGTGGGATTACTGAGATGTCAGAGGCCTGCCCCCTTTCTAAACCACTAGGCAAGGAAGCCTCCTGGCAAACTACTGGTTGGGGAATGAATATCTCCTGGATGCTAAGGGTCGTTGGGGGCCAAGAACCCCTATTATTGCCACAGGTAAGTCCCCCACAGCGGGATTTTTGCCACGTCGTCGGGGCCCCGCCCCTTTCTCAACCACTCTACAAATGGGCCACCTGGTGCACTACTGGTTGGGGGTCGTTGGGGCCAAGAGCCCCTATTGTTGCCACAAGTAAGTCCCCCATAGCAGGATTACTGAGATGTCGGAGGCCTGCCCCCTTTTTCAACCACTCTAAAAAGGGTCCTCCTGGTGCAAAACTGGTTGGGGGATGAAGTCCCCTTAGCGGCTGACTATCATTGGGATTCAAGAAACACGAATGTGGTCACAAGTAAGTCCCCCACAGTGGGACAGCAAAAACATTGTCAAACGCACCGCCCCCTTTCTCAACTACTTTGCAAATGGGCCTCCTGGCATACTTCTGGTTGGGGGATGAAGTCCCCTTGGCTGCTGAGGGTTGTTGGGGGCCAAGAGCCCCTATTTTTGCCACAAGTTAGTCCCCCACAGCAGGATTATTGACACTTCATCAGAGGCCATGACCCATTTCTCAACCACTCTGCAAAGGGGCCTCCTAGTTCACTACTGATTGGGAGATGAAGTCCCCTTGGTTGCTGAGAGTCTTTGGGGGTCAAGAACCCCTATTGATGCCACAAGTAAGTCCCCCACAGCGGGATTGCTGAGATGTCATCGCAGGCCCCACCCCCTTTCTCAACCACTGTGCAAAGGCGCCTCCTGATGCACTAGTGGTTGGGGGATGAAGTCTCCTTGGCTGCTGAGGGTCATTGGGAACCAAGTACCCCAACTGTAGTGAGAAAGAAATCCTCCACAGCGGGAATGCTGAGGCATTATCAGAGGCCCTGTCCCCATTTCAACAACTCTGCAAAGGGGCCTCCATGCATACTAATGGTTGGGGGATGAAGTCCCCTTGGCTGCTGAGGGTCATTGGGAGCCAAGAACCCCTTTTGTTGCCATGAGTATGTCCCCCGCAGCTGGATTGCTGAGACATCATCAGATGCACCACCACCTTTCTAAACCTCTCTGCAAAGGGGCCTCCTGACACACTACTGGTTGGGGGATGAAGTCCCCTTGGCTGCTGGGGGTCATTGGGAGCCAAGAACCTGTATTATGGCACAAGTAAGTCCCCCACAGCAGGATTCCTCAGACGTTGTCGGAAGCCCACCCCCTTTCTCAACTACTCTGAAAAGGGGCCTCCTGGTGCACTTCTGGTTGGGGGATGAAGTCCCCTTGGCTGCTGAGGGTTGTTGGGGGCCAAGAACCCCTATTTTTGCCACAAGTAAGTCCCTCCAGCAGGATTGTTAACACATCATCCGAGGCCTTGTCCCCTTTCTCAACCACTCTGCAAAGGGGCCTCCTGTTGCACTACTGATTGGGGGATGAAGTCCCCTTGGCTGTTGAGGGTCGTTGGGGCAGAGAACCCCAATTGTTGCCACAAGTAAGTCCCCCACAGTGGGATGGCTGAGATGTCGTCGCAGGCCCCACCCCCTTTCTCAACCATTGTGCAAAGGCGCCTCCTGATGCACTAGTGGTTGGGGGATGAAGTCTCCTTGGCTGCTGAGGGTCATTGGGAACCAAGAACCCCAACTGCAGTGACAAAGAAATCCTCCACAGCGGGAATGCTGAGGCATTATCAGAGGCCCTGTCCCCATTTCAACAACTCTGCAAAGGGGCCTCCATGCATACTATTGGTTGGGGGATGAAGTCCCCATGGCTGCTGAGGGTCATTGGGAGCCAAGAACCCCTATTGTTGCCACGAGTATGTCCCCCGCAGCTGGATTGCTGAGACATCATCAGATGCACCACCACCTTTCTAAACCTCTCTGCAAAGGGGCCTCCTGACACACTACTGGTTGGGGGATGAAGTCCCCTCGGCTGCTGAGGGTCATTGGGGACCAAGAACCCCTATTGCTGTAACAGGGAAGTCCCACACTGTGGAATTTAGAAAATATTGCACATAACTGTAAGCACTCAAGATTTTTTTTAAAATTTACAGTAAAAACCAGTTACAAATAAATGTGTAATAATTACAAAGTTAAAGAACACATCGAGAAGTGTGCCAGATATCCATACTTTTGGTGAGCACGGAGATACAATTAAAAGTCAGATTTCAATGTGCTGTATAATATTGTTGGCGGAAACTGCATTTGAAGCGCTTAAATGGGAGATAGAAAGAGGACACAAATCTCAAAATAGGGTCTGCCATGCACTCTCAATATCTCCCTTGGCTGCTGAGGGTCATTGGGAGCCAAGAACCTGTATTATGGCCACAAGTAAGTCCCCCACAGCAGGATTCCGCCCCCTTTCTCAATCATTCTGCAAAGTGGCCTCCTGGCGCACTACAGGTTGGGGGATGAAGTCCTGTTGGCTGCTGAGGGTCATTGGGGGCCAAGAACCCCTATTGTTGCCACAAGTATTTCCCCCACAGCGAGATTGCTGAGATGTCACCAGAGTCCCCACCTCCTATCTCAGCCACTATGCAAATGGGCCTCCTGGTGAAGTAATGGTTGGGGGATGAAGTCCCCTTGGCTGCTGAGGGTCATTAGGAGTCAAGTACTCCTATTGTTGCTACAAGTAATTCCCCCACTTTGGGACAACAGGGACATTGTCTGAGATCCCTCCTGCTGCACTACTGGTTGAGGGATGAAGTTCTCTTGGATGCTAAGAGCTGTTGGGGGCCAAAAACCCCATTGTTGCTACAAGTAAGTCCCCGACAATGGGATTACTGAGACGTCATCGGAGGCCCTGCCGCTTTCTCAGCCACTCTGCAAAGGGGCCTCCTGGTGTACTACTGGTTGGGGGATGAAGACCACTTTGCTGCTGATGGTCGTTGGGACCTGGTGTCCTGATTGTTGTCACAAGTAAGTCCCCCAAAGCGGGATTACTGAGATGTCGGAGGCCCGCCCCCTTTCTCAACCACTCTGCAAAGGGGCCTCCTGGCGCACTACTGGTTGGGGGATGAAGTCCCCTTGGCTGCTGAGGGTCGTTGGGGGCTAAGAACCCTTATTGTTGCCACAAGTAAGTTCCCCACAGCAGGATTGCTGAGACGTAGCCGCAGGCTCCGCCCCCTTTCTCAACCACTCTTCAAATGGGCCTCCTGACGCACTACTGGTTGGGGGATGGAGTCCCCTCGGCTGCTGACGGTCATTGGGGACCAAGAACCCCTATTGCTGTAACAGGGAAGTCCCACACTGTGGAATTTAGAAAATATTGCACATAACTGTAAGCACTCAAGAATTCTTTTTAAATTTACAGTAAAAACCAGTTACAAATAAATGTGTAATAATTACAAAGTTAAAGAACACATCGAGAAGTGTGCCAGATATCCATACTTTTGGTGAGCACGGAGATACAATTAAAAGTCAGATTTCAATGTGCTGTATAATATTGTTGGCGGAAACTGCATTTGAAGCGCTTAAATGGGAGATAGAAAGAGGACACAAATCTCAAAATAGGGTCTGCCATGCACTCTCAATATCTCCCATTGATAAGCAATATCTTTGCCTAACATATATAAAAAAAGCACACTATTCATAGCAATTCTGGCAAACTAGCCCAGCATAGTGTGTCTCACCCTTAGTGCTGCTTTCAAAAAAGCGCAGACTGTCATGATAATTTCGGGAGAGCACAGAGATTGTAAATGGAGGAGGGCTGGTCTACAGCACCGGAGGCCAAGCCTCCCTAGTAAGGGTCTCAAAAAGTGCTTTCGTGCTACGCTGTACAAATCACAGAAAAACTTAAAGTGCATTAGTGATTGCACTGGATGATTATCGCTGGGGCAGGAGGAAACTAAGGGGCTCATTAGGATGGCGGACGGACTGGAGTCCATCCACCATACATGCGGCGGTCCCGCACACCGGATCAGGATGCGACTGCCACCATGGCGGTCGGATCCTGCATCTTAACATTGCGGCGGTTGCTGCTGACAGAAGCACCCGCCGCGATGCGAAATTGCCATGTTGTGCATTTCACAGCACTACGTGGCAGGCACCACATGGTGCCTGCCACGTGGTGCTGTGAAGTGTAGGGGGGTACCATGGGTACCCCCCAAGTGCACCCTGACCTCCCCCAACACAAGGGGGTCCGCAACGGGCCCCCAAACTCAATCTCCGCCAGCCTTTCCATGGCGGTTCCACCGCCATGGAAAGGCTGCCTCCAGCCTTCATCGTAATCTGGCGGACGGTGCCTGCTAGGCACTGCCGCCATTTTACCGGTGAAGACCGCTCCGCCAGGCAATCCAGAGAATTGCCTGTGGCGGTTCCGTGGCGGACGGTCTTTGCGACCGCCACGGTCGCAGTGAGATTCCCCCAACCATCCTAATTTGGTGGGGGGAAACTCGCGGTCGGCGTACGGAAGGACAGCCACCGCATGGCTGGCGGTGGCGGTCCTTCCGCCATCGTAATCGCCCCCTAAGTTCCCCTCGGAATCAGAAAAATGTTTAAAGAAAAAAGAAAAATAAATAATCCCTGCTCTGAAGCGGAAAAGAAGAGACCGCTTTCATCTTGACAATTTCATCGACAAGTACAGTGGGGAAACGTCTGTGTATAAAAAGCTATAAAAGTGAACCATCGAGCGTTTAGATAATTCGTATTTGAGCCTAATGTTTGCACAGTGGTCCTTAAACCATTTTTTACCTCTGTCCTAGCGTTTTTAAGAATGCGACTGGGTTCGGTAAACCACCAAACTATACCGAGGGCTCCAAAATATCTTGTCCTCGATAAAACCCTGATTTAATTTGAGATGAGTAATAAGACTGGGGGTGGATGGAGGGGTACCTAAGAGCCGTTGTAAGAAACATTTTTCCTCTGTCTGGAGGGAACCGCATTTGCTGAAACCCCATATTCTAGCACCATAGGTAGCTGCACTAATGCATTGTAAATTATAGACTTTCAAAGGAGGAAACACTGACCCCCTGATTTGTGGTCTAATAAGGTTACAGATTGCGCCCACAGTTTTGTTTAGTTTTAAACTGGCCTGAGCATGATGGGGGTTCCATGACCCTGTTGAATTAAAATTTAGTCCTAAATAACGAGTCATCTACTGTCATCAGAGCATGCCCATGAATACGGATTTTCTTTAACCTCAATTTACCCGGGCCACAAGACCTAATATGCGATTTAGAGTAATTGGTATTTAAATTCAAGTTGTGCATAAAGGAAGCAAAGCAATCCAACTGATGTCTCAGTGCTTTTGGGGTGAGAGCTAACAATACTGCATCATCAGCATATAAAAGGGCAGGAATGGGAGAACCTGCGATTATAGGTACGTCTGTGTGGGAAGAAGACAAGCGTGGTGTTTATCCATTAATATATAAAATAAACAAAAACGGTGCCAGAATACAACCCTGTCTCACTCCAGTCTTTAGAGGGAATTTAGAAGAAAGCTCCCCAAGAGCATTTATACAAACCCAGGCTGTAAGATCAGAATGCAGGCAATAAAGAAAATTCACCAGAGGTGGGTCCAGGCCTAGGTCCAGCAACATTAACCAAAGTTTGGTTCTGTTCACTGAATCAAAGGAGGGGGATAGGTCCATAAAAGCTAAATAAATAGGGGAACTCTTGGCCTTAGTATATTTGGAAATGGTCAAAGCCAGATTCAGGCATTGTTCAGTGGTTCCTAATTTTGGCCGAATTCCAAATTGAAAAGGGGAAAGTATTTCCTTATCAGCTGCCCACTCAACCAAACAGTCCTAAATGGCTCTGCCAATGATTTTATTCGTGCTATCGATGAGGGAAATAGGTCAATAGCACTTGGGCGACATACGGTCGGCCTTTTTAAATATGGGGATTATTGTTGCGGTGGACCATGAAGGAGGAATAATAGTAGATAATGAAGAATTAAATGTGTTTGTAATAAGAGGACCCCAGATCTCGGGCATGGCTTTCAACGGGTCCATCTGTACCCCGTCTGCACCTGGAGCTTTCCCACTCAACTTCCTCCAAGGGTAACAAAAAAGGGGAGGAATTCCGCAGTCTACTAAGGAGAGTAGTGGACAAATTCGGCTCATGTTTAGTGTGATAAATGGAAGCAAAATGGGTAACCCAGTCCGTGCCCGAAATATTATTTTGCAGTGGAGGGTTAATAGGGGAATTCCGTGAACGGATTAATTTAATTGTGTCCCAGAAGGTTTTGCTATCTTTTCCTCGTGCCGCGTGCTCCAAAAGTTTGCAGTCTTGTTTGTATACTTGCCTCCTCCTATTAGTAAGTGCAATTTTATATTCAGTGCGAGCCAAGGAAAGATCGATCTTTATCCTGGAGCAGGAATTTAAGGCTTTCCCCAGCTTCCTGTTTGCCAGGGAACAGACGCCGTCAAACCATCTTGGGTCTGAATTTCAGCTGCGAGTTGGTTTGTCATGGAGTCCCTGTTTGTGAGGATTAGCCTATTATAGTGGGAGGCCATAGATCCCTCTACACTATCTGATAGGCAGTAAAGGAATTTGTCTAAGTGCAACTTGAGCAGAGTACCTATTGACTCTTTTGGGTTTTTCATAAGCCAGACTAATCGAAGGCCATCCGAGGAATGATGTGTGATAGTAGCTAAGTTACTGCTACGGGCAAGGTGCTTGAGCGGTAAGAACATGTGAGCGCTCAGAGCATTATGATCGCCCCAATCTGTGGGCACAGTCTCACATTTGGAAAACCAAGATAAAAAATCGGGGATGACAAACATAATCAATAAGGGAAGTTCTCCCCCCTCCTCTAAATGACGTCAGTGTGTTACAAGCTCCCCCTAAAATTTCAAGTAAGTCAACCAGGCCATTGGCCATAAGGTGTTTAGAAAGTTCTGCATCCCTTGCATTTTGCGTATTGCAAAGCCTATTCATGTCAAAGTCTTGCAGCCTGTGACCCCCTCTAATCTTGGCATTAAAAACACCGCTAAGAAAGAAGTAAACTTAAGATGCTCGGTTGTTAGCCTTGGATTGGAGTAGGGATATAAAATTAAATAATGTGTACAGCTAACGTTAGTGAAATCATTATTATAAAAGTTTATCAAATAAAAGGCCATATTAATCCTTGGTATTTGGATTATTAATGCTAAAAAGGCAGAGGAACTTGATTTAATCTGTAAGACCTCGACCTGAAGGCTCAAACTGATCCAGGTAGCTAAGCCTCCGGCCGCGCGGCCATGGGTGGAGGGAATAGCGGGACTTGAGTAACAAGCGTAATCCTCAAAATGCAGTGCGTCAGTGAGCCAAGTCTCCTGCAGTAGGATTAAATAAAACTTGGAGACAAAAACCCTCCAGTCATGGTTATTAATCTTCCCTTTAAGGCCTGCAACGTTCCAACTGAGGATAGAAAGTTGTCTGTAGTGTGAAAGTGGGTTGTGAGTGTGAGTTGTAATTGCCGTTGTCCTGAAGGATGAAGGGGCAGTTGTTGTTAATGTTGGACTGCCTTTCAGAGGTGAGATACGCGGGGAGGGATGATTTAAGGCTACTTTTGGACCTGTAAGTCAATCGAGGTCAGAGAGTACATCAAATCTATTGGTTGTAATTAGGGGGCGTGAAACAGGGGGGGGGGCACATTCTGGGACCTGAGTCTCCGACAAAACGGTAAAAAGTGATTTAGTAACTGGGGCTGTCTATGCTGAGTTATCTCGAAGTGTGTTAGCATCCCTATGATGGGAAGGTGAAATAACGAATGCATTGGGAGTTGAAACTGGGTTAGGTAGATACTGCCTGTAATCGGAGGGAGGTCTGTAAAAAAAGCCTAACGGGGCCAAAGAGATGGAAGAAGTGGTCCAGTTAGTGGGTCTAGCATTGAATAACAGCTTATTAATCACAATAGAATCTCCAGGCAAGTCCGGTCGATTTGGGCCAATCCATGCACATCTCCTTACATGCTGAATGTCCTTGGCATGTTGGAATGACAGTCCTCTATGTTGAGCCAGCCAGTTTAGAGTTTTTTAAAAAGCTGTTCATATGATTCGTGTTGTTCTGGACGTAATGAGGGAACCCCTCTTCAGACAGCGACATACGGGCAGGCAGCAGGGGGCAGGTTGATAACTGGAAGTTGTGACTGTGACTGAGCATGAGTAGAAGTAGAATCCGCTCTACCCTCCGAAACCTTTGAGTTATTAATAAGATGGAAGTTGGAAGTAGATGCTTTGACTACTAGCTGTCCGATGACAGTATCTTTATTGTGAGGGTGATCAGTACGGACTGGCGACGTACAAGGAGGGGGGAAAGCCTGTGTTGGTGGAATATGCTTGTTGAAGAAACCCTTAGAATTTCTATTCGGAATACAGTACTTAGTGATAGTAATATTTGAAGTTCCTTTAGTAGGGCCTGAGAGATTGATGTTGTGCGCGGCCAAATTGGAGTCAATATTAGACAAACGTAGGACCAGAGGGGACAGTATGGTGTGGATCGAATCACACAGTTTTTCTGAAACAATCTTTAGCTGTCTGGTCAGAAGGTCGTTGAGTGAATCAACAAGGTGAACTTTGTCAGTCTGTGAAAGTATGACCAAAGTTAGAGGTGGAGCCTTGAGGGCTACTATGTTAGGTACTGGGACAGGTGTTAGCTTGAGCGCAGAAGTAGACACGGGCTCGGACACTAATGGGGGCTTAGGAGGGGATAAGGGAAGGCTGGTCATCTGTTTGGGTGTCTTGCCCCGTTTGGCTCTCTTTCTTAAAGTTGTGGATGAAGATTTATTGTTTGGGCCCTTGGAGATGTTCAAATAATTGTCAGCTTACAGAATAAGTGCTCGGCTCATGGTGGGTTCTTGTACAAGTGGAGAATCCATACTGTTTTGGGGTAGAACTGTGGATATATCTAAAGAAGAGCAAAGAGACAGGGCAGAAAGACCCCCGCTAGGACCATCCGAATTGATGGAGAGCCTCCATTCGGTTCTGGCGATTTCATTACTAATAGCGCTTTCAAGCATCCGGTCAATTGAAGTAGGCTTTGGAGTAGCATTTACTAAAGGGGATAGAGTGCTGCCGGTATCGCCCCCTTTTCTTTTGCCCATGGCCCTTATAGCTAGAGCGAAATGGATAACAGTGAAAGCAGTAACAAGCCTACACAGACTAAGGGCCAAGAATAAAAGGTGAAGTCCCTGTTAACAGTTAAATTAAGACAAAAAAGCAGTACCTCTCGGTGGATTGGTCCTCAATTTCCAGGCGAAAGATTAGAGGTTTCCCAGCTTTACAGTCGATGGAGGTGCTCAGAAGTGACGGGAGAGGCCTCAGAGAGTGGGCCCAGCCCAGCCTCAAACAGCTGCAGATGGGCGCAGATGGGCCCGCCCTTGGCCTGGGTGTGGCCCAGGTGTGCCCGAGTGCGTCCCGTGCAGCGGGAGTGCCGCGGTGCCTTTGTTGCGCAGGGAGGGCTGACTCCGCCTCCCTGCACTGGAGATGGATGCTTGGGGACAGAGTCCCACATCAGCCGACGGTCACCAGGTCTGAGTTGTGGCCTAGGATGACCTCACAAAAGATCCCGCGCAGCTGGAGTGCCACACCGCCTTTGTTGAGCAGGGAGGGCTGACTCCGCCTCCCTTCGCCGGAGATAGATGCTGGGGGACGGAGTCCCAACCCAGCCGACAGTCACCAGGTTTGAGTTGTGGCCTAGGATGGCCTCACGAAAGATCCCACGGCAGGAGTGACGCAACGCCATTGTTGAGGAGGGAGGGCTGACTCCACCTCTTTGCGCCAGAGATGGATGCTGGGGGATGGAGTCCCACCCCAGCCGACAGTCACCAGGTCTGAGTTGTGGCCTAGGATGGCCTCACGAAAGATCCCCAGTGGAATTAATGAGAGATCATTGGAGGCCCCGTCCCCTTTCTCAAGCACTCTGCAAAGGGGCCTCCTGGCGCACTACTGGTTGTGTGATGAAGTCCACTTAGCTGCTGAGGGTCGTTAGGGACAAGAACCCTTGTTGTTGCCACAAGTAAGTCCCCCAAATCTGGTTTGCTGATACATCATCAGAGGCCCCCACCTTTCTCAACCATTCTGCAAAGGGGCCTACTGGCACACTACTGGTTGGGGGATGAAGTTCCCTTGGCTGCTGAGGGTTGTTAGGGGCCAAGAACCCCTATTGTTGCCACAAGCAAGTCCCCCACGGCGAGACTGCTGAGACATTAGAGGTCCAACCCCCTTTCTCAACCACTCTGCAAAGGGGCCTCCTGGCACACTACTGGTTGGGGGATGATGTTCTCTTGGATGCTGAGGGTCATTGGGGTGCCAAAAACCCCATTGTTGCCACAAGTAAGTCCCCCATAGTGGGATTGCTGAAACATCAAAAGAGGCCCTTCCCCCTTTCTCAACCACTCTGCAAAGGGGACTCCTAGTGCACTACTGGTTGAGGGATGAAGTCCCCTTGGCTGCTGATGGTTGTTGTGGGCCAAGAACCCCTATTGTTTCCAAAAGTAAGTCCCCCACATTGGGACTGCTGAGACATTGTCGGAGACCCCGCCCCGTTTCTCAACTACTCTTCAAAGGGGCCTCCTGGTGCACTACTGGTTGAGGAATGAAGTTCTCTTGGATGCTGAGGGTCGTTGGAGGTCAAAAACTCCATTGTTGCCAGAAGTAAGTCCCTCCCTGTGGGATTGCTGAGATGTCATCGGAGGCCCTGTCCCCTTTCTCAACCACACTGCAATAGGGCCTCCTGGTGCACTAGTGGTTGGGGGATGAAGTCCCCTTGGCTGCTGAGGGTCGTTGGGGCCAGGAGCCCCTATTGTTGCCACAAGTAAGCCCCCCACAGCGGGATTACTGAGATGTTGGAGGCACTGCCCCCTTTCTCAACCACTCTGCAAAGGGGCCTCCTGTCGCATTACTGGTTGTGTGATGAATTCCCCTTGGCTGCTGAGGTTCATAGAACCCCTATTGTTGCTACAAGTAAGTACCCCACAGCTGGATTGCTGAGACATCATATGAGGCTCTGACCCCTTTCTCAACCACTCTGCAGATCCCCCACTGACGCTCTACTGCTTGGGAGATGTATTCTCCTTGGATGCTTAGGGTCGTTGGGGGCCAAGAACCCCTATTGTTGCCACAAGTAAGTCCCCCACAGAGGGATTGCTTAGACGTCATTGGAGGCCCCTTCCCCTTTCTCAACCACTCTGGGAAGGTGCTTTGATACCATGGTCGAAATTGACATTGGTCATAGCTGGCCCCATAAATATTTTGGGTGAAAGTTCCAAGTTTGCTATTGTTCTCATGGAGTATATGTCAAAAAGGGCGGAATTTCGGTTTGTGAATAGTGTTACCTCTACTTCAGTTATTCAATTCTTACACAAAATATTTGCAAGGGAGGGTTACCCTGCTGATATCTTAATGGACAATGGTACTCGATTGGTGTCAGAGGAAATAAGGTCATTCTTAGATTCCCATGGTATTGAGCACAGTAAGACTTCCCTGAACCATCCTAAAAGCAATGGTCTGGCCAAATGCTTCTCTCGCACATTGAAGGATCAGTTGCAGCTTGCAACTGTCAAAAACATAAATTGGAATTCAGTGATTGATGACATGCTGTGGGCATACAGGACAACCAACAATTGCTCTACGTGGGTTTCTTCCTTTTCTTTTGTTGCTGGGCAGAGTTCCTAGTTCTATACTCAAGTGTGAGTGGATGGGTCATAGTCATATTGATGATGCGTGTTTGGCGGGTGTGGTGGATGTGAGAAAAAAGTACAAAAGAAGTATGGGAGTGTCGGCATGAAACCAGATTTTCGTGATTTTAGAGTGGGGAGTTGGATCAAGAAGCCAGAACATGTTCTTAAAGGTGAGTCCAGGTTTTTTGCCCCTAGGCAGGTGGTTAAGGTATCTCTAAGTATAATCCACACCAGTGATGGCAAGGTGTGGAACAGAGACAGGATCTCTGTTGTTCCTGGAAGTAAGGTTGAACTTGCGCAAACTCATCTTGGGGAGACATCTGAGCATGAGTGGCTAAGAGAACAGTGTGCAACCAGAACAAGAAATGAGAGGCACAAACCAGTTTGGCATAGGGATTACATTATTCTGTGTCTATCAGCCAAACTCGTAATGTGAAACTTTAATTTCCTTCTGTAATTAAGTTAGTTGGATTCCAAGTCATGTGTATATAATGTCATATCCATTTCTATACTGAAATTGTATAATGTTTTACTGTGCTTTATTTTTTCTATTTCTTATCTTGTATATATTGTTCTATTTTTGTTTGAAGGGGGGGATGTGTTGGGTTGGCGTGCCGTGGGGTGGCTCCTGGGCAGAACTGGGGCAGAATGTGGAATGTTGGGGGTTTGGGTATTCCAGGCTGATGGATGGGGGAAGGTATTCATTGGGAGCAGGCAGTGTGATGTACTGGTGGTGTTACTACTTTGCACCTTGTAGAATAAACAAACGACCTACCATTGGTTGTGTGGCACGCCTCTTTTCATATTACAAACTGGGCCAACTGCTGGGACTGCTGGTTGCTGAGTATAATGGAGGTGGTGACATAGTTTGAGATAGGAGTAGGAATTAAATCAGAGACAGATTAAAAAGCCTCAGGGTGTTTATGTGAAGGACTCAATGTGTGATCCCTCGGCATGTAATTGGAACACAGAATGTGTGATCGCTCAGCATGGGATTGGAACACAGAAAAGCTAAAGGCGTGTCTGTCAGTGGTACAGTTGTGTTAGTATCTCCTGAGGATCAGGGGAAGGTCTTAGGGACCCATTGGGTGGGGGCATGGATAAAAATAAAATGGGGTTCAAAGCAAAGACGCTGACAGATGAGGGGCTGCAAATAGAAAGAGACAGCTTTGGAAATGGAAAGAGGAAAGAAAAGTAGACATAATTAGTTGTGTTTTTTTCTCAAATGCGTTGTTGATAGTTCCTCATACAGAGAATGCAATCTCATAGTGCAGTCTATGACAGATGTAAGGATCCCCTTTCCATCTCTGCTTGTTATTCAGTACAAGTGCACATGCAATATGAATGAGGATTTTACATCTTTGTCTCAAGGCTGGACTGGGGAATCGAAGGGAGCCCTGTCAACAAAGCTCAAACCGGCCCCAATCTCTTCATTTTCTTACAAGCTCTCTCTTTCTCTCTCTCCATTTGTTTCTCCTTCTTGCTCCTCTCCCTTTTCCCCCTCTTTTCTCCAGCTCTATATCCATCTTTCCCTCTCCCATTCTTTCCCTCTATCACTTCAAGCTACCTGTGCCACTGCAAGTAAAATGGTGGACCTGATGAAAGTGACAGAGGCACCAACAGTGGCCCTGGACTTTCAAAACCGGCCTCCATGGAACAAAAAGCAGGTCTGGTCCTGCTTTTTTGGTGAGTGGGAAGATATTGAACTGCTGGCAGTGGAGTGATTTTGAGCCCATTCAATTCTCTCTCTAACTCTTTGTTTTTCCCTCTTCAATAAAGATCTGGAAACGTTAATGGTAAGTTTTCTTTAATGGCATAACAACACATCTTCATGAATAAAGAAACAGCCTGTAACTGCCACTTGCACATCCAACATTCCATACAAAATTGGCATGTGTAAGAAATTGAGTTAATAGTTCAGGGGGTAAGTACCCAGCTCAAGTAGCTGTGACAGTCCATGTCAGGGTGAACCCTTGAAGTAATTACATTAACCTGAGCTCAATAGCCTGGTAGATTTGGCACACAGTAGATAGGACTAACTCAGAGGCAATGTGTAAAGTATTTATGCAGTGCCAAAACAGTAATAAAGTTCAAATGCAAAGCAATACAAATCCCAAAACTAATTAGAAACCTAGGGTAAAAATTTAATATATAAAATGACACAAGAATGGAAAAAATCTCATCAGGGAAACCCAAAATATGATTTTAAAATTTTTAAGATGCGCAAAATTCTAATGATAGTCATTGATTGTGTGCAACAGGAACTAGGCACATTTTGATGCTGACTGTGATGGAGCATGAGTTTACAGAGGAGACACCCTCCAATGTGAGGATGAGTCTATTCTAATATAGAGATGCGGCAAGCACTCAGGCAAGGAGAAGAGTCTGTTCTATTGTATAAAAGAAGCTATGTGAAATGAAGGGAGTTCACGATTACAGAGAAGACAGGAGCCAGTGTGAGCAGCATTCTGGTATGTTGTAGAGAATGGCACATGCTCCAGTATGTTGAGAAGTCTGGTTTGCTACATAGTAGAAGATGTTTTTCAGTGGAAGAAGGAGTGTAGTCAAAGTATATACAGAGAGTTGCCGCAGTGGAAGACAAAGTCTGCTCTACTGTCCTAAAGAACATATGTGAAAGGTGGAAACGCCTCACTTACAGAGAAGACATGCTCCAGTGTGGAGGGTGGCCGCTCTGTTACAGATACAAAGATTTGGCATGTTCTGTTGCAAGGAGGAGTCTGGTCTACTGTACAAAAGAACATATGTGAAAGGTGGGGACTCCTGACTTACAAAGAAGACATGCTCCAGTGTGGAGGGTGGCTGCTCTTACAAATACAGAGACGTGGCACGTTCTGGTGCAAGGAGGAGTCTGGTCTACTGTACAGAAGAACGTATGTGAAAGGTGGGGACTCCTCACTTACAGAGGAGACATGCTCTAGTGTGGAGGGTGGCTGCTCTGTTACAGATATAGAGATGTGGCATGTTCTGATGCAAGGAGGAGTATGGTCTACTGTACAGAAGAACATATGTGAAAGTTGGGGACTCCTGACTTACAGAGGTGACATGCTCCAGTGTGAGAGGAAGGCTGGTCTGTTACAGACATGTGGCATATTCTGGTGCAAGGAGGAGTCTGGTCTACTGTACAGAAGAACATATGTGAGAGGGGGACACTCCTCATTTACAAAGAAGACATGCTCCAGTGTGGAGGGTGGCCGCTCTTACAAATACAGAGACGTAAAACATTCTGGTGCAAGGAGGAGTCTGGTCTACTGTACAGAAGAACGTATGTGAAAGGTGGGGACTCCTCACTTACAGAGGAGACATGCTCCAGTGTGGAGGGTGGCTGCTCTGTTACAGATATAGAGATGTGGCATGTTCTGATGCAAGGAGGAGTATGGTCTACTGTACAAAAGAACATATGTGAAAGTTGGGGACTCCTGACTTACAAAGGTGACATGCTCCAGTGTGAGAGGAAGGCTGGTCTGTTACAGAGATCTGGCATATTCTGGTGCAAGGAGGAGTCTGGTCTATTGCAGTAAAGAAACATGCTCCAGTGAATAAGGAGTCTTGTCTATTGTGAAGAAGAAGATATGTGTAATGAGAAGGCTCCTTTTTTACAGAGGAGACATGCTCCAAAGGGAGGAGCAGTTTGGTCTACTATAGAGATGAATTGTGCTCAAGTACAAAGAGGAGTCTGGGCTATTGTGAAGAAGAAGATATCAGAAATGAGGAGACTCCTCGTTTACAGAGGAGACATGAACCAATGTGAGGGGGATGCTAGTGTATAATAGAGATGTGAAATTCACTAGTGCAAGGAGGAGTCTGGTCTATTGTACAGAAGACCACGGGCCATATTATCAAGAATGGCGATAACGTTATCGCCGCTTTAGCGGCAGGAAACTGCCCGTAAAGCGGCGATAAGGGGCTTGATAATATGCCCTATAGAATTTGATGTCCTTCACACCAGAACCTGGGCTCCTATTGGAATTCTATAGGGCATATTATCAAGCCCCTTATCACCGCTTTAGCAGCAGTTTCCTGCCGCTAAAGCGGCGATAATGCCATCGCCGTTCTTGATAATATGGCCCCATGTGTGAAAGCAGGAGACTTGTTTATAAAGGAGACATGCTCCAGTGCAGCACTTATTGTGCCAACTGCTTAAACAGCCCTCTAAAACATGATTCATTGCAGCCTGAATACAGTGTCACACTGCCATGTCGGCTTGGCATTTAAACCCCCTTGCCAAGCCTTAAACTCACCTTTTATTATATATAAGTCATCCCTAAGGTATGCCGTAGGTAGCTCATAGGGTATATGGACAAAAATAGAAAAATAAATATCGAGATGCAGAAAAATCGAGTTGGAAATATCGTGACGCACAAATTTTGTGTGCAACAATATCGTTGACAAGAATATCGATTTTAAGGTAAGTAATATTGCTGTTAAAAATATCTATGTTGTTAATATCGATGTTAAAAATATCTATGTTGATAACATTGTTTACAGAGCAATTGTTGTTAATAATATCCTTTTATGTATTTTAGTATATATTTTAATTGTATAGGTTATACATTGTTTGTATAATTATTGTTAATGTTTTTTAATATAGTTTATGCATTTTTAGTTGTTATTAATTTACTTTAATTAAATTTAATAGTTTATTGTCATTTTTAGTGTCGTAGTGGGTTGTTGAGTTTATAGGTGTATTGGGTGGGAAGTAAATTAATTAAAATTAAATAATAAAGAATTTTTAATTAATATCAATTATTTAACTGATAATTATGTTAACTGTGTAATTAATTTTTAAAATTAAGTTACATTTAAGTGCAGGTTATGGGGTGTGTAGGTGTATAGTTTGGGAAGAAATGTTATTGCAATTAATTAATAATTAATTTTTATTTATTTTTAATTATTTTATTGATAATTATGTAAATTGTGCAATAGATTTTTTTATTTATATTTTTGGTGTTGGTGGTGGTTTTTGTAAAGGTAAAAGGTGTGAAGGAAATGAATTATAAGAACGAATAATTAATGTTATTTATTAATAATTATGTAATTGGTAATTAATTGTGCGGATTGTGTAATTAAGATATTTTTAAGTCATATGTTAGGCGTGGGTTGTTTGGTTTGTGGGGTAAAGGGTGGGATGTTAATTAAATAAAATTAACTGGACTACACACCCTCCCTCGACCTATGCAACTCAAAAGAATCGTGGAGGTTTACTTACCCGGACTGTCCTCGGCTGCGACTCTGCTCGACACCAACGCTGCTTGGACTCCGACGGGGTTCCGAGGCTCATCATCAACGAGGCGGATCTGCTGCTGGAGGTTTTTGATCGCTTCCACGGTGAGCCCTGGTTGACGGTGCCGGTCCTCCCGTCCTCGCTGCCTGCCCCCTGCTGAGCACGATCTCCGGGCGCCAGGGGTTCCAAGATCCGTAGCCGCCACCCGGTGAGGCTCTCCCGAAGAGCTGGCGAGATCGGTGACTTTCCGGCACCTGCTGCTGTCGTTCCCCTTCCTGACGAGCCTGCCATGAAGCCCAACGGTGAACGACGCTCATGCCCGCTTGTTAATCCTTCACATCTGGTCTCGGCGAGGCAGATCTCGCAAATTGCGCTCGACAGCCGCGACCTCTCCCACTGCAGGGCATAGGGTGGAAACCTCCCGATACGTTGCACCGGGACGCTCGCAGCACAGACGGACGGTGCGGCGGGTCCGCAAAGTACGCACTGTCTTTGGGCCCTTAGGGTGAGTGTTACTCCCCATGCCGACTCGACTCATTCGGCTGGTCTACGTGGAGGGGAGCTTCCTTGCCCTACAGCCTCATCCTCTCATGTGCTACAGAGTCATGGCTGTATGAGACCGAAAGTCCCCCCCCCGGCCTTGTTTGTGATGGGCAACTGGTCGGTTCCGGTTCATTTTTGAAACATGGTGATCAGGCAGCGCTTGAACCGCCTTGCGAATATTTTTAGTGGCTGACTGATAACCCGGACTTGTTTCTGGGGACGCTGAACTGGACAATGATCCTAAAACATGGACGCCATTTGGATTGGTCGGTCGAAATTCGATCGCCATTTTGTCCTCCTTACTCAATCCTGGAACCAACCCTCCCTGATCCTGTTGCTCCAATAAGTGGGGAAAGAGAAAAAGGACTCTCTCCACCCCGCTCCTACGGTAGCCATCTTGAAAGGGAGTCAGTCATGAGGTTTAGCTATTTTAACATGCTCCTCATTACGGTTACTTTAGTCTAAGGGGCCGATTCCGATTCAAGCCGGAAATCTCCCCGACCGAGCCGGACCCGGAGAGATTCCCGACCGAATCGGACCCTAGCAGCCCGACCGAACGAGTACGATGCGCACGTATGCCATCGGACTCGATTCGGTCGGACTCCCATTGAAGTCAATGGGAGCCAGTCGTACGACGCGTACACGGGCTCCCATTGACTCAATGGGCACGACGCGAACAAGGGCGCCCCCTACAGCGTGTTCGCATCGATGCGGGTCGTGCCGTACATGCACGTGTAGGGGGACCCATGGGTCCCCCTGTGTGCGACTCGCGTGCCTACGCTTCCAGGGGGTCCGACACGGACCCCAAAGTGCGGCTCCGACAGCTCCTTGGAGCCGGACTGCGCGAGTCGGTCGGAGCGGTCGAGGTGCGCATTGTACTTACCCGGCCGGGGAACGTCTCCATTGCGCGGTGTGAGTCGTCCCCGTGCGAGTCGGTCGGAGCGGTCGGGTCCTGCGAACGAGTCGGTCGGAGATTTCGCGAGCGCACGCATCGTACTCGCTCGCCCGGACGCACGTACGATTCGGTCGGGAAATAGGGCTCCGAATCGGATCCGGTAAAGCCAAATCCGATTCGGAGCCCTACCGGCCGAGATCGGAATCGGCCCCTAAGTCTTTTTGTCCTTGATCTTCATTAGCCATTCACCCCGCACTCCTCCATACTAATTACCTGTCCCCCCCTTTTATGAGTCTGTATTGTTAAATTAAACTCCAAACCTTACTTAGGGGTGCTGCCATAACCAGCCCGCTTCCACTAGATTGCATAATATTTTGATTTCCATGGTATTCATTCTCCACCTTACTGAATAAATCAGTACCCTCCTTATTTTAGAAAGAGTCCTTTTCTTTGGCCGAATGACTATCCTATAATCGTTTAACCTGTAAAGCTGCTGGATACTACCTATCCAATACGCTAGCTGCACCCAAACACCCCTACCGCTATTTATAACATCATGCCCATCCTCACTGATTTACCTCATTTTGCTATTTTTATTTTTGGATTGTTTATGTTGTTCGTAACTTTTTCTGAATAGTTGCTAGTTGTTACTTACCTTTGCTCTATGTACACTCATAATTGGTCTACCTAATTTTGTCTTTCTTGGTTTTAAATTTTTAATTTTTCTGAATGTTATATAGCCTACCATTGAAGAAGACGTACAGCTGCACTTAGTACTTTTGTCTCCTTGTACTTTACTGATTTGTTTATTATTATTGTCTCACGGATCTGTGTATTATTATTGTTCCCCTCTGTTACATTCTTCCCCCTTCCTTTTCCCTATTTTCACTCTATTATTTTTCCCCCAACTGGTTCTACCTTTCCATACTCCCCTTTCTCAAGCTATTGACCCTATCTATTGTCTCTACTCCTGGACTCTCCCCCTTCTCCCATCTTCCTTTCCCCCTACTGCCTCCCACTTGAGCCACCTCATTGCACGGCCCCCACTATTATCTGGGGATATTACCTCTCACTGACTTCCCCCCGTCCCCCCCCTCTTTTATTCCCCATCCCCTCTGTGCCCCACCTCATTCTCCCTCCCGCACACCTTCCCCTCGCCCCCTGACCACACCAGTTGAGCCATCAGGCCTCCCCTCAACCATACTCTCGCGACACTGGACTCACCCATCACTAGGCATGGCCCTACCTCTTGGTCCATCCTTTACCCCCCAAACCTCTCCAAAAGTGGCAAAGAAAAACTTTAAACGCAAACTTCTAATATGCCACCAAGAAACCTTATTTGTTGACAACTACCTTAGCCTAACCTCCATCATAAAAACTAACTACATCTTCTACTCCAAACGCCCCTCTAAATGGAAAAGTATTTTTCTCCACCACCTTCCTATCACGAATTCCTGCAAAATCCCTTATGGTTTGAAACTATCCACCACTCCTTCACCTACTTTTCCTGGCGAAATCGACATCTCTATTTTCAAATCAGGAAATATCCTTATACAAGCCTCCGAAAACCACCTCACCATTTTTGAACACCACTTCAGCTCCTTATCCCATTACCTACTACCTACACTTACCTCTAACCTCTCAGCCTCCCAATCGCAGGATGCCTTTTCATCCCCTCCCACCTCTACCCCAACCCATCCTTTCCCTGACTCATTAATCATCAATGAAATCCCTGATTCCCTGACGTATTTTCCCCCTGCCTTATTAGCATCTCCCCCTCCTCCTGACTTTCCTACTACTCCCTTAGCCACCCAAACCCTCCCTCCTCCACATGTACCCCCTCCCCCAACCCCCGACGGCTCCACTAATAACTCCAATCTCCTTCTCTCCTAGTAACCCTCCTACAACTCCCTCAGCCACCCAAACCCCCCTCCTCCTCATGTACCCCCTCCCCCCGATCCCCTGACGGCCCCACTAATAACTCCAATCTCCTTCTCTCCTAGCAACCTTCCCTCCATTATCTAATTAACAGCCCTCATCACCCCCCCATGCTCCCTTTTCTTCTCACGACACCCAGTTGACCCCTGGGAATGCCCTCTCACACCCTTTAATTCCACTTCTATCCTGCAACCTAAAACCCCCTCACATCCCCCCACCTGGCATTCCCACCCTGTCCACACCCTAGACCTCCATCCCCGACCAGCATGGAACATACCCCTCTCCCCCCTGACCTCCAAGCCCCCTTCCCTATCTCACTTCTTACCCAGTCACTCCTCAATATTGAACTCCACCTCGCAACCCTCGTGTTAGAACTTTCTTCTCTCAGAAATGATGTCAACTCCCTCTCCTCAAGGAACCCCTTCAATCATACCTATCCCCTGGATTCCGTACAAACTAACACCGCACTCCATCACCAAGGGTATAATTCCTCTACGGCAATTCTCCTCCTAGACCGCCTTGCAGTAATTGTTTACTCAGTCCACCCTCCTCCCTGAGCCATCTTCCCTCCTCCGACCTCCTTGACCTCAATAAATCCCACTCCCCCATCACCTCGACTACGAACACCCTTTCACCTCATTCATCTATCCCTGTGATCCTGGGGACAAGTAGGATCCCTTCCTCCCCAGTCTCGCCTAGACCCCCACAACAACTCACCACTATCCATTCCTGTTCCCCCACAAAAAACGACCCTAAACCCCTCAACTGCATGCTGGTTAACTGTCGATCGGCAGCCTGTCATGCAACAGACGTCGCGGAAACTATCCTTAGTGAAGCCATTGACGTCGCCTTTCTCACAGAAACCTTGCTTAATGCCCACTCGTCATCAATCCTTGACCTGCTCTCTCCCCCTGGTTACTCCATCCTCAGAAAAGACAGGCTTGATAAAATTGGAGGGGGCCTTGCTATAATTTATAAAGAAGAACTTCAACTCTCACCTGTCCAGCACTATGACCATACTACTTTTGAATACCTTGGTGCTGAACTTATAGTTCAGGGTCCCCCCCTATTCGTCTACATAACATCTATCATCCCCCTGGTGACCCTCTTTCCTTTGTGGAATAATTGTCTGATCTCCTTATCCATTCATCGATTTCCAATTCTAGAAACCTCTTCCTCGGAGACTTTAACCTCCACTGGAGCAAAAATTACGATCCCTCGGTTAGTCTCATCAATTACTTACTTGATATCAGTGAATTGAAACAACTCTGCCATTCTCCAACACACTCCAAAGGTGCCACTCTTGACGCTATCATCACTAGCAAGGAACTGGCTTCTCTTGCCCACATCATCCCCATTGACTGGTCCGACCACCACCTCATCCTCTTCACGATCAACAGCTTTGTGCCCCCCACCAGCCACAAATACCATCAAACAAAAGAAATTGACTAGAAATCTTCACCTTATTCCTCCGGGCGAACTGGAGACTAAGATTAAAGCACATCTACGGCTTACTCCTCTCTCCCAAAGTGCTAATGACCTTACGGAACACTACAACAAATCCATTGTTGAAGTCCTTGACCAAATCGCCCCAGCCAAATTAAAACTGCAAAAACGTAACCCCTCCAAATCCTGGTTCAACACTGACCTCAACAACGAGAGACGCGCTCTTAGGCAGACTGAACGCACGTGGAGGCAACACCCTTCCCCCTCAAATCTTGTCCTCCTCAGAGCCGCAAGGGCCAACTACAAAAACACATCTTTAACGAAAAGGCCTCCTTCTTCCGTTCACAACTTGACCGGGCAAGAAACCGACCTAGGGAATTATTTAGCATTGTCAAAAACCAAGCTGCTTCAGCCCCCCCAAACTAATGGCTACAGTCAAGAGATGTGAAGAAATTGCTAGCTTCTTTTCGGATAAAATCACTAAGATTGATCAATCCTTCGTCTTAACTCCCCTCCCGCATAGCCTACCACCCCTCCTTAAAATCCCCTCTAAGTCTCCATCCACCCCTACCCTTCCCCCGGACTCTTCCCAACTCCCCCCCGTTGTCACCCCTTCTGAACCCTACTACACCATCCCCCAGCTAAAAAACATTGCATCCTGGAATAACTTCTGTCCAGTTTCAGAACGGGAAGTCCTCAACATCATCACCAAGCTTAAACCATCCTTGCACACCAGAGATCCCCTCCCTTCCTATCTTGTCCAAGACCTAAAACACATCATCGCCCCATATTGGACCACTATCATCAACTCCTCCCTAGCCACCGGTAGTGTCCCTGCTTCCCTCCAACTAGGACAAATTACCCCCACCATCAAAAACACTACAGTTGACCCCAATGACTTAAATAATCTGCGCCCTATTTCTAACCTTCCTTTCCTATCTAAGGCCCTGGAAAAATGTGCCCTGCTCCAGTTGGACAAACACATCGACTCATTCAACCTCTTGGATGCATTACAATCAGGTTTTCGAAAGGGCTGCAGCACTGAAACTGCCATGCTCAACATTATTGATGACATCCACCACTCCCTAGACAAGGGCGAATCCTCCCTTCTCATTCTCCTTGACCTCTCTGCTGCTTTTGATACTGTTAACCATGCTGCCTTACTCAATATTCTCAAAGACCGTTTTGGCTTCAATGGTGCTGTTCTCAAATGGTTCACCTCCTTTTTCCAACATAGAACCCAACAAATCAAAGTCAGCGATTGCCTTTCTAAACCTTTGCCGGTCTCCTTGGGCATCCCCCAGGGCTCTATTCTCTCTCCCACTCTATTCAACCTCTTCATGGAACCCCTCACCCTCATTCTTAAGCCAGCCGAAAATCAGTTACCACCTCTATGCTGATGACACCCAACTTTACTGTAAGATCAAATCCCATGCTGACGTTTTACACCTCAATGAGGCCTTGACTAAGATTCAATTTTGGTTCCATCACAACCACCTCAAACTCAACCCTAAAAAAACGGAAATCATTCTATTCTCTCCTAAAAACAACTCGCTCCCTATTCAACACAGGATCTCTGACATCAAAGCTCTCAACTGCACTCTTTCCATCTCTAACTCAGTCAAATCCCTCTGCATCAGCGTCGATCAGAGCCTCAGTCTTACTCCCCACATAAACAATTCGGCCAAAGGTGCTCTCTTCACACTCCATCATCTCAAGAAAATTAAACCCTTTATTCCTGCTGATGACTTTAAATCAGTGGTGCAATCATTGGTCCTGTCTAGACTCGACTATGGTAATGCCATTCTCTCTCGAACTCCTAAAGTCCACCTAGCCCCTATCAAATCCGTACTTAACCTTGCTGCCAGGCTTATTACTGACTGTGAACGGTTTGATCACATCTCCCCCGTCCTCAAAGACCTCAAATGGCTTCCTATTGAAGGCAGATCCACTTACAAGACTGCTTGCATCACGCACAAAGCCCTCCATCAAAGCACCCCATCTTACCTCTCTGATAAACTCCACAAAGCAGGCTGTACTAGAACAATGAGGAGCACTAACGCTCTCGTCCTAGTCCCTCCCTTATTAAAAAGAAATCAACACAGTCACGCTCTTTCTCTGGAAATGCGCCCTCCGTCCTGGAATGCCCTCCCTAAAGATCTACGTTGCAACCCCTCCTACCTCAGCTTCAAAAAGACCTCAAGCTGCACCTTCTCAACAAATACTGGGGTCCTTAATACCTTGTCACTGGACACTAATTCTTACCCCTGACCCGACTGTATAGGTCCCCTCTACTTATTATGTCACCCCCTTCCCCCCCCCCTTTTTTTTTTTGGGTAGTACCCACCTACTTCCACCTGCTTTCCCCTTACCCCTTGCCCTCCACAGTCGCCCTTCACTTTCACGCCCTCCCCCTCTTCATTTCACTAACTAACTTTGCTTTCTACCAGTCCTACTATCTTCGATCAGTTGTTTGACTTATGCTTTCCTAGTTAATTTACCTCATTTAAAAAGAATACTGTTTTTCAAATTGCCTTGTTTATTACCTCAATGTACAAAAGTTGTATTGCAATTCTGCATTACCAAACCTTGTAAAGCGCTCTGATACTCTTGAATCCAGCCAACGCTATATAAAACCTTTAAATAAATAAATAAATAAATAAATTAGTTCATTATTATTAGGGCTCCCGGTTTTATGGTATTTCTATTCTTGTCATTCCCGTCTGTATTTATCCATATTTATTTTTTGCTAATTTTACCTGTATTTATCCCTATTTATTTTAGTTTTTGTGAAAAAAATAACCTGAAATATGTATATTTCTACATTTACTTAACTAGTTAATGTTCAATGATATATACACACTCAGATAATAAAATATGTACTAATAAGAAAACAAGCAAATTTTAGTATGAAGGTTGTGCAAATATACCACGGTTTAAGGCTCATTACTAAAATTACTTTATTTTTTAATACCCTTACCTGTCAATCTGCACAGCTATTGGCCTGGCAGTCATGATTGACAGCATTTAGAATCACTAAAAAACAACCCAATTTCCATTTTTATCCACATATAAAAATAAATACAGACAGGAAAATAATACATTTATCTGTAAAAATCAGTAAAAGTGAGCCTTAATTATTATTAATTGTTTAGTTAATAATTAATTATGTTAATTATGTAATTAAGATATCTTTGCATTTATATATTAGGTGCGGGTTTCTGGGTTTGTAAGGATAAACGGTGAGAAGTTAATTAAGTATACTTATTTTAATATTAGTTAATTACTATTAATTCTCTAATTGATAATTAATTATGTAAATTGTGTAAATATTATAATTGTTACTATATATTTTAGGTGTGTTGTTTAGATTGTAGAGGTATAGGGTAGAAAATTATTTAAGTAATAATAAATGCAAAAATAGTTATTCATTCATTAAAAATGGTGATATTTCTTATATTATGTGCTTATTGTGTTATACTTTTTAATTGTAAATAGCATTATATTATTGGTAGTTATGGTTGTGAGAATATAGTGTGGCATTTTAATCACATAAATATTATTTGTTTTAATGTAAAATATTTACTAAACATTGCAATACATATGTAATTTTAAATTTTGTTTTAAATGTATAGATACATTTTTATATTTAAATATTTATATATTTTTATATTAATATTATTGTTCAAATATTTTATTTGTTTGAAGCGAACTACTCTCTCTACTGTTGCACGGACTGTAGTTGGAATAGTAAATTTACCCCTCGGCTATCCGACTCTTTCCTCACTGTTGTACAGACTGGAGTGGGAATAGTAAATTTTACCCCTGCTGAGTTTAACCCTTTCCCTACTGTTGCACAGACTGGAGTAGGAATTGTAAATTTTAAACCCTCCGCAATCTAACACTTTCCCTGCTGTTGCACCAATCAGAGTGGGGATAGTAACTTGTACCCCTCCTGCGTTCCCTACTGTTGCACAAACTGGAGTGGGAATAGTAAATCGAACCCCTCCTGAGTCCAATGCTTGTCCTACTGTTGCACTGACTGGAGTGGAAATAGTAGTTTGTACCCCTCCTGAGTCTAACGCTTTACCTACTATTGCACAGACTGGTGTGAAATAGTAAATGTTATCCCTGCCGAGTCCAATGCTTTCCCTACTGCTGCACTGACTGGAGTGGGAAGAGTAATTTTTACCCCTCCTGAGTCTTATGCTTTCCCTACTGTTGCATTTACTGGAGTGAGAATAGTAATTTGTAACCCTCCAGGGTCCAATGCTTTCCTTACTGTTGCACAGACTGGAGTGGGTATAGTAAATCTTACCCCTCCTGAGGTCAACGCTTTCCCTACTGTTGCACTGCCTGGAGTGGGAATAGTAATTTGTAACCCTCCTGAGTCCAAGGCTTTCCCTACTGTTGCACAGACTGGAGTGGGAATAGTAATTTGTAACCCTCCTGAGTCCAAGGCTTTCCCTACTGTTGCACAGACTGGAGTGGGAATAGTAAATGTTACCCCTCCTGAGTCCAATGCTTTCCCTACTGTTGCACTGACTGGAGTGGGAATAGTAATTTGTAACCCTCTTGAGTCCAACGCTTTCCCTACTGTTGCACAGACTGGAGTGGGAATAGTAATTTTTAAACCTCCTGAGTCCAACGCTTTCTCTACTGTTGCACTGACTGGAGTGGGAATAGTAACTTGTACCCCTCCTGGGTCCACCGCTTTCACCTACTTTTGCACACACTGGAGTGGGAAGAGTACATTTTACCCCTCCTGAGTTCAATGCTTTCCCTACTGTTGCACAGATTGAAGTGGGAGTAGTATATCTATAATTCCTACAATTTTATAGTTCTGTTTATATGGTTAAAATGTATATTATTATGATGTTTCTGTGTATTTAACAATATATTATTTTTATTTAGTAATATTTGTAAAATGTAATATTTTTATATTGTTTGCTCTTTATGTGCAGTTAAGTTGGTTTGTTTTTAAACATTTTTCCAGTTTATTTGTTATGGTTTTTAATTAATTGTGTGTGTGTGTGTATGTAAATTAATTAAACATAAAACAATATAAAAATATATTTGTTATAATATTAAACTTTACAAGAAATTAGTACATTGAAATATAAATTAAGATTATTATTTTAATAATTGTTTTAAAATATATGTTTAAATAAACAAACACATACATATATATGATTTAGTTTTAAATAAGTATAACATTTATATATATTTTTTAATTATTTAAATATATTTAATTTACATTATATTAGTGTTAAATGTTAATATATTTAGGGCCTTATCACGAGGACGGCAGTCGCAGTGGCCGTTTAACCACAGCTACACTGCAGGCTCACCCGCAGTATTACGCTTGTGACAGTTGGACCACCGCAGGACCGCAGCGTCCCTCGAGGATTTAGGATGCCGCGGTGGTCGAAAAGCTATCATGGCGGTGGGCTGCATGTTAGGCTCTCCTATGAGCCTAACAGCCCACTGCTGTGAGACCGCCACAGCATCGCCCGCCCATCATGGATTACAATCGTAATCCGCCTGTTGTGCGCACAACAGCGTTGGTAGTCCTCCTGCAGACAGCGCGGCGGCACAGGAGGCCTGCCAAACTAGTACTAAGGCCCTAAATGTTTAAGATTTTTAATTATATATTTATGTTAAATAACAATATATTTGTAATCGATATTAGCATACAACGATATTTTTAAAAATATTTTTGTCATTTACATTATAAGTATAGGAAAATGATATTTTGTACTCAATATTTTTGACACAATATTTATATACCACAATATTTGTGGCTTTGATATTTTTGTCATTGAACCGCCCATAGGGCAGGGTGTTGTGTAATTAAAAGGTAGGAAATGTACTTTTACCCTTTACTTGTCCTTTTAATGAAAAACTCGTAAATTCGTTTTTCACTACTGTGAGGTCTACCCCTCCCGTAGAATAACATTGGGGATTCCTTATTAACTTTAATAAACTTTAATTCCTATTTAAGAGGAGGCAGATATTTTGTGTTTGGTACCTATGGAATTGTAATGATAAACCCTCTTTAATGGTAAAATTTGAATTTTCATTTACATTTTGAAAATGCCACTTTTAGAAAGTGCAAAAACAACAATTGATGGACAGAATGCTGAACATTGTCGTACATTCACCCCAGTACAGAGATCTGGGCCTAAATCCATCGTTTTTTTGCTCACCATGCCATTCCAGTTTGGACCCAGCCATATGCAAATCAGTCTTAACCCTGCGCCCAATGGGAACAGTCCAGCCCGAACTGCCAGGCCAGGTCCTCCCTGGACTGGAAACAAGCATCCTAGGACCGGTTTCGGGCTTTCAGCCCTCATCAGCCAGGATAGCTTGACTCCAGTGGCATGGAGAGCACGGGACCCACGTCTGGGCATACCCGTCCCACTCGGGGTGACAAATGCAAAAACAACAATTGGCATTTTCCTGCCCTTTACACTTTGGGCCTCAAGGAGAGGTGTGGGTGTAGCGGCCAGGGCGGCTGACTCCGGAGCACTGGGCTCACGGTTTGATCCCCGGCGGCAGCTCAGCCCAGCACCATGTGACTCTGCGCAATAGCTTGCTTAATCTTCCCGACGGCCCCCAGCGACTTGAGACCCTTAGGGGTCATTAGTTTGCACTTTACAAATATTGGGTTATTATTATTATTACAATGGCAGTCAGTCGGATCAATGGCCACTATTGCAGCGGTCAGGAGACCAGCCGACAAGTTGGCGGCGGTCAGAACACTGCTTTTCGATATGACAGCCGTGCTGTTGGGTGTAAAGTGCTCCTTATCATGGCAGCTTGTGCTACGGCCAAGGAAAGGGCCGCAGCACAAGCTGCCACAGTACAGAGCACCCCCTGTATGTCCATGGGACAGGGTCCATGCAGATGAGTGTGGGGCACTACATGTGCCCTCAAGGCCACTTTACAGTGGCCCACAATGGAATGGGGGCCTGTTTGGGGGCCCCCATATCACTTTACGACACCCTTTTCATGGCGATCTTCTCGCTATGAAAAAGTTATCGGAAGGGGATATCGTAATCCCAATGGCAGCGCCTGCCTCTGCACTGCCGCCATTCAGGTATACGACTCCGACCGTCACCCCGTCGGGATCTCTGATCTTGGCAGAGGCGGCGGTCTTCTCTCTGACAGCTGTGGGTCCGACTACCGGAATTGTAATCCGGTGGTCGGACCGAAGGGCTGTCAGCAAACGGACAGCCACAGACAGCCTGTCGGTTGAGGTCCGACAGCCATTATAATCAGGCCCTTTGTGCTTGCCTGTCTTGGGTCACATGACTGGGTGTAGCTGACAGTTAGACTTTATTAATTCCTCACAGACAGTCAGCTAATATAGGGATTAAGTTTGCCTCAATGGGCCTTCAACTGGCAGGATAGGGAGGCGGAGCTGAGCACAGCCCCACTTGACCCTGAACAGGGGGTGTCCTGTCTCCTCACAATAGGCCTAACAACCCTGTATTGTCACTGCAGCCTTATTGGAGCCAGGACAGGGGAGTCAGAAAATTTCAAGGACTTCAAAAAACCTTTCTGGAAGCTTCTCTCACCTTCCAGGAGAAGGGCGCCAGCATATAAAACTAGAACCTTCAGAACCATTCTTCATTTTACTACTGGACCTATGGAAGGGCTCCCAAAGGATTGCTTGCTACTTTAACCTACTTTGAACTCTGCCAGACTGCTGCTGTACCTGGAAGAACTCCTTTGCTGCCTGGAGCCTGCCTTGAACCCTCAGAGACCAGCCCTGGTGTTGAACCCTGCATCTACAACTGCACCGAGGGATACCAGAAGTGACTCTAAGGGCTAGTTTGCTGTTCAGGGCTCCTGTTCAGAGCCACAGGGACATAACAGGCACCCACTATATTGAACTTGCACCTGGAGCCAGCCTGAGTAAGTCCTGATCCCCCAAGAGATCTCCATCCACTCCTGGTTCCTTGGTTGTGATGCTAAAGGTACCCAGATGGCCTAGTTCCAAAACTCAGGACTTAGACAAAATTTGACCAACAAGTCCTCTTAGAACAAGGAGGAGACTGGGACCAACCTGCTCACCTATTCTCCCGAGGTGCATTACCGGTCGGATTGACTTTGTGGCTTCTTCCGCTAAGTTCTTCTCCGTAGCAAATTCATTTTGGTGGTCCTTCGCCAAATGGGTATCTGACCTTGTGGAGTTGTCTTTAGCTACAGCCCTCTGCTTCATCCGGCTGGATATGTTCGACTTCCATTTTGGATTCGAAGTCTGAATCCAGAAATCTTCCCCGTAGCTTTGCTCCCCGACCATCCAACTATGATGCTCCCTCATCGGACATTCCTGCAGCATTGCCACGCTGAACTTCTACCTCCTCGCTCATTTTTCTTCCAAACTTTTTCTAAGGCCGAAGGTAAATGCTGACCAGGCCAAATTCACTCCATGCATCTGAACTGCACTCCATCGTGGTCGGCCTTAACATTCGACTTTGACCCAGTTTAATGCGACCAGATGTCTGCTGTGGATGCTTTGATCTTTTAAGTGCTATTTTGAACCTTAAACTTTAAAAATTCATAACTCCGATTTTACTGATCGGATTTTTGTCATTTTGGTGTCAAATTATTTATTAAATTGTACTTTATTTTTTTTAATTGGTTAGGGATTTTTTTTGCTTTTTATTTTCACCTTTGTACTATTTGTGTCCTGCATAAAAACTTTACGCACTGCCTCTAAGTTAAGCCTGACTGCTTGTTGTGCCAAGCTACCCGGGGTTAAGCACAGGTTAATTTAGTGACTATTTGTGGTTAACCCTGCAAGGGATTGTGGCTGTTGCTTGACCAAGGCTCACACCCTAGTCAACCAACAACCCAATTTCTCACACAAGAGCTGTAAGCATGTGCTCATAAGCCAGTCAGATCTACAGGGTCATAAAAGGGGTACCATAGCACAGATGAAAAATGTCCTGCCACAGTATTCCGATGTTCTTAATTATCTTACATCCAGATTCCACTGCTCTGGGTATGATAATATCCTCACGCATCCGAGAGGCAGTTCTTGACCAGCTCCTGTAATGAAATCATGCAATGCAGTGCAGCAACTACTGTTGCACCACCCATGGAATGCCCTTTTGACAAAAACTATCACAAGGCAGCACATTGTGCAGTTTTGCGTTGGATTATAGATCTCACCACAACACTTCGCGTTGGGTTTGTGTTAAAAAAGTAATGCACACCCAACACAAAGGGGCCGATTCCGATTCGGGCCGGAAATCTCTCCGACCGAGCCGGACTCGGAGAGATTTCCGACCGAATCGGACTCTGGCAACCCGACCGAATGAGTGCAGAAGCGCACGTATGCCATCGGACTCGAGTCGGTCGGACTCCCATTGAAGTCAATGGGAGCCGGTCGTCACAACGCGTGCGCGGGCTCCCATTGACTCAATGAGTGCGAGGCGGACAAGGGCGCCCCCTACAGCGTGTACGCGGCAAGCGACTCGCGCCCGTACACGCACAGGTAGGGGGACCCATGGGTCCCCCCTGTGTGCGACTCGCGTGGCTACGCGTACAGGGGGGTCCGACACGGACCCTCAAAGTACGTCTCCGACTGCTCTTTGGAGCCGGAGTGCGCGGCTCGGTCGGACTGCTCGCGGCGCGCATCGTACTCACCCGGCCGGGGAACGTCTCCATTGCGCGGTGCGAGTCGAGTCCGAGCCGAGTCGGTCGGTGCGGTTCGACCCGGAGACGCAGTCGGTCGGAGCGGTCGGGACGCCCGGACGAGTCGGTCGGCGAGTCGCATCGTACTCGCTCGCCCGGACGCGCGTACTGAATCGGTCGGAAATAGGGCTCCGAATCGGATCCGGTTAAGCCGAATCCGATTCGGAGCCCTACCGGCCGAGATCGGAATCGGCCCCATAGTGTTTGTAAATCTGGGCCCTGGTGCATTTCGGACATGCACAGGCTACACACTGGTGCCTCGGTTATGGAGGGATCATAATACCTATATGGAAGCATCCACCAGTCCTGCACGATAACTGCACAGTTTCCAGGTATTAGGCAGATATAGTGAATACATTTTTTACATTCAGGTAGTGCACAATTCATGCTGGCTACGTTGCAGTTCATACATAATTCTGATTAATTAATTTACGTCTCTACGTCTCTAGAGAAGGTGGCCGTGGCACTGTATTGTGGGGTGTCACTCTGAATTATCATTGCCTGCCGGCAGCTTGAGATGAGTGAGGTGACTTCTCTACATATAAAAAGGGTGAGCATTCTAAGAATGAGGATGCTATGTCAGGTTAGTGATGGGAATTGTGCCATTTGGTGGAGGGGAAAGGTTCCTTTTAAGAGAATTGGATGCTTAAGTTCAATTTGTTTTCTTTGATTTCCCTTGTCATAGTTGAGTGGTATTTTATAAACTGATGCTGGTGATACAATGTCGTTTAAAGCAATGAAAAGAGATGTACTTGATTGTTACTTGACAAGTTTCGTAACTGAGTTTGGTTTCGAGCCAAAGGAAATGAGTTGCTTGTTGCGTTGTTGCCACAGCATTGAAATCCACGCCCCAGCAGAATGAGTCTTACATGCTGTCAATCTGACCACACATGGATGTGGTAAACATTGCCACAAATTGCAAAAGAAGGCTACTATAAGCAGTGCACAGTTTGTGGCCTTTGTATTCCACAAGTTCGATCCATCATGTCACCAGATACAGCACAGAGAGCATGTTCTGTATTGTGACCCACCTTGTAAAGTTGTCAGAGTCACCGTTTCTCTGTGGGGATGTCTAGACTTTACTGCTGCTCCATCTTGCTCATGTTGTACCCTGAGGAGACTAGGAAGCGACTCCTGAGGACACAGGGGTGAGGGGGAATTGGAAAAGACATACATCACTTCGTATCACCCTCTAGGACCTGGGATGGATCCAAAAGTAAATAAACAACATTTATTATATAGACTTCTGAACTGGACTATCCAGAGTGCTGTGTATGATATACCTTTTAGAGCTGGATATCACTTTGTAGCTATGTGTGCTTGTGAATACAAATGACTTGCCTGCAACATACACCATGAAATGTTTGCATAAAGTCTAATTTTCGGTGGTTCAGTGTTATATGCATTCAGAACATAAACCTTCAACTACTTTGATTAATATTGAATGGTGCCACTTTGCAACAAAAAAATGTAAATTTAGTTGAGCAGAATCCGTCATGAACCAATACCACCTTTGAAGAAATGTCTATATAGACAGTTTGCAGTACTCCACTTACAATCAATTTCACTGAAGAGAGAATTTTCCAGAGATGATCATAGCACAAATCGCTCTTTAAACTGAGCAGAATGTGAGCTGATAAAATTGATTATTGGGAAGTCAGGTTCTTCAGGGTATACACCTTGCTATTCTAGACTTAAAAATGGGTGCCAGATTATAGTTCAGGTTTGTTCTCGTTTGCGATGTGATTCTCACCATGTGGATGCCACCTTGGTTTGGGAAAGAAAATTAAAGGCAAACCATTTCATCTTCCATCTTAGAAGTATAGAATTTTACAAAATCAGCATTTGATAATTAATATGTGGATTCATTATTCAAGAAGGAATTATAAATGTACTTAATGCCTTTTTCCATCTAACTTGATTGGCCCCCATGACAAATGTTCTCCTACTCTGACCCCAACTTATGCATACTGTGTTCATGTGTAGGGTTTAAAGTACCTAGGGGCAGATTTACAAGTCCCCTGCGCCACCAGTACGTCACTTTTCGTGACGTACTGGTGGCGCATGGGGCTCCTCCAAATTTACAAGGACAGGAAAAGCCACCCTGCGTGACTTTTCCTCTCCTTGTAAATATGGCCCCTTCACACACAGCACTTTGCGTGGAAGGGGCGTTCCATGGGTGTTGATGTGGGTGTTCCCATGCAACACCCATGGAACAAGACACATCTCCAGATTTACGAGAAATCGTAAATCTGGAGATGCGTCTGAATGCTACGCCACCCTAGAGGTGGCGTAGCGGCGCAACGAGGAGAAATGTTTTCATTTCTCCTCGTTTTCCTCTTTCAATGCGTGCTGCATTCTACAGCACGCATTGAAAGCGGAAAATGCCTGTAGTGATTGTTTTTGTGCAGGAAGGTGCTCCTTCCTGCACAAAGCAATCTCCCACGACGCAGGCATCCTTGCAACATGGTGCAAGGGTGCCTGCACCAGCGCATGGCTGCAGTTTGTGCGCCAGCGCAGGGGGAAGCACAGAGATGCGACATATTCTTGTAAATATGTTGCATCCCTGTGCTTCGGAAGTGCCGCAGCGTGGCGCAGCCAAAGGGCTTGCGGTGCCACGCTGCGGGACTTCCTTGTAGATCTGCCCCCTAATACTTAAGCCATGTGTCATCCTCATACACAAATCTAACACATGGTACACTATATCTAACCCTTTCAACCCTTGAACTATCAAACTACCGCCTAGTGCCCCAACTACCTTTCACCTGGGAATAGTGGCATGTCAATCTCTCAACCACTTTAACTTACAGCTCTACAATCTGTTGAAATCCATTCAGTGGGATTTCAGTGCTCTTCAGTCACATGCAGCTCATTTCATAACTTCATCTAATTACAATTGTCAATACATCGCTAACAGGGCGATAGTTTTTGGTTTTAGGCCGCATTTAGACAACTGCTGTTAGCGTCAGTTCTTGTACATATACCCCTCAGTTCTATGACCACTCCTTAAATCTCTACTCTCCACCTATTTGTTGACATCATCTCATCACAGATGACTCTCAGATCTTTTTCTCATGTCTGACTCTCTCAGTCCTCCTAAAGTCATGGATATCAAACTGCCTTCCAGCAGAATGTGTATGGATGGTCTAAGACCAAACTCAATCTACTGCCTTTCCAATACCCTGACTATTGCTTCATTTGATAGAAGTCTTGAGATTCTTTTATGTGCCTCTGTGCAAATTGTATCTTTCATTTGTACCTTGGCCCTTCCAGCATGGAATCAAGTATACAATATATGAATGATTTGTTAATGTATCAATAAATTCATTTATATTGATCAGAACCAATGCTCTGATCAGCTTACTAGTATATAAGGAACTGGATTGCTGAAATAGTCTGCTATTGGACATAACTTAGCATGTCTTGTCTCCATTAGACTGTTGTAGAACTATGTACCCTCAAAGCACACTTCTGTCTCTTCCTGGATTATGATCGTAAAATTAAAAAAATATCAATTAGCAGTCAGTAAAAAAATCTTGTAGAGGTGATTATCACATGATTCTTGAAGAATGTGGATCTGAAACCCTGCTTCTAATTGTATCTATATCATACCTTATTAGCTCACTTCATATCACCACCAGCTGAGATGGCTAGATGTATGCTTTTAAGGCTATGGTATCAACTCTGGTGCCACTGCTTAGAAAGTGTTCTTTCAGATAGTGATGGCTGCCTTTCCAAAGTTGGTTGAGGATTACAGCCTGACCTCATCCACTGTAATAGGGCTTTCAGTAGGATGCACGATTAGTGAGAGTAGGTCTGGTGCTCAATTAGAGCTCTAGCTCTGACCTTAACCAAAGTGTCTCTCAGAGGTGCTTGATTGAAACCTCAGTGGGTGGTTTACCTGTGCCTAATTTGTAAAACAATATGTGCCAGGGCTCTCACCAGAATGCCACTGTAGCTTGCACCACACATTGCCTCTGCCATGCTGCCAATGATAGTAACAACTCAACTACTTACCATCACCCTCCTACAAGTGTGACAATTCAGACTATTACAATCCCCCAAAGCTATAAGAATGGCTTGGGTGGCAGGTAATAGTCATTTTTAATGTACATTGACTTAATAATTAACTGCTGTTGTGGGCATCTCTAAATTAGCCAGTCATAAGCGCCAGTGCTGACAATTTAGTGCCGGTGTTAAGCATCGGAAACCACTGTCTCAAATTAAGCAGTGATGATAACATACATTCTCCTTCAAACAGGCCCCCACCTATACCTTCACACTGCATTATGGAGTTTTTGATTTTCTGATATTCAGGCATATACTGCTATGATTTTTACTGTCAGAAACCCTAACTTGGTATGTGTTGGATCTCCGTAGGTGATCATTGTAGCAGACTGTGCCTTAGAAGAAAGAGAAGGACAGAGCTGTTGACATCTGTTGAGTGCTATTTACATTAAATGCACCCTCTGCTTCTCGTGCAGGTCAAACGATTTCAACTAAATTGCTAGTATTACATACCACCTGTGATGTATCTCACTCGCTCGCTCACTCACTCACATGTTTCTCACTCACTCACGTTTCTCATTCATAACTTCATCACATACTAAAATTATTTGTACAGACGTGGGTTCTATATGTTAAAAACTCCAGTTTGTTAACTTGTGGACATCTGTATGTTGCAGCTATGTTGTGGACTGACACCCCATAACAGAGTCACACCCACTGAAATGGTTTTTTGCAAACGGCTTTGAGTTGTAACTTGCAGTGCCCATCTATTATATGTAGTCTGATTAAGAAAGACTATTGTCTGATTTTGCCTACACTCCGATGAGGTAGCAATGTGGTTGCTAGTCCCAAACTCAATTAATTTGATTTAATTGGTGAGCAAGAGGAACTGTACATTCCATTTTGTCTATGGTGTACCATGAGTAATGCTTTACTGTGCACAATGTGTTAATTGTGCTTTTACTCTGTCTTCAGAAATGGTATTCAGGCATATGTTATAAAGGTGAGAGTTGCTGCTTTGTATTGAATTCCTTAACATACTTTATGATTTGGAACATTTATGCTGCACCCACAGACAGAGCAAAGACCCCAACTCGTAATAGGCCCTGTTTGACCTGTCAGCCTTAGGGTGCTCTTCCACCAAACCTTTTGCCTACTTACCTTAGTTTTTGTGCTGTGTTGGCCTTAGTACTCTGTGCACTTTACTACAGCTACCCAGTGAGAATATATGACATTACAACGCATGCAATTACAACGCATGGTTTTACAACGCAGTCTTTACATCGCAACTACCATTACAATGCATGATTTTACAACGCATGCCACTACAACGCATTTTTTAAAACTACCATTACAGCGCATTCCATTACAACACATACCATTACAACGCATACCATTACAACACATAATACTTTTAGGGCAACAATAAGGTAAGTGTTGGATAGCGTAGGGGTAAAAATTACTATTCCCACTCCAGTGAGTGCAACAGTAGGGTAAGTGTTGGATAGTGTATGAGTAAAAATTACTATTCCCATGTACCCCAAAACCCATACCCACCCTCATACTAAAAAATCTCCATTACTTACCTTATAATGCATTGTAATGGCATGCGTTGTAATGGTATGTGTTGTAATGGCATGCATTGTAGTGACATGCGTTGTAATGGCATGCATTTTAATGGCATGCGATGTAAAGCCAGTTGCGTTGTAATAGTTGCGTTGTAAAGGTAGGTCGTTATAATGACTGCGTTGTAATGGATGTTTCCCCCCAGTGATAAAGTGCTTGTGCTCGCTCCCCTAAACATTGTTTAATTAGCTTACACCTGACTGGCATCTTTAATTTACTTATAAGTCCCGTGTGGAGTGGTATACCATATACCCAGGGCCTGTAAATTAAATGCCTGCAGCACTTATTGTGCCACCCACTTCAGTAGCACCTTAAAACATGTCCCAGGCCTGCCATTGTAGGCTGAATGCAATTTTAAAATGCAAATTCGACTTGGCATGGTAACCCCCTTTCCAAGCCTTAACCTCCCCTTTTACTACATGTAAGTCACCCCTAAGGTACGCCCTGGCTAGCCCACAGGACAGGGTGCATTGTAATTAAAAGGTGTGACCTGCTAAGCCTGCCAAAAGTGCCTCAAGGCCCTCTCCTTCATGACAGGGGGGAGAGTCACCAATTTCCTCAGACCTGGGAGCTTCATTTTTATGCCCTGAATTGCCCAGGGTTGAGAGTCAGTCAGTGACACCTTGTCACAGAGTGGGATGGGGTCGCAGTCTCACTGACCCCATCCCACTCTATGATGAGTGAAAGACTGCTGCCTTCCCTGAACTGAAGGGGCCATTCTAAAGATAGTTTTAGATTGGCTGTTGCATCATCAGGTACTTTACCTCTTGGTGCCCCCCCACCTTTTTGTTAATAGGTTAGAACATCATAGTCTATTATAGTGTAGAGTTTTATTTTTATTAGGTCCTGAAGAATTGCCACTAGATCTTCCTGACTAAACAGGCAAGAAACATGTTGACCGCACAAGATTGAGCATAACACGCTGCAGGATTTTTGCAGTGAGTTGCCAACTTCATTTTTAATCAGGGGGAAGGCAGGATCATTAAAGTTTAATTTACCTGACTCTTCTATTTCCCTGTTTTAGTTCACACAATTGCACACCTACACTTTTAAGGCCCCTCACACCCACCGCACCATACGGCAAGGAATAAAGATCTCCGCCAAAGAGCCCCTGCATAGGGTGCCCGTCGGGTATTGCAGCGCCGACCCGACGAGGAGCATGCCCGATGATGAAGCATGACACCCAGCAGGCTGGGTGTGTGAGGGCACTCATTCCGAAAGGAAGGACTTCCCAGTCCTTCTCCTTTCCTACTAAATTTTCTCTTTTTGTAGCCAGGGACCTTGCCAGTCCCCTGCCCTGCACAAATAAGCACCACAGCAGTCTCGTGGTGACGAGGCGAGAGAAACGCCAACTGCAGCCTTTGCCAGCACAGCGGAGACTGGGCCAGGGGAGGAACTCAATCTCTCAGACTCCCTGATCTCCCTTCGTGATTCCTGCGTGCCTGGAGGTGCACATAAGCACCACAGCAGTCCCACGGCGGCGAGGGGAGAGAAACGCTGACTGCAGCCTTTGCCAGCACAGCAGAGACTTGGCCAGGGGAGGATCTCAATCCCCCAGACTTCCCGGTCTCTTTTTATGATTCCTGCACGCCCTGAGGAGCAGATAAGCACCACAGCAGTCCCGCGGGCCAAGGGCGGGCCCATCCATGCCCGCAGGAGCCCGGTGGAGGCTGGGCTGGCCCCCCTCCCTCTATAATCTTTGCCCTAAATTTCTAGTGTAAACATGGGGAAGTAAAAGACACTTGCCTCAGAGGAGGTAACCGTGACTGTGTTAGATAATTTTTTGGCCAAGGCAACAACAGCCTTAGAAAAGGAGATCGCCCTCACTGAAAGGAGACTATCGTTGAGGGGGGGCAGGACAGGGTACCATTACAGATAATTCTTCAATTCGGGGGGGGAGGAGCGACACAGGGATGAACTACCTGAGCTCTCTGAGGCCACGCTGTCGCTTTCTGAACCCTCAAAGGCTGCCCCTACAACTAACAGGACACCGCTATTACCAAGTCTATCTACATCTAATGGTAAAAGTAAAAGAGGCTCTATGAAACCTTCCTAAGAAAACTAGAAAGGCCGCTCCAGCTATGACATCCCCCCACAGTAGTGGCTCGCAAATTCCGGCTCTTACCCCTCCATTAAATTGGGTCGATCTTATGAATACCTTTATACAGTTCTCACAGCCGATTTATGCTGCTAGTTCTAATCCTTTTCCTCTGAATGTGGCCAATCCTCCTGCAGCTTGTAAAACCTGTAATTTTGATTTTTATACTTTGTGTTTCAATTGCAAAAACATGCTACCCGGTCTTGTGTCAGATCAAATGGCCCCTAACATTACTGGGCCCCCCGTATTGCTAACCAGATGGTCCCTAGGTCAGAGTCTACAGATATGGCCTATAGACACTCCTCATCACAGACGTCTACTTATCACCTTACTGGAAAGGGACAAATCTTACACTCTTCTAGGGTAGAGGTCAATCCAAACCCTCCGACTCTCCTTTCCCCTGACAGACCAAAACAACAGTTTATGAACCTTCCCCCAGCAGTATGTCCTTCTGTCTTAATTCTATTTAATGTTCCTTTACTCCGGCCCAATCAAAATGAGTCCACATCACAGCTTTTGGCCAAAGCTCGTCACTGGGTATCTCAAAACTCTAATAGTGTCCATCTTATTCAAAATCTCTTGATTATGGCCAGAAATCCTTGGATTGGGCCAGATGTAAAAACAATTCTAAATGACTGTGTCATCCTGAGCTTTGACAACCAATGGCTAGTGAGAGACCTATTGGGGCGCTTACCGGCTGCCCCTTCACATCAAACCCAGATTTATATCGTCCCTCTGGGCTTTTTCTATAGGCTTCCTCTAGCCCGTAGTGTTGTATTCCGCTTTAGGGGTCCGTATATAGGTTTTCCTGAATCATGTCCTTATATAGGCACAATTCGCATTGCCCTTATATAGGCATAGAATCCCTGTCCTTATTTAGGCATTAACCGTGCACTCCAAATACAGGCATGGTCACCGACATCCGTCCACCCTAACGTCACAACGAGTTCTTAGAAACCAGACCCTTAAGCTTCGGGAGTTCCCCTAGCACAGGACTATTGATTTCTCCAAGAACTCATCTATTATGTATGAACCGTTATACCTTAAGGGTTCATTCCTGACGTCTTCCTCTGTCCGACTTCACGTCAATGCTAACATTCCAAGACACCTACCAGGTATAAATATACCTTCCCTTGCCAAAGCAAGTTAGAGGAGACCTCGACTTCAGAGGAGCCCGTATCCCGGCCTGACGCACTGAGAAGACGCTGTCATTCCTGCACGCAGACGAATCCAGCTTCCAGTGTTCTGACTCCCTTCGCGGGGTGTTAGAGTTCCAGATCCGGCAAGAGATTCCCACCTCTCTCATTCTCAAGGTATGGAGCTGACTAGAACCTAGAGGGACTCTTGGCATACCATACTTGGCATACTAGACTTAAACATACTCTTAGTATACCAGACTAGAGAATACTCCACCTACTTCTACCTTTCCCTACACCTAGACTAGGTTAGGTACATTGGGGTAGAACTAGCTTAGAGACGCATCGTATGAGTACTCGCATTTTTAGCTCATATTATTTATGTACGTGAATATATGCTAAAAGATAATGCTAGCGCAGTATTATTTATTTCTACTGCTTACGCTGTACATTATTTATCTTGCATACTGTCTTGTGATCATAACAGCACATATCTCTTACACGAGAAACAAGACTGTTCAATAAACCCTTTTATTGAAACGCCCGTCTTTCCTTTCTGTGTAACTCTGTAGAAACTAAGCATGCACGATTGACTGAGTGAAACTGTTATCTATTGTTTCCACGATTCTGAGACGTGTTCCGATTCTAAAGGGAAACAAAAGTTGTCATGTTTTTCGGTTGCCAGAAACTACTCCCTTCTTGTTCTCAAGGAGTTTCTAGTGGCCTCTGAGCTAGCTGGCACAAGTAATTAAGTTTAATATACTCGATAGGGACATACCGACCTTAGTCCTATGTCAAGCCTATAGGTTATATTATTCCAATGCGCAGAGCCTATTAGGGAAATAGGAACTACACTACATGGCGCCCAAACGTTTGGTAAGGCAGTAATTTAACGCTAGATACTGAGTTACTCAGTCGTGCTTTTCTCAGAGACCCCTACTCACATACTCCATAAGACGTCTGGAGTGGGTAGGGTTAAATATCCGCCATAACTAAATAGGGAAGCACCCTATATATTAGTTGTTTGGTTTGTTCAACGTTGAAGGATACAGTGTTCCAAAATATTGTGCACCTTATCTTTTTTGTTTCCTTGAAACTTGTTCTACATTTTTCAAAAAACAAAATGTCCACAAACGGGGACAATAACACCGGGAACGGTGGAGCTGCGGCTGACCCAGCCATAGCAACAGTTTTTAACTTTACAGGTTTAAATGAACCTGAGGAGGGTGTTATAGACATCAATCCAAACTTAAGAAGAGCCATCACTCTAAAACTTATAAAACATGGCCTACCACCAAGAGGCGGTAGAGCAGTTTTCGTGATAGAGGCACACGAATCCTTTCAGACAGAGGTATTCTATTCATGGGTAATATTTCCTGAATCAAATTCAGTAACAAGACTGTTTCACTTCTACAAAGAAGATGAACCACCAGAGGAATATATTCCTTTCGAGGATATTGAAATTCCACTAACATACCAGGAGCATCAGCTCTGGTTTAAAGGCGCCCTAAAACATCACAAAAACATTACCAGGCTCGGTCCACTAGGTAGACCAGGAGCAACATGGCCGATTCTAGCCGGCTACACTCCTCATCCTGACATCGAAATAATGTCAGACGAGGAACTACTTACTCAACTTACAGAGTTAATAAAAATCTACAGACAATTAGTCCAATATGTCATGCGGACTTTCACAGTCCAACCACCATTAACCATTCCAAATCAAACTCCTCAACAGGGGAATACACTAAAAATTACACCACAGACTCTATACGCAGTCATGGGTAAAATGCCCACAAAACGTGAGCAAATTCCATTCTGGATAGCTCAAAAAATTACTCAAATTGAAGCAGTATTTCCAAATACTAGCCCTTATGAGAAACACAGAATACTAACAATCTGTTTACCAATGGGGATCACACCACAACTGGAAGACTGCACCACTTGGGGCTCAGTCTTTGCTGCCATCTATACTAAAACACATGGTATTCCGTCAATTGCAGTAATACCTGATGTCCTGAAACAAATTCAAAACGAATACGGGGCAGAGCCTGCTCTGAATTTAGGTATGAAATTACTGAAAAATTTCGACCAGGTCTCAACAATAATATTATCTAATATTAAAGGGGAGGCAGCAGCAGTGGCGATCCGCCAACGATTAAGGGAATTCGATGTTACAGAACATCAAACAGAACTACCCAGAATAATAGAACAATCTTATGCAGAATTAGGCAGAGATAGTTTGGGTGGAAGACCATTGAAGCCAAAACTATCTGAAAGTCCTGAGAAGGACTCTATTAAACAAACTCCTACATCTTCTAAAAAGAAGTGGGAAACTAATAAACAAAATTCAAACGAGAAACGTTCTCAATCCCGAGGTAGGTCTCCTCAAAAGGAGCCCTCTGAAAGGAGGTATAACCTCAGGAATAGGGATAATTTGAAAAAGCCTGACAGGTATCAAGATACTGATACACGTTCCTCTCGTACCTTTCAGATATCGTCACAGACATCGGAAAGAAGAGGACGGTCAGAACATAGAGAAGAACGCGTGAAATCGAAAGACGACAAACACGTTCCGAAAAATAAATCAAAACCTCAATTCTCAAAAAAGAAGGTAGCAGGTCTGAAGGTCAGACATGCCGAGGATACTGAGAACACAACTCAAGAACGGAGAATGGGCTCAGACAATGCTGGACAGTGCAGCAGAAGTCACAATAGCTCGCCAGAACCTGAAGGAACTTCTGGAGATAGTGGACTTGAATGAGTACATTACAGTTGAGACTGTAGACACCAGGGTTAGTACTCCACAAAAGTTATATGAAATAACACTCCGGATGGAGGGAGACATACCTAGACAGGTGAAAGCACTCTTTTGGGAAAAACTTTCAAGGGGTTATGATATACTTCTAGCAGAAAAAGACTGGCCACCACAATTTGTCAGGGAGTGCCCACATGGCGAGGACATTATTATGCCTGCCTTCTCCAACCATATTCCAATTCACCTAAAATATACTTATGCCAGGAAATGGGCAGTTGCCCAGGCCCCAGCATTATACAAAAATCATGTAGGATGGGATGAGGACTCACCTCACCATAAAATACATCTAAAAAATGAACCTACTGCACAAAGGCAGTATCCAATAAAGCAAGAAGCTAAAAAACAGGTCAGGGAGATCTTAGATCAACTTGAATACCAAGGGGTGATTGAAACATGCACCTCTTCAATGAACAATCCTTTGTTTCCTGTCTCCAAACCAGACAACACCTATCGTCTAGTTTTGGATTACAGACACTTAAACACTTGTTCAAAAACATTTGCAGTGCAAAATGCACATAGTACAGCATTAATGAATAACATTGTGCGTAAAAAATATAAAACCACATTGGATATCTCAAATGGTTTCTTTTGTCAAAACATAGCACCTGAAAGCAGGTACTTAACAGCTTTCTCAATAATGGGGACCCAGCGTCAATTTTGTCGACTCCCACAAGGGTTCAAGAACAGCCCGGGGTTATTCTCAGCGAGGGTAACGGAGTTACTACAAATTTATGATAATGAGGCATTGTCATATGTCGATGACATCTATCTGACAGACGATGACCTGGACAAACACTTGAACAGGGTGAGTACCATTATACTGGGCTTCGCCTCTGAGGGCTATAAGTTCAACTTTAAAAAGTCCAGAATTGCCCATCTCAATGTCCTCTTTCTAGGATATGAGCTTTCAAGTGAAGGCAAGAGCTTGGCAGCCAACTTTTTAGAAAGGTGTGCGCTGCTCCAACCTCCAAAGACGCTGAAAAATTTACAATCCATCCTGGGTTTCCTAAATTTTGGAAGAACTTACATTCTAAATTACGCAGAAAGGGTTAAACCTCTCTACGCATTAATCAAACCTGATTTTTCAATCAAAAATTGGACACAGGAACACACAGAAATCTTGCGTTCACTCCAAGCTAACATGTTAGCAACAAATCACTTACAAACACGCGTAAGTCAACGCAATTTAGTGATCCGAATAATTTCGGGTCAATGCGGATTCACCTACTTAACATTTAATGAGGGTGAAAAAGTACCAATTGCATACAAATCACATTTGTATACACAAGCAGAAATGCGCTTCACTTCAACTGAAAAAATACTGACAGCAGTTCAAACTGCAGTAGCAAAAGAAAGAGCTCTAGCCCAAGGGAAACGCATTATTGTCGTAACCCCAGTTCCGGCCTTAGAGGCGGTAACTAAAGCGAGCATTCCAAATGCTAAAGCATTACATCCGAGATGGATACAATGGGTTAATTCTCTTGCTGCAACAGATGTTGAATATGTTTTTGATCCTGATTTAAAAACACAAGCGTTCCTGCAATATGAACATGAATGTCCTCTGCCCACTGAGATTCTGCCTCTCGATCAGTATGAATTCATAATTTACACTGACGGATCCGCACAACCCGCAACAGGGAGTAAGCAAGCTTACAGTGCAGCGTGCGCAATCGTTAAAGGTCGCATGCGCGATGGCAACTTCAGACCTATGGTCACAAAAACCCAATCTCTAGGAGATTGCACAGCTCAGCGAGCTGAACTACAAGCATTCAAACTGGCACTTGAAAGTACAGATCGAGAATTCCCCACACTAATAGTGTGCGATTCTTTCTACTGTGTACAGTCGTATAATGAATATATACAAACTTGGCTTGAAAATGGGTTCAAAGATGCAAAAGGTGGCACAATAAAGCATAAAACGCTTTGGGAACAAGTAGTTCAGTTAAAAAGCGAACTACCAAAGGCTCACGTGATCCATACACTGAGTCATCAACGTGATGGCGTTCACGTTGCAGGGAATTCATTGGCTGACGAAGCCGCAAAGGGGGCTGTTCAGACGGCTTCCGTAGCTGCGATCACTCGTTCAAAAACGAGAATAGACAGTGAGATAATGTTGGCTGTCAATGCTACGAGCAAAGGCAGTGGTGCAGCGTTACCAAAAAAGTTTCCACTCAAGTACTCTTATGTAATTGATGCGAACAACGTTCCTTTTGCTCGAATCCCTGGAGTGGGGGATAGGGTAATTCCAAACAAGGAACGTAGATTAGGACTAATCCTAGCAGCACACGAAGGGATAGCCTCTGCCCATGCAGGCATTTCTGCAACAGTATCTTTACTGAAACAAAGATATTGGTGGCCTGGCATTAGGAAGCAGACCAAGAACTATGTTCTGGAATGTGAAATATGCCAACAGATGAAAGTCTCCACAGTGAAACGTCCTGCGCAGACACCCCTGTTAATTTCAGACAAACCATTAGCTTGTGTTTACCTGGACCACTGCGGTCCCTTGCAAAGGGACGGTAACTATAAATATATCATGGTCGCAGTGGATTCTTGCTCTAGGTTCCTATGGATATGGCCTCAGCGCTCGGCTGACGCTCGAACTGTTATAAAAGATTTGCGAGTCTTTATCGGCACATACGCAATAGGCACGCTACATTCTGACCAGGGCCCTGCGTTTAGCTCTCGAGCTTACAAAGAAGCCATGGCCAGTCTGGGCGTTGCATTGCGGTACTCCTCTCCGTTTCATCCTGAGGGAAATTCTGTTGTGGAAAGGAAAAACCGGGACATAAAGCAGTCTATAACAGCTAGGGTATTAGGTTCGGGTGATGGGTGGGTCAAACATCTTTATGGGGTCCAACGCTCATTAAACAATTTGCCAAGAAGTTCTCTAGGGGGGTCACTCCATATGAGGTCCTATTTGGGACAAGAATGTGGGTGCCAGATCTAGAATGTAGTGGCACAGTGGTGGAAAATAAACCCTTTGATATCAAAGATCGTTTGGCTGTTTTACAGGATCTAAATGAACTAAGATCGAAACAAAGCAACGTATTCCTGCAGCCAACCACCACTGGGGAAAAACCGGCGGTCCCAGCAAGGCCTGTCTGGATTCCAAAAGTTGGGGATCTAGTCAGAGAAAAAATTGCGGACAAGAAGGAATTTGGACCTTCTTACAGACAACCAGTACCTGTCCTAGCCATACACGGAACAAGAACAGTACTTCTGCCGCCCCTTGCTGGAAAAAAGGAGAAAAGATTTGTGTCCATCGACCTCATCAAACCACAGTATGTGGCCAATACTAAATAGTAGGCCTCGTGGACTCCGACCTAGTAGCAGACACACTCCTCTCGCTACTATCCAAGAGGTTCAGACTGAAAGACTGATAACCATCGAGAATTCAGCAGTAACAGATGAAGGACTGAGCAACAATGCTATGGAACTCATCCCTCTTGAAACTCAAGTAACAGTTCGTCCAAATACACCTGTCTACACCAATGTAACAAGTGATCAACTGGTTCCAGCGATTTCTACAAATCCTGATGCAATTCCAACAATTGACAGAACTGCTTCTGGCTATTTCATTAACTTTGATACGTTTTCTGAGGATCTGAGTGAGCCCGAGACGTCGCCAGCATCAAAAACTTTTAAACAGCAAGTACAAGACTTTTTACATTTTTTGAAAAAGACTTATCTGGTTTCACCATGGATTGAACTTTGGGTTATTTCTGGAATATTTTTCTTCCTGCTTTGGCTAGCTTTGGTTATGACTATGAGCGTGCTTATAAATGGCAGATACATCCATTTGGACACTGAAAGAAAAGAAGTGAACTTACTTTTAAAACCTCACAAATCATCCCATCGTGAAACAAGAGACTTGTCTGCAGTGAACATCACAGCCGTTCCTATACAGGATGGTATAGTGTGGGACAAAACAGATTTCGATATTTTTGGCCCGACGGAACATTTGAACATTCCACATTTATTTAAGATCTCACTAAGTGATTTTGTTTCATCCAGTACCTATTCTGATGATTGGGACTTTGAAACTGTAAATAACATGATGTTTGACCTAGAAAAATCTGCTGCATTTTCTAATAATGAATATTTAGAGGGTTCATCAGACTATGAACAGCTGTATTGCTATAACCACTATGGTCATCATTTTTTGCATAAATCTGCAACACCTAGAAATGTGTTTATGTTTAACCAATGGGAGCATTGTCCTACACCACCAAAAGGTAGTTCAAAAACATTTGCTAAAAAGTTTCCATATTTTTCAGGATACAATACATCTGATCCAGAAACATTTTACTATAGAAATGTAAACAAGACAGGACTGAAAATTATGTTAACTAATACAAAACAGATTTACTCTGCAGCATTTATTGCCCAACTGTCTAGACATGGTTTCGACTTGTGGAAAGAGACAATAGACACAAAATCTGTCTGGGGTACTAAAGATTGGCAAGTGCAGGGGATAGAAGCTTTATTTAGAGCCTGTATCGTCCCTCAACAAATAATGTTTTTGAATGACACTGTGCAACAAACGTCTTGCCTTGGGTTAGCCAAGATTAAAGACATGAAAACACCTTCTGTACCAACACCTGCAAGTGATAATAATACACAGGCAGCGGTTACAGTTGACACCATACTACAACTCAACAGAACAAATCCTGATTGGAGAAAATGGTTGATCTGGCCCACAGACACAAACAACTGTCAAGAGAGATTCCTGAATAAAACACAGGGGTTTACTATTCATAGGCCAGACCCACGATACGTCCAAAGACAGCATCCGGGGGTAGTAACAACATACAGTGTAGGAAAATTATGCCTCGATTGGCTGCAAAAATCTACACTTAAGGATGTGAAACAACACTTATCTTTACTTAAAGAAGACGCAGACCTTAGGGAATTCTTGCTTGGACCAAGAAAACCGCGTCAAAAACGTTTCATATATGCCGGCATTTATGCTGCTTATAATGAAGCATGGAAGGTGTCACAGATGGAGGCCGCAGAACGAATACGTGAACTTGATCGTATTAACTTAGAGAAAACTCTCTCTGTGGTCGACAATGGGTTAACAACTTTGTCCTCCAGAATTTATTCATTGGACAGTATTGTATCCTCTGCTATCGACATACTGGAACAAGATTTAGCCATGTTACAGCAAGGCCAATCTCAGTTACGTTCTATTATGTTATTAAGCTGGACGCTGCAATCTTTGCGTGCGGGCTATGTGCCTTGGCGTTTTATCAACACAACGGCTCTGTTTGCAGAATACAATCTAACTGATAAACAGATCGAACTGGCACAAAGGGGAGCAAAGTATACAGTACTGAGCATTGAAAAACTTGAAAAATTACCATTCACAGTGGCAGAAAAACCAGCTACAGAATGGCTTATTCATGGCAAAATTAGTCTACCTGTGACTACTTTCCAGTTTCAGTATTGCCTTAAACAGATGCAAGCAGGCAAATATGAAAGGTTGGGTAAAGAATACATTAAGACATCCTGGAATTTACCTTACACCTATAGATGTTGGAGTGGGGATCGTGAAGTGTTTCTAAGCGGTACACACTGTGAAAGTGCACTGAGCGGTTCACTGATTTGTCAGGACATATCTTTACACGGGGCTTGTAATGGTTCTGTGGCAAACTTGTCCTGCCACCAGCAGGGTACACCAGCTGCTGTGATTAATCCAACGTTTGGCCAACTTTCTAATGGGAGTTACCTCATGTTGAATGATCAGAGTTGCTGTGGCATGTTGCCAGGCATCCCATATCTAGTAACGGTCAACTCCAGGGTCACTTGCTGTATGCAAGTATTGTTTGCCCCAATAGACACAGTCAGGGAGTCGCCTTTATGGCCTTCGTTGAATGTCTCTTTTATACGATTTGATACTTTAAGCAGAATGAAAGCCATGCTTATACAACAATCAGTGCCTTTGACCTCGGCCAAAGAAACCTATGATCTACAAGTTGCAAGGACTTCGGCTGAGATACAGGCTTTAATTCGTACAAACTGCCCTATACATTTCGTAGAAATGATAGGACGTATCTTCAACATGTCTGATACAAGCGGAATTGTACATGTATTTAAGACCATCTGTTCCGGACTATTAGCACCTTTCCAGGCTGTCCTCGGAATCATCCCAAACTTCGCACATTCGGTGTTTGGTGGTGTGCCGTTAATTCTAGCACTTGTTGCAGGAATTCTGTTTCTATTCCTCCTACTACGCTATGGCAAGCCTCTTCGCCAACATCACTCCGAGCGATGTGGAGAGAGCCCTCCTTGAACGGAAATGCCGTGAGCGAATAGTACAGCTTTTGGGCATGCCTCGTCTACGGGAACTTAATACAACGTGGTTCCTGTCATTCAGACCAATCTGGCAAGATTGCATCTTACCTGTTCTACGCTGCCTGTTTTGCGGTGAAGAATGCGTGCTAGACACCTGTCTAACACTCCCATCAGTCATGCCAACGGATATCGATACTCTGCTGGACCCGATAACGGCCCATGCTGTGTGTTGTCCCCAGAGGCTACCAATCCTGATGACGGCATTCATTGAGATCTCACAGACGCTTCCGGCTGCTGCTGAGGTACGAGATGGATCAACGGGCACACAGGTAACAACGGACGCGAACATTGCATCTTCTGCTGAAGGCGATGTTTCTCATCTCTGTGCAATTAACCTTCTGAACGAGGTGTTCCAAATGTCACCAACTTCGGTGGACGATATTTTGGCTACGGAAATAGATGATCTAATGTTTACGCCAGACCCATACACTGACTTTGATTCGGCTCACAGTGTACCAGGGCAACAATGAAATTTGGCCTTCATATTTTCAAAACTTGGAACTATTCCCAGAAATTGAACTTTTTCTTTTAAAACAAATTTTTTCTCGATAGAAAAGACATGGCAAATGAACAATCTGCTTACAGTAGAACTAGTCTTATAAAACGGACTTCTTTGAATACTTCCAGGGACACATTGTCAGCTTACTTGTCTAACATTTCATTTAATTCTATGATATGCAATGGCTTTGATTTTGAGAACTTATCGACCATTTCGTCATATGTATATATTTCTGTTTTCATTCGCGTTGCATTTTACTTCCGTTATATGCTTAGAATGGAAACGATGCTTTAAATGTACAGTACCTATTGCATTTCAACAGTTTAGAGCTTCTTTTAAAATGCTTTTAGAAATGTTTTTAGCAACATGTGGTACTCAATTTTATGTTTAGCATTTAAATGTTTAGCATTTAGTATTATCGTTCAATCGAAGATGGAGTGGGTGTTGTATTCCGCTTTAGGGGTCCGTATATAGGTTTTCCTGAATCATGTCCTTATATAGGCACAATTCGCATTGCCCTTATATAGGCATAGAATCCCTGTCCTTATTTAGGCATTAACCGTGCACTCCAAATACAGGCATGGTCACCGACATCCGTCCACCCTAACGTCACAACGAGTTCTTAGAAACCAGACCCTTAAGCTTCGGGAGTTCCCCTAGCACAGGACTATTGATTTCTCCAAGAACTCATCTATTATGTATGAACCGTTATACCTTAAGGGTTCATTCCTGACGTCTTCCTCTGTCCGACTTCACGTCAATGCTAACATTCCAAGACACCTACCAGGTATAAATATACCTTCCCTTGCCAAAGCAAGTTAGAGGAGACCTCGACTTCAGAGGAGCCCGTATCCCGGCCTGACGCACTGAGAAGACGCTGTCATTCCTGCACGCAGACGAATCCAGCTTCCAGTGTTCTGACTCCCTTCGCGGGGTGTTAGAGTTCCAGATCCGGCAAGAGATTCCCACCTCTCTCATTCTCAAGGTATGGAGCTGACTAGAACCTAGAGGGACTCTTGGCATACCATACTTGGCATACTAGACTTAAACATACTCTTAGTATACCAGACTAGAGAATACTCCACCTACTTCTACCTTTCCCTACACCTAGACTAGGTTAGGTACATTGGGGTAGAACTAGCTTAGAGACGCATCGTATGAGTACTCGCATTTTTAGCTCATGTTATTTATGTACGTGAATATATGCTAAAAGATAATGCTAGCGCAGTATTATTTATTTCTACTGCTTACGCTGTACATTATTTATCTTGCATACTGTCTTGTGATCATAACAGCACATATCTCTTACACGAGAAACAAGACTGTTCAATAAACCCTTTTTATTGAAACGCCCGTCTTTCCTTTCTGTGTAACTCTGTAGAAACTAAGCATGCACGATTGACTGAGTGAAACTGTTATCTATTGTTTCCACGATTCTGAGACGTGTTCCGATTCTAAAGGGAAACAAAAGTTGTCATGTTTTTCGGTTGCCAGAAACTACTCCCTTCTTGTTATTCAAGGAGTTTCTAGTGGCCTCTGAGCTAGCTGGCACAAGTAATTAAGTTTAATATACTCGATAGGGACATACCGACCTTAGTCCTATGTCAAGCCTATAGGTTATATTATTCCAATGCGCAGAGCCTATTAGGGAAATAGGAACTACACTACAGTAGTTCCATCACATATGATCAGGGTCACCCCTCAACGAGTTACAGTCACAAGACGGCTCAGTTGGCCACTCATACTCTCTCTCTTTCCAATAGGTATTCATCACTGGAAGATATAGAGGCTTGTGATTGACTCTTAACCTTCCAAACTTTCCATCTCTTCCGATTGATTTGGCTCATGAAAATCAAACTGACCCTCGCCTGGTAACCTCTGTGAGGGTACAGACCCCTGGTTTAGATTCACAAGGTATTGATGCATCACTATTAATTCCAACCATATCTCCTTTGTCTGAGTCGGTGTTGGCTCCCTTACATGAGCCTTTAAGGGACACAACATTTCTTTCGTGGAACATAGCGGGTTTTGAAAATAAATAAAATAACCAACACTGGTTTAATCAGTTTCTGATCTAAGATGCTATCTGTTTTCAGGAAACTTGGGCAGGGCACTCTATCTATGTTAACGGATATAGGTCCTTTGTTACTCCAGCACTCCGTCACCCTAAGGCAGAGCTAAAGAAGGCTTACAGACCCTTATAGCAAACAGGATCCCTCTAGATAAGGTGACTTTCACAAATAACTCGCCATATTTTCATATTATCCTAGTTGAAGGGATGAGGAAAATTGATTTATTATTTATCAATTTGTATAATAATAACTTCCAGAAACCCACACAAGTGACAGATGAGTTGGGGGGAATACTGGAAGCCCTGTTGCCTCACCACCCAGGTTCAATTTTTATTATTTGGGATGGTTATTTTAATGTGCATTGTTGTACCAAATCTGACCAGCGCATCTGTGGGGTAACTATTGTTAACGACTCGCCACTAGTCTAATTTAACCATCACACTTATGGAAATATTTTAAACAGTTTTTTATTAACTTAGGATTTGACTATAATAAAACCGTCTCCATCCTTTACTGATCAACGTTTCCCTACTTTCCAACGAAATGGGGTTATTTCAACGATTGATTTTATCATTATTCATACAAATTTTAAGAGATGTATTAAGTTCCCATTGGCCCAGATGATTGAATTTAGTGACCATGCTTTTCTCCTCTTTTCCTTTGTCTGGCCTCTCTTTGTAAAATCACACCCTTTTTTGCTCCAAAACCCATTCTTGTTAGAAAAAGTGGTTTTACATAAAAGTGGGATAAAATTGATCCCAACTCCTTTCTCCCAAAGGTTGTAAAGGAATCACTACCCAAGATTCAATCCTGCTTAGATATTCAAACTAATAGCTCCCAAGTCAGTAAAACCTTAAGTTCTATTAGATCTAATCTTACACGCTCAGTAACACCTAACACCCCACTATCGACTAGATGGTTTGAGGAAAATTGCTCGAAGGCTTCCAAACAACTCCGGATTGCTCTTAAAACCAATCCTAGAAATAAAGACCTGATAAGAAAGTTACGAGCTGACTATAAGTCGGCAAGGGAGCTGAGAAAGAAACAGCTGAGAGAGGAAGCTTGGTAAAATTTGTGGGAGGCCTCTAGGAGTAAGGACAGCACGGCCTTTTGAAAGGTGGCAAATGCCCCGTTTTTGCAGGAGGAGGGAGGACCTTCTTCAGATCTCCACATAGACGAACCCACTTGGTTGACTCATTTTCTGAATAGTTTTCATTCACAGAAGGATAGGAAGACTAATGATTCTGAGGATTCACCGCTGGTCCAACTGGGGTTGGAATTCTCTTTGCCCGAAATTGAGCTTGCACTGTCCCAATCGCCTGCCTTAAAGGCAGCAGGTCCGGATGGGGTCCCACTGGATATATTTCTTGCACAAAGAAATTTGTGGGCCCCTCTCCTGACCCAAGTTTTTAATGCTGCTGTCAAAGTGGGTCCCCCAACATCCTGGAAACAATCATTGATTATTCCTATATATAAGAAGGGTGACCCATTGAACCCAGCAAATTACCGTCCAATCTCCTTATTGGACCGCACTGCCAAGCTAATGGGGAGGGGAAGAATAGATAAATTAGAGGATTGGGCACACGAAAATAATGTATTAGCTGAGATTCAATACGGTTTTAGAGAGGGGAGGGGCACGGTTGACCTTAACTTAGCCTTGATTACAGCTAAATAAGTGCATGTAAAAGGGGTCAACTCTATATGGCCTTTATGGACTTGTCCGCAGCCTTCGACTGCGTGAGCTACACTAAATTGTGGGTCCTCATGGAGTCGATGGGCGTGGACAACGCCATAGTCCTTTTTATCAGAGAACTGTATAGAGAAGCAGGGGCTGTTATCAGGTTTGGTAAACAGGAGGAATGCACAAAATCATTTCGTATTGAAAAGGGGGTCCGAAATGGGTGCGTTCTTGCCCCCTTCTTTTTTTCATTGTACACCAATAGCCTCAACGAAAGTTCTGACCGCAGAATGTAGGGACGTCCCATCTGTAGGTGCTCTACGCAGATGATGCAGTCCTGATGGCCAGAACACCATTGACATTACAGCGCCTGATTGGTTTATACACCAATTATATGGAAGATCTGGAACTGTTTGTTAACAAATCAAAAACATTTGTTATGGCAGCTGGGGTAGGAAGAAAAAAGCCAATAGCCCTTCAATCAGACAGGGGTTCCCTAGAGTGTGTTGAGAGTTTTATGTATCTGGGTATTCTTTTTGACTTCAACTGGTCTGCAATGGTAGAAAACAGAACAAACATGATGAAAAGAAGCCTAGCAGCTTTGTGGAAATTTCCCTCCAATTTGGGCAAAAAGCCAAGTAGGGAAATGGTAGAAATCTACCTGGCAAAATCTGTAGCCCCAGTCTCTTATGGCGCAGAACTATGGGGCACAGCTCAAGTGGGTGCCCTGCAGATGTGGAGGACAAATTTGTTAAAACAACTGTTGTCAGTCCCAACTGCTTGTTTGAATTTGGTTGCTCAAAAAGAACTTGGTCTCCCTTTCTTAACCGACTCTATTAAACTGGCTCCGCTCCCTCTATGGCTAAGACTCTGGAAAAGAGATTCAGTCATAATAAATAAAGCAGTGTTAAAAGACATAATTAATCTTGACCAAGCTAACAGTATTCCATGACTAGCTTATGTTAAGCAGTCATTTTCAGATTTGGGCCCAGCATTTCTGTACAAATCACCCTCTAACTGCTTGTCTTTCCCTAAATCCAAGCTAAGAGAAGCTTCCCTCACCAAGTGTGTACTGGAAAGATGGCAACACAATCAATGTAAATTTACGGTTTTAACTTACCAGACCTTGTCTAATGTGGCCACGGGACATTCTTGTTATTTCTCCTTTGTCGCCAACAATACGCACCGCTATTTACTCACTAAGATGAGATTGAATTTTTTTCCACTAATGGTAAGATACCCAGCCCTAGTACACTCGATTAACCATTTGTCACTATGCCTCTGTGACGATCGATCATCGTCACAAACTATGTTGCATATTTTATTTTTCTGTTAATTCTACAAAATGGATAGGAAAAAATGTTTATTTCCAATGCCTTTGTAGTAATTACTACGTTGGAAACTCCTTTTGTTTGTTTTATGACTGCAAACTATCTATATTCAGTTTTTCGGACTAGAAAAAGCTCGTCTAAGAAATCAGTTTTCTGTTATTAATACATATTTACACATTTTGCACTGTGATATGTCTCTGTACTTTTATGCATCCATCAAATGTGAATAAAGTATATGTGATGATGATGAGTGAGTGTTGTGAATGAGTGTATGTGTATGCCCATGTGGGAATGCATGGGTGTGAGTGAGTGTGTATGTGTGCGTGCATTGCCCCCTGCCCCTCTCCTTGGTAAAATTACAGCTGGCCACTGCAATGGAACACAAATTAAAACAACAGAAAGTTTCCAGAATCTTCTAACTAACAAGTTCCCACAAAAATGAACCAACCTCACAACAGTGTTCTCTGGGAGCCAGTAGACTCCCTTTTTTCTCTGTCCCTCACATTAAACTACACATCTGCTCGCCCTTGAGCGTATCCTCTGTCTGGTCTGCCTGGTACAGGAGACTTTTTGACCACCCCATTACAAGCTACCCACCAAATCTTCATTACTGCACTTCACTATAAATATAATACAAAATAAGGAATCTTTCTCTAGATAATGAGGAATCCGATAACCATTTAATGGATATTTATGTTAATTATGTAATTAAGATATTTTTTTATTTATATATTCGGTGCAGGTTGCTGGGTTTGTAGGAATAAAAGGTGGGAAGTTAATTAAATATCATTATTTTATTATTAATTACTAATAATTGTTTAATTGATAATTATGTAAACTGTGTCAATAAATTTTTTAGGATATATTTTAGTTGTACGTTGTTTAGTTTGTAGAGGTATAGGGTAGGAAGTTATTTAATCAATAACAAATGCAAAAAAGTTATTCATATATTAAAAATGGTGATATTTATTTTGTGATGTGTTAATTGTGTTATGCTTTTTAATTGTAAATGACATTATATTTGTTGTTCTTATGTTTGTGAGAATATAGGGGCCCATTACGATACCCGGCGTAAAAAAATCCGCCAGGCATGGAAGCGGCAAAAATCCGCCCGCACACACCGTCTGAACACCGACCACGCCATTACGATTACACAAACCGAAAACCGCCATCGGCGGAAAAATCACACAAAATACCGCCCGCCAACGTCCGAGTCGGAGTCAAACCGCCCGCCACGGACGGAAACACGCACGACAACACAAAACCGCCCGCCCTCACGGCCGGCACACCGCACGTGAAATTACGATCGCACCGCCATGAGCGCGGGAAAACCACAAATATACCGCCCGCCAGCGCAAACAACGCCGATGAGAATCGACACGGCAGAAGCCATGGCGCCCACGTACCTGCACAGAAACCATCCGCTCACAAAACCAATAGCACACAACATGGCCAACAAGTCCACACAGCAAGGCACGCACAAATACACAAGCACAGTACACATCCCGAAAACACCCCCCGGACAAACAAAAAATACAAAGGCCAGAACCCCAGACACAACACACCTGAAAACAACAGACCATGAGGACACACCCACATAGGTGAGTACAAAAGCAGCACTCCCACAGACCACAACCCCTTGCTACATTGCAAACCAGAGAGGAGAGGAGAGGACACAGTGACACAGCAAGGACAGCAGCACACCACAGAAACGCACACATCACAACCACCACCACCACCACCACCACCACCAAACACCTGCACCACAAACCCCCTGCACATTACACAACACACACCGCACCAGCACCACAAACACCATGGCACCACAAAGAATGCCCAAGTACACGCCCATTGAGCTGACGGTCATGGTCGACGAGATCATCAAGGTGTACCCACAAATCTATGGGAACATGGTCCAGCACACACACTAGCCACCAGAAACAGAATGTGGAACCGGATCGTAGACCAGGTCAATGCAGTCGGGACCCTGCCTAGGAACAGAGGAGAAATAAACAAACGTTGGAATGACGTAAAGAGCCTGGTCAAGAAGAAGGAGGGCAAAAACAGAGAGCTGGCTGCCGTCACTGGCGGAGGGAATCCCGCGCTCTTCAAGACCTTCAAAGCGTGGGAGGAGAAGGTTCGAGTCATAATACATCCGGAGATCCTCGCCGGATTAGCAGGGGGAGTGGAGGCTGGTAAGTACAAACTAATGTATACCAGCACACCGCTATGTACTCACATGCACTACCACCATGCCACAGCTCCCAGGGACAAACACCCCCATGTCCAGCACACAATACACAACACATCACACACACATGCAACAGACACCACCACACACAGCCCAAACCGAACAACTGTAACATACGTGGGGACATGTGTACACTCAGCCAGCCACGTAACCACCAACAGGTCCCCAAATATGCCAGAAGCGCCACAACGAGCACCCACCACACCCATGTGTCTGCCACAGCTGCACTAACCGACAAGTAACAGGTAAGTGGCAGGAACACAAAGTGCAGTGGGTGGGACGGTGGACAGCCCAAGTACAACACACACCAGGCCCCTAGTCCCACAGCACAGCAAGGAGGAGCATCCCCCACACCCCACAGCCACGTGTCAGCCACCGCAGTGCCACAACGACAGCCGAAAGGCAGACATCACGGTCCACAGCAATCGGTGTCAGTGGGTGTCCAGCCACCCCCACAACCCACAACACCCCCCCACCCCCACAGACCTGCAACATGGAGCACCCCCGCTTAGAGCCATGTGGCATCCAGTACAGTGCACGCACAAACAACTTGCAGGTGGGAAACTGGACAGGGCTGGATTACTGGAGGCATGAGGACCATAACACGACCAACACATGGGACATGTCACGTAGCAGACGAACACGCAGCACCGCCCACCGTCACGAACAAGTGAACAATGTGCACACGGACATGAACAACAGACTCACACCCCACATGACCCATCACAGACATAGCAACACCCAAGGAGCCACGTCTGCATGCACAAGCCACACTGAATATAGTACCACACGGCAGCCACTGTGCAACTCATCACACACAACCGAAACACCATTGAAGTCCTGTCCATGTAGCCCCTACTGCCTGTCAACCACACACCCCACAACTACGCCTATGTAAGACAAACAACACTAGACGCAACAGAGCGGAACAACATAAATGCACACGAACACCACTGAACCCATCAAACACACAGACACACCATGCACATACAACATACCATCCATCCCATCCGTCAGCCCCAGTCTCATGAAAGGCATGTCATCCGCACAGCTGCCACACATACAGCAGTCACTCTAAGATACATGCCCATGACCAACCATGTGCCAGAAGTCAATGAAGCGCACGACACACTGTGAGCAACAACACACAACATGGGCCACACCCCCTTGAGCACTGCAGTGATCACATGGCACAGGGCAGCACGCACACCAAGGAGATGGGACAACTGCAATACGTTGGCTGGCACACAACCATCACTCACTCATAACGATGCGTCCAATGCCATGTCCAGTAATCACAACAGACAGCAAATATGCAGGCCATGTCAAGCATGCACACACCTCAAACCATGCACTGTCATGCTGCCACAACACATGTCACGTTCGGCACCCATGGCTCACAGCATGTACCCCAAAAGCATATCCCCTCCCAAATGCGAATCTGGGGCATGGCCCCCATGTTGCCATATGCGTTCCTAAGCGTTCCATTTGAACCCCAAAAGCATATTCCCTCCCAAATGCGAATCTGGGGCATGGCCCCCATGTTGCCATATGCGTTCCTAAGCGTTCCATTTGAACCCCAAAGCATATTCCCTCCCAAATGCGAATCTGGGGCATGGCCCCCATGTTGCCATATGCGTTCCTAAGCGTTCCATTTGAACCCCAAAAGCATATTCCCTCCCAAATGCGAATCTGGGGCATGGCCCCCATGTTGCCATATGCGTTCCTAAGCGTTCCATTTGAACCCCAAAAGCATATTCCCTCCCAAATGCGAATCTGGGGCATGGCCCCCATGTTGCCATATGCGTGCCTAAGCGTTCCATTTGAACCCCAAAAGCATATTCCCTCCCAAATGCGAATCTGGGGCATGGCCCCCATGTTGCCATATGCGTTCCTAAGCGTTCCATTTGAACCCCAAAAGCATATTCCCTCCCAAATGCGAATCTGGGGCATGGCCCCCATGTTGCCATATGCGTTCCTAAGCGTCCCATCTGAACACCAAAAGCAAAGTACAAACCAGACCCAGGATGGGCCAGGAGCCCGCATACACCAGAGTCACAATAAGTAGGGGCACAGCAACACACCCATCGGCATGGCCAATCCGTCCCATGCCACATGTGCACAGCACACAGTCCCATTGCCAAGCACACACAACTACAGATGCTACAGCCACACACACGCCTCCGGGAAACCCATGTACGAGATTGCACGAACTGTTAATGTCAGACGACAAATACATACTTCGCCAGGTGCAACACAATAACAAATCTCATTCTCTCCACAGGTGACGAACTGCTGGATGCTGGGGATGGAGCCAGCAGCCAGCACAGCCAGCCTACAAGCCCCCAACGAGGACACACGGATCTGGAGGATCTGTCCTCCTCTTCGGACACGGACCACCAAGCAGGCCCATCTGGTGTGGCAGGGCCCAGCCGCTCCCCAGGACCCCTCCTACCCACCAACCCATCATCCAGGGCTGCTGAACATTCCCAGCCCCCTGCTGCCACTGTCGTTGCGGCCACACCCACGGTCATTGTGGCCACTACCACTGCCGCAACCGCCACCATCGCCGCACCGACCACCACCGCCGCCACCACCACCACGTCTTCGCTGGCACCAGCCCCAGCGCAGGTGGTGGCCCGGCCGACTGGATCCACCCTGGGAGCCACAGCGAGGACCGTGGTGAGCAATGTGGCTAGTGGGCAGGCCGGTGGCAGCAGGACTGGTAGGAGGAGCAGGGTCAGGAAACGCCAGCCTCCCCTGGGAGCCATGCCCTGCCTCAAATGGCCAGAGTCCTTGGGGCCTATGAAGAGGCCCAAGGACAATGGGTCCGGTCTGCTTCAGACACGCGTGAGGTGCTGGGGGTGCTGAGGTCCATGGACGCCCGTATGGGCCAACTCGTGGACCTCATGGGCCAGCTGGTGGTGGCGGTGAGGTCACAGCCAGGGACAGCAGCTCCCCCTCCGCCACCACCTGCCGGGGCGCAGGGTGGAGCAGCAGTGTCCAGTTCCCCTGCGTCCACAGCCAGTGAGCACACCTCAACCACCAGCATGTCGCAAGCAGGCACCCCCCCTCGCAAACGTGGAAGGGGCCGTCCGAAGTGGAAACAGATCTCCCGGGAGGACTTCGCACGCTCCAAACTCAAGTGAGGCAGCCAGCCAGCCTTCCGCCAGCCTTCCTTGACCAGCCACTGCATTGACTTGGACTACGATCCCACTCCACACAGCCATCTGGATGGCATGTGTGTGTTGGACTATGGACATAGAACCAGTGGGTACACCCTGAGCATCACGCAGCCATGACCGACAGCTCATTGTCACTGCACGCACCACTTTTGTCATCACCTTACACACAATCACATGTCACAGTTTGTAATAAATGCACCTTTTACACTAACTGCTGTTTGTGCCCTGTGTTTTATTTGTACGGAATACAACGGCCACCTTGGGCGGAAAGGCACCTGATGCGTGGCATGGCAATTGAATCCGGAGGGCCTGTAGGGACCTAGGGGTGGGAGACAGAACAGGAGCACATTCAACGAGTGTGTCACACACCCATCACACAGTACATGTCAACAACTACAAGCAATGTACACACATCGCACAGAGCAATAGGGCACAATGCCACAGCCACCAACAGTGGCATACTACCCTGGCCATGGAGCGTTGACACACAGCACGCAGTGAACAAACGGCCACCCTGACACAGCACACACACACCTGCACAGATACAGCCACATCAGCCGTCGTACATGGACACTCACCGTCAAGTGAAGTAGCGGGCGATGAGCTGCTGCCGCACATTACCAGCTTCCTCCTCTCCGCTGTCCTCCTCACTCGAGCTGTCCTGGTCTGCGGGCTGGGGCCCTGGTTGATCTCCGTCATCCACGATGAGGGGGATCTGCTTCCGAATGGCCAGATTGTGCAGCATGCAGCACGCCACCACTATCCGGCACACCTTCTGTGGGGAGTACGCCAGCGCACCCCGGTGCGGTCCAGGCACCTGAACCTGGACTTGAGGAGGCCAAAGGTACGCTCGACCACACGTCTGGTCCTCCCATGTGCCTCATTGTAGCGATCGTCTGCTGGGGTGCGAGGATTCCTCAATGGACTGAGCAGCCATGCCCCATTCGGGTACGCAGAGTCACCTGGGTGTGAGGGACACAGAGAACCGTTGCAATTCCAACTGGACAGGGGACAGCATCGCACAACCAGCACGCTACACCACTCCACATACTCACCGACAATACAGGCACGATCCTGTTGCATATTGGACATCAGTCGTGGCAAGATGCTGTTGCGCATTATGTGTGCGTCATGGGCCGAGCCTGGGAACTTTGCACACACGTGGGTGATCACCATGTCCGCAAGGCACACCACTTGCACATTCAGGGAGTGCGTGTGCTTCCTGTTGCGGTACAGGTGCTCAGTGGCCTGTGGTGGAACAAGGCCGACATGTGTGCAGTCAATGGCTCCAACGACGTGTGGGATTCTGCCAAGGGCATAGAATGCACCCTTCACTGCCGCCAATTCACGAGCCCTGGGGAAGCGGATGTACCTGTTTCGGTACAGCATCATGGCTGCCAGTACATCCCTCAGCACCTTGATGAACATGGGCTGGGACATCCCTCCTCCAATGCCCACTGTGTGCTGGAATGACCCAGTGGCGAAGAAATGCATGGCGGCCATCACCTTAGCCGTGGGGGTGACAGCAGACGGATACACCCTGCGGGGACGGAGATGGGGTTCTAACATGGCACACAGTCGATGCAGGGTTGGCCTGTCCAGCCGAAACTTCCTAATAACCTCTGTATCGTCCATGTCCGCCAGCAATTGGTATGGGCGGTCAATGTTCGGTCTCCGCCTAGGGACAATGGCAGAGGACACATGTCAAAGCAACACGACACATAGCAATTTCGCATACACATCACTGACATGACTGAGCAAGCACATGAGCCACAGCCCAGCTGTCAAGCTGGGACGGCACGGCCACAATACACTTACACAGGTCTCCCAACAATGGCAATGGCTAGTGATACAAACCACTGCCATGTGCATGCACATGGGGATCTAGGCCCCAATGACTTGCGGGGAGTGCTGATGGGGACTGACTGCATATCCGTCAAGCGGCAACGCCACGGCAACATGAATGTCTGCTGAGCATGGAACTGCTTCCGCGGCTGGATGAGTATGGCACACGACGACGACGATGTGGGCACAGGCTGAGCGGCCAAAACAAGTGGGACCTGTGGCACGAGGGGATATGAGACAGTAGTAGGTGTCAGCACTGCACCCTATGTACAGCACTGTATGGATCACACCTCCCGAAACATTGACAGGTGTCCACATTGACAGCCCCATGCCAAGACGGCTGTGTGCTTGCAGTCACACGTCACAGGTGAGAGGTTACATTGCACGTGCCAGGTGGCAGACGTACATAGTGGGAGCTGGCATGTGTGTGCATGTGTCTCCTGTTCAGGATCCACCAGATGGGCGCTGACTCTGTACTGACCATTGGACACAGCATGTTCCGTGGAAGGCTTGTGTGTGTGGGATGGTGGCACTGGATGTGCCTCCGTTGGGTGGGGGGCCATGCACAGGGCGGGTACGTCGATGATTGCGCATTGTTGGTCACGGTGGGTGCACCAACTGAAGATGTGTTGCCCTGTGTTCAATTCCTATGTCCGCATGATGATGGACTGTAGATGTGGGCAGACTACACATTGGTCGATGTGCTGTCTATATGCATGTGCCTTCACACCAGGCACAGCTGCCCCTGCACATGTGACCCCTGCTGGACTCGCTGCTGGGTCTGTGGAGCTGATGCACCTTCTGCGCGTGGGGCGGACAGCTCTCCTCACTTCCCTCATTGCGCATGTCATGACTTTGCCGCAGGTGACATGGATCATGGAGGGCCCACATGTACGCGTGGGTAGGCTACACATGATTGTACACTGGTCGCCACCCCCAGTCAGTGTTTCGAATGGGAAGGTTGTCGTGCTGGTGGTATGTTCGATGTGGCGGATGGGCGGGCCTAGGTGCGGGCTTACATTCCGGACATGGGGGTAGTTGGATTGGCGACTAGTTGCAGTACACACGGGACACGTCTCTTCCTTTCCACATCTGGGTCATCCCTTGTACTTACTGACAGTGATACAGTCATCTTCGCCCCAGCCCTCATGTCCTCCCCTCGCTCCCCCAATATGCATGCTCACCTGCGAGGCTAGCGCCTGCACAGGCAGCCCCAAGCTCGCACCAGAGAGGGCAAGGAGTGTATGTGTGGGTCCAGTTGCACGAGTGGGCTGTCTCAGGGTATGATGTGTGGCGGGACGCCGTCCACCTGCGTGGTGCCCCAAATGGAGACCCGGCCTGCATGGACTATGCATCACAGTCTTCGCCTTCCGGATCCGCCACCTGCGACACCCAGTGGCTGTGGCTGCCCTTGCGGCCAGGCCGCGTCTGTCTGTGGCTGATGGCCCACACATTCACTCTTTGGCCTCTCTGGGGAGGGCTCGGGGGTGGTGGCGCACGCGCTTGCACTTAGTCGCAATGGCATGTGGCGTGGTTGGTATGATGGGCAATGGATGGGATGGTGCGAGCCACCACCCGTGACGTCAGTGCTGCTCGTGCTGTGGTGCGTCCCCCTACACTTCCATTTGACTTGTGCCATGCTAGACGTTGAGGTTCTATTGCCTGCGTGATATGACCAGGAGGAGCGCGAGGAGACCTCTCACACACCATGCTCCACTGCCATCCCGTGCCCTGTATCGCCTGTGCGGATTGACTATGTTGGGGTTACACCTGGTCGACTGGGGCTGTGTGTGCCTTGTCAAGGGGCATGGCGGGCGCACAACAGGATCCAGCTTGTCCACAGAGGGTGGGCTGAGGTGCGCCTGGTACCTCTTTGTACGTGTGCCCGGCTGCTGTGCACACACGTGTTCACTCCCCCCGACAGGTGTCCTCTCACAATGCCCAGGGAAGCGGTGGTGTACTGTTCATGACCCCTCCCAACACGGCGTGCTCCAACTTGGCATGTGCGCATCTACCCGTCGCACCCACCCACCTGAGCACTGCGTCCATACGACTTCACACGACACATGTGTGTCTTCCACAGTAGTGCTACTCATTTGCGTTGACATCCAATACCAGTGGACTACATGGTCATGTCACGACTGCCGTGTACTTCACATACTCTCCTCCTCTCTCATTCGTACTTGTGAAATGAGTCAGCGGAGACAGTTTTGGTTTCAAACATTATATTGAGTCTTCTGTCCTCTGTGATGCAGTATAGTGAACACTACTGGCAGCGGAATACATGTTGAGGATATACTGAGCATGATTGCAAATGGGATAGGGTGTGGGGTTACATGTGATTGGCTGTTGCATGTGGGATGTGGGCTTCAGAGTGACATCTGCTTGGCCAAGGCTGTGCTAATGTACATTTACGTATAGCTGCGGAGCTGCGGACTTTGACACAGACGGTATACATGTAGCCTACCAGACCGCTTGGCATCATGGGCACAGTCCATCTCAGTTCCATGTGACAGGTTTGCTGCGGTTGTTCCTCATGCACGCGTGCATGTGAGATGACATCAGGGCATGTGCTTGCGTGCATGCAGCGGCATGCCACTTGTTGTTGCACTGTGGTGGTTACTGGACATGTCACAGTCACTGGGGTCGTGTTGTTGTTGTATGCACTTGTCGTCCATGCAAAGGTCCTGGTATGGGATTCCCGGGGCGGGGGTGGGAGGGGTGCAGCACCCACAGACTCCAGGCGACCTATTCATGTCCACTGAGCGGTGTGTGTGTCCATGGGCGCTGGATCCATGTCGTGTCCTGGTTGTTCGTGCAGTTCCGTCCATGTGGGTGCGATACACAGAGCCCATGCCACTGCCTCCCACGATGCATGCGGTGTTCCTGGATGTGATGGGGAACAGTGTGCATGTCCCGGTCATATCCGATGTCATGGCGATGTCGTTGATGGTGTGGTTACAGTTGCCGGTCGTTTGGTATGGCTGTTGTGGTGGTGACTGGCCAGTCCGTGCGGAAGCTAAGCATGGGTGCGGGGTTGGACATCATAGGTCAATCGGGGAACCTGCGTTGTGGTCCGACGAATTTACAGGTTGTCAGGTATGCGATGCCGTCCAGCAGGGCTTCCATGTCATTGGTGGTGTACATGTTTGCCAGCCAATGTAGCGGATGGTGGCTGTCAAGGTGTTGTTCGTAAGTTGTCCCTTGGAGGACCATGATGGGGCATGCTGGGTGACATTCGATGTAGCTGTTCTCGATGATCCGTCGTGTGGAGGCACAGTGGTCCCATTTCAGTGCGGGTGCGATGTTGGCCACATACGCCATGCCCCCATAGGCAGAGCAGGCCCTGTCGTGTGCGTCCAGAGGGAGGAGTAGTGGTAGCAGGTCCGCCTTCAGACATGCCGGGTTGGAGAGGCATATCTCCACGGGATGCTGGTAGGGACACCTCCGACAGTAGAAGACGGGCATGACGCAGCTGAACAATGTGATGCGGTAAGTCAGTCGGTAACTTACGTTCAGCAGGGACAGGAGATCGCATCCCAATGTATGAAACAGGTTGGTTTTGTACAGCTTGAGCTGTTCGGCGTAGTTGGGTAGGTGTGTTGCGGTTGCCATTTCGCAGCGGTGCGTTTTGGTGGCGTGCTCTGGCTGTGTGTGCAGTCTGCAATGTGCACGCTCCGAGGTTGCTGTGAGCTCTGTGTAGTCGTAGGGAGACAGGACTTGTGTTCTGTTGGCTTGTTTGGAGGACACAGGCCCTCTTCCCACATGCTTCTCAGACAGTTCAAGGTCAGTGATGTGTGACTCCTTCCAATTAACTTGCATGTGGCCGACATGGGGGAGTGTTTTCTTCTTTCTTCCCCGTCCGTTGTGTGCTTCTGTGATATGCGCTATCTGCCCTGTGGTCGGTCTCCTCGGCATGCCTGTGTTGGTCTATTCTTGGACAATGGCTGTATTCACCGGCTTCTGTCGTAGGGCTGTGGTTTCGGAGTTGGAATGGAAGGTCATTCAGTGCTGTCTGCTCTCCCTTGTGTGGGCGGCAGGCTGCCTTTCCGCTCTGCGTTGGGCCTTGTGTGTGAATGTTATTCTTGGGCCACCTGTTGTCGGTCCCCGGGCTCTTTGGTGTTCCGTTTTCTATGTCTTGTTCATATGTGCAGGGTGGTATGGGAGTTTCAGTGTGGTACTGGCGTTCCTCTTCCCGAAGGGGCCCTGCTTCTCCTAGTTGGTGTTGCCGCCGCTGTGTGCTACGCCATGTTTGTTACACTGGGGTGTGTCCTGCTGTTGCGTGTCTTCACTGACATGTGTGCGTCGGTTGTGTGGCGTTGGGTGTTGTCCGTGAATTGGGCGTTGGGGACATGTCTGTGGCAGGCCTGTCACGTGTCATGTGCGTTCGGGGTGGGGATGATGTGTGTGCTGCTTTTTTTGTGTCCCTGTGTCTGTGTGCGACGCATGCATGGCGCTGCGGTTGGCCTCTGCGTTGTGCGCATGTGTGGCGGCGTCATCGCCGCTTTGGGGCCGTGACGGGGTGTTTGGTTCCTAGTCCCAGGTGGTGTGTACACATGTGTTACGCGATGTTACGATTTGGCCTGTGTGTCATATGTGGATGCAATGGTGGATGTGTAGTGTACACGCGCTGGTGGGGGTTGTCCGCTTTTTCCGCCCTTGCACTGTGTGCGCTGTTTGCGTGCACTTGTTGTGTGTGTGCCTACCTGCGTCTCCGCGGTACGTTGCGTCGTTGGTGGTGCATCAGCAGGAGCATGGGGAGGGCCTGCAGTGCTGGATTCATGCTCGGGGAGCCGCTTCTTCGTTGTCCGTGCTCGGCGTCCGTGTTACCGCTTCGGTTTGTCGTACGGTATCTCTTGGCCGTGGGAGCCGTTTGTTTGCGGCATCGTAATTTATGCGCCGGGCGGGACGTGTTTCGTCGGACGGTGTGTGTCAGTTGTGCTGCGCCGCTACGTGTACGGGCGCACTTTGATGGCGGACGGTGTTGCTGGCTTGCCGGCGGTGTTTGGCCTACTTTTCGCATCGTAATTGTGCGGGTGTGTGGACTGCTGCGTGCCGGCGGTAACTGGTGGTTTTTGCATCCGCCAGCACGGCGGTTGTGCTTCCGCCCGCCATCGTAATGAGCCCCATAGTGTGGTATTTTTATTATATTAATATAATTTGTTTTAACTTAAAATATCTATTAAACATTGTAATACATTTTTTTTTAAATGTATGTATATTTATATATATTTTATATTTAGATAATTATATTTTTTTATATTTAATATAGTTGTTAAAATAATTTATTTGTTTAACGTGAACTACTCTTTCTCTCTACTGTTGCACAGACTGAAGTGGGAATAGTCAATTTTACCCCTCCACAATCCAACTCTTTCCACACCGCTGCACAGACTGGAGTGGTAATCGTAATTTTTACCCCTCCTGAGTCCAACTTTTTTCCTACTGTTGCACAGACTGGAGTGGGAATAGTAAATTTGACCCCTCCTTAGTCCAGCACTTTCCCTACTGTTCCACAGACTGGAGTGGGAATAGTAAGTTTTACCCTTCCTGAGTCCAACGCTTTCCCTACTGTTGCACAGATTTAAGTGAGAATAGTATATCTATTATTCCTACAATTTTATAGTTTTGTTTATATTGTTTACCTTGGTAATAGTATGATATTTCTGTGTATTTAACATAACATATTTCTATTTAGTAATGTTTGTAATATGTAATATATTTTTAGTAAAAATGTACTTTTTTATATTGTTTACTTTCTTATGTGTAATTAAATTGGTATTTTTTTCCAGTTCATTTGTTACAGTTTTTAATTAATTGTGTATATATATATATGGTCATGTGATCAAGGCCGTTGGTCGGCCGAAACGCGTCATGGCGGCATGGTGTTGTACTAATTAAACACTGCATCAGCACAGAATCGGGTCTACTCTCGTTTTTTCTTCAACAAGGAATATTGGACGAGTCTACTAGAATATATATATATATATATGTATATATCTATATCTATCTATATATATATATATGTATATATATATGTATATATCTATATATATATATATGTATATATATAGATATATACATACATATTATCTACTGGCGGTCGCCAGTAGATAGTTATAGTTACAACCTATTATCCATAGGAAATCCGCGACATTCTATTTGAAATAACTCTCTTGCCGGTTGACGTATCTTCGCAAAATTTTCAAACTTTGTGGCCCGCTCCGGTCCGCTCCTACCCTGAAAGTCTCGGGGGATTCGTCAAGCGGGGGCCGAGAAAAAGGGGGTCCCAAAACGCGTTTTCCCCATGCAATTTTCCATAGGAAACTTTAGACACGGCTACAGCCCGAACTGCTGAACGGAATTACACCAAATTTGGCAAAGAGGTAGTTCTTGGTTCAGAAAGAACCCTTTTTGTTAAATGGTGTAAATCCGTTCAGTAGTTGCTGAGAAAATCAAAAGTAAAAAGATAGTGATATCTATGGCCGAGTAGGGCCGCGTACCCTCCCGATCACGAGCTGCATGTTAATTGGCTGGCAGCTGGCTGTCAACATTCCGATTCAGGAAATGTTGGCAGCCATTTTGTCCTCGGTAGAACCGAGGGACAGAAACAAGTGCGCAAAGCGCACAAAGGGGGCAGGGTAGAAACACCCTGACCCCCTAGGTTTGCTCAGGGGTCCCACAAGGACCCCCTGGGCAAAAAAAAATTTTTTTTTTAAAAATCGGCAGGATGCGCTCAGGGTGCGCGAATCCTGCCGAAAAAAAAAAATCGAAGCGCGGTCTCCCGCGCTTCGATTGTAGTTTGCCCCCGGGTGGCCCAAGTCCCGGGGGCATGGTGGGGGGATAATTTAATGTGTGGGGGCCTCAAAGGGCCCCCAAGCCCCGGGGACCGCCACCCCCGGGGCTTTTTTTAAATGGTGCGGGAGGGCTCTGAGCCCTCCCGCAGCCCCGGGGACCACCACCTCCCCGGGGCTTTTTTTAAAATAAATTGAAAAACCTGTGTGGGGGGCTCCAGCCCCCACACGCCCGAGACCGCCACCTCCCGGGGCACTAAACATTTAAATATGGGGGTCTGTTACGGACTCCCAGAGCCCCGGGGACCACCACCTCCCCGGGGCTGTGAACTGAATGGGAGGGGCCGCGCGGCCCCCTCCTGGAGCCCTTGATGGCCCTGGGGACCACCACCCCCAGGGCCGGCTCCTGCAGTGTCCCGGGGTGCCTACCCCCGGGACACTGCTGTTTGCAATGACAGGACGGGAGCCTCGCGGCTCCCGTCCTGTCATTGCAAACTTGCTTTGGATATTGGAAGAGAGAGCAGGGAAACCTGCTCTCTCTTCCAATATCCAAAGCCGACTGCTTTCCACATGGGGAGCTGCATCTTAGCAGCTCCCCATGTGTAAAGCAATGCCGGCTCCCGTAGGACACGGGGAGCCGGCGGGACTGTGGGGGCTTGGGGACCCCCCACAGTCCCCAACGAGAGGCCAGGCCCTGGGGGATGGGGTCCCCGGGGCAAGTAGTGGCCCGGGAGGGGGCCACGCGGCCCCCTCCCCAAAGTTTAAAAAAAAAAAAAAGGGTATGGCCGGCCCCGGGGATGGGGTCCCCGGGGCCTTAAATGGCCAGAGGAGGGGGCCACGCAGCCCCCCTCCAAAGAATAAAACAAAAATCGAGGCCATGCCCCGGGGGATGGGGTCCCCGGGGCCAATACAGGCCCAGGGAAGGGGGCCACGCGGCCCCCTTCCCGTTTTTTAAATAAAAATTTTAAAAAGAGGGGTAAGGCCCTGGGGGATGGGGTCCCCAGGGCCCAGAAACAGGAAAAAGGAAGGGGCCACACAGCCCCCTTCAGAGGACAAAAAAAAAAAAACGATCGGGCCCGCAGGCCCCGCCCCTTCCTTCACCACTCTGCAAACGCGCCCCTGGCGCGTTTGCAGAGAGGGAACAATTCCCCTTGAATACTGGGGGTCCCTGGGGGCCAACTAGCCCACCAGGAACCTCCAGTATGCGCCAGGGGCTGCCTTGCAGAGACGTGTAGAGAGGCCACACCCTTTTACACCTCTCTGCAACGCAGCTCTGTGGCGCTTTGGAGGTATATGGTGGGCTAGTTGGACTCCGGGGACCCTCAGGATTCAAGGGGACTTAATCCCCCAACTTAAAACGCACCACGGGCGCGTTTGCACAGTGGTGAAGGGAGGGGCGGGGCTTCAGGTGACATGTGTGCAAACAGGCCCTGTGGCGCGTTTTAAGATGGGGAATTAAATCCTTCAATCCTGAGGGTCCCTGGGGGCCAACTAGCCCAATAGGTACATCCAGAAAGTGCCACAGAGCTGCGTTGCAGAGAGGTGTAAAGGGGTGTGGCCTCTCTACACGTCTCTGCAACGCAGCACCCTGGCGCATATTGGAGGTTCCTGGTGGGCTAGTTGGCCCCTAGGGACCCTCAGGATTCAAGGGACTTAATCCCCAACTTAAAACGCGCCACGGGCGCGTTTGCACAGATGTTACCTCAGGCCCCGCCCCTCCCTTCACCATTGTGCAAATATTCTTCTAAAATCATCCGAAATACGAATTCCGATTTACTCACCTGTTATAAGGAGAGACCTCAGTGCTGCATCTTTCAGCCCAGTACTGGTCCTGAAAAGTAATTTTAACCGTACTTACCAGTAACTTGAATTTCCTTCCATAGGATATCATTGCCTGCTTTTTGCTGAAAAAGTTTCTAAGTGTTGATTTTTGAAACATACAAATATTCCTCTAAAATCAGCCGAAATACGAATTCCGATTTACTCACCTGTTATAAGGAGAGACCTCAGTGCTGTATCTTTCAGCCCAGTACTGGTCCTGAAAAGTAATTTTAACCGTACTTACCAGTAACTTGAATTTCCTTCCATAGGCTAACATTGACTGGTTTCACTTGGAAATTCTTCTAAGTGTGGAGTTTTGGAACTTTAAAATATTCCTCTAAAATCAGCCGAAATACGAATTCCGATTTACTCACCTGTTATCAGGAGAGACCTCAGTGCTGCATCTTTCAGCCCAGTACTGATCCTCAAAAGTAATTTTAACCGTACTTACCAGTAACTTGAATTTCCTTCCATAGGATATCATTGCCTGCTTTTTGCTGAAAAAGTTTCTAAGTGTTGATTTTTGAAACATACAAATATTCCTCTAAAATCAGCCGAAATCCGAATTCTGATTTACTCACCTGTTATCAGGAGAGACCTCAGTGCTGCATCTTTCAGCCCAGTACTGGTCCTGAAAAGTAATTTTAACCGTACTTACCGGTAACTTGAATTTCCTTCATAGGCTAACATTGACTGGTTTCACTTGGAAATTCTTCTAAGTGTGGAGTTTTGGAACTTTATAATATTCCTCTAAAATCAACGAAAGTACGAATTCCAATTTACTCACCTGTTATCAGGAGAGAACCCAGTGCTGCATCTTTTAGCCCAGCACTGACCCTGAAAAGTAATTTTAACCGTACTTACCAGTAACTTATATTTTCTTCCATAGGAATCCATTGTCTGGTTTTCAGCAGAAAAGTTTCAAAGTGTCGATTTTCACAAACTACAAATATTCCTAAAAAATCGCCTGTATGACTTAAACGCATTCTTTCAACTGTTTACAGGAGATGCACCAGTGCTGGATCCAGGATCCAACACTGAGTAAGAAAAAGTAACGAGAACAGTTTTTACCTTCTAAGTGAATTTCCTTCCATAGGATAACATTGGTGATTCTATGAGAAAAAGTTTCTAAGTGTCAACTTTTAAAGTACAATAATATTCCTTAAAAATCACGACTGTAACCAAAACGCTTTTACTCAACTGTTTACAGGAGATGTCCCAGGACTGAATCTAGGATCCAGTCCTGTGGTTAGAAAAGTAATCCATAAAGTAACTAATTGCATTTAACTAGAAATTCACATTGAGCTGAATGTTGCATTGTGTTTGAAAATGTGTTTGCCCATTGCAACAACTGTAACTACTGTACTTAAAAGTCTATTGCCTATGTGCAAAGTATTTAAACTAAAGTAATTCATTCTGAGAAAGTATTTTTGTAATGTAATGTATAATGTAATTACAATGTAATTTAAAAAATAAAATATGTAAAAAAAAATTGTTTCTAAAAATGTAGTAAATCAGTATGAAAAAAATGTATATAACAATTAATACATTTAAAAATTGTCATTTACAAAACCTTTGAAATTCACTGAAAAAAACCGTAGGTTTCAGACATGTTATAGTTACAAATTAGCATTTAAAAAACCTTTGAAATTCACTGAAAAAACCATAGGTTTCAGGGACGTTATAGTTACAAATTAGCATTTAAAAAACCTTTGAAATTCACTGAAAAAACCATAGGTTTTAGGGACAGTTATAGTTAGTTGGACATTGCACTCGTACAAAACCCGTGAAATTCCCCCGTTATAGTTAGTCCAGCTAACTATAACTCGCGCCCCGCAATGCACTGCTGATGACGTCACATATTACATCACTCATGACATGGTCAGTGACATCACTGATGACATCACTGATGACATCTCAAATGACATCACTGATGACATCACTGATGACATCATCCATGTGATAATTTCATGCATCTTCTCACACCCTAATATAACCTTTGATACACCCACTCTAAATTACAGACTGCCATTCGCAAAACCATAGACACTCCAACACCAATAACTACATACCCACTCACTGATTCTTAGGTCTACGCACACATCCACTCACTCACCCGTACAGTCACTCATACTTACGGTCACTCAGTACAGGACTATCATATGCACTCATACTCCTATATAGACACTCAAACACCGCCACTCATCCATAGAGGTACTCACACACCTAGTCAGTCATGCAAATAATTAAACACACTACCATTTACTCACCTATACAGTTATACACACACCAGCTCACTTACTCATACAAATACTAGCACATTCTTACGCTCTTATACAATCACTGATACAAGCACACACTCATCCATACAGCCACTATCACAATCACTCACTCTAGCTTATAGCTATTTATATACTCCAACACACATATATACTGCCTTTCACATATGTAGTTACTCACACATGTACCACTGGGACATACATTCACTCACTAACACACTCTTACACACACTTACCCACCCATACAGTCTATCACAGATGCACTCTTGAAACCATCCACCCAGTGAATCACCCACTCACACATCTATGCACAGAGTTGCACACACCCCTCCCACACAAACACTCAGGCACCCATACAGATACTCAGACAAGCATTCAATAACTCATATAGACACTCATGTAGCTATTCACAAACACATGCAGCCACTTACACAGCAACAGACAGACGGATACAGACATTCACCCAGTTTAGTCACTAACCCATGCATTCAGTAAGATACGTTAAATCACTCACTTATACAGTCAGTCACGCACCTACTAAATCATCCATACAGACACTTACACACCCACTCATTCTTCAATACGTCTTTTCCTATATATATTAAAAATATTTAAACTTTACAGAAACACACAGTCACTGGATGATGTCATCAGTGATGTCATTTGAGATGTCATGAGTGATGTCATCAGTGATGTCACTGACCATGTCATGAGTGATGTAATATGTGACGTCATCAGCAGTGCATTGCGGGGCGCGAGTTATAGTTAGCTGGACTAACTATAACGGGGGAATTTCACGGGTTTTGTACGAGTGCAATGTCCAACTAACTATAACTGTCCCTAAAACCTATGGTTTTTTCAGTGAATATATATATATATATATTCTGCTCCTTCGCGCCTGCTTAGCGCACTCGCGGACGGGTGCCTTTACTCGCGGAGGTGCAACCGCATATGTCAATCACTGCTCGTTTTCTGTTAATATCCAGAAAATAGGCACTCTCGGGGTTATTTTCATCCGTTTATTGCTTTAGCAAAACATGACGCGTTTCGGCAAGCGCCTTAATCATATGTTTTAAAACATATGATTAAGGCGCTTGCCAACACGTCATGTTTTGCTAAAGCAATAAACGGATGAAATATAATCCCGAGAGTGCCTATTTTCTGGATATTAACAAAAACGAGCAGTGATATATACATATATATATATATATATATATATATATATATATATACATATATATGTATATATAATAGTATATATAAATATGTATATATATATATATATATATATACATATATATGTATTTGTCAGATTATTATACTTTAATAAATGTGTAAATTATAATATGAATTAACATTATTATTTTAACAATAGTTTTAAATTAAATATGTTTAAATAGACATACACACATACATATATGCATGTGTTTTATTAAATAAGTAAAACATTTATACATCATTATAATTATTTAAATATATTTAATTTACATTATATTACTGTTAAATGTTAATATATTTAAATGTTTACTATGATTATTATATATATATATATATATATATATATATATATATATATATATATATATATATATATATATATATATATATATATATATATATATATATCCAACTACAGCCGCTCCTTCCGGACTGCTGGGACCCATGGAGAGTGGTGCACACACCGGCGGAGCACACCGGTAGTCCAAATCTCTAAAATACCAAAGTCAGCGCGCTCTCAGTAACACACGACTCCGTATGAATGCCAAACCACAGTTTAATCCACAACGCGTTTCGATTCCGTAGAACCTTGATCACGTGAATCTTACACCAAATCAGAGAGACTCAAGTAGTTCATAGTGTAGAAAGTGAAAAAGGACAAATGAGCAATAGATGGCGGACATGTTGAAATGACACATACATCATGATAAATGTACGAAACTGAGTACAAACAATACACATGTTAAACACAAAAACAATCACATATTGGAATACATATGCAACTCATTTCATTTGTGAGAAAGCAATGGCCATTTTGTCAACATGAACCCTGGGTATCAATACCTGTTCAAAGCGCCAAGCATTCATCAGCGTCTAAACAAAACTTTATTGCTGCCCCCGTTACAGACAAAAAATAAATTAAATAAAAATAATAATAATAAATGTGAAATAAAAATAAAAGAACCGGGGGTACTTAGGCTGAAATCATACATTATTGCCCCATAATACATGTCCAAGTGGACGAAATCCTCCTAACAAATCAACAACCCTACAGTCGTCTCCCGGCACGTGCCGTAAAGATTGGTATCGTACCATATCTAACCTGCTTGCGCCATGTAGCAGTGCTAACTCGGGAATACCAATATCCATAGGCACATTAACTTGGACAAGTGTCCTAGGCAGAGACAAGGGTCTAACCACATAACGGGCAAGTGCCCGAAAACTACAGTAAAAATGTGCAAAACATGTCAAACAGTCCAAACAAAAGTCCTACTGTACTTGGTGGTGGAGACAGAGCCCTGTCCCCATTCTTCCACTGCTCTTATGCCCATTACAGTCTCTCTTAAGTGCTGAAGTGCCTCGATAAAAAATAATAAGGGAAGAAAGGGTAGGCGGCTCGTGCAGATGATTACAGGTGAGTGGGCCCCTTCCTTCTTCCTATCTGAAAACAAAAACACTGAATTAAAAGAGTGTGGATCCCAGTTTCCACCTCATCATAATACTATTCCACATCAATAACATCAAATTGCAAAATCAAATTACAGTTAAATTGTTCATGGAGGAAAACTCTGAGGAATAACTCGAGGAAAAACATATACAGTGGGACAAACTGCCCTAAGCAGAACTAAGGAACAAACCCTGTAACCCCCACGATAAATGGTAATTGAAAATACGGGGGGGGGAAGGGAAAAAGGGGGAGGCAGGGGGAAGGGAATCGAGGGAGGGGATGTTGTGTGGGGGGTTAAGTGTGGAGGGGTTATTTTCTGATCTCCTAGAGTATGGAGGACCTGACATGCACACTGGTGAAACATTATTCCTTCAGATGTATTGCTAATTCTTCGTCCTGATTAAGTCCTCCAGGGTTCTTCGTTTGAAAATGAATAATCTGTTTGGACTCGATCTGTCTGAGTTTAAGGACCCTGTTCCCCCCCGGGGCCCTTTACTCACCTGTTCTAGGATAAGAAAACCAAGACTATTGGCATTAGAAAAATGTCTATCCTGAAAGTGACGGGCTACAGGATATTTCTGATCTCAGTGTATGATAGCTCTATAATGCTCTAAGACGCGTTTCTTGGCCATCAGAGTGGTAGACCCAATATACCATAATTTACAGGGGCATTCAATCGCATAGATGACAAAAGTAGTGCTGCATGTGAGGAATTGTGTTATTTCCTTCCTCACCCCATTGTATTCTACATGATTACAGAATTTGCTATTTCTGCAGGCCTTACAGTGTCCGCAAGGAAAGAAACCCTGCAGGCCATGAAGATTTCTTTCAGGATAGATGGTAATGTCACTGTGTACTAGTTGATCCCTCATGCTTTTGCCTCTCCTGTAGGTTATATTGGGTCTATTCGGCAGAGTATGGCCAATGATGTTATCGGTTTTAAGTATATTCCAGTTCTGTGTCAGAATACGTGTAACATCTTTTGAATCAGAACTGTAGGTCATGATCATTCTGGTTTTATCATCTACACCCTTAGTGTCCGAATCCGATATATCAGCAATCGTCAGCGATCTGTCCATAGCATCAGCCCTCTCTTTGGCTTTCTTGAGTACCCACCTAGGATATCCTCTCTCCCTGAAGCGTTCAAACATCAGATCACTCTCGAGTTGGTATCCTTCATCGGTATTACAGTTTCTTTTTGCCCTCAGCAACTCCCCATAGGGGATGCTCCATTTGAGAGCCTCTGGGTGGCTGCTGAGGGCATGGAGCACACTATTCCCTGCTGTCAGTTTTCTAAACAGCGATGTGTGAACTTTGTTGTGTACGATTTCTACCTTGACATCTAAGTATTCTGTTGCTTTGTCGCTAATGTTACCGCTCAGTTTGATGTTCCGGTCATTGGCATTGAGTTTGTCAATAAAACACTGGGCCTCGTGTCGATGCCCCACCCAGATGATAAACAAGTCATCGATGTAGCATAGCCACATCGAAATATGGGTGAGATCATCCTGCAAATCAGGGTCAGAAAAAATGTCCTCCTCCCACCTTCCCAAAAACAAGTTAGCGAAGCTGGGAGCAAAGCAAGATCCCATCGCGGTCCCAGTGGTTTGACGGTAAAGAATACCGTTAAACATAAAAATATTGTTTTTGAGACAATACTCAGTCATCTCCAAAATCATTTTACTGTGTTCCCGAAATCTTAAAGGTCTAGTCTCAAGATAGTGTGCGCATGCCATAAGCCCTTGCTGGTGGTCTATGATGGTATACAGACTGTGTACATCTAGGGTGACGAACCAATGGTCGCCCCCACTCCATATTGTCAATCCTCTTAAGAAAATCTTTGGTGTCCCTAATGTAGCTCCGGAGTGTGCTGACATGATCCCTGAGGAAATGATCTACATACTTCGAGATGTGTTCAGCCACACTCCCACGTGACGAAACAATGGGGCGCCCAGGTGGGTTGCAGGGATCCTTATGAACCTTCGGTAGGAGGTAAAGAACAGGGAGAACTGGATGATCTTTCTTCAAATAGCAGAATTCCTCCCACTCTAGAATGCCTTTCTCCCTACACATTAACAGAAGATCCCAGACAGTAGTGATACTGGTGTTATATTCAGCAAAACTAATGGGCTCATAGTACCTGGTATCATCAAGTTGTCTATGTGCTTCAACAATGTACAGGTCTCTGTCCAAGATAACAACATTACCACCCTTGTCGGCAGGACGGATGACAATGCTGTCATCCTCTGAGAGAGACCTCAATATCTGTCTGTGTTCAAAGTCAAGGTTATTGTAGTTGTCATTAACCCTTCTCCTGTTCTGGTGTCTGAATTTATTGAACTCTCTCCCCACCACCTCCTGGAATGTATCGATGTTATCGTGGGGTAAACTAGGTAAAAATGTGGATTTGGGCTTAAACCCTGAAGAGGATGAGGCATTCGTCAAAATGTCATACTCAGCTAATCCCTGTGTGGTACCAATATTGGGGTCCTGCCCTTCACCCTCATGCTCCAACTCGATCATAGTGATCAAGGTGTCAATATCACCTATGAGGAGATCAGTCTGGTCTGTAGAGTTACCGATATTAGTAGCCCTGTTGGTTTCGGTCCCCTTGAGTGAGTGAAACTTTTTTAGTTTTAATTTACGAACAAACTTAAAAAGGTCAATTCTGGCACCTGTATAATCAAAGGGGTAAGAGGGACAAAACGAGAAACCAAGGCATAAGGTATGTTTCTCGACATCACTAATGGGTCTTTTAGAAAGATTAATAATAGTTCTATTAACCATGTTCATATCCATTAGAAGGCTTTTCTGGCGCGTGTTTGCTTGCTTCCCATGCCGCCACGTCCCCTGCCTCTTCTGCCAGCGTTGTCGAATTCTTGCTCGTCTGTTCCTACGTTTCCTCGGCCCCTGCCCCGACCTCGGCCTCTCTGGCCCCTTGCTTTCGGGATCGGGGTCTCCCTTGTGGTCTGGCGACCCCGACGTAGGGTCCGATATTCGTCTAAAAAGTCTGTTTACGTGTGCCACGTTCTTCCATGACTACATTACTTATTGACACATCCGATTCACTCTCACTGATTGTTGACCCTTCAGTGGTCATAGGTTCCATACTGGCTGTAGTAGTGTCTTCCACTGTGGCTTGCTGAGTGTAGAGATGATCATATTTTCTACTAAACGTCAAGATTCTGCCACTTTCATAGTCGCCATAGTCACGATCGAGCTTTCTCTGCTTACGAGCCTTGATATCATCCTCGTATTTCCTGAGGCGATCTTTCATACTCACGAGATATTTGCTCAATGCCTCTTTCTCCACCTGCCTAGTAAGGTCCTCAATAAGTTCCTTAATTTGCTCCAAAATCCCTTCGCGGTCTAGCCACGCGTACTTGATCAGGATTTCTAACATTCTTTTGGAGCTTTGAGAGGAATTCTCAGACCACTCCTCGAGCATTTTAGGATTGGGAGTCTCATATGTAGGCGTCGTAAAGATTCTCAATCCTCTCGGTATCATCGCTTGATCAACATAGTTTTGGAGTGATATGGCCTCCCACCACTTAGATGTTTCTGCTCTCCTAAGTTTCTCCAATCTGTGTAATTTATCTTCAACTGGTTGTACAGGATTATTTGTGATGCCAGTTCTGCTTGTTGGCATTATTTTCCTTGAAAAAATGGCCCCTGCTGCCTCCCTCCGTTCCTCCTCTTCCTCCATGCTGCACTAAAAACGGTGAAAGCGTACTCCCCCCCCCTTTTTCCCTCCCCCCCGTCTTCCCCCTCCCCCCCGTATTTTCAATTACCATTTATCGTGGGGGTTACGGGGTTTGTTCCTTAGTTCTGCTTAGGGCAGTTTGTCCCACTGTATATGTTTTTCCTCAAAGTTATTCCTCAGAGTTTTCCTCCACGAACAATTTAACTGTAATTTGATTTTGCAATTTGATGTTATTGATGTGGAATAGTATTATGATGAGGTGGAAACTGGGATCCACACTCTTTTTAATTCAGTGTTTTTGTTTTCAGATAGGAAGAAGGAAGGGGCCCACTCACCTGTAATCACCTGCACGGGCCGCCTACCCTTTCTTCCCTTATTATTTTTTATCGAGGCACTTCAGCACTTAAGAGAGACTGTAATGGGCATAAGAGCAGTGGAAGAATGGGGACAGGGCTCTGTCTCCACCGCCAAGTACAGTAGGACTTTTGTTTGGACTGTTTGACATGTTTTGCACATTTTTACTTTAGTTATGTGGTTAGACCCTTGTCTCTGCCTAGGACACTTGTCCAAGTTAATGTGCCTATGGATATTGGTATTCCCGAGTTAGCACTGCTACATGGCGCAAGCAGGTTAGATATGGTACGATACCAATCTTTTACGGCACGTGCCGGGAGACGACTGTAGGGTTGTTGATTTGTTAGGAGGATTTCGTCCACTTGGACATGTATTATGGGGCAATAATGTATGATTTCAGCCTAAGTACCCCGGTTCTTTTATTTTTATTTCACATTTATTATTATTATTTTTATTTTATTTATTTTTTGTCTGTAACGGGGCAGCAATAAAGTTTTGTTTAGACGCTGATGAATGCTTGGCGCTTTGAACAGGTATTGATACCCAGGGTTCATGTTGACAAAATGGCCATTGCTTTCTCACAAATGAAATGAGTTGCATATGTATTCCAATATGTGATTGTTTTTGTGTTTAACATGTGTATTGTTTGTACTCAGTTTCGTACATTTATCATGATGTATGTGTCATTTCAACATGTCCGCCATGTATTGCTCATTTGTCCTTTTTCACTTTCCACACTATGAACTACTTGAGTCTCTCTGATTTGGTGTAAGATTCACGTGATCAAGGTTCTACGGAATCGAAACGCGTTGTGGATTAAACGGTGGTTTGGCATTCATACGGAGTCGTGTGTTACTGAGAGCGCGCTGACTTTGGTATTTTAGAGATTTGGACTACCGGTGTGCTCCGCCGGTGTGTGCGCCACTCTCCATGGGTCCCAGCAGTCCGGAAGGAGCGGCTGTAGTTGGATTTTGACTGAGGACTGCAATTTGGACCGGCTCATACTTCATGGAAGATAGATGACTACGCGGTAAATGATTGACATCAGAGAGGTAGCTGCAGAGGTAAGCGGGAGCCAGTGCTTTCCGCCCCCAGTGTGAGGGGGGGTGTGACGCATATCGGAGGGTGGGCGTCATCTCCTTTTCCCGGGACAGCGGGGGTTTCTGACATACCGCGGCGCCTTTCGTACCCTGATATTTGACACTTGTTTTGAGTGAGAACGGGGACATTTCGTTTTACGCTCTCGTACCGCAACAGTCACATATTGTCTTAAAGAGGCCCGTGAACGAATTCCGGGTTTGGAGTGTATTAGCAGAGAGAACCTGACATTGACAGGGGTAACACACGTGCTCCGTAATCCAACGAGTACGCATCACCGTTTTTAGTGCAGCATGGAGGAAGAGGAGGAACGGAGGGAGGCAGCACGGGCCATTTTTACAAGGAAAATAATGCCAACAAGCAGAACTGGCATCACAAATAATCCTGTACAACCAGTTGAAGATAAATTACACAGATTGGAGAAACTTAGGAGAGCAGAAACATCTAAGTGCTGGGAGGCCATATCACTCCAAAACTATGTTGATCAAGCGATGATACTGAGAGGATTGAGAATCTTTACGACGCCTACATATGAGACTCCCAATCCTAAAATGCTCGAGGAGTGGTCTGAGAATTCCTCTCAAAGCTCCAAAAGAATGTTAGAAATCCTGATCAAGTACGCGTGGCTAGACCGCGAAGGGATTTTGGAGCAAATTAAGGAACTTATTGAGGACCTTACTAGGCAGGTGGAGAAAGAGGCATTGAGCAAATATCTCGTGAGTATGAAAGATCGCCTCAGGAAATACGAGGATGATATCAAGGCTCGTAAGCAGAGAAAGCTCGATCGTGACTATGGCGACTATGAAAGTGGCAGAATCTTGACGTTTAGTAGAAAATATGATCATCTCTACACTCAGCAAGCCACAGTGGAAGACACTACTACAGCCAATATGGAACCTATGACCACTGAAGGGTCAACAATCAGTGAGAGTGAATCGGATGTGTCAATAAGTAATGTAGTCATGGAAGAACGTGGCACACGTAAACAGACTTTTTAGACGAATATTGGACCCTACGTCGGGGTCGTCAGACCACAAGGGAGACCCCGATCCCGAAAGCAAGGGGCCAGAGAGGCCGAGGTCGGGGCAGGGGCCGAGGAAACGTAGGAACAGATGAGCAAGAATTCGACAACGCTGGCAGAAGAGGCAGGGGGCGTGGCGGCATGGGAAGCAAGCAAACACGCGCCAGAAAAGCCTTCCAATGGATATGAACATGGTTAATAGAACTATTATTAATCTTTCTAAAAGACCCATTAGTGATGTCGAGAAACATACCTTATGCCTTGGTTTCTCGTTTTGTCCCTCTTACCCCTTTGATTATACAGGTGCTAGAATTGACCTGTTTAAGTTTGTTCGTAAATTAAAACTAAAAAGGTTTCACTCACTCAAGGGGACCGAAACCAACAGGGCCACTAATATCGGTAACTCTACAGACCAGACTGATCTCCTCATAGGCGATATTGACACCTTGATCACTATGATCGAGTTGGAGCATGAGGGTGAAGGGCAGGACCCCAATATTGGTACCACACAGGGATTAGCTGAGTATGACATTTTGACGAATGCCTCATCCTCTTCAGGGTTTAAGCCCAAATCCACATTTTTACCTAGTTTACCCCACGATAACATCGATACATTCCAGGAGGTGGTGGGGAGAGAGTTCAATAAATTCAGACACCAGAACAGGAGAAGGGTTAATGACAACTACAATAACCTTGACTTTGAACACAGACAGATATTGAGGTCTCTCTCAGAGGATGACAGCATTGTCATCCGTCCTGCCGACAAGGGTGGCAATGTTGTTATCTTGGACAGAGACCTGTACATTGTTGAAGCACATAGACAACTTGATGATACCAGGTACTATGAGCCCATTAGTTTTGCTGAATATAACACCAGTATCACTACTGTCTGGGATCTTCTGTTAATGTGTAGGGAGAAAGGCATTCTAGAGTGGGAGGAATTCTGCTATTTGAAGAAAGATCATCCAGTTCTCCCTGTTCTTTACCTCCTACCGAAGGTTCATAAGGATCCCTGCAACCCACCTGGGCGCCCCATTGTTTCGTCACGTGGGAGTGTGGCTGAACACATCTCGAAGTATGTAGATCATTTCCTCAGGGATCATGTCAGCACACTCCGGAGCTACATTAGGGACACCAAAGATTTTCTTAAGAGGATTGACAATATGGAGTGGGGGCGACCATTGGTTCGTCACCCTAGATGTACACAGTCTGTATACCATCATAGACCACCAGCAAGGGCTTATGGCATGCGCACACTATCTTGAGACTAGACCTTTAAGATTTCGGGAACACAGTAAAATGATTTTGGAGATGACTGAGTATTGTCTCAAAAACAATATTTTTATGTTTAACGGTATTCTTTACCGTCAAACCACTGGGACCGCGATGGGATCTTGCTTTGCTCCCAGCTTCGCTAACTTGTTTTTGGGAAGGTGGGAGGAGGACATTTTTTCTGACCCTGATTTGCAGGATGATCTCACCCATATTTCGATGTGGCTACGCTACATCGATGACTTGTTTATCATCTGGGTGGGGCATCGACACGAGAGCCCAGTGTTTTATTGACAAACTCAATGCCAATGACCGGAACATCAAACTGAGCGGTAACATTAGCGACAAAGCAACAGAATACTTAGATGTCAAGGTAGAAATCGTACACAACAAAGTTCACACATCGCTGTTTAGAAAACTGACAGCAGGGAATAGTGTGCTCCATGCCCTCAGCAGCCACCCAGAGGCTCTCAAATGGAGCATCCCCTATGGGGAGTTGCTGAGGGCAAAAAGAAACTGTAATACCGATGAAGGATACCAACTCGAGAGTGATCTGATGTTTGAACTCTTCAGGGAGAGAGGATATCCTAGGTGGGTACTCAAGAAAGCCAAAGAGAGGGCTGATGCTATGGACAGATCGCTGACGATTGCTGATATATCGGATTCGGACACTAAGGGTGTAGATGATAAAACCAGAATGATCATGACCTACAGTTCTGATTCAAAAGATGTTACACGTATTCTGACACAGAACTGGAATATACTTAAAACTGATAACATCATTGGCCATACTCTGCCAAATAGACCCAATATAACCTACAGGAGAGGCAAAAGCATGAGGGATCAACTAGTACACAGTGACATTACCATCTGTCCTGAAAGAAATCTTCATGGCCTGCAGGGTTTCTTTCCTTGCGGACACTGTAAGGCCTGCAGAAATAGCAAATTCTGTAATCATGTAGAATACAATGGGGTGAGGAAGGAAATAACACAATTCCTCACATGCAGCACTACTTTTGTCATCTATGCGATTGAATGCCCCTGTAAATTATGGTATATTGGGTCTACCACTCTGATGGCCAAGAAACGCATCTTAGAGCATTATAGAGCTATCATACACTGTGATCAGAAATATCCTGTAGCCCGTCACTTTCAGGATAGACATTTTTCTAATGCCAATAGTCTCGGTTTTCTTATCCTAGAACAGGTGAGTAAAGGGCCCCGGGGGGGGGAACAGGGTCCTTAAACTCAGACAGATCGAGTCCAAACAGATTATTCATTTTCAAACGAAGAACCCTGGAGGACTTAATCAGGACGAAGAATTAGCAATACATCTGAAGGAATAATGTTTCACCAGTGTGCATGTCAGGTCCTCCATACTCTAGGAGATCAGAAAATAACCCCTCCACACTTAACCCCCCACACAACATCCCCTCCCTCGATTCCCTACCCCCTGCCCCCCCCCCCTTTTTCCCTTCCCCCCCCCGTATTTTCAATTACCATTTATCGTGGGGGTTACAGGGTTTGTTCCTTAGTTCTGCTTAGGGCAGTTTGTCCCACTGTATATGTTTTTCCTCGAAGTTATTCCTCAGAGTTTTCCTCCATGAACAATTTAACTGTAATTTGATTTTGCAATTTGATGTTATTGATGTGGAATAGTATTATGATGAGGTGGAAACTGGGATCCACACTCTTTTTAATTCAGTGTTTTTGTTTTCAGATAGGAAGAAGGAAGGGGCCCACTCACCTGTAATCATCTGCACGGGCCGCCTACCCTTTCTTCCCTTATTATTTTTTATCGAGGCACTTCAGCACTTAAGAGAGACTGTAATGGGCATAAGAGCAGTGGAAGAATGGGGACAGGGCTCTGTCTCCACCGCCAAGTACAGTAGGACTTTTGTTTGGACTGTTTGACATGTTTTGCACATTTTTACTGTAGTTTTCGGGCACTTGCCCGTTATGTGGTTAAACCCTTGTCTCTGCCTAGGACACTTGTCCAAGTTAATGTGCCTATGGATATTGGTATTCCCGAGTTAGCACTGCTACATGGCGCAAGCAGGTTAGATATGGTACGATACCAATCTTTTACGGCACGTGCCGGGAGACGACTGTAGGGTTGTTGATTTGTTAGGAGGATTTTGTCCACTTGGACATGTATTATGGGGCAATAATGTATGATTTCAGCCTAAGTACCCCGGTTCTTTTATTTTTATTTCACATTTATTATTATTATTTTTATTTTATTTATTTTTTGTCTGTAACGGGGGCAGCAATAAAGTTTTGTTTAGACGCTGATGAATGCTTGGCGCTTTGAACAGGTATTGATACCCAGGGTTCATGTTGACAAAATGGCCATTGCTTTCTCACAAATGAAATGAGTTGCATATGTATTCCAATATGTGATTGTTTTTGAGTTTAACATGTGTATTGTTTGTACTCAGTTTCGTACATTTATCATGATGTATGTGTCATTTCAACATGTCCGCCATGTATTGCTCATTTGTCCTTTTTCACTTTCTACACTATGAACTACTTGAGTCTCTCTGATTTGGTGTAAGATTCACGTGATCAAGGTTCTACGGAATCGAAACGCGTTGTGGATTAAACGGTGGTTTGGCATTCATACGGAGTCGTGTGTTACTGAGAGCGCGCTGACTTTGGTATTTTAGAGATATATATATATATATATATATATATCCTGATGCAATTAGCTCCTTCCGTCTCCCCACGCCAACGCAGAGGATCGCAGAAGCCGGCGGAGCAAGCTGGTCGTAGTATCCATACAAATCCAATTATTGCGATCACTCAAAGGTCAGGTAACCAGCAGTTGTTTAATTTCACAGGGTTTTTTTTTTTTGGCGCGTTTCGCTTGTGCAGCGAGCTTGTTCACACACTCATTACATGGAAACATGCCATTACATAAGGGTCTCCAGAAAGGAAAGAAGGACTTCATGGCACAATATTGATGCAAATTGGCATCCATCTTGAAATGCCAAAAATGGGTTGTTCACCATCTAAATACATTTTTCTACAATAGTATAAGCATGTACAATTCATTGTTACTTCAATGTTGAGCATTATACTGTGTTCACATTGTATTTGCAGATAGCAGTCAAATTAGATTCACCAAAGTGGCTGGATCTAAGGATACAGTCTGTTAGCATCGGTGTTGCCAATAAAGTTGAGTGCATAACAAACGATCGGGCTGTAACCAAATAGTGTCAAAATGATACAATGTATCAAATTGCTGCCTCTGGTTGCCGGGCAGGTTCTGCACCAGTGTCAATGACTGGTGGCTACTAACGTTGGGAGATTGAATACGACATAGTGTCCCTATGTAGCCAATATAACTGCAAGGGCTATAATGGAACTACCCTGCTGGGGTGTGTCCCAGATATCTGTATCCCGACGGTAGGCGTATTACTGATAAGGCACCTACTGCAATGTGCCGACATAATGTCACGGTAAAAGGAAAGAAAAAAATGCAAAGAAAAATGCCAGTCTCTGGACTGCTACTCTGTGAGTGCTTAACGGTGGGTAAACGCTAATGCAGAGAGTGTGTTCTATGTCACCCATAGTGGGTTGAAATTATGCAGTGAAGCTAGAGGTACCGGTGCGTATAAACAAATGTACCTCGCAGGGTCTCGAGAAAAGGGGAGATATGTGCCGGTACCTAGTGTACTAAAATGGTGGTACTGCAAATGTGCTTAACCAGTGCATAAATATGTTCTGGACACACTAGCATGGAAATCTGACGCAGAGGTAGCAGGGTTTCAGGTCCTAACAAGGGTCGCCCTTAGGTATGCCTTCCATGTCCAAATCATCAGCTGAAAAGTCCACAACAGGTGAATAAATGAAACAATTCTAAAATATAAACAAAATGCAAGGAGCAACATTAAACTGCATGCTGCCCTCTCGCTTAAACAAATACTATAAGGAACTAGTGTACAAAGAGGGCAAAGAAGACAAAGATGTGTCTTTTATCTGTCTTGTGCTGCCCTTCACCCGGGTGCAGATGTGGATGAAGAAAAGGGTAGGGGAGTGAGTCGACGTATCCAATCCTGAAGTCGGCCCCTTCCTTTTCTCCTGTGATTAAAAAGAGAGCGAAAGCCATAAATGTACTACGGTAAGGTTAAAAACATGAATGCATTTTCACAGTAGATGCGTTATTGCAGTAGAACAAGTTGCAATTTCATACTAATAAGAACATATGTACAGGTTTACCAGGTGTTTGATCATATCTCTAACTAGGTTAGAACTTAGTTTTCATATAAATGAATACCTAATTCTTCATCCTGGTTGTGTCCTCCAGGGGTCTTGGTTTGGAGGTTTGTGATATGCCAGGATTCTCTTTTGCGCAAATGTAGTGCCCTGTTACCTCCCCTGAGATTCTGTTGGATATGTTCAATAGCAAAATACGTCAGGAGTGAGTTATTGGAAAGATGGTACTCAGCAAAATACCTCGCAATGGGGTAGTTAGGATCTTTATTACTAATGGCTCTCATGTGTTCAAGAACTCTTTTCTTGACTGCTAGTGTTGTGCTTCCTACGTAGCGTAGTTTACATGGGCATTCAAGTATGTAAATTACAAAAGTTGAGCCACATGTAAGGAATTGACTGATGGTTTTTTCTCCAGTATGTGTGTGATAAGTTTTCCTCATGGTGCTATTGCGGCAGGCCTTGAAATGCCCACATGGGAAAAATCGCTGTAGGCTGAGATGGGTATTCAGGCGTGTGTTAGTAATATCCCCCTTTACTAGCATGTCCTTGAGGTTCCTACCTTTTCTGTATGTAATCTGCGGGTGACTGGGTAGCTTAGTGCCAATGGTGGAATTTGCCACTATGATGATATTCCAATTCTGATTGAGAAATTTGGAAATATCTTTGGATTCCTCATTGTATTTGAGGATAACCCTTGTGGTGCATTCTTCTGGTTGTGTGGGTTTCTCCTTGAGTGTATTTTCCCTGTCTATTTTGCTGACCTTCTCTTTTGCTCTTTCTAATACCCATTTGGGATAGCCTCTTTCCCTGAACCTGCAGATCATGTTCTCCTGTTCGATTAGGAAGTCTTCTTGGTTGCTGCAGTTCCTTCTTGCCCTCAGCAGTTCCCCGTAGGGGATGCTCCATTTCAGTGCCTCTGGGTGACTGCTGAGAGCGTGGAGGAGACTGTTGCCTGCTGTTAGTTTTCGGTGTAGTTTGGTGCAGAGTTGGTTGTTCCTGACTTCCACCACTATATCTAAGAATTCGATCGATTCTCTGCTCATGGTGTATGTCAGTTTGAGGTTCACCTCATTATCATTAAGTTTATTGATCATTCTTCTGGCACCTTCTTCGCTACCTTTCCACACAATAAATAAATCGTCTATATACCTGAGCCATTTTATTACCTTGCCCCCAGTGTTGTCAGTTTCTTGATTTTGCAGAACCTCTTCTTCCCAGACTCCTAAGAAAAGGTTGGCAAAACTGGGGGCAAAGCAAGTCCCCATGGCAGTACCGAGTATTTGCTTGTAAAGTGTGCCATTAAACCTGAACATGTTGTTATATAGACAAAATTTCATCATCTCAAGTAACATTGCTGTGTGTTCAAGGTAACAAATTTTTCTTTTTTTGAGAAAATGATGGCAACACTGTATACCCAGAGTGTGGTCTATTATTGTATATAGGGAGTTCACGTCCATCGTAAGTCTTCCTCCCAGGTGATGTCTCTTATTTTGCCCAAGAAGTCCTTGGTATCTTTCGTGTATGATGGTAGTGATGTGACATACTCGCAGAGAAAGTGGTCAACATATTTCGATATGTGTTCAGAGACACACCCTATAGAGGAAACTATGGGTCTCCCTGGTGGTTTGGCGGGATTTTTATCGACTTTAGGCAAGAGGTAAAAGATGGGCAGCTTAGGATAGTCGCATTTGAGGTAACAGTATTCTTCCCACTGGAGAATCCCCTTATCTTTCCATGTGTTTAGCAGACTCCATATTTTCACTATGCTTTCATTATATTCCTGCATGTTGGTAACCACATAGAATCTGGTGTCGCACAGTTGTCTTTCGGCTTCTTCAATGTACATTTTTATGTCCCACAGTACAATGTTGCCTCCCTTGTCCGCTGGTCGTATAACGAGATTCTCATCAACAGATAGACTTTTAATGATTTCCCTTCGGTCTTTGGAAAAGTTGGAGGATGTGTGTGTTTTCTTTTTCTTTTTGCGGAATTGCCTGAGATCTCTTGTTATTGTATCGTGGAATGCATTGATATTATCGTGGGGCATGTTGGGGTAGAAGATAGATTTGGGTTTGAATTTGGTTGCTGCTGGTCGGTCAGTGATGATCTCCCAGTTGTCTTCTGCGGGACCTAAGCCTGTTTCTACGTAAAGGTCTTGCATGGCTTGTAGGGTGTCCATGTCTCCCACGCAGAGAATATTGTTGTCTTCCATGTTCCTGTTGCCCCTGGGTTCTATACTGTCAGTGCTATATTCTTGGTCAGGTGGTCTTGGTCCCCTAAGGGTGTGCCATTTTTTAAGTTTGAGTTTTCTCACAAATTTAAACATGTCGATTCTGGTTTCCGGATAGTTAAAGTTGTTGGATGGGCAGAAAGACAGCCCTAGGCAGAGTGTTTTTTTTTCTAGCATAGATAGTGGTCGGTAGGAGAGGTTTATAATTGTTTTATTTACAGTTTCGTCATCCATTATATCTGTGTTTTTGGGCCAGTTGTTTTGTTTCCCATGAGCCTCTTTCCTCATCCTCTCCCTCTTTTGTTTCCTCTGTCTGAGTCGCTTTCTTCTCTGCCAGTTCCTTCCTGGCTTCTTCCTCTTCCCTTGCCCCGTTGCCTCGTCCTCTCCCTCGTGTCCTTGGTGGTGGGATTGTTCTTGGAGTCTGCATCTGTAGGAGGCGATATTCGTCCAAAAAAGTAGGCTGGACTCTTATTCCTCTTTGGATGATGTGGCGGCTGCAAGGGATAGATCTCCCTCTGTGTCACTGCTTGTGATGGAGTTGATTCCACTTATGTTCTCTGTAGCGCTATCAATAGGTTCTCCTATTGACATCTTTTCATAAAGATGGTCGTACTTGTGGCTATAGGTTAAAATTCTGCCACTCTCATAGTCGCAGCAATCGCGATGGAGTTTGCTCTGTTTGCGTGTCTTTATGTCATCTTCGTGTAGTTTGAGTCTTATTTTTAATTCTTCCACATTTTTTTTATGATGTCTTGTTCCTTATGTTTCCTTACTTCCTCCTCCAGAGCTCCTAGTTCTCGTAGGATTCCTTCTCTGTCCTCCCATGTGTATTTAACCAGTATAGTAAGCATTTGTTTAGAGCTCTTGGCAGAGTTTTCTGCCCATTCCTCCAACATTTTAGGATTGGGTGACTCATAAGAAGGAGCTGTGTAAATTCGCAGGCCACGGGGTACCATATCTTTTTCTATATAGTCCTGTAGGGATATTGCTTCCCACTATTTTGATGTCTCTGATTTTTTTAATTTTTCCAGTTTCCTAAGTTTGTCTTGCAGGGTGTTGTCATTTGCACTTGTTTCCTTCCTTTGTTGCCCTTTAGTGGGTGCTCGGGCAAACAGACTCAGGGCGGCCGCCCTCCTTTCTGTTTCTTCATCCATGGAGTACTGTTATTTTGCTCCCGATGTAAAATTAAACAACTGCTGGTTACCTGACCTTTGGGTGATCGCAATAATTGGATTTGTATGGATATAGATATATATATATATATTCCAATCGAAAAAGCTCCCAAAATTGAAGATGCCACACACGGTGTGTCTTTACTCATTTATTGGCAAGGCAGCATTTCAAAGCAACTTCGCGGACACAGTTCAGTCTGCCATAAAATTCTTACGCGTTTCGGGCATCCTCCTGCCCTTGATATCAGGAATGGCTCACGAGGAGTTGCAGCGGCAAGAAGTAATCGCACTCATGATGTTCTTTTAAATCCCGCCCTGTGGGCGTAACTGCTCAATGCATTATGGTTATTTGAGTCTTTCATTCATTAAATCCCCAAATGGGTGCCGCTACTCAATCTCCTTCATACAAATCAAAAGTCCCCAGTGGGTTACTGCATTACTCACAAGGTTGTTTGTCCTGCTATATTTTCATCCCGCCAATGTACACATCATTCCTTATGCGCCGTACTCGTGACAGCGCCGGACCCGCACTTCAGCAGGGGGGCATCTTCGCGACCTGGGAAGGCCGCTACATATTCCAATCGAAAATGCTCCCACATTGAAGATGCCACACACGGTGTGTCTTTACTCAGTGGCAATTTTGGGAGCTTTTTCGATTGGAATATATATATATATTGGCATTTCGTTAAACAGTTGTTGGCATACAGTTATCGCTCATTCGTGATACACATATAGTCTCCTATAAGGGGGGTATCACATAATCCAATACATCCACTAAACCCTCGATGTCTCGGGTGCATCTTCAGATGGAGATACTACAAGCGGTGTTCCCACCAATTAACATTGTACTTTCCAACCATTGCAGAGTCTATCTTTAGAATAACTGTCCCCAATCCCATATAGCTGCATGAAATGGTATGGTTATATTCGCCACTGGGGGTATCCATGCCTATGTAAGCGGTGCCGTGCCATCGTAACATCATATATGCATAAATCTTATCAAACAAGGGGTGAAAACAAAAAGCAAAGTTCCAATCTGCCTGCCAAGGTCCAGTGGGGCTCTATCCCTGAATAGGACTACGTACTTGTCGTAAAACCAGCCGAGAGGTGGGGGAAAGGACACAGAGGAACTCAAGTGAGACAAGCAAGGGGGGGGCAAGGGCGGGAGGGGGAGGAACACCAAAAACCCAACCACCGCAGGGCTTCTGCGTGTGTCCAATCACGCCTCGGTCGTAGTCCCAGCAAACACCCATCTTCTTTCCCCAGTGCACAGAGGGGGGGGGGGGCACAGGAACCCCCGGTCGTGTAACCCATCGCTCTCCGGCATGATCAATTCACTACTTTATGTTAAGCTGTGAGGGGGGAGTCCCCTTCTCCCTCAGTCCTATCTGGGGTGCTCGGATGTTCCCAACCATGCAAAACATCCCTCCATTGTTCCGTTATGGGCGCACCCCCCTCAGTTCCTCTCTACGCAGCGCTCTCTCTTCTGCTCCGGCCCCAGTTGGTCACTTCCCTCCGCCACACGGTTACCCATGGCTGCTTTCCACGTGATTGCTATACGCCTTCTAGCCAGTGCAAGCACCAGATCAATGAACCTATTGCCCACCTTGCGTTCAGGAGGTCTAGGGAAGAGCCCAAGCAAGCAAATTTCTGCAGTGTGATTTAGCACTCGCCCTAATGTGTTATTAAGTTGGGAGAGGACTTCACGCCAAAATATCTGTTTGATCCCACACTCCCAAGTCATATGTAGGAAGTCTACATCTTCCAAGGGGCATCGCAGGCATCGTCGCGGTTCACCCCCAAAAGCAACGAAGATCCTATGCGGTGTCAAGTAAGTCATGTGTACATAGTTAAACTGAACGTACTTCAGTTGTGTGTTGTGAGATATTTTCTTGGGGGATTCCAAGACTCTTCTCCATTCTACATCTGTGAGATCCCTCCCCAGGTTCTTTCCCATCTCCCCCGGAGCTGCAGCAGGGTGGCCAGCGAGGCTTCACGTAGGGAAGCATAGAACCATTTGATTTGGTGTCTCGCAGTGCCAAGGTGATCAGCGAGTGTAGTACACCGTGGGGGATATTCTCAAGAACGTGTGATAACCACCGCAAATTTAGCTTAACGCAACTTTGCATATCGCAGTCTATTGCGGGAAAACAACGCTGTGTTAACGTAGTATTCTCAACCTGGAGGCACCATGCGATAGTCCCACGATAACGCGTCAAATGTCCGCGTTAAAATTAACGCGACGCCGCAAAAATGCAAAACACGAATGCAAATAAAGTTGCGATGAGGCCAACCGCGATACAAAAATCAGCAATAACCAGCGACAGGCCTCCAATTCCCACGCGTCATGCGGGAAAATGCACCATAAAAGCAGAACAAGAAAAAAACACACCAAAACCCAAAAAAATGCGTAGCAACATGGATGCACCCGGAACGAGTGCCCAGGTCAACGCGAACCCCACAAGCCCCACAGACCACCAGCAAGGAACCTCTGGTTCGAGGAAGGCCAAGGAGAAGAGGAAGAGGAAGACGGGGTACAGTCCGCATGACAACAGGATCGTCGTCACGGAGGTGCCAGAGCACTAACAACAACTGTCTGTCACCTCCACCGTGTCATTGGCAACACAGACGGAAAATTGGCATTCCATCGTGAATGCAGTCGTAGTGTTGAGGAGACCAAGATGCGCTGGCACGATGTGAAAAGCCAAACCAAGCAGAAACCCGCTGCCAACAGGAAGGCAGCAACGGCGAATGGAGGTGGGAGTCCAGCGTCACAGGAGGAGCTGGAGCAAATGGCGGCCACAGTCATCAGTGCGGAGACGGTGCAAGGAGTCAGGAGTCCGAACACAGCTCGACATGACCTGACACAACATCAACAGGGTGAGTAATGAACAAGGACTGGGGGACGGGGGGACGGGCACAATGGCACACATGCACAATGACGTGTAGCACACCGCACACCCACAATGACCCTGGGTCATGTCCCTGATCCCCGTGGCACACTGCAGCACACATACAAACATCAAGTAGGCCCCCGTCCACCATGTGCCCAAAGGGGTCACACCCCACACATCACCAATTCCACGACACACACATGCACCCGTGCGAAACACAGCAAAGATGCGCATGTGAGAGCCACACTGACAATGCAAGTGACACCACATGATGAACAGCATGGCTGGAGTACAATCACCTTGACATTGTGCACGCCATGAGACTGAGGTGGCTGAGTGTGGACCACATCCGGAAAGGAGCAGGTCACACTCTGACACATCCACGTGCACAAACAACCACTGATGTCAACAATACATCTGCAGACAAACAATGCACAAGAGTACAAAAACCGTCCAAGAGCACAAATGACCCAAGTCGCCAACATCACAGCACCTTAAAAGCACAAAAGTCAAAGGCACCCCGCCTCCAAGGGATAAGGGGCAGCAAAATCACAGCTGCAGGTGCGACCCTCCCACAATGCAGCACACACACATAGCAATGACAGCACAACCACATGTACGCCAATGTGGTACACAGTGCAATACACACACTGCAGAACAGAGGACACAACTGGGTCCGCCTGTGCGTAGAAAATGGCCAATCACATCTGACATAGCAGGGAACTGTGAGATGAAAATGTACGTGTACAACCTCACCTACGTCATGTAGTCCAAATGTTCACTGTCCCGCATCAAATAGTACGCTCCTCCCAAACAGTCACAATGTACATTGTCATGCAGTCTGTATGTAAACCTGAATAATGCATGAACATACATGCCAGCATAATGTCAACAAGCATCTCCCCTTCACATTGCAGAGGGACAAACAACACCTCCAGCAGAGCAGACCAGACAACTCTACAGTGATTCTGAAGAGGACCTCCACACTTCCGACACCGACGCCCTACAACAGTCCATGGACATCTTCCGGCAATCGACCTCCAGGAGCAGGGCAGCCCAGCTGCATCGAGGATACCCCACCTCCTGCACAGACAACACAGCTGGACGCATGCACCACCACGGCTGGCTCCCAGCAGCCCACCGAAGCACACATCGCATTCCAAGACCAGGTGTCAGACTGCCAGAAGGGGGTGTCCCAACAGGTGCGGGTGGCGTCCCACCTCATGGAAGCCAAACTAGATCACATACGTGGGTGTCTAAGTCCCATCAGGGACCACCTACACTCCCAAAGGAGACCCACACTGTGACAGAGACACCTGCATTTGCACATTTTCAGGACTGACCACACCCAGAGCCACGGGATAATCATCCACACCCCCACGCTGGACTGGCACACGCCGGCCCAGTCCACTCCCCATACGCATTGAGTGGGGGACGACAAAGCTACATGTGCAATGTCCCACACTCTGCCTGCGATGACATGGCTGCGTCCTCTGCACACGGCACAATGTGATATTGTGGGGGCGTGGCCCGAATGCATACATCATGAGCACACGGACACACTCATAGAGCTCTTGAACTGGCCACGGGCACGTGCGTCCGACACCTTTATTGGCATGGTCACAGGTACAGTGACGCATGTGCTGGATGTATGTGGGGTGAGTGTCAGCCAGCCCTCAGGGAGTCGTTGGTGCTGGCAACAACTTGAACAGTGATCACAATTTAAGCAGAAACAGAAAACACCAGCATTAAAGAAACAACTGTGAAGCATCATGGTGGTAGCCGGAGAGAGTACAGTGTTCACCGAACATGCAAGCAGAATGCTCCTTGATTCGTTGTGCACTGAGTAAGTGGCACCTGAAGGGCTGAGCAGGGTATCAAGCTGATGATGGCACCCACGACAGGTGTGAGCAACTCTGACAGTCTGGCAGTAAGACACCTCCGACTCTGGCACCTGTTGTTTGGAGTTGGTCCTGGCGGTGGTGGCATGTGCATCCTGCAGTGATGCGACGTCCGGGCAGGACAGGACTCGATTTGATGTGTGAGCCCAGGTGGACCGCACCTGAGGCCGGTGGCAGCGGACAGCACAGGGCCACAGACACATGGCGTTGATGCCCCCCAGGCCATCGGAACAGAGGCCATCCAACATGCCCTCAGACTGGGGCCATGATTTGAGCTGCACAGAGTTAGTGGCCCCTGATGTACTGCGGCCGGCACAGGCACACCGCCACGGGACGGTGACTTGCGGTGCAGTGAGATAGGGCCACGCTAGGTGAGCAGGTCCTCGTCGATGTCGGAGGTGAATGTCGCAGAGGTTTGCGGGGGACAGTGGAAGGGGTCCTCCATGGCATGATGCAGAGGGCAGAAGCCGGCCGGAAGCGGCAAATGGAGGAGTGGAATGCTACAGCCTCATTTTGGCCACATAGTCAGTAGCACCGACACGATGATGAAGACAACCCCCAAGCCATAGACTAAGTCTCCAACAAATCTCAAGAAGTAAGTGTCCATGGATGTCGGGGAACAGACTTAGTGGCATCGGAGCTGTAAGGGGATGCAGTCTGCGACGAGGCCAGTACAATGTTATCAGCTCAGCCATAAATGATTCATGTGTGACCTACTCGACCGCTGTGTGGTCCGGAGGCAGTGGGCAGCGCGGGCCAACCGCTGTTCAGCAAGCTCCTCCTGGAACAGTAACACATGGCGTTGGAATGGCATGTGGTGATGACTCGTGGTTGACCGAGGCAGTTTCGACAGAGCTGAGCGGGTGTTTAGCCAGCGACAACGCCGTGTCCTGCCTGGTATTGACTGGATTGGATTTGTGTGAGGCCTGCAGTGTAGTCCAAAGGCGTAGTCTTCAAGGGCCCACAGGCATGTGTGGCTGGGATGCCATGCACATACTTTGTGTCACCACATCGAAGGGAGTATAGTGATATAAACGCAGCCATAAAGTGTGTACTCTGCCATTGCATAATCAAGACTCAGTCCCAAATGTGTGACCTACTTGAGCGTAGTGTAGGCCGGAGGCAGCGGTGGAGTACGTAAACGAAAAAGGAGTAAAGCGGGCCTGTGTCGCGGAGGCCGTGATGGTCTGAGGAGGCTGCCAAGGTAGCGGGCTTCGGGCTTGGAGCTTGCGCCGGCACGTGGTGGGCCCTCTTCGACACACACCGGTGTCGGCAGGTGAGCAATGGGGCCTGGCTGCGCAGGGGCGAGAATGACGGGTTCGGGGACCAGCGGCCCGGGGTGCAGCAGGCGCACAGGATCGCAGGCCACACCGCTCATGGCGATGGCGTCGGCCTCGTGGCGGGGTGGGAGGCGCCGCCCTGGCATGCACGTGGGCATTCTGGAAGAGAACCACGCCCAGGGCTACGTGCTTTTTATTCACACCCGTACACTGGCTTGGCATCTTCCGGGCCAGCCCACTCCGCACACGCTTACAGGGGGGACGTCACAGGCTACATTCCCACGATCTGCCCCACTGGCTGGGGTGACATGGTTGCGTCCACTGTCCACTACACTCCATACACCAGCAGTGCATGTAGACATGGCTATGTCTGTGGTCTGCATACTGCCATCTGTCCAGCACATCTCCGCAACACTTGGCATTGTGTACATTCTCATCCATGGGTCACTTGCCTCCTTTGCACATGCCTGGTTCCCACCTCTCCCCACACTCCGGTATTGTGTGGCTGAGGTGCCATGCCGTTGATGGCTCATATACATGGCTAACCAAGGTTGCCACAGTAAGTTGTGCTGTTGTGTCTGGTGGGGGGGCATGTTGTTTGGCATGTTGTATGTGATTTTGTGTAGTGTGCAGTGCCAGAGTTGTGAGTTGCATGATTGTGGAGTTGAGGTGTGTGGTGTGTTCATTTGGTACTAGCCAATGTGCAGTGCATTTCCATAGGTGCCATCCTGGAAGCGCTGGTTGATGTTGGACTGTCCGAAGATGAAGGGATCATGCACACTGCCTGGGTAGTTGGCTATGACATTGGTGAGGAGTCCCCTGTGGTCCACTATTGCCTGTACGTTGATGGGATGCATGTGCTTTCTGTTGGGGTATTGTGTGCGGTGTTGGCAGGGGGCACAAGTGGGACAAGTGTGCAGTCGATTGCCCCCGACACGTGCGGGGATCCAGCTATGGCGTATAGTCCTTGCTTGGTCTCCAGCTGTTCTTGCTCATTGTGGGGGACGTATGGGTGCTGGGGTCCCTAGCTGGTGAGGGCATCCAGGACAGTTGTGAGGAACTTGGATGGGGCTGGCTGTGAGACTCCTCCGACTCGGGCGGTTGTTGTTTGGGAGGATACCAGAGGCCAACAGGTGCAGCACAGCCAGCAGTTTTGTCTGCGGAGGGATGTTGGTTGTCCGCTGTGTTGGTACCGTCAGCCTGTGGGCAATGATGTTCAGGATGCGGAGGATGGTTGTCCTTTTGGGCCTGTAGTGGGCATTGGCATTGTCTGGTGTTAGGTCTGTAGGGCTGGTGCATTTCCTGTATGTCCGCTGTCTTTGTCTGCGCTGCCTCTGTGGTGGTCCGGGGGGGCGAGGTGGGTCCGTTGGGGGGTGGCGGTCCTGGGGGTGGTGGCGGTGGGTGTTGTTACCCCCTCGGGGCTCCGGGGTGCATGGTGAGTGGCTCCATGGCATCTGCTGTTCTTCCTGTGTGGTTCTGGGCTGGGCTCCCTTTGATGGTGCAGGTTGTCGTCCGACTTTACACCAGGTCAGAGCAGGTGTTAGTTTCCTGCTGCTAACGCGCCTCATCGCCTGTTTTGTGGTCCTATCACCGATGTGGCTGGTCATTGAGAATGTTGAGGTGTGGTGTTGTTGCGGGTTTTTGCCCGGGAACGCCTAGTCTGCATCTCATTAGCGTTAGTTGCCGGGGTCATCTGTGGCGATGTTTTTTGCGATTGCTTTCGCAGGTAAACTGGTGTTATGGGCTGGTAGCACCAGCTTGTGAATGGGGCGGTAAATTTAGCGCGACTTTGGCTGCAATAAAGTGCCGATAACTCGGCGATAGCTCCTTTTGAATATACCCCCATGTGTTTTCGGTTCTTCTCTATTCCGGCCCCACAGCCTTGCAAACGTCCGGTGTAAAGCCTCATAAACTAAAAACTGGCCCGATGGCAGGCCGCAATTCTCTACCAATTCCTAGAAGGGAAGCAGGTGCTTCTGGTGGTAACAATCTCCCACATTGTCAAGACCCACCGCCGCCCAAGGTGCCATCTGCTCTACGAATATGACTCATTACATCGCATAGCAATACCACGCATGCCATTACAACGCGGGTATTACTACGCGATGTCAATTACTACGAGATACCATTACAACGCAAAATTTTACCACGACTATGCCTTTACCACGCATGCCATTACAACTCAAAGGCATGCGTGGTAAAGGTATACTCATGGTAAACGTTTGCAAGGTAAGTGACTCCACCCTACCCTACCCTAAACCCTAATGTAGTACCACTGCATGACCCTCCCCCGACCCCCAGACCTCTTCCTACAATAACACTACACTACCCTGCACGACCCCCGACACTACCTTAGACCCTAAAACACTACCCCCAGCACGACCCTCCCCCGCCCCCAGTCCGGTCCCTACACTGAAACACTACCCTGCACGACCCCCGACACTACCCTAAACCCTAAAACACTACCCTACACTACACAAACACCACAACACTACCCTAAACCCTAAAACACTACCCCCAGCACGACCCTCCCCCGTCCCCCAGTCCGGTCCCTACACTGAAACACTACTCTGCACAACCCCCCGACACTACCCTAAAACACTACCCTACACTACACAAACACCACAACACTACCCTAAACCCTAAAACACTACCCCCAGCACGACCCTCCCCCTACCCCCAGTCCGGTCCCTACACTCTAACACTACCCTGCACGAACCCCTGACACTACCCTAAATCCTAAAACACAACCCTAAACTACACAAACATTGCAACACTACTTCAACACTATCCTAAACCTTAAAAAAGTAACTCCCACCCCAAGCGCAATCCCCCTTACCTCTCTCTCCTCGTGGTTCCTCTCTCCTGGTTCCAGCGTCATCTGAGGGGCGGTGCACGTAGTTGTGAGGAAACGGAACAGCCTCAGTTTCCTCACAACGATGTGGAAAGCCATTACATCGCATGCGTTGTAAAAGCGCATGCAATGTAACGGTATGCGTAGTAATGACTACGCATTGTTACATCGCATGCATTGTAACGCATGCGATGTAATGACTTGCAGAGTAACATCCGCGTTGTAATGGCTGTTTACCCTGCTCTACAGTTACAATCTGTTGCGGTTCGCCATGCGGTAAGCCTGCCAATGGCAGCTCCAGCGAATATTTCGGGGTATCGGGTATTTTCTTGATGCTACGTTTCCAACATTGCAGCGCCGTTGTCTGCAAGAGTGATGTATAGGGAACCCTGGTCGCGGGCACAATGATTTTTGCCAGCAGCAGGCAGGGGGTCTGGCCAGGTTCCACCAGGAAAGTCCCATCTACGTTCACCTCCTCCAGCCAATGAGCCAACTGTTAGAACTGGGGGTCTCTAGTTGGCAATGGTTTGCACCTTTGTCCAAATAGGGACCCTTGCTTCTAGTCAGGATAAGGGGGAAACACTCCTAAAATAACCCCTGCTCACCCCCTGGTAGCTTGGCACGAGCAGACAGGCTTATCTCAGAGGCAGTGTGTAAAGCATTTGTGACCACATACAGTAATACAGTGAAAACACTACAGATGGACACCACACAGGTTGTTTATGTAAAAATAAGTAATCTTTATATAGACTTATCACAAGACCCAATAGCAAAAATCCACAATACTGTAATCAAAAATAGACTTAAAATGATAGAGACAGTTCACGTTATCTTCAAAAATAGGATAGTCAATCAAATAAAGCTTGTAGCAACAAATAACTCCACTTGGAGTTATCACGACGTCGTGACCGGTGGAAATCCCAAAGTACGGCGCCGACCGCGAGGTGCGCGGCGTCGGGCCCGGAGTCGAGCAGACCCACAAAGAACAGTACCTGGAATTCGATGAAAACAAAGACGGTGCACGGCGTCGGGGAGGTGATGCTTCGTTGGCGCCGGCGGCGTCGGTTCCTTACGACCCCAGGGGAGGTGATGTCTCGGTTCCTTACTGCAGCGCAGGGGAGGTGAGGCGTCGGTTCCTTACTGTGTCGGGGAGGTGACGTCACGGATGGCGGCGAGGCGTCGGTTCCTTACGATGGTGCGGCGTCGATGGATTCGGGGTCACCCACGTCGAGGATCGGCTCCGCGATGATGAAGCCCTGGCGTCGGTGAAGTCGGGGCTGCGGTGCGAGTCGGGACGGTGCGTCGTGAGCGTCACGAGCGGTGTCCTCGGCTCCGGTGCAGGCAGCGGCCTCGATGACGGCTTCGGAGTCGATGTCGCACGGCGTCGGCAGGCGTCGGGCCTACGGTGCAAGTCGGGCGGTGCGTCGTGCTCTTCACGAGCGGTGCCCACGGCTTCGGTGCAGGTTACGGCGTCGCTCGCCGGCGTCGGTGTTGCAATTTCCCTCTGTTAGCAGCTAAAACAGCAGTTCCAGATGCAGGCAAACAGAAGGGGTGAAGTCTTTGTGTCCCTGTGACTTCAGGCAGGAGGCAAGCTCAGTTCAAGCCCTTGGAGATTCCCTTCTTCAAGATGACAAAGCACAGCAAAGTCTTTTCTCCTGTCCTTGGCAGAAAGCAACCACTGCAGGCCAACCCCAATCAGCAAAACAGCACAGGGGCAGTACTCCTCCTTCAGCTTCTCCGGTTCTTCTCCTTGGCAACAGGTTTCTTGATTTCCCAGAAGTGATCTAATTTCCTAGGGGTCTGGGTCCCCTTTTTATACACCTTTTCCCTTTGTTCTCTGAAGGCAGAGAGGCCTCTGCCTAGTCCAAAACCAGTTCTGGTCAGTCCTGGAGCACTTTGTTTTTCTGACTCCTTCTTTCCTTTGTGAGTGAGGGGCAGAGCCATCAGACGCCCGGCAGGAGGTGGAGCCAGCATTGTGGAAGGCAGGCACAGCCCTATTCAGACCCAGGTGCAACTCCTCCCTCCACTCTGGATGCAGACCTTCCTATTCAGCCCTGTGCTGACTCACCCTGTCTCCTGTAGCCACCCCCAGCCCCTGTCACTCAATCTCTAGACAAGGAATACACAACCTAGCAGAGGCAGGCTTGGAAGTTTAGGCAAGAAAATACCCACTTTCTAAAAGTGGTATTTTCAAACACAGAATGTTAAAACCAACTTCACTAAAAGATGTATTTTATCATTCTGAGTTCAGGCATACTAAATTCGTTTTTCTACCATGTTCCCTGGGTCAGGTCTGACTATAAGGTGTAATAGTCAGTCTGCCCATTCTGGCCTATGGGGAGCAGGTAGCCTTGCAATAGTGAAAAACGAAAATGGCTGTAATTCACTATTAGGACATGCCACACACACCAGGGCATGTCCTACCTTATACTTACAATGCACCCTGCCCTAGGGCCTACTTTAGGGGTGACCAACATGCAGTAAAGGGAAGGTTTAGGGACTGGTAAGTGGGTGCACTCACCAAGTCGACATGGCAGTCACAGACTGCACACAGGCTCTGCAATGGCAGGCCTGAGACACATTTTACAAGCCGCTTCTGTGGGTGGCACAACCAGTGCTGCAAGCCCACCAGCAGCATTGGATTTACAAGCCCTGGGCACACGCAGTGCACTGTACTAGGGACTGACAAGTAAACCAATCATCCAATCATGGAGTCACTAATCCATAACACAATTTATCATGGGAGAGCATATGCACTTTAGCACTGATCAGCAGTGGTAAAGTGCCCAGAGTCATAAAACCAACAAAAACAGGTCAGAGAAAATATAGGAGGAAGGCAAAAAGTTCAGGGATGACCCTGCAAAAAGGGCCAAGTCCAACACCAACCATTGCATTTGGACTGCTAACTGATAAAGTGCAAAGTCCGGAACTCCCAAGCCTCCCGCATCTAAGGGGCGTCTCAATATCCGGAGCGACACACTACGCCTACTATCTCCCCAGACTAGATCTCGCACCAGAGAATCTAAGTTACGGAACCAGGTCTCGGGCATTAACACCAGCATATGAGCGAAGTAATATAATACATGGGGGAGCATAACCATTTTTGCCAAAGATACTCTGGCCATTATGGGGAGGCGTAACATGCCCCAGAACTGGACACTGGACCGGAGCGACCACAGCGCTTTGCCCAGGTTCCCCTCTTTCAGGTCCTCTAATGAATGGAAGATCTGGACACCCAGATATTTAAAAGTGTTCGATGCCCAGGCAATATCATCGGACACTGCCAAAGGGCATGCCAATGGACCAGCCACCGGGAATAAACACTTTTGGTGCTTATTAACCAGCAGGCTCTCAGGGCCCCGAATGCCTCCAAGCACCGCAAGGCCGTTTCTGTTCCCCGAGCAGCGTTGATGGAGCAAGGACTCGTAAGAAAAGAGACTTGCTCGAAAGTAATCCTCTAGTGTAACTCGCTAACGAATTACTAACAATGGGGCATATTATCAAGGAGCTATCGCCGAGTTATCGGCACTTTATCGCAGCCAAAGTCGCGATAATTTCATCGCCCCATTCACAACCTGGTGCTAACAGCCGATACCACCAGTTTACTTGTGAAAGCATCCGCAAAAAACATCGCCACAGATGACCCCGGCAACTATCGCTAATGAGATGCAGAGTAGGCGTTCCAGAGGAAAAAGCTGCGACAACACCACACCTCAACATTCTCAACGACCAGCCACATCGGCGATAAGACCACAAAACAGGCAATAAGGCACGTTAGCAGGAAATTAACACCTGCTCTGACTTAGTGCAAAGTCGGACGACAACCTGCACCAGAAAAGGGAGCCCAGCCCAGAGCCACACATGAAGAACAACAGATGCCATGGAGCCACACACCATGCATCCCGGAGCCCCGAGAGGGCAACAACACCCACCGCCACCACCCCCAGGATCGCCACCCGCCCGGACCCCTCCTGCCTCCCCCCGGACCACCACAGAGGCAGAGCAGACAAAGACAGCGGACCTTCAGAAAATGCACCAGCCTCACAGGCCTAACACCAGACAATGTCAATGCCCACTACAGGCTCAAAAGGACAACCATCCTCCGCATCCTGAACATCATTGCCCACAGACTGACGGTACCAACACAGCGGACAACCAACATCCCTCCGCAGACAAAGCTGCTGGCTGTGCTGCACCTGTTGGCCTCTGGTACCTCCCAACCAACAACTGCCAGAGTCGGAGGAGTCTCACAGCCAGTCCCATCCAAGTTCCTCACACCTGTCCTGGATGCCATCATCACCCAGGTACCCCAGTACCTATACGTCCCCCACAATGCGCAGGAACAGCTGGAGACCAAGCAAGGACTATACGCCATAGCTGGATTCCCGCACGTGTTTGGGACAATCGACTGCACACATGTCCTACTTGTGCCCCCTGCCGACACTGCACGCAATTACCGCAACAGAAAGCACACGCATTCCATCAACCTGCAGGCAATAGTGGACCACAGGGGACTCTTCACCAATGTCATAGCCAACTACCCAGGCAGTGTGCATGATCCCCTCATCTTCCGACAGTCCGACATCAACCAGCGCTCCCAGGAATGCACCTATGGGAATGCACTGCTCGTTGGCAAGTACCAAATGAACACACCACACACCTCAACTTCACAATCATGCAACTCACAACTCTGGCACTGCACACGTCACAAAATCACATACAACATGCCAAACAACATGCCCACCCACCAGACACGACAGCACAACTTACTGTGGCAACCTTGGTTAGCCATGTACATGAGCCATCAACGGCATGGGACCTCAGCCACACAATAGCGGAATGTGGGGAGAGGTGGGAACCAGGCATGTGCGAAGGAGGCAAGTGACCCATGAATGAGAATGTACACAATGCCAAGTGTGGCAGAGATGTGATGGACAGACTGCAGTATGCAGACCACAGACATATCCATGTCTACATGCACTGCTGGTGTTTGGAGTGTAATGGACAGTGGACGCAACCATGTCACCCCAGCCAGTGGGGAAGATCGCGGAAATGTAGCTTGTGACGTCCCCCCGTAAGCGTGTGCGGAGTTGGCTGGCCCGGAGGACGCCAGGCCAGCATAGGGGTGTGAATAAAAAGCACGTAGCTCTGGGCATGGTTCTCTTCCGGAATGCCCAACATGTCTGCCAGGGCGGCGCCTCCCACCCCGCCACGAGGCCGTCGCCATGAGTGGTGTGGCCTGCGATCCTGTGCGCCTGCTGCACCCCGGGCCGCTGGTCCCCGAACCCGTCATGCCCGCCCCTGCGCAGCCAGGCGTCATTGCTCACCTGCCAACACCGGCGTGTGTCGAAGAGGGCCCACCACGTGCCGGCACAAGCTCCAAGCCCAAAGCTCGCGACCTTGGCAGCCTCCTCAGACCATCACGGCCTCCGCGACACAGGCCCGCTTTACTCCTTTTTCGTTGACATACTCCACCGCTGCCTCCGGCCTACACTACGGTCAAGTAGGTCACACATTTGGAACTGAGTCTTGATTATGCAATGGCAGAGTACACACCTTATGGCTGAGTTTATATCACTGTACTCCCTTCGATGTGGTGCCACCAACTCTGTGCATAGCATTCAAACTACACCTGTCTGTGGTCCCTTGCTGACTACTGCCTTCGGCCTACACTGCGGTCGAGTGGGTCACACATGTGGAACTGAGTCTTGATTTCTGCATGGCGGAGTTCATATCAATGTATGCAAGGAGACGAGTAAGAGGAAGACGCGGTTCAGTCCGGAGGAGAAAAGGATCATTGTTATGGAGGTGATCGAACACTGCCGACAACTGCTCTGGTGTCACTAACTCTGTGCATCGCGGGCCAACGACACGTGGCTGTGGGCCCCTGCTGACCGCTGCCTTCGGCCTACACTGCGGTCAAGTAGGTCACACATCTGGAACTGAGTCTTGATTACACAATGGCCGAGTACACATATCAATGCTGAGTTTAACTCACTATACTCCCTTCGATGTGGTGACACAAAGTATGTGCATGGCATCCCAACCACACGTGTCTGTGGGTCCTTGATGACTACGCCTTCGGCCTACACTGCGGTCGAGTAGGTCACACATTGGGAATTCAGTCATGATTCATTTATGGCAGACTTGATATCATTGTACTGGCCTCATCGCAGACTGCATCCCCTTTCAGCTACGGTGCCACTAAGTCTGTTCCCCGACATCCATGGACACTTTCTGGTTGAACTTTGGTGGCAACTGAGTCTATGGACTGGGGGTTGTCTTCATCATCATGTCGGTGATACTGACTTTGTGGCAAAAAACGAGGCTGTAGCATTGCACTCCTCCATTTGATGCTTCCAGCCGGCTACTGCCCTCTGCATCATGCCCTGGAGGACACCTTCCACTGTCCCCCGCAAACCTCCGCTACATTCACCTTCGACATCGACGAGGACCCACTCACCTCGTGTGACCCTATCTCACTGCACCGCAAGTCACCGTCCCGTGGCGGTGTGCCTGTGCAGCCGCAGTGCATCCGGGGCCACTAACTCTGTGCAGCCCAAGTCATGGCCCCTGTCTGATAGCATATTGGATGGCCTCTGGGTCGATGGACTGGCGGTCATCAAGGCCATGTGTCTGTGGCCCTGTGCTGTCCGCTGCCTCCGGCCTCAACTGCGGTCCACCTGGGCTCACACATCAAATCGAATCCTGACCTGCCCGGACATCGCATCACTGCAGGATGCACACGCCACCACCGCCAGGACCAACTCCAAACAACAGGTGCCAAAGACGGAAGTGTCTTACTGCCGGACTATCAGAGTTGCTCACACCTGTCATGGGTGCCATCTTCAGCTTGATACCCTGCTCAGCTCTTCAGGTGCCACTGACTCAATGCACCACAAATAATGGACCATTCTGCTTTCATGTTGGGTGCACACTGTACGTTCTCCGGCTACCACCATGATGCTTCACAGTTGTTTCTGTTATGCTGGTGTTTTCTGTTTCCGCTTTTATTGTGATCACTGTTCAAGTTGTTGCCAGCATCAATGACTCCATGAGGGCTTGCTTACACTCACCCCACACACATCCAGCACATGCGTCACTGTACATGTGACCATGCCAATAAAGGTGTCGAGCGCACGTGCCCGTAGCCATTTCAACGAACTATCTGAGTGTGTCCGTGTGCTCATGATGTATGCATTAGGGCCCCGGGCCCTACAACATTACATTGTGCCGTGAACAGAGGACGCAGCCCTGTTACCACAGGCAGCGGGTGAGACATTGCACATGTAGCTTTGTCGTCCCCCACTCAATACATAAGAGGAGTGACCTGGGCCAGCGTACGCCAGTCCAGCGTGGGGGTGTGGATGATTATCCCATGGCTCTGGGTGTGGTTCAGTACTGGAAATGTGCAAAGGCATGTGTCTCTGTCGCAGTGTGGGTCTCCATTGGGGAGTGTAGGTGGTCCCTGATGGGACTTAGACACCCACGTATTTGATCTAGTTCGGATTCCATGAGGTAGTACCCCACCCGCACATGTTCGGCCACCCCCTTCTGGCAGTCTAACACCTGGCCTTGGAATGCGATGTGTGCTTCGGTGGGCTGCTGGGACCCAGCCGGGGTGGTGGGTACGTCCAGCTGTGTTGTCTGTGCAGGGGGTGGGATATCCTCGATGCAGCGGTGCTGCCCTGCTCCCGGTGGTCGATTGCCTAAGATGTCCATGGACTGTTGTAGGGCGTCGGTGTCGGAAGTGTGGAGGTCCTCTTCAGCATCACTGTAGAGTTGTCTGGTCTGCCCTGCTGGAGGTGTTGTGTGTCCCTCTGCAATGTGAATGGGTGATGCTTGTTGACATTGTGTTGGCATGTATGTTGCCGCATTGTTCAAGTTTACATACAGACTGCATGACAATGTACATTGTGACTGTTTGGGAGGGGCAGACTATTTGATGCGGGACAGTGGACATTTGGACTACATGAGGTAGGTGAGGTTGTACACGTACATTTGCATCTCACAGTTTCCTGCTATGTCCGATGTGATTGGCCATTTTCTACGCACAGGCGGACCCAGTTGTGTCCTCTGTTCTGCAGTGTAAGTGGTGCACTGTGTACCACATTGTCGTCCATGTGGATGTGCTGTCATTGCTATGTGTGTGTGCTGCATTGTGTGAGAGTCGCACCTGCAGCTGTGATTTTGCTGCCCCTTATCCCTTGGAGGCGGTGTGCCTTTGGCTTTTGCGCTTTTCAGGTGCTGTGATGTTGGCGACTTGGGTCATTTGTGCTCTTGGACGGTTTTTGTACTCTTGTGCATTGTTTGTCTGCAGATGTATTGTTGACGTCAGTGGTTGTTTGTGCACGTGTATGTGTCAGAGTGTGACCTGCTCCTTTCCGGATGTGGTCCACACTCAGCCAGCTCAGTCTCGTGGCGTGCACAATGTCATGGTGATTGTACTCCAGCCATGCTGCTCGTCATGTGGTGTCACTTGCATTGTCAGTGTGGCTCTCACATACGCATCTTTGCTGTGTTTCGCACGGGTGCATGTGTGTGTTGTGGAATTGGTGATGTGTGGGGTAGGAGCCCTTTGGGCACATGGTGGACGGGGGCCTACTTGATGTTTGTATGTGTGCTGCAGTATGCCACGGGGATCAGGGACATGACCCAGGGTCATTGTGGGTGTGCGGTGTGCCACACGTCGTTGTGCATGTGTGCCATTGTGCCCGTCCCACCCCGTCCCCACAGTCCCTGTTCGTTGCTCACCCTGTTGATGTCGTGTCAGGTCATGTCGAGCAGTGTCCGGACTCCCGACTCCTTGCACCGTCTCCACACTGATGACTGTGGCCACCATTTGCTCCAGCTCCTCCTGTGGTGCAGGACTCCCACCTCCATTTACCGTTGCTGCCTTCCTGTTGGCAGCGGGATTCTGCTTGGTTTGGCTTCTCACATCGTGCCAGCGCATCTTGGTCTCCTCGACACTCCGGCTGCATTCACGATGGAATGCCATTTTTCCGTCTGTGTTGCCAATGACACGGTGGAGGTGACGGACAGTTGTTGTTAGTGCTCTGTCACATCCGTGACGACGATCCGGTTGTCATGCGGACTGTGGCCCGTCTTCCTCTTCCTCTTCTCCTTGGCCTTCCCGGAACCCGAGGTTCCTTGCTGGTGGTCTGTGTGGCTTGTGGGGTTCGCATTGACCTGGGCAATCGTTCCGGGTGCATCCATGTTGCTACGCAGTTTATTTTGTTTTTGGTGTGTTTTTCTTGTTCGACTTTTATGGTGCATTTTCCCGCATGACGCATGGGAATTGCAGGCCTGTCACTGGTTATCGCTGATTTTTGTAACGCGGTTGGCATCATCGCAACTTTGTTCGTGTTTCGCATTTTTGCGGCATCGTGTTGATTTTAACGCGGTCATTTGACGCGTTATTGTGGGACTATCGCATGGTGCCGCCAGGTTGGGAATACTACGTTAACACGGCGTTGTTTTACCGCGATCGACTGTGATATGCAAAGTTGCGTTAGGCTACTCTTGCGGTGGTTATCACACGTTCTTGAGAATATGCCCCAATGTCTTGTAAATAATAACACGCACCACAGAAAACACGCGGGTTAGCGAAGCTTGCATATGTGTGTTAATGTAGATAACAATGAAAACGGACTAATGCAGCTTTAACCCCTTCGCTGCTTCTGTCGGCCAGCGGCCGTCGCGAGCACTACCTCCGTAGTGCTGCGCACGTCCGTTGGCCGACGCGGCCCCGCCCACTCCGCTAAACCGCCGCACCGCGGCGGAATTGCCGCCGCGGTTAAGTGGTTAACGGGAAATCTTTACCGCGCATGCGTCAACTGCATCTACGCAGTGTGACGAAACTAACGCTTGGAGGGAAATTCTAGCGCATGTGCAGAAGGCATTAAAATAGAGTCTTTAAGACTCACGTGCATGGCATCTGCTTAGCCGGAATGAAAACCAGCTATTTTACTAATGCTAATGCGGGGAAAGTATTAATAAATAAAGGGGGTTAGAGTAGAGATGGGTGGTATACAGTGTGATCATTTATTTGTGAAATTAATATTTCTTCTTTTGACTTTATTATTAGTGCGCATTTGGGCCTTTCACGTTTATCTGAATTGAGCCGACTGATTCAAGTCTGTGCATGCCTACATGAGAGTTAACCCGGAAGGATGACCAAGCTTTTGACAGCCGTCCAAGGACGAGAATGATGTGCCCTGAGAACAGAGGGTGAAGAGTTCAGCCAAGAAGACTCTTATTCATGATTTTGAAATAAATGTAACTTATAAAGTTTGGATATGTATGGGAACAAAAGAACTGAATAAAGTTTAAGGGGATGGGTTTTGCGAACAATGGTTCAATGAAATAAAATGATATGTAAGCATGGTGTGATGATCATCCCCCTTGCCTGACCAATTAGATTTCGTATTTTTGCGATATTGAAACTTTAGTGGGTGGTACATGTTAAACGGAAGGTATAATTGAGGTAGCTTTAGTTAGTTAGTTAGCATGCAGATCTCGGGATGCTGTCGGTGCTGTGGTTGGTGCTGATGCTGGGAGAGACGCTGTAAGATGCTGATGAAGAAGCCGAATGCAGAACCTTCTATCCTAATTTAATTAGGTTAGATAAGAAGATCGCGGAAGAATCTCGAGGAGGAAGAGAGTGTCAGAGAGGGCTGCTACGCAGTTGTCGGTATTTAGAGAGGTTAAGTATCCTGTCCTGATTCCTGTCCTGAAGTCTTTGTCTCCTGATCTATCCTGAGGACCCTTACCAGCCCTTTGGCCAGGGGGTTGGTCTTCACACCATCCTTGGTAATTATTATTTCATGTTATTTGTAGATGTTCTTTTCTCTCTGTCCTCTCCTTTCCGAGCATAGTTATTGTATGAGTCTGAAGTATTTTGCTTAATGATTATTTGATTGAATTTACACTCTTACGAATGAGGGTGTTTGTACTGAAACTTTGAGATGGTTCACATTCATTTAATTTAGATAAAGATTCTAAAACTTCCCGAGTCTGTGGTTATTTACTTTAATTAAAGAACAGTTAAGAGTTATGTTAATTATCACCATCAATTAGTTCAACTAATGGTCCATCGACCAGAGGAAAGAACTTTTTGATCAGTGAAAGGTTAGTTAGGAATAAGAAATAACTAATCCTGAAATATGAAAATTATAAACTAAACCCAGCGGTCTACTTGGTTATGTGTAAATGTTCATGGGCCCAGGTGAGTATATGGTATTAGAGTATCTGTTGTTGGTATACCGCTGGATCAGCGTCACAGAGATAAACTAGCAGTCCGTCCGCATAAAGAGAAATAGTATACGTCCGTCCTCCTACTGTCAACCCCACCCCTGTCAAAAAAGTTTGGCTAAGGTGTTCTATTGCCAGGGCAAATAACAATGGCGACAGGGGGCAGCCTTGTCGGGTTCCTCGTGCCACAAGATATTGCGGGAGTTGGTTTTGCCGGAATTGACCCAAGCTGTAGGGCGAGTATAGAATAAATGCACCCACGCCACCCATCCGTCTCCCATCTCCAGGCGCCTCATAACAGCCAGGAGATAATCCCAGTCCACTGTGTCAAAGGCCTTCTCTAGATCGATCGAGAGAATGGCGGCCTGCCGGAGGGCCCGCGGTTTTGAATGGTACAGTACCGAGTACAGCCGACGGAGGTTATATGAGGTATTGCGAGAAGGGATGAATCCATTTTGGTCCGAATGGATGAGGCCCTGCATATGCCGGAGCAACCGGAGCACCAGCACTTTGCTAAGTATCTTAAAATCAGTGTTTAACATAGAAAGGGGTCTATAGTCCGTTACCCCGGCATTCAGAGATGTGCTCTTGGGGAGTGGGATCACCAATGCGTCTCGTGTGGTCTCCGGTAGCTGGCCCAGCTGAAGCGACTCCTCGTACAAATTCACCAATCTTGGGGCTAATTCAGCCCCGTACTTCTTATAAAATTTCCCCGTCAGGCCATCCGGGCCAGGAGTTTTCCCTTTAGAGATAGCAATGATGGCTTCTTGCACTTCCTCCAGTGTCACTGGTCCGCCTAATTCCTCCTGTGCCTCCGCATCTAGCGTACGGAGATCCAGTGGGGCCAAGAAGGCCTCAATAGCGGCGGCAGGAGACCCAGTAGAGGGCTCCACAGTAGTCCTTAAACTGAGCATTAATTTCACTCGGATCGTGCAGAGTCGATCCGTCCATCGCCAAGCTAAAAGACGTCCAGCTCTCTCCTCCTCCCTGTCCATATATGCCTTATAATCATAGGACCTGAGTCGCTCTAGTGCGTCGGTGTATTGTGCTCACTTATCTAGGAGTCACATGTGGGCTTGTGCGTCTCACCCCTGAAGGTTGTCCAGCTCCCGTATCTCACCCTATTTAGCTAATAACTCGCTGTGAAGTTCCCTGCGCACCCCCACACTGCGTCCTATGCAATGTCCCCTCACCACCACCTTGAATGCCTCCCACTCCAATAAGACAGAGGATGCAGATCGCTCATTGTTAGCAAAGTAGTCACTGACAAGGGCTTGTAGGGCGTCTGCGAACGGCGCATCTTCTAGAGATACCGGATTAAGACGCCATGTAGGTATGGGGGCTCTAACACCAAGAGGTCGGTATACCAACAACAATGGACTGTGATCAGATAGGATTCATCCCAAATACTCTGAGTTCGTGATAGAGTCACCGAGGATAGGGGAACACCAAAAAGCGTCTAGCCGTGTATGGAGTTGATGTATTGGGGAATAAAAGGAATATTTCTGTGTGTTCCGGTGCTGGATCCTCCAGATGTTGTGCAATCCCCAATGAGACATCCAGTCCCTCAATCCAGCTACCACCCGGTGGGTCTGAGCCACAGGCAGGGGAGGATGGGACCGATCTAGGTCCACGTCTATTACTCCGTTAAAATCTCCACCTAGCAATACGGGGCCCACCATCATGTCCGCTATATGTGTAGAAAGACCAGCCATATAGACCAGCTGGTCCTGATTAGGAGCATAGACAGAACCCAGCGCGACTTCCTGCCCATATAGCCGCCCCAGGAGGAAGACATGCCTACCCTCCTTATCAATGTCAGACCGCAGTAATTCAAAGGGTACTCCCGCTCTGATCCAAATTAATGCTCCACAGGCATATGCCGAGAAGGACGTAGCATATACCTGCCCCGTCCACTGTCTGCGCAATCTGTCCACTTCTGCTTGGAGCAAGTGTGTCTCCTGCAGAAGGGCTATCTGCACTCCCCTTCTCATAAGGTAGTTGTGTATGTTGTGGCGTTTAGCCATGGACCCCATCCCTCTAATATTCCACGTGAGTAGTTTTAGTGTCTGGTAGGGTACCGCCATCCCGAGTTAGTTAGTCCATCCCCTCCACCCCCCCAAAACTCCCCCCCCTACCCACCTCAGACCAGGAAAGCATTTCAGGCGCTGCGTTGTGGACAGGGCAGGACTTACGCAAAAAAAGAACAAAGGGAAAAACGAAACAAAGGAAATCCCAACAGGGGCAAACTCCCCAATCCCCAGAGCAGTGCAGCAACGGTCCCCCGCCCAAACCTGCCATGCAACCTTAATAGTCAATTGAGGCCCAAACCAACTATGGTGAGGTCCTACAGGGGGTCGTGGCTTAGTTCAATGTCTCGTGTCCTTGTATAGACTGTCAGGGACTGTACCGGGCACCGACCAACTCGAAAATCAACCCTGAACCATTTTACCTCAGTACTTCATCATGGCCCCGCTGGCTCCAGAGGCCCAGGACATGCGACCAAGTCTGTTCCATATTGTGACCTCCTCTATATGATCTCATCCGCAGACTTCAGAGTGACCCATGGTAGAACTAGGCTATCTGCGTTGGAGGAATCTGATTCCGAGGCCCCTGTGCCCCCCGGTGAGTGCGAACCCACCTCCGACCGCTGCCTGTCATCCTGCATCATCTCGGCCACAGCCTGCAGTGCCGCCGCTCTTTCGCGCTCCGTTTGGGAAATGCTTGGTTTCTTGGGGGTGCTCTTTGCCGTTCGCTTCTGGGGCCGTTTTCTGGTTCGTCTGTTTTGGCGCGGGGTTGCCTGATCCCCTGCTACCCGGGGAGCCCCGGTCTTATACTCCTCCAGCCATTCCCAAGCTGCAGCAGCATTTTCGCAAAAATGCGTTTTCCCATCTTCGATGATGCGTAGTCGTGCAGGGAAAATAAGTGAGTACTGGAGGCCCTCTGCTCTCAGTGCCTTCTTAACTTCAGGAAAAGAGGCACGGTGCCGCTGCACTTCAAGAGTGTAGTCCGGGAATATGGAGACCTTGCTGTTGTCGACTACAAACGGGCCATTTGAGCGAGCTTTTTGTAGTAAAAGGTCCATGTCTTGGTAGTGCAAAAGTCGGGCCACCACCGGTCTCGGTGGACGCCATGGTGCCGGTGGGCGAGCCGGGACACGGTGTGCCCTCTCCAGGGTATAGAATTGTGTGAGCCCCTCCGGTTCAACCACGTTGCGGAGCCACGGCTCTAGGTAGGACATCATATTGCCATCCTCAATCCCCTCCGGCAGGCCCAAAATGCGAATGTTGTTCCTTCTATTGCGCCCTTCACTATCCTCTGCTCTACGCTCCAGCACTCTGACCCTATCATTCAGGTCTGCCATTTGTTTAAGTGTCGCCTGGTGTGTTGGGGTCTGCTCCTCCAGGGAAGACTCCACTACTTTCACCCGGTCACTGAGTTTCTGGTGTTCGGCACGTAAAAGTCCCAGTCCCACCGATACAGTACTTATATCTTGGTATAGTGTCTCCTTCGTGTCAGAGATTGCCTCCAGAATCCGGGCCAGCTATTGTTGTATGGGGTCTTCAAGGTGCGCCACCTCTAAGGTAGTCTGGGCCAGCTCTTGCTGATCCCCCTCCTGCTACGGGGCGGCTCCCGGTGTTTTCGCTCTTGTTTTGCCAATTGTTATCGCCCTGGCACATAGACATCGTAGCGCAGTCCCAGAAGCCCTACTGCAGCGGACCCTCCTCCGCAGTGGCACTAGGAAAGGCCTCAACAGAGGCGGCAGGCAGTTCATATTAGGCCTGACGTCTTCTCCGGCATGCGGTTTTCTTGCACGAAGGACGGACCGTGCTCACACAACAGCAATGCCCAGTGCTGTCGGACCATAGCAAGGTGGGGCCATGTGGAAGAAGGGGGGACCAAGGAGAAACCCCCCTCAATCAGCCGCCTTTTCAGGGATCTCCCAGCACAGCGGACTAGGTGTGCACCGCACCACTGGAATCACCACGCTGGTCTGCAATGCCACACCAGTTCTCCACTTCAGCCCTCAGCCAGGCTGCCAGTGCGGGCTTGGGGGGCCACCCCACAGTCTCCAGGAGCCACACCCAAGGGCCCTCCGGGTGCCACTCAGCACAGCACTCTCTGTAGCACTCCCCTCCGCCGCAGCGCAAGCCTGGGGTTGAGCGACATAAGGTCCCTCTCCAACAGGAGGCCAGGAGATGCGTTCAGTAACAATCCTCGCAGCCAGGGGGGTCCCCATGGAGATCGGGTCTGGGTCAGGGGTCGCCGTTGATACGCAGTTCAGTGCAAGGCCCACCAATGGTTCACCAGCTCACCGTGTCCCTCAGCCCTGCACCGCCATCCGTCCTCTCAATCTTGTCGCAGTCGGGCCAACCCTCGGGGAGAAGCCAGTAGCTGTGCCGGGCAGCACTCCACCTGCCTCCGGTACACCCCGGGGGGGAAAGCTCTCTTCACTCCACTGTAGGCGAGGCACCCCCCAGGGCCGCTCTCACCTCAGCCGCCAGCCTCGCGAGGGGGGAAGGAGCCCCGGCCGCTTTCAGTGCCAGCCACATTTCCGCAGCACCGCCGGCCTCCCCCACACCACACCAACTCACGTGGGCTGCCTCTGGGCTATCGCGGACTCTCGTTCCTCTGCCGGGGGCCGTCTACCATTCACCCAGGGTGATCACCAGGCTCAGCGGGCGCAAGCCTCTCAGGCGCCGCGTCGCAGCTCCAGCCCCCCTCGGCACCGAGACAGTCGAGGCACCACTCTCTGGGCCCAGCCGCGGCCTCGTACAGCGCCCAATTAGGCACGGTGGCACAGCCTCCAGAAAGCCTCAACAGGGGCAGCAGACCTCCGGGAAGCCAGCGGTCGCTTCAGTGAAAGCTTCCGATGCCAGGAATCAGCCTTATTGTCAGATAAATGTATGGTCGGTGCGGAGCCTCTCGATCACACGTCCGCCATTGTTGGCTACCAAGCCACGCCCCGCATAGATATATAGCTATATATAGCTATATATATTTTACACCACGAAAGAGCTCCTTCCGATCTCCGGGTCCATAGGTAGGTGGTGCGCTGTGCCGGCGGAGTGCGCCGGACTGATTAATTCTTCTCCCAAACAAAGTAAAGTGCACACTCAGGGGGAATATGCTTGGTAGTTGAAACTGTATTTTCAGTTACGCGTTTTGACTGCGAACATTCTTGATCACACACTGAATTTACTTTGTTTGGGAGAAGAATTAATCAGTCCGGTGTGCTCCGCCGGCACAGCCCACCACCTACCTATGGGCCCGGAGATTGGAAGGAGCTCTTTCGTGGTGTAACATTTGTGGAGTTCTCCACTGGCCGCCCGTTTTTCACAACGTAAGAGGATACTTGCAGTCAGCTTTCACAGGAACCGGAGGATCAGATGACCGCATCCCAGAGGTAGGTGAGATCTGGTACGAGGCGAGGTGGGGGAGGGGTGGCGGTTAATGGGTCGAAGGACGCTCACTGCCTCACTCTCTCCTGACCGCATCATCTGGGCTTACCTGCGTCTCTGGTTGGCAGGTTGCGATTGCTGCAAACCGCATTGCAAAAGTGACTTCAAACTTTTGTAAAAGACAACGGGGATGCAAGCAATGTGCCACAGGTTAAGCACATGTGTGTTTTCTCATCCCCTGTTTTTTCATTCCATATTCTTTCATCTCGTATTTCACTCCGCGCAAGACATTTGGCTCAAATACATGACAATTTATATTCGAGCCACTGGGGACAAGAGTAGCGTGCGGATGTGTAGGCACCATGCATACAGACAAACAAATGGCAGTAGGAACCCTCTAATTACAGAAAGAGGGGTGGGATATGCATGGTCCTTTTTTCAACTTACCAACAGAATTTAGACGTTATCGGAGCATACTAAACTATCACAATAAGGATATTCACAAACATGGAAGAAGAACAATAAAGGTAGGGCGGCAGCACAGAGCCTGTTTGCACGAGCCCCCAATAAAGGACAGCCAAGTAAAGGAACGAACATCAAAAACACCACCTTACATGATAAAATGAAGAGAGTGGAAAAACTAAAAACGTCCAAAATATCTAAATGGTAGGAGGCTATATCATTACAAGATTATGTGGATAAGGAAATGGTCCCACGGGGCCTCAGAATCTATACCACTCCATCATGTGAGTCTCCAAACCCTAAAATTCTTGAATATTGGGCAGAAATTTCTGCAATGAGCTCTAAAAATATGTTGGTCATACTAGTGAAATACGCCTGGCAGGACAGGGAGTCAATTCTGCATGAACTCAAATTGATGGAAGAAGACCTGAAACAACATAAAGAGCAAGAAATGATCAAGAAAGTTGTGGAAGGCTTAAAAATCAAACTCAAGCAATTTGAGGACAATATCAAGGCACGGAAGCAAAGAAAATTGCACAGAGACTTCACAGATTAAGAGAGTGGGAGGATCCTAACATATAGTAATAAATATGGCCAACTGTATGATACATTCACCCAAGAAGATGAAACTGACAAGGCAGCAGGGACAACAAGTGGTAATGAGTCCATAACCAGCAGTGATACAGATTGTGATATCTCTAGCTCACTGAAAGATCTATCTTCAAAAGGAGACACAGTCGCCAAACCTCCCACTACTTTTTTAGACGAATACCGGCTCCTCCGGAAGGGGCGACAAACGACGAGAACAGTACCACCTCCCAAGACCAGAGGGAGAGGATGGGGACAATGAGGCAGAGGACGGGGAAGAGGACAGGAAGAAGCTGGCGGAGAAGAAAGCAACTCAAGCAGAGGGAACAGAAGGAGAAGAGGAAGAGGCAAGGAGTACATGGGAAACAAAGGAGTAGGCTCCAAGAAGAGATCATAATGGATGATGGAATGGTAATTAGAACCATTGTAAACCTTTCGGAGCATCCTTTATCCCTCTTAGGGAAAAGAACATTGTGTTTAGGTCTTTCCTTTTGTCCATCTGACAACTTTAACTATCCAGGAACTCAGATTGATGTGCACAAATTTGTTAAAAAATTGAAACTAAAAAAGTGGCACTGCTGCAAGAATACCATAACATCTAACATGATTGGAAGGGTTAAATTGAACAACACATCCCTGGGTAGCACTATCAACCCGGCCTCAAAGTGGGAGATGTTGACACTCTTCTTACCTTGCAAGAACTGCTTGATGAGACAGGTTTGGAGTCCAGCAATTTGGTTGATTCCTTAGACATCGTTACAGATCAACCAGCTTCTACAAAATTCAGACCTAGCTATACCTTTTCGCCCAAACATGCCACATGACAATATCGATACTTTTCATGACACTGTCACTAAAGATCTTATCATATTCCGAAATCAGAAGAGGACTAAATACATCTCACAACATAACCTTACAGCACCACATAGACTCGTCATCAAATCTCTAGCTGAAGACACAAATATCACAATATGCCTAGCTGATAAAGGTGGTAATATTGTACTATGGGGTAGAAAGATGTATATTGCTGAGGCCCATAGTCAATTGAATGATACTAAGTTCTATGCGAAAATTAACATTGAGTAATACAATGAAAGTATCATACAAATATGGGAGAAACTGACAGGTTGGAAAGACAATGGTTTTCTAGAGTGGGAAGAATTTTGTTATTTGAAATGAGATTATCCTAAATTACAGATTTTGTTTCTCCTCCTCATAATACAGAAAGACCCCAAAAAAAACACCGGGTAGACCCATTGTTTCCTTGAGAGGGAGTGTGTTGGAAAATATCTCCAAATATGTAGATCATTTTCTTTGAGAGTATGTCATGGCCCTCCCTTTGTAAATAAGGGACACTAAGCACTTCTTGGCCAAATTAGAGGGTATCTAATGGGTAGAATATTTTCTCTTCATTACCATGGATGTAAACTCTCTATATACGATAATAGATCATACCCTTGGCATCAAGTCATGCCAGCACTTTCTGAAGAAAAGGCAGATTTGCTACTTAGAACATAGCAACATGCTGTTGGAGATGATAAAACACAGTTTGTACAACAAAACGTTTATGTTCGATGGTACTATATATAAACAAGTTCTGGGCACGGCCATGGGTACTTGCTTTGCCCCCAGTTTTGCTAATCTTTTCTTGGGGGCATGGGAGGAAGAAATCCAGAAAGACCTTACAATCAATCCCACAAATGGACAGATAATCGTGTGGCTGTGCTACATTGGTGACCTGTTCATCGTATGGAGGGGCAGTGAAGTCAATGCTGTCAAGTTCATAGACAAACCGAACATGAACAATCACAATCTCACACTCACATGCACTATGAGCAGAAAATCTATTGAATTTCTAGATTTACAGATTGATATTCAGGACAGCACCATATGTACTAAATTACATCACAAAACAAAAGCAGGGAATAGTTTTCTGCATGCTCAGAGCAGCCACCCCAAAAAACTAAAATGGAGCATTTCCTATGGGGAACTGCGGAGAGCAAGAAGAAATTGTAGCACGGATGAGGCATATCTTAATGAACAGACCAATATGATCAACAGATTCAGGGAACGTGGGTATCCCACGTGGGTTCTTGACAGAGCAGTATCTGAAGTCAGTAAAGTCACTAGGAGTCAAACTTTGGAAGAGAAGCCTGAAAAAACAGAGAAACCATTAGAAGACAGTTCCACCAGGGTTATTCTCACCTATAAAGCCAACTTGGAGGGAATTTTCAAAATACTTACCAAGAATTGGAATATACTTGGCAGTGACCCTGTTATAGGCCATACTATACAAATGCGTCCTAGAGTTACATACAGAAAAGCACGCAGTCTATGGGACTCTCTAGTGGAAGGGGATATTACACTTAAACATCCTATGACCCAACATAGGCTACAGGGGTTCTTTCCATGTGGGCACTGCAAGGCATGCCGCAACAGCTATATGAAGAAAACATATCACACACCCAGAAGCGAGATGACAATAACTCAATTCCTCACTTGCAGCTCTGCTTTCGTGATTTATGTCCTGGAATGTCCTTGCGACTTAAGATATGTAGGAAGTACAACCCTGATGGTCAAGAAAAGGGTACTTGAACATATGAGGGCTATAAACAACAGAGACATACATTATCCCATAGTGAGACATTTTCAGGAGTACCATCTATCCAACAGTTCCCTCCTGAGATACTTTGCAGTAGAACAGATACATCAGAACCCCAGAGGTGGAAACAGGGTCCTCCAACTAAAGGAAAGGGAATCTAGGTACATTATAGACCTAGAGAAGAAGAGCCTCAGGTGGACACTATTTGGATGAAGAGCTAGAAATACACCTACATGAGAATTGAGTTGGAGTTTGAGACCTTAGAAGGGTTCAATATATCATTGACCCAAGTCCACACAATGTGAATATACCTAGGACATGCACAGGGTACACACTAGTGCCTTTTTGGAGGGATCATAATACACATATGGAAGCATCCACCACTCCTGCCTTTTCGCAACTGCACAATTTCCAGGTATTAGTCAGGCAGATATAGTTGAATAACAATTTCTACATTCAGGTAGTGTAAACTTCATGCTGGCTAAGCTGCAATTCATACATCATTCTGATTAATTGATATACTTCTCTAGAGAAGGCGGCAGTGGCACTGTATTGTGGGGTGTGAAGGGTGCTACTCTGAGGTACAATTGATTGCTAGCTGTTAGACCTGGCCTCTTTTGGCATGTTTCCCCTGTCTTTTTGCTTTCTGCCTTCCTGGTTTTGACTCTGTTTTTGCTGGTTTAGTGTCTCTATGCACTATCTCACTGCTGTCCAGTGTCAAAGTGCTCCTATTGTAAATTGTATCATGGATTGGTGTTTCCATGATTGTCATATTTAATTTACGGGTAAGTCCCTAGTAAAGTGCACTGAGAGTGCCATGGTCTGTAAACAAAACACTGCTTTTGGGCCTGCAGCACTGATTGTGCCACCCACAAGAGCAGCCTTTCAAAGGGTTTTCAGACCTGCCACTGCAGTGTCTGAACACAGTGTTTACTGCCATGTTGATTCGGCAAGTGCACCCACTTGCCAAGCCCTAACCTTCCCTTTTGTTACATCTAAGTCACCCCTAAGGTTCCCCCAAGGTAAACCTGTAGGCAGGGTGCAGTGTATGTGAAAGGTAGGACATGTACTGGTGTGCGTGACATGTCCTGATAGTGAAATACAGTATATTTCGTTTTTCACTGTTGAAAGGCTACCTGTCTCATAGGATAGAATCGGGAATACTTTGAAAACATTTTACAAGTATATCTTCCCATTGGGACTAAATAAAGAAATGGAGTCTAGTATGCCTGAACTCAGAATGTAGAAATGCATCTTTTAGTAAAGATGGTTTTTATGTTCTGTGCTTGAAAATACCACTTTTAGAAAGTAGGTATTTTCTTAGCCATCCTGTGTGCCTCTGCTGGGTTGTGGAATGACTGTCTGGCTTTGGAGTGACAGGGGCTGGGGATGTGCATTCTCTTCGGTTAGCCACTGGGAGGGGAGGGGTCAAGGTGTGGCCTGCCTTTCATAGATTAGTCAGGGCTGGGCTGAATAGACCTGGGCAGCATTTAGAGTAGGATGAGGAGATTTCCTTGCACCTAAAAGGGCCTGGTCTGCCTTGGACAATGTTGTCTCCACCCCCTCCCAGGAATCTGGGCCAGAGAGGACCAAGCTGGTTTGGACTGAGCACAGACACTCTCTGCCCAAGAGAACACTGAGAAACTAAATATAAAAACTGAGGCCCAGACCCCAGAAATGTACAACTCATTTGAACAAGAAACCTGCCAAGAAGAAGAGCTGGAAGAAATGCCATGAGGAGTTCGGCCCCTTTGCTTTGTTGTTCTTTGTTGAGTTGGCCTGCAGTTGCTGCTTCTGCCCTGGGCAGTGAAAGGACTGTACTGAAATGCCTTCATTTGTTGCTGAGTATCTCCAAGGTTTGAAATCAAGCTTGCCTCCTGTTCATGAAGTCTCGGGGACAGCAAAGACTTCACTTACCTCTGGGTACCGCCTCTGGAACTTTGGTTTCCTTTGCTACAGAGGGGGAAATCATCTGCCGCCACCACTGAGCTGCTACTTGCACTGCGACCTGTGAGCACCGCACTCCACACCGCCTCAGTTCACTGCGCCGCCCCGGTCTCACCGACGACGTTGCTGCAAGCTGACCATGACACCCGTGATTGCACCGTGGATTGGGGGCACCGCTCGTAAGTCACATGATGCACCGTGCCGTCCCACACCATAGTCTGTGCCAAACAAAGCCAGTTCCCATCAACCGGCACAGCCACTTGCACCGTGACCTATGAGCACCACAATGAGCACCACCTCACAGCGCACCGCAGCCCTAGTCTCACCGACTTCGCTGGACGACCGTCACCGAGCCGTTGCCTGCACTGTGACTTGAGGGCACCGCACCGCTACGGTTTGTTACCACGGCCTGCCCGCACCGACGCAGTCGACTGGAACCAAAGGTACTGTTTACAAGTCTGCTGACACTAATGCCAGTCCGCACTGACGCAGTCGGCCAGAACTGTTGGATTCTGTTGTTTTCAGCACCGCGGTAGCCCCGGCCGGCTTCAAGGAACTGCATTTTTAAGTTATTCTTGCAAAGTGCATAATTTTGATGACTGTATGTTGGTCTTTCATCGTTTTGGTCTTGTTTACACAGTTAAATATTGGTTATTTTGATAAAACTGGTGTCATGTCCTTTTGTAGTATTTTCACTGTATTACTGTTGGTTATGTGCAATGCTTCACACACTTCCTCTGATATAAGCCTGATTGCTCGTGCTAAGCTACCAAGGGGGTGAGCAGCGGTTATTTCAGCAGTGTACCCCCTTATCCTGACTAGAAGGAAGGGTCCCTATTTAGACTAAAGTGCAAACCATTGCCAACTAGAGACCCCCATTTCTAACACTGGCAGCTTGAGATAATTAAGGTTGATTCTCTACATAGAAGAGGGGTGAACATTCTAAGAATGAGGATGCTTTGTCAAGTTAGTGAGGGGCATTGTGCATTTGGTGGAGGGGAAATGCTCCTTTTAAGAGAGTTGGATGCATAAGATAAAATCTATTTGTTTTATTTGATTTCCCTTGTCATAGTTGATTGTGATTTTATAAACCCGTGCTGGTGGTACAATGTCATTTTGAGCAATGAAAAGAGGTGTACTTGATTGTTGCTTGACAGGTTTTGTGACTGAGTTTGTTTTCGAGCCAAAGGAAATGAGTTGCTTGTTGCATTGTTGCCACAGCATTGAAACCCATGTCCCGGCAGAATGAGTCTTACATGCTGTCAATCTGACTGCACATAGATGTGGTAAACATTGCCACGAATTGCCAAAGAAGGCAACTTTAAGCAGTTCCCGGCTTAGATTATTGGCCTTTGTATTTCATCAGTCTAATGTAACATCTCACCAGATACAGCACATGGAGCATGATCTGTACTGTGACCCACCTTGTAAAGTTGTCAGAGTCATCGTTCCTCTGTAGGGATGTTCATTACTGCTCACCTTGTACCCTGAGGAGACTAGGAAGCCCCTCCTGAGGACACAGGGGTGCATAGCACTCTCCAGGACCTGTAAAGGATTCAAAAGTAAATAAACAACATTTATTATAGAGAATCCTGAACTGGACTATCCAAAGTGCTGTGTATGATATACCTTTTAGAGCTGGGAATCACTTTGTAGCTATGTGTGCTTGTGAATACAAAGGACTTGCCTGCAACATACACCGTGAAATGTGTGTATACAGTCTAACCTTCTGTGGTTTAGTCTTACATGCATGCAGAACATAAACCTTTTACTACTTTAATTTATATTGAATGTAGTTTGCAATACATTTGAAAGCACCAAATCAGGTGTGTGGTGCCACTTTGCAACCAAAAATGTAAACTTAGTTGAGTAGAATCAGTCATGCACCAATACCACCTTTAAAGAAATGTCCATATAGACAGTTTGCAGTACTCCAGTAACAATCAATACCACTGAAGAGATACAACACGGAGAATTTTCCAAAGACGATCGTAGAACAAATCGGAATGTGAGCTGATAAAATTGATCATTCTTGTCGTGTAGTTCCTATATACCCTATACAGGATCTGCGTGTTTGGATAACATAAACTGTGGGACTGGTGGCAGACTGATTCTGTACACCCCCACCGGATACGTTAGCCTGTCTGTAACAGCTAGCTCATAGTGCCAATAGAATCTCCTCTTATCGGGGAGAGAATAGTTCTTGGCAACCTCGGAACATGACAACCCTGATCCCCCAGGATCGTGGAAACAATATACTACTTTTCGCTCAGTCACTCGTGCTCACTTAGTTGGTCTCAGAGAGATACACAGAATAAACAGGCTGAGCGTTTTCAATAAGAATTTATTGAACAGTTGTTATTCTAGTGTAGAATAGATGAGCTGCAACAACCATTAGACAGTAGCAGAGATATATGATTAGAAGCACTAAAGAAGTAAATCAATGGTATAGCTCTACCATCTTGCAATAATCATGAATACATACAAGTATATAAAACACATGATAGAAAGTGCGTACTCCTACGATGTCTCCCTAACTAGTTGTACCTAAATGTACCGAGCATCTATGTAGGTGTTATGCCAAGAATCCCTCTAGGATCTAGCCCACCCCATTACCCGAGAATGAGAGAATATGGGACCCCGTCCTGGTCTCGAGTTGGACACCCCGCGAGGGATGTTAGACCCCTGCTAGCTGGAGCGTCTGCATGCAGGAACCTCAGCATCTCTGGTTAGTGTGTCAGCCGGGAAGTCTCGGTCTCCTCCATCTTCCTAAGCAAGATGTGTAGTATTTATACCCATAGGTCTCCCCAGGGGTCCTACCTTGCTGTGTTACTGTGTCGGCCTAAAGGATGACGTTGGGCCTGAACTTTATACAAAGCTATTATACAGGAGATGGTAATCCTGCTGTTAGTCCTGCTGTACTTCCAAGAAGCCTCATGCATAATATATGAGAATCGAACTAGGAAAAACCTGCGTTCTGAATGCAGTGTCATATCTGGGTAAAAGGTCAGTCCCCAAGAACGTTAAGTATGTAATGTAGAGAAGGATATAGGTGAAAGGTTATAATGTTACCTGCGCCTATATAGGGTACCTATATGGAATATAACATTCTAAAGCCAGGATCTTCAGGATGGGCAGTTTGCTATACTTGAGTTAAAATTGGCTGTCAGATTCTAGTACATGTTTGTTCTTATTTGATATTGGATTCTCACCAATGTGTATACCACCTTGATTTGGGAAAGAAACATCAAAAGCACAACATTTCAACTTCCATCTTGGAGGCATAACAGCATTTGAAAATAAATATGTGAAATCATTATTCAAGAAGGAATCGTAAAAATTTGTAATGCCTATTTCCATCTACCTTGATTGGCCCCCATTACGAATCCTAGCCCACTCTGACCCCAAATAATGCATACTGTGTTGATGTTCTCAACATAAAATGGAGTAAGGTTTAAAGTACCTAATACTGAAGCCATGTGTCTGTCATCCTCATGCATAAATCTAACACGATGCACTATATCTGACCCTTTCAACCCTTGAACTATTAGACTATGGCTCAGAGTCTCAACTACCTTTCACCTGAGAATAGTGGCATTTCAATCTCTCAACCACTTTACCTTAAAGCTCTACAATCTGTTGAAATCCATTCAGTGGGATTTCAGTGCTCTTCAGTCACATGAAGCTAATTTCATAACTTCATCTGATTACAATCATCCATCCTTAGAATCCTTTGGTCTGTCTGCTGATATTTCACACTGCCGTTCAGCCAAGCGTACCCTTCTCTCTCACCATCCTTGCATTACCAGCCCAGGCCTCAAATGGTTCTCTCTTTGTATCTATCCGACCGCACTATTTTGGTTACCTCGGACTCCAGGCTATCATCATCCACTTCGCTACCAATTGGTATCCCCTAAGACTCGTTTCTATGACCACTCCTTTCATCTCTCCACACCACCTATTTGTTGACACCATCTCATCACAGATGACTCCCAGATCTTTTTCTCATGTTCAACTTTCTCAGTCCTTCTAAAGTCATGGATATCAAACTGCCTTCCAGCAGAATGTTTATGGATGGTCTAAGACCAAACTCAATATACTGCCTTTCTAACACCCTGACTATTGCTTCATTTGATAGAAGTCTTGAGATTATTTGATGTCCCTCTGTGCAAATTGAATCTTTCATTTGTACCTTGGCCCATCCAGCATGCAATCAAGAACTAGATATATGAAGAATGTGTTAATTTATCAATGAATCCAATCATATTTATTAGAACCAATGCTCTGATCACCTTACTAGTATATAAGGAACTGTTTTGCTGAAATAGTCAACTTTTGGACATTACTTGGCATGTCTTGTCTCCATTAGGCTAAGTTGCCTGCTGTTGTAGAACTATGTGCACTCAAAGCACACTTCTGTCTCTTCCTGGATTATGATCATGAAATTGAAAAATACTTCCTAATGGACTAGAGGAATCAGGCTCAATTAGCAGTCAGTAAAAAATGTTTTAGAGGCAATTATCACATGATTCTTGGAGAATGGGGATCCGAAACCCTGCTTCCAATTTTATGTATGTCATACCTTATTATTTCACTTCATATTACCACCAGCTGAAATGGCTAGATGTATGCTTTTAAGGCTATGGTATCTTCTTTGGTGCCACTGCTTGGAAAGTGTTCTTTCAGATAGGGATGGCTGCCTTTCCAGAGTTGGTTGAGGATTACTACCTGACCTCATCCACTGTAGTAGGGCTTTCAGTAGGGTGCACTATTAGTGAGAGTAGGTCTGAGGCTCAATTAGAGTTCTAGTTCTGACCTTACCCAGAATGAATCTCTTAGAGGTGCTTGATTGAAACCTCAGTGGGTGGTAACCTGTGCTTAAGTTGTAAAACAATATGAGCCAGGGCTCTTGTCAGGATGCCACTGCAGCTTACACCACACATTGTCACTGCCATGCTGCCAATGATAGTAACAACACAACTAATAACCATCACACTCCTACAAGTGTGACAGTTCGGATTATTCCAGGCCCCCAAAGCTATAAGAATGGCTTGGGCGGCAGGTAATAGTCATTTTTAATGTATATTGACCTTTTAATTAACTGCTGTTGTGAGCATCTCTAAATTAGTCAGACAGTGCCACTTTGTGCCACACTGTCATAAGTGCCTGTGCTGGCAATTTAGTGTTGGTGCCAATCATCGGAAACCACCTTCTCAAATTAAGCAGTGCTGATAACATACATTCTCCTTCAAACAGGCCCCCACCTATACCTTAACACTACATTATGGAGTTTTTGCTTTTCTGATATTCAGGCATATACTGTTGTGATTTTTACTGTCAGAAACCCTAACTTGGTATGCGTTTGATCTTTGTAGGTGATCACTGTAGCAGACTGGGCCTTAGAGGAAAGAGAAGGACAGAGCTGCTGATATCTGTTGAGTGCTATTTACATTTAATAGACCCTCTGCTTCTCGTGCAGGTCAAAGGATTTCAACTAAATTGCTAGTATTTCATGCCACCTGTGATGCCTGTTGAATCTGCTGCAAGAAACTCACTCACTCACTCACTGAGTCACTCACTCACTCATTCACTCACTCACTCACTCACTCACATGTTTCTCATTCATAACTTCATCACATACTAAAATTATTTGTTCGGAAGTGGGTTCTACCTGTTAAAAACCCCAGTTTGTTAACTTGTGGACATCTGTATGTTGCAGCTATGTTGTGGACTGACACCCCATAACAGAGTCACACCCACTGTAATGTTTTTTTGCAAACAGTTTCGAGTTGTAACTTGCAGTGCCCATCTATTATATGTAGTCTGATTAAGAAAGACTATTGTCTGATTTTGCCTACACTCCGATGAGGTAGCACTGTGGTTGACAAGTCCCAAACTCAATTAATTTGATTTAACTGGTGAGCAAGAGGAACTGTACATTCCATTTTGTCTATGGTGTACCATGAGTAATGCTTTACTGTGCACAATGTGTTAATTGTGCTTTTACTCTGTCTTCAGAAATGGTATTCAGGCATATGTTATAAAGGTGAGAGTTGCTGCTTTGTATTGAATTCCTTAACATACTTTATGATTTGGAACATTTATGCTGCACCCACAGACAGAGCAAAGACCCCAACTCGTATCAGGCCCTGTTTGACCTGTCAGCTTTAGGGTACCTTTCCACCAAACCTTTTGCCTACTTACCTCAGTTTTTCTGCTGAAATTCCTTTTTGTTGGCCTTAGGACTCTGTGCACTTTACTAATGCTAACCAGTGATAAAGTGATTGTGCTCACTCCCCGAAACACTGTTTGATTAGCTTACACCTGACTGGCATATTTAATTTACTTATAAGTCCGATGTAGAGTGGTATACCATATGCCCAGGCTTGTAAATTAAATGCCTGCAGGACTTATTGTGCCACCCACTTCAGTAGCACCTTAAAACATGTCCCAGGCCTGCCAGTGTAGCCTGAATGCAATTTTAAACTGCAAGTTCTACTTGGCAATATAAGCCCCTTGCCAAGCCTTAAACTCCCCTTTTATTGAATGTAAGTCACCCCTAAGGTAGGCCCTAGGTAGCCCAAAGGACAGGGTGCATTGTTATTAAAAGGTGTGAACTCCTGACCTCCTCAGCCTGGCAAAAGTGCCTTGAGCCCCCCCCCCCCCTCATGACAGAGGGGAGCATCACTGATTTCCTCAGGCCTGGGAGCTTCATTTTTATGCCCTGAATTACCTAGGGCCGAGTGTCAGTCAGTGACACCCTCTCACAGATTGGGGAGGGGTCAGAAATCTCACTGACATCATCCCACGCTGTGACGAGTGAAGGACTGAGGGAAGGCAGCAATCTCCAACCCGTCCTGGGACCTCCAAGGCTTCCTTCCCTCTCTACAGTGAAGGTATGTTTTACGTGTTTTTTATGTTTGGTGCGTGCGTGCATGCATGTGTGTATGTATAAATGTATGTGTATTTGTGAGTGAGTGTTGTGAATGGGTGTGTGCATGTGTGAATGCATGGGTGTGAGTGGGTGTGTATGTGGGCGTGCATTGCCCTGTCTCCCCTCTCCCTGGTAAATGTACCGGCTGCCACTGCTATGAAACACAAATAAAACAACAGAAAGTTTCCAGAAGCTTCTCACTATCAAGTTTCCACCAAAATGAACCTATCTCACAACAGAGGTCTCTGGGAACCAGTAGACTCCCTATTTTCCCAGCCCCACACAATAAACCACACATCTGCTCGCCCTTGAGTGTATCCGCTGTCTGGTCTGCCTGGTACAGGAGACTTTTCTCACCGCCCCATTCCGCGCCACGCACCAAATCTTCATTGCGGCATCTCATATCAATCTAATAGAAAATAAAGAACGTTTCCCTAGCTAATGAGGAATCCGATAACGCACATGCAGTGGAGAGAAAAAAAGGACACTGGAAAACATTTTAAATGTGCAATGTACAATCCCAGGCCTAGTTACAGGCTAAATTTACCCAAGAATTAAATTGGAAGTTAGGCAAGATGAGTAAATGGAACAATTATATTCAAGAAAGTATAAATAATCTATTAACGTGAGTATTTCAGCTAAATACATTGTACAGGTGACTCTTAGTTCCCTTAAATGTGATCACCTACTACCTTCGATTAATATAGGATATGCGGATTAGTATGCTTAAACACACATTGAATATATATATATATATTGCATGGATATGACATATAAAGGATAGAGATCTAATTTATGCTTCTCCACACATACCAATCTCACTTCCAAATTGAACTCTTCCAGGCTAGACTCAGTTCATTTATATAACGTCAGCACAACCACAATAAAAAGGAATCTACAGCTCCTCCATTTTAGATTACATAATCTGTAGTCAGGATCTATTCGGAAAAGTCCTATTCCTAAACTCTAAGGGGCAGATTTACAATAACTGGCGCATCCCTGCACATTAGCAGGGATGCGCCAGTTATTTTGCGTGACTCAAAAAAACCCTTGCGCCACCATGGATGCGCCGCATTTACAATGCGGCGCACCGTGGAGCAAGGAAAGACAGATGCGTGACGCATCTGTCGGCGTAAGGGTGACGCAGTGCTGGAGTCGTGTCGCAAGCGCGACGCAACTCCAGCACTGCTCAGGGGTGCCCTATACCTAACATGCTGCGTCACTCCTTACGCCTGCTTCCAGCAGGCGTAAGGATTTGACGCAGCGGGACGTAAAGTGACTCAGTGAAATCTTGTAGATTTCACTGCGTCACTTTACGGGGCTTCCTTGCGACGGAACGCCCACCCTGCATACATTATACCTGACGCCGGTATAATGTAGTGCAGGGCTTTACAACGTGACGAATCTCACTAGATGCGTCACGTTGTAAATATGTCGCATAGTGGCGCATTGTTTGCGCCGCCGCTGCGTCACAAAAGTGACGCAACGGCGGCGTGAAAGTGTCGCAAGGGGCTTGTAAATCTGCCCCTATATTTACACAAGAGAGCAACCACGCAATCCTGTATCTGAAAATCGAAGTTCCATTGCAGTTTACTTTTACATGGGCCTTTGCGCAGGTGAATGGTAACGCTGAAAAAACTCAAAAAGAAGGGAGGTTAATTTGGAACTCTAACAATAGAATAGTGGCATTTCAATCTCTAAAACACCATTAACAAAATGAATTCAGCAATAATCTCTTCACAACTCGTCCAAAATAAAAGTCCAACAGATTCCATGAAAAGATTTGAAAATACTGTTTCGAAAATCGTAACCACCCTCCAGGAAATATCTAACGTCGAGGGGAAAAGAATCAACTGACCAAAAAGAAAGGTCACTGACCATGCAACAACTACTTTAAATAAATTGATTAGATTGCAATTTCTGCACTACTCAGGGGACAGACAGAAAGAAATCTCAAAGTTGAGAAAAGCTTGCAAACGGAAAAAGAAAATAAACAGTCAAGACTAAAAGGATAAAAACTGGGTAGACCTCCAAGTAGCAGGTAAACAAAAAATAACAAGGCATTTTGGAGTATAATAGCCAAAGCAACGGGAACAAGAAAATCCCTGCAAACCTCTCCAGTACGCCGACGACACCCAGCTGATCCTCTCCCTCACCAAAGACCCTCACACCGCCAAAGCCCACCTCCACGAAGGAATGAAGGCCGTCGCCGAATGGATGAGGACCAGCCGCCTGAAGCTGAACTCGGACAAGACGGAGGTCCTCATCCTCGGTTCCATCCCTTCAGCCTGGGACGACTCCTGGTGGCCAACATCACTGGGAACAGCCCCGCCACCCACCGACCACGTACGCAACCTAGGGGTCATCCTCGACCCCACCCTCTCCATGACTAAGCAGGTCAACGCCGTTTCCTCATCCTGCTTCAACATCCTCCGAATGCTCCGCAGGATCTTCAAGTGGATCCCCACCGAAACAAGAAAAACAGTCACCCAGGCCCTCGTCACCAGCAGGCTGGACTACGGAAACGCCCTCTACGCAGGAACGATGGCTAAGCTCCTGAGACGGCTGCAACGCATCCAGAACGCCTCTGCACGTCTTATCCTCGACATCCCCTGACGCAGCCACATCACACCCCACCTGAGAGACCTGCACTGGCTCCCTGTCAACAAGAGGATAACCTTCAAGCTCCTCACCCACGCACACAAAGCACTCCACAACTCCGGACCAGCCTACCTCAACAGACGACTCAGCTTCTACACCCCCACCCGCCAGCTCCGCTCGACCAGCCTCGCCCTCGCCACAGTCCCCCGCATCCGGAAAACGACCGCCGGCGGCAGATCCTTCTCCCACCTCGCCGCCAAGACCTGGAACACCCTCCCCACCAACCTCCGACAGACCCAAGACCTACTGGCCTTCAGAAGACTCCTCAAGACCTGGCTCTTCGATCAGTAGCAGCACCACCCCCCTCTTCCTCCAGCGCCTTGAGACCCTCGCGGGTATGTAGTGCGCTTTATAAGTGACATGATTGATTGATTGATTATCATCGTCTGACTTGGAAAAATACATCCTCGATTTATATAAAGCAAATAAGAGCTGAGATAACTTGAGTAAATACAACTACATGAAGAGTAAAAAGAAAGAGGATATCTCAGCACCAACTGAACGACAAATTGCTTAATATGTAAAGAATGCTAGATCTACTGCAGCAATGGGACCTGACAAAATCCCGGTTAAAGTCCTCCAGAGCAACCCAGAGGAGTGGAGTAAATTTCTAGCTCCCTTATACTCCCACTGTTACCAATCCGGCACAATACCAAACTCATGACAGGGGAGTGTTATGATTCCTCTTCTGAAAAAAGGCTCTTGTTTAATTCCCAGCAATTACAGTCAAATTGCCCTGCTGGACGTAACCGGGAAGATATTAGCTGCCAGTGTCCTGGACCAACTGAAAGACTGTGCCTTCTCCAGAGGAGCAATCCTAATGACTCAAGCCAGATTTCACTCAAATCCTCTATAACAGACAATATTGCGGCATTGCAGACTATTATTGACAAATATGTAACATTGAAATCACAGGTCGTTTACAGCGTATTTGTTGATTTTGCAACTACTTTTAACAGAGTAGACAGACCTACACTATGGAAGATGTTAGAGAATTTAGGAATACCTGGAAATCATGTAGCGCTAATTATTTCACTACATACAGCAACATGGTGCAGAGTACAAATGGGGGGCGATAAAGGTCAAACCCGATCAATACTAACATGGAATGGTTTGAAAAAGGCTGTCTCTTGGCCCCTCTTTTATTTTCCCTCTATATAAGTGACCTCCCGAGTGTTTTTTAAAAATAAATAACTTTCCTCCAAAAATAGCATCCACCTAGGTGTACTTTTTGATGTATGCCAACGATGTTGTTATATTAGATCTTACGGTGCACGGACAGAATATCGAGTTGGAAATGTCGACTTACACAAATATCGAGTTGAAAATATCGTGATACAGAAATATCGACAGCAAGAATATCGTGGTCAAGAATATCGACTTTAAGGTAAGAAATATCGTTTTTGAAAATATCGAAGTCATTAATATCGATTGCAAAAATATAGTTGTTTAAAATATCGTTTTTTAAATTAGTGTTATGTATTTTAGTATGTATTTTAAAAGTATGTGATCTATTTTTTTCTATAAGCATTGCTTTTGTTTTTTAATATATGTGTTAAATGTTTAGTAGTTATTAATTTTTTGTTACTTACATTTTCCGTTTTTTTAGTTCTGTAGCGGGTTGTGGGTTTATATGGCAATAGGGTTGGAAGTAATTCAATTATAATAAATTAATTATTATTTTTTATTTATTATTTATTTAATTTAGATTTTATAGTGTTAATTGTGGGAATTAATTTATTATTAATTAATTATTAATTGGCTGTTAATTTTTATTAATTAATTAATTGGTAATTATGTTAATTGTGTCATTTGTTTAGGAGTGGGTTGTGGGTTTATAGGGGAAAAGGGTGGGAAGTAATTTAATTATAATCAAATTATTAATATTTTTTAATTATTAATATTTAATTTATATTTTATACTGTTAATCGAGGGAATTAATTTATTGTTAATTATTTATTAATTGGTTGTTAATTATTATTAATTAATTGGTAATTATGTTAATTGTGTCATTTTTTTAGGAGCGGGTTGTGGGTTTATAGGGGAATAGGATGGGAAGTAATTTAATTTGAATACATTTATTTTTTTCTATATATTTATTTATTTGATATTTTACGGTGTTAATTGTGGGAATTAATTTATTAATAAGTATTTATCAATTGCTTATTAATAATTTATAATTAATTAATTGGTCATTAATTATGTTAATTGTGTCATTTTTTTTAGGAACGGGTGGTGGGGTTTATAGGGGAATAGGGTGGGAAGTAATTTATTTATAATTACTTAATAATTATTTGTTAATTAATGCTAATTAATTAATTAAAAATTAAATATGGCAATTGTGTAATTAATTTGAGATGTGAGTTGTAGGGCTTATAGTGGTAAAGGGTGGGAAGTAAACTCTTTTAAATTAATTAATAAGTTGTTGTTAATTGATATTGATTTATTAATGTAAAATTAGTTATGGAAATTGTGTAATGATTTTTAGGTGTGTGTTGTGGTGTTTATTGGGGTAGAGGGTGGAAAGTAATTTAGGCTTAATTAATTAATAATTAGTTGGTCATTAATATTAATTCATTAATTGATAAATATTTATTTTAATTGTTTATTTTTATTTTGTGTGTGGATTTTGATTTTATAGGGGTAACGTTTGATGAGTAAAAAAATTGTTATCTGTTTTAATTTGTTTTTTAATTAATAATATTTGTTTAATTGATAATTAATTATGTTAATTATGGAGGTACACTTTTTAAAACATGAAGATGTGTGTTGTGAATTGTGTGGTGTTATAGTGTAGGAAATAAAAAAGATTACATTTATGTAGAATTGTTTTTGATCATAATTAATTTCTATTAAAAATAGTTATTTGTTTGTAAATTATGTTTATGTTTTTTTTAAATAATCTTTGTAGGCAATTTTTAGATTTTTTTTACATTATAAAATGTTTTTATCTTTTGTAATTTTTAATATTTTTATATGTTTTATTTTTTGCTTTTTAACATCTTTTGTGTTGTAGTTGTTATTTTGTTTGTTTTTAATTGTGAATTGACTTTAGTGCAAATATTAATTTTTACCCCTCTGCTATCCAACACTTTCCCTATTGTTGCACTAACTGGAGTAGGAATAATATTTTTACCCCTCCGCTATCCCACACTTTCCCTATTGTTGCACTCACTGGAGTGTGAATAGTATTTTTACCCCTCTGCAATCCAACACTTTCCCTACTGTTGCAGTCATTGGAGAGGGAATAGTAATTTTTACCACTCCGCTATCCATCACTTTCCCTACTGTTGCACTCACTGGAGTGGGAATAGTAATATTTACCTCTCTGCTATCCAACACTTTCCCTGCTGTTGCACTCATTGGAGTGGGAATAGTAATTTTTACCCCTCCGCTATCCAACACTTTCCCTACTGTTGCACTCACTGGAGTGGGAATCGTAATTTTTACCCATCCGCTAACCAACACTTTCCCTACTGTTGCACTCACTGGAGTGGGAATAGTAATTTATACCCCTCCGCTATCCAACACTTTCCCCACTGTTGCACTCACGGGAGTGGGAATAGCAATTTTTACCTCTCCGCTATTCAACACTTTCCCTACTGTTGCACTCAATAGAGTGCAAAATGTAAGTTTAAAAAATATCAAATATTTTAATTTTTTAATTTATAATATAATGTTTTAGATTTTATGTTATAGGTGTATGTATATATATTTTTTTTTATTTGCTATTTTTTTAATATATTTATAACATTTTAAAATAAATTACAATTAGTTTATTAATTGTTTTAAAATAAATATATATATATTGCTCCTCCCTCAGCCCAACGCTGTTCAACATCTACATGGCACCCCTCGCCCACGTCGCCCGACAGCACAACCTCAACATCATCTCCTACGCCGACGACACCCAGCTGATCCTCTCCCTCACCAAAGACCCTCACACCGCCAAAGCCCACCTCCACGAAGGAATGAAGGCCATCGCCGAATGGATGAGTACCAGCCGCCTGAAGCTGAACTCGGACAAGACGGAGGTCCTCATCCTTGGTTCCAACCCTTCAGCATGGGACGACTCCTGGTGGCCGACATCACTGGGAACAGCCCCGACACCCACCGACCACGCACGCAACCTAGGGGTCATCCTCGACCCCACCCTCTCCATGACTAAGCAGGTCAACGCCGTTTCCTCATCCTGCTTCAACACCCTCCGAATGCTCCGCAGGATCTTCAAGTGGATCCCCACCGAAACAAGAAAAACAGTCACCCAGGCCCTCGTCACCAGCAGGCTGGACTACGGAAACGCCCTCTACGCAGGAACGACGGCTAAGCTCCTGAGACGGCTGCAACGCATCCAGAACGCCTCTGCACGTCTTATCCTCGACATCCCCCGACGCAGCCACATCACACCCCACCTGAGAGACCTGCACTGGCTCCCTGTCAACAAGAGGATAACCTTCAAGCTCCTCACCCACGCACCCAAAGCACTCCACAACTCCGGACCAGCCTACCTCAACAGACGACTCAGCTTCTACACCCCCACCCGCCAGCTCCGCTCCACCAGCCTCGCCCTCGCCACAGTCCCCCGCATCCGGAAAATGACCGCCGGCGGCAGATCCTTCTCCCACCTCGCCGCCAAGACCTGGAACACCCTCCCCACCAACCTTCGGCAGACCCAAGACCTACTGGCCTTCAGAAGACTCCTCAAGACCTGGCTCTTCGATCAGTAGCAGCACCACCCCCCTCCTCCCCCAGCGCCTTGAGACCCTCGCGGGTATGTAGTGCGCTTTATAAGTGACATGATTGATTGATTGATATATATGTATGTTTAAGTTTTTTTTAAATTAAATGTATTTCTTATATTTGTTAAAATGTACATTAAATCTAAATATTTTTTTTAAGTTAATTTTATTATTTAATATATTTAACTTTATTTTTTATATATGTAAAAAACAATATTTTGTACATCGATATTTTTTACATCGAAATTATTTTTCTCGATATTTTAATACTTACCAGTATAAATATAGGATGTCAATATTTTTGACATCGATATTTATGAGTCGATATTTGTGAATGGGGATATTTTGGGCGTCGATATTCTATCAGTGAACCAGATCTTAAACCAATCGGCCTATAACTAAATTTAAATGCTTTACTCTGCTACACAGAAGAACATTTTCTAAAGGTAAAAATTTCTCATTTTAATTGGACAGTCGGGGGAAGGCTAATAGAGGTAGTTAAAGAATATACCTATTTGGAGAGAATTTTCTCGCAAACCTTACAAAATTCTTCCCATCTCCAACAGATAGGCCTTTAAGAGGATGCCTACCTTGGTGCATTGAGGCGATTATATTCCTCTTCTGGGTATAGACACTTCCACTCTTTATTAGAGGTTTACAGTATGAAAGTCCCCCCTATTTTATCCTACTCTCTTGAATATATCCCACTCAATAAATGGCAAGCAATAAATATAAAAGAAGGGAACCTGCTTTGCAAGATGATAAAAGTTAATCAAGTGGTTCCAGTCGAACCATTACGCCTAGAGTTGTCTTTAATTAGCTCCTTTGCTAGAGCTATTGCAAATATAATAAGATGGGCGTACAATTTATTGCACGCCAAACCAGGAACTTTAAGGAGCATACTAAAGCTGGAGACTTTCAAAAACGAGTTGTTGCAATGCATTTTTAATAAGAATCTTAGCACAGCATTAAATCTTTCACATTGCACGATAGCACTTTTAAAATCTTGGACCCGCTCACATCTGAGGTTATTTTTAAAAACCTCGACTTCAAGAATAAGCACGATCTCGATCTTAAGCATTGTCTTCAATGAAAACAGTATGCTCATTATGCAGATACCATAGAATACCAAATTCAGCAAGGATATCTACGATTTACATTAGTTCATAGTGTGCGACACTATTATTTTAATGTGCATGGGGATCTTACCTTTAAAAGCTTTTATGAAAAATTTGAACAATTCTGACAACACCATAGGTTTATGCGATCTATGTAATGGTGGTGAGCAAGATATACCACGTGTACTGTTTGATTGCCCAAACATAAGCTTGGTACAGGCCAGACGTCGTTATTTAAAACCAATTTTTGTCTCCGATAAAATATATCCACTGTACAAGGTTTAATACTGCTTTTTATTCGCCCCCTAATGAATATGCCTGGCATAATATGTTTACATTTTTAAAGAGTTTCTTAACAATATTTTAAAGAAGACACATATAACTGGTTTTATAAGGGACATGTAAAATTGCATTTTTTATCTATTTGTTGACCTCAATAGAGGTCTAAATCAAATCAAATAAAACCTTTTTTTTTTTTAAATGGTATATTTCCACATTTTTGTAACGGATCAATATGCATTTATTCATTAATATGAACACCTACAAACAATAAATCCATGCACTAATATGAAACCATGAACATTTTAGGATCAAGGTTGTGCCTATCTACTGCTGTTTAAGCCTCTTTAATAAAATTCCCTTCTTTTTACCTCCTTACCTGTCAGCCTGGCAGTCGTGACTGACACCATTGAGAATCACTTTAAAAAATCCAATTTCCGTTTTGTCCGAATTTAAAAATAAATACAGACAGGAAAATTTCTGTCTGTATTTATCTGTAAAAATCAGTGAAAAACGGAAAACAGGGAGCCTTAATATGAATTAGGTATTAACAAAAAATCATTTTGGCTGTGCCTGTTTAGTGAAGGATGGAAGTATGACCTGCTGATTCCTGTTCTGTGAGTAAGTAAAGTTTGCTGCTCTGTACTACTGCTGTGAAGGAGAGCAGCTCGCACCACTGGTGCTTATGTGGTATCTGTAATGTGGGATGCAAAGCTTGCTTTTCTGAGGCCGTATTTCAGAGAGTGCCCCGGGGGCACAACAGGCATTCAAAAGCCAGTGCTTAATTTGTAATAGAAGAAGTGCTAGTGTCTAAATTTTGCTCAGAAGTCCGTGGCCGGCCCTGTCGGAGGTTGGGTTGGCAAATACCATGGATGCTCAGTCTTGATTTTACCTCATGCCTCCTTAATCCAAGATCAGACATTTCACTCTTTCAGGTTCTTTTTCATCCCTACTTTTTCCATTTGTCACTATTTTCCCATCATTTTTATCTTCCTTCTTTCACACTTTTATATTTTTTCCTCTATTACTCTGGACTAAAGTTTGTTGAGATAAAAGTAAGTGCCGGTGGGTCCCACCTGCTTAAGCACTGGCAATTCTGATGTCCAGTGGTGACCTTTCTGTGAGGGATGGAAGCTTGCAGTGTTAGTACCTCTTGAAGCTACTGTGTTAGCATGAAAAGCTTGTGTCAGATCTTTAAACTTTGCCCTAGCTTAACTGTAAGCGCTGCAGACGTTTTTCTTCTTAATGATATCAATGCCTTAAAGTGGTGCGTGTTTGGCATAAAAAGACTTGTTTCTTTGCTTGGAACTTTGGGGAGAAAATTCTGAGTAGCTTGCTCAGTGATGAAAGTCTACTTTGCTGTATCTGTGTGAAGCTCATCTGCAAACGCGGTCACGGCTTCAGAGCCTGCACCTATTCAACTATTCAACTCTTTAACCTCAGTGTTTCAGTCTCATTACATGACCTCCATTAGAGCCTTATATATGAAATACATATATGTCTTGCCGTCGCTTGATCAGCTGTTGCTCTTTTGAAGTGTTTTGGATTTTTATTTTGCTAATGAACATTTGCAGACTTGAGGTGAGCAGATTTTCTTTCATATTTGGATTGCTGATATCCAAGAGGTACATGTTCTCTGAAATACTACAACAGAACTTTGCTTTGCTATAAAAATGCCACATGCAAGTGCTTCTTTTTAATTGTTTTGCAGTATTGTAGAACCTTTTTTATTGCTTTTGCATTTTTTGCGTGCCTGACTGGCCCTAACGTGGCTGGCTTATTTAAATTATAGTTCAATGGTGTCCGAATCCTGGATGCCTCCTGCAAAGGCCACCTTCATGTCAAGCTTCAGGGCAGGGGCCTTGTTGGTTCAGCAAGATCTTCCAGGGCCAAGGCTGACACCGCCAGGCAGATGGCTCCAACCGGGAGGTGCAGCTATCAGACCCAGGTTCAGACTGGGTCAGAAAATAGGCCCAAGCGCTAAAATAAAAGTGTCCCTATTAATGAATCGGAGACCTAAAAGAGTGGCCCACATTTGCAAGTTTGAACTTCTGGAGACACACTGTATAGATGTTTCCCAAGGTATGGGAAGCTACATGCCTTTGTGCTTGCTGCAAGTAATGTTTCTGGTAATATGAGGGAAATCAACAATACATACCCACCCACCAGACCCTAAAACAGGCCCACAAACAGCCAAAAAAACAGGCTCACACACTGACCTGTCAGACCAGTCCATCAGGCACTACCTGATCGTTGTATAACTAGTCAGAGCCTAATCATACCAACATCTCCCAGGTTCGGCACTGGCCCCAATGTACCTTTGGGCCGGGGCGGAAGCACAGTGCAGCTGGCCCCATCACTGACTACCCAGTGCAGCCGCAGGCCCACTCGCTGTGATCTCGGATCTAGGCACCGCAGGGCCGATCACTCATCAGCAGGTCTACGGAGAGTCAATGTCTCCTCAGCCAACTGGCCACCAGCAAGGCCTAGGCCAGAAGTATATTTTTAGAGGTAAACAGCACTCAGTTATGACCCTACATTAAAGCTTTATACTACAGGTGTATTCTTTCCAAAACTCTTGTAGGGGAAAAGATACAGTATGCAGGGCCACTGAAATTATACAATTGTGCAGCTAAAGCATTTTTCACATAATTAAGATTTGACGCATTTGCCACATAATCCATCATCTACTGCGTAATCTGTAGATTTTAACAAAAAAATGTTGTTTCAAGTTTACAAAAGTTACTAAAAACACAGTGCCGTATGCTGCTGGGCAGTGGAAGACCCTTTGTGTTGCTTATTGCTATATTTGGGTGTTAAAACAATGCCCAAGCAGCGCTAACAAGTGTAAAAATGACAAAATAATGGAATAGTACTATCACATATGGTTCTGCATTACGACGCATAATTTGCCTTTTTTTGCTGCAACATTTACTCAGCCCTGCCACATAATTTGGCCCTCCCCTGTCGCATAATTCCAATGGCCTTGACAATATGCGAGATTTGAAAGCACACACTGCTTTTTGGTGTTTTTTATTGTTGGGGTGATTCTGTTGGAAAGAACACATGGATTTGTTAGGGTACTTATTAAAGCACACACAATCACCTTTCCACAATCCACTCTGCGTTTGCAACCCACCACAGCCCTACCGACAATGGAGTTTTAGCCTTGAGAAAGCCACTGGCCTGCATGCCTGTAGGGGTGAAAAACATACTGGCTGCCTTTTGTGTGATGCTCCAAAATGTTTATTTTGAACTATGAATGTAAAATTGTGCAAATAAACAATTGTAAGAATAGATATTCAAAGCACAATACTGATCATTGTCAAAAGTGTCTACAATTATAGTATTAACTGCCCTACACCATTTTTCATATTGTACTGTTATTTTTGTTGTTCTTCTCGAACAGCAGGAATTCCGTCTTGGTTGGGTTGAGTTTCCAGTAGGCGCTGGGCATCCAGGTTTGGATGATGGGCAGGCAGTGTTTGAGGCATTGGATGTCTGAAGCAGAGGAGACTTTCAAGTAGAACTGTGTCTCATCTGAATGTCGGAGGCAGAGGTCCAGCAATATCAAGAGGCAGGGTCATCTTCATCTATTGTCAGGAGGGCATTGTCTATAATGTGTAAGATACGGGTCTCCATGCTGCAGCATAAGCTAAAGCCATACTGGTAGACGTGCATATATTAGTGGCTTCATTTACATGTACAAGGCATTCACAAACCGCAACCAGGCAGTATTAAATCCATATTTTTAGTCATAATATCATTCAAGATGGCACATATTGCTCATGAGTAAATCCTATGGCAGGGGCGGGGAATGGGTGCTTGAGGATTTGGGTGCCAGGGAAGGTTTTGAACGCATGCCTTAGTGAATATATGCAAATATTTTCCCTACCCATCCCTAATGTGGCAGTGATCGAAGGTTTACACTTTTTTACGAACATTTGCCTGGTACACCCTTCACAAGTGCAGCTCCCGTTTCCAATGCCTGGTGCAATTTCAGTGGATACCAAAGGGGATGATGGACGGAGCATTAGAGCAAATCAAACACTCACCCCCAGTCAACTGATCTGGGTTTAATCCATCATCATTCTTTAGCTCACTCCACCACCCCAGTTCAGACATGGCCTTATGCAAATCAGTCTGACCCTGTGCCTCATGGGAACAGTCCAGCCCGAACTGCCAAGCCATGTCTTCCCTGGACCGGAAACAAGCATCCTGGGACCGGTTTCGGGTTCAAAACCCTCATCAGCCAGGCTATCTTGAATCCAGTGGCAAAGTGAGCAAGGGACCCACGTCTGGGCATACCCTGCCAACTTAGGGCGAACAAAGCGATACCAAAGGGGATGATGGACGGAGCGTTAGAGCAAATCAAACACTCACCCCCAGTCAACTGATCTGGGTTTAATCCATCATCATTCTCTAGCTCACTCCACCACCCCAGTTCAGACAGTGGAAGCAACCCAAGCAGTTTTCTTCCTAGTCTGCAGTAAGTGAACTACCCTTTGATATTCTGTACAAGGTCCATCAGATTGCTTGCTTCACCACATTTGGAAATAGGATTAACTTGCCTGTCTAATATAATGTCATTAATGCCTTGAATTGCTTTTGTAATCCATTCATTTTCAGTATGATGTTGAAGTTACGTTAGTATTACATTGTGATTTAAAAAAATGAACAAACTGACAAATAAAATTCAGTTTCTTTTGTGCATGCCATTCAGAAGCAAACAAGCCCTACTTTGTGATGTATATTTAAGAAACAAATCATGTTGCAAATAGAGTACCAGGAGGACAGCCCGACTCTGTTACACACGTTGCACCCAATTCACAAAGGTAAAATTACATTTTTATGTACGTTTGCTACTTTTTAGTATTCATAAACTACATGCGGAATGTTAAGACTCCACACTCACTTATCTTATGTGTGTGGAGTTCTCAGGCGTTACTGCAGAGTCTCCAGGTGCAGAGAACTCCGTACACATAAATATAGGCCCCTAGGGGCATATTTACAAGTTAAGTGGCGAAGCTTGTTGTTAAGCAAAGAAGGCAAACGGCACGCTCTGTTACTTCAGAAACAAAGGGCTGCACCATATTTACAAGAACTATAATGTCACACTCTTTTGCAACACTTGAAAGGCCCAAAAATATACTGATTTTCTTAACCTCTAAATATTTCTTGTTAGACTTACATTGGAGCAGAAGACATTCATATTTTTAAAGCAACACTGTAAGTGTTTGTAATTGATCTGTCTTCCATGAAATATCAGCTCACAGAAAATGTGCCACCTTCCCCTTCAGCCATCATTCTATTTTACCTCCAGAGACTCAGATAGACTTGTTGTACCTTCCTTGTAATACATTAGTATTGGAAATGTTTCCTGCCTACAGGTTCACACAGACTTTTTGTCTTTTCACTAAACCCTATTTATGTTGACTGTAGAACTCTGTGCAGATTACACCTGCTAACCAGTGGTATAGTGCTTGTGCTCTCCTTTCCAAAAGTGGTAATTTGCTTATAACCCCCAGTTAAATGGTCCAACCTCTACCCAGGGCCTGCAAAATAAATACTACTAGTGAGCTTCAGCACTCATTGTGCCCTCTACAGTAGGACTGCAAAACATGAGTCCAGACCTGCCACTGCAGCATAGGTGTGAAGTTTCAAACTGCCATTTCAACCCTGCAAAATAAACCTTTTCCCTGTTCTACACCTTCTTTTTATTACTTAAAGACACCCTAAAGGTAGACCTTAAAAGCCCATAGAGCAAAGGAGATGATATTTAAAAAGCAGGGCATGTTTTTTAATGTTTTGCATGTCCTGGCTGTGAGAAACATTCAACGTTGTTTTTCACTGTGGCAAGGCTGGCTCTCCCATGGGTTAGCACTGGTTTAAACCATTACCTTCAATGAGTGCTAAATTCAGTTTGGGAATAGCTGGAAAATTGGTTCAATGACAGTTTAATAGTAATTTAAAAGCTAGCGTAATGGTCAAGTAAGATTTTATATTACTATTTTGGAAATTACACTTTTAGAAAGTTGTCATTTTCCTGCCTAAAGCAAAAAGCCTGTCAGTGCCTGACCCCCTGACTCTTGATGGTGCCCCTGCAGTGAGATATGTATTGCTTCCAGACAGTGGACAACAGGCTCTGGGTGTGGGGAGGGGTATCAGGATGGCCTACGGTTCTATGCCCAGGCCCTTCCTGAGCTTCAAAGGATGCCTATCTTGTCACTGGCAGATGAAGTCAAACCTGCGCCTGCCTCTCTCTATTCAGGCTGGTACCAAACCCAGTGGGAGAGAAGGAACAGTCCAGAACTGCAATGGACCCACAGATTGACACTGGGCATAAAAGTGGATCCCACAGACCTCTCCTCAGAATACTCCTGGACCTGTGAGGAATCGCTCGCTAACATCATCTGATCACTAGACATTGAGAGTCTTCTCCTATGCTGATGACTTCAACTCATCTAGTCCCTGATAGAAAAGACAACCACCACCAGAATCAACTTCAACAACTTCATGGCCATGGTGGTAGACAGGATACAAACCAACTGCCTGATCACAAGTTGGGAGTCATCTCTTACACCTATGACTCCAAACTCATCCTCTCCCTGATGGAAAAGACAACCACCAACAGAACCAACTTCACCAACTGCATGACTATGGTAGTCGACTGGATGCAAACCAACTGCCTGAAGCTCAACTCTGACAAGACGGAAGCACTGGTCTTTAGCAACAAGACCTCTCATGGGACTCCACCTCATGGCCATCGGAGCTAGGACCAACACCCAAAGACCATGCAAGAAATCTAAGGATCATCCTAGATAGCAAGCTCAACATGACGGCTCGAGTCAATGCAGTGTGCATCTACTACTTCCACATCCTGCATGCTACAAAAGATCTTCAAATGGCTGCCTCAGACCACCAGACGGACTGTGATACAAGCACTCATCACCAGCAGGCTGCACTATGGCAACAATCTCCATGCCAGAATCTCCACTCAACTCCTACACAGACTCCAGACCATTCAGAACAACGCCGCAAGTATTATACTTGACCTCTCACACCACACCCACATCACACTGCACCTCAAGAAGCTTCACTGGCTCTCCATTCACAAGCGCAGCCAATTCAAAACTTCTCACGCACACATACAAAGTTCTGCACAACACAGGCCCAGAATATGTGAGCAGCTGCATACACTTTCACCAACCCACCAGACACCTACGCTCTGCCTCACTCTTAATCATACACATTCTCAACATCTGCAAAAGCAAAACTGGGTATCACTCATTCTCCTACATCACACCCAATACATAGAACAACCTCCCTCATCACATCAAAACCTCCTCACTTCTTGAGTTCTTCATGAAGCTGAAGACCTGGTTTATCGTAAAAGCACCTAGAGGCCCACACACCTACACACTAGACCAAGCGCCTGGATACCCTCTTTGGTTAATAGTGCTCTATACCATTCAACTTAACATAACAGAAGAAATACAGTCCTACTGTATGAAGGAAATGAAGGAAGTCTTTATTTGCTTGCCTGGAACCCAAGACCATAGAAGTGACTCCAAGGGTCAGTTGTCTGACCTCCTGTTTGACCTACAGGGACACAACGAGCTCCAGAGGCATCTCTCCCTGCAACTACTCAACTGCCCAATTCTAACTGGGCCTGCCCTGCACCCGGCTTTTGGTCTCTGCTGAAGTGAGTCATAACCCCCATGTAGTGACACCCAGGTCCTGGACCCTTGGCTGGTGTTAGTGTGTATTTCTATAGTCTCCAAACTGCAAGCAGTGAGACTTAGAAACTCTTTGCCAGCTTTCTGCCTGAAGAACCAACAGAGACCAAGCTCGCCTTGTAGTAGCAGCTGCCGATGTTGAATCACCAGTCGACCTCAGCTTGCTGGTTTTCCCTCCCTGGTCCCTGTATCCGTCCTGTACTCTATTGTGGTTGGTGTTAACTTTTGACTCTGACCTGCTCTAGAATGACCAGATGACAGCAGTTGGCGCTTTGTGCTTTTTGGCCCTATTTTTACTTTGAAATTAAAAAAGTCATGTCTCCGGATCTACTTTTGGCCTCTTTGGTGTCATTTTATATATTAAAATATACTCTATGTTTCTAAATTAGCTTGGACTTTTCTTGTGTTGTGTTTTCACTTTATTACACTTTATTACTGTTTGAGTACTGCATAAAAACTTTACATATTACATCTAAATTAAGTCTGACTGCTAGGGTTTATTTAGTGACTCTAGCAGTTTATCCTGACGAGGATTGCGATTATTATTTGAAGTTGGTTCTCATCCCCCTATCCTAATTCAATTTCTTACAGCTAATAAGACTGACAAACCACATCTGCAGGGATTTTGTTAAATTCAATTATGGGTGGTTATTCAAGCTACTGTCTTAGCTATGTAGGTTACCACAGTGCCTTGGATAGTCACCTTTGTAAAATCCTTTGTGAAAAATGTGAAATGTGAATTCTGCCAACAGATCTAAAATAATCTGGACACTAACACAGCCAGCATGCACCTCTCCTCTCTGGCCACCCAAGAACGTTAGTTTAAGAAATTGGATTACTGTTTGAGGGTGGTGAAACCCTACTTAAGCAAAAACCACAGTTCTTATCTTGGTGAATTTGCAAGCCAACCCCAAATTAACCTGTGCTCAACCCTATAGTAGTTTGACAAAGAGCAGTCAGGCTTAACCTGGAGACAAGGTGTAAAGTATTTGGGCCTCATTTCAAACAGTAACACTGTGAACACACACCACAAAAGTTACCTCGCACCAGATGTAAAGAATAGAGTAAATTATAATAAACAAAACAAGACCAAAATGACAATAATCCAATCAGTAGAACCAGAGATATGCAATTTTAAAGTATTTAATGAAAATAGCGCCAAAAAGTACAAAGTGCTAACTGTGGATATCTTGTCATGCCCATCCGGGACAAAGTCACAAGTTGAGGCCGAACTCAATGGAGCAAGGGCTGGCTACAAGGACCCAGTTAGGCCTGCTAAACAAAAGTACCTCAATCCTGGTGCATTGCAAGGTTCTGCGTCGAAGATGTGTCAAGCAGCCAAAGAGATACGTCGGTTACGTAGAGCTGTGAGGCTGCGATGCAAGGTGCTGCATGGTCTTCAAGGATCCCGTCAATGAGGGGCTTGTAATGCAAAGTCTGGCATAGTGGACGCATCGCCCAGTCAGGGTGATGCGTCTGTTCAGAAGAGCTGTGTGAGGCTGCAATGTGGAAGCTTTGCACAGTAGTGGTTCCAATGCAGACTGCGGGGTCACTGTAGAGTCTTTGCCCTGGATGAACCCTTTCAGCAGAGGCGATGTGTCAGTTATGCTTGAGAATGGGCTGTGCAGCGCAGGAGATTAGCTGGTTCTTCTGGATCCATAGGTGGGCCTGCAGATCAGCTTCAAGCTACTTCCAAGGGTCCAGGACTGGGTATGCACCACTTGGTAGGGTAGGACTCACAGGTAGCACAGTCCAGGTGCTGGGTTTAAGGTTGTTGGAGCCTTCTGTCCCTGAGGCTTAGTCAGGAGGCCAGCCAACTAGCCCTTGGATTCACTATTGTGGTCCTGGGTTCAACAGATACAGGCCCAGTCCTTCTCACCCAGGCAGGAGGGCAGCAGGTTAGCACAGCAGGGCAGCAGACCTTCAGAGCAGTAGTCCAGGTGAGTGGCAGTCCTTTCAGCAGCACAGCAGCTCTTCTTCCTGGCAGAGTACCCACAGGTCCAGAAGTGTAAAGACGAGTTGGTGTCTGAGGTCCAATATATATACCTAGTACTGCCTTTGAAGTGGGAGAAGCTTCAGGGGGTTTCCCTTTCAAATGCACAGGTGTCCTGCCTTCCTGACCCTGGGCTCCAACTTACTACAGGGGTATGCAGTCCTTGGTGTGGAGGCAGAACTCAGTCTATTCACGTGCAAGTAGGGCTGTGCCCAGCTCCTCCCTCCCATCCTGCCTGTGATGGCCCCTCCAGGTGCACCTACGCTCTCTATTGTGTGTGGCTGTCTAGGAAGAATACACAACAAACAAATGTCAACAACGCCCAGCCATGTGACCCAGAGACAGTCTTCAAGCACCAAATGGCTAAGGCAGGAAAATGCTAACTTTCTAAAAGTGATAAACAAACAAAGGGCAAACCCAGTGTCCTTAGGAACCCGGGTGAATTATGTAAAAAAATAATGAGATTCCCTCAGGGGAAACCTGAGCCTGTGCTTGCTAGGGAAAAGACATACATGTGGCCATGAAGAGTATTTTTGTTGAACAACTGTTTAAAGGATATCCATATATTCTGGTATACACAATTATTTACAACACAGTTATTCAGAAAATGTAACAAAATACATGAAGCAGGTGCTCTTGGTGTGTGGTGCAGTGTAAATGAATGGTGAAGATTCAGTTAGCAAGAAGTATGTTGTGAAACATAAAGCATAAAATGTTTAGTTTTAGATGCACAAATTCAAGGTTAGTGAAGCCCTGTCCTCAGGACCCAACAGATGGCACGTTTGTAATAAAGTTAACAACACATTGACATTTTGACCCCAACAATTCAACTTATAAATGGACACTTCATCGCGACAATACCAGTAGACACCTATAACAAAGTATAAATAAACTCTTAGTAATGGTAGAAGTGTGCTTTTACTCAATACGTAATATCCAACAGGAGAAAAAGGTAAGGCACCTTACCTCTTAGTGTAAGAGATACGTTTAGGATTAGTTCGTTCTGAGGCAATCAGTTTCACAATACCGATCTGTAAGGTATAAGGCTGTCATGAAGAACAAAAAGCTGTGTGCACAAAAACACAAGCTTTGGTGTGTGCATGCATCCACCTGATGACAAGATAGGAAACCCTGGTGTGTCATCCAAGGATGAGGCCCGCAGAGTGACCTATATATGAGAAAAACCAGTGTGGGTCTGTTATCCTACAGGCATGAAATTAATCTAATGTGCAAAATTGCCATGTGGCGTCTGTGCTCATAGTGGGCTGCAATGGTCTGACATAATGTAAAATCGAAGAATGGGGTGCATGAGGGAAAAAGCAAAGACTGGTGAGCGCGGTTAACAGGACGGAGAATGTCTAATGTGAACCCGCCTGTGGCCGTTAAGGTGCCAGGCCCCAGGATCATGTATGGGTAGGCATGCACCCACCTGTTGTGCCATGCAAAACGTGAAGTCGCTTGGCTTGACACTGGCCGGTGAAAAGGAAGAATAAAGAGAGCAAACACAAGTGTCCATTATTGTCCTGACGAGTGGTGTGAAGGGAAAATTACACGTTGTTAAACCTGGCATCCCTAGAGTGGTCTTCCTCCAACATTTTGGCTGGTTACCTCCACTTTTTGATGTATCTTTTTGTTGGCCTCAGGACTGAGCACTTTACCACTCCTAACAAGTGCTAAAGTGCATGTAATTCTCTTCTAAACATGGTAGCATTGGTATATACCCGAATTACATATTTAGTTTACTTATAAGTCCCTTGCAAAGTGATAAACCATATACCCAGGGCCTGTAATCTAAATGCTACTAGTGGGCCCGCAGAACTGGTTATACCACTCATACAAGTAGCCTCTCAAACCTATCTCAGGCCTACCATTGCAGGGCCTTGGGGGGCAGTTTACGGCCACTTCGACTTGACATTTAAAACCACATGCCAAGCCTTAACCTCCCCTGTTATTACACTTAGGTCAACCCTAAGGTAGGCCCTAGTTAGCCCCAAGGCCAAGGTGCTGTGTAAGTGAAAGGTAGGACATGTACTTTCAAATGTTACATGTCCTAGTGGTGTCAAATGGATAAATTAGTTTTTCACCACTGCGAGGCCTACTCCTCTCATATGCTAGCATGGGGAATTACTTAAAATACTTTTAAGCTGCAATTCCTGATTAGAGAGGAGTAGCTAAATCATGTTTCATATCTTTGGAATGATAATGATAAATCCTCTTTTAATGGTAAAGCTGGATGTAACATTTCTGTTTTAGAAATGCCACTTTTAGGAAGTGGGCATTTCTCTGCTCTTACTACTCTATGTTCCTTGCATCCTGTCTCCAATACACGTCTGGGCTGGGTGACAACTGCACTTTGTGCATTCCATCTAGACAGCCACAAACACAGGAAAGTTGGGTGTGATAGAGGACTCAACTACATTCATCTGCATTCCGATAGCCTTCCTGGGCAGGAAGGAGGAGCTGACACGTACAAGTGAATATGCAACTTGTGTCCCACACAAGGGCTGATTACCCCTCACAGATAGCCTGGCAGACAGGACTGGGATGAAAGGGGACCTCTGCACTTCAAGGAGCTGCTTTGAAGTCACCCCCACTTCAAAGGCACATTTGGGAAATAGTACTGGACACTGACCCTCCAAGAGAGTACACTACTGGACCTGTGAAGAACTCTGCCATGAGTAAAGACTGCTGTCCTACAAGGACTGCCACTCTGCTTGACTGACTGTTCCAAGGAACTGCTTCACTGCTGTGCTGAGCTGCTGCTACTGTCGGCTGATCTCTACCCTGCCGAGGACAAGGACTGGACCCATCTCACTTGAACGCAGAGTGACTCCAAGGGCTTGCTGGCTTGTCTCCTGTTTTCTAAAGACTCAGGGACACAAAAGACTTCCTGCAATTCTACTGGTGCTGCTGGACTTTGCCATCTGTGAGCCCAACCCTTGCCAGAGGTGCGCCCCATAGTCCTGGACCTCAGAAGTGGGTTCTGCAGATGTTCTACTACAAATTGATGCATCGTCACCACTGTGCCGATCAAAACCTATGCAGTGCCCTTCGACGCCGATGCAGTGTCGAGCCAAAGACATTACTGTGCGCTCGACAATGATGCAAGACCAGACTGTGAGGTTCGACGATGACGCAGAGCCGATCCGAGATCTGGACTGCAAGGCTTGACTTCGACACATCGACCCGGCTGTGTAAATTGGAACCGACACATCGGACTCTTGATGACAACGCTTTGCTCCATACAAGGTATGTTTCAGCAGACCCTGTATGGGTCCGGTAGCCGGCCTGCCCTTAATCGCGGTCGGCCTGAACTTTGAATCTACCCCGGTTCAGCGTGATCTCAAGAAAACCTTTTATCGCTATTGAATTCTACGCACTGTTTTGGGATTTAATGTTTAAAAATTAATATCTTGACTTCTGCTTATTGGATTTTTGTTCTTTTGGTCTTGAGTTACACAGATAAACATTCAATATTTTTCTAACCCTGTGTGGAGTCTTTTTGTGGTCCTTTCATTGTGTTATTGTGTGTGTGTGTTTCACAAATACTTTACACATTGCCTCCTAATTTAAGCCTGCCTGCTCTGTGCCAAGCTACCAGAGGGTGAGCACAAGTTAATTTAAAGTGTGTATCTGACTTACCCTGACTAGGATTGTGGTCCCTACTTGGACAGGGTGCCTAACTCTGCCAATTAGAGACCCAGGGGCAGATTTACAAGCCCCTTGTGACACTTTTGCACTGTTGTTGCGTCACTTTTGTGACGCAGAAGCGGCGTAAACAATGCAGCCAATTCACAACGTGACACATCTAGGGAGATGCATCACGTTGTAAAGTCCTGCGTCACATTATACCTGCGTCAGGTATAATGTATGTAGGGTGGGCGTTCCCACACAGGAAAGCCTTGTAGAAGTGACTACAAGATTTTACTGCACCACTACTAGGACGCCACTGTGTCAAAACCTTACGCCTGCCTGAAGCAGGCATAAGGAGTGATGCAATACAATAAGTATAAGCCTAAAAATGCATTGCTGGAGTTGCGTCATGCTTGCGACACGACTCCAGAAATGTGTGACGTTTGGGCCAACAGATGCGCCAGAATTTCTGACGCATCTGTCAATCCTTGCGCCATGGTGCGCTGTATTGTAAATATGGCGCATCCATGGTGGCGCAAGGTTATCGCAGGCTGGCGCAGGAAAACTGGCGCATCTCTACAGATGCGTCAGTTTCTTGTAAATCTGCACCCCAATTTCTAACACCCATCTTCATGTCGTGGTGCCTTTAAAACGCACTTGAAGGATATCTAGACAAAAGCGGGGGTAAAAATATAAGTATAGTTTAGAGGGTCGCATGATAGCAAAGTCATTCTCAGTGAGCCGGCAGGCAATAACATACAGTAGCATCAAGGATGGGCGCTTCCAGCAGAAGAACGGTCAGTGTGTAGATGTGCGAGTCTCCCAGTTAAATGCATAAGTGCGGCATGTGCTCGTGGGAGCATTAGGCCCAACCGATTAGACTGCGTCATGGCGGCCATATTTTTGTGAATTTTATATTTTAAAAGTCATGAAGCATATCGGTTAGATAAAATAATGTAATCAATGCTTGAGTTAAAACCTCTCCCGTTAAAAGTATGCTCAAACTGGACTGGGGGGGAACACAAACTATTGGCGAAGCCCATATCATGTGAAAATAAAATCTCATTTAAATAATCCCCTGGGATTGAATGGGTAAATTTTCATTGGATAGTAGTCCGCAGTTACCTTCCCCGCTTAAGGGGCAGGGCCCAATGTTGAAACCTCCGCCCCAAACAATAATCACCTCTTGCTCCCTATCTCTCTGGAGTTTAGTCAGGTCGCTATTTAATTTTTTCAGCACTTCCATTATCTGATCCCTTGGCGCATTGTTATAGAAATTTGTCAGGGCCAAGATGTGATGTTTATCTACTTGGATGGTTATAATTTGATAGTAGGTTCCTGTTACCAACATAGTTATCTTGGGTACATTAATATGATTGGAGACATAGGTGCATAGGCCCCCTTTAGCTCTCCCGTGAATGGAAGATATAGCGGCAGTATGATATGTCTTAAAAGAGCCCCAACAAAGATTGCTGTATCCTGGTGCACTGTAAAGTCATCGTTTACTATGCGTTAAAAGCTAATACAATTGAATATATATAGAAACGTGTTGTAGAATGCACCAATTTAGCAATTTTTCCCCAAATTGTTTTGGGGGACAAACACCCTCAAGCCTGCTTTCTGGTGGTTAGGCTTGCTTGCTGTGCTCCCTTGTAATGCACCGTATGGGGGCTGGTCTGACAAAAGTTGCCAGGTCAGCTTTGGCTTTGCATTCCGACCCTGCTCTTCTTGAAACTGAAAAAGTTATCATTTAATCTTATTCAGTTTTTATCAATGTAACTGGCTGTGCACTATGCATACTTTTCCTTAAGGAGAATCCCAAAATATTCTGTAAATTTGTATTTGTATGTCATTCAAATTGACTAGTGTTAGAAGGTCCTTCCATTGTGTTGTCATTACTGAGGGCCTGTGACCCCCCTGAGCATACATACACTACACTGCTACGGCCCTTCAGTTGGCATACCCCTTGCTAGAAATTTGGAATTACTCAACAGTTGTATTAATCCCATCCTCTATGTCTTGGTCGGTCAGGTTGCCAGGACCACAATCCGCAAGTCTTTTTTGGCAAAGTTAGAAAGTGTTTTCAAGGAAGATGCTTCATAGGACACCCATTACTCTAGGAACCAGTCGAATACAATGCCGGAGGTAGAAACGTCTGTTGACCGGTTGTCCAGCAAACTGTCCAGCAAAACTTTTTCCACACAACAGGTGCTAGTGACAGAGCCATTGAATTATTAGCCATTGAATTAATCTGAACTATTCAGTGGTACCAGCATGCAGCTAAGGATCATTCATTTGCTCTATGTGTTTACTTTTGCTGTCCCTTTCAGGTTCCAACTCCTTTTCCTGATTTCAGTTGAAAAGCATTATGCATTGACAGTAACTCTTGATTTTTTGACTTCCCCCAATGATTGAATGAAATGTAATGGTATGTCGCTGCTTTACAATCCAATGGTCAATGTTGGGAATCTCAGCCCAACTAGTACTCTATTCAGATTCCTCACTTATCAGTGTGAATCCTCATACTATAAGTCACCTGTAGCTAAGGAGCAACAATTTTATGTTTGTCTCTTCTAACATTCATTTCTACTTTCCCTTGATTCCTCTAGTCATGTCTCATCTACTCGTGTCAACTCGTCTCTCAAAGAGATATGAAGTATGTATGACTTTGCATCCCATGCCTTTACACACACACACACATATATATATATTCACTGAAAAAAAGGTTAAAGTGATGCTCTAGTTAGATGAAAATGTAAGTTCTAATGTAACATTTTAAGCAAAAAAAATTGACATTCACCAGTTATGGTTAACTGAAGTAGCTATAACTCGCAGCCTCACCATGCAGTGTTGTCATCAAAGATGTTATGTGTGAAGTAATATGCGAGGTCATAAGCTGTGCATGGCGTGGGCATCAAACTGACCTTTTCAACTGACTATAGCGTCACTTTACCCTTTGTTTTTGTTCAGTAAATTTCTGCATTTTTTTCAATCTAAAGTAATATTTTATAACCATACATACCTAAACCATCCCATGTCATCTGCGGCCAAAGTCCAAGCGCATCATGGGGTTGGCCGCAGCCAGGTCCTGCTCCCAACCCCCGCAGGTAGACACCCCCTGCCATGCACAGTTGCAGTGCCTGCACCCAACCCCCCCTCAAGCAGCCAAACCCTGCCAAGCACTGCCTTCAGCTGTGCATGGCATCGGTTTGGCAATAGGGCCTGGCTGCATGCACAGCATTGGTTAGCTGCAGAAACAAACACCCATATGTGCCCAACAGACTACAGGCATTTACGCCGCCCCTCCCCCCCACCCCTTTTTTTGAAAATGTTTTTTCACACAAGAGTCCCGCTGGATAATTTTCATGTTCAGGACATGGCGACCGAGTGCCCATGTACTGTAATGGTGGCAGCAACATTTCATTTAATTTCATGTTGTGGTCAGCCAAATAGAGAGCGCTCCCATGGGAGCTTCTCACTTCTGCAGGAGAGAGGCGGCCAATGAGAAAAAAGCCCCCTTGGACAATCAAATCACTCTATTATTTGAAGTTGTATGCCCGAGAACCCAACTGACCAGATACACATAAGTTAGGAATCTTAATTTCTCAAAAACTACTGGACAGATTTACACCAAATCATAAAACAACGTGTTCTGGTTAAGATCTAGCTTTCTGCCAGATTTGGTGTAATTCCATTCTGCCATTTGAGTTGTAGTGCTCTGAGAAATGTCACTCCCTTTACTCATCATAAAACCAGGACTACAAGTAACAGAATACAAAGCAAAAGCCTGGAGTGTTACTCAGCCATGGTAATGGGTGGTCAATAGGCTCAGTGGACAGGTACCAGTGTTGTGTAAACTATGACTCTGGCATAGTTCTACAAGGTGTGCTTTCCCACCCACTGGTGACACAGGTGAGCTTGGCTCAATCCACCAACGATGATAGTGAAAGACAGGTTATTGTATCCCAGCAGAACACTATTCCATGTGTTATTGAAGTAGAGGTATTGCTTTTGGATTACTAATAATACCTATGAGGGGCTCACGGACACTGTGGTAACAGTAACAAACCAATTTCATTACTCACAGTATCACTAAGAAGAATGAACACTTTTTTAGTAAAAAGTATTTATTACTAGAGGAATAACCTATTTCTCAGTAGGTCTAAAAAGAACTACACAGAATATTATAAAAGCAGCAAGAAGGCACTTTATAAATAATGAGAATACAGTGAACATTTCTAACATGGTGAAAATGTCATCTAGAACCTAACAACTACTTCTATGTGCTACACTAAGAGACCGTGGGCGGCAGAGCAACTTGCAATCTAGAGTTTCTTACACAGAAGATACTCACTGCATAACTTGTTGACAGCAAAAGCTGTCTTTATAATTGGAGGCATGAAGACAGTGATCCCTGCAAAAGGCAAACACATGCTGCGAATGTGATCTTCCTCTAGGACTAAGCTTTATTGGTTTCCAGCTACAGACAAGATGTAGTAGCTGCAAAGTGCAAAATGTGCTGGCAGTAGGTGATCTTTTGCGATTATATTTTGTAATAATCTAGGCAAAGGACCTCTCCTGACAAGTGGTCAACTGGCAGTCCATATATACTATATCTTTTCAGAAATTGAAATTTCTGACATAAGTTTAGGAATGACTGACATAGATTATGTGCATCAAGGTGGCGTCTCAGATATTTTCTTATGAACATATAAGGTAAAAGGGCGTCAGTTCAGACTACACTATTTCTGTTATATGTCTGTATTTGTTCTCATTTAGCTTTGACATGGGAAAAGGTAGACACTTGTACCAAACTAATGTCATATCAGGTGTTGTATCGGGGGCGTGGCCCAGCCGAGCAGCAAGATGGCCGCCTGGTAAAGTGGCTCTGCCGGCCGAGCATATTATCCGGCATTTATCCTGACAAAATCTGCCTCATCCTGGCTCCCAAGTACAAGGCACACCTGTGGACTACGGAGCGGCACACAGCGGTGTGATTTGTGCCTAGACAGACAGCTATTTGGTGCTGAAACAGCCGCTGCGATTTGGCGGCCTGGTCCCGGCGGCGTGCGCGCCGAGATCCCAGGCCAGGGCGGAGCTCCCTTTCGAGATAGAACAATCGCCGAGCTCGGGCGACGGCGTTTCGCCTGCCCGGATTGAAGAGGTGCCGCATCAACGTAGTGCGAGAGGCGGACCAGAGGCTGCATCGTGGCCCGCTCGCTAGTGCTAACGTGAGCGACTGCCGTGGTCCGTGGCAGTAGCAGGCAGCAACTATCGTTGCGAGGGCCTCTGCGGCATTCTTTCCCCACCAGCGATCGATGACAAAGCAGCCCTGCGGCGCTTGGGCGGGGGACAGCTGACTCGGTGCCCCACGCATCGTGATCGACTTGGGCGACCACTACGCAACATCGCGGCTTCGCAGCGGCCTAAGATGAAGGACGGCGCGGAGTGCACCTGACCGGTCCCTCTGAATTAAGGTACTGTGCCTATTCTATAAGGGAGCTGCTGCGAAGAATATCGGGGGCCCCTCCGAAATCACAGACGCTTGCTACAGCTGCAACATAACTGGGCCCTATGTGCAGGACCTACCTTAACAAAGTAGTCGGTGCGCTCATAATAGAAACCGAAGCCTGCACCCCACCTCAGGGACTATAGCGATTGGGCTCTGTGGGCACCGACTGGTGAGGGGCGAGTGTACCTCAATCCACAGCATTAAAGGGGGACACATGATTGTACCGCCCCGCGGACTGACTCTGGTGAATACGGCCGCAAATGTCCGGCGAAGTTGGGCGCTCTATTTATAAGCCATATTAAATACTGCGCACTTGTGGCCGCTGCGCTGCGACAAGACTACGGTGAGACCTGCGAAAAGAAGCGGCGCACTGCGGGCCCCACGGCTGCCCTGATTGAGGCACAACGCCGATCTAGGGTGGAACTGCGGAATTCAACTAGTGAGGTGCGTTGAGGGCATTGCAGAGGGAGAGGCCAAAAGGAACTGACATAGCAGGCGAGCGGTGTCCTACGCAAAGTGTAGCAGGAGGGCGCCATTGCATCCCTGGAGTGAGGTTTTGAGGGCACCATCATCCTTCGCCCACGACATAAGCCCAGTGACCACGTTGTAACTGCGCCTTCTATCTTTTGCACCACAGCAGAGAGCTCGGCTGGGACTGTTAACAGGCACTGGGGAGTTGCATTGAGAAAGATAGCATAGTCATTGCTCCTTGTTCGAATCCACTCAAACACGACTGGAGGTTTCGCTCACCTTGAATTATAGTACCACTGCGCAGAGCTAAAATGGGGAAGGCGGAGAACAAACAGACAAAAATAACTTTGGAAAAACGCACCACCAGGCAACTGGACAGTGAGTTGACGTCACAGACAATTGTACCGGAAACACAGCTGGAACCAGAGCAGGAGGACGACATAAAGACCATGTTGCGAGAAGTAAAGGTCTGTCTGAAGGAGATAGACTCTAAGCTGGATTCCCTTGCTGTGTGAATGGACCAAGTATCGCACAAAGTGGACAAGCACGAAACTAGACTGGACACACTGGAAACCAGGGTCTCTGACAACGACGATCGCCAGGTGGAAACTCAGGACCACCTTCTCGGCATGGACAAAGTACTGGAGGTCATCAAGGTGCACAATGAAGACCTCGAAGCCCGTTCCAGGAAGAACAATGTACGCATTACAGGTGTTCCGGAGTCCACAAATATACCCAACATGGAGAAATATGTCAAAGGCCTCCTGCAAGATCTCTTTGGACCCGACCTGTCAGCCATGTTTCTGGTGGAACGTGCCCACCGTACACTTGGACCCCCTCCACCGCCGGGCACTCAGCCGAGACCGATATTGGCTCGTTGTTAAATTACAGAGATAGAGACACTGTTCTCCGCCTGGCTCGAGATCGTGGGGAGCTACAATATCAGAACAATGTCATTGCACTATATCCCGACTTCACCCAGGCGGTCCAAACAGCGCACCGCGAGTTCCTCCCGGCCAAGAAACTGCTACAAAAAACTGGCACCAAATATGCAATGCTTTATCCCGCCAAACTCCGTATACATGCCGGCGGCAAACCTTTGTTCTTTACAGAAGCAAGTGCCGCACTGAAATTTGCCAAGCAACACGCACGTAAACTGCGCGACAAGAGCTGTGATAAGGACAACTCATCGCAAAGTCAGCTAAGTGACAATGAATAGCACATGTGCCCATCTAATCAGTCCCACATGTTGTCCTGTATTATGCTTGGCTCAATGTACACTTGGGAGTGACTGTTATCATTTTCCTCTTTCAAGATTTAGATCACAAAAGAGTTCTTAGGTAGTCCTCGGCCACCCTGTTGCACCCTTGGCGCATTGTTATAGAAATTTGTCAGGGCTAAGATGTGATGTTTATCTACTTGGATGGTTATAATTTGATAGTAGGTTACTGTTACCAACATAGTTATCTTGGGTACATTAATATGATTGGAGACATAGGTGCATAGGCCCCCTTTAGCTCTCCCATGAATGGAAGATATAGCGGCAGTATGATATGTCTTAAAAGAGCCCCAACAAAGATTGCTGTATCCTGGTGCACTGTAAAGTCATCGTTTACTATGCGTTAAAAGCTAATACAATTGAATATATATAGAAACGTGTTGTAGAATGCACCAATTTTGCAATTTTTCCCCAAATTGTTTTGGGGGGACAAACACCCTCAAGCCTGCTTTGTGGTGGTTAGACTTGCTTGCTGTGCTCCCTTGTAATGCAACGTATGGGGGCTGGTCTGACAAAAGTTGCCAGGTCAGCTTTGGGTTTGCATTCCGACCCTGCTCTTCTTGAAACTGAAAAAGTTATCATTTAATCTTATTCAGTTTTTATCAATGTAACTGGCTGTGCACTATGCATACTTTTCTTTAAGGAGAATCCCAAAATATTCTGTAAATTTGTATTTGTATGTCATTCAAATTGACTAGTGTTAGAAGGTCCTTCCATTGTGTTGTCATTACTGAGGGCCTGTGACCCCCCTGAGCATACACTGTTACGGCCCTTCACCCACTAGGCTGTGCACCAAAATAATTGCATTGTTTTTTGCAGTATTTTAGGTGAACAGATGAATAATATCTCATTAGTGATGGAAACCATGATGTCCACGAATGGTAATATTATCACGATAATGGATACTGCAACATGAAGTATGGAGACCGTGGCCCTGTCTACAAAAAACATGACCTCAGTATCAAAAGATGCAACCAGCTTTTTCCTCTTCTCAACTATTGCCTCTACTTCAGCAAAGACCAGCAGAGTACTTCCTCAGTCTAGCGAATGTGATGATGACAAAAACATTGTTGACCGCATGAATACCTTATCGGTGGTGTTGTACAGTGTGGCATGCCTCCTGGGAGTGATGGGTAATGGCCTGGTAATCTGGGTTACTGGTTTCAAGATGAAAAAGACTGTGAACACTGTATGGTTCCTGAATCTAGCTGTTGCTGGCTTCATCTTCACCTTCTTCCTCCCCCTCAGGATTGCCTACACTGCCATGCACTTCCATTGGCCCTTTGGAAAATTCCTGTGCAAAATGAATGTTGGTGTTAGCTCCCTCAATTGGAACGCAAGCGTGTTCTTCCTAACCGTTATTAGCATTGACCGCTGTTTTTCGGTGGTACTTCCAGTGTGGTGCCAGAACCACAGAACCATCAGGCTGGCTTCCATCATTGCTCTGGTCACCTGGTTTCTTGCTTTCGCAATGAGTTCACCAAACATTTACTTCCGTGACACCAAAATATCCATGAAGACAAACACCACAGCTTGTGTCCCAAACTATATTGACCTACCTTATTTGTTTGAGAAATGGCAACGGGCCATAGCCATCACTGTGTTAGTGTTTGGCTTTCTCATTCCCTTCATGGTCATCGTTGTCTGTTATGGAATCATCTCCTTGCGGATAATAAGAAACCGGATGTCCAATAAATCAAGAAAGCCCTTCTTAGTAATGACTGCAGTAATTGCTTATTTTTTTCTTTGTTGGCTGCCCTTCCATGTCTTTGCCTTCCTAGAAATAAGCATTCACAACTGGACCAGTTGTGCATTGCAAGTAGTGCTAAAAGTTGGCATACCCCTTGCTAGAAATGTGGAATTACTCAACAGTTGTATTAATCCCATCCTCTATGTCTTGCTCGGTCAGGTTGCCAGGACCACAATCCGCAAGTCTTTTTTGGCAAAGTTAGAAAGTGTTTTCAAGGAAGATGCTTCATAGGACACCCATTACTCTAGGAACCAGTCGAATACAATGCCGGAGGTAGAAACGTCTGTTGACCGGTTGTCCAGCAAACTGTCCAGCAAAAAGTTTGCCACACAACAGGTGCTAGTGACAGAGCCATTGAATTATTAGCCATTAAATTAATCTGAACTATTCAGTGGTACCAGCATGCAGCTAAGGATCATTCATTTGCTCTATGTGTTTACTTTTGCTGTCCCTTTCAGGTTGCAACTCCTTTTCCTGATTTCAGTTGAAAAGCATTATGCATTGACAGTAACTCTTGATTTTTTTACTTCCCCCAATGATTGAATGAAATGTAATGGTATGTCGCTGCTTTACAATCCAATGGTCAATGTTGGGAATCTCAGCCCAACTAGTACTCTATTCAGATTCCTCACTTATCAGTGTGAATCCTCATACTATAAGTCACCTGTAGCTAAGGAGCAACAATTTTATGTTTGTCTCTTCTAACATTCATTTCTACTTTCCCTTGATTCCTCTAGTCATGTCTCATCTACTCGTGTCAACTCGTCTCTCAAAGAGATATGAAGTATGTATGACTTTGCATCCCATGCCTTTACACACACACATATATATATATATATATTCACTGAAAAAAAGGTTAAAGTGATGCTCTAGGTAGATGAAAATGTAAGTTCTAATGTAACATTTTAAGCAAAAAAAATTGACATTCACCAGTTATGGTTAACTGAAGTAGCTATAACTCGCAGCCTCACCATGCAGTGTTGTCATCAAAGATGTTATGAGTGAAGTAATATGCGAGGTCATAAGCTGTGCATGGCGTGGGCATCAAACTGACCTTTTCAACTGACTATAGCGTCACTTTACCCTCTGTTTTTGTTCAGTAAATTACTGCATTTTTTTCAATCTAAAGTAATATTTTATAACCATACATACCTAAACCATCCCATGTCATCTGCGGCCAAAGTCCAAGCGCATCATGGGGTTGTCCGCAGCCAGGTCCTGCTCCCAACCCCCACAGGTAGACACCCCCTGCCATGCACAGTTGCAGTGCCTCCACCCAACCCCCCTGCAAGCAGCCAAACCCTGCCACGCACTGCCTTCAGCTGTGCATGGCATCGGTTTGGCCATAGGGCCTGGCTGCATGCACAGCATTGGTTAGCTGCAGAAACAAACACCCATATGTGCCCAACAGACTACAGGCATTTACGCCGCCCCCCCACCCCTTTTTTTGAAAATGTTTTTTCACACAAGAGTCCCGCTGGATAATTTTCATGTTCAGGACATGGCGACCGAGTGCCCATGTACTGTAATCGTGGCAGCAACATTTCATTTCATGTTCTGGTCAGCCAAATAGAGAGTGCTCCAATGGGAGCTTTTCACTTCTGCAGGAGAGAGGCGGCCAATGAGAAAAAAGCCCCCTTGGACAATCAAATCACTCTATTATTTGAAGTTGTATGCCCGAGAATCCAACTGACCAGATACACATAAGTTAGGAATCTTAATTTCTCAAAAACTACTGGACAGATTTACACCAAATCATAAAACAACGTGTTCTGGTTAAGATCTAGCTTTCTGCCAGATTTGGTGTAATTCCATTCTGCCATTTGAGTTGTAGTGCTCTGAGAAATGTCACTCCCTTTACTCATCATAAAACCAGGACTACAAGTAACAGAATACAAAGCAAAAGCCTGGAGTGTTACTCAGCCATGGTAATGGGTGGTCAATAGGCTCAGTGGACAGGTACCAGTGTTGTGTAAACTATGACTCTGGCATAGTTCTACAAGGTGTGCTTTCCCACCCACTGGTGACACAGGTGAGCTTGGCTCAATCCACCAACGATGATAGTGAAAGACAGGTTATTGTATCCCAGCAGAACACTATTCCGTGTGTTATTGAAGTAGAGGTATTGCTTTTGGATTACTAATAATCCCTATGAGGGGCTAACGGACACTGTGGTAACAGTAACAAACCAATTTCATTACTCACAGTAACACACACACTAAGAAGAATGAACACTTTTTAGTCAAAAGTATTTATTACTAGAGGAATAACCTATTTCTCAGTAGGTCTAAAAAGAACTACACGGAATATTATAAAAGCAGCAAGAAGGCACTTTATAAATAATGAGAATACAGTGAACATTTCTAACATGGTGAAAATGTCATCTAGAACCTAACAACTACTTCTATGTGCTACACTAAGAGACCGTGGGCGGCAGAGCAACTTGCAATCTAGAGTTTCTTACACAGAAGATACTCACTGCATAACTTGTTGACAGCAAAAGCTGTCTTTATAATTGGAGGCATGAAGACAGTGATCCCTGCAAAAGGCAAACACATCCTGCGAATGTGATCTTCCTCTAGGACTAAGCTTTATTGGCTTCCAGCTACAGCCAAGATGTAGTAGCTGCAAAGTGCAAAATGTGCTGGCAGTAGGTGATCTTTTGCGATTATATTTTGTAATAATCTGGGCAAAGGACCTCTCCTGACAAGTGGTCAACTGGCAGTCCATATATACTATATCTTTTCAGAAATTGAAATTTCTGACATAAGTTTAGGAATGACTGACATAGATTATGTGCATCAAGGTGGCGTCTCAGATATTTCCTTATGAACATATAAGGTAAAAGGGCGTCAGTTCAGACTACACTATTTCCGTTATATGTCTGTATTTGTTCTCATTTAGCTTTGACATGGGAAAAGGTAGACACTTGTACCAAACTAATGTCATATCAGGTGTTGTATCGGGGGCGTGGCCGAGCCGAGCAGCAAGATGGCCGCTTGGTAAAGTGGCTCTGCTGGCCGAGCATATTATCCGGCATTTATCCTGACAAAATCTGCCTCATCCTGGCTCCCAAGTACAAGGCACACCTGCGGACTACGGAGCGGCACACAGCGGTGTGATTTGTGCCTAGACAGACAGCAATTTAGTGCTGAAACAGCCGCTGCAATTTGGCGGCCTGGTCCCGGCGGCGTGCGCGCCGAGATCCCAGGCCAGAGCGGAGCTCCCTTTCGAGATAGAACGATCGCCGAGCTCGGGCAACGGCGTTTCGCCTGCCCGGTTTGAAGAGGTGCAACGGAGCAGCAGACACACGAGCGGAGGCAAGCGGCGGCGAAGCGGGGTGTCCCGGGGACCGGACTTGCCGGGAGAGCCCTGCCGCATCAACGTAGTGCGAGAGGCGGACCCGCGGCTGCATCGGGGCCCACTCGCTAGTGATAACGTGAGCGACTGCCGTGGTCCGCAGCAGTAGCAGGCAGCAACTATCGTTGCGAGGGCCTCTGCGGCATTCTTTCCCCACCAGCGATCGACGACAAAGCAGCCCTGCGGCGCTTGGGCGGGGGACAGCTGACTCGGTGCCCCACGCATCGTGATCGACTTGGGTGACCACTACGCAACATCGCGGCTTCGCAGCGGCCTAAGATGAAGGGCGGCGCGGAGTGCACCTGACCGGTCCCTCTGAATTAAGGTACTGTGCCTATTTTATAAGGGAGCTGCTGCGAAGAATATCGGGGGCCCCTCCGAAATCACAGACGCTTGCTACAGCTGCAACATAACTGGGCCCTGTGTGCAGGACCTACCTTAACAAAGTAGTCGGTGCACTCATAATAGAAACCGAAGCCTGCACCCCGCCTCAGGGACTATAGCGATTGGGCTCTGTGGGCACCGACTGGTGAGGGGCGAGTGTACCTCAATCCACAGCATTAAAGGGGGACATATGATTGACCCGCCCCGCGGACTGACTCTGGTGAATACGGCCGCAACTGTCCGGCGAAGTTGGGCGCTCTATTTATAAGCCATATTAAATACTGCGCACTTGGCCATGGTGGCCGCTGCGCTGCGACGAGACAACGGTGAGACCTGCGAAAAGAAGCGGCGCAGTGCGGGCCCCACGGCTGCCCTGATTGAGACACAACGCCGATCTAGGGTGGAACTGCGGAATTCAACTAGTGAGGTGCGTTGAGGGCATTGCAGAGGGAGAGGCCAAAAGGAACTGACATAGCAGGCGAGCGGTGTCCTGCGCAAAGTGTAGCAGGAGGGCGCCATTGCATCCCTGGAGTGAGGTTTGGAGGGCACCATCATCCTTCGCCCACGACATAAGCCCAGTGACCACGTTGCAACTGCGCCTTCTATCTTTTGCGCCACAGCAGAGTGCTCGGCTGGGACTGTTGACAGGCACTGGGGAGTTGCATTGAGAAAGATAGCATAGTCACTGCTCCTTGTTCGAATCCACTCAAACACAACTGGAGGTTTTGCTCACCTTGAATTATAGTACCACTGCGCAGAGCTAAAATGGGGAAGGCAGAGAACAAACAGACAAAAATAACTTTTGAAAAACGCACCACCAGGCAACTGGACAGTGAGTTGACGTCACAGACAATTGTACCGGAAACACAGCTGGAACCAGAGCAGGAGGACGACATAAAGACCATGTTGCGAGAAGTAAAGGTCTGTCTGAAGGAGATAGACTCTAAGCTGGATTCCCTTGCTGCGCGAATGGACCAAGTATCGCACAAAGTGGACAAGCACTAAACTAGACTGGACACACTGGAAACCAGGGTCTCTGACAATGACGATCGCCAGGTGGAAACTCAGGACCACCTTCTCCGCATGGACAAAGTACTGGAGGTCATCAAGGTGCGCAATGAAGACCTCAAAGCCCGTTCCAGGAGGAACAATGTATGCATTACAGGTGTTCCGGAGTCCACAAATATACCCAACTTGGAGAAATATGTCAAAGGCCTCCTGCAAGATCTCTTTGGACCCGACCTGTCAGCCATGTTTCTGGTGGAACGTGCCCAACGTACACTTGGATCCCCTCCACCGCCGGGCACTCAGCCGAGACCGATATTGGCTCGTTGTTAAATTACAGAGATAGAGACACTGTTCTCCGCCTGGCTCGAGAACGTGGGGAGCTACAATATCAGAACAATGTCATTGCACTATATCCCGACTTCACGCAGGCGGTCCAAACTGCGCACCGCGAGTTCCTCCCGGCCAAGAAACTGCTACAAAAAACTGGCACCAAATATGCAATGCTTTATCCCGCCAAACTCTGTATACATGCCGGTGGCAAACCTTTGTTCTTTACAGAAGCAAGTGCCGCACTGAAATTTGCCAAGCAACACGCACGTAAACTGCGCGACAAGAGCCGTGATAAGGACAACTCATCGCAAAGTCAGCTAAGTGACAATGACTAGCACATGTGCCCATCTAATCAGTCCCACATGTTGTCCTGTATTATGCTTGGCTCAATGTACACTTGGGAGTGACTGTTATCATTTTCCTCTTTCATGATTTAGATCACAAAAGTGTTCTTAGGTAGTCCTAATAATGCTCGGCCACCCTGTTGCACCGTGACAGGGCAGTATGCTGGCAACCTCACACCCCCTCTGGGATGATTCCCTTTAGCCTCACCTCTCGTGGGCTTATGTTTATTATGGGTTGGTCAATTTTGAATACTCAACCTGATTGGGGGGTTGGTGTGGGTGGTGGGAGGGCTGGGCAAGTTTCTGTTTGTTATCGTTTATTGCAGTGCATATCATATTATTTACTGGCTATTTCACGAATGTGGGACACATGTCGCAATCCAGATTTCGCCATCATACCGCTGGAGAGACACTGCAAGGAGGTACTGAAGGTGCACTTAACCAGCTGGGCCTCCCAGTCTTGGTGGTTCTGGTCGCCATACAAACATATATTTTTTTTCAAGCCTAAATGTCTAAATTAACTTGCATCACTTGAAATGTGCGTGACCTAAATGACCACAGAAATTCACGGCTGGTGCAATGATATCTCACTAGACATGCGGTTGATTTGTGCCTCCTACAGGAGACCCATTTGAGGGGTACCGCTTACGATAGATTGAAATCCACTAGATGGGGCGGGGTATATACATCCTGCTACTCCAACTACTCCAGAGGGGTGGCAACGCTAATCAGACGGGGCATTCCCTGGCAGACAACCAAGGTAGTCAGTGACCCAGACAGGCGTTATCTACTATTACTGGGGACATTATTTCACCAACGGGTTATCATTGCAAACATTTATGGGCCGAATGTGGACGATCACACTTTTTTCCAGCGGGTATGGCACCAAATACAATCCATGGGAGATGCTGCGTTAATCTGGGGAGGCGACTTCAACACTGTACTGTCGCTTGAGGAGGACAGGGTCGGCACCTCACGCACACATCACCCACTAGCAGCCGCAGTCTTAAAGGGACTGATTGCTGACTATAAACTAGTCGACACCTGGCGGGTGTTCCATCCTAACACTCGGGAGGGCACATGTATTACGCAGCAACATCACGCCTGGTCCAGATTGGACTTCTGGCTTACATCTCAAGATCTGCATTCCTGGGCGATGAAGGCGGTCCATCATGCCCGCACCCTATCGGACCACTCACCAGCCACACTGACCCTTCAGATACCCAAAGCCTACATACAACCAGCGCTTACCACCTAACGCTCTACTTGACGCAGCTTTCAGGGAAGAAATCCGCACACAGATTACAGACTACTTTGAACATAATATGGGTTCCGTGGATACCGCTGGTACGCTCTGGGAAGCATTCAAGGTGGTCATCCGGGGGCACTGCAGAGCGGGACAGACCAGAGTACTCCGAGATATCCGCGGCAGCCTGAGCAGGCTTGAATCGGAATTGCATTCACTGGAGGCACAATATTTCACAGCCCTGTCAGCTACGACACTGGTGTGTATTCGCAGTAAACTCACTGAGTATCAGGATGAGGCTAATAGGGAGATACATTTCCTACACAAATACGCAAACGCGAGTAGATATGGTGAGGGGGACAGGCCAGGAAAGACACTTGCGAAACTCTTGCGCCCACCCAGAGGATCCACCTTCATCACCGCGCTCACTACCCCTACTAACGGTGTGGTACACTCTCCACTTGACATTCTTGACACTATGCAGGATTTTTATGCACAACTATATACATCTCAAACAACCCCACCAGATTCGGTCCTAGAAGACTACTTCAACTCCATAGAGCTCCTATGGCTCAGCAGAGCACATCGCGAATACCTCGATTTCCCATTCACTGTCGAGGACGTACGCCGGGTCATTGGCAGCATGCAGGCGGATAAGGCGCCGGGTGCTGACGGGCTCACCGCAAAATTTTATAAAGAATACTCGGAATTGCTTGCCCCTCACCTCCTGGCGGTATACCAGGAGGCACTGCAGGAGGGCATTCTTCCTAGATCAATGCGCGAGGCCATTATAATCACTCTTTTAAAACCGGAGAAGGATCCCCAACAATGTGATTCATACCGCCCACTCTCACTAATTAACCTGGACGCCAAGATTTTTGCCAAACTTCTGGCCACCAGGCTTCAGCCATTGTTACCATTGATAGTCCGGCCGGACCAATCTGGCTTTGTGCCGGGTCGATCAACCTCACATAATATTAGAACGCTGTTTGGGCTGCTGCACTACCTCGCCCCACACGTATCTGCGATCGCGGCGCTCCTAGACGCCACTAAGGCGTTCGATTCTCTGGAGTGGGGATTCCTGTTCCCGCTTCTTAGAAGACTAGGCTTGAGCCCGCTTTTTATCCAGCAAATCCAACTTCTCTACACGCTACCCACTGCGCGGCTGAGGATCAATGGACTGATCTCAGAGCCAATAGTTATCACACGGGGCACCAGACAAGGCTGCCCCTTGTCGCCGTTATTGTTCGCGATTGCGACAGAACCAGTGAAGGCTCGCCTGCGGCAGCACCACCCCAATCGAGGGATTGGATTCACAAACAGGGCCCTCACCGTGCCGATGTACGCGGATGACATCACTCTATATTTGGTGAACCCCAAAGACAACTTGGCACCCATGACACGTGAGGTCGTGAGATATGGCAGACTCTCCGGAGTGAACATCAATTGGAGTAAATCCGTAATCCTCCCGCTCACACCTGAAACCCAGGCTTTTGAAACTGACTATCCGTTAGTCTGGGCATCCGGCTCGATTCGTTACCTGGGCATATGGTTTAGCAGTAATCTGCAGGAACTTTGGACAGCCAATTATGGCAGGGTTGTGGCCTGGATCGAAGAACGAGTAAAAAGATGGAAAACTCTTCCCCTCTCCTTGGCCGGCCGCATAGCGGTGGCCAAGATGATTATTCTGCCTAAACTGCTGTACCGCTTTGTCAACATCCCTTTGCCACTCACGGTGCATTTCTTTAATCGCCTCAGGTCACTTATGATTGAGCTGGTGTGGGCTGGGGGACAACCAAGGATATCCTGGGAGGTCCTGACACTACCACAAGCACAGGGCGGAATGGCGGCCCCGGACATTGTCCTCTAAGCATACAGTGCCCAGGCACAATTCTTACACTTCTGGGTGCACCACACATCCTTTTCAGCCACACGTTGCAATCGAAATAGATAGGGCAGCGCCTCTCCCATTGTCCACAGCACTATATCACCCATACAAGCGCCCACGCGACGAAATTGACACGGTACAAGTTATGAGGTGGGCATGGGAGGGTCTTCGCAAACTATCACACTTAGACATACTGTACGCCCCATCCATGCCATTACCAAATAATCCGCTGATCACCCCACTCATGGAAGCCAAGGCACAGGAGCGTGCGTCCACACATAACATTCGGACAGGCGGTGATCTCTACCCGGAGGATACCGTCCTCACACTACAGCAAATGTGTGACCCTACACCGCCCTCAGCGCTAGATATGCTACTATACTATCAGCTCCGTGCATCTTGCAAGAGCAAATTCCCTACATTTCCAGACCCGCCGCCGACATTGCCGGCACTGGAAAACCTGCTGGCGGTAGAATCGGGGCAGAAACTAATTTCTCGTATTTATAACATCACCCAGAAGGCATTCCCTATCATTGTCCCAACCTCTCGCAGGTCCTGGGAGGCGGATCTGGGGGAAAGTCTCACGGATGAGCAGTGGGACCTCAGTTGTAAACAGTAAGCGCGATTGTCGCCCAATTACCGTCTCCGGCTCATCCATTTTAAGTATCTCCACCGCCTTTATTGCACTCCCACACAACTACATAAGATGGGCTACGCGCAGATAATAGCTGTTGGCGCTGTGGTGCCCCCCAGGCGACCTTCTTACATTTAGCATGGCAGTGTAGACCCATAGCAAACTTCTGGCTCAACATACTGCGCCACATAAAAGTCATTACTGGGTTGGACCTGCCCTGTACGCCACTGGTATCCTTGTTGGGAATTATCGAGACAGTGCCATCTAAATTACGCAAACTACTGGAAATGTTACTTCTAATGGCCAAAAGACAGGTGGCTATACACTGGGGGGCGGCCCTGCCTCCGACAACGAATGAGTGGGTTACGAGCGTGACATACTGTAGGGCACAGTTGGCAAGCTATTGGGAACTTTTACCGACCAAATCTCGTCCGAGAGACATATGGGAACCCTTTGTGACATGGCTCAATTCTGCTGCTGCAGATGACCCTTTAAGCAATTATGATTGTAATGTATGTATATGGTGGTGTTGTTCTCAAGATTGTGATGTACAGTGATGTCCCAGAAATGTGTTTTGATGTACTGTACTCCTCGATGTAGTTTTGGATTAGCACTCTTTTGATCCAGGAAATGTGGTGGCGTGCTCAGATTGTGACAAATGTAATGGTATTTTGAACGGGACAGTGGACCCCACAATAAGTATTGCACTGCAATTTATGTTATTGTTGTACACGTTACGAGAAAATCTAATAAAAATAATTTGAAAAATATATCAGGTGTTGTATCTATGTCACTAATCAATTGACTTGATACTTTCACAGTTGTAATGTAATGTAATTTAATGTAAATAGGGACTTATAAAGCGGAAGGCTACTCCACAGAGTGTCCCGGTGCTACAGGACCACAAGACAGGCGTCAGTACTCCTGCCAGGATAGAAGACAGCCGACCGTGCTATTGCAGGAAAAGCCGGGTTTTCAACTGTTTCCTAAACGTCAAAAGATCTTGCACCTGCCTAAGGGAAAAGGAAGTCCATTCCATAGCCGGGAGGCCAGGACTTGAAAGGAGCGACCTCCCAAACGAGAGCGGGAAAACTTTGGGGTAGTCAACAGAAGCTGTGAAGAAGATCTCAGGGCTCTCTGCCGGATGTAGTGCTGGATTCTTTTCCTAATGTAGACGGCGCCCGTAACATGCAGGGCGCTATACGCTAAAACTAAAGCTTTGAACTGAATCCGCTTCCGGACCGGCAGCCAGTGCAACGACTTCAGATGGATAGACATGCACTCTCTGGGACCTACCATGAGAATTGCTCTGGCCGCCGCGTTCTGCACTACCTGCAGGCGGTTCAGCAGATAGTCCGGTAGGCTTAAATACAGGACATTGACGTAGTCCAGCCTTGATACAATCAATGCTTGGACCACAGTCTTCCTGTACTTAACTGGAAGCAAAGGAAGGAAGTTTTTCAACATTTTTAACAGGCCAAAGCAGGTGCCGGCTACTGTTTGGATCTGGGCCTGCATGGACAGGTTAGCATCTAACTTGACTCCTAGGTTCTTCACCGTGCTTACTGGGGCAGTAGGTGGGGACATATCCTGAGGCCACCACTGGCGCCAGGCTTCGCAAGGTGAAGGCCCGAAGAAAATGATCTCGGATTTCTCCGGATTACACTTCAGTTGATTCAGCCTTCACCAGGAGAACACCTCTGACAGGCAGATGTTAATCTCGCCGCCTCTAAAGTCGGCTTCCTTGTCACAGGTGAACAGCAGTTGCGTATCATCGGCGTATAATACTATTTTAGCGCCGTGGGCCTCAGCGAGCAGAGCCAGGGGAGCCAAATAAACATTAAAAAGTGTTGGGCTCAAGATGGATCCCTGGGGGACCCCTACCTTCATGGGAGGGATAGGGGCCGCGAAAGGAGGAGACCAAATAGTTTGCCGACGGTCGCTTAAAAAAGAAGAAAACCACTTAAATACCGTGTCACCAACGCCGCACTACTGGAGCCTCTGCAGTAGCCGGTCATGTGTCACGGTATCAAAGGCTGCGGAGAGATCCAGCAGTATCAGCACTGCTTTTCCCCCTTTATCTAATGTCTCTTTAATCGCTTCAGAGACCTCCAATGTGGCTGTTTCCGTGCTAAAATTCGCTCTAAAACCCAACTGGCTTTGATGGAGTATATTATTGGTTTCCACATATTCGGTGGTAACTTGATTCACATATTTTTCCAGCACTTTGGAAAAAAAGGGAAGAAGCGATATCGGCCTATAGTTGGAGGCCACCAACGCGTCGGCCGACGGCTTCTTCAGTAGAGGGAACATTTTTGCAATTTTCCAGGTGGCTGGCACCTGCCCCTTTTGCAGTGAAGTGTTCAAAATCTGATTAACGACTGGATTTATAGGCTCAGCTATGAGAGACAAAACTTTGGCTGGACATGGGTCAGATGGCGAGCCTGACTTGAGGGATTTCATTATTTCGAAAGATTTTTCCAGGGAAATAGGGTGAAGCTGGTTAAGAAAAGAGCCAATCACAGGATTGTCATGAAGTGGTAAACCTATCATTACTTCCTTCACAGGGTGTGAGGTCCCAAAGGAGTTTTGTATAGTTTTAATTTTGTTGTGGAAAAACATGCAAGATGGTTTATCCACTCACTGGTGGGGGAGAAGGATAAGGTCAGACGATATCTGCCTCAAGTGGCAGAAATAACAATGATTCTGCATAAACTTGTAAAGATGGCGACTTCCATTGTCTAAGATGGCGGCCTCAATTATCTAAGATGGCGGCCTCCATTATCTAAGATGGAGTCAGGGCCTACGTTAAATGGAGTCAGACTTTATGAGCTTTATGTCACCAGTAGGATTTGCAGTTTTGCTTGAATTCCCTTACAAGCAAAGTAGTACAAAAAATATAAAGCACTGGGTTTCGTGGCCCAGTGTACTCATTTCTCTTAGAAACCATACACACAGGTTCTAAATCCTGGGAAACCCAACTAGACAGTCATCTTATAGATGTCAAAAAAATTAGTACAGTTTGCTTGAGAAATATTAAACATCCGTTATCACAGATACATCAAGTAACAAAATTGTGGTTTCTACTCCACTTCAATTCGCCGATGGACATATGCAGGGGTGAGGTGCTGACCTCCTTTTTATCCAATAAATTGGCTTGAACTATTAACCTGTATGTGGGAGTGATGGTTACAATCTGCCTCTCTAGTGCCCTGTATCCCTGCATCATTGCTTCTCCTTACAGCTGTTGGCCCTTTTCACCATCTAGACACATCCTTCAGCTATCAGACCTTGATCAAATCCCTTCTGTATCCCCTCAAGTTCTTCTAAGCCAATCCCATTTCTCTGTCAGTCTGTCCAGGTCTGCCACTATCTGCTTCTACTGCTTATTGTGATTACATACCTGAAATTGTTCACTTTATGATGTGGTTTTTGATGTTATTCTTAACTATACTGCAATCTCGCTGCACTCAGTCAAGGCCCCAATGCCCTCTAATTCTTCACTTATTTTACGATTCTTAAGTGTTCTACTACTGTTCATTATTAATCCTGAATTATGCGTTATAGGATCTCTGTGACTACTCTACACCTATTACCTTTGCTCAAATATCTGACTTGCTTCTACAGTGATGTATTTTCACTTCTCCATGAGATTCACCTATTACCGAGCTCAAATACCTGACGCATTCCCATAATGATGAATGTTGTAATTTTAATGTTACTGTTTATTGTAAGGTGCCCACATATTTCACATTGAGTGAGCGGTTATAAAAACGTTTTACATGAATACATGAATGCATATATAAATGCTATTTTTACATCTCTGAAATACCATTTGTATTGAGAACAGATGAAAACACCAGTTACAGTAGAACAGCAATGGAAAAAAATATTTTCATTCAAGTGATCTTTTTTCCATATCATTATTAAATGTTTGTTTATTTGAATTAGACACAGCATTGTTAAATTGCATTCCCCTAGCAAAGCAGTAACCATTATTTTATATTTGCAACTGTCTCACTGTTTCACCACTTGGTGATGCAGGGCAGGTAAATATTGTGCCTTTATTGTATTCTTTGTTGTACATATAGCGTACAGATATAAGGATTAATTATTAATTTGATTTTAATAATACGTATGTTATTTTATTTCTATAATTGTGTTCTTCATGTTTAGTGGCACAGTTGCATTATTTTTGTAACATCTTCACTGAACACTATTCAAATTAAAAGATTTTCTCTAAACTAAACAACGTATGTATTTGTCAAGTCTGAGCACGGAATCAGTTCTAAGTATGATAGATATAGAATGTTTCTGGAATATGCATAATGTTTCCCTAATGGGTAGAAATAAAGTTATCTTTATGGTATAAGACTTGCAAACTACCCTGAACCTACCACCATCAGATCCATCTATGTCACAATCCTTAACCTCATGCATGTACAGACAACACATGGGCAGTATAATTAGATTTGGATTATAGAGGGGTTAATTAGAATAAACGTACCTAAGTGTAGTAAAGTAAGCTACACATTTTTCAGAAGTCCAGTAAATGAAAGCAGTTTACGCAAAGCAACACAAAGGCAGTGGGTACAATGCTTCAGAGAGCCCCCCTCATGAATTACTCGCCACATTCCAATTCCTGTTTTTTCCTTCTTTTCTCCCAAGGTATGATTTCTTCTTCTTCAATTACTTTGAAGCTGTGACGTGAAGGTGGCTAATCTCTTCCTGATATCTGGGGTTTTAATATTGGCCAATTCTATTGCTGGGACTTTTGCAAAAAACCATGGGCAAAAGTCTAAAACACCTCGGATGAAGCCTGGCGACCCCGTGAGTAAAAGGAACGACTGCGTTGTGATGAGCCCTGTGGCCATCGTTCCAACCCCCGAGTCTTCTCTGCTTCGCCCCCTTACCACTCACAATGTTCCTTGCAGCAATCGATATGCCCCACTGGCAAGTCTGGGGCATGCACACGTCTCAGAGCTGCCCGCTGCACCTGATCCGGGCTTCAAGGAAAGCCAAATTGGGTCTTTGATAAAGCTGGCCCAAACCTTGCTCAAGTCCATAGAGGATCTTAAACTGGAGGTAAAGGACTTAAAGGTACAGATTACATAATTAATTGGTTCATAAATGCCACCTCGTTTGCACTCTGTCAACCTTTTGTGGGAGATACCCCGTTATCGGGTAACATCTTTCTGGATACTGATCCTATGAAAACCTCAGCGCAGCCCCACTCTGGTCAGTCTGTCTGTCTGTATTCCCACAGTCTCAAGCTCCTCCAGCACCTCCCAGTTGCTGAGGCAGAGGAAGGAATGCCCGGTTTTGCTAGACAGCCTTTACTACAATTAACTTCCTCCAGCTCCTCAACATCATTTGGGTCATGCACCTGACAGCACAAGGCTGGCTGTCCTCTGCTCAATACACAGTACTGGACCTGGGCTAATTAATCAGTCTCTAGTTGGATGTCAAGGACCCTCAGCTCCTCATTGTCTGTTTCCAATGGGTGCACAATTTGGAGAAGCGAAGCACCATCTTTATGCTCAATGTCCCAAGGTTACCTGAAGGGGCCAGAGAAAATCAAGACTCACTAATCGACAAAGACATTCATTGGCTTCTCACTGGGAGGAAATGTTCATCTGTCATCCGCCAGGACAATGTCGGAGCAAAGCGTATTCCATCTCTCGGACGGATCAGACATCGTTGAGTTAGTTTTAGGCTCACCTAGCCTAGCAGACAACCTGATTGCCCTTGAGTTGCGTTTTCAAACCCCAGCATCATCCGCGATCTGCCTGAAATTCAATGCCTCAAGTAGCTCAGCTGGGACTGAAAGGTCTCATTCTCAGCCTAGGGGCACAGATGTACCTGAGGTATGACAGCCAATCCCCGCAGAGGTTCCAACTACATCGTTCCCTATTTCAAGCAACCAACCTGAGATCTGGAACTTCTTGTCAAGGAACATTGATGACCTTAGTTCTAATTTGGCTGATCCGGACTGGGTGCTTTCATCGATACATCTGACCTTTGCATGTTCCAGGAATGTTGGTGTGTTGAGCCAGTGTACAGATTGGGGTTTACAACCTTTTTTTGTCCAGCTACCTCTCAGGGTAGGGGGCGGCCTGCGGGTGGTTTAATTGTACGGATTAAAAAGACTCTAGCTTGTACTGTCACAAAGTGTGATCTAAACTCCCTGGATAATTTGGGGTTGTCACATGCTAGAAGAGGCCATTCTCACTACTTTTTCATTGTTTACAGCAGAACAAATGGGATAAAATGACCCTTCTGCATTCCTAAAAGTTTAGAATTTTAGAGGACGCTATTGGCTCCCTCCCTCATAACAACCATTGTAATTATTGCTGGTGACTTAAATGTTCAAAAAAAGGAACAAGGAGACCCTAAAGGTCTGAAGGGACCAAGGGTGGACATATGCTAAAGAGAACAGTGGTCCCATACAAGTTAAATTAATACAATACCACAATTTAGTAATCAAAATTGGGAATACGAATGTATCAATGAAAAATAAGGGGTTTTATTAACAATAAAGTTCGACGCAGAGATAATATACAAAAAAAGTGAGCGAGCAAGACGTGACAGGGTAAAGGGAAATCAGCCGATTTCCTTACCGCAGGCAAGTGACTTAAAAAGTGACTTTTCAATTTGTGAAAATGTAGGTAAACAAAAAGTCACAATCAGAGTTACATCTCATACTCCACAATTAGATACAGATTACAGTATAGAGTTGAAGATGTATGTGTCTACGACGTTTCGATCCCAATTTGAGTATAGGGATCTCATCAGGACTAAGCGATAAAACAAGTGCCTGGGAAGTTGCTGGTGGGGTAAGTCGATTGCGGCCTTGGAAATTGCCTGAAGGAATGGACGCAACGTGGGGGCGAGCAGCCGGAGATGGTATGAAAATTTGGGAGGCCTGGGCCGACGAAAGGTCGGAGGCACTGGAGGGTAGATAAGTTCCTGTCCGGGAACCCTGAGGTGCGAGGCCAATGAGGCAATTGGGTATCCAAGCCTGAATAGGCAAAGAACAAGGAATTAAGGGCAGCAAGCCGGGTGCTCCGTGTGCTCAAGCCGCGATGGGGGAAACGAACGCTTCGTAGGCTCTAGTGATCGTCCGATACTGATAGAGCCTACGAAGCGCTTGTTCCCCCATCGCGGCTCAGGGTTCTACTAGTAACTTTTCACATATACGTGGAGCGCTGTATCCCCAGAGCATATACTGGTCCCTAACAAAAAGTTTATTTAGTCACAGCATGTGAGAGTAGAAATACAATGATATCTACTTTTTATGTCCTATTGGATATGATTATTTAATGTAACCAATAAAAGAAAACATACAAGTGGGAACATAATTGTACAAAAGGAATCAGGCAAACAAAAAAGTTGTGGCCGAACAACATGTAACAATCTGGCCATCAATGCATCTACTGGCGCACCTTAGCACATAATAATAAGATTATACAGTTGTGTCAAGATGCGGGAAGTCAACGACGTTTCGATCCCTTTACATGAATGCAGGGATCATCTTCAGGACAAAAGAATAAATGCCTGAGGCGATTGCCTATTGGAAAAAAAGGGAAAGAAGAGGAAAGAGGGAAGGGAAGAAAGGGGACAATTTAAGAGGGATGTACAAGGCGCAACATTTAAATTTGGAATGCAGTCGGTGATGCATGCTAAGGCTGGTTAAGGTGGCGATACAATATTTCTATGATGTGAAGCATGCCGATTAGTCCCTTGGACCAGGAGGGGTGATGGTGATAGGCGGTGATTAGAGGAAGCAGAAGTGGCTAGGTCACTATGGCGGTGTACAAGATGTGAATATATACCTTTAGACTCAAAAGGATTGAGCATGTAGGTCAGGGTGCCCTGGTCCTAGCATCAAGGACCATAGAAGATGGTCACTAAACGATATAGAAGTGTCAAGGAGCATAAGGTCCTAAAATACCCATAGGGAGAAAGAGATGAGTATATACGGGTGGTGTGCCACACTAATTGATAGAATGGATAGTGATTACTGCATACCACGGAGGGGGCGCGAAGATCGACCCACGGGTAAGTGGGTTCACCAAGGTTAGGCGAGGCAATGAATACTGTTGTGATATTCTGCGAGGGAAATTTTTCCAGGATACCACTACTGGAAAATTGATATAAAAATTATAAAATTGGAGAGGATGCACAGGCAACCGTTGCGGTAAGGGTCCTAGTCTGAGTGGCGGTCTCACCTGGGGAGTAGGAGTTCAACCGCAGGACCAGACTTCAGTCTGTGAACAGCATCCAAGACGATTGTGGCATGGAACAAGACGGCATCGTGACCGTAATGCGGGGCATGTGCGTGATGATGTGACGCGATACGGGGCAGTGTGTAAGCGGGTGAAAGGCGGCGGCCATCTTAAGAATGGGTCAGGTAGAATAAGTTCAGATACAGGAAATCATCATTGGTAAAATACTACACTTTTGTTAAATATTTCCCCTAATTAAATGTGAACAGTATATTTTAGGAGAGAGAAACAGTGTTTGAAGTCATTCATATTTGTCCAAGGATAATGCACAGAATTATTAAAATTAAAAGGTACGTGATGGGCACTAGTCATGCACGTAATGACAGTGTGAAACAGCGCGGAATTCACAGAATTTATAATCTTCACAGTACAATTAATACATTTCAGTTAACTCTTTTTGGGAGGCATGGTGTCAACCCAGAGAAGCAGCTGACATTATGAGACTACGGCATATCAAGGCAAGGTTGAGACATTGCAATTGTAATTATCAGAGGGCAGTTATATCTCCAAAAACCATATGGCAATGGTGATGAGTACAAGCGTACACAATAGTATGTTGGGAAGGGTAATATTTGTGTATTCATCTCCCTCAGGTTACAATGTTGGGAGCACATAGTATGGGAGGCAGATTGGAAAACATTCAAACTATAAGGCGGAAAAAAGCAATTGCAATATTGATAGAGGCAGATTGGGTAACATTAGACCTGTAAGAAGGAAAAAGAAAATCATTTAAAATCTAGATTAGATGAAGGTGGTCCAGTCCTCAGTGCAGTTGAGACCAGTATACAGACTTTTCGTCCAAAGAATCCATTTCAGTTCTTCTTTTTCAAGGATTTTCTTAATATCTACTCCTCTTGGAGGTGGTTTGACCACGTTGAGGACTTGCCAATGGATATCGTCCTCCGTGTGTCCCTTTAACGAGAAGTGATCTACAAGCGGAGCACCTGGGACCTTGCAGCGAATTCTGCTTTGGTGCTGGCAAATCCGGATTCTCACTTTTTGAGTAGTTTGGCCAATGTAGATCATTTCACATGTACATATGATGGCATAAATTACATTGGAAGTAATGCAATTAGAGAATTGTTCAAGAGAGATTCTGATGGTATTGAATACAAATTCTTTGCTTTCAATAGTGTATTTGTATACGGTACAATTGCCACACTTAGAGTGGCCAATAAGGGGTGAGGGGAGGCCCCAGTGGTCATTCAGTGTCTGTGTGGTCTTTTTTGGGAGGAGACTAGCTCTGACCAGATGGTCCTTGATGTTTTTGCGAAATGCAAACAAAGGACATTCCAAATTGTAGTCACCCATATTCACTTCAGCTCCTTGCTGGAAGGTTTCGGTGTGAACTGTCAAGCGGGGGCAGAGAAAAAAGGGGTGGTCAAAAAAAGCAAACTTCCCCATGCATTTTCCATAGACTTCTTTAGGCAGGGCTACAGCAAAAACTGCTGAATGGAGTTGCACCAAATTTGGCAGGAAGCTAGATCTTAGTTCACAGAGTGTGCTTTCTGTGAATTAGTGTAAATCCATTTAGTAGTTTTTGAGAAATTAAGGTTTAAAATATTTTTATATTTGGATGGTTGGGTCCGCGAGAGCTTCGAGGGAGTGCCAATTGAAAAATAGAGCATTCTGATTGGCTGAGAGAGCTTTGTTCCCCTCTGGCTATCTCGCTCCCATGGAAGTCAGACTCCCATAGGAATAAACGCTCTAATTGGCTGCCAGTACCTTTAGAAAAACTTTGCTGGCAGTCATTACAGGGCTTAGGGACTTAGGGCCTGATTATGAGTTTGGCGGTTTGATGGACAGCTAAACCCAAGGTGGCAGTGAGGCTACTGCTGCACCAGTGGTCTGACCACCATATTATGAGTTGGGCAGTTGGACCGCCATGGGACTGCTGTCAGAGCCAGGGATTAGCGATCCCTCGGTGGTTGCACAGCGGTCTGGACAGCAATATGCTGGCGATGCAGCTACAGCAATGCCAAGCATATTCTGAGTTTTCAGACCTCAACACTTTGCATGGCGGTGAGGCCGCCATGAAAAGTGTGGTGGTCAGGAAACCAAGGGGACCCTACAGGGCCCCCTGTTGCCCCTGTGAATGAGGGTGCATGCAGGGAGGCACATGTTAAGCCCCCCTGTCTGTATGCAACCATGTTCCTCCGCTGCATGGACTGCACTGTGCAGGAACTTGCTTTGGCGGACCCACAACGCGCCATGCTAAGGCTCACATATGAGCCTTAGCATGGCACTGGCAAAGCACCACCCTCCAGACCAGGAGAAAATTCCTAATCTGGTGGGTGGGTGGCAGTCGAGTTTGGTGGTGAGGGAGCTGGGCTCTGGTGTGATAGCCTGCTCTTGCACTGCCAAATTCATAATCAGGCCCTTAGTCCTCAATCCTGAACTTATTTTTTTGTAAATGATATAAGGGGGCAGGGTAGGTATACCCTGCCCTCTAGGCCTCATGGGGGAGAGCCAGAGCTCTCCCCCTTAGGCTAAAATGAAAATAAAATCACAAAACTTTGCCGTGATCCCAAAGGAGTTCAATAGGATCACAGCAAAAAACAAAAAATAACATGGAAACCACCCTTTCATAATATATACATGGGGAGGGGTCATCAGTCAAACCCCCATACCCAGGGGCATATTATCAAGAACGGCGTTAAAATTATCGCCGGTTTAGCGGCAGAAAACTGCCGCTAAAGCGGCGATAATGGGCTTGATAATATGCCCTGGAGAATTCCAATAGAAGTCCATGTTCTGGTGTGAACATGGGCTTCTATTGGAATTCTCCAGGGCATATTATCAAGCCCATTATCGCCGCTTTAGCGGCAGTTTTCTGCCGCTAAACCGGCGATAATTTTAACGCCGTTCTTGATAATATGCCCCCAAGTCCATTTAGGGCTGTCCCCTCTGGGCCTGGTGTCAGGGCCGGACGGGTGTCGGGCTGGCCAGGTGTATTTGACGGGAGGGGGTCCCACTGCCTCATTCCTGAGCCATGTTTGGCCTCGGCGACCCCATCCCTGGGGTCCAATCTACTTTTTAAGGGGGGGCACATGGCCCCCCTCCCTGAGCCAATTTCAGCCCCTGTGACCCCATCCCCCGGGGTCCAATGTAATTGTTTGGGGGAGAGGGGCATGAAGCTCCCTCCCTGAGCCCTGGGACCCCATGGGCTGTAACTCAACTTTAAAGGAAGGCGAGGCCCCCTCCCTGAGCCTTTAATATCCCCAGGGACCCAACCCTGAGGGCTGGCTCACTTGCTGTGTCCCAGGGAGCCCACCCCTGGGACACAGTAGTTTCCCTGAAACATGTTTGCTCCTAACTGGGCGGAGCATTTTCAGATCTCCTGCTAAACAGGAGCCAAGACTAAGGGCCTGATTTAGATCTTTGTGAATCTGATCCCGCCATCAGTTTTTTCATCAGTTTCTCCTCCCCCCTAGTAGGCAGCAGGCCTGCTCAATTCAGATGCTGGCAGGTCTATGGACAATAGTCCGCCTGAGTGCTGCATTCACACCAGAATTTTCCTCCCGCGTTAATGGCGCCATAGGCAAAAGCAGCTGTTGGAGGGAGTTGAGCCAATATTTCTGCCGGGCCAATCATGATATGTCTTCCTGTTGACCTGACTGTGGCGGGTAAATCTCCACCCCTGAGTTAGCAATTTGAAAGTATATAAGGTAGAAACTTACTGTGTTTTCTTTCTCCACTTCTGTTTCTATAATGAACCTGATTGTCCAAGTCCTACCTTTGCTACTGCTACTTGATCTCAACATAAAATATATACAACAACAGAGTTTGCCCTAGTCCTCCTCCCACATCTGGGCAAAAACTAACTATACACAAAAATGATGTGGAGGAATCGATACAGCACAAATTTCAATAGGACACATCCAAATTAAATTCTACTCTTAGGTACAAAGTCCTTTCATGTTGGCTTGCTAACATTATTGCACATACCACCTGCGATTCCAATGGGAACAATTTATAAATTCTTTTAATTGCTCTCTTATTCTTACCAACAAATGAAATACATAAATACAACAACTAAAAAAGGAATTAAACCAATTGCACAAACATTAACAAAAAACAATTAAATACATTTAATTATACATGATTATAAACATGATTATACATTCCTTCCTACCCCAAACTTAGAACCTAGTGGTTGCTACATAATTATAAGCAATCCAACTACGAGGTAGTCCAATACGCACATGAGGTAAATTTTAAGAGGCACAGACAAGCGTATATGATGGGAGATCTTTATTAAGATGAAGGGAACAACCCCTGGACAAGTCCAGCCAGCAGCAACCGTCTCCAACTCTGTATGTCCAGCTTCCAGAACCTCTGGAAGCTGGTAACCAAGGTTGGAATGTGTACACAGTTGCTAGGACACAACACATATCCCCTCCAATAACAAAAAAAAAATGAGAATAATAACCATAAATAATAATTACATATAGCAACTGATAATGAATAATAAAAAATACACATTCAAATGAATAAAGATTACAATTCACATGCCATCAAACAGAATTTGTAAGGAATGCAAATATAACAACATATTAATGACATACATAATCCTTGTGCCATTTTGGACTTTGTCTGACACGTTTGGTGCTATTATATGCAACAGACATGCTATTATTTGGCTCATTGCACAAAGCCTTTTCCACCTTTTCTTGGTCACTTCCCATCTTTTTCAACCACATATCTCGTTCCACAGCATTACACATGGTGACACTGCCAATATTCAATGTTTTACCATCGGTTAACCACACATTGTTGCCGGTTATCTTGGTGATACATTTGGGGACTGACCATTTCGACAATCCCCTTTTTTGAACACCCATTGTGTTAGTTCTTACCCAATCACCAACTGTAAACACTCGTCTTCCCTTTTTTAATCTATCATTATGTCTGCACACATATTTGTCCTGGTACGTTTTGACCTTGCAATCCAAGCTCTTCTTATTCACTATACGTGAACAACTCTTAAGCATCCAGGCAGGGAACACCCTCATACCTGGTTGCCTGCCCTTAAGGAGAATAGATGGACTCTCCTTCGTGACAAAATGGGGAGTGGTGCGGTAACTCCACAACATTTCTTTTACTGCTTGCTTACAATTCCCGCCACTATTTTCAGATAATTGAATACATTCCTTCAAAACACGGTTGAATCTCTCGACTAAACCGTTTCCCCTGGGGTTATAAACCGCAGTGGTATGGTGGGAAATTCCCATCTTGGACAGATAAGATTTGAATTCCTCTGCTACAAATTGGGGCCCATTGTCCGTAACTAAAATATTAGGACATCCCTCCCTGCGAAAGATTTGGTCACAAAACTCAATTATGTTAGCCGCTTTGATTTCACCAGAGAATGCCACCTCTGGCCATTTAGTGTAGTAATCAATTAATACCAAAGCAAATGTATTGGTTATGCCTTTGGCAGAAAAAGGTCCACATATATCCATGGCAACCCTTTCCCATGGTTTGCTCGGAAAATTGGTGGAAACAATAGGAGATTCCTCTACACGATGAGACTTGTCGCTACACATGCACTGTACACATCCTCGTACATGCTCTTCCACATTGCTATCCATCCCTGGCCACCAAAAGGACTCCCTAGCCTTTCTTTTCATACCGGACATACCGTTGTGTCCTTCATGCAGTAATTTTAGTCTGGAACGTACACCTTCTGGCACTACTAACCTACCATTTCTGCGTAACACACCATCCACAACCGAAAGTTCTGTCCAAACTGTCCAAAACTCACCAAATTTTTTCTTGAGAACAAAACTGGAACTGGAGGGATTGGATAATTCAATCATTAAATCCTTGAATGCGGCATCTTCCGCCACCGCAGATTTCCACTCATCAGCAGAAATGGCACCCTCGCGTGATTCAGACACGCTCGCCACCACACAGTCATCATTGAAATCTTCTTCTTCGTCATCACAAACTAGGGGTAACCATGATAAACAGTCTGCATTAACATTGCAAATGCCCGGAACGTACTTCAGAGAAAAATCATACCCTTGGAGTCTGTACAGCCATTTTGCAATCCTGGGTGTCGCTTTCCCAACTCCCTTGGTGGTGAACAAGTCTATAAGTGGTTTGTGATCTGATCTGACCTCAAAATGAGTTCCCCAGATGTAAGTTTTAAAATAGTTCACGCCCCACCAGAACGCAAGAGCTTCTCTTTCTATAACAGAATATGTAGCCTCTGCCCCCTTGAGGGTGCGGGATGCAAAAGCCACTACACGTTCTTGCCCTAGATGTTTCTGCATAAGTACAGCTCCCAAAACATATGCACTGGCATCCACCACAATCTTACTGTGATCTGATGGATTGAAAGGTTTTAACGCCACTGCCTTCACAATTTGTTTTTTAATGGATAGAAAGGCTTCTTGACACTCATCTGACCATTCAAACTTGTTGCCTTTTTTCATTAATACTCTCAGGACATGTACTTTGTCAGCAAAATGTTGATTAAACTTGGAATAAAATTCCGCAAGACCAAGGCATGAACGCAATTGCTCTTTGTCACATGGTGACGGTGCATCTACAATGGCATCCAACAATTTCTGTTTAGGTTTTACTCCATCTCTTGACAAAGTGTGCCCGAGGTATTCAATTTGTTTCACACCGAACTTGCATTTGTTAACTCCCACAGACAAACCTGCATCTTGTAATTTGTTTAAAGCCTGCTCCAAGATCAAATCATGTTCACTTCGATTTGCTCCCCTCACCAGCACAACATCTTGGAATACTAACACTTTTGACAACCCTTTTAAAATCTTGCACATTACCCTTTGAAAAACCGCCAAAGCAGACGCTAATCCGAACGGCATCCGGAAGAATTGGAAGGCCCCCTCTGGTGTAATGAATGAAGTAAGGTGCTTAGATGTTGGATGTAATTTGATCTGATGATATGCACTGGACAGATCAATTAATGAAAAATAAGGTGCGTTTGTGACAGAGGACACCATCTCATGAATGTGAGGTAATGGGTAACGGTCAACTAGAATATTGCGATTCAAATCCCTCAAGTCAATACACATGCGTAAATTTCCGTCAGATGGGACCATTCTGATGACTCTATTGGTTCAATGACTTGTGCTTCACATAACCTTTGCAGTTCTTTCTTCAACTTTTCCCTGAGAGTAAATGGTACATTTCTCACCTTGTGTACACATGGGACATTGTTGGATTTAAGTACAATAGGATGCTCAAATTTTCTAAACATCCCAGCTTACCCCCAAACAGTTTGGGAAATTTGGTACTCCACCTGGCTTTTTCTGCATCTTCTGTGACCAGGACTTGCTGCGGATGGTTGGGGTCTAACGTGATACCTAGCGTTTTTTATTCGCACCACCCCAACAACGCTCTTCCTTTTTCTACCACGTATACTTTGCTGGTAGCCTCCTTACCTTTGTGAGATAAAATGCAATTAAAGAAACCCAACAATGGAAGCTTGACACCACAATAACCCACTGGCTCAATATTAGGGGAGTTCAATTTGTAACCACCCACCTTCTCCCATGTACCTTTATCAATGATGGTGTATGGGGAGCAAGAGTCTGCCCAAACTGTTATTTTTGTACCATTGATAACTAGATCACACTTAGGAGGGTTATAACCTTCACAAATATCATTGACAGCATTATCACAAATAACCATGACTTCGACTTCCCCTTCATCGGCAGAATTGTCCTCCTCATAACATTCTGTAATAGTATGTACAGAACGCTTCCACTTTTCAGTTGAGGAAGATCCAGCTTTACACATTCGTGCGAAATGACCTATTTTTTTGCATTTATGGCATTTTTCCTTGAGAGCAAAACATTTATCAAACTCTGCAGTGTGTCTTGTGCTACCACATCTGTAACAAACCCGGATGTTTTTAGGCACCGTAGTTTTGATGCTATTTTCCCTTTTTTTCCTTTCTACAACACAAACCTTAGCCACATCAGATTTCTCCTTCATTTGATCCGTGCTCAATTCTTTAACATATCTGGAGATGTTTTCAATACGTCTAGAGAGGCTCTATGGTTTTTTTGCAGAGACGGGTCCTTCATATCTAACAACCTTTCCTGGATTTTAACATTGTTGGTCCTATTTATGAATTGATCCCTTATAATCTCCTCATGCAAATCCCTGAATCTACATGTAGACGTAAAAGTTCTTAATACAGAAATGTATTGTTCCACTCTTTCCCCAGGTAATTGTGACCTTGAAAAAAATTTGTTTCTCTCTACCACTATACTAACTTTCTTACCATAGTTTTCCTCCAATGCTTTGACAGCTTCAAAATATTCATCAACTGGTGTTTCTTCGACGCGTTGCACTTCTACATCTTCACCACATTCACCCTCCCTGTCACTTGCTATATCTCCAAGATTAATATAATTTCCTACTGTAGCAATAGGTAATGTTTTCAGTACCTTTCTACCTTCTATCCCTAGATTATGCTTCAATAATGCTACCTTCCGGGAAGCTACAAAATCTTCACCACCAATTGCCTCTAAGTAGGTTTCAAAGGATTCTAACCAATCCTCCCATGGCATAGTAGGCTCTACCGGATTTTATAGAAATTTGGGAGGGGCTAAAATAGCTGACATGTCCATACTAGTTAATGTTTCACTATTACAGAATTGGTGTAAAGAGAGAACTTAAATCCTCCTTAAACCTCAATGTGTACAACAATGCTACTGTATCACTCAGAAAAGTGGTAAAATTATCACAAAAATAAGTACTGTGGTCCAAATATTTAAAAAACAAATTAAAACAAGTAAGGTAGTCACTGTGGTCAAGTTGTTCTTATCGCTCGTAACTGCTGACAGTTCCAAATAATTTCTTTTTTCCTCCGTAGAACACTTGTGTCAGTTTCTCTTCCCTTTTTTGTTTCATTTGTGGAAATACACAGGAAATAACAATAATATTTAAAAAGGAGCACTTCGACACCAAAGTTACCGTCGCTTCTCGTTGCTAAATAAGATCAGCTGAGATCCGTAACAACAGCGTTGAACAATCACCCGCAGTTGCCAGGCAACATCGTTAATTATAGAGTCCACGTCGCTTGGTAGCACGATGTCTTTGCCGCTGTGACATCACGCCGCTATTCATGCAACACGCTGAAAGTTGATGTCGTCTTTGCAGTGCACGTCGCGCACCAATGTAGATTGGAGGGACACGGAACACGCCAGAGACTGCTAGCACACAACACGCCAAAGTTATCCAGTGAGCCGCCTTTTCAAAGAATAACAACTTGCAGGACGTTGATCGCGTCTCTGCTCCAAGTTGACATAGGTAGACTCCGTTCAGTGCCAGATCGCACACCTAGCTTGATGCACACCTGACACACGGCTGCCACAATAATCAGTAGATGAATAACGCGTTCACACCGCCTCAGTCGACACACAATTAGTTGAGTAACTCACCAGACGGTCGTACAGTACCCGTGTACACCAGGACTTCCAGGCACGGCTATGCTGCTCAATTCAGTCCTCGCTCCTCCACGTTGCATAAAACAGCTGGGCCCGATCACCGGTAGTGTTCCACGTCAGGTACAGTCAGTTGCACCCTAAGCAGCCGACAATTGGGACATTAGGTAGCCCAGGGGTTGCAAAGTCAGCACAAAATCCAGATCAGGATCTTCCTATCCAGTGTGCCCCCTGGGAAATGACATCCCATCCTCGTCGCCACTTTTAAGAGGCACAGACAAACGTATATGATAGGAGATCTTGATTAAGATGAAGGGAACAACCCCTGGACAAGTCCAGCCAGCAGCAACCGTCTCCAACTCTGTCTGTCCAGCTTCCAGAACCTCTGGAAGCTGGTAACAAAGGTTGGAATGTGTACACAGTTGCTAGGACACAACAGTAAACACTTCGACCTCTGAATAAATCCACAGTGTTTGTATCAAATTTCTTAACAGAAACTAGTAATCCATTGGGCTCCTCTATTCAATGCAGTCGACGCGTTTCGGCTCCATCATTTGGGCCTCATCAGGACAAGGGTGTAAGGAAACAACATTGCATGATCGGGTCAGGGCTGGACATCAAAATCCAGTCAACAGGGGAAACTGGAATTCCAAAAGAATCGAGCGGGAACTCTGTATCCATAACAAATAGTAAGTCTCTGTCAGGAATAACGAATGCAGTCCCCGAAGGAGAGTAACCACGAGACCCTCTGGCATGCTCCACGTTAGTGCAGTCAATTATTAAGTTGATTCAAGAGCCGGCAAACTCTTTGCTACTTAGATGCCGCAGAAGCAAAGCAACCCAGTTGTCGCTCGATTCGAATATACGCTTCTTTTTTACGTCTTTTCTTCTGAATTGTCTGTTTGCATTTGCTCTGGACTCGTGCATTTTTTTATTTCTTTTACAAGCAATTTTTTTCTAATGTCTAATGCATATGTGTTTAATGTTGTCTTTTTATAAATTTTTAAGAAACACAGCTGTAATAATTTCTTATTTTTATCTCTTAAAGTTTGTTGCAAGTTTTTGTCATAATAATGTACACTAACACAAAATTTGACATAAATAAAAATACATAATGTGTTCATACCGGTGTATTTTTTGTAAACTATCAAATTATAAACATATGCATAACACTTTGTTTGCTAATTTAAATTTAATATAATTCAGTAATTGCACTAGACTAAGTAAAACGTTTGTTTAAAAAATAAATGTAAAATCAATGTTAGTTCTAAACTTAAAGCCTATTTTTATTAATTTATGTAACATTTCCTCGTGTCTAATGCATTTTCTGTATTTTATTACATTTTATTTCATTAATATATTTTTTAAGGTGTAATGCATATGTGTATATTTGTTGACTTATAAAGCTAAAATACACACACCTGTCCATTATCATGATAAATGCTTGCCCCAGAATTGTAATGTCCTTTACATTTTGTTTTTTTCTAATGTTTAAACTTAAAAATATGTCATTTAAAATAATATTTTTTATTTTCTGTTATAAATGTAAGAATATGTATTTAACATTTTCATCATTAACATTTTTAGCAAACAATTAACTGTAAATGAATAACAATGTTAGGACAAACTTTGTAAAACTACATTTTTATCTTAATAAATGAGATAATTCTTTTCATGAACTTTTAAAATTAAAATTAAAAATAATAAGAAAATAAAGGTTTTCAACAACAGCAACTTGTGACTTTATTGCCCATAACTTGCCTCCTAAATGTAGTTCAAAGGGCAACCTCCTCAGCAAGGGGCATCTATTGGGTACAGAGCAGGCACCTCAAGGCTTTTTCTTGGGGGGGGGGCTTTAGGTTTGGAAGGGGTCAAGAGACAGATTAGAGAAAAAATTGGTAGGAGGATTAAGGGTAGGAGGGGTGGTAGAGGATAGGCGTTTGGAGGTAGAGGGAGCTGGAGTGGGTGAAGGGCTTGTGCCTGTATGTTTGGCAGTTGCATGTGGGTATCATTCAATCAATCAATCAATCAGGGAATTGTAAGCGCGCTACTCACCCGTGAGGGTCTCAAGGCGCTGAGGGGGGGGTCCGCAGATCTGTTTAGCCGAAGAGCCAGGTCTTGAGGGTCTTCCTGAAGGTGTTCAGGGAGGGGGCGCGTCTGATGTCTGCGGGTAGCTCATTCCAGGTCTTGGCTGCAATGTGAGAGAAGGATCTTCCGCCTGCTCTGGCTCTGTGGATGTGCGGGGTTTCAGCCAGTGCGAGGTTGGAAGATCGGAGGTTTCTTTTGGGTACGTGAAAGTTGATTCTGTCGTTGAGGTATTTGGGTCCGTTGTTGTGTAGATTTGTAGGCGTGAGTGAGGATTTTGAAAGTGACTCTTTTCTCCACGGGGAGCCAGTGAAGACTTCGTAGGTGTTGGCTGATGTGTTCGTGTCGGGGGATACCGAGGACGAGTCTGGCGGCGGTGTTCTGTATTGTCTGGAGTTTGTGAAGTAGGGACTTGTTGATGCCGGCGTAGAGTGTGTTTCCATTAAGGGTGGGCGTAGTTCGCGAAGTAATGCTTCGCGAAGCTACGCAAAGTGCAGTTCGCGCTACGCAAGCTTCGCGTAGCACTACGCGAACTGCGTAGCGCACTGTTCGCAATGATTGCACAGTGCCGGATGCTTGTCCGCACTGTGCAATCATTGAAAACGGCAACTTGCACAGTGCGAGCTGTCTTTACTGCCGCTCGAGTAGATTTTTACTCGAGAGGCAGCTTTCTCAACGCGGACTGGTAGTTTCTCATCGCGAGCGGTCGCAAGCATACGCGACCACTCGCAATGAGAAACCTGACCTCCCGCGTTGAGAATCTCGCCGGGAGGTTTATTTTCCACGCTCGCGATCGGCAACTTGATGTTGCTGATCGCGAACGAGGAAAAAGTCTCGCCGGGATAGTCATTTTGCTTGCTCGCGGTCGCCAACTTGACGTTGAGGACCGCGAGCAAGCAAAAATGACCGCGGCACTACGCTACGCTACGCGTGTTCGCACTGTGCTACGTGCAATTCGCGTTGTGCGAAGTAGCGCAAACTTCGCAAACTACGCGAGCGTAGCGTAGCACTTCGCCCAGGGTTAGTTTCCATAGTCCAGTCGGCTGGGGATGAGTGCGTGGGTGACTGTCTTCCTTGACTATGGGGGGATCCACTTGAAGGTCTTGCGGAGGATGCAGAGTGTGTTGAAGCAGCTGGAGGTGACGGCGTTGACCTGTCGGTTCATGGTGAGTGATGAGTCGAGTACGATGCCGAGGTTCTTGGCGTGGTCTGAGGTGGTAGGTGGGCTTCCGAGTCAAGTTATTCATATCGCTCGTAACTGCTGACAGTTCCAAATAATTTCTTTTTTCCTCCGTAGAACACTTGTGTCAGTTTCTGCCCCCTTTTTTTTTTCCATTTGTGGAAATACACAGGAAATAACAATAATATTTAAAAAGGAGCACTTCGACACCAAAGTTACCGTCGCTTCTCGTTGCTAAATAAGATCAGCTGAGATCTGTAACAACAGCGTTGAACAATCACCCGCAGTTGCCAGGCAACTTGCACAGTGAATGAATTGTAGTTTTTTTTTATTGCATTGACTTGTTGTCTGTTGAATGTTGCCACCAAGGCAATATGTACTGCTTAAATTGCTCTAACCACATGTGGTATGCGACCCAAAGCATAAAAATCTCCCTTCACCTAGTCAAAATCCTCATTTTATGGTAACTGTATGGAGCTGCTGATGTGTGTCATCACTGAAGAATGAAATTCTTGTAGCACACCACTGAAAGTTGGTTGGGACATTCCACCAGATACTGCAATAGTGCATTTGAATGAACCTGTGGCCACAAAATGGAGTACTGCCATTATTTTCACTATTGGTGTCATTGATTTGGGATTCCTTTTGTGAGACAGAAGATCTGGCTCCAGCTGATGACATAAATCAATATTAGTTTGCCTATTTATTCTGAAATGTTTTATTATATCCGGTTCTTCCAAGGTGGCAAGGTCTGGAACTGTAAATGAAAATAAAGCTTGAAGTAGTTTGATTATGCATGGGTTCTGTTGTATTTGAAAAATATGAAAAACAAATCTTTATTCCAATTTAATAAAATATTACATTTTAATTTATCATTTTTGTTAATTTTTGCATTTTTTAGAAAGGTGAAAAGATTACCTACATGCAATTTATTTATAAATCGACAATCTTTTTATTTTTTACTTTTTAAAATGTATGATGAAACAAAAGTTGGACAAATTGAGAAAAGAAATACAACAGCAGTCTTGTTATTTGTAAGTTTTGATTTATTTAACAAAACAAAATAAAAATGAACAAGATGAAATAATGAAAACAAACAAAAATTAAAAAGTCAGTCACGTTGAATGAAACTATTATTGAAGAGCCTAAATAGTTTGAAATCCAATGTACAAAATACTACTGACATCAAAAAGGTAAATGCGTCCAGAAAATAGTTCACAGAGTGAATGCTAGTCACACACTGGAGGAAATTAGGTTATGTGTCTCTTGCTAGTGGTGGTGGAGGTCTTGCCATCCTCTCCTGCTGGTCCCGATGAACGTCCCCTCCTGAGGGGGACTGTGGATCCACAGTTGCAGGGGCTGACGTTGGTGCAGGTGTTTGCTCTTGTAGCAGGACCTCCCGTTCTATGGCTGAGGCAGATGTTGTAGGGCCAGATGTTGTTGAACCACAGAAAGGGGAACATGTTATAGCAAAAGCCCTGCACATATAGGTAACACAATCCTGCAGCACCCAAGTCAAGGAGCCCAAATTAGAGTTTAGATTTTGCATATGAACATCGTGCTCCCTCTGCAACTGTTTCATCTCCCAGAGCTCTGTAAGGACCTGGCCCATCATGTCATGGGACTGATTGAGTGAGCCCAAGACTTGGTCGATGGTGGCCTGGTTGACAATAAACCAAGTGGCCTCACATTGCTGGCCCACAGATCCCCTCCCAGGAACCCTACTCCCACTACCATGTGTACTTGACCCAGTGTGCCCCATCCCACTGGGTACTGGCTGAACTGGAGGTAGTGGACTGGGGGGCACAAGATTGGGGTGATGTTCCTTTGGACACATGAAGTGGAGGTGTCCAGAGGCTGAGGTGTGGTAACAGCTGGAGTGGGAGGTGAAGGTGTGGGCAGAGTCTAACTCACTGGTGCTGTCTGCCCAGGCAGACCAGCTGGACCAGCCTGCTCCTCATCATCGGGACTTGCAGGAGTGGATTCCTTACTGAAGGCTTGTTCCTGGTCTGGAGTGGAGGTGTCATCAGTAGCAGTGGCAGATGGTTGTCCGTGTACTCTGGGTCTAACACCTATTATAAATTACAAAAACAACATATTTTGAATTATACATCAAATGTGTTTGAAGCAAAAAAGGAAGCAACCTAAAAGGGAAAATAAAATTATTATGATGTTTATACTAATCCTGGGCGTAAAACTCCGCTCCGATCGCAGAGTTTGTGGATTTTTGGCAACTCCGCGTTCCGCGTAGAACGCGGAGTTACCAAAAACTCCGTGCTCCGCAGCAGAGCTGACTTTTTTTAAATTTCCGCGCTCAAAATGCGTTTTCGCGCACGCAGGAGCGACTTACCGGGATGCTTGCGCTCACCAACGAGATTTCCCATCCGTTCGAGGGCACCGCGAGATTTGGTAGCCGGCCGCACGGTCCCGCGAGAGTGTGCGATTGCGAACAGTTCATTCGGGCTCGCCATCAGACTTCCGGCGGAGGTTTGTGAAGATCGCAATCCCGAACACTCAGAATTTGCAATATGGAGAAGAATCTCTCTCGAGCAGCATCAAAACCTTCTCGAAATGATGATTTGGATTAAAAAAAACTCCCCAGATTGACATATGGCTGTACCTTTTTGTGCAAGGAGTCCTTTTTCTTTTTTTACTTTTTTTTTAAGAGGAAGGAAGTGCCCCAGTGTCTACAACTTCCTGTTCCTGTCCATCAGGCTCCTCCCAGTGCTTTGTCCATCTCCTGTTCGCATTTCATTTGGATTTGGAGCTGGAAGGATCCCTTTTTTTTCTGCTGCATCATATATCATTGGATTTGAGGACTTTTGGATTTTAGATTTCACAAGTAAGTTGGAAAATTTGTGTTGTTTGTTTGATTGTGGCATTGCACCTACATTTTTTTGTACTTTTAATCGTTTTTTAAAAAATGTATTGTGATGGGTGGCCTGTAGTTTCAGTAGGGGCCTAGTTGTTTCTTTGTATGTAATTTTTCTTCTAGTTTTCTTTTATAAAGGAAACATGTTGCAAAGTTCACTACATTTTGTCCAACTTTTGAAATCAATTTGCAATATTTATTTAATTCACTAGCCCAGTAGTCTGCCAATAGGCCTTTCAGTCAGTAGGCCCAGAGCTACTCATGCGTGCTTGAAACAACTGTTTCTGTGGTGTCTGTTTAATTTAAACATCATTTAGGGCATGGATGGCATTGGATTGAAATGCAAAATGTGTTTTTTGGGGGTTTTTTCACTTTTTTTCATGTGTGTTAAATAAGTGCCTTTGTTGGATGTGTGTGGTTGTTGTGTAACTTGCAAACCTTTTTTTAGCCCTGTGGATTTTCGTTTTTGGCATTATTGTATTGAAGCTGTGTGGTTTAGCATGCCTCCTTTGTCTGTCCAGTGTGTGAGTGTGTTTGTTTGTAATAGTGGGCCAGCATTTGCCTTGGCTGAGCCTCTCCGTGTGGCCAGAGGCCATTTTGTAAAGTCTGTGTCCATAATAGGCCTGCTTGAGTTCATTGTTTTTCAGCCTCCTGCTTGTTGTTGTTGTTGTTGTGATTGACCATGTGGCTGGTGGCCATTTTGTGGTGGTGGTAGTGCTTTTGTCATAGACCTGCATGTCTTCTTTCCTTTGTTCCTCTTGGCTTATTGCTTCTTGTTGTGACCTGCCTAGCCATGTGGCTGGCGGAAATTTTGTGAAGGCAGCCAGTGTGCTTTTGCCATAGGCCTGCACTGTCTGTCTTCCCTTTCTTGTTGATGTGGCCTGGCTATGTGGCTGGCGGACATTTTGTGAAGGCAGCCAGTGTACTTCTGCATTAGGCCTGCGTGTCTTTCTCTTTCCTTTCTTTCTCTTTGCTTATTGCTTCTATCCATTGTCAGCTGCAGCTCCCTGAATGCTGAATCCCACGTGATGCACAATGCCAAACAGGGTCCGTTACATTTGTATTTTTGTTGTTGTTCTTCTTCTTTCCTATCCTTCCTCAGTGTACTGTACACTAGTACACCAACCATGAAAGCCCTTGTTTTTGTAAGTCTCACAAATGTCGACACTGTTATTGTTATTTTTTTTTAATAACTGAGATAATACATTTATTAATAATATTAATAAGTGTGACCACACACAAAGTTTTATATTATATTTGTTTGTTTGTACTAGTAGTAATTGAACCACAACAATGAATACCACGTTTCACTGATGTTCTCTTGCTTCTTTGCTTTTAGGTGCACAAAAGAGGAGGAGGCGTCATCACCCATTATACTGTCAGACAGAAGTCCTGCTGCGCACGAAGTCATGTGACGTGTGACCACAGAGACATCTCTTCAACTTGTGTCACTGCGTGCTGCTGACATCTGAAGAAGATGGCCCCAAAGAAAGGTACCAGGTCCTCCAGTACCAAGAAAGTTCCAGTCAGAAGAAGGAACTGCCACTAACCAAAACTGGTGTGCCGCCCAAGATCTTTTTTGGGAAACCAAAAATTGTGCCTGCAGCAGCAGTGTCCAGGGAGCAAGCTGGGAGCAGCACCCCCGCATCAGTGGGCCCACCCCACCAACCTAGGCCCCAGGCCATGTCTGTCGCAGAGGCAGCCAGTCTAATCACGACAACACCGACGAGCAGTGATGTTGAAATTGACTTATTATCGTTATCTCAAGGTAGTACCCAATCAATGCAGGGAAGTGAGATACGTGGGCAACAACAGCCGCAACCGCCCCCAATAGTAGTTGTTCCTCCCAAAGATGGGGCAGTTCAGGAGATAGAGATTCCTGCAGAGGAAGAAGAGCAAGCCACTCTTTCAGAAGATCCATTGTCTTCCAGATCCCCAGCAAGGAAAAGGAGGGTTAGTCCATCAACTTCTTCTGCAAGCCCCCCTTCTGATGATCTAGACACCACTTGGATCCCACCACCTCAGTCTGAGAGTGAGACACACCACAAGACAAGGCTGGGGGAAAAGGAAGTTTCCAGAATGCCTTACAGTTATGGGGGTAGATGTAGAAGAGGAGGATGATGACGAGACAGTCATCATCATGGACATCATTCCTGCCCCAGTGAACACAGGTCATACCACCAGCACCCACCTCCAGCTTCCATATTTCGCCACCAGCCACATACATCCACCACAAGTACCACCTCAGTAGAAGTAGGTACTGCAGAGAGTCAAACTTCACGCCCACCTACCAGTTCATCCGGCATTGCAAGTGGCACCAGCAGCAGCTCCGGAAAGTTGACCTCCCCAGTTTGGGACTTCTTTTCGGTTAGCACGAAGAAGGTGAACATTGGTATATGCTCCATTTGTGGACAAGGTGTTAGTCGGGGTAAGCTTGGTACAAACTATGGTACCGGAGGCCAAACAACCCATCTGAAATAACACCACTTGATCCAGTGGGAGGCGCACCTCAGCGACCAAAAAACTGCACCCATTGCAGTTGGTGGGGATGAAGAAGTAGAAGATACAATAGCGGTGGAAGGTGAAAAAGAGGGAGACATTTTCTCTGGTACACAAAGTAGCCCTGTCCCCAGCAGTGCAGAGGTACTGCCCACATCCTCATCAACAACATCGCAGTGGCTCAAGAGTAAGAGTTAGGCTTAGACACCAAGGGGTCCCAGGCAAGAGAGTACCGCAATGTAAAAACATGTGCTGAGCCTAACAACATATGGTGTCAAGAAGTCACCTGCATCAGTGGCACCAGAAAAGAAAAAAATCCAGCCTACCATTCTCAGCGTGTTTAGGTCGGAGGGGCAGTACGAACGCAACCACCCAACGGCACGTTTGTACAATGTGAAGCTGGCTAAAATGTTAGCGCTGGACCTCTTCCCTTTTTCCATTGGGTAAGGAGTGGGTTTTCTTGAATTTGTGAGAGCCATCTGCCCAAAATGGAAGGTTCACAGCCTGTCCTATTTCACCAGAGTTGCTGTTCCAGCACTACATCACGACGTGCTGGAATTGCTTGGACATGCTTTGCAGCAGAGTGCTGTTGACACTATCCACCTGACAACAGACATGTGGACCAGTTGCCAAGCCACTGATTACATGTGCATCACTGCACACTGGATCTCTTTTTTTGGGGTTAGAGAAAATATATCTGCAGCAGGTGTTGTTGACACTGCTGAGATTTTTAATGCCACCCGGAAACTTGCAACTGTAGCCATGTTCGCCATGGAGAAATCTCATACTGCTGCAAACATTTTGGAAGACTTTGAAAGCAAGGTCTTTGAATGGCTGCACCCAAGATGGCTTAACATTGGTTTTGTTGCCACGGACAATGGCAGTAATATAGTTAAGGCCATGTTCGATGGTGGCTATTTCAGGGTCCTGTGTTTGGCGCACTGCATTAACATCATTGTTCAAGACTTTCTGAAAAAAGAAGACCGAGTCAGCAACTTACTGACCACCTGCAGAAGAATCTTCACACATTTTAGCCATTCTTTTAAAGCCCAGAAGCAGCTGAGTATCATTCAACGTGAGCATAGAATGCCAGTTAAAGCACTCATCCAGGAGGTGCCAACTAAGGGTGGGCAAAGCACTACGCTACGCTCGCGTAGTTTGCGAAGTTTGCGCTACTTCGCACTACGCGAATTGCACGTAGCACAGTGCAAACACGCAGTAGCGTAAGCGGTACATTTTAGCTTGCTCGCGGTCCTCAACGTCAAGTTGGCGACCGCGAGCAAGCAAAATGACATCCCGGCGAGACTTTTTCCTCGTTCGCGATCAGCAACATCAAGTTGCCGATCGCGAGCGTGGAAAATAAACCTCCCGGCGAGATTCTCAACGTGGGGAGGTCAGGTTTCTCATTGCGAGTGGTCGCGTATGTTCGAGACTGCTCGCGATGAGAAACTACCAGTCCGCGTTGAGAAAGCTGCCGCTCCAGTAAAAATCTACTCGAGCGGCAGTAAAAGACAGCTCGCACTGTGCAAGATGCCGTTTTCAATGATTGCACAGTGCGGACAAGCATCCGGCACTGTGCAATCATCGTGAACAGCGCACTACGCAGTTCGCGTAGTGCTATGCGTAGCTCGCGTAGTGCGAAGTGCACTTCGCGTAGCTTCGCGTAGCGCTACTTCGTGAACTACGCCCAGGGTTAGTGCCAACACGTTGGAACTCAACTTATTACATGCTTGAACGTCTGTTTGAGCAGTACAGACCAATCAATGAATATGTCATGCAAAGAGGGGATGCTACTGTGAAAGGCATGATCATTGAGATGGACCAATGGGGCCTAGTTAAATGCCTGACAGAGATGCTACTTCCTTTCAAGCTCTTCACACATGAAGTCAGCAAGGAGTACTGTACTATGGGCCAAGCTATCCCATTGTTGCACATGCTACAGGAACAGCAGAAGGGGGTGTCTGCAATGTACGCAGGTGTGGAGGGAAAAAAAAGAAGCATATGAGTTGGTGGAGAGCTTAACCCTTCGCTTATCTGAAGATACATGGGTGCAAAGAGGCATTGTGTCATCCAACCATTACATTTGTGCCACAATTCTGGATCCACGGTACAAACAAGTACTGAACACATTGATTCCTTTTTTAGAAGGGGATGCTGTCAAGTACAAAACTTGGATAGCTGCGGAAGCCAGTCGCTTAGAAAAAGAACGGCTGGGAATTAGAGGCCTGCTACTCGAGGCCACAACAAGTACTGCAGGGCAGCAGGCGTCAAGTTCAACTTCAGAGCCTGAGGGCAGTGCAGTTGGCTCACAGCAGTAAAAACCACCAACAACACCAAGAACAACATCAACAACAACAAGAACAGGAGCATCAGCCCCACCAAAATCGGCACAGGAATGTTTTCTACAGCAAGGGCTTGTTACGTCCAGTGCTGAGGCAAAGGCAAAAGAGGCTGAGCAAAGGGGAGCACCCCTGACCATTGAGCACATGGTCCAGGCCTATCTGGATGATCCAACAGAGGTCTTCATTGATCAAAACCCATTGCTGTATCGGTATGGGAAAAGGCACCAATGGCCAGTGCTGAGCAGGCTGGCGATAACCTATCTGGCTTGCCCTGTCGCAAGTATCTCTTCTGAGTGTGTTTTCAGTGCTGCTGGTGCCATTCTGACAGTGAGAAGGATTAGTCTCTTGCCCCAAATCGTGGAGAGGTGAACCATGATCAAAATGAATCAGCACTTTATACCACCGGATTACACCATACCTGAAGTAGCACAGCAGGAAGATGATCACGGCGACTCAGGTAGTGTGTTAGATGACCTACTTCTGGGTGAACCACCAGAGTTTGAGGACGCGCTCTACTTCCCTACCAACTAGGGTCTTTCAATTTCTAGTTAATTTCTTTCTTTCTTTGACGACCCCCAAAAAAAGATATAGCTAAGTAACATTATTTACTTTATTATTTGTGTGTGTCACTGTCTTTCTGGTTCACAAATCCATCCCCACCATCTTACTCTTTTTATTGCCGGATCGGAGTTACAGCTATGTGCAGTCAGTGCTCCAGTCCTGCTCCAGTCCTGACTCGCCCTAAATCCATTTCCCTCAAGCCAGACATTGGATGGAGAATAGTACAAGAAATGTGAAATGTGTGCCTGCCTCGTCGAGTCTCTCCAAAGAACCTGAATATAACTATCATCCTTCCGAGCCTAGAGGGACTGCCCCATAAGAACAAGTAAATGATGACATGCATTGAACGCTGACTCTGAGTGATTGGTGTTTGTGTTGTTGTTGTGCATGATGTCTACTAGTATTAATCTACACACAAAAAAGTGACTCAAGTCAATGTTTCCCTTCTTGTTGTTCAATAACAAAATTGTACTACTGTAGGCCGATCCATTGCATTTTCGATTCTGGAGACTCACTCAGTACACTACAGAGTTGGACACCATGATGACCATACCATACTCACAGTCAGTCAGTAGGTCGGAGATGATTGATGGAATAACTCGGGGCGTTTCATGAAGTGGCCTAAAAGGTAAACAAGTCAACAACAACACCACCAGACCTACATGTCTGTGTAGTGGTGGAGGCGAGTGTAGTGGTATGACTGACAGCGGTGCATTGATTTAGTTACTTAATTTGGAAAATGCTATGTTGCTGTGTATTTGTGTGTGCTCAACGCTGTCTGGCTCAAAATCTAAGCTAAGTGAAGGTTGGGTGGGCGCCGCGGGCCTGTTCCTGTTGTTGTTGTAGATGCTGGAAACAGAGTAGACATGATTTAGCCATGCCGCCTCTGAAGGTTTTCTTGTTGCACTCCTCCTTAATTTATGCAGTTTAACTTTACTTTTCTCCTTGACTTTTCAATATCCCTTTTGTTTTTCCATCTACACTTATAGGCCGGCCTTTACCCTCTGTCCCTCTGCTTCTCTGGGCAAAACAACTCAGACTTCCTTACCAATCTGCATCCGCCAGGCAGGCACTCAAGATTGAAGGAGGGAGCATTCATGGAAGGAAGCACCAAGTTGAATGCCAACTGCCAAGATGCAACTCCAATTTGACCATAACATAGTTATAGTATGATATTCTTTTCATTTGATTAATTTTTTCTCTTCAATCATTACGACTGTGTATGTTATTGTTAATATGTTTGCTTATATTTGACTCCTACAGATATTTTTAAATTTTCTTTTCTAACTTAAAAAGGAAGCCCGGCACACCATAAAATGTATGTAACTTGGGTCTCTCTGGGGGCAGACAGGCAAGGCAATTGCATAATAATAATTAATAATATATACTGCTGCCCTGTACAACTACTCCTTTCCCTCAAATACCCCTTCCCAACCATTCATCAAACCCTAACCCTCTTCCCCCGGGCTGTGTGATTTATATTGAGGTGTGACTAAAGTAAATTTACACCAATAATTGATCATACACTTGCTGGGGCGGATGTGGTGAAAGCAACACTAACTCAAGGCAGGGCGAGGATCTTTTTCTGCTTGCCCACCCATGCTCAGTATTCGCAAGTAATTTTTTTTTCCAGAGGAACATAATCCATCATAATTAATTGCCGGCATCGATTCATCATCCTTCCAGCACTAACTCTTGTCCTCTTCATAGGTCGAGTCAACTTCAGTTTGTAACTTGTACTAGGCTATCCCCGCCACCATTATGTTTTATTTTACTTTCGCATTGCTTATCATCATCATGGTTCTTGCCACTCTTCATGTGTACTGTACTTTTACTACTCATTCCCGAGTCTCCCTCAGGCGACCGACTGTCTCATTTTCTTTTTTTGCAAATGCTACTGTCACTGTCCGTGTCTACTACTACTACCACCATCACAATGGCAACCTGGGAAACCAAACCATCATCACCATACAGCCATCACTTTGCTTAAGTAAGTATAAATAAACATCAATCACAGGTAAGAGAAGAAGTTTGGGGGAGGCATAATTAATATGGAAATTAATTCAATTAATTCATTAATTCACACACCCACACCCTTCCGAGTCCAGTTGCAGACTGCATAGACTAGGAGCAGAGACTGACAATACTAGTATGACAAGTCACAAGTGAGGGTACCGCATCTATCTGTTGGTGTGTTACACTATCGCAGATTATTATTTCAATCAAAAACTTGCTGCGGCCCTGCAGCAGCAAAGGAAACCATGTGAAGAAAAAGAGTAACCCCCCCCACAAAACATTTACATGTTATGTAAAGTAAGTATAAATAATGTATTCCCCTAACAAAATAAACTAATGAAAAAATCACAACACCTGACCCACCTCTCTCCCTAACCCCTACCAATGTCCAAAGATTGTCCACTCCAAAAGTCCATTGTCCATAAATATATAAACCCCAACTTTTCCCCAATGCCCCACCACCCACCCAAAAAAAATTAAAAAAGGGGGCAAGGCGACAAAGTTCTAGCGGCGGGCTCGCAGTCGCCGGTTAATCTCCAGGACCTCCTTTACACGCTCCTCTAGGCGGCCATCCGGAGGAGCATGCGGCGCTTGAATGCTCTACAATTGCATTCACGGGGGCAGCAGTGTTCAATGAAGATGAAGTGCGGAGGGCGGCTGCCAGACCGCAGCGCTGTACCACTGGGGGTGCCTGGCTGGGGCCCGGGGCATTGGAGGAGGTTGCAGGTGCTGCCGCCTCCTACTCATCCTCCACTAGAGGCACCAGCCGTCGATATTCTCTGCAGATGGCCTCCAGCTTCCGGCACTGGGCCATGGCTGCTAACTCCATCCTGTTTGGTTGGGAAGGAGTAGCTATATCAAGAAAGAAAGAAAAAAGACAATTGTAACCAATACTCTTAGCAAAACAGTAGCACAAAATTAATTATACACATAGTGGCACAGTAGCACTAGCAAGCACAGTACATAACATTTGTGGTATCCTCCCACTTCCTCGGCCTCTAACATTTGTGGGAATTTCAGGCATTACTACTAGTAGGCACTATGAAGTAGACAAGTCTTTCTGTTCTCTCTCTCTTGTTTAGCTAGATTAACCTTGTCGGCATGCCAGCTCAGTCAGCTTGTGCCCTAGACAGACATACTCGTGTCGCAGACTCAAGTTATTTTAATTACTACTGTCTGCAGGTGGGGCAGCTGTAGTCTACAACTACACAATTATCTTATTTTTCTATTATGGCCATACTCTGTTACATCAATGGCAACTGCTCAATTTCACTTTCACCCTGACTACTACAACAAGGCAGATGATATCTGATCCAAATGATCATTGATTATATATGGGATGACGGCAGCCAATAGGTCACCCATGGCAGGCTGACATAGTTGGAAATGACATAGGTACGGACTAGGGAGTGGGCCTCAGAGTTGGAGGGAGGCGCTTGATAATGAGTGGGTATGGGTACATACAGGCACAATATATATGCTGTGCTTGCAAACTACTGTGAGTTAAGGGAGTGTTCTGAAATACAACCTTGAATCAAAAACCTTGATATAAAACAGTCCCTGTTTCTCTTACCAGCGGTTTTTCCAATTATCATTGCATTGCTCTTCTAGCATTATATTTTGTGATTCAAATCTCTTATTCTATTCTCCTTGGCTTTGCTGCTCTGCCACGGTTTATTTTTCTTTTACATTGTCTTCATCCAGTAGCAGTCTCCACCTATGCTATGATGATTGTACCATCCAGGCATCCATCCATTTAAAGTAAACATGGCTATCGTTCTTCTTAAATAATCACTCAGCAAACCTTTCACCAACAACACACATTTGTAATTATTTTTTTTAACTACCACCCATGCGTCCTTCCTTGCTTGTCTTTGAGTTTGACCCATGAAACCCCCCGGAGGATTCTTCCTATCACCGACACAGTTTCACCCACCCAGGCATGCATCCTTTCTTTCACCTTCCACCCATCCTTCAACCACCCATGCATCCGATTCCTATCAGCCACCTATGCATCCCACGCATGCTTCCCTGCCAGTCATATATTACATGTCGCCCATCCTTCCTCCTTCCATCCTTCTTTCCCTTTTCGTTCAACCCATCCATCAAGGTTGTATGACTCTTAGGGGCATATTCTCAAGGACTTATTGCCGATTTATCGGCACTTTAGCGCCGCAAAAGTGGCGACAGATTTATCGCCCTATTCTCAAGCTGGTGCAAACTGCCGATATCGCCAGTTTTCCAGCGATAGCTAGCGCAAAAAACATCGCCACGGATGAGAGCGACAACTAACACTAATGATATGCAGAGTAGGCGTTCCTGTGCAAAAACACATGAAAAACACCACTTCGCGATATTCTCAACGACCAGCCTGATCTGCGATGCGAACCAAAAACATGCAATAAGGCGCGTTAGCAGCAGGGATTTAACACCTGCCTTTTACTGGTGTAAAGCAGGACGACAACCTGCAACATGAAAGGGAGCCCAGCCCAGAGCCACATCTGAAGACCAACACATGTCATGGAGCTACTGACCATGCAGCTCGGAGACCCAAGAGGGCCACAACACCCTCCGCCACCACCCCCAGGCTCCCCCCCCCGGCCCACCCCCGGACTACCACCGTGGCAGCGCAGAGCAAGACAGCTGACCTTCTGAAAACGGCATGGCCCCTCAGCCACACAATTGCAGAATGTGGGGAGAGGTGGGAACCAAGTATGTGCATAGGAGGCAAGTCACCCATCAATAGGAATGTACACAATGCCAAGTGTGGCAGTGATGTGCTGGACATACTTCAGTATGCAGAGCACAGACATGTCCATGTGGACATATACTGCTGGTGTGTGTAGTGTTGTGGACAATGGACGCAACCATGTCACCTCAGGCAGTGGGGAAGACCTCGGTCATGTAGCTGTGTCGACCCCCCCTGTAAACATAAGCGGAGTGGGCTTGTCCGGCGTATGCCAGTCCAGCGTGTGAATAAATAGGCCGGGGCTCTGGGCGTGTTTCACTTCCCGGATGGCCAACGCGTCTGCCAGGGCGGCGCCACTCATGCTGCCATGAGTCCGCCGCCGTGACCGCCAGTCTCCTCAGCTGATCGCTGGCTTCCACGAAACAGGACCCCAGAGCACCCAGCGGCACAGCACCGCAGAGTCATGTGTGTGCTGACTACTGCCTTCGGCCTACACTGCGGTCAGCAGGTCCCCCAATTCAAATTGAGTCTTGATTCATTTATTTATGGCGGAGTCCAGTAGGCAACAGACATTGCTTCCAGTGCGGCCCGCCCGGACGACGCATCATCGCAGGCTGCGCACCCGCTGAGCACCTCAGGTGCCACTAACTCTGTGCAGCTCAAGTCATCGCCACGTGGCTGTGGGCCCTTGCTGACCGCTGCCTCCGGCCTACACTGTGGTCACCAGGGCTCATAAATCAAATCCAATCCTGACCTGCAAGGATACGCCATCATCTCTGGCTGCACACCCGCTGAGCGCTTCAGGTGCCACTAACTCAGTGCACCACAAGTCATGGACCCTTTATGTTTCAATCTTGTGTGTGTGATTCCAGATCTGGTCCCTCTACCTCAGTGCACTGCAAGCCATGGACCCTTTATGATTGAATCTGTGTGTGTGATCCGATGATCACTGTTCTAGTTGTTGCCAGCACCAACCACTCCCTGAGGGCTGGCTTACACTCACCCCACACCCATCCAGCACAGGCGTCACTGGACATGTGACCCTGGTAATAAAAAGGGGCCGGGCGCACGTGCCCGTAGCCAGTTCCACTATCTATCTAAGTGTGTCTGTGTGGTCATTATGTATGCATGATGGCCCCGGGCCCTACCACATTACATTGTGCTGTGGACAACGGACGCAACCATGTCACCTCAGGCAGTGGGTAAAACCTTGGACACGTAGCTTTGTCGTCCCCCCTGTAAGCGTAAGCGGAGTGGACTGGGCCGGCGTACGCCAGACCAGCATAGGGGTTTGAAGGATTTGCCGGGGCTCTGGGCGTGGTTCAGTTCTGGCCTGGACAAGGAAGTAACTAATTAGTGTGTCACTGTTGTAGTGTCGGCGCCACCCAGCCTGCAATCGACAATGTTGCAATGTAGCATGCACCAGGAGGGCGGGCTCGCACGAACGGAGAAATGAAGGAGCGCAAGACCGATGGGGGTCTTGGCTCATACATGCCAAGTGTTGTGTGTATCTGTATTGCCGCAGCATGAGCCAAATGCCTAGCCTTAATCGCAGCGCGAGTTCAGCCAGGCATGAACTCTACATCTGTGTCCGCCCTATCCTTCCCACAGGCCTACACTCACGTGGCCGCCCACCTTCAACGGCCAACATCACAGTGTTGTTGTCTGACATGAGCAGACAGGCATGGCAATGGTGTGCCGTAGGAGTGCAAGTGATGCAACCGCGCAGCGCACACAAGTAAATAGGCTTGGGGGGAGGGAGCAGCAGCTGTGACACAACATTACACACAGTGATGCCGCTCATTTGCCACATGCAAGACATGTCAAACATGAATCCCAAAGTCGCACACATCCCACCCAACCCCCAACAAGCCACTTCACATTTCCTGAATGCAAGCAGATGAGAAACTAACATTAGGGATGAAAGCTCCTTTGTCTGAACTATCAGGCGGAAGCACATCTGCACCTCCGACCTCGGATTTGCATGTGCCCGGCACCCCCTGACAGATACTATAGCAGCTGATGACGACTCCCACACTACGCACAGCCCAACTAAAAACCAACGTATACACACCCCACACACAGAAGTTCTTGCTCGAAGTTATCTTGCATGGAATGGCCTTCACACTTACAACCACACCATCCCAGGCGTACAACCGTTGCACACCAAAACAACTCATTGATCCGAGCTGTGGCATTTCATCCACAGAACTGGCGCAGGTCAGAACGGTGCCGCTTCAACCAGAGCCACTAACGCAATGGCAGAACATCCCGGACACATGCACAACCCCTGTCAGGTGGAACTGTACCGTGCACGTATGCTGCGTTTACTGGGGGCACTACCATTCGTAGTGCTGCGGATCAGTTACCGGCTAAGCTTCCGCCTTGCCAACGTCACCTGCGTTCAGCCTGTGTTGCATTGTCGATCGTGCATATTCGAGTGGTCCATGGATGTCTGCCTATCCAACAGGACGGTAGCTGAACTGGATTTTGACATGTGTGTGCGCCCCCTGTTGGCCCATGACCAGGAGTGGCACCGTGATACCCGTTTATGGGATGCCTTGATACTTGGCATACAAGCTGGCAGCTGGACCTGGGAGATTGCACAACTCCTCGTGTGCAGTGACCACATTGAACCGCTCCCCTATTGGGCTGTAGTGCTAATTGGTGAAAGGGGGTGGACGCAGCACATCTGTCCGGACCTGCTAATGGATTGCCTCGCCGTTCTGTTTGATGAAGTCGACAACGACCTCATGTTGGAAATGATAGCCAATGAAGCTGCAATCGCTTTCATGGACGAGTAACTACGTACCTGCAGCCACAACAGATTGGAACCCATTGCACATGTCCCAACACCTTGTTGCATCTTGGAGATCTGGTCACATGTCCCACGACAACAGTGGACATGGCTGCATTCGCCTGGACTCCGAATACATGAGTGGACAATAACGCGGGTTAACACACACCTGTGAAAGGTGAGGCACTCCCCCGGAGTGGACAGCGGAGCTTGGCAACGTTCCTCATCCTGACATACTGCTGCATTGGTCTGCACGTTGTGGCACTTATCTTGCCCGTACTGACACGCATATTCTAATAAAGTCTACGCACCTTCAGTTGGATTCAACTGTAATGAGTGTTGATTTGAATGACAATGTGTGTCTCACTGCCTATCTGGGTCACGGCCATACATGCGCATTGATAGCATTACCCAGGGAGTACCTTTTTGTGGAATCACTGTCCCTACATTCATCCATACTTTCATACTTGATTGATCATAGCCACAACACATCTGTGTGAATTAGAATGTTTTATTCGCATTCAGTGGAGTGTTGAAGCTGGAGCAGTGCAGGGCCATGTAAACCCCACTTTACATTGTTGCCCCGTGGAGGGCCAGCCAGAGTCCTTTAGGGATTGACAAGTTCATCGGAAGAGGAAGACTTCAGTCCGCAGTGTGATTGCTGTGTCATTGGTAACCAAACCAAATATGGCAGTCCCTGTCGAGGTCCAAGGTGAGTGTCGCTGAGTGTATCGGGGGACAGTGGAAGGAGTTATTCCAGGGCATGATGCAGAGGGCAGAACCAAGCCATATGGCGGAGATGAATGCTACCACTTCATTCTTACCACAAAGCCAGATTCATCATCATCATCTTCGTCCTCTGATGTGTCAGGTGCCTCACATGTGGGGGCAGGATGCCTGTCACTACTACCACCTCTACCCATGGGGGGCTGGATGCCTAACACTAGTACCACCTCTACCCATGGGGGGCTGGATGCCCACCACCACTACCACCCCTACTCAGGGGGTGCCAGATGCCTGTCACTACTACCACCTCTACCCATGGGGGGGCTGGATGCCCACCACCACTACCACCCCTACTCAGGGGGTGCCAGATGCCTGTCTCTACTACCACCTCTACCCCTGGGGGGCTGGATGCCCACCACCAACAACACCCCCACTCACAGGATGGCTAATGCATGACACAACAAGCACACACCAACATAAGGAATGCAACAAAAGACATCCCCCCAACACCATGACAAGCGTGTGTAGACTGTGTCAAATGCCTACAACACTGAACATGACTTTGAACATACAATGTGACCCCCTATCACATGTGTCACACATAAATGTGTGTGGCCCCCACAATGCAAGCAGACCATGACCACTGTGGCAATGGGGTCTAAGCCCCCATCATCACAGTGACCAAAAGGTAAGTGTGGGGTCCATAGCTGAAGCACACCTTGCACATTGTGGCAATGGGGTCTAAGCCCCCATCATCACAGTGACCAAAAGGTAAGTGTGGGGTCCATAGCTGAAGCACATTTTGCACATTGTGGCAATGGGGTCTAAGCCCCCATCATCACAGTGACCAAAAGGTAAGTGTGGGGTCCATAGCTGAAGCACATTTTGCACATTGTGGCAATGGGGTCTAAGCCCCCATCATCACAGTGACCAAAAGGTAAGTGTGGGGTCCATAGCTGAAGCACATTTTGCACATTGTGGCAATGGGGTCTAAGCCCCCATCATCACAGTGACCAAAAGGTAAGTGTGGGGTTCATAGCTGAAGCAAATTTTGCACATTGTGGCAATGGGGTCTAAGCCCCCATCATCACAGTGACCAAAAGGTAAGTGTGGGGTCCATAGCTGAAGGACCTTTTGAACATTGTGGCAATGGGGTCTAAGCCCCCATCATCACAGTGACCAAAAGGTAAGTGTTGACATAGAAAAAGCTGCAACTGCCAAACTGCATGTATGATTCCTGGTCACAGAACAACAAACACATCAGTGGCAAAGTAGTGCACGTGTCCCATAGCAACATAGATTGGGTGAGGCAAACAGTGCAGTGCAAATAAGACATACCTTTGGCCATGTGCAGACAAACATCACCCATGGGGGCTGACACTGTCAACATCCATCAATGACACAATGACAGAAGTGACCATCATAATGCAGACCCACATATTCGCACCAATGGGCACACAAATGTAGATACCCTGTGGAGACTGTAGATGTGAGGTGAACAAATAACATACCATGGCAGCAATGGGACACACAAACAATGATCATTGCGCTGACTGATGACCTAGGAGTCCCAGGGACAGCAGGTCAAACCCACCAAACAACATACAGCCAATAGCACACTAAAGATATGCCAATGCAGTGGTGCAGATGCACAAACAGGCAGACCCACACTGCACAACAAACACAACAGGTGAGGGGGGGCCAGTGTCCCCAGGCAACCACACAACACATGATGAGGCCTGAATACCAATTACACAGATGCACATACAGTGCCACACAAAAGTAACTCATGGATCCAAATCCCCTATGTGGGCAATCAGGCATTGTTAGATGAGAGGGAGCACAAATTACACATGTCACACAAGCATGTAGGAACTGCAACTAACACAGCAAGAGACAGACCCACCACAGCACTACCCCCAGGGACCCCATATTGTGCTGACCCTAGCCTGCATGATAATCCCACTGTGATGACAATGTCAGATGTCGTTCACACTGTGAAACCCAGCCATGTGTCCTGAGCAACTAACTACCATCACACCTACACAAGCTCCAACCAATCAGCACGGCCTGCCAGCCAAGGCCAATATGGAGGTAGGGGTCTGGCCGTGCAACAACTCACTTTTGCACACACTCAACACCACACACCCTGATCTCCTCCAATGTGCAGCAGTGAAGCTCACATGGACTGGTGACATTGCACATGCACCCATGACAATACCAGGGGTGGTGGTGGGAACCAAGGTGCAGAAACCCATCACACATGGCCAGTCAACAAGACTTGTCAATGTCTGACACACAGCACAGTATGCTGTACATGGGCATGATGTGAAATCCACCACAATCAATGGGATCCTGGCCATAGTCACACACCAATGAAGAAGCCAAGGTGACACACGAAGAACACGTACACAACTACCAACATTGCAGCTCTGACCCTGAGGAGTAGCATCAGTCACACACACAACGTGTCACAATCACTGTAAGCTAACACAAACTGTAAATCACATTACTCGTGTAAACAACAAGTGCCAAGGGGAATCCTGAATGTGTCCCATCTGCGATTGCCCACATCCCCAGCACTGACAACAAAGACAACCTGGGATGACAACCTCATGAACATTAGTTTGCCATGCACCCACATCACAGAGAAACCAGGTCCAAGATGCTGGATGAACACAGAACAACTCAGCAAGCATCAGAAACAGGAACATCCCTAGGGACACAGCCTGTGTAGGTAAAGGGAAGGGAACACGCACAGACATGCTTACTAGGCCTGGGCGGTAAATTCCGTTCCGCTCGCGGAATTTGCGGAATTTGGGTAATTTTGCGTTCCGCGGAGAACGCGGAATTGCCAAAAATTCCGCGATCCGCATCTTCGCGGAATTTTTTGCTTGTTCGCGCTTTCAAAATGCGTGTTCACGAGATATTTCTCCCCGAGCATGCAAACAGCATTCGCGAACAGGAAAAAAGCATCGCGAACGGGCGGAACAAGCAATTCCGCGTGTTCGCGGAACTTTTGCGTGCTCGCGGAGATTTTTTACCGTTTCACGGAGCTTTGCGTAGCGCGACTACGCAAATTCCGCCCACCCCTGATGCTTACACAACACAGGCCCACGCAATGTCACCAGATTACACACTGCCATGAGGGCACAACACTCCTGTGGAAGTTCCGCTGTGCCAAACCTTGTCTGTGCACGACCCAAACATGTCAGCAGAACACTCCGTCAGTGAGTCAACAACCACAACACACAGAAGGCTCTGCTCACATCAGCCTGGGTACGGGGGTGTCACGTCAGTCATCTTCACACACACCAAACACCTGTCAAGCAAGTTGCACTGTATGCACAAATGAGTCCTTCGACATTGATGTGCAAAACTGCATGTCCAGTGGAGCTGGGCACACAGTCAGGGAAATAGGAACATTGAACAGTGCTAAGCCCACCAGATGTGCATCAGTGTAAGACAAAGATGTTCATTTACAAATGCAAAAAGGACATCCCTGTGTCAAATGCTGAACATTACACCCTCAGACTGTAGCAAAGGATGCCATAGATCCAGAATACAACAGGACACATATCCCATGGACCACATGGAGTCCATCACTGCAACACTTCATCGTCCTGATGTGAACACTATTACAACTGCAAATGCAGGATGCTACTCATCCACATCATGTACATCAAAAGAAAACCCAAAAGTAAACAAAAAGAGGCTTTATTCAGCAAATGTCCGGGTAAAAACGGAAGTCCAAAAGAAACTAAGGCCAATGGCCAGTCCAAAATAACAGTACCAACGGGGTGAGAAGTGACAACTGGTCACACATTGCTTGCCTGCACTGGTACGGTTGGGGGACATCCCCCTTGGAGGGGCATACAAGGGGCAGGCCGGTCACCGCAGGGACAGGATCAGGGGATGGCAGAGTGAGGCAGTGAAGGGGTGGTGGGTGCAGGAGTGTCACCGGCAACTGCAGTGGAGGTGTCTGACTCAGGGGGGGCCGGCACCACTGTGGTACACAAGTCTGTTGGTGTGGGTGCCGCAACCACTGCAGTGGGCTTGACTGATGTAGTGGACTGGGTACCCACTGCAGTGCCCGAGTCAGACGTGGTGGTTGTGGACTCCACAGCAGTGCATGACTCCAAGGAAGTGGAAGGGTGGGCAGATGAGGTGGGCAGGACAGAGGGGGGACCTGGTCACAACAACAGTGCCACTAACAGGCAGAGCGTCTGGGTTGGGGGTGGAAGAGCAAGTGGCAGGGGGAGGGCCTAAGCAGTCTGGGGATGCGGTATCGGTGTGTGGGGGAACCTGGGGCAGGGTGTGGCGGGGGAACCTGTGCAGTGGTGGCCTGGGGGATGGAGGAGAGAGACTGGGCGCTGGAGCTGCGTGGTGGTGGTGGTGTGGTCTTGCTCTTCCTGCTCCGGGGGGACTTCCGAATGGGCTCCTGTGTCTGCCTGCGCCTGGGGGAGGGTATCCGGGGGCGAGGGGCACTCCTCTCTGTGTGGGTGGACTTCCTCTTCCCCTGGTGTGCTGGGTCAGCAGGAATGGTGGGGAAGAGGCCGAGGTCACACAGGAAGACCTGCTGTGTATGTGTGGTAGCAGGCAAGGCAAGGGAAGGGGTCTTGGAGGGAGAGGATTTGGAGGACTGCGGAGTGAATGTGGATGCCTGTGTGTGTGTGTGTTCCCCATCACCTGTGTCTGTGGTATCAGTCCCCTGAGGATGCTTGTGTGCACGTCTTGCCTTACTCTTGGGTGTGTCTGTGCTGCTTGTGTCTGTGTGTATGGATGACTGTGCAGGTGTGCATGTGCTTTGGACAGGTAGGGGGGCAGGAAGTGTGGATGGGGCAGAGGTGGGAGGGGTGAGGGACTGTTGGAGGAGGGACACTGCTGCTGTCAGGGAGGAGTCCATGGACCTATTGCTCCTCTGTAGGGCAGACATACCCGTCGAGATGCCCTCCATGAACGACACCAGCTGTGTCAACAGAGTGGTGTGTGCATGGAGGACACTCAGCATTGCTGTCTGCCCTACATGGAGCTGCCGAAGGAGGTACACAGACTCCTCACTCAGGGCAGCAGGGGACACAGGGGCAGGGGCTGCGGTGCCTGGCACGAAGGAGACACGCTCCCGAGCACGGGGGCCTCCATGGACCTCAGGAATGGGAGCCGATGGGAGGGCGGTGGTGGTGGTGGTGGTGGCGGGGCCAGACAGACTAGTTGGCCTTTGGTGGCTGCCGAGACCCGCCTCCACAAGGGAGTCATCCTCCGAGCTGCTGTGGTCCCCAGCTGAGGTGGATGGTGCTGAGGACTCCTCGGTGTGGCTCCCCTCGCCCTCCGTGCCACTGGGTCCCTCTGACCACTCGTCCGATGCTGACCCAGTCTGGCTCCGCTGCTCCTCCTGGTCCGTGGAGCTGTCCCCTCCTGTGGCCGTGGATGTATCTGCAAACAATTAGGGAAACAGACAAACATCAGTCACCTGCACTGACCGCACACACCACAGTAAGTACAGCACATTACAGAGCAAGCCCTGGCATCCTTAGTTGAACATTGCCTAAATTCCTCACACAGATTCGGGGAAGCCAATTGTCAGTCTGATGGTCAACCATGGGACTCACACCCCTCCTGCCCTTGCACCCATCTGTCTGGTGCCTGTCTGATGGTAAGACCCCAGTGTGGACACATGCACCACCTACACAGTTGTTGGACATTGCAGGGAACACGGTGAAGCATGTGAACATGCACACATCACATCTCTTGCCACTGAGTCAGTGCAGGTGTCCGGATAAAGGGATGGCCAGATTCTAATTAGAAATGCATGTGATGCATACCAGCACCAGACACCATGATGCACCCATGTCCGGATAGTCAATGCCACAATGGCACATGTACCTCCCCTGCAGGATCAGTCCCAGGAAGTTGAATGCCATGACAGAGGAATGCGTGCAAAGTCATACAGTACTGTCTCAAGTCACATGGCCATGGCAGCCAGACAACAACAGTCTGCACTGTGTCACAATCCGAGGGCATGGGGAATGCAAGTTATGTGACTGACAAGTGCACCTGTCCATCCCCCAGAAACCACATCATCTGTACTACTATTTGACCACGTCATACCAACTGGACATATGGGGGACATGAAACACAAGTCCCTGAACATGAGCACCTCACAGTGTGCTGTGAATGAAAATACAGCTTCCTGAAAGTCACAGTCGCAAACACCTGTGTGCACAGTCAAGTGATCAGACACCTATAAGTCACAGAAGTATCGTCTATCATGGTCACATCTCAGATGGCATGCTGAGCCCCAAACGATGAACATACCAGTAGTCCTGACAACGAAGACACAGCACAATGAGACAGAGGCAGACACCTGAGGGTACATTTCACTGATCACAACATGCCAGATGATACACGGGAGTGGGAGTACAGAGTGTATTGTATGCACTGGAGTAGGCATGACTGTCCAGCTCCACCTGTAAGAGGGATGAGACCTGGACAGTAGGCAGGTGGCTAAGCATGTGTGACACACTGGATACACATACTCCTGAGGCCCAAATATTGTTCCCACCAGCAGCATGGGTGTGTGCCACATTCCCCAGGGACATGTGGTGAGTCAGAGCAGCAAGCGGACCACATATCAAAGTTACACGCAGATCACATGTCAGAACTTAGGCACTGTGTAGGCAATTTACCCACCCATGAATCGCACAACATAGTCACGGGAACAAATGCTGTCCCCCACCTTGAGCAAAGCAAAATGCAATGACACAGTCCCCAAATGACACAGTTTCCTGACTATAAGGGCCACACATATGCGTATCAGAGGAGAAGTGGGCATGTAACAAATGAGGGACATGGGTCCTGGACCACATGACTGATGTACTGTGGAAGTTTAACCAGGCCAGAGGAGGGCACATAGCATGTCAGACAAAGTGCACAGTGCAGTCATGGACTCACCCCCTCCTTGCTGCTGTCTGTCCCTCAGCTGCCCATCCAGGTCAGGGAAGACCACCGCCAGGATCCGGAGCATGTGGGGGGTCAGGGTCTGGTGTCCGCCCCTCCTGCGAGGAGGCGACAGCTTCAGCTGGACCCTTGCGATCCTCCGGGTCCAGCCACGAAGGTCCTGCCACCTCTTTTGGCAGTTGCGGATCCTGCGCCTGTAGACCCCCACGGATCTTACTTTCCAGGCGATGGTCAGACAGATTTCCTGCTTCTGGTGGGCATCAACCTGTGAGGATGACAAAGTGAAAAGGCCATTACTACACATGCAACATATCCGTGCATCACACAGTTGGATATACATGTCTCAATTACAGGGGCATATGATGTACACAGGCAGTGCAACAATGGCTATGAACAGTTTGCCAGCAGTCACTACATGGTATCATTGCATGGGAAGTAAACCTAGTTGGAATGCACTGTTACTGCACTGTACCAGTTCAGTGCATGTAACTACACACTTTGGGGTGTGACAACTACTCAGTGGGCATGCTAGCCAGTGGTGTGCACAGTGAAAGTCCTGCTAGTCAGACAACATGCACAATTAGTGATGCAGTGGACAGCACACTCACCTGCTCCCCTGGTTTCCCATACAGCTTGCTGTACTGTGGAAGGAGGCTGTCCAGCAGGGCCTGGTTCTCCTCAAGGCTGAAGGCTGGGGCTCTCTCCACAGTACGTGCCATTGCAGGAGCCAGAGGATGCATAAACAGCAGCAGTGTTGGTGGCAGATGTCGTCCTGGAGCATGTAGTGCAGGCAAGTGAGCTCTCAGGGGAACAGCCAGCATTATATGTGTGCTGCAGAGGCAGATACTGTCCCATGTGTCCAAAGTGATAGGTCCAAGTCGTTTGCATCTTCTATATCTGACCAATCCATGGCATGGCAGCACTAATACACGCCCACAGCATCCTTCAAATCTTCAACTTCATGACACCCATGATTTTGCAACATTGTTGTGGCTGGCCAACTGAATTCACTGCATCAGACTCGTTGGAGCTTCGAAAACGCGTCCGATGCCATGCCAGGCCCCAGCTAATGTGTGCGCACCGATCGGTCCATTGCTGTACAACGCGTACCCGCGATACAACGCGTACCCGCTCACATTGAATGCAATGGGCCGGCCGGGCACACCGATCGGTCCATCGTTGTTCAACGCGTACCCGCGATACAACGCGTACCCACTCACATTGAATGCAATGGGCCGGCCGGGCACACCGATCGGTCCATTGCTGTTCAACGCATACCCGCGATACAACGCGTACCCGCTCACATTGAATGCAATGGGCCGGCCGGGCACACCGATCGGTCCATTGCTGTTCAACGCGTACCCGCGATACAATGCGTACCCGCGATACAACGCGTACACGCTCACATTGAATGCAATGGGCCGGCCGGGCACACCGATCGGTCCATTGCTGTTCAACGCGTACCCGCGTTACAACGCGTACCCGCTCACATTGAATGCAATGGGCCGGCCGGGCACACCGATCGGTCCATTGCTGTTCAACGCGTACCCACGATACAATGCGTACCCGCTCACATTGAATGCAATGGGCCGGCCGGGCACACCGATCGGTCCATTGCTGTTCAATGCGTACCCGCGATACAACGCGTACCCGCTCACATTGAATGCAATGGGCCGGCCGGGCACACCGATCGGTCCATTGCTGTACAACGCGTACCCGCTCACATTGAATGCAATGGGCCGGCCGGGCACACCGATCGGTCCATTGCTGTTCAACGCGTACCCGCATTACAACGCGTACCCGCTCACATTGAATGCAATGGGCCGGCCGGGCACACCGATCGGTCCATTGCTGTTCAACGCGTACCCGCAATACAACGTGTACCCACTCACATTGAATGCAATGGGCCGGCCGGGCACACTGATCGGTCCATTGCTGTTCAATGCGTACCCGCGATACAACGCGTACCCGCTCACATTGAATGCAATGGGCCGGCCGGGCACACAGATCGGTCCATTGAGGTTCAACGGGTACCCGCTCTCATTGAATGCAATGGGCCAGCCGGGCACACCGATCGGTCCATTGCTGTTCAACGCGTACCCGCTCACATTGAATGCAATGGGCCGGCCGGGCACACCGATCGGTCCATTGCTGTTCAACGCGTACCAGCGTTACAACGCGTACCCGCTCACATTGAATGCAATGGGCCGGCCGGGCACACCGATCGGTCCATTGCTGTTCAACGCGTACCCGCGATACAACGCGTACCCGCTCACATTGAATGCAATGGGCCGGCCGGGCACACCGATCGGTCCATTGCTGTTCAACGCGTACCCGCGATACAACGCGTACCCGCTCACATTGAATGCAATGGCCCGGCCGGGCACACCGATCGCGCCATTGCTGTTCAACGCGTACCCGCTCACATTGAATGCAATGGGCCGGCCGGGCACACCGATCAGTCCATTGCTGTTCAACGCGTACCCGCTCACATTGAATGCAATGGGCCGGCCGGGCACACCGATCGGTGCATTGCTGTTCAACGCGTACCCGCGTTACAACGCGTACCCGCTCACATTGAATGCAATGGGCCGGGCACAGCGATCGGTCCATTGCTGTTCAACGCGTACCCGCGATACAACGCGTACCCGCTCACATTGAATGCAATGGGCCGGCCGGGCACACCGATCGGTCCACTGCTGTTCAACGCATTACCCGCTCACATTGAATGCAATGGGCCAGCCGGGCACACCGATTGGTCCATTGCTGTTCAACGCGTACCCGCGATACAATGCGTACCCGCTCTCATTGAATGCAATGGGCCGGCCGGGCACACAGATCGGTCCATTGCAGTTCAACGCGTACCTGCTCACATTGAATGCAATGGGCCGGCCGGGCACACCGATCGGTCCATTGCTGTACAACGCGTCCCTGGACAAGTCACTGGCATATGTCACCATGCCTGTCACAGGTGAACATATGCCAGCCACATATACTTCCCAGGGAGTGAGGGTCACACCTACACCACCACAGCCTGTCCACACTGTATCCTAAGGCATGTAAGGCTGCATTACCTATTCCGTGTATGGGGGTGAACATGTTGTTCTGTGGGTGTCACTTCGGGGCAGCCACTCCAAGGCTGTGCACGTGTTCATGGGGACAGGATCCTTGGTGTGTCGTGCACATGACCACTGTGATGTGCAACTGTTCATTCCTGAGCATGTGGCATGGTCACATTTCACGGTGGTGTATGTGTATGTCATGTCACATACCCCCTGAGTCCCATGTGGGACGGTATGTACGTCCCAGGGTGACCCATTGGCACAATAGTGATGGTCCTCCACAGTCTGTGTGCATGTTGTGTTTACAATGTCTCTGATTCCATGTGCACAATGGGAGACAGTCTCCACATCCACGTTGTTTGTGCATGAACTTTGATGTTGTGCGTGTGTGTGTCACAGACGTCCATGTCTGTCCTGACGAGGCAACAGGGACCACTACCTGTGGGGGTCATGGTTGTTTTGCTGTGGTGTATTCATGATGCACCATGTCATGCCAGCGTCCATGTGGCAATACAGGGTCCCTGGGAATCTACCTGTCGATGAGCTGTGATGCCTGGGGCACATCTGTCCACACATGTCACTGTGGGGTGTATTTGGAACGTGGCAGCAGTAGATGGGAACTGTGACACAGCCTCATGATATCCCATGGCACAACATGGGACTTGTTGATGCCACTTGTTGAACTGTGATGTTAGATGTTGGCCATGTAGGTGCCATACATGTCCTTACGGAACTGCACACATCATGTACTTGTGTCTCATAATGATGTATCATGTGATATTGTGTATGGTCAATGCCACATATGTGGGGTGACTGACATTATTTCTTTGTTCACCTATGCACTGCAGGGCACCAGCTGTCCATAGACCATTCCCTGACCTTGCATCCATGGTGGAACGGGACTGCATCCGACGGTACCGCTTCACCAGGCCGCTGTATGAGGAATTGACGGTGCGCTTGGCCCCACATTTGCAACCTGGCCGGACATACCCCACAGCGCTGACCCCCAAGGTGAAGGTGATGGCAGCCCTACACTTCTTTGCCACCGGTACCTTTCAACACACTGTGGCGTCTGCTGGTGGGATGTCACAGACCATGTTCAGCCGTGTGCTCCGCAATGTTTTGGAGGCTATGTTGAGATACCTGAACCAGTACATCTATTTCCCTAGACCTCAACAACTCACTGACGTGAAGAGTGACTTCTATGCCCTGGGGAGGATGCCGCATGTCATTGGCTCCATTGATGGGACACATGTGGCTTTGATACCACCACAGGCACATGAGCAGGCATACAGGAACCGCAAACATTACCATTCGGTCAATGCACTGGTGGTATGTCTTGCTGATATGAGCATCTCACACATGTGTGCCCGTTTCCCCGGTTCTGCACATGATGCCTACGTGATGAGGAGTAGTCGCATCCCGAGGATGATGTCACAGATGCGGAACCAGCGTGCCTGGCTTGTCGGTGTGTACTGACTTTGTACCATTGTGTGTGTTCTGCGATGTAGTATTCCACCCTCTTTTCCAAATCAGCTAATGTGCAATTGTCCATATGTAGGTGACTCCGGATACCCCAACATGCCGTGGTTGCTGACGCCCCTCAGGAACCCTGTGACACCAGCCCAGATGCGCTACAATGAGGCACATGGTCGGACCAGGAGAGTCATTGAGCGGACATTTTGTCTCCTGAAGAGCTGCTTCCGCTGCCTGGACAAGACAGGAGGGGCCCTCCCATATGCCCCAGCAAAGGTGTGCAAGATTGTCATCGTCTGCTGCATGCTACACAACCTGGCTGTGCGGAAGGAGTTGCCTCTCATCCTGGATGACGATGACCAACATCCGCCACCTGTGGAGGATCCTGGCCTGGACCACGATGCCAGTGATGATGATGATGATGATGGTGATGTCCGCACACAGCTCATCACCAACTTCTTCAGCTGAATGTGAGTATCCGGAGATGTCATGTCAATGATGTGAGTATGCATGATATGTGTTGGTGGTGCTCTGGTGCTGTTTGAGTGTGGCCATGTGCTACATGACTGTATGCGTGTAGCGATGTGTCCTTACAGGTAGTCTGTACTCCCCAACAGTGTTGACATGCTAACTTGGTTCTGGGTGGGTATCTTGTGACATGTATTGGGCATGAGTATTGCAGTTCTGTCCTGTTCTTCAGTGCTTTTGACTGTGTGTCATTTCTGTCCTTCACATGGTACTTTCAGAGTTGTTTGGTCAACTGTGATCCCCCAACACCGTGATTAAACTTCCAGGGTGGTAGCTGTCATGTCCCTACAGGTGATGTGCGCCACACCCATGGACTTCCTTCCTTCTACACTTGTTGACTGTGTGCCCACTGCCAGGTGGGATTACCTTGCATCTGTAGTGGTTACAACATGTTGCAAATGTGTAATAAACCTGTGCTTCACTTTGTGATGTGCGTTGTCTGTGGTCACACATCTGACTGACATTTGCTTACTGCACCAGTGGGCTAGTTGACAAAGACTGTGAATAGGTGTTGTGTCTGTGCATTGCACCGTATTTCCTGGCAACATCAGTGTAGGCGATGAGTCAGGTGGCCTTGGTGTGTATATGTTGTGTAGCCCTGGTGGTGTGTCTCCCTCATATGTGTCACGTTGCCATGACTCACATGCCTGTGTTGTACTTGCTGTAGCAGTTAGCATGCACAGTGTAATTTCACAGGTCATCATCTCCATGACAGAAACCACGTTGGAATCACAACAGAGGCAGGTATGGTGTATTAGTGTGTTTATTGTCATACATGTGTGAGTATAGTGCACAGGATGGTGGGTGCTGTACATTGTGATTGTAATCCAAAGTTCCTAGATGATTTGGAAGTCCTGGTAGCAGAAATGTCCTGAGTAAAGTCCACAGTCATCTGATACATTGGTCCAACTTGTACTCCCCATGTCATGTGGGGGAGTTGTGTTGCATTCAACAGGGTGAACAATTTGCGCACAAAGGTGATTATCCAGAACAGGTTTTGGCTTCCTGGGGGTTGCGCATGGCCATCGACCTCTCAGTTGCCCTTCCTCGGATGACCCCTCTTCTTTGGGGGGACCCTCAAGTGCAGGCTGCTGCGATGCAGGGGACTCTCCGCCAGAGTCATCCTCCCTCCCTGTGGCAGTTGCAGTTGTTTCAGCACCAGATGTTGTGGGCACACAGGGAGGTGTTGACATGTTGCTGCTCATCTGGCGGAGGCATTGTAATATGTCCCTATGCACCGCCGTCATCTCTTGCAGTGTGTCCCACTTGGACTCCATGCGGGACATGTGTAAGTCCAAGCGGGCATGATGGGCAGCCTGCTGCTGTTGTATGTCCCTGAGGATCCCCGCTACCTGGCTGAGCTCTCCGGTGCTGGTCTGGTACGCATCGGCTATGCGTACCAGTTGTGGGTCATCCTGCAGTCCAGACCCCTCTGCGAGCAGCAACCTATGTCTACCACCCCTCCCACCACCCCTGGCGACACGTGCAGTACCTGAGGTGGCACGCACAGGTGACCCTGGGCCCCCTTGGGGGTTGTTGGTGGTGTTGGTGTCCATAGCCCCACGTTGGGCAAGGGTCCGTGTGCTGGTGGTGGTGGTGGTCCTTGGTCTGTCCGTGTCGGCAGGGGTGGTTTGTGTGTTGTCAGTCGTTGGAGGGGTGGGTGCAGGGGGTGCAGCTGGTGGTCCTGCTGGTGCTGCATGATGACTCGCTCCGGAGGTGCCAGGTAGGTCTTCGTCATCCGAGGAGGGCAGAGGCTGTTCCACACCAGTGAGCTCCGTTTCCCCTGGATCCTGGGACAGGGACTCCTCAGCGTCTGCTGCTGTGTCCCCATCATCACCTGTTTTTGGGAGACACACACAATGTATGTTATGTTTCTGCAGGCATCAATGGTTGACACACCTGACAGTTGTGACTGTACCTCTGGATGCGGGCCTGTACATTGCATTGTCCTAAGTTGTCACAGTCAGAGGTTGATATTGGTGTAGCACATTGTCCTGCATACTTTGAGCATTTCAATTTGAATGTTGGGGTGTGTACATGGTCTGCATTGGTTGTATTTGGTTGACATCCGGCCCTCCTTCTCCCCCAGCCCAGTTATCCCACCATGAAGCATGCCACCCTTGCAGTGGGTTCAGGTTGACTCTCAGGATGTCAGTGAGTGGTGTCCTGTTGTTGGTGGTGCCCAGTTCCCAGCAGGGCCTTGTGCTCCCCACAGCAGTACCCAGTGTCAGCCATCTTGTCAGTTCTTTTCCACTCCCTGTGATGTGCGCATGGTTCAGGGTGGTGTTGATGGGACAGTTGTGGGGGTGACCAATATCTGTGACTGCCACTCCCATCATGCTATTGCCTCCACCCCCTTCCCAGCATGCCCATGCTTCCTTCCTTTGACTCTGCTTCCCTGTGGGGTTGTGTGCCTGTGCTGACAAGATGGCTGACAGTGTTATCATGGGGTTAGTTTTGCTATAAGTCCCATGTGTGTCCCTGTGCTTCACACAGCATGACCCAGGGTTGTGGTTCTTTGTGGGATATTTGATTAGAGTGTGAGGCAATGCATTCTCCCAGGTGAGTTGTGTGGAGTTTGTGTTAGGGGTGTGTGTGAGTGGAGCTGCTGGTAACTATGGTCAGTGCTGTCAGTCCTCCTTCCCACCCAGCCAGATATCCCACCATGGAACGTGCTTCCATTGCAGGGAGTGCAAGTTGTCTTTCAGGATGTCAGTCAGTGGTGTCCTGCTGTTGGTTGGTGCACAGTTCCCAGCAGGGCCTTGTGCTCCCCACAGCAGTACCCAGTGTCAGCCATCTTGTCAGTTCTTTGCCACTCCCTGTGATGTGCGCATGGTTCAGGGTGGTGTCGATGGGACAGTTGTGAGGGTGAACAATATCTGTGACTACCACTCCCATCATGCTATTGCTTCCACCCCCCTTCCCAGCATGCCCATACTTCCTTCCTTTTGAGTGTACTTCACTGTGTGTGAGTGTGACAGCAATGGCAAGATGGCTGACAGCGGTGTCCTGCTGTTGGTTGGTGCCCAGTTCCCAGCAGGGCCTTGTGCTCCCCACAACATAGCACCAGTGTCAGACATCTTTGATGTGGCTTTTCACTACCTGGTAGGTGTGCATGCTTTAGTGTGAGCTTGCTGGGCCATGCGGGTGGGGGATGTTGAGCTGTGACTACCACTCCCATCATGCTATTGCCTCCACCACTCTTCCCAGCATGCCCATACTTCCTTCCTTTTGAGTGTACTTCACTGTGTGTGAGTGTGACAGCAATGGCAAGATGGCTGACAGTGGTGTCCTGCTGTTGGTTGGTGCCCAGTTCCCAGCAGGGCCTTGTGCTCCCCACGACTGAGCACCAGTGTCAGACATCTTTGATGTGGCTTTTGACTCCCTGTGAGGTGTGCATGCTTGGGTGTGATCTTGCTGGGCCATGTGGGTGGGGGATGTTGGGCTGTGACTACCGCTCCCATCATGCTATTGCCTCCACCCCCTTCCCAGCATGCCCATGCTTCCTTCCTTTTGACTCTGCTTCCCTGTGGGGTTGTGTGCCTGTGCTGACAAGATGGCTGACAGTGTTATCCTGGGGTTAGTTTTGCTACAAGTCCCATGTGTGTCCCTGTGCTTCACACAGCATGACCCAGGGTTGTGGTTCTTTGTGGGATATTTGATTAGAGTGTGAGGCAATGCATTCTCCCAGGTGAGTTGTGTGGAGTATTGTGTTAGGGGTGTGTGTGAGTGGAGCTGCTGGTAACTATGGTCAGTGCTGTCAGTCCTCCTTCCCACCCAGCCAGATTTTCCACCATGGAACGTGCTTCCGTTGCAGGGAGTGCAAGTTGTCTTTCAGGATGTCAGTCAGTGGTGTCCTGCTGTTGGTTGGTGCACAGTTCCCAGCAGGGCCTTGTGCTCCCCACAGCAGTACCCAGTGTCAGCCATCTTGTCAGTTGTTTTCCACTCCCTGTGATGTGAGCATGGTTCATGGTGGTGTTGATGTGCGCATTGTGAGGGTGGGCAATATCTGTGACTACCACTCCCATGATGCTATTGGCTACACTGACTTGCCCAGCATACACAGGATTCCTTCCTTTCAGTGGGCTTCACTGTGAGGTGGTGTTGTAGTGGTGGCTACATGTCTGGATATGTTTGTTAGTTATATTTGTGCCACTGCCTAGCTGTAGTTGTAGTTGTGTTTGTACATGTGATTACACAGTTACATATCACTATGAGATGGCATGTTTTGTGTTTATCTGACTGACATACACATTTTGGGATGATTCTGTTTTGGTTGCTGTGGATTTGCTAAGGGTGCATGGTTTGACTCTCCCCTTGACAGTGATGTGTGTGTATTGTCGCACAATATTGTGTACATTTGTTGTGTACTCACCAGGCTCTGGGATGTTTTCTAGTCCATATACGCTCACTGGTGGTAGGATGGCCCGCACCTTCTCCTCCCAGGGCCTGAGGTATACTGGTTTGGCAGGAGGGCCACTGCCGGTGTGTTGGCTCAAGAGGTAGTCCTTCTTCAACAGCTACCTGACCCTCCTGCGCACGTCATACCACCTGTTCTGGATGTCTCCCTTTGTGCGCAAACATGGTGATTGTGCGTTCACCCTGTCGACAATCCTCTCCCACATCTTGGTTTTCTGCGACATGGGTGTCTGTTGGACCAGTGTACCAAACAGCTGTGGCTCTACCCTGAGGATCTCATCTACCAGGACTTCCAATTCACTATCTAGGAACTTTTGATTCTTCTTTGGGGGCATGGTGATGGGTGGTGATGGTGAGTGATGTGTGTGTTGGTGTGCAAGTGAGGGTGTGTGAGTGTGTGTGAGTGTGTGCTTTGCTGGGTGTATGTGAGGGTGCTATTTGTTGAGGTGCTGCTGGTGTGTGGCTTGTGTGATGGATGAGCTGTGAGTGTGTGTGTGGTTGCTGTCTGTTGGTGTTGAGTGCTGGCAGGTAATTTGAATTTGCAAAGGATCATGGTAGGGATTTGTGTCCTTTATATGGGTGGAGTTGTGGGTGTGTCTTTGTTCCCTGTTCCCCCCCCAGTATTTATTGGCTTTGTAATTGCTTGTTTGGCCTTTTTTTGTGTGTTTTTTCCTTAGTACTTTTTGTGCATGTAGGAGAAGTTCTTCTGACCGAGTCGGACCCTGCAGTTGTCTCGTGCGAGCTTCTCCGTTCGTTCACGCTGTGTTTGTGCTGTTTTCTGTGCTGCGTACGCGTCGGTCGCGGTGTATTGGGTTGCTTCGGCTCGCAGTTTTGTATGCGTGTCGGTCGTACGGCTTGGGCTCCGTGCGACTCGGTCGTGTTTTCCACGCGTTGCATCGTACTTGGTGGGTCGGAGTTCGCGGGTACGTTTCGTTCGGGATTCTTCCTGGTGCGTGTCGGTCGGTTCGATTCGCGTGGTTTTCCGGCCAGATAGCTGTTTTCCGCGCGGTTCGGTCGTTCGGCTTGTGTTCCGTACGTGTCGGTCGGATTTTGCATGCTTCTCATCGTACTTTGCGGGTCGGGCTGCACCGGTACGTGTCGGTCGGAATGAATTCCGGCTCTGAGTCGGTCGGTACGTTTTCCGGCCCGAATCGGAATCGGCCCCTATGTCTCTCTCAACAGTACAGTGTGTACACCCTTGCAGCGACTGTGTAACTATTGTCAATAAGTAAGGAATATAACTACAACTTTCTACCGCCCTCCACTGCTGCTGGCTCACCTACCCCTGCAGCAGCTGCTGCATCTGCTCCCTCCTGGCTGGCATTGCCTGCCCCGCCGCTGGCCCCGGCACTGGTGGTCGGTATGCCTAGAAAAAATATTAACCATTTTTAGATGCCATATACGCTTCCCCATATTTATTTTTTTTCTCTAGCAAGATTGATAAAATACAATACATACATACATATACCACATACATCACTAGCACAAATCGGGTACTAGAGTAGAGTAGACAGTAGTATGTCCTATCCTATCAAAAATAGTAAAATATCTGGTTTGGCAATTGTCGAAAAGCCTCTCGAGATTAAGAAGAGGACAACCCAAAGGACTGGACTCAGTGGCTAGAGCTATTGGTGAATCTGAGTTTTAAAACTTTTAAAAATAAAGAGTGGCCAACTGGGCAAGCTGCGGACAGACTAATAGTAGTACAAAGTCAGAGGCAGTTAGATTGATGTAAAAAAAAAATTGACTCTAGAAAAAAATATAACTAAGTAGGTAGGTAATGCAGGGATAACAAGAATTTAGAAACAGATAGATCGAAATGGATTTGGTAAAAAAAAGAATTAGGAAACTGAAATAATAGTTCGAAAAAAATAAGGTGCATTAAAAGTTAGGGAAATATAATTATTAATATTAACAACAGGAGGACTTACTGGGGCCGGCAGCAGAGCCCTCAGTAGAGGAGCGATCCTGGCCCTGGGAGGCATCTCCAGCTCCGAGTCCCACCTCAGACGACCCCGTCGTCTTCTTGCCCCTGGATGCTGATCATGTAAGATATAATCATTGATTAGTGTGTAAAACAAATAAAATATTTTTAAAAAACGCTCTAAAAACATTTTTGGTCTGGAAACAACAATTGCAATAAAATTGACCTGTCTAATCTGATCCACTAGTAGTAGTATCACGAGCCATCTAGTTATTATTTATTAAGCCATTTTTCCATTGCTATTCCAGAATCCTAAACCTGTAAGTAAGTACCACCTAGTCTAGCCCGCCTATTCCAGAGACATTGGAAATTAATTCAATTCATTGTCAAAAAATATATTTGCTTCTTCTAAGTTTCAATCTCATTCGAAATCATCAATGAATCAACCCCCTTTGACGGACCAATTGTTCACTAAGTCTGCCTTTCCATTTTTTTTAGTCCTCAAAAATGCATAGATGGACGCATGCATATTGCATACACCAAATTGTTGGTTGGTTGCTGCTGATGTGCTAATGAGTTGCTAAAATACTCACTCACTAAAAAACTACAAAAGGTTCTACTAAGGACTGGAGTCAGCAGCACGTTCGGAAAACGCTTCTCGCCACGGACCGCTAAAAATTTACCAACTAATACTAAGTAACTAAACTACCTACCTACCACCACTATCTTAGTGACAAGACAAAGGAAAGGTGTGTCTATAGCATTACCTAACTTAAGTTTTCTAAATTCTCTTACATAATCAGCCCAACCGAGGGAAAAGTTACAAACAAGTAAGATTAGTAGTGCCGAGCACCTGTCTAGTGTCAAGAAGAATAACAATCACATAATATAAGATTTTTAAACGAAACTTACCTTCATGTAAGCAGCAGAATTCTTGCTATTTGGGAAAAAAATAATATTCGCAATAACACAGAACAGAACACACAATACTACTATAATTAGCTACTCACCAAGCCACACGACCTCAACACCTAGCAGGTCCAGCAGGTCCTGCTCCCGGTCCAAGATGTCGGACCACCGGTGAGTCAGCTGGCTGTGGGTGCGCCGGACCTCAGAGCAGTGAAACACTGTTCGGCGCACCCTCGCCCACCGGCAGTGACGCTAATGGGTAGCATAGCCGGAGCCAGGCCTGCCGCCTGCTGCCAAGGTTAAGGGGAGGTGGCGCTGTACAAAAAAAACAAGGGCGGCCACCTCCACTTCGAAGGATAGGGCCCGGGGCTGCACCCCTTCCAGGTGCCGTCTTCCGCAAGGGTCTTGGCCACACTAGCCGTGGCCTTTCCCTTCTGGCTAGCCTTAGCCATGGTTCTGGTGATGCGGGGCGGAAAAGAAAATGTAGAAGTAAAAAATAAAGTCAGGAGAAGAAGTAGGAAAGTAAAAAAAAATAAAAAGCAAGTAATAGAAAAACATTACAAAAACACAGTAAAAGTAGAAATAAAACACAAAATACACACTTAGGGAGAGAGAAGGATAGATAATAAATAAAAAAGATCTGAAAAACTGTGTAAGAAACAAAGGATTGAAAAGATTGGAGAGGGATGAAAAACAGGCCCCAGAACCATGCAAAGAGTAGAAAAACAAGATGGCCGCGCCCATTGGCGACCGCGTGGTGAAGTTTGCGTGATATTTTCCCCCGAACAAGCAATCCACATTGCCGAACGTCAGAAACGTCTTGCGAGCCTGCGGGACAAGCAACTCCGCATGCTCGCGGAACTCCGCGTAGCGTTGTGGAGTTTTTTTACCGCTTCGCGTAGGTTCGCGTAGCGTGGCTACGCAAACTCCGCCCAGGCTTAGTTTATATCTTTCAGTAGTCTTGTAATACATTACAAAAACAGTTTAAATTACATAAATAATTACTTCCAAAAAGCAGGTAAAATGATGCAAAAACAAATTAGAAAGTATACATGAAAATACCAAACATTCAACATAACACAGTAGAGAGGGAAATGTTAAATTAACCATTTCGAAGCCTAGCAGAGTTCTGAAAATTAAACAACTTAGAAGGATAAGTAGCATTAGTCTTCATTTAAATATTCGAATGTACATTTATTAAAAAAACTACTTATATTCAGCATACAATATAACATACATTCAAATTTTTAAGTAAAAAAACTTTGATTTGTGAAACGAATAACATAAATTCAATAAAATAGCATGAAAATGACAACATTCAATTTATTTTTTAAGTTTAAGCTTTTGAGAACAGCAAGAAACAGCAATTCAGTAATTTGCGTAAGTTATGGGAACAAGAACTAGAACAAGGGTAATAAGCATGAAATAAAATACATGAAAGTAAAATTGTTAAAAAATGGACATAAATGTAAATAAATATGCACTCTATGCTGTAAGAAATATGGAAATGTAGAAGAAGCATGGGGGCAGCAAGGGGAAGGAACGAAATACATATCTATATTGTACAAGATAGAAAAATTATATTAATAAAAGTGCAGACATTGTAAAGAGGAGAGAAAAGGTAAAACAATACATATGTATAATAATTACATTATATAAATCATCTCATCCAATAATATAAATATACAAAGGCAGTTGGGTAAATTCAGGGTGGTTTCCTCACTTCATCAAAGACAGTAATAATGTTATTAACAGATGAGGAGGATAAATATGTAGTTAGTGGAAGCCATAAAAGATCTCTCTTTATGGCTAATGATATAGGAGATACATAGTTGGTGATGAGTCTATGGTGAATACAAATGGCATCCCACCAGGACCTAAAAGTAACGTTATGCGCGTGTTTCCAATTGGACATTATTAAGTGAAAAGTAACAGCCAACAATAAATCTATCAGCTTATAGCAAGGGATTAAGTGAAGATCAGTTAAAGAGAAAAGGTAAACAACTTTAAATATCTTGTTGATTTGGTGCCAAACACATTTACAAAAACTAGAGAATAGAAGGACATTCAAAGAACAAATGTTTTAAATCAGCAGTTGAGCATGAGCAGGACCATCAAGATGCAGTTGGAGAAAAGAATTTTAGAGTCATGGTGGTAAACAGCAAACAATGATAAACAAAGTAAAGGGTTTGCATAGTGTTTACAGCCCATGTAGTTTTATGAAGCTTAAGCCACAACGTGTCCCATAAGGCAGTAGATCAACATTATTTTTATTTGTAGATTTAATATGGCGTGGCTTATCACCCATGAGGGTATCCAAGCATTGTCCAGAGGCCCGGCAGATTAGGTGCCAGATGTCCAACTCTATTTTGCATGCGCAAACGGGTTTGAGACCCGTTTGCGCATGCTAAATGTGAAAGGGCTATGTACAATTTCTAAATAGCGAGTGGCAATTTATTTGCGACTCGCTATTTAGGAATTGCAAGTCACTATTAGGAAGGACCCCTTCCCCTTTGCACATGCAGGGGAAAATATTTTATAAGGGCAGGCAGTGGTCCCAAAGCTATAGGCCCTCTACATGTTGAGGGAAGTGGTGGTAGACATATCCAGAAGTTTTGGGAGCCAAGATTGAAAACAGACCGCTGGATCAGAGTCTTCTGTGTTTTCAGGCGTCCATATATGGGGAAGTTATTCCTGCGATTTTGGTTTCCAACTGCAGATGAGAAATACTTGTAGCTGCAAGTTGAAGGCTATCTGTTTTTTGCTCTACTAGTAAAGATCGTGACTCCAATGAAGACCATTTATCGTGTAAATGCTGCAATGTCTTGGTAGTCTCTTCCATAAAGGGTTTCAGTGCATGAATTTCCTCAATGATCACATCCATAGAAGCCAGTGACGATCTTATCAGAGAACAGGGGTCTTTTATTTGACCACTTCGGCATCTTACCTAATGAAGAAGTTTTCAGGATCGTACCTGAGTGGGATTCAGGTTTCTGTGAATTAGTTTCATCGATATCATACCATAGTACAGTCACAGTCTGAGAATATAGTGGTATTGGGGGTACCAGAAAGTTTAAGGTTCCTTGTTTTCCCCATATAAGAGGAAAACCGAAAAAAGGGGAATGAACCAGCCAATTATTGAGTTCCCACAAGCACGTGTGGCAGGAACATTAGTAGAGCACACTGAAGTCACAAAAGGCGTGTGAGGAACTTACATACAAACACTGAGGTGAGATAATTTATGAAAAGCAAAAAATTTGATGAGTAATATCAATTTCAATTTCAAGAACTTTATTCGGCGAGTAGAAACTGCCATAAAAGTACATACAATTCCATAACAATTCAAGCAGTATAATTCATAGAACAATAAATCCTTGAATATATCATCACATAACATATACAATTATAAGCCCTGGACAGAATCTAACACCATACGTTTCCTTAAATAAATAGTTTTAAAAATAAAAAGGCCAACACTAAAACACACAAATTGATTATTTAGTGTGAGCAGAAATGTCAGTGCATCTTTATAGTTTCTTATATTCTGCATAATAAAAAGGGGTTTCAAATATTGACATCGCAACTCCTTATAAAACTTACAGAATAAAATAAAGTGCTGTGTGCTTTGCTTACTCACTCCATTACAGGGACCATGGGGCTTTGTCAGCGGTATAAGCATTTATCCTTGGAAATGCAACCAAATGATGTACCATACCAAATCTAAGTCTTATTAGGACATATCAATGTTGTTTGTTTTTAACAAACATCAAATACACCTGACACCCCTCCCTCTCCTCCAGGGACATATACATAACAACCATCATTTTCTTTGACACTACACAAAGTCTTGCTTCAGACCTATGCAGAAAAGAAATTGCCTTAATGTGACTCTTGATTAATGCTAAAACCTGGGTTAACTTCTCCACATCTGCCAAATTAAACATAGAATGAAAAGTGGAAACTTTATAGGCCAGCCATGGAATGCGAAAAGCATAATCCAGTTTTAAACAATCAAATATAATCAGTTTGGTAAAGCTAGTTCCTTCTTTCACCCAGATGGAGAGCCAAAGCTACAATGGTTTCATTAAGAGAAGATCCTCCAAATAAAACAGTCCCACCTCTTGATGCACAATCAGGGATGGGAATACAACAGGCAAACACAGCAGCCATTTTAAAAAGGTGTCTTCTTCGACTTGAAGAGATTTGCTAGGAGTGTACCCTCACAGTCCGGCCCCAAATATGGCAGCAGGTAATAGTTTAGCCTTGTAAATCTCAATCATTTCTTTTACAGGGCTCTGACCCCTTTTAGATGAAAAATTGAAAATCCCCTCAGAATTCCTGCTCATTTTAAGTTTAGCAATTGCAATCTGTTGCGCCCATATTCCATTACTTGTTAACTGGACCCTCAGATAGCAAAATGTATTCACTCTGATGATTACAGAGCCTTCGATATAAAAGGCCCTACATTTATTTGGTTGTTCCCCGCATATCATTGTGAAAGTCTTTGCTTTATTGATTAGCATAATTTTAGGTACCATGAACTCCTCGAAGGCTACCATCAATTTCTGCAATCCATTGGGGGTCCTTGATATTATTATAGCATCATTGGTGTTTAACAATGCTGGAATAAGGCACCTAGAAATGAGGGATACATCTGCTTGAAGTGCCTGCAAGGCTTCGTCTACTCCATCGATAAAAAGGGAAAACAATAAGGGAGCTAGTACGCATCTGTGTCTAATACCGTTTCCTACACTAAAATCAGGTGAACATTTACCCCCTGGACCGTAACAGACTTTGCTCGATAGATTCTCATAAAGGTGAGCCAAGAAACAAATAATCGCCTTCTGAGCATCTAGGCTAGTCAGGGTTGACCATAGGATACCATGATTGACTAGGTTGAATGCACTGCTAAGATCTACAAAGCACAGCTACAAAGACCCCGGCTTAGCCCTGATATATTTCCCTATTAAAATGTCTAAATTAACACATTGTTCCGTTGTCCCCAGGCCCCTCCTCAACCCATATTGGGCTGGTGAAAGAATAGTATTCTTCCATGCCCATTCCTCCAGTCTCTTTAACAAAACCCTGCTCATCAATTTTACAGAAGAGTCCAGGGGGCAAATGGAGCGGTAGCATTTAGGATCCAATTTGTGACCTTTTTTAAAAATGGAGATGATTATTGACACAGACCAAGACTGGGGAATTGTACTTTCAGCAGCTGAGTTAAATACTATAGTTAAAAAAGGCCCCATAGTTCTTTGGATGCCTTACAAACATCTACTGGGACCCTATTAGGTCCAGGGTCCCTTCCATTAGCACTAGAATTTATATCGCAAATGATTTCTTCAATAGAAATGTTCAGTGGCATTGGATGCCAACTGCAGGTTCGTTCAGTCCCCATTTCTCTGCCCCGTTTAAAATATCAATAATAAATGTGGAAAAATGTTCACACAAGCTACAAAAGAGTTAAGCTCTGGGATCTTATCAGATTTCAGTAAAATGGCGTTAATCGTATCACAAAACAGCTGTCTCGGCAGCTCATCTCAAATTGGACCATGCCTCTTCTTGTAAAAAACTTTTCCTGTCAGCAATTACCTCCTTATCATTGTTGCAGAGAGTCTTTATTAACATGGTATCTCTAGGTGAGCTATATAAAGCCTCTCTCAGTTGTTGAGCGGTCGGAGTGCATAGTGGATCAAACCATCCCCCATGTCTGGGGCTTCTTGTCAGGAGGATATTAGCTCAACCGGGAATGCTTTTAAAACTATAAAGCATATGTTCCTTGATTACCACCTCCCCAGGCAATAGCTAATTTCCTCTAAGAGCTGTTAGGTTCAACTTCTTCTGACCATTTAATTCAGACCCGATTTGGCCTAACTCAAATGATGTCAGTAGCTGTTATTGGATCTACTCTTTATGGCCCCAAAACAAAAAAGGTGTTACAATTGGGTTATGGTAGCTAAGTATAGATGGAATAATACAGGGGGTACCAAATGTGTTACTAGCGGCCATAGACACCAACACATGATCAATTATAGTGCAAGCAGCTCTACCAGTAAAAGAGGGGATCCGTACCCCGTTCAAACCACTTTTGCTCTCAAACATTAGGAGATTATATTTAAAAATAAGTGAATTCAATGTATTGCCATAATCATTATGACAAAAATGCAACAAAACCTCTCCATTCCAATTTGAATATCCACAAACATGTGATGCAGGTAAAGGGCAACACTGAATGTTAAAATCCCCTGCCCAAATTACAATAACATTGTAATGAATTGGATGTATAAAAGCTTCCAAGGCAGCATCTAAAGTATAAACCACAGATTTACGGGTAGAGTCAAAAACATTGCTATAAAAATTTACCAATATCACATCAGGTCCCCTTTTAGTAGTTAACCACAGAATCTGGATTTGCGGTCCAGCTGATGAGGATCGTTTAACCATGACAGGGAGGTTATTAGAGAGTACCCCTCGACATGAAATGGAGTCACACACCAAGTATCTTGGAAGCATATAATATTCAGCCCAGAAGTAACAGTAGACCATTCTAACTTCCATGTAGCAAATAAATATCAATCCTCAACATCATTATTAGTGCGAACCGTTGGACATTCGACACAAGATGGGAAATCAGAACTACAGGGTTTGACATCTATAGCTGGACTAGGCCATAGATTATTTTCCCCAGTAATATCCTCCAAGTCATTTATACAGATTGTATTATGTTCTAGCAGCCGAACCACCTGCTCAATTTTGTTAGATTCAGCTCCCACTCTTATGTCAAAACTCTCCCCCATCATGCCTTGTTTGAGTCAGTCGTTTTCGTATAATGAAGCCAATGCTTAGACCCTGTTAGATGTGGCTAGTGGGGAAAGAATCTACTAAAACTCTCTGTCCACCTGGTGGCTATTCATTTTATCATTGGGCCCTGTTACTAGATGACGTAAACAGCGATAGAAGAAACCCAATGGGAGTAATCCAATATTCCCGGAGAAGGGGGGAATAGGCATGGGCCTTGCTAGGATTTCTCCTGCGAGGTCTGGATGTTGTTAACTAATAATAATACAATCATCTTTAAAGGCCTTCCCACCCCACTCTCCAGGTTATCAATATGATCTATTAGATGGAAGAACATGGTTCTTGTCGAGCCAATGCATAACTTTATTCTTTAAGGATTCAGAGCGTTGTTTCTGTCCTGGGTACAACGATGGTACGTTAACCATTACTGCTACGTAAGGGCAGCAGACTGGGGGTATATTAATTGTTACAGGGTCACAGTGAGTCCATTTCACTTTAGTTACTGGGGCCAATATCTGGGTCTGTGGTTGCCTCTCTTTATGCATGGATGGCATAGAAGCAAGATCATGGGCAGACATATAGGGTATCACAATATTGGTGGATGCTGAAGTGGTAATACAACCTGCCACAGATGCTGGAGCTAAAAGGGGCACAGAAGCACATACTAACTGGGAATTAGCTGTTGCCCATTATTAACCCTTTCAGATCTTATATTACCAATATTTTTTTCTATAGAGTCTAGACGGTTATTAACATGCAAGATTATCTCATGCAACATCCCCTTAATGGTCTCAAGAAGATTGTTATGTGCAATAGTCACAATGACTTAGATAGATCTGATGGAGTCCTTAGAAAAACAATGACCAATCACTCCCTCTGGCTTAGCACCAGGTCTAGGCCCTTTTCCTTGAGGCCCATTATGCCTTTTCCTTTTGGTTGGGGGACCCTCATCAAAGGATTTCTCTGTGTACTGCACTGCTTCCGATCTAGGAACTTCATGGACTGGAGTAATTGAAACAGCTAAAGCATCAACCATAGACGGACTTGAAACGACTGGACCAGAGTTAACCAAAGCTACAGTAGTAGTTTTGGCTGAAAGACAGCGTTCCACTCATTCAATCTCCTTGTTAAGAGCCCCTGCGGCTTTCCTAATATACCCAACTAGTGTTGAATAGCTAGCCTTGGTCTGGATAATAGCTTTCCTTTTGCCTATGCTGATCTTCTGAATGTGCCTGGCTACATGATCTTTGTTCCCCACGCAACAGGAGCACCCACGGGATTTGTAGAGCGCACAACGTCGGCGGCAGCGCACAATGTCGGCGGCAGCACCCTGCCACAGACTCTGCTGGGGCTTGTGGTTCGCCCCCCAATTCTCAGCTAAACGATCTTTGTCCCCGGCAGCGGGAGCACCCATGGGATTTGTAGGGATTTGTAGAGCGCCTCCGGGCGCACAATGGCGGGCTACCAGGAGGCCAGTACCATAAAGTCACTACGTAGGTGAACAGGTGAATAGCAGATATCCTCCCTCTGGTCTTGCTTCTGCTGCCTCTACCCACACACAAAGGGAAAGGCACTTGCACTCTGTAGTCTGTAGGTTGTAGTATCAGGAGATCAAGCAAGATATCAAGCAGATGGATGGCAACAGGAAGAGTAGGAAGGACAAAAGAAGTTGGTGCTAAAAGAGGAGTTGAGACCCCTGCTCCTTAGTCTCTGGTCTCTAGTTCTCAGGATCCTGGCATCCAGAGCCCACCCACGTTTTCCTAAAGGCTGCAGGCACCTCCCGCAATGGCCAGAGGCTTCCCCAAGTGTGGGAGACTACCGATAGTCAAGGTCAGACAGATCTGTGACAGGCCCTGGAATGGACCACCTCCTTCCTCGACGGCAGAACCCAGAGAGTCAGCCTCCCACCTTTCCGATCCGAAGCCTCCGAGATCATCTGCGGCGTACCCCAGGGATCGTCCCTCAGCCCAACACTGTTCAACATCTACATGGCCCGCTCGCACGCATCGCCAGACAGCACGACCTCAACATTATCTCCTACGCCGACGACACTCAACTGATCCTCTCCCTCACCAAGGACCCCCTCGCCGCCAAAGCCAATCTCCATGAAGGAATGAAGGCCGTCGCCGATTGGATGAAGATCAGCCGACTAAAGCTGAACACGGACAAAACGGAGGTCCTCATCCTCGGCTCCAACCCCTCAGCCTGGGACGACTCCTGGTGGCCAACGACGCTGGGAGCACCCCCGACACCCACCGACCACGCACGCAACCTGGGAGTCATCCTCGACTCAACGCTCTCCATGGCCAAGCAAGTCAACGCAGTCTCCTCCTCCTGCTTCAACACCCTCCGCATGCTTCGCAAGATCTACAGGTGGATCCCGACAGACACAAGAAGAACAGTCACCCAGGCCCTCGTCAGTAGCAGACTTGACTATGGGAACGCCCTCTACGCGGGAGCCCCGGCCAAGCTCATCAAGCGACTGCAACGCATACAAAACGCCTCCGCACGCCTGATCCTCGACGTACCACGCCACAGCCACATCACCCCCACTTGAGGAACCTGCACTGGCTCCCCGTCGACAGGAGGATCACCTTCAAACTCCTCATCCACGCACACAAGGCACTCCACAAAACTGGCCCAGCCTACCTCAACAGACGACTCTTCTTCTACGTCCCCAACCGCCAGCTCCGCTCCGCCGACCTCTCCCTCGCCAGCGTCCCTCGCATTCGAAGAACAACCACCGGCGGCAGATCCTTCTCACACCTCGCCGCCAAGACCTGGAACACCCTTCCACTAAGCCTACGGCAGACCCAAGACCTGCTGACCTTCACGAGGCTACTCAAGACCTGGCTGTTCGACTAGTAGCAGCACCCCCCCCTTCCCTCTCCCCAGCGCCTTGAGACCCTCGTGGGTAAGTAGTGCGCTCTACAAATTCTGTGATTGATTGATTGATTGATTGACCAGGCACAAGCAACACCCAAGCAACACTAGCACCCTGCGTGCTGTGCCCGAATGCCTCATCCTGCCGTACACCTGAATCCACCCACCTCCATGAATAGAACGGGTGCAGTGGTGAGGTGATGAAAACAGCCGGGAACCACAAGTGCAGCAGTGCAATGGTGCTAGGAGGCTGTAGCAGGGCTGTCTGTCAGATCATGCCGGGGGAGATGAGAGAATAATTTTGATCAGTTTCTTGACATGAAAAATTCAGAAAGAGCAACGGTGCTCCCACCTCTGCTCTGCTCTGCTTCCGTGGTGTTTGATGCGTACGCGTGCAGGTGGGCACTAGCGCAGCCTTATGGGGAGGACAATCTTTGTCAATTTTGGGGCCAGTTCAAGGTGAAAATCATGCATGCAGGTAAAAGGGGTTAATAAGTAATATCAAACATCTCCCTGCGTAAAAGGTAGTTCTTTAATTTAAAGGGGGTCACTCTCCAGAAGGCTGACAAACATGAGGAACAGCTTAGAGAAATGTGTTGAAACTATGGGAGCATTTTATATTGTTACACATTGAAAATTGAAGGCCATAAAACAGGAATGTGTAAGGAAGATTGCAAAGTGCTCACCAGCTATTTCCTTTTGAAAGAAAAAATTTCTGGGTGGAAAAAATATTGGAGCAGAGAAGAAAAGCGTACTCGTTGTGGAGAAGTTTGGCGGCACATTTAATTAAGGAGCGCTTCAGCTCCAAACTGCAACGTTTGCGAGGAACGCGCTCACCGCCTCTCAAAATGATGGGCGCGGCATTGCGTCGTGAGTTAAGTTACCCCGGGGCTAGGTGCGAGCAAAGATGAGAGGTAGCGAGTATGAAAAAGCTCCAAGGACTCACCAGACATTCTGGAGGAGACGCAGCTCTCCTTCATCAGGCCAGCCTTGGAGTGGTCTCAGTGAAGAAGAAGCTTCCCGCATCTGTCTGCTTTAGTGACGCGCTGCCATCCTGGTTGGCACCGTAAGCATGCCCGACAACATACAAATTCATATCAAAAACATTTCAAAACATAGGATAAAATAGATATTGATAAATACATAACACTTTAGCATATTCAAAAATATGAAAGAAAAGAGACATTGACCAAAATAACATTGCAATATCATTTTAACAAAACAAAAACAAGGCATCATGGTAGTTGTAGTCATTTCAATTCAACATTAACTACAGTTGGAAAATTATGAGTAAAACATACCTAAAAATATGCTGTAGAAATGAACAGACATTTACAATATAAAACACATATATGCAATATGTTATTAGGTGAAAAAACACTTGCAAGCACCATAACATCAAGTGAAATTTAATAGAGATTGAAACCTGTAATCTTAAACACAACAAAACCAATTCAAATAAACAAGCCAAAAACAAAAACAAAATGTTGAAAAACACACATATTGATAACACATATTAACGATTGGTAACACAAGCGAAACAACAATAATGCTACAAATTTCTTTAAAAAAATAATAATTATTAGTAGATTTATGTTTAAAAAAGGTGCAAAACATATTTACAATAGCTCATTTAAAAGCAGCAACGACAATTAGGTTTAGTAACACATTAAAAAATCTATCTCACCAGTCTCTAATCCACCAGCAATTCATGTCAAGACTTCAGGATTTAGGATCTGCAAGACCTTCTGCTCTCAGGGATATAGTTGAAAGGGGGGGGCTGGGAGACCAACCACCAGTCCTCTGGGCCTCCAGGTGATCTCTCCTACGCAGGTCATTCCACCTCTCCCTAATTTTCTCCTATGTACGCAGTTGGCTTGCTACAGCATTCAATCTGTCAAATATTCTGGCCCACATTTGCCTTTTCTGAGCTATAGTTGTATTTTGTACTTGGGATCCAAACAATTCTGGCTCTACTCTTAGAATTTCATCCCCCATGACTGACAATTCTCCCTCAGTAAAGCGGGAATTTCTCCTCCTTGCCATTATCAAATAATGAACTTAAATAAATTTGATAACCCACAAGTAAAAGAAATAAAAATTGAAAAAATTAACAAGAAACATAAAAAGTAAAAAAAATAACTTGTCAAAAAAAAACTTGCCTGAACAAAGATCTGCAGCAGTGGAATGTCAAAGGATCATGGTCTGAAATGTAGGATGTTTTATAGTGTGGTATGCAGGCAAAAACAATTAGTCAAAACACATCAGGTGTGTGATGCAAGGATCCATCCAATAGCCACAGGAATAGTACAATGTTGAATGCATCCTGCAACAGAATCCAGCCATCAGGAATCTGCTGCCCATCATTTGTTGCACTTGCTGCAGCACTTTTCACCCTAAGTGGGATGGATATGCCCAGATGTGCGTCCCTTGCTTGCTGAGCCTCCACTGTCCTCAACACTCTGCCTACACAGGCCTGTGGTTTCTTTTCAAGGCTGAAACACACTTATCTGGTCCCTCCTTGGATATATGTCTAGATAACATTTTCCTTGGCTTTTCTATTTCTTTGGATTGGATTTTTGACTGTTCTCTTCCTGCTGATAAATAGCGATTACCTTCCAGAACACTGTGACACAGAACTGATTGATGAGTTGTTAATGCCTCATTCTTCTTCCCATAAAATAGAAAGAGATTTGTTGCTTGTGAACATTTCGGCGGTCCCAGTAGCCGATGGAATTGTTTGGCTACGTCCCCTATGACATTTTCGGCTCTACAGAAATACTGCAGATCCCTTACAGCTTCAAGGTCTTTATGGGTGGTATTATTCTGCCTGGGTTGCATTCTGATGATTGGGATGTTGACACTGCAAACTCCATGCTCTCGGAGCTGGAATATTATACTGTTTTTGAGAGTGATGACATATATCTAAATTCTGCTATTTATGCTGAATTGTTCTGTTAACATCATTATGGACACCATTATTTACATCGAGCTAGTGTTCAGTTTTTAACTACATACAATGAGTACGTTGTCCATCTCCCACACAAGGGGGCTAAACAACATATAGGATGAATTCACATATTTCTTTGGATACAATACATTAGACCTGAAACAATGGTCCAAATAAATGCAGCTGAAAGTTTTTCGGGAAATCAACAAGTGTGTCTACGGTGGATGGGCCATGGTGGAACTTTTAATTTGTTGACAAATGTCACAAAAAGGACATATTTCTTGGCCTGCTTATATAAGTTATGTTACCAATAACGTTGCTGTATTAATGAAATTGTGGCCGCCACACTTGCGTGTGCAGAAGCAACATCTTCAGTGTGCAGCTGTCACTAAGGCTTGCCTGTGATCTTGGTTGGGAATCAAACAATCACCAACACTTGCAATAGTAACAAAGAGAACATTTTGTTCGCTTAAATGGTATGTATATTTAGCAGGAAAGCCCCTAGGCAGAGGGGTGCCTCTGAGTGTAGCCTGAACGCCAGACAGTATATCATCATCTACCCTCGTATGAGAACGAGTAATCGCAGCAACTTTTGCAGTCGTAACTGCGGATTTGGCTGCTTCATCAGCCCAAAAATTCCCTGCATGTGGTCCAACATGCTGATGACTCAATGTATGCACTACATAAGTCTGTGGCAACCCATCTTTTAGGTCTGCCAACTTCACCCTAAGCATTATGGGGCAGATTTACAAGCCCCCTGCGCCACCAGTACGTCACTTTTTGTGACATACCGGTGGCGTATTTCACTGCTCCATATTTACAAGGACAGGAGAAGCCACCTGCGTGGCTTTTCCTGTCCTTGTAAATATGGCCCCTTTACACCCAGCACTTTGCTTGAAAGGGGCATTCCATGGGTGTTTCTATGGGTGTTCCCACGCAACACCCATGGAACCAAACACATTTCCAGATTTACGAGGAATCGTAAATCTGGAAATGCGTGTGAATGCTATGCCTCCCCTGGGGAGGCGTAGGGAGGCGCAACAAGGAGAAATATTTCATTTCTCCTCGTTGTTTCCTCTTTCAATGCGTGCTGCATTCTACAGCACGCATTGAAAGAGGAAAATGCCTGTAGTGATTGTTTTCGTGCAGGAAGGTGCCCCTTCCTGCACGAAAACAATCTCCCCATGACGCAGGCATCCTTGCACCATGGTACAAGAGTGCCTGCGCCGGTGCATGGCAGCTGTTTGTGCGCCAGCGCAGGGGAGAGCACAGGAATACGACATATAATTGTAAATATGTCGCATTCCTGTGCTCTGAAAGTGACTCAGTGCGGTGCAGCAAAATGGCTTCCGGAATGCACTGAGTCACTTTCTCGTAAATCTGCCCTAATATGCTTTATATTGTTACCTTTAGAATCTTTGAATCCATTCTGGTGCCAGTCATGCAAACTGTCATTAAAAATCTGGACACAATATTACAAATCACACACTATAAGTGTGGAGAATTCATGATCTGTATTTTCTAGTGCAAGAAGTAAGGCTTTTAGGGGCATATTATCAAGAACGGCGTTAAAATTATCGCCGGTTTAGCGGCAGAAAACTGCCGCTAAAGCGGCGATAATGGGCTTGATAATATGCCCTGGAGAATTCAATAGAAGCCCATGTTCACACCAGAACATGGACTTCTATTGGAATTCTCCAGGGCATATTATCAAGCCCATTATCGGTGCTTTAGCGGCAGTTTTCTGCCGCTAAACCGGCGATAATTTTTAACGCCGTTCTTGATAATATGCCACTTAGTTAGTTCAGTCAACTGTGCAGTGCAATCCCCTAAGGACTGTGTGCTAGTTATTTGTGGTTGGAATTTTCTGTCCAACATCACACCATGAACATAAGTGCATTTTGCCGAATATTGGTGCTTGGTTCCTGTAGCAGGTTGGGCTGCACCTTCAGTATAAATAATATATTTTTCCTGTTCTACAGGCAAACGATTGCTGGGCATGGGATAAACATGCTCATATTGAAGAAATGATTGTGTCTGTAAAGACAGGTAAAAGACAAAGGGGCCGATTCCGATTCGGGCCGGAAAACGTACCAACCGACTCGGAGCCGGAATTTATTCCGACCGACACGTACCAGTGCAGCCCGACCCGCAAAGTACGATGAAAAGCGTGCAAAATCCGACCGACTCGTACGGAACACAATTCGAATGACCGAACCGCGCGGAAAACAGCTATCCGTCCGGAAAAGCACGCGAATCGAACCGACCGACGCGCACCAGGAACAATCCCGAACGAAACGTACCCGCGAACTCCGACCCGCCAAGTACGATGCAACGCGTGGAAAACACGACCGAGTCGCACGGAGCCCAAACGTACGACCGACACGCATACAAAACTGCGAGCCGAAGCAACTCAATACACCGACGCGTACGCAGCACAGAAAACAGCACAAACACAGCGTGAACGAATCGGAGAAGCTCGCACGAGACAACTGCAGGGTCCGACTCGGTCAGAAGAACGTCTCCTACATGCACAAAAAGTACAAAGGAAAAAACACAAAAAAAAGGGGGATAACAAGCAATTACAAAGCCAATAAATACTGGGGGGGGACATGAACAAAGACACACCCACAACTCCACCCATATAAAGGACACAAATCCCTACCATGATCCTTTGCAAATTCTACTGACCTGCCAGCACTCAACACCAACAGACAGCAACCACACACACACTCACAGCTCATCCATCACACAAGCCACACACCATCAGCACCTCAACAAATAGCACCCTCACATACACCCAGCAAAACACACACTCACACACCCTCACTTGCACACCAACACACACATCACTCACCACCACCACCCATCACCATGCCCCTAAAGAAGAATCCAAAGTTCCTAGATAGTGAATTGGAAGTCCTGGTAGATGAGATCCTCAGGGTAGAGCCACAGCTGTTTGGTACAGGGGTCCAACAGACCCCCATGTCGCAGAAAACCAAGATGTGGGAGAGGATCGTCGACAGGGTGAACGCACAATCACCATGTTTGCGCACAAAGGAAGACATCCAGAACAGGTGGTATGACGTGCGCAGGAGGGTCAGGGACCTACTGAAGAAGGACTACCTCTTGAGCCAACACACCGGCAGTGGCCCTCCTGCCAAACCAGTATACCTCAGGCCCTGGGAGGAGAAGGTGCGGGCCATCCTACCACCAGTGAGCATATATGGACTAGAAAACATCCCAGAGCCTGGTGAGTACACAACAAATGTACACAATATTGTGCGACAATACACACACATCACTGTCAAGGGGAGAGTCAAACCATGCACCCTTAGCAAATACACACCAACCAAAACATAATCATTCCAAGATGTGTATGTCAGTCAGATAAACACAACACATGCATCTCATAGTGATATGTAACTATGTCATCACATGTACAAACACAACTACAAATACAGCTAGGCAGTGGCACAAATATAACTAACAAACACAGCCAGACATGTAGCCACCACTACAACACCACCTCACAGGGAAGCCCACTGAAAGGAAGGAATCCTGTGTATGCTGGGCAAGTCAGTGTAGCCAATAGCATCATGGGAGTTGTAGTCACAGATATTGCCCACCCTCACAATGCGCCCATCAACACCACCATGAACCATGCTCACATCAGAGGGAGTGGAAAACAACTGACAAGATGGCTGACACTGGCTGCTGCTGTGGGGAGCACAAGGCCCTGCTGGCAACTGTGCACCAACCAACAGCAGGACACCACTGACTGACATCCTGAAAGCCAACTTGCACTCCCTGCAATGGAAGCACGTTCCATGGTGGGATATCTGGCTGGGTGGGAAGGAGGACTGACAGCACTGACCATAGTTACCAGCAGCTCTACTCACACACTCCCCTAACACAAACTCCACACAACTCACCTGGGAGAATGCATTGCCTCACACTCTAATCAAATATCCCACAAAGAACCACAACCCTGGGTCATGCTGTGTGAAGCACAGGGACACACATGGGACTTGTAGCCAAACTAACCCCAGGATAACACTGTCAGCCATCTTGTCAGCACAGGCACACAACCCCACAGGGAAGCAGAGTCAAAAGGGAGGAAGCATGGGCATGCTGGGAAGGGGGGTGGAGGCAATAGCATGATGGGAGTGGTAGTCACAGCCCAACATCCTCCACCCACATGGCCCAGCAAGCTCACACCCAAGCATGCACACCTCACAGGGAGTGAAAAGCCACTTCAAAGATGGCTGACACTGGTGCTCAGTCGTGGGGAGCACATGGCCCTGCTGGGAACTGGGCACCAACCAACAGCAGGACACCACTGTCAGCCATCTTGCCATTGCTGTCACACTCACACACAGTGAAGTCCACTCAAAAGGAAGGAAGTATGGGCATGCTGGGAAGGGCGGTGGAGGCAATAGCATGATGGGAGTGGTAGTCACAGCTCAACATCCCCCACCCGCATGGCCCAGCAAGCTCACACTAAAGCATGCACACCTACCAGGTAGTGAAAAGCCACGTCAAAGATGTCTGACACTGGTGCTATGTTGTGGGGAGCACAAGGCCCTGCTGGGAACTGGGCACCAACCAACAGCAAGACACCACTGTCAGCCATCTTGCCATTGCTGTCACACTCACACACAGTGAAGTCCACTCAAAAGGAAGGAAGTATGTGCATGCTGGGAAGGGCGGTGGAGGCAATAGCATGATGGGAGTGGTAGTCACAGATATTGGTCACCCTCACAACTGTCCCATCAACACCACCCTGAACCATGCGCACATCACAGGGAGTGGCAAAGAACTGACAAGATGGCTGACACTGGGTACTGCTGTGGGGAGCACAAGGCCCTGCTGGGAACTGTGCACCAACCAACAGCAGGACACCACTGACTGACATCCTGAAAGACAACTTGCATTCCCTGCAACGGAAGCACGTTCCATGGTGGAAAATCTGGCTGGGTGGGAAGGAGGACTGACAGCACTGACCATAGTTACCAGCAGCTCCACTCACACACACCCCTAACACAAACTCCACACAACTCACCTGGGAGAATGCATTGCCTCACACTCTAATCAAATATCCCACAAAGAACAACAACCCTGGGTCATGCTGTGTGAAGCACAGGGACACACATGGGACTTGTAGCCAAACTAACCCCAGGATAACACTGTCAGCCATCTTGTCAGCACAGGCACACAACCCCACAGGGATGCAGAATCAAAAGGAAGGAAGCATGGGCATGCTGGGAAGGGGGTTGGAGGCAATAGCATGATGGGAGTGGCAGTCACAGATATTGGTCACCCCCACAACTGTCCCATCAACACCACCCTGAACCATGCGCACATCACAGGGAGTGGAAAAGAACTGACAAGATGGCTGACACTGGGTACTGCTGTGGGGAGCACAAGGCCCTGCTGGGAACTGTGCACCAACCAACAGCAGGACACCACTCACTGACATCCTGAGAGTCACTGCAAGGGTGGCATGCTTCATGGGGGGATAACTGGGCTGGGGGGAGAAGGAGGGCCGGTTGTCAACCAAATACAACCAATGCAGGCCATGTACACACCCCAACATTAATATTGAAATGCTCAAAGTATGCAGGACAATGTGCTACACCAATATCAACCTCTGACTGTGACAACTTAGGACAATGCAATGTACAGGCCCGCATCCAGAGGTACAGTCACAACTCTCAGGTGTGTAAACCATTGATGCCTGCAGAAACATAACATACATTGTGTGTGTCTCCCAAAAACAGGTGATGATGGGGACACAGCAGCAGACGCTGAGGAGTCCCTGTCCCAGGCTCCAGGGGAAACGGAGCTCACTGGTGTGGAACAGCCTCTGCCCTCCTCGGATGACGAAGACCTACCTGGCACCTCCGGAGCGAGTCATCATGCAGCACCAGCATGACCACCAGCTGCACCCCCTGCACCCACCCCTCCAACGACTGACAACACACAAACCACCCCTGCCGACACGGACAGACCAAGGAGCACCACCACCACCAGCACACGGACCCTGGCCCAACGTGGGGCTATGGACACCAACACCACCAACAACGCCCAAGGGGGCCCAGGGTCACCTGTGCATGCCACCTCAGGTACTGCACGTGTCGCCAGGGGTGGTGGGAGGGGTGGTAGACATAGGTCGCTGCTCGCAGAGGGGTCTGGACTGCATGATGACCCACAACTGGTACGCATAGCCGATGCGTACCAGACCAGCACCGGAGAGCTCAGCCAGGTAGCGGGGATCCTCAGGGACATACGACAGCAGCAGGCTGCCCATCATGCCCGCTTGGACTTACACATGTCCCGCATGGAGTCCAAGTGGGACACACTGCAAGAAATGACGGCGGTGCATAGGGACATATTACAATGCCTCCGCCAGATGAGCAGCAACATGTCAACACCTCCCTGTGTGCCCACAACATCTGGTGCTGAAACAACTGCAACTGCCACAGGGAGGGAGGATGACTCTGGCGGAGAGTCCCCTGCACCGCAGCAGCCTGCACTTGAGGGTCCCCCTCCAAAGAAGAGGGGTCGTCCGAGGAAGGGCAACTGAGAGGCCGATGGCCATGCGCAACCCCCAGGAAGCCAAAACCTGTTCTGGATAATCACCTTTGTGTGCAAACTGTTCACCTTGTTGAATGCAACACAACTCCCCCACATGACATGGGGAGTACAAGTTGGACCAATGTATCAGATGACTGTGGACTTTACTCAAGACATATCTGCTACCAGGACTTCCAAATCATCTAGGAACTTTGGATTACAATCACAATGTACAGCACCCACCATCCTGTGCACTATACTCACACATGTATGACAATAAACACACTAATACACCATACCTGCCTCTGTTGTGATTCCAACGTGGTTTCTGTCATGGAGATGATGACCTGCGAAATTACACTGTGCATGCTAACTGCTACAGCAAGTACAACACCGTCATGTGAGTCATGGCAACTTGACACATATGAGGGAGACACACCACCAGGGCTACACAACATATACACACCAAGGCCATCTGACTCATCGCCTACACTGATGTTGCCAGGAAATACGGTGCAATGCACAGACACAACACCTATTCACAGTCTTTGTTAACTAGCCCACTGGTGCAGTAAGCAAATGTCAGTCAGATGTGTGACCACAGACAACGCACATCACAAAGTGAAGCACAGGTTTATTACACATTTGCAACATGTTATAACCACTACAGATGCAAGGTAATCCCACCTGGCAGTGGGCACACAGACAACAAGTGTAGAAGGAAGGAAGTCCATGGGTGTGGTGCACATCACCTGTAGGGACACGACAGCTACCACCCTGGAAGTTTAATCACGGTGTCGGGGGATCACAGTTGACCAAACAACTCTGAAAGTACCCTGTGAAGGACAGAAATGACACACAGTCAAAAGCACTGAAGAACAGGACAGAACTGCAATACTCATGCCCAATACATGTCACAAGATACCCACCCAGAACCAAGTTAGCATGTCAACACTGTTGGGGAGTACAGACTACCTGTAAGGACACATCGCTACACGCATACAGTCATGTAGCACATGGACACACTCAAACAGCACCAGAGCACCACCAACACATATCATGCATACTCACATCATTGACATGACATCTCCGGATACTCACATTCAGCTGAAGAAGTTGGTGATGAGCTGTGTGCGGACATCACCATCATCATCATCATCATCATCATCATCACTGGCATCGTGGTCCAGGCCAGGATCCTCCACAGGTGGCGGATGTTGGTCATCGTCATCCAGGATGAGAGGCAACTCCTTCCGCACAGCCAGGTTGTGTAGCATGCAGCAGACGATGACATTCTTGCACACCTTTGCTGGGGCATATGGGAGGGCCCCTCCTGTCTTGTCCAGGCAGCGGAAGCGGCTCTTCAGGAGACCAAATGTCCGCTCAATCACTCTCCTGGTCCGACCATGTGCCTCATTGTAGCGCATCTGGGCTGGTGTCACAGGGTTCCTGAGGGGCGTCAGCAACCACGGCATGTTGGGGTATCCGGAGTCACCTACATATGGACAATTGCACATTAGCTGATTTGGAAAAGAGGGTGGAATACTACATTGCAGAACACACACAATGGTACAAAGACAGTACACACCGACAAGCCAGGCATGCTGGTTCCGCATCTGTGACATCATCCTCTGGATGCGACTACTCCTCATCACGTAGGCATCGTGTGCAGAACCGGGGAAACGGGCACACACGTGTGAGATGCTCATATCAGCAAGACATACCACCAGTGCATTGACCAAATGGTAATGTTTGCGGTTCCTGTATGCCTGCTCATGTGCCTGTGGTGGTATCAAAGCCACATGTGTCCCATCAATGGAGCCAATGACATGCGGCATCCTCCCCAGGGCATAGAAGTCACTCTTCACGTCAGTGAGTTGTTGAGGTCTAGAGAAATAGATGTACTGGTTCAGGTATCTCAACATAGCCTCCAAAACATCGCGTAGCACACGGCTGAACATGGTCTGTGACATACCACCAGCAGACGCCACAGTGTGTTGAAAGGTACCGGTGGCAAAGAAGTGTAGGGCTGCCATCACCTTTGTAGGAAGGTGGAATCTGACTATATGGTTGCCCCCACTTTTTTCCTGGTGTTTTGCTGGTTTATGACTTAGTTGGACTGGGATCCTGCTATTCAGGGCCCCAGTCTATCTGCTTCCTCTATAAAATGGTTTCCATGTGCCTTAGGCACATCTCTGATTGGAATCTGGAGTGCCCTTATAAGTCCCTAGTATATGGTATACTATGTACCCAGGGCATAGGTACCTCAGAGGCCTACCAGGGGCTGCAGCATGTATTATGCCACCCCTGGAAGGCCAGCCAAAAGGACACCACAGGTCTGCTGCTGCAGCCTGGGTAAGGTGGTGCATGCACCCCTTACTGTGATATAGGCTACCTATATCACTACATACATACACACATATAAACCTATAAGTCACTCCTATGGCAGGCCTTATCAATCCTGAAGGCAGAGTGCGTGGTTCCTATGTGAGAGGGTGCCCCTGCATGAGCTGGGCCCCTCTGCAGCGTTCGGAGACCCTTCTCTGATGCTGTTTGTAGTGCATCCCGACCATATACTCTTAAGCGCATGATAACCTCGCGTTAAATGCTAACTTTGGGATGGCTGCACGGAAACATGTCGTGTTTGGTGTCAAACATCTTGGAATACTACCCCCCGCCAGTTCTGGCGGCGGGGGTAGCATTCCACCCTTCTAGAGGGAGAGACATGTACACACCGGTATACCCGGTACTGACTTTCCAGAGCCCTGGCATCACAAAATGGATGCCGCTGCCACAGACACGAGTCTGGCCTCCTGCTGCTGACCGAAACTCCGGCAGGGGAGGCCTGGACAATAGGTTTCCTGTCCCAGGGAGGTGTAACCACCTCTCCAGACAGGATAGTGTGTATTGGGGCTGGGCGGGAGCACTCTCTGGTGCTTTGAAGTCCTGCACTGGGGGCACATTTGGTGTCCCTGTGCATACCCCAGTTCAAACCGGCTCAGGGGCTTCCAGCCCCTGCTCTGGTGCGAAACTGGACAAAGGGAAAGGGGTGTAACCACCCCTCTGCCCTGACCCTCCCATAGGTGGGGCCACAGAGTATGTCCAACCCCCTACCTTAGTATAAGTATGGGACCCCAGTCCTTAGGACTTTATATTAACCTGGACGAAACTCTGACACAGAATCCTGGACCTTCGACGCTCTACTTCAAGATTAGAGGACTGAAGAATCTCCCTTGGGGTCAAGGAGTGACTCCCCTGCTTGGCAGGCACCAAAGAAGCAATTGTCCGGTCTGCATCGCTGAAGCTCCCGTCGGACGCCGAAGTCTTTGCATCACCAGAGGTGGATTTCCAGACTTCCCCACGGCTGCCCTGAGTCCCCAGCAAAGCTGAGGCCCGTAGCTGTCGTGGGTAATGTGGAACCGTGACCCCTGGACACTGAACGCATTTGCAAGTGCATCCTCTTCTGGGTCTCCCACAAAGTCGTGCTTTGGGTTCCGAGTAGCCCCAGCCTCCAGCACCAACTGCACCGAAGAACACTGGCCTCCACTCTACGAGTGTCCTGTGAGCCAGCTACACATGCATTGACTCAAGGCTCCTTCGCGGTTGCTAGTCCGTTGGCTATTAGGCCCTCCCGAAGGCCAATCTTTTTCTGCTTGGGCTCCCTGGTTGCTCAAGGTGTGCCCTGACTTACCCTTGCTGGGTGAGTCCCACAGACCTTGCTGGTCTGCAACATCGTCCTTCTTCCATTTCCATGAGACTTGCCGTTGCCAAGGCTTGTTGGGTCCAATCCGGTCGCCGACACCCCTGCAATCGACAAACGTCGTGGGACAGCTCGAATCCAGCTCCTGGTTGTCGTCGACGCCTCCTGGACCTCGTGGCTGAAGAGTCAAGACGACCGTCAACTTACCTGAAGCACTGGACATCGGTGGGCATCTGCTCATCGCCTTCCTGGTCACTGGCTAGTGACCCAGACTCTGTCCCCTCTGCTTTCAGGTTCTTCAGATCTTCGATCCACCTTTGGATCCACCCGAACACTTTCGACTTGGCCGCCAGCAGCACTTTGCAGCAGATCGCCATTGAAAGTGACGACGAAACCCGACCCCGAAAGACACCTATGCACCCGGCTCCCCTGGGTGAGGTAACTCGAGTACTCCGGTGCTCCCATGGGTATTGACACTAGAACAGCCTAGTTCTCAAAGGGTTTGCTCCAAGTCCTCCTCTAAGTGTCCCTTTTCTTTTAAATTCTAATCGCGACTTTCCCCATAGAAGTTAACGGCGGTTCGCGGCTGTGTTCATACATTGCACGCGTCCCCCGTGGGTCCCCTGTGTCACTACCTTGGGTGGTTCCTTGTGGTCCAAGCACTTCTACAGGCTCTAGGCCTTGTGTCTAGCTCAGTCGTGGTTCTTATACCACTTTATTGGTTTATGGTTTGGTACGCCCCTGGGGCTCAAACGTGTATTTGTGCTATTACTGTAGATAACTAACTTATAATTTATGTACTTCGAACTCTAGCCTCATAAAGAGACTAGAGGGGTGTGTTGAGTAATAAATACATATATTTTGAATATATACCTGGTGTGGTCCTCTTTCATTTGGTCACTCAAGAGATTATAGACTGGTAAAACAAGCTGCTTTACATTCCTTCAAGACTTAGCCTGAAGGCTGCTCTCCATAGCTACCACTAGGATAGCTTTCAATAAAGGTTGTCTTTAACCTATCTCCAATAAGGGGTTGTTTGGACTGGTGCAAGGTGCCCACTATAATTAGTGGACAGCATATGCCAGGCCAACTTCTCACATTGGTGTGCAGCGTGTGGGATTCCAGCTTGCTATTGTTTTACCAGATAATCTCAATTGAATTGATCAACTGAAAACCACTAAGGGTATCTAAGGTACATATAAATCTAGCTTAGTAATACAGTAAGTTCTACTGAACTTAGAGTTGTGTGTTAAGGGATAGCACACCCTTTCTACAACTCAAGAGAGTTTAGTAGGCCACACTAGGGTAGGTAGTGCATACACCACACCTCACTAGTAATGTCTTCAAAGCCAGGACCCAGTGAGTCCTTGCCAGAAGCCAGTGGGCTTCTTCCCTCCAAGTATGATAAACTCCCATTCTTGGAATTGAGAGCATTATGCAATACTAGGAAGTTGAAGGCAGGCAAAAGTGCCAGCACCCAACACCTCAGGGAGGTGTTACTAGCTGATGATCTCAGCAGGCCCCTAGGGTCTGAAGGGGTAGGCAAAGAGGGTGGGGCAGAAGATGAGGAAGGGGTCAGGGGTGAAGAAACCCAGCCCCCCCCCTCTGAAACTGGCCAGGAAGGTGAACATGACCTTGTCCTGGAAAACCCAATTCCTCCTGTGGAGGAGGAGGGGGAGGATCAGACTAACCTCCCCTTTGTCCCCCCAGGAAGAGTTCTGAGTGTGCCCAGAAGGTCTAGGTCTCCTTCTCAGGAGTCTAACCACTCTGACACCTCAATAGGGACCTCTGTCTCCTCTCATAGGAGGGAATCCTCTCATGAGAGGAGAAAGAGACTGATTCAGTATGAGCAAACTCAGCTTGAACTCAGGAAACAGCAATTGGCTATAGACAGGGAGTCCCTAGATCTCTATAGAGAGAGACAAAAGTTGGGACTAGAGTCCCATGGAGGCAGCAGTTTCCCCAAAGATAGGGAAAGGTCTTATGACCATAGAAACCTGAGAAAGATTGTCCCTCCCTACCAGAGTGGGGATGACATCCACAAATGGATAACTGCTCTAGAGAGGGACTGTAAAGTACAGAGGGTCCCTCAGGAGCAGTGGGCAGCAATCTTGTGGCTCTCCTTTGCAGACAAAGGTAGAGATAAGCTCCTCACTGTTAGAGAGGAGGATGCTGACAATTACAAAGTCTTGAAGAGTGCTCTGATAGATGGGTTTGGCCTAACCACTGAACAGTATAGGTTGAAGTTCAGAGACACCCAAAAGGCTCAGACTCAAGACTGGGTTGATTTTGTAGATTGTGCTACTAAGGCTCTGGAAGGTTGGATACATGGCAACAAGGTGCATGACTTTTTAGGATTGTACAATTTGATTATGAGGGAGCAGATCCTTAATAATTGTCAAAACCAGCTTTTACACCAGTACCTGGTGGACTCTGATCTGACCTCTCCCCAAGAATTGGGAAAGAAGGCAGACAAATAGGTCAGAACCAGAGTAAAGACTATGAATCAGGGTGGTGACCAGAAGAAAGATTCTACCAAGTCCCAAGAGAAAGGTGGGGATAAATCTAAGGATAAATCCACTACAGGGCCCCAAAAGTCCTCTTCTGGGGGTGGGTCCCAAACTCCTTCCTCTCCTGAAAAGAAACCATATTGCCATGTCTGTAAAAAGCCTGGACACTGGAAAACTGATCCCAGTTGCCCCAGGATTGGCAATAAAGAAAATGTTCCTCCAACAACTACTACCACCCCTCCTGGTACTACCAGTAGTAATCCTCCAGTTGGGAGTAGTGTACCCAAAAAGTTAGGTGCTTTTGCAAGAGGAACAGAGGTGGGCCCTAGTTTAGACAGGACCCCTCAACAGACTCCTCTGACTCTGATGGTGGTGTAGGATTTGCCACCTTTACCATGGGTCCCAATGCATTGGGCAGGTACAGACTGGAGCCAATAATTAATGGTCAGAAAGCTGTGGCATTTAGGGACACAGGGGCTAGTGTCACCATGGTGGCAGGGAAACTAGTCCCCCTCACCAGCTTTTACCTGAGTTTAAATACCAGGTAACCAACATTGATGGTGTCAGAACGGATCACCCCATGGCCATGGTCAATCTCAACTGGGAAGGGGTCACAGGCCCAAAAAGAGTGGCAGTGTCCCCAACCTTGCCTGTAGATTGCCTGATGGCAATGATCTGGAAATTTCAGCCTGGGCTGAAGTTGAACACCAAACCCATCTGAGAATGCTGGGCGTCCCTGTAAAGGTTAGTGGGGCTGTGATGGCCACAGCCCAAGCCCAGGGAAACTTTGGAGAGATGGAGCCTGGAAGAATGGCCCACTCTCCCCCAAAAGAGAGCACAAGGGTTGAAGAAAAGTCTTCTTCGCTCCAGAGAGTAGGTAAGGGTCAGCCTCCTCAGGGAACTGACCCTACCCCTAGCGAAGGAACTGCCCCAGAGGTAGTCAGGCCTGGCCTGGCCCCACCCCTGATGGCAGAGGACCCTTCCAAGGTGGTACCCAGTCTGGAGCAGGTAACCTGCCCCTCTCTACCCTGCCTCAGTCAGCACAGGGCTGCAGAGGTCAGGGAGGTCAGTGGACCCCCCAGGGCCCCCTGTCCAGAGGAACCCCCCCATCAGCAGATTAGGGGCACCCAGTCTAGTAGCCCTAGCCAGGTGAAAATTCCTCAACACACTGAGGGATCCCCCATACCTTTGTGTGGGGACCTCCCCCAGAAGGACTCTGTTAGGCAAGGGCAAACCTGGGACCAAAAGGTTCCAAACCTGCCATGTCCCTCCAGTGGTCCATCCAAAGGGACCCAACCCCCAGCTGTAGGCAGCCAAAGGTTCACCCTTAGAGCACAGTGCAACTCAGTCATGGAAAGACAGGCATACATGGTGACCCGTGATCTGAGGAAGCTGAGACCAACCTTCCTAGGGCCTCACTTCCCTTCTCAGACACCTCACCAGCCTTGTACTTTACCAAAGCACACCACAGGTAGTAATTCCCCATGGTGGAGACCCTCTCATACCCTTAGGGTGAAGGATTGCTTAGTGGACCATAAGATAGGGGGCAACCATGCTAGTGCAGGTGCTTCCTTATATGGCCACTTAGTCAATAAAGGCTCAACTGGCCAAAGTTAGCCTTATCTCCTTTCGTTTGGGGGGGGGGTTATGTAGGAAGGTGGAATTTGACTATATGGTTGCCCCCACTTTTTTCCTGGTGTTTTGCTGGTTTATGACTTAGTTGGACTGGGATCCTGCTATTCAGGGCCCCAGTCTATCTGCTTCCTCTATAAAATGGTTTCCATGTGCCTTAGGCACATCTCTGATTGGAATCTGGAGTGCCCTTAAAAGTCCCTAGTATATGGTATACTATGTACCCAGGGCATAGGTACCTCAGAGGCCTACCAGGGGCTGCAGCATGTATTATGCCACCCCTGGAAGGCCAGCCAAAAGGACACCACAGGTCTGCTACTGCAGCCTGGGTAAGGTGGTGCATGCACCCCTTACTGTGATATAGGCTACCTATATCACTACATACATACACACATATAAACCTATAAGTCACTCCTATGGCAGGCCTTATCAATCCTGAAGGCAGAGTGCGTGGTTCCTATGTGAGAGGGTGCCCCTGAATGAGCTGGACCCCTCTGCAGCATTCGGAGACCCTTCTCTGATGCTGTTTGTAGTGCAGCCCGACCATATACTCTTAAGCGCATTATAACCTCGCGTTAAATGCTAACTTTGGGATGGCTGCACGGAAACATGTCGTGTTTGGTGTCAAACATCTTGGAATACTACCCCCCCACCAGTTCTGGCAGTGGGGGTAGCATTCCACCCTTCTAGAGGGAGAGACATGCACACACCGGTATACCCGGTACTGACTTTCCAGAGCCCTGGCATCACAAAATGGATGCCGCTGCCACAGACACGAGTCTGGCCTCCTGCTGCTGACCGAAACTCCGGCAGGGGAGGCCTGGACAATAGGTTTCCTGTCCCAGGGAGGTGTTACCACCTCCCCAGACAGGATAGTGTGTATTGGGGCTGGGCGGGAGCACTCTCTGGTGCTTTGAAGTCCTGCACTGGGGGCACATTTGGTGTCCCTGTGCATACCCCAGTTCAAACCGGCTCAGGGGCTTCCAGCCCCTGCTCTGGCGCGAAACTGGACAAAGGGAAAGGGGTGTAACCACCCCTCTGCCCTGACCCTCCCATAGGTGGGGCCACAGAGTATGTCAAACCCCCTAACTTAGTATAAGTATTGGACTCCAGTCCTTAGGACTTTAGATTAACCTGGATGAAACTCTGACACAGAATCCTGGACCTTCGACGCTCTACTTCAAGATTAGAGGACTGAAGAATCTCCCTTGGGGTCAAGGAGTGACTCCCCTGCTTGGCAGGCACCAAAGAAGCAATTGTCCGGTCTGCATCGCTGAAGCTCCCGTCGGACGCCGAAGTCTTTGCATCACCAGAGGTGGATTTCCAGACTTCCCCGAGGCTGCTCTGAGTCCCCAGCAAAGCTGAGGCCCGTAGCTGTCGTGGGTAATGTGGAACCGTGACCCCTGGACACCAAACGCATTTGCAAGTGAATCCTCTTCTGGGTCTCCCACGAAGTCGTGCTTTGGGCTTCGAGTAGCCCCAGCCTCCAGCACCAACTGCACCGAATATCACTGGCCTCCACTCCATTAGTGTCCTGTGAGCCAGCTCCACGTGCATCGACTCAAGGCTCCTTTGCGGTCGCTAGTCCGTTGGCTATTAGGCCCTCCCGAAGGCCAATCTTTTTTTGCTTGGGCTCCCTGGTTGCTCCAGGCGTGCCCTGACTTACCCTTGCTGGGTGAGTCCCCCTGACCTTGCTGGTCTGAAACATAGTCCTTCTTCCATTTCCACAAGACTTGCCGTTGCCAAGGCTTGTTGGGTCCAATCCGGTCGCCAACACCCCTGTAATCGACAGACGTCGTGGGACAGCTCGAATCCAGCTCCTGGTCATTGTCGACGCCTCCTGGACCTCGTGGCTGAAGAGTCAAGACAACCATCAACCTACCTGAAGCACTCGACATCGGTGGGCATCTGCTCATCGCCTTCCTGGTCACTGGCTAGTGACCCAGACTCTGTCCCCTCTGCTTTCAGGTTCTTCAGATCTTCGATCCACCTTTGGATCCACCCGAACACTTTCGACTTGGCTGCCAGCAGCACTTTGCAGCAGATCGCCATTGAAAGCGACGACGAAACCCGACCCCGAAAGACACCTATGCACCCGGCTCCCCTGGGTGAGGTAACTCGAGTACTCCGGTGCTCCCGTGGGTATTGACACTAGAACAGCCTAGTTCTCAAAGGGTTTGCTCCAAGTCCTCCTCTAAGTGTCCCTTTTCTTTTAAATTCTAATCGCGACTTTCCCCATAGAAGTTAACGGCGGTTCGCGACTGTGTTCATACACCGCACGCGTCCCCCGTGGGTCCCCTGTGTCACTACCTTGGGTGGTTCCTTGTGGTCCAAGCACTTCTACAGGCTCTAGGCCTTGTGTCTAGCTCAGTCGTGGTTCTTATACCACTTTATTGGTATATGGTTTGGTACGCCCCTGGGGCTCAAACGTGTATTTGTGCTATTACTGTAGATAACTAACTTATAATTTATGTACTTCGAACTCTAGCCTCATAAAGAGACTAGAGGGGTGTGTTTAGTAATAAATACATATATTTTGAATATATACCTGGTGTGGTCCTCTTTCATTTGGTCACTCAAGAGATTATAGACTGGTAAAACAAGCTGCTTTACATTCCTTCAAGACTTAGCCTGAAGGCTGCTCTCCATAGCTACCACTAGGATAGCTTTCAATAAAGGTTGTCTTTAACCTATCTCCAATAAGGGGTTGTTTGGACTGGTGCAAGGTGCCCACTATAATTAGTGGACAGCATATGCCATGCCAACTTCTCACAACCTTCACCTTGGGGGTCAGCGCTGTGGGGTATGTCCGGCCAGGTTGCAAATGTTGGGCCAAGCGCACCGTCAATTCCTCAATCAGCAGCCTGGTGAAGCGGTACCGTCGGATGCAGTCCCGTTCCACCATGGATGCAAGGTCAGGGAATGGTCTATGGACAGCTGGTGCCCTGCAGTGCATTGGTGAAGAAAGAAAGATTGTCAGTCACCCTACATATGTGGCATTGACCATACTCAATATCACATGATACATCATTATGAGACACAAGTACATGATTTGTGCAGTTCCGTAAGGACATGTATGGCACCTACATGGCCAACATCTAACATCACAGTTCAACAAGTGGCATCAACAAGTCCCAGGTTGTGCCATGGGATATCATGAGGCCGTGTCACAGTTCCCATCTACTGCTGCCACGTTCCAAACACACCCCACAGTGACATGTGTGGACAGATGTGCCCCAGGCATCACAGCTCATCGACAGGTAGATTCCCAGGGACCCTGTATTGCCACATGGACACTGGCATGACATGGTGCATCATGAATACACCACAGCAAAACAACCATGACCCCCACAGGTAGTGGTCCCTGTTGCCTCGGCAGGACAAACATGGACGTCTGTGACACACACACGCACAACATCAAAGTTCATGCACAAACAACGTGGATGTGGAGACTGTCTCCCATTGTGCACATGGAATCAGAGACATTGTAAACACAACATGCACACAGACTGTGGAGGACCATCACTATTGTGCCAATGGGTCACCCTGGGACGTACATACCGTCCCACATGGGACTCAGGGGTATTGGACATGACATACACATACACCACCGTGAAATGTGACCATGCCACATGCTCAGGAATGAACAGTTGCACATCACAGTGGTCATGTGCACGACACACCAAGGATTCTGTCCACATGAACACGTGCACAGCCTGGGAGTGGCTGCCCCCAAGTGACACCCACAGAACAACATGTTCACCCCATACACGGAATAGGTAATGCAGCCTTACATGCCTTAGGATACAGTGTGGACAGGCTGTGGTGTTGTAGGTGTGCCCCTCACTCCCTGGGAAGTATATGTGGCTGGCATATGTTCACCTGTGACAGGCATGGTGACATATGCCAGTGACTTGCCCAGGGATGCGTTGGACAGCAATGGACCGATCGGTGCGCACACATTGGCCATTGCATTCAATGCGAGCGGGTACGCGTTGTATCCTGGGTACGCGTTGAACTACAATGGACCGATCGGTGTGCCTGGCCGGCCCATTGCATTCAATGTGAGCGGGTACGCGTTGTATCCCGGGTACGCGTTGAACTGCAATGGACCGATCTGTGTGCCCGTCGGCCCATTGCATTCAATGTGAGCGGGTACGCGTTGTATCCCGGGTACGCGTTGAACTGCAATGGACCGATCGGTGTGCCCGGCCGGCCCATTGCATATGATGTGTGCGGGTACGCGTTGTATCCCGGGTACGCGTTGTACAGCAATGGACCGAACGGTGCGCACACATTGGCTGGGGCCTGGCATGGCAACGGACGCGTTCTCGAAGCTCCAACGAGTCTGATGCAGTGAATTCAGTTGGCCAGCCACAACAATGTTGCAAAATCATGGGTGTCATGAAGTTGAAGATTTGAAGGATGCTGTGGGCGTGTATTAGTGCTGCTATTCCATGGATTGGTCAGATTCAGAAGATGCAAACGACTTGGACCTATCACTTTGGACACATGGGACAGTATCTGCCTCTGCAGCACACATATAATGCTGGCTGTTCCCCTGAGAGCTCACTTGCCTGCACTACATGCTCCAGGACGACATCTGCCAACACCACTGCTGCTGTATCTGCATCCTCTGGCTCCTGCAATGGCACGTACTGTGGATAGAGCCCCAGCCTTCAGCCTTGAGGAGAACCAGGCCCTGCTGGACAGCCTCCTTCCACAGTACAGCAAGCTGTATGGGAAACCAGGGGAGCAGGTGAGTGTGCTGTCCACTGCATCACTAATTGTGCATGTTGTCTGACTAGCAGGACTTTCAGTGTGCACACCACTGGCTAGCATGCCCACTGAGTAGTTGTCACACCCCAAAGTGTGTAGTTACATGCACTGAACTGGTACAGTGCAGTAACAGTGCATTCCAACTAGGTTTACTTCCCATGCAATGATACCATGTAGTGACTGCTGGCAAACTGTTCATAGCCATTGTTGCACTGCCTGTGTACATCATATGCCCCTGTGATTGAGACATGTATATCCAACTGTGTGATGCACGTATATGTTGCATGTGTAGTAATGGCCTTTTCACTTTGTCATCCTCACAGGTTGATGCCCACCAGAAGCAGGACATCTGGCTGACCATCGCCCGGAAAGTAAGATCCGTGGGGGTCTACAGGCGCAGGATCCGCAACTGCCAAAAGAGGTGGCAGGACCTTCGTGGCTGGACCCGGAGGATCGCAAGGGTTCAGCTGAAGCTGTCGCCTCCTCGCAGGAGGGGCGGACACCGGACCCTGACCCCCACATGCTCCGGATCCTGGCGGTGGTCTTCCCTGACCTGGATGGGCAGCTGAAGGACAGACAGCAGCAAGGAGGGGGTGAGTCCATGACTGCACTGTGCACTTTGTCTGACATGCTATGTGCCCTCCTCTGGCCTGGTTAAACTTCCACAGTACATCAGTCATGTGGTCCAGGACCCATGTCCCTCATTTGTGACATGCCCACTTCTCCTCTGATATGCATATGTGTGGCCCTTATAGTCAGGAAATTGTGTCATTTGGGGACTGTGTCATTGCATTTTGCTTTGCTCAAGGTGGGGGACAGCATTTGTTCCCGTGACTATGTTGTGCGATTCATGGGTGGGTCAATTGCTTACACAATGCCTAAGTTCTGACATGTGATCTGGGTGTAACTTTGATATGTGGTCCGCTTGCTGCTCTGACTCACCATATGTCCCTGGGGAATTTGGCACACACCCATGCTGCTGGTGGGAACAATATTTGGGCCTCAGGAGTATGTGTATCCAGTGTGTCACACATGCTTAGCCACCTGCCTACTGTCCAGGACTCATCCCTCTTACAGGTGGAGCTGGACAGTCATGCCTACTCCAGGGCATACAATACACTCTGTACTCCCACTCCTGTGTATCATCTGGCTTGTTGTGATCAGTGAAATGTACCCTCAGGTGTCTGCCTCTGTCTCATTGTGCTGTGTCTTCGTTGTCAGGACTACTGGTATGTTTATCGGTTAGGGCTCAGCATGCCATCTGAGATGTGACCATGATAGACGATACTTCTGTGACTTATAGGTGTCTGATCACTTGACTGTGCACACAGGTGTTTGCGACTGTGACTTTCAGGCAGCTGTATTTTCATTCACAGCACACTGTGAGGTGCTCATGTTCAGAGAGTTGTGTTTCATGTCCCCCATATGTCCAGTTGGTATGACGTGGACAAATGGTAGTACAGATGAAGTGGTTTTTGGGGGATGGACATGTGCACTTGTCAGTCACATAACTTGCATTCCCCATGCCCTCGGATTGTGACACAGTGCAGACTGTTGTTGGCTGGCTGCCATGGCCATGTGACTTGAGAAAGTAATGTATGACTTTGCACGCATTCCTGTGTCATGGCATTAAACTTCCTGGGACTGATCCTGCAGGGGAGTGACATGTGCAACATGCACCCCATTGTGGCATTGACTATCCGGACATGGGTGCATCATGGTGTCTGGTGCTGGTATGCATCACATGCATTTCTAATTAGACTCTGGCCATCCCTTTATCCGGACACCTGCACTGACTCAGTGGCAAGAGATGTGATGTGTGCATGTTCACATACTTCACTGTGTTCCCTGCAATGTCCAACAACTGTGTAGGTGGTGCATGTGTCCACACTGGGGTCTTACCATCAGACAGGCACCAGACAGATGGGTGCAAGGGCAGGAGGGGTGTGAGTCCCATGGTTGACCCTCAGACTGACAATTGGCTTCCCGAATCTGTGTGAGGACTTTAGGCAATGTTCAACTAAGGATGCCAGGGCTTGCTCTGTAATGTGCTGTACTCACTGTGGTGTGTGCGGTCAGTGTAGGTGACTGATGTTTGTCTGTTTCCCTAATTGTTTGCAGATACATCCACGGCCACAGGAGGGGACAGCTCCACGGACCAGGAGGAGCAGCGGAGCCAGACTGGGTCAGCATCGGACGAGTGGTCAGAGGGACCCAGTGGCACGGAGGGCGAGGGGAGCCACACCGAGGAGTCCTCAGCACCATCCACCTCAGCTGGGGACCACAGTAGCTCGGAGTATGACTCCCTTGTGGAGGCGGGTCTCGGCAGCCACCAAAGGCCAGCTAGTCTGTCTGGCCCCGCCACCACCACCACCACCACCGCCCTCCCATCGGCTCCCATTCCTGAGGTCCGTGGAGGCTCCCGTGCTCGGGAGCGTGTCTCCTTCGTGCCAGGCACCGCACCCCCTGCCCCTGTGTCCCCTGCTGCCCTGAGTGAGGAGTCTGTGTACCTCCTTCGGCAGCTCCATGTAGGGCAGACAGCAATGCTGAGTGTCCTCCATGCACACACCACTCTGTTGACACAGCTGGTGTCGTTCATGGAGGGCATCTCGACGGGTATGTCTGCCCTACAGAGGAGCAATAGGTCCATGGACTCCTCCCTGACGGCAGCAGTGTCCCTCTTCCAACAGTCCCTCACCCCTCCCACCTCTGCCCCATCCACACTTCCTGCCCCCCTACCTGTCCAATGCACATGCACACCTGCACAGTCACCCAAACACACAGACACGAGCAGCACAAACACACCCAAGAGGAAGGCAAGACGTGCACACAAGCATCCTCAGGGGACTGATACCACAGACACAGGGGATGGGGAACACACACACACAGGCATCCACATTCACTCCGCAGTCCTCCAAATCCTCTCCCTCCAAGACCCCTTCCCTTGCCTCGCCTGCTACCCCACCTACACAGCAGGTCTTCCTGTGTGACCTCGGCCTCTTCCCCACCATTCCTGCTGACCCAGCATACCAGGGGAAGAGGAAGTCCACCCACACAGAGAGGAGTGCCCCTCGCCCCCGGATACCCTCCCCCAGGCGCAGGCAGACACAGGAGCCCATTAGGAAGTCCCCCGGAGCAGGAAGGGCAAGACCCCACCACCACCACCATGCAGCACCAGCGCCCAGTCTCTCTCCTCCATCCCCCAGGCCACCACTGCACAGGTTCCCCCGCCACACCCTGCCTCAGGTTCCCCACACACCGATACCGCATCCCCAGACTGCTTAGGCCCTCCCCCTGCCACTTGCTCTTCCACCCCCAACCCAGACGCTCTGCCTGTTAGTGGCACTGTTGTGGGGACCGGGTCCCCCCTCTGTCCTGCCCACCTCATCTGCCCACCCTTCCACTCCCTTGGAGTCATGCACTGCAGTGGAGTCCACAACCACCACACCTGACTCGGGCACTGCAGTGAGTACCCAGTCCACTACATCAGTCCAGCCCACTGCAGTGGTTGCAGCACCCACACCAACTGACTTGTGTACCACGGTGGTGCCGGCACCCCCTGAGTCAGACACCTCCACTGCAGTTGCTGGTGACACTCCTGCACCCACCACCCCTTCACTGCCTCACTCTGCCATCCCCTGATCCTGTCCCTGCGGTGCCTGGCCTGCCCCTTGTATGCCCCTCCAAGGGTGATGTCCCCCAACCGTACCAGTGCAGGCAAGCAATGTGTGACCAGTTGTCACTTCTCACCCCGTTGGTACTGTGATTTTGGACTGGCCATTGGCCTTAGTTTCTTTTGGACTTCCGTGTTTACCCTGACATTTGCTGAATAAAGCCTCTTTTTGTTTACTTTTGGGTTTTCTTTTGATGTACATGATGTGGATGAGTAGCATCCTGCATTTGCAGTTGTAATAGTGTTCACATCAGGACGATGAAGTGTTGCAGTGATGGACTCCATGTGGTCCATGGGATATGTGTCCTGTTGTAGTCTGGATCTATGGCATCCTTTGCTACAGTCTGAGGGTGTAATGTTCAGCATTTGACACAGGGATGTCCTTTTTGCATTTGTAAATGAACATCTTTGTCTTACACTGATGCACATCTGATGGGCTTACCACTGTTCAATGTTCCGATTTCCCTGACTGTGTGCCCAGCTCCACTGGACATGCAGTTTTGCACATCAATGTCGAAGGACTCATCTGTGTATACAGTGCAACTTGCTTGACACGTGTTTGGTGTGTGTGCAGATGACTGATGTGACACCCCCATACCCAGGCTGATGTGAGCAGAGCCTTCTGTGTGTTGTGGTTGTTGACTCACTGACGGAGTGTTCTGCTGACATGTTTGGGTTGTGCACAGACAAGGTTTGGCACAGCGGACCTTCCACAGGAGTGGAGTGCCCTCATGGCAGTGTGTAATCTGGTGACATTGCGTGGGCCTGTGTTGTGTAAGCATGTCTGTGCGTGTTCCCTTCCCTTTTCCTACACAGGCTGTGTCCCTAGGGATGTTCCTGTTTGTGATGCTTGCTGAGTTGTTCTGTGTTCATCCAGCATCTTGGACCTGGTTTCTCTGTGTTGTGGGTGCATGGCAAACTGATGTTCATGAGGTTGTCATCCCAGGTTGTCTTTGTTGTCAGTGCTGGGGATGTGGGCAAACGCAGATGGGACACATTCAGGATTCCCCTTGGCACTTTTTGTTTACACGAGTAATGTGATTTACAGTTTGTGTTAGCTTTCAGTGATTGTGACACGTTGTGTGTGTGACTGCTGCCACTCCTCAGGGTCAGAGCTGCAATGTTGGCACTGGCTCCCCGTCAGCAAGAGAATCACGTTCAGACTCCTCACCCACGCACACAAGGCCCTCCACGACCTGGGCCCAAAGTACCTCAACGACCGCATGTCCTTCTACACGCCCACATGCCAGCTACGATCAACCAGCCACGCCCTCGCCACCGTACCACGCATCCGCAGAACCACCGCCGGAGGAAGATCCTTCTCCTACCTGGCGGCCAAGACCTGGAACTCCCTCCCCACTCACCTTCGGCGAACCCAGGACCATCTCGCCTTCAGGAAGCAGCTCAAGACCTGGCTGTTCGAGCAGTAACTTACCCCTCCCCCAGCGCCTTGAGACCCTCCCGGGTGAGTAGCGCGCTCTATAAATGCCGTGATTGATTGATTGATTGATTGATTGTGTACGTGTGTTCTTCGTGTGTCACCTTCGCTTCTTCATTGGTGTGTGACTATGGCCAGGATCCCTTGATTGTGGTGGATTTCACATCCTGCCCATGTACAGCATACTGTGCTGTGTGTCAGTCATTGACAAGTCTTGTTGACTGGCCATGTGTGATGGGTTTCTGCACCTTAGTTCCCACCACCACCCCTGGTATTGTCATGGGTGCATGTGCAATGTCACCAGTCCATGTGAGCTTCACTGCTGCACATTGGTGGAGATCAGGGTGTGTGGTGTTGAGTGTGTGCAAAAGTGAGTAGTTGCACGGCCAGACCCCTACCTCCATATTGGCCTTGGCTGGCAGGCCGTGCTGATTGATTGGAGCTGGTGTAGGTGTGATGGTAGTTAGTTGCTCAGGACACATGGCTGGGTTTCACAGTGTGAACGACATCTAACATTGTCATCACAGTGGGATTATCATGCAGGCTAGTGTCAGCACAATATGGGGTCACTGGGGGTAGTGCTGTGGTGGGTCTGTCTCTTGCTGTGTTAGTTGCTGTTCCTACAAGCTTGTGTGACATGTGTAATTTGTGCTCCCTCTCATCTAACAATGCCTGATTGCCCACATAGGGGATTTGGATCCATGAGTTACTTTTGTGTGGCCCCGTTATGTGCATCTGTGTAATTGGTATTCAGGCCTCATCATGTGTTGTGTGGTTGCCTGGGGACACTGGCACCCCCCTCACCTGTTGTGTTTGATGTGCAGTGTGGGTCTGCCTGTTTGTGTTTGTGCATCTGCACCACTGCATTGGCATATCTTTAGTGTGCCATTGGCTGTATGTTGTTTGGTGGGTTTCACCTGCTGTCCCTGGGACTCCTAGGTCATGAGTCAGCACAATGATCATTGTTTGTGTGTCCCATTGCTGCCATGGTATGTTATTTGTTCACCTCACATCTACAGTCTCCACAGGGTATCTACATTTGTGTGCCCATTGGTGCAAATATGTGGGTCTGCATTATGATGGTCACTTCTGTCATTGTGTCATTGATGGATGTTGACAGTGTCAGCCCCCATGGGTGATGTTTGTCTGCACATGGCCAAAGGTATGTCTTATTTGCACTGCACTGTTTGCCTCACACAATCTATGTTGCTATGGGACACAAGCACTACTTTGCCACTGATGTGTTTGTTGTTCTGTGACCAGGAATCATCCATGCAGTTTGGCAGTTGCAGCTTTTTCAATGTCAACACTTACATTTTTGTCACTGTGATGATGGGGGTTTAGACCCCATTGCCACAATGTTCAAAATGTGCTTCAGCTATGGACCCCACACTTACCTTTTGGTCACTGTGATGATGGGGGTTGGACCCCATTGGCACAATGTTCAAAATGTGCTTCAGCTATGGACCCCACACTTACCTTTTGGTCACTGTGATGATGGGGGTTGGACCCCATTGCCACAATGTTCAAAATGTGCTTCAGCTATGGACCCCACACTTACCTTTTGGTCATTGTGATGATGGGGGTTGGACCCCATTGCCACAGTGGTCATGGTCTGCTTGCATTGTGGGGGCCACACACATTTATGTGTGACACATGTGATAGGGGGTCACATTGTATGTTCAAAGTCATGTTCAGTGTTGTAGGCATTTGACACAGTCTACACACGCTTGTCATGGTGTTGGGGGATGTCTTTTTGTTGCATTCCTTATGTTGGTGTGTGCTTGTTGTGTCATGCATTAGCCATCCTATGAGTGGGGGTGTTGTTGGTGGTAGGCATCCTGCCCCCATGGGTAGAGGTGGTAGTAGTGGTAGGCATCTGGCACCCCTGAGTAGGGGTGGTAGTAGTGGTAGGCATCCAGCCCCCCATGGGTAGAGGTGGTAGTAGTGTTAGGCATCCAGCCTCCCATGGGTAGAGGTGGTAGTAGTGACAGGCATCCTGCCCCCCATGGGTAGAGGTGGTAGTGGTGGTAGGCATCCAGCCCCCATGGGTAGAGGTGGTAGTAGTGGTAGGCATCCAGCCCCCCATGGGTAGAGGTGGTAGTAGTGTTAGGCATCCAGCCCCCATGGGTAGAGGTGGTAGTAGTGACAGGCATCCTGCCCCCCATGGGTAGAGGTGGTAGTAGTGGTAGGCATCTGGCACCCCTGGGTAGGGGTGGTAGTGGTGGTAGGCATCCAGCCCCCCATGGGTAGAGGTGGTAGTAGTGGTAGGTATCTGGCACCCCTGAGTAGGGGTGGTAGTGGTGGTAGGCATCCAGCCCCCCATGGGTAGAGGTGGTAGTAGTGACAGGCATCCTGCCCCCCATGGGTAGAGGTGGTAGTAGTGGTAGGCATCTGGCACCCCTGGGTAGGGGTGGTAGTGGTGGTAGGCATCCAGCCCCCGATGGGTAGAGGTGGTAGTAGTGGTAGGCATCCAGCCCCCATGGGTAGAGGTGGTAGTAGTGACAGGCATCCTGCCCCCATGGGTAGAGGTGGTAGTAGTGGTAGGCATCTGGCACCCCCTGGGTAGGGGTGGTAGTGGTGGTAGGCATCCAGCCCCCCATGGGTAGAGGTGGTAGTAGTGACAGGCATCTGGCACCCCTGAGTAGGGGTGGTAGTGGTGGTAGGCATCCAGCCCCCATGGGTAGAGGTGGTAGTAGTGGTAGGCATCTGGCACCCCCTGAGTAGGGGTGGTAGTGGTGGTAGGCATCCAGCCACCATGGGTAGAGGTGGTAGTAGTGGTAGGCATCTGGCACCCCCTTAGTAGGGGTGGTAGTGGTGGTAGGCATCCAGCCCCCCATGGGTAGAGGTGGTAGTAGTGACAGGCATCCTGCCCCCCATGGGTAGAGGTGGTAGTAGTGGTAGGCATCTGGCACCCCTGAGTAGGGGTGGTAGTGGTGGTAGGCATCCTGCCCCCATGGGTAGAGGTGGTAGTAGTGACAGGCATCTAGCACCCCTGGGTAGGGGTGGTGTTAGTTGTTGGCATCCAGGCCCCTATGTGTATATGTGGCATTGGTGACAGCCATCCCGCCCCTATGGTGCTGCTGTTGCTGGTGTAAGTAATTTCTGCATCCCTCTGTGTGTGTGTGATATGTCGGGTACGTGTAGTTTGTTTTTGTGGTTGGTGTCTGACTTACCTTCTGCGCCGTATGCGTCCGTGCCTGTTCCGGTAATAGATGTAGAATATTGGTAGGATCGGCATGATGGGATTCATGGTTGGTTCGTCTCGTTCGTATTTCTCTTTGCTTCGCCTCGTCCTCGTCGCTGGCGTGTTCGTATCGTAGCCGTGGATCGTCTTGTGGCGCGAATCGGAGCTTATGTGCGCCTCTCCCGGATGCTTTGACGTGCCGTGCGTAGCGACGGGTTCGGCGCATACGGAAAGCGCATCGCACTTGTCCGGCCGGACGGGGCTGCATTTTGGCTTCCGTGCGACTCGATTCTGCGTTTCCGGATCCGCATCGGTCGGAGAACAGGACCTGTATTGGGTGAGTACGACTGGGTCGGGATTTGGGCAGTTGTGCGCATCGTACTTGCTCGTTCGGACGTATGTGCGAATCGGTCGGGAAACAGGCATTCGCCTGGCTTTTTCCCGGCCGAATGGTATTAGGTGCTCCTCCGACCGGGATTGGAATTGACCCCAAAGTCTACATCTGTAGCTTTTAAGGATGTTCCCATTGAATCCATCAAGGATGGAGGGATTTAGCATTAGGAACACTTGCTTTTATGACAGCCTCTAAGGCAGGAATGGGAGTAACAACAATAATGTGTTTCTGTGGTTGCCCTGCTAAAGCTGCCCTTCTTGGGTCAGCCATCAAGGCGTGTGAAACAAACTGGGTTAAGTGACCATATAGTCTAACTCTACCATTGTACAACTGTACTAGCTCATTAGCATTGAGATTTTGCAAATTAGGGTAAGGTGTATAACCAGCTATTGCTGGCCATGTAGTGCCTTCATTACTAAGGGGACCTGTGCGTACATGACTAAGTATGTGTAGTAGGGCACCTCGGAACCAATTACAATGTTCCCAATGTAAAAGTGGAATTTCGAAGAGCTGAAATGCTCTATAATTTTGTGGTGGTGCAACGTTAGTATATTCATGATGTGTTCCTGTATTATCCACAGCCGAAAATTTGACCCAAGAATAAAAAACGTCTAAGCGATAGGCATTGTGGGCTTCAACCACGAAGATTAAGTCACCGCCTACATTGCCAAGACCATGTAAAGTTAAATGTGAATGGAGAGCCGGTCTGCAATTGTCAGCAATTGCGATAGGCTGAGCCTGCACCATTAATAAAACAGTAATGGAAAGAAAGTGCGAACACTTAGGGGCAGATTAAGAGTTCCAGCGGTGCAGGAGTAGGTGGTACGCCACCGCCGCACACCCGCGCCGACAAAACTTGCAGCGCCTGCCTTCTGGATTAGGACTTTAAAGTGGTCTGGCGGGCGGCATAGCGGTCATGCGGCAGTCCCTCCTTCAATGGCGGCAGTGCCTTTGAAAAAGGCACCGCAATGGGACCGCACAACAAGGTTCCTGCACGGCATGGACTCGAAAGTCCATGCCGTGCAGGAACTGTTCTGCATGCACACACGGGGGAACATGTTATGCACCAGGGCCCCCTTTGTTTCCTCTCTGCCACGGTGTACATGGAGGAGGAACCTCCATGACACCACCAGCTGAGAGGAAACTCGTAATATGCTTGGCGGGACTGCAGCAGTCCCACCAACCATATTGAGACTTCTGACCACTGCAACACCGCCATGGAACGGCAGCTACCTGGCAGCGGTGGTTATCCCAGGGTGGTCCGACCACTCAACTCCTAATGGGGGGTCAGGCCGCCGGTGCAGCGGTGGCTAGACCACCACTAACACGCCCCAACGAGTGTCGGGCCTTAATATCTCCTCTCTGCCCTCAAGGGGACAGGACACAGTTTATATGATAAAGCTACTATGTTGGAAAGCTGCAGCTGTGTTACAATTGTATGTCTAACATGTTAAGAGTTGTTGCTGACCGAACAGAGAAAACAGTACACTCTGGGCCAGATGTACGACCCTTTTTTGCGGCCGCAAACGGGAGATCCTCCCGTTTACGACCGCAAAAAAGGGTAATGGCATGTACAAATGCTATTTTGTGAGTCACAGACTCGCAAAATAGCATTTGCGACTCCCGCTAATAGGAAGGGGCATCCATTCCTAATAGCGAGTCACCATGCCATGTACAAATGTTTTGCAACCGCATTTGTGGCCGCAAAACACTCGCAGTTTACCACCTACTTCAAGTAGGTGGTACACCACTCGCAAACAGGAAGGGGTCCCCAGGGGACCCCTTCCCCTTTGTGAGTATGTGAGGAAATAGTTTTAAGAGCAGGCAGTGGTCCCAGGGACCACTGCCTGCTGTTAAAAAATGAAACTGAAAAGTAAAATTTTTCTTTTTTAAATGCATCCCGTTTTCCTTTAAGGAAAACGGGCTGCATTTAAAAAAGACTGTTATGTTTAAAATGCAGTCCCAGACATGGTGCTCTGCTGAACCCAGCAGGCCACCATCCCTGGGAGTGCTAGCTATTCCCAATGGGGTCGTGAAATTGCGACTGCCTCATCATTAATATTCATGAGGCAAGCAATTTGCGAACCCATTGGGAATTGCAAGCAGTGTCTCAGACACTGTTGTACATTGGATTTTGCGAGTCTCAAATTGTGAGTCGCAATCCGTCGCAATTTGAGAGTCGCAAATTCCAATGGTCGTACATCTGGCCCTCTGTTATTATGCATTCCAGGTAACCTCAGATTAATGTACAGACTAAATCCTGAGAAGAGACGCTGAATAACAAACAACATGTACATTGTATGCCTAAAATAATGTCACAAAAACATATGTGTTATGTGTGGCTGCGTAACGAGAGTAGAGGCACTTACGCTAAAGTAAGGGAGAACCAAAGTGAGCCCAAAAAGGACATCACTACATTCCGACTCCCTTTTTCCATTCCCATCTTGCTGTGTTAGGCAGCTTTGAGATGGCTCAAGTTGAGGACCAACCTTTAATGAGTATCTCATTATTGGTTTCCAAATATATTTGATATCTGTTTAGGACTATAATGGAAAGAAAGAGATAAAAAAGAGACTGGTGTCTGGAGTTGTGACAATGGTGGCTAAAGCAAAGGCGTAGGCAGAGAATCGTCCTTTGGCGAAAGGGATCAATTGCTCTAACATACAAAAGGGTCAATGGAATGGCAGAGCCCATTCTGAGCCTGCCAGTATCTTGCCAGGTGGTTTGAGAAGTAGTCACCTAGATGGCCCAGAAGGCCTAGATATGCATAATCCTCCTCTGTCTGTGTCCCAAGCCTTGTTGCAATCTGTATTTCCCCAAATCCAAATTTTGACATCAACTATGATGCAAGAGGCAGCCTCGTCAGGCTTACAGAAACAATAAAGAGTAAAAGTGGGCCATAAGCTCAGACACAAGACCAGGTGTTTGACTGAAGAGGAAAATGATACTGTGGGATGAACTAGAAACCTAGCAGTTTCTCATGACTGCCAAACCCACCGCCACCATACCTACCAATTACTCCAAAAAACAAATGTTTAAAAGTATTAAAAAAGATATCAAAGGTTTAAAAATAAATCTAATAGAATAGATACTGAAATTTAACGGCATATCAAAGAAAGTGGATGCTCTCCATGAGAGATTGGCCAGCTTCACTGAAACACAAGAAGATATGAATTCACACATTTCATGACTGGAAGAGGAAGGTAAGATCAACATTAGTTGGCACAATTTGCAGCTGAAGGTACTTTCCAAGAAGTGTGAAGACCTGGAGAATTGTTACAGGTGCTCAAACTTACACATGGTAGGGCTGGCCAATCTGAGATGAATAACTGTTCTATGCTTCTCAATTGCTGAGGCTTGAGTTTCGACAGCTGCACCTAAATCCAGAGTCAAACCCAAAATTATCATTGTTATTTTCAGGACTTCATGGTGAACAAGTGAATACTTTCTATCGTTAGACTAAAGAGGCACATATTTTCCAAGCAAGGGTTCTCATTTTCCATATTCCTGGATTTAGCATGGGAGACAGCCAAGAGACAAGCTAGATCTTCCTGCTATGATCCCTGAATTCAAGGCTTTGTCTACTCCAGCATTGCTCAAATAATCTAATCTGAGAATTGGCAGGAGACTTTTCAAACCTTGTTGGATCCAACTGATGCTTGACCATTTATCTTTGTACATGAGATTCTTTCCTTTTCTTTTTTTATTTCTTCTGTAAAAACTCAAGCTTACATTGCATGTTTGCATATAGTTTGATCTAGTAGGATTAAAGAGCACTCGGCTTGGGGAGCAACCCAGAATGAGGGCAATGGGTGAACGGTGGGAAGGGAAAATGCATCAGAATAGGCAGATATCTGTTTTGAGACAAATAAAGCGGCTAATAAACACCATTTCAGTTATGAGAATTTCATGCATTAGGATTGTTACTAAATGTTAAGAGGCTACATTCCAACATCAAACAAAAATGAGGTAACCAAGAATTTATAGGGCTAAAACTGAATATCGCCTGCCTACAAGAAAACCAACTACCTCAAAAGACAGGCTATAATATAAATAAGTTGTGCAAAATGTATTTATGAAAGTTCTGTTACTGCTGCTTTCAAAGGTACAGCAATCCTCATATTAAAACCTTTACATATTATGAATAATACATCAGGTCTCAGGCGAAGGTTGGTAATAGTCACATTGAAAGTTGGGGAAATCACTCTAAAAATAAGTTCTGTTTATGGATCCAATCAAGATGATCCTACTATTTTCACTGAACTACACTCACTTCTTTTGAACAATTCCTGGGAGCATAAAGTGCTGGGTGATTTTACGTGTATACAACCTCAACCAACATAAGCTCCCACTCTCCTATGCACAAAAACTAGGAAAACCAAACCTTTAGTAGTAGATCATCGTGATCTAATTGACCCTTGAAGATGGTGTAATCTCTCTGCTAAGGCCTTTTCTTTTTATTCCTCGGTCCACCGACATTATTCAATGATCGGTTATTTGTTAATAAGCAAAGGGTTAATTTGTGGTTCCAGCATTATTTTACAACTGACTTGGGTATTGGACTACTCTCCCCTATCATCAGATTTAGAAATCCTAATTAGATCACCCCCAAATCGGGCATAACATTTCCCGAAGTACATATTACAGAAATAACATATAATAGAACTGAAAGTCCACATCATAGAATTTATCCAAACCTATCAGGACACAGCCAGCACAGGGATAGTGTTGCCCTTTGAACATTTCTATTTGAGGATTTATTCAGGAACTTATACCATGTACATGTTGGTTATTTTGGTGAATTTGGAACAGATATATGTTCAATTAGTTTTAAGCTCCGCAACTATCAGTATAAAAGGACATATTAAAGACTTAATTAAAACATTATCTAATAAAGCACACTTCCTGCAATTTAGGAAATCTAATCTTCATCTGGGCATGGGGATAGGATAATATAGGTACTTTGTTAGCCACAAAAACACAGGTACAAACTGTAGCCCATAGAGTCTTGAAAATCTAAACTGCCAGGGGGATACAACTGCAGACCCGCTTAACTATACCAAGCGGGTCTGCAGTTGTTTTGGGGGATTTTATAAACAACTATATGGGCCAGATGTACAACCGTTTTTTGCGGTTGCAAACAGGCAATTGGCCCGTTTGCGCCCGCAAAATAGGTCTGGCCCATGTACAAACCCTATTTTGCGAGTTGGTAACCTATTACCGACTCGCAAAATAGGGTTTACGACTCACTATTAGGAAGGGGCGTGCCAAGGGCGCCCCTTCCTAATAGCGATTCGCACTTCAATGTATGATTGTTTTGCAACTGCAATTGCGGTCGAAAAAAACTCGCAGGTTACCACCTACTTCAAGTAGGTGGTAAGCCACTCGCAAACGGGAAGGGGTCCCCAGGGGACTCCTTCCCCTTTGTGAATGGATGCGAAAATATTTTTAACAGCAGGCAGTGGTCCCATGGACCACTGCCTACTCTTAAAAATGAAACAGAAACGTTTCATTTTTCTTTTAAATGCATCCCATTTTCCTTTAAGGAAAATGGGCTGCATTTAAAAAAACTGATTTATTTAAAAAAGCAATCACAGACATGGTGATCTGCTGACCCCAGCAAGCCACCATTCCTGGGAGTGCTAGCCATTCCCAATGGGGTCCCAAATTGCACCTGCCTCATGAATATTAATGAGGCCTGCAATTTGCGACCCCATTAGGAATCGCAAACAGTGTCTGAGACACTGTTGTACATTACATTTTGTGAGTCGTAAATTGCGAGTCACAAAACGACTCAATTTGCGACTCGCAAATTGTAAGGGTCGTACATCTGGCCCTACATCTCTAAGAATTTGAGTTCTAAGACCTACAAGGAAAATATTAAGATGTTTTTAACCTCCCAGAATTTACCAAGTCATTCCCCGCGGGCTCAGACTGAGTTAATAAGTTCTATTTTTATTCAAGAACTGGTTGAAACAATTAAGTCAGTATGCGTTTCAAGTCTACAGGTACAGATGCCACATAACTAGAAATATATCAAATATGACCTTTATTGATAGCACCATTACTCCTAAAGGTGGTCATAGAGAAGTGGGAGAGTGGATTCTTGCCACATTCCTAGAACTACGAGTCCATGATCACTTTATATAAAAAAGACAAACCACTAGAGTCTATAGGATCACATTGTCCAATATCATTGCTTTGTACAAACTGTAAAATATACACCAAGATTAGAACTATCAGACTTAATAAAAAAATAACTTGTTTGATTTTACCATGACAGCATGGCTTTGTACCAAAGAGAGATGCTACTGTACATACTAATCTAGCAACAATTCTGTTAGACTGGGACGAAACCACGCAATAGTCTTGGATGTTTATACCTGAAGACACCAAAAAGGCTTTTGACTGTGTGAAGTGGTCTTTTTAGGGGGTTATGCAACACCTGGGCTTTTCACCACTGTTCTTGAAGGGAATTCAAGAAATCTACCACCAGCTGCAAACCTCAGAACCAGTTAAAGTATTGGTGTATTGGGGTTTACATTTTTTCGATTGCCAGCGGTAGCCAAAAGGGGTATCTGCTCTCACCATGTCTCGGCACACTGTATAGGGAACCATTTATAAAAATGTTTATGGGTAAACTGGCCATCAAACCAGTCAGACTACCTAGATTGGAAATTAAACTGCTGGCATACGCAACTATTTTTAGTGGCTACTTCTAACCCCTAGCAAACGTTAGCAGTGATCCAAGAAACAGCAAACAAATTTGGTGTCTTGTCAGGAAACAAGCTCAATATGATAAGATAGAAAGAGAATATTTGTATAGGCACATACAGCAGCACACCACATATGCTGTCCCTAACATGAGATATTTATGAATTAACATACCAGCTCATATGATAAACTCTGGGATGCCACACAAAGGTTTCTTAGAAGGATCCCCCAGATGCTTAACAAGTAGGAAAGGGTTCTGATCTTGATGCTAGGAAGAGCAAATACTATTAAAATTACACTCTTCCTCCAAAAATATCATATATATATACAGAGCTCCCGATATATCTGCCTATCTCATGTTTTAAACAACTAAAGGGTCAAATTACTGCATTCATATGGACCCATAGGAAACATCATTGGGCTATGAGATTTCAATAATTATCACTTGCTTGCGGGGGCTATACCCAACTTTCACTTTTACTATTGGACTGCACTATGTACCATATTAAAGAACAAGCATCCATCATCACCTTCAAAGGTGATACTGGATGCACCAGCAAACCTATAATGTTGATGTTCAGACTTTAAACATCATCCTAAACATGTCAAATATAAGAGTCTGAGAGATGTGGTTAAGGTTTGGCAGGACATAATCAAGTACTTTCATGTACCTCATATTTATGGATAGCCCACGTTTAAGGAGTTGCTAGGGGATCAAATTAAGATAGCCATAACTTCCCTCTGAATCAGTATTTAGTTTGCTCATCAACCCAGTCTGGCTTCCTCTCAGACCACAGCACCAAGACCGCCCTGATAGCCACAACCGATTACATCAGAGCCATCCTCAACCGAGGCAAGCCTGCAGCCCTGATCCTCTTTGACCTCTCAGTGGCCTGCAACACTGTATCCCACCACATCCACATACTCATCGCCAGAACCCACCACATCGGCATCAGAGGAAACACCATCAAGTGGATCTCCTTCTTCCTCACAGGACACACACAAAGAACCCCCTCCTCTCTTCACCTCAGTACCCAAAAAACATCAACTGTGGAGTCCCCCAGAGATCGTCCCTCCCCACCCTCTTCAACGTCTACATGACCCCACTGGCCAACATCGTCTGCACCCATGGAATCAACATCATCTCATACGCGAGCAACACTCAACTCATCCTCTCCCTCTCGGAAGACACCGCCACCACCAAACGCAACTTCCAGAACGCCATGACCAAGGTCGTCGACTGAATAAAATCCAACTGCCTGAAACTGAACACTGACAAATCCGAAGTTCTCATCTTCAGAAAGCGTACCTCCCCATGGGATGACACATGGTGGCCCTGAGCACTCTGACACTCACCTACCCCAAACCAACCACATCTGCAAACTCGGCATCATCCTGGACAGTGACCTCTCCATGAAGCGCCAGGTCAATGCAGTCGCTTCCTCATGCTTCCACACCCTCTGCATGCTTCACAAGATTTTCAGGTGGATCCCCATCAGTACCAGGAAAACTGTAACTAAAGCCTTGATCACCAGCTGACTAGACTACGGAAATGCACTCTACACCGGATCCACTACCCAGCTCCTCAAACGACTACAGACCATCCAGAACACAGCAGCAAGACTTGTCCTCATCCTCCCCAAAAGGACCAGCATTACCCCCCACCTAGGAAACCTCCACTGGCTCCCCATTCCAAAGAGATGGCAGTTCAAACTGCTCACCCTCACCTACACGGTCCTACACAACTCTGGACCCTCCTACATCAACCACTGCCTGACATTCCATAAACCAACCAGACAACTCCAATCCACCACTCCTGCCCTCCCACATGGTCTCCACATCCGATAGAGCCAGTGTGGAGGCTGCTTTTTCTCCTGTCTTTTTGCCAAATCCTGACATGAACTCCGACTCCACCTCTGAACCGCCCCAACTCTTGCCAACTACAGGAAGGAACTCAGGACCTGGCTCTTCGATTGAGGTTCACCACACCCCAGCGTCTGGCTACCCCTCGGGGTGATAAGCCATGATTAACAAATACTGATTGATTGATTAATCTATGTTGATGTGCATAAAACATTCCAGGTAATCAGTGAAGAGTTTAATGTGTCATCAAAATAATTTTTTTATGTTTACAGATCACAGATGTATTGAGCATTAATAATATAGACCTGGTACTAGACTGCCTCCGAAGGTATATACTATCCTGATGAACCAATTCCCACACCTAACACCCGCTAATTTGATAAAGTAGCATAAAGGAAAACAAACTGTGGGCCTGATTCACAAAGGCAACATACACTTTTCAGTAAATGTACACTTTTGAGTAAGTTTACTTCTTTTTGGAACTGTAACACCCTCACATAGAATAAATAAAGGTAGGGAATCAAAATAAAAACTTGGGGTGGCTGTAACTCATGTAATTTAGTGTAGCATAATCATGTGGAATTACCAAAGAATTCAGTGAGATTATGCATAACTATGTGAGAAGAGTAATTCTGCGTAAAGTGCCATTTCCTCATGCAAAAATGCCCCCTTGAATCCAAAATTGGTCCGAGAATACATTTTCTGCTAAGAAGTAGTGATAACTGCAGTGGAGCGCAAATAGCGAGTGCTTGCAGCTGCTCATGCTCGTTGAGTGAGCTCTTGGAGTAGGATTTTCCCCCAACTTATTCCCGGCATTTATTGCTATTTTCTTAGCGCAAAATAGCCCCTTCCATCGCGCTACGAAATAGTGCTAAATGCTCTCTTGGAGTAGGATTTCCCCAACTTACTCCTGGCATTGAGCACTATAATCTGAGCATACAATGCACCCTGGCATCCAAAAGGAACGTGAGGATGCATTTTGTGCTAAGAAATAGCGCTAGGGAGGACAGAACATGAATAGCGAGCATGAGCAGCTGCTCACGCTCACTAAATGTGCTCTTGCGGTAGGACTGATTTCCCCAAATTACTCTTAATTATGCGAGCAAGAGGTATCACGTTATTATCAGTAATTCCACGTCAAAGAGTAACACGGAGTTACCAACATTACTCTGATTACTCTGGTGGAATGAGTATTCCACCAAGGCCTTATAAAAACCCATTGGAAACAATGTTAAATTGAATTGAATGATTTAATATAGATAACATTATGCATAAATACAAATTAATACTTAAAGTAATTTATTAAAATAATAGGACATATTTATTATTTAATTATGAAATATGTTAATAACCTATTTTGAATTAAAAAATATAACAATACATTTTATTAAAAAATAACTAAATTACTTTTATAAATTCTATAAATTACTTTTACTCATTAATAATGCACATGAAAAATATTTTTTTCTCTATGTGGGAATTTTTTGTTTAATTTAAAGCTCAGAAAAATAAATGTAATTGAATTCAATATATTTACATTCATTAAAGTTTAGATTCAGCATTAATTTAATAGTGCTGTAGCTTTTTAAGTTGGTTAACATTTAAAGTAAATATGTAAAATGAACTCCCATTAATATTTGTAATATTGGAATTCGTAGAACCAGCTGGTTTAGAACGATTTTTGCAAACACATTCGATCCCCTAACAATGGAATTGGAAATGGTTAGCGAATAACAGCAAGACACAAATACAAAATAACTCTACCACATTTTTACTACAGCAGCAGCACAATCAACACAACTCCAGATACTCAGATAGAGAAGGCCTACAACAGTCGGTGAGCTTCTTAAATGGAAATGGCAATATATCCATCTCTCCCCTGAAAGCAGCAGAGACAGAAACAAAGATGCAAAAGAACTACAAAAGCGACAAGTTATACAAGCACATTTATTCAGCTGCTATAGTACATTTCTTTATCCATTACTCGGGGGGTTTGAAAATAACCAAATGCTTATGTTTTCAGGTCTTTGGATAAGGCAATGTAATGGTAGGCAACTATAGACTGAATGAAATCAATGACCCAAGTCAAAATAGTTTATTGTGTATGATTACTTAAAATCGTTACAATTTACACTTAAAAAATGTATTAAACTTAGTCTTCCATTAAATACCACTTATCAGCAATGAGCTTGGCAATATTTAAAATCTGAATCACATTAATAAAGCTCATAACATGTTGGCTAACCGGTTAAACAATCTGGGAAAGTTCTATTATTCACAACTTTCAAAAGAGCTCAAGTGACCGAAATTATCCAAAGGTTAAATTGCTCAAGATAAAATGTCCATATAAAATGCCAAACTTTCCAATAAGGTTTGGTCAATGACTCCAATTATTGAAACTGTACTACACAGCTAGGACTACTAGTAAGAATGAGAAATGAGTGACAGTGTCGCAGGTTAGTCAGAGAGAAAAGGTGAGATCATCATGCAACAGCAGACGCCAAAGTACCCAAACCGTCAGCACCAATAGAAACCCATCAATGTTACAGCACATTCAAAAATAGCAAACCCCACCTGTATCTAACACAGCCTCCGTTACCTTACTAGCTAGCGTGCGACAAAGACCCTTCAGTGTATACGCACAGTCATGTAATGCAAAGAAGTGGGCTCCCAACAGAAAGTTAAGCACGCTGGTGTGAGAGTTGAGGATCTTATGTGAGAAAAATTGTGAGTTGCAAACCATTTTCAAATTGGTTTGTGAACACTACAACATTGTATCAGTATGTTCGATTAGCATTTTTGCAATGTCAACATTTTCTGAATCGCAAATAGGTAATCACACAATTTCCATTTAGCGATTCGGTATGCGTATGTTCAAAGCATCCACATTAGTGAATAGTCACAAAGCGAGCTTTTGCACTCCCAAATTACCACCAAGAGGATGCAGGTGGTAACCAGGTGCAGACTCTAACAAGGGGCCCAGAATGCTTCATCTCTTTTCTCGATGGCTGTGTTGTATGCTGTGGTAAGGTGGAGGCACATTTTTGCTGTAGTACAAAGGAGAAGGAACAGGAAGGGAGGATTTATAAGATCAGAGTTACACCCTTTGACAAAACAGAAGAGGACATTTTTACATAGTACAGGCTTACTAGTACTGTTATTTTAGATTTAATAGATGAAATTCACCCTTTATTACAAAGAAACACATTTAAAGTCCAGGCCATTCCTTCACAAACAAGTGTTGACCTCTGTGCGTCTTTTAGCATCAGGAATTTAGCAAGCTTTTTTCTGGTTTTTAAAAGTTTTCTTGAAGCCACATTGCTAAAAATGAATACTTACATTGTGTTCCCTCATACACCAGGTGACCTACTAGACACCTAGGGGCAGCTTTACAAGCCCCTTGCGACACTTTTGCGCCACCGTTGCGTCACTTTTGTGACGCAGCGGCGGCAGTATACTAATGCGGCCAATTTACAATGTGACGCATCTAGGGAGATGCGTCACATTGTAAATACCTGCATCACAGTATACCTGCGTCAGGTATAATGTATGCAGGGTGTGCATTCCCACGCAGGAAAGCCTTGTAAAAGTGACGCAGTGAAATCTATAAGATTTCACTGCGGCACTTCTAGGACGCCACTGCATGAAAACCTTATGCCTGCTTGACGGAATGACGCAGTACAATAAGTATAGGCCTCAACATACATTGCTGGAGTTGCGTCATGCTTGTGACACGACTCCAGCAATGCGTGACTTTTGGGCCCAAAGAAGCATCAGAATTTCTGTAAATGCGGCGCATCCATGGTGGTGCAAGGGTATCGCAGGCTGGCGCAGGGAAACTGATGCATCTCTACAGACGCGTCAGTTTCTTGTAAATCTGCCCCCAAGTTTACATTTTCAGAGTAGCACAGTTCCCTAAGGTAACTGATTGCATTGATGAAACACACATTCCAATCTGTCCCACATCCAGGTCTGAATTTTTATGCAAAATAGAAAAAAAAGAAATTACCAAATACAAGTAGTGTGTGTAATAGTGAGTGTACAATTACTGACATTATAGCACATTATCTAGCCAGTACTCATTATTCCTATATGTTCTGCCACCGTGGTCTGTACACTCATCTGGCTACAGGACAGCTTGGAGATGGTTTTCTTTTTGGGTATGCAATACAATATAATTCTAAGAATATGTATATACTTATTTTAATGTGCTGACTCTCTTATAATGTGCAATTTAATTTTAGGTGACAGTGCATATACTCTTCACTCATGGATTATGAGCCACTTCGTACATCCTCATTCAGCCAAGCAGTGAAGATAGACTGTAGCACACTAACAAACCAGGTCTTTAATAGAGCGGACACTTTGCCTCCTCAAAAGACACTTCAGATGCCTAGTGTATAAGAGTGGGGGAGCACTGCATTATGCACCAGACGTATCTTGCAAAATTGTGACATATTGTGATATGTTGCATAATGTAACAAAGAGGCCTTCCTCCAGCGGTGTTCAGGACGTAAGTGATGATGACATACCTCCACGTCGTGAAGAACATCAAGATGAGGATGCCAACAGAGCCATTGATGGAAGGAATGTTAGAACACAAATCACCAGCAACTATTTTTAAAGTTAGTTTTTTCATTATTGACATTTTCTGCTTGAATAAAGTATCATTTTTAAAGTGTAAACAATATTTATTTCTGCTCCTCATAGGCCAATGAAGAACAAGGTTATGTTTTCTTTCAGTTAATGTTGTTCAATTCGCAGTGTAATTATAAACATATCTTGGATATATTTTTTCACTTTCTATTGTATACAAAAGTAAACAAACACGTAATATAACCACATTTTTAGTTTTACTGTTTTACTTTTTTCCCCTTTTATAAATGTTACTCTGACAATAGATATTGGTATATTAGTGGCATCTACATCTGGGGTTTATCTAGTACTGCGCCTTATAGTACCCTGCTTTTGCACAGTCAAACTGCTGTGGCTTGATGCCTCTTCACACTCTTCTAGTACACATCCCACATCACTTCTTTCATGTCTATTTTCCATTTCATTTACTACATGCTAATTGTTTCCAGCCCTTTACAACATCTTCACTACAATGTCAGGGACCTTCGAGATAGGAGATGTATAGTGGCAGCAATGTGATCTACTGATCTATCAAAGCCTTGTAGCAGCCTATTAGCTAAATGTTTATGCTGATGTTGCTCATCACATCTGTCAGCATTCATTAATCCACAAAGTGTAGATATGGCCTCTGTTGATGCAGTTATTTCTGTACATATAGCCTCATGTGATTCACAAATGAGATTAAAGCCAGATGTCATGGATTTCTCTTTGGCACTTAAATTTGTTCAAAAAGCATGCATTTTCCTTATTGCTGTTTTTGTACTTGCAGCATAGATTTCTCAATAATTAGAACGGTCAAGCATATTGTAACTGTGCTTTTAAATTAAGAGACATGGCCATCCTCGGCCTTACATTAGCTTTAATGATTTTGCAACTATCTGCTTCACATAATAGGTCTTGTTGAAAAAGTTATATTTCTAATTATCTAGGTAGTTGGATAAGATCTACATGGCTGCTAAGTATGCTATGCTATGCAAAGGCATAATGATCAGTCACTTAATATCTGCCTTCAACTATTTTAGGGCCCAGCTCTATACCACGCTGAACAGTTTCTTGAAGGAGTTTGGCAAAACCCACATTATGGCTACCTTAAAATCGGAACTTAACCCGTGGATCAGTCCTGGACCAAACTAGACTCAGTGACAGATGCAGCTTCTTAGACAGAGCTCTATTAAAAGATGTTATATATGACCACACCCTCACAGGCATCTGGCGACTATTCCACACCAAGGATAGAGAATACACTTCCTTTCTTGAGCACATGGCACAAACTCCAGAATCAACTATATTTTGCTTTAGGGCATGAACCGCCCCCAAAGGAAAAATTGGAATACAGTCAGGCTGACCATGCCCCATTTGAGTTACAGGTAGACACAGGCAGAATTACTCTCCCAGTGCCAAATGCCAGCTGAGACTCAACTCCAATGTACAACAATTCATAAAAGACAATGAAGTAGCGGTGGCCTCATCACAGACTCTATGGGCAGCAGGTAAAGCAATAATAAGAGTGATCTTGATAAGAGACAGTGCCATAACATGTTTTTTTTTCTTTAAACAAATTTTATTGGGTTCCACAGCAAATGCAAAACACAAAAACAGGCATTTTTCAGTTGTCACATATCATTCAATAACACATCTTGGTGCCTCACATTCATATCCTACAACCTTTTTGAACGTTTAAACCCCCCACATTCCGCCCTACCCCTTATGACTACAGAGAGTTGTACAAGTTTTAAACATCATTCCATGTCCATTGATGACCTAGAGAGAAGGATGATTCGCATGTAACCTCACGGTGATGTGTTTAGTGGTTGTGTTTATGGAGTGTATCAGTTTGCTAAATTACTGTTACCGAGGGATTTATCCCACGGGTGACACTACCAGTGGCTCTGGCTTCGGATCTATAAGGCTATCCACCAGTGCTTTCCAAGCTTGGGCCACATCTAAGGTGGCTATTTCCATCCTAGTCTCAACAACACTCTCCCCTCACACCCTGCCCATTTCTCTAATTCCCTGCACCATGTGGTCACTCGGGGACAACCAAGGGCAATCCAGCTCCTAGTGATCTTCCTTTTTGCTAGTATGAAAGCCAGATCTTGAAATCTACTTGTGACTTTGGTTTTAGAGGTGTGGGGGAACCAGCTCAGTAAGCTATGGTCAAGAGAGGCCGGGACCTCCTTTTCTATAACTGTTACTATCATCATAATCTCTGCCCAGAAATTGTTCAGTGATGGGCAAGACCAGAACATATGGAGGAGCTCAACTCCTGTTTCACTACACCTCGGGCATGATGCATCGGCCCCATGGAAATACTTACTGATGTGACACGGAGTGAGGTAAGCAATGTGAAGGATGTAGTAATTGATCAATTTGAGTCGATACTTTAGAGCTTCTGCCTAGGATTAATTCCCAGTCACATTCTGGTATGGGTATGCCTAGATCTCCTTCCCAGCACTCCTGTAAAGTCTTCAGGGTTAGGAGCATATACAGGCATGTTCCGCCTTAAAGGTGCCCGAAGAGAGGACAATATACTGGCACCTTTTATGGGGCTGTGATTCTGATGTACCAGCATTCCAATGTTTGTGAAATGCTGCTGTTACCGCTCTATGGAGTAAGAAGTGGTCCTGTGGAACGTTGAATTCTGTGCAGAATTCCTCAAACGGAAGGAGCTCCTCCATTTTAAACAGGTCGCCTACTTTCGTTGCCCTGGTGGCAGTACAGTCCCAAAATCCCCCAATGTCCACCATGCAGCTGCTGCGCTAACATGACGAGTACTGTGTTTATTAAACTCGGTATATAAAGTCATCTAATGTTTATACTATGGAAAGTTTATCAATCTTGTTTATATGTTGTTAGTGTGTTATACTTTGTGGTATTTGTTTTTCATGTTTTGTATGAATGTTTTCAGCCCTGATGAAGTTCCAGGAGTGTATGGAACGAAATGCGTTGGCTGGATTTTAATGTTTACACTGAAGGATACTAATAAAGAAGAATTTTGAAAAACTACATTGGATGTGGACTCCTTTCCTGATGCACCTTCCTATATTGTATAAGTACCATTAATATCTGCCTTTCAGAGAGATCGTATGAGGAAAACAGATTAGATGTGTTAATATAATGCCATGGCACGTGGCCTGAATGCAAGGTTTGAAGTGTCCAGCTTAACAGTGCAATTGACCGAAGTTGTGACTGTCTGTGTTGTAGGATAGACATGTCTTGTTGTACCAATTGCAGATGATACTATGTTGTCCAATGAATATATGCTACAGGATAATGTGCTAATGCCATTGTCAAGCACAGTCAAAGCCTTTTCTAGATTAATTCTATCAATCTCACACAGTATTTTAGCGGCTTCCTGTTGAGAGATCTTCCAAAGCTCATTGTATGTGGCATATAAGAAGCGCTTTTGGTGTGAATTCCGGGACCTAGTCAGAAATCCCTGAGATCCATGTCATCAGACAGAAGGGACAAGTGTTGCTTCATCTGAGAAAGTGTTGAGGATTTGTAAACGTTCAGTAGGACCATATACATCATACGCCCCACACTATTCCTTCAGGAACTGGAACTGGAACTGCTGTAATGTTCACCAGGGACAGGTCCATTTGTTCACGGTGCGATTATGCATGTGGTTTTAATACCAAGTTCACAAGTTGTACGGCAGAGTGTTCTGGGAGATAATGTCCGTTCAGAAGTAAGAAAAAGACAGGCACCAAACCAGTCCAGAGGACCAGGAAAAGTAACCAAATTGCAATCCAAAGCTGCAACCAAGGAGAAACAAAGTATGTATTTTTCAGCCAAAGATACAGAGCACGCACTTGCATCTTGAAAGGGAGAGGCAGCGGCATGGCTCAGGTTCAGTTGAATCTGATGAGAAATCACCATAGTCCACCAAGTAGCTAGACGTCGTGTGGTCTATTTTTGGCAGCTCAGAAGGTTTTGCCTCAACCACGATGGTAACGTCTCCACCTGTAGCTGGGAGACCATGTCTGCAGTTCTCTGCTATGTTTCATTCCCCTTCTACTTCTTCATCAGCAATTGTTTTAAAATGTTTGGAAGAAAGATGAAATTTGTAAATGAATTTATGGAGATAGGGTAACACAATGTGGGAAGTTTTTATCCTTCAAGCTTGAACAACCTACAGCCAATACATAGTGTTTTACCTACTCTGTAAGGCATATTTCCCTACCACCATGGACGTCAAAAGTTTAAAGGTGAGTAGGAGTCTCTTACAAGGCATGATTGAACTACTCAGATGATCCATAAAATAAGAACCCAAACAATGTTGGCGGCACCATGTCGTATAGTTTCCACTAATCTGTGAACAACCTAAACTCTGGGTGAGGTGCTTAGACTGATTCCAGGCACCCCTGCTGAATATGTTGGCCTGGAAACCAGCTAGCTCACAGTGCCACCATAGGCCCCACCTAACCCAAACAAGGAGCGAATGGTTTCTGGCAACTACCGGACATGACAACCCTGAGCCCTAAGGGATCATGGAAACAGATCTAGAAACCTTTTGCTCAGTCACTCGTGCACTTGTGTTCTCAGAGAAGTATACAGAGAATACACAATGGGACTTTTTCAATATATTTATTGAACCAACATTATTCTTGTATATAATACATGTGCCGTGATAATCAGAAGACAGAAGCAGATGAAAGTGATTACAAGCACTAAAAGAGTAAAACAGCAGATATAGTTCCACAATGGTGCTAAAACATGTATATATGCAGGCATATAGCACAAGGTGTACTCCTACTATGCAATCCCTACTCTGTGTATGTTTAGAGTGACTGTAGGTGTAGAGCCACAAGTCCCCCACGGTGTGATCCAACCCCATTATCTGGCAGGAAAGAATGTAGGACCCTGTCTTGGTCAGGAATTGGAAACCCCTCATGGAGATGTCAGACAGCTGCATGGTGAAGCCTCAGCATGCAGGTACCCTCAGTGTCAGCTGAAGTGTCTCCTCTGCTATGCCCCGTAAATGCTTCTTTATTTATAATAAAAAGCATCCTTGCAATGTACATGCAGATTAGCATTGTTATGGATATGTAGATAGCCCTGTCGCCCCATGGATGACGATAGAATGTGTACATTTGTACATCATGCGTAAAAGCCTTGTACTCAGTGCGTGAGGCATCATGATAACATTGTGCAAAGCTAGATGTATAAGCAAAGCAGTTTAAGAGAAACTAATCCAACATTGTCATGCACCTGAATATGTGCAAAAGGTCACAGCAAATAATGTGATTGTGCAGATGTGACAATGTAAGAGAATGTGCAGCGTTGCTACATGGGCCTAACTCAGGCACGTAACACAGGTTCTATCCACCTGTTAGATGGGACAATGGAAAACTATTCCTTTATATTGATACCTTAGATTCTCTTCATGAGAAGAGAGCTATTTAAGACTAGTCTCAAAAACAGTATATGGAAAGATGAGGAATAAATATTATTTGAAGGTGGGTGATGTAGGTGTCCAGCAGCTGCCAGAATTCTTGTAAGCACAAAGACAGAGAGCGCTGGTGACATGGTCAAGACAGAGGGGCCGATTCCGATCTCGGCCGGTAGGGCTCCGAATCGGATTTGGCTTTACCGGATCCGATTCGGAGCCCTGTTTCCCAACCGATTCGTACGCGGGTCCGGCCGAGCGAGTACGATGCGAGCGCCCGCGAAATCGCCAACCGACTCGTACGCGGCTTCAACACGCTCCGACAGACTCGCACGGACACAACTCGCACCGCGCAATGGAGTCGTTCCCCGGCCGGGCAAGTACGATGCGCGCCGCGAGCAGTCCGACCGACTCGCGCCGTCCGGCTCGAAAGAGCTGTCGGAGCCGGACTTTGGGGGTCCGCGTCGGACCCCCCTGTATACGTGGCCGCGCGAGTCGCACACAGGGGGGACCCATGGGTCCCCCCTACCTTTGCATGTACGGCGCGATGCGCATCGATGCGTACCCGCTGTAGGGGGCGCCCCTGTTCGCCTCGCACCCATTGAGTCAATGGGTGCCCGCATACGCGTTGTACGACCGGCTCCCATTGACTTCAATGGGAGTCCGACCGACTCGAGTCCGGGTGCATGCGTGCACATCGTACTCGTTCGGTCGGACTGCCAGAGTCCGATTCGGTCGGAAAGCTCTCCGGGTCCGGCTCGGTCGGAGAGTTTTCCGGCCCGAATCGGAATCGGCCCCATACTGTTATTGCTGAATCACAGGAGTCAGGAGAAAACCCAGATTATTTGAGAGGCACACAGGGACGTCTGTCTGTAGATTTCTTCTAAGTTTAGTTCACTCACAGAATATTTTCATTTGCATATTGTTAGCGTGTTTTAGGCCACAAGAACTGAACTTGTCAGACCTCTCCACTGAAACCTACTGCCCATCTCAGGAACACATTGCTGAACAAGCTGAAATGTCTGTGAGTTTCTCATTAGGCCCCAGGAAGGGGATATTTCAGAAATGGAGAATTGAGAGTGTCTACATTTGTAGACATGGAAATCTATAGTGTGATCAGTTTGGATTTCAAATGCAAGCTGCTGAGGAAAGAAAACTACAAAGCAGTCTTCTAGACTCAAGTGATGCTTAAGATGGGGCATCAGATTGATGTGCTGGAATCTGTGGAGGGAGGCACCAACCATATAATCTTGTGTTTTGGCTCAAAGGCACACACAATTCCATTTCGGTCTTGCTGGGATTTCCTGGAATTAGCAGATGAACTTGGGTTTTGTTGGTGTACAACAGATATGAACATTTGTACAAACGTGGAGAGGTGCACTCCCAAAGTGTCTTTTCCAATGAGTAGGACTGACCAATTCCTTTACGTAAGGCAATCCTTTATTTTAAACATCATCAGACAACATGAGCTCCAGCCAACGCGTTTCGTTCATTAAGGAATGAACTTCATCAGGGCAAAAAATAGCTGAAAACGGGTGGAGATCCGTGATTTCTGGTTCCCCAAATGATATGAATACAGGTGAAAAGCGTATCCAACACTTTCCCTACTGTTGCACTCTCTGGAGTTGGAATAGTAGTTTTTAGCCCTACGCTATCCAACACTTTCCCTACTGTTGCACTCACTGGAGTGGGAATATTCATTTTTACCCTCCCGCTATCCAACGCTTTCCCTACTGTTGCACTCCCTGGAGTGGGAATAGTAATTTTTACCCCTACGCTATCCAACACTTTCCCTACTGTTACACTCACTGGAGTGGGAATATTAATTTTTACCCTTACGCTATCCAACGCTTTCCCTACGGTTGCACTCACTGGAGTGGGAATATTAATTTTTACCCTCTCGCTATCCAACGTTTTCCCTACTGTTGCGCTACCTGGAGTGGGAATAGTAATTTTTACCCCTACGCTATCCAATACTTTCTCTACTGTTGCACTCTCTAGAGTGGGAATAGTAATTTTAACCTCTACGCTATCCAACATTTTTCTTCCTGTTTTTTTTTTGGGAGTTGAAATAGTAGTTTTATTCCCTCCGCTATTTAATATTTTTTGTATTATTTTAGTTAATGTAGTATATAATTAATTTAAAAAATATTAAAAGTAAATTTAATTTTTTTAATTTGTTATACGTAATTATTTAATTTTTATTTATGTTATTGTTTTATGTGTATAGATGTATCTGTAATTTATAATATTTTTTATTAATTTATAATGTATTAAAATAATTATTAAAACTGATTATTAAGTAAGTATATATATTATATATTATATGTATAAGTTTAATTAATGTTTTATTAAATTATATATATTATTTATTAATTTTAAACATTATAAAATATTTTTAACTATGTTTATTTTATTTATAAGTATTATTTAGTTTATTTTACATATTTTTTTAACAAAATATTTTTGTACTTACCATGTTGTAGATAGGATATCGATATTGTTGACATCGATATTATTGCTCCGATATTTTTGTAGGTCGATTTTTTGACCTTCGATATTTTGTCAGTGATCCGAATAATATAACTGTAAACCAAAAATTACCAGGAAATGTCTCACTAGCAATCACTTGTAAGCTAAGACTAATCTGTTTGTTGTGAACTTTTTGTACAGCAAAGAGGGAAGTATTTAAGTCCCTCCTTCTTTGATGTTTCCACAGTTGCTCATCTACATATTTCAACAAACGGCTGGGTCATTTCCTCTATTTCAAAAATGATGTACACATGTTCTGATGAGAGGAGTACTTAACAATTTAATGAAAATATTAATGAATTTGATACAGCAAACAATGTGTACTGGGTACTCTACAATGGATGTATCTTAAGAAACCATTGCCATCACTCCAAGCATCCCAAATGTACTATCTTTAATTCCATGTACATATCCTTCTTAGATGATCACATCACACTATTTTTAGCTTATATTTACTTTTTCTTGTTCAGGTACCACAATAATTGTTTTTGGGAGTGATTTATCATTATTTTGATTTTAGTATTCTATTCTATTTTATTATGTAGGTCTTATATATCGCAAAAGCACCCGGAGGCCTCCCAGTGCTAGAACAGTGTGAGAGGGGCTTAATAGACATGTTAACCGGCTCTCAGCAGAAATAGTTGCTATATAGCCACATTTTCGGGGCCTTACATAATGTAAGTTCATTAGAGAGCAAGTGAAGTTCCAAAGGAAGACTATTCCAATGTTTGGGGGCCCGGTAGGAGAAACAACGGCCACTCCAGCTGGATCTGCTGAACTTAGGGACCTCCAGTAAATGTGCTGTAGACGATCTAAGTAGCCTTCCAGGGGTGTGGGGTATGCCAAGCGGTCCTAATAAGATAGGACCTTTCTTGTGAAGAGACCTGTGCAGGATGCAGAGAGTCTTAAACTGGACCCTCTGCTCGATTGAGAGCCAGTGTAGGTCCTTTAGGGCTCTTTTACAAATTGGTGCCTGGGGACATTCATGAGAAGCCGAGCAGTGGTGCTCTGCATAATCTTTAGTCTAGAGTGGGAGATTTTTATTAAAATTATTGCTTAATATCATCATCTCAGCCTTGTCTTCATTGAGCTTCAGTTTAGAGTTGGCCATCCATCTGGCCATCTCCTGAAGACAAGGAACCAGGCTGAGGGGACTGGAGCTAGGGGCCGGGGAAATGGAGATCACCAGCTGGGTGTTATCGGAGTAGGAGACCAATGAAAACCCAAAAGAATGGACAATCTCAGCCAGGGGATACATATAAAGGTTAAAAAGAGCGGGGCTGATGGAAGACCACTGGGCTACTCCGCAACATAGGGGAAGATTGTCGGAGTACCAGAAGTGATCAAGCACCTGGAAGGTTCTGTCTTTCAGAAAAGAGGAGAGATATGTTGAAGCACGGCCGACGATGCCTACTTCAGATATCCTAAGGATAAGTGTGGAGGGGTCTACCCTGTCAAAGGCCGTGCTCAGGTCCAGGAGGATTATAGCTCCGATCCTCCTTTGTCCGATAGATATCTGAGTTCCTCAACCACAGCCAGCAAAGCTTTTTCTGTGCTGTGCTGTGTAGGAACCCCATTTGTGTGGGTTGAAGAAAATTGTTGTACTCAATAAAGGCAGAGAGATAAATGTTGATACACTTCTCCAGGAGCTTTGAAAGGCCGGGAATAGGAAGATAGTCCTGTAATTGCTGAGGCAGAGAGGATCTAATCCATACTTTTTAGGAGGGGCTTGACCACTGCATGCTTTCATTGTGGGGAAACATGCCACAGTAGAGGCAATACTATCAGACCCTTTGTGCAAAATGTAAAGACGACTAGGGTCAAGGGGTGAGCCAGATTTTACAGCATTTAAAAGATCTAAAAGCAAGCTTAGAGTAAGATCAGGAAAGGCCAAGAGCGTTGCTTCGGGCTGTATGGAGGAAGATCCACTTCCCAAGGGCTCCTCATCAATTCGGCTAGCGGGAAAGAAAGAATAGATATCTAGAATCTGTTTATGAAAGAAGAGGACCAGGTTATTGCTATGCTCAGCTGATGCTTCCAGGACGGGGCTGGGTGATTTAGGTTCCGTCCTTAAGAATCTGGAAAATCTCCTTAGGAGAGTTGGTAGATTCCTCAATTTTTGAGGGGAATAAGGCAGATTGAGCAGCTTTTATTTCCGCATGATATGTTTTATCTGCGCTCTTGTAATTAACTTTGATGACTGCAGCATAAGTTTTTCTCCAACGTCTTTTGAAATGTTTGCAATTCTTTTTGGAGCAAGCAGCTTGGCATTAAACTAAGTGGACTTTTTTCCCATTATGCGGTCTTGTGCCACCTAGCTGGCAGAACTGAGTCTAGAGAGTTGGTGGTCCATTCATTAAAGCTAGATGGGAAGGGAGTAATGCCTCCTCCCAAGACCAGTTTCATAGTCTGTAAGACAGTTGACCAAGCCTCCACGTTTAGCTTGGACCAGTGTCTTTCAAACCATCTAACCAGTGGTATGGGTTGCAGATTCTTACAAAATATTGTCTTCCCTGATGTTTCCACAATTAAATTTGCATAATTCATGTAAGACCCCACATGGCAGGCTGGGAGTATGAGTGGCCAAGGATTCTATGTTTTTTCTATCAGTATTAGCATCCGTAGGTATTTAGAGAGCAGAATTTTAACATAGGAAGGGTTATTTTATTGTTCAGAATGAGCTATGAGTTCAAAAGAAAGGTTTTAAGGCCTTTGTACTCAGAGATAGAAACGCAAGGCTCACAGGTTAAATTGAAGACAAATTCAACATCTCACTGCAACAATGGAGAATGCTTTATCCCTATATATAGTTTTATGCGATTTGGGGAAATGTACCAAAAACTGCTGTGCTGATATTAATGTTCACTTAGAGGTCTATGCCAGGAAAATCTGTTGGTCATAAGAGTGGGATAATGACCAAATATTGAACTGTGTACTACAGTCATGGATTTTAAATGTATTCTGTAATGGCAGCCAATTGAGAGATTTCCTATCAGAGTCAAACTTCCTGAACTCGCAAATGAGGCAAGCTGCTGCATTCTTCATTAGATGTCGTCATGAAATATGTTTTTTCCAGCTGCGAGAACTACTGCATAGACATAATCCAGCTGAGACAGAAGAAAAAATACAATCTTAAAATGAGAAAATCTGATTTTTGATATAGATGCTATATGAGTATCTAAGCAAAGTTTATAGTCTATAGGAATCCCTAGATTGAGGAAAAAAGTGGCTGGTTTGAGAGGATAAACCATACAAGGAATCAACCAACATCCTGTGACGTCACTTTTAGGGAAGTGAGCAGGAGCTCTGTCCTGTCTAGATTCAATTTCAGGTAGCTTTTTGACATCATCCACCACCAGAATTGTGATGGATAAGCTATCGGCTAGAAGAGAACTAGCAGGAGGTATCACATCTTTTCTGAGGCAATACACCAAAGGTTAATTGTGTATCATCTGCAACATGAAGAATTTAGAGTCGAGTTAGTGTAACAATGTCGCCAAATGGCAAATGTAAAAAGAAGGGTGGCGAAAAAATTCTTAGAGTCCTATCCAAAAGGACAGACTTCAGCCAAGACAGAACCACGTCTATAATTCCCAGTTAAGTGAGCCTGTCATGCAGGATGTTATGGCCAATGGAACTGAATGTCGTTGAGGGGTGCAGAAACACTAAGGCTTCCGGAACCCTGTCATAGATAATCCTGTGATGGAGCAGGGGTTCGAGAAAAGAAACCTGCTCGAATTAATACCCCCATAATACGTACTAACAGTAAGTAGTAATAAAAAATTAACGTGCACCTTACATAAACACAAGGGAAAACTGCTTTGCGCACGTATGCCCTAACGAGAAATAACATGTGAAAGAAACTAAATCGTATTTTCAGTATGCTTTGAATAAAACAAGAAACAATGCATGACTAGGCCGCATGTGTATTTTGTAGTTTGCATGTTGCACTTTACTTTAAAATAATAAGTAATACTGCTTTTCTGCTTAAGGCTTATGCTAGGTAACCCTAAATGAGGAATAGTGCAGGGAGGTGGGTAAACAGTGAAAACTACATTGTCATATAATTAATGAATGTCCATTTTCCATTCGCTATAGTGGGCTGGATGAACTCCATTTTGTTTATGATGTCGGAAGAAGGGAGGCGTGAGCTGAAGAGTGAGTCTGATCTGTCAGAGGCAAGACAGACGCGCTGTGCACAGCAGAAGAAATGAACGAGTTGAAGACCAGTGTGACGATTGTCGGCCAAGTGATGAAATCAACCGTTGGACCGGAGTCCTATTCTGCGGACATTGTCAATTTTATGACTGTTTAAATGCACCTAGTGTAAGAAAACGTGAGAACGAAATTAAGAATCGAACTATGAGAAAGGAAGCAAACAATAAATTGACTAAATTGTATGTGAGATCACTGTGGTGTGACAGAGACACCTCCTAGGCCCTCCAATCATCTGCCTAGTTTTGAGAATTGTTACAACTGATGTGGGATAGACATGTAGGTTTTAGGGTATAACTGGGGTGCCTTTAGGGGTGTGGTTAGGAGGTTAGGCTGGAGAGGCTGAGAGAGAGGGTAGATGCGTCACTGTCCATCGGTTTGCAGAGCGGCCTAGCTGATTCCTGTCCTGTTCCGTTCCTGTCCCTGTAATCTTTGTTTCCTGACTCTAATCAGGGAACCCCCACCATCGCCTTGTATCCCCTCCGTTAGGTGAAAATCTGTTTCGCATTTTATTTTGCTGAAACTTTTGTCTCTTAATCTATCCACTCCTCCATGAAAAATGTCATTTCTTATATGATGAGTTTGTATTCATTTTAAGTTGTTGATGTTAACTTCCTTTAGTGAGTTTCATTATTTGCATTTTGACCATATGCAATGAGCATTACCACGTTATTTTACGAGATAAAATTTTGTTAACTTTACCGAGAGTCTGTGATTATTTTATTGACTGAAAGTAAGTTAGAAATGTCATATCATTAACATCAAATATTCAACTAATTGGTTCATTGACCAAGTAGAGGGAAAGTAGATATATAAATCAGATAAGTATTGCTGGAAATGACATATATGAATTTCACATTGCATAAATTGACACCAGCGCATCAGGGATTTGGGTGAATGTGAATGGGTCATTGTTCTGTGATATTATTGGGTATTGATCCCTGATCAGGTATTGACCTTTGCGCTGGATCAGTTTCTTGGTAGCAGAGGACGGTTTAATTATTGATTCGTTTGGTAATGAATATTGATTATATGTTCTTAACATGAAAAGTTAGTGTCCTGTTTTATGTTGTCTGGAAGATCAGGTACGGAGATACCTGAGGAACCCCAGGAATTGAATTAGCCTGAAGTAGGCAGAAGAAGAGTGTGGTAAAGAAGCCACACTGCAGAAGTACTTTGTCTGTTGTAATTATACCTAAAAGCTACGGAGGGCTGTAGGTGTTATATTAGGGAAATTTTGTATATAAGGAGGGTAACTGAAATAGCGAAGGGTCCGCTTCTGAAACTCTAGCCTTATCCCCAGGAGAGTAACAAGACCTCTTTTCATGCCAAAAAGTCCTCTTGCGAAATCTTGGCCTTATCCCTAGAGGAGTAATAGGTCCTCCCGGAAGCTTGTTTGAAGAGTAAACTAACGCTGGTCGTTATTAGGACTCGTAGTGAGAAAAATCTCTTGAAAGGTGAAAACTATCAATTTATTTAGTGGAACAGACAAGGTAGCATTGTTTTTGTGTTGTTACTAACAGAAATTTTGATTAAGAAAAAACTTAGAAAAATTGCCGTACATTTTTGTGAAGGGAGGGTCAGTAGAAGGAGTAATTCTGACGTCTGAAAAGGCCGCGCTGGCATTGGTCAGGCAGCGGGCGTGTACTGAGCTGTGATTGGTTGGTTGGTGTGAGCCACGCAAGTATTGGTCGAGACATTGCTTAAGTAGTAGGGTTCTGATTGGTTGGTTAGTGTGAGTCGCGCTGGTATAGGACGAGAGCTGACAAATAGAATATGTAGATTTACGGAAGGTTTCTTTTGTTTATTTAGCGAGGTACATTAGCATAAAGGTTTAGAAAAATGAAGCTGTTAAAGAAGATAAAGAATTTTTTCAATAAGACGATTGTGACTAGGGAAGGAATTCCTATTCCACCCCCAAAGACACCTGCTTCTTATATGATGTTGGAGCGAGGATATCATACGTGTATGTGGTTAGAGAATTGGGTGGAATATACAAAAGACGATGGTGTCATAGCTTTTCCACAGCATGGTACATTTAATGTCAGTATATTACAGAATCTGAGAAATTGAATCAATGCGCTAGAACCAAATCCTAGATTGACGCAATACGAAGCATTGGAAGAATGGGAAGTTGAGGCATTTGAAAGAGAGAGATATAGAGGAGGTAACAGAAGATACAGGAGTTGGATGCATGGATATCCTTTTGAAAGTAGGGAAGAAAAGTTGAAAAGGTGGAGGAGAGCTGTAATAACAGAAGGTTTGGGTCCAGTATTAGTTGCTGATGATCAGACTGAAGGAAAGTGTAAGGAGAAAAAGAAGAATATAGAGACTTCCAGTTTTAGAGATGACCCGAATAATTCTGAGGATGATGAGTTGTTGGAGGATATGATGACTAAAAGACCTCTGCCTTATGAAGAAAATTCAGGAGAAGTAACCCCGAGTCCTTCACAGATGGGAACTCCCTTGAACCTCCAGGTTACTGAAATAGCTAGAGTAGTGCAAGAAAATGAAGCGAATTTGTTGAAAAAGGCGAGACTAGAGCAGGTTCAAAAAATGAATCAGCTAAGCCTGAATGCAGAAGCACTGACAGTACCAGTAACAATTGGTCCCGTAGTTCCCTTGTATGGGGAAAGACAGAATTTGACAAAAGTACGTTCATTGACTGTTCCGAGAAGTGGTAACAGGAGTGGGGTGGTAGTGGTAATGAATGAGAAGGATCAAGATGATCAGAATACCACATTGTTAGATCTTCCGGTTTGCGAGTTGATAACGGAGACCCCTCAAAGAGGTATACAATTAGATCCGAGGAGAATAGGGCCAAATGTTACTCCAATAGCAGGGAGTTCAGCAGGTCCTTCGCCTGAAGATTTAAATAATTGGATAAAGGAAATGACAAAACCGAAACCACAGCAACAGAGTATTAATGTGAGTCAATTAAAAGTAGATTTGGAAGAAATGATTATTGGGACGATAAGTCCAGATAGATTAGGGAATTACCGAGATGATGAATCATTGTTTTTATGCAAGAGCATTACCTGGAGAGCAAAGAATTTATATGAGAAGATATCCGAAGCTGCTAGTGAGTATGGTATAGACATAGAAAAGTCGACAGTATTGCAGAAATCATACAGATTGGCGTTTACTGATAAAGACCTAGAGAGTTTAAATGCGTCTGGAAAGAGATTGCAAATAAAAGAATTGATGAATATATTGAAAAAATGGGGAGATGTAGATAGATGGAGAAATAGATGGACGAGAAAGAAGGAGGAAGCAGCTAGTAAAGGAGCATCTATGTTTCCAGAGACAGAACAAGTTGAAAGGGTGTGTCCGATGAGAGAAGTACCCGGTGGTGGATATGTTCACGTTCCATGGTCAAGACAAGATATATTGTCTTTCACAAACGATTTTCCCAGGTTAAGAGAGAAACCAATTGAATGGTACAAACAGGTAGAGAGGTTTGTGAAAGTCTCGAAGGTTTTGCTAAAAGATTTAGATGGGTTGTTTGAGATTGTTGTTCCCGCAGATTTATGGACAGAGTGTAAGATCACAGTTGATTGGCCATAGGAAGAATATCCTAGGGACCCTAAAACAGGTGCACCATCTGATGAGGTAATGAAAAAGTATAATCAAGTAATCACATTTTTTAAAAGGGAAAATTTCCCCTAAGGAAACAGATTGGGTTAAAATTGATAGAACAACCCAGGAACCAAAAGAGTCAGTGCATGCCTATTATGAAAGGTTATTACAGGTATTCAAACAGTATAGTGGATTTTAGAATATTGGAGACAAGGATATGGGACATTTTGTGTATCGTTTTGTGTTTGGTTTGAAACCAGAAATTAGTAATATGATTCAACAGCATTTGATTTGCTGGCAAAACAAGACAATCGATTAAATTCTGAGGTATGCAAAGTAAAAGAGAAGATGATGTGGGCATAGGTGAAAGTGGCAGAACAGCAAGAGGCGAATAATAATCCTCAAACTGGTATTCAGACGAGTGGTCAGAATCAAAATGGGCAGAATTCCAGCGGAGGAAGAGGAAACATGAATAGAGAGGAAGCTATGAAGAAATGTCCTTGTCATGCATGTGGAAAGCTTGGACATTGGAAGAACTAGTGTAGATCTGCTAAAAAGAATAACGGGGCAAATCAAAATTTAATTCCACAGATGCAGAATGAGGTGGGTGTAAATCAACAGCAGCAGCAGCAGATAGTTACTCCACAGTTACAGATGCCACAAGCTCCCATGCCAAATAATGTGAATGCTCAAGTGCAGAGGTACAGTGCGAACACTGGATTTCACGGAGGTGACCAAAGTGGTAAGAAACAAACTGTGCAAATGGTTCCACAATATTGGTTGCAGTGCAATGAGAATGATTCAGACTCATCTCAATGACGGTGGGAGGAGGAGTGCGTGCTTGGCGCATCCTTGGCGGTAGATCAGTCAGGTCCATTTGTTAATGGAAAGGTGGAAGGGAATGACATTACATTCCTAGTGGACACTGGTGCTACCCGTTCTACTGTGAGAGCAGCAGAAATTCCAAACCTACCCCTCTCGGGAGAAACTATCCAAGTTGTAGGAGTCTCAAATAAGCATATTAGAATGCCAGTTACAAATCCGATAGAAGTTCACATTGGTAACTTCAAAGAGATGCATCGGATTGTGGTATGTGACTCGAGTCCGGTAAATCTCTTAGGGAGAGATTTACTATGCAAGATGAATTGCACCATCTATTGTACGCTAGATGGTATTGCATTTCAGACACCTGATGAGGATGTTGAATTTAAAATGATGTTAGCAAAGCAAGGAACAGAGGTGGATGAGTTGTTTTCACTTCTTACGGAAGAAAATTTGCCTGAAGAATTAAAGAGTGCAGTGAGATCAGATGTGTGGGATTTTTCAGGAAAGGAAATTGGCTTAATGACAAACGTAGATCCCATTCAGATTACAGTAAAGGATGGTGCTGTATATCCAAACACCCCTCAGTACAAAATGAGTCCAGAAGTAATTGCAGGAGTCACTCCTGTAATCAATCAAATGATTGAACAGGGAATTCTGAAAGAAATACTAAGCAGTCCTTGTAATTTGCCTATCAAAGCTATTAAGAAACCCAGTGGGAAATATAGAATAGTGCAGGATTTAAGAAAAATAAATAAAATTGTAGTGCCCTGTTGTCCAATAGTGCCAAATCCAGCAGTGATATTGTACCAGATTCCCTGTGATGCTGAATGGTACACAGTGATTGACTTGTGCCAAGCCTTTTCTCGATTCCTTTACATCCGGAAAGCCGGTATTTGTTTGCATTCCGGTTCGGAAACCGTGTTTTGGCATGGTGCCGAGTTCCTCAAGGGTACACAGAGAGTCCCTCAATCTTTAACCAGATCTTGAAAAAATGTCTTGAGACTCTGGTTATGCCAGGAAATTTGGTTTTGGTTCAATATATTGATGACCTACTGGTGGCATCAAATACACAAGAAGCATGTGTGACAGACACAATTGCTCTATTGAACCATTTGGCAGAAGGAGGACATAAGGTGTCCCCAGCAAAACTGCAATTTTGCAAACAGGAAGTTCAGTACCTAGGACACAAAATAGAAAAAGGAGATTGGAAGGTGACACCTGAAAGAATTAAAGTGATCAAACAGAGGAATCCACCCAAAACTCAGAAAGAAGTACGAATGTTTCTGGGAATGGTTGGATATTGCAGGCAGTGGATCAGTGGTTTCTCACTGATTGCAAAACCTCTACAGAGGTTGACACGGAAGGATGTGAAAGATCCGATTGATCTGGATGATGAAAGTATGGAAGCTTTTGTAAAATTGAAAACCAGTCTTTGTCATGCACCTGCATTAGGAATGCCAGATTATACAAAGGATTTTGTATTGTACTGCTGTGAAAGAGATAGATGCGCACTTTCAGTCTTGACTCAGAAACATGAAATGGCACGACGTCCAGTAGCATATTTTTCTGCTACTTGGATTCAGTGGCTGCAGCATTACCAGGATGTTTAAAAGCAGTAGCTGCCACTTGCATGAGTCTGGAACAAAGTGAAGCGATTGTGATGGGATATCCAGTAAAGGTGTATGTGCCGCATTCTGTTGAGATTCTTTTGACTCGTACCCGTACACAGTACTTGACCTCTAGTCGGCTGACTAAGTATGAGAGAGTGATTCTGGTTGCTGAGAATGTGACTCTGGTGAGGTGCACAACTGTAAATCCGGCAACTCTACTGCCTAATTCTCGTTGTGAGGATGTGAGAGAGGAAGCGGATCATGATTGTTTGGATGTGACAGAACTATGCACCAAACCCAGGTTTGATATAGAGGATGTTCCCTTGGAAGAACCAGACTGTGAAATATTTGTAGATGGATCATGCCTAAGGAATGAGAAAGGTGAATTATGCACTGCCTATGCTGTTTGCACCATAGCGGGAGTTCTAGAAGCATCCTGTCTAAAAGGGGTAAACTGTGCTCAAATTGCTGAATTGATAGCTCTAATTAGAGCGTGCAAAATTTCCAAAAGCCTGAAGGTAACCATATTTATTGATAGCCAATATGGGTTCGGGGTTGTCCATGATTTTGGACAGCTATGGATGCAAAGGGGATTTCTGACTTCTTCAGGTTCCCCTATTAGGAACAGCAAAACTGTAAAAGAATTATTGGATGCTTTGCAATTGCCCAAAAGAATTGCAGTGGTCAAATGTGCCGCACATAAATCAGGAGATGATTATGTGACGAAGGCCAACAGATACGCTGACCAAATAGCGCGTTTCTGTGCACGAAATTCAATGGCTTTAAACAGAGCAGTTGAAAGAGAAAATACTGAATGCCATCTTATGTTTATAAACATATATGAAACTTGGGATTAAGTGAGGCAGATGCAGGAAGAGGCAAGTGATGAGGAAAAGGAAATTTGGAAAAATACATGTTGCAGAAAGCGAGCAGAAGATGAAGTGTGGGTATATTTCGACGAGAGACCAGTCTTGCCAGATTCTTTACTCTCCCATATGGCCAGGGTATATCATGGAATTGCACATGTTGGAAGAGATGCAATGATCAGACTCTTCAAGCAGACGTGGTATAACCCAAGGTTCAGGGTCATTGGAGAGAGCCTTTGCCAGAAGTGCATCACTTGTCAGAAGCAAAATCCAGGCAGAAAAACAGTTGTCAGTTAGGGACGAATTGGAAGAGCAGGAGGACCATTTACCCATCTCCAATTGGACTTCATTGAATTACCTCCATGTGGTGGGTTAAAATATGTGCTGTTTGTTATCTGTTTGTTCTCTCGCTGGGTGGAAGCCTATCCGACAAGAAGGAATGACAGCTTAACTGTCGCCAAATTACTTCTAAGAGAACTAATTCCTAGATTCGGACTTCCAGTCACTTTAGAGACAGATAGAGGAACACATTTTAATAATGAGATAATTTGGATGATTTGTGCAGCATTACAGATTGAACAGAAGCTGCATTGTGCCTATCGACCCGAAGCATCTGGAGTGGTTGAGCAGATAAACGGCACAATGAAATCTAGGTTAGGAAAGGTGTGTGCATCCACAACACTGAAATGGCCTGATGCTTTACCCCTTGTATTAATGAGTCTTAGAAGCATTCCTGATAAAAAGACGGGTTTGAGTCCACATGAAATCCTAATGGGAAGAGCAATGAGACAAGCATACATACTAGCGAACAAACTGATGAATATATCTGATGATCTAGTGCTTGATTATTGCAGAGGATTGGCTGATCTGGTGCGTTCTGTGTCTCGCCAGGTTGGAGAAGATGCCACAACAACACAGCCGAATCAAGCTCATGATCTGAGTCCTGGTGAATGGGTTCTCATCAAGAAACACGTGAGGAAATCGTATTTAGAACCCAGGTGGAGCGGTCCTTACCAAGTTATTTTGGTGACGAGAACGGCCATAAAGTGTGGTGGTCTGCCAAACTGGATTCACGCAAACCACACTAGACGAGTCCCAAGTCCACTTGAAAGACAAGAAGTGCAGCAACTGGTAAACAAAAGTCAAGGACCAGAGGTTGAAGTGTGTGAAGCTGAAGAATCTAGAATAACAGATTCAGAAGAACAAGCTGATGATGAACAGCCGAGCACAAGTCAAGTATGGGCACCAGCTACTGGGTCTCGGGAGACTGCTGTTGAATCAGAAGAAGGGGAGACCACTGTTGAACCAGGAGAAAGTAAGTTCACTACTGAACCAGAAGGGAGTGAGTACACTGTTGAGCCAGAAGTCAGTGAAATTACTGTCGGAACAACTGAAACAGAAGTTACTGAAAATCCAGAAGAGCAGATAAAATAAGGGCCAAATAAAAGAACCTATGAACCGGATACAGAAGGTGAAAAAGTAGTTCAAACCAAGAAACCAATAAAGGGTGATAATTGGCCAGGTGGAGTGAAAAGACTGAAATACACTCTTGTGAGAAGAAAGTCAAAGAAAAGACCGGAACAAAGTAATGAGGTCTCAAGTCAGACAGAACAAGAAGAGTCAGGAAAAGAATTAGTACGAAAAACCAGGAGAATAAGAATTCCAAGCAGAAAAAACAAACCACCAGAATGGACCTACGTCATATTGGAAGAAATTGAAAGTTCCGATCCAAGTGAAGAAAAAGACAGTTCTGACACTGAGCATGTTGATGAAAGCAAATTGAGACCACCTTAAACGATCTGTGACAAGAGAAACTAAGGTGCAACATTGTCAATTGGGAGAAGAAGTAAAGAATTCTGAAGACCAAAAAGAAAAGAAAAATAAAAGAAAGGAGTGAAGAAGAAAGTCTGAAGTGTGGGATTACACTATTTTTTTTTCCTTAGAAATGTTTAATAAAGTTAGTGTCTATAGATTTAGATAAAATGTTTTATTTTTATAGAATACAGAATGGCTAAAGCAGAAGTGACTGAACATCCAAAATCTAGTTTAAAACGTACATGTATTAAAGCTTGCTTATGTAGTGTTTTACTATTAACATTCATGTGGGTATTACTAACTGTCCTTGTACCTATTCTAATGGTAACTAATAATGGGAATAATACTAATGATGTGACAAGTAAAGGAGTGAATGATGTTACTAATGAAACTCCTAATACTAAAATAGAACCATTGGATGGAAGTATTCTCCATCATGATAAATCAATTAGTGATTTTTCGTTAAATGTGTTTACTAAATTGTTGTACGAATATACTGAAACCATGAATGTGAGTGATTGATATGTGTGCATGCGATTACCTGCTTTTGTCTCAGAGGGGGTGACATACCACCACCTACCTTTAACATATGGTGTGTCTTGCAGTATTCTAACCAGCCTGTTTTATGTGACAGGGAAACTCGAATATCACTACTCTAATATAGATTTAGTATTTTCAGAAATACTGGTTATTAAGGAGCTAAATAAGGTTTTAAGTAGCAAAAATGCACGTTATATGGGAGAGTTCTTCCATATCACCAAAACTTTAGATATAGAACATGCTTATAGAAATAACCTGACTTGTAGTTTGCGGGTAGAAGAAAAGATTTTTATAGAAATGGTAGAAGATAGAAGAGAAAGTTTCCAAAGAAAGGCTGCTGAACAGAAGTCACGGGTACCACCGTGGGGTTTTAGAGAAGGAGTTTATGAGAAAGGCGAGACATACGCTCCAATGTCCCTGGACTGGTCCCAGAAAGGGAAAATATGTTTGCTTAGAATAAAAACTAACTATAACAATTATTTCATTGGTAGTAGTGAATGTGAGCATACTTTCCAAATTACTGGAGGTTGGGGATTAAAGGGTGGAACTGATCCTGTCTTTCCAGGAGTTTATTATGCGCGTGGCAAGAAGGCTTACTATAGGTTGCCTGCACATTGGTATGGTAGTTGTTACTTTGCAATTGTTTTTCCTAAAGTCTACCATGTAGACTGAATGAGTAACCAACTAAGTGAAATAAAACATGGACTAACACGTAACAAGAGAGCAAGTTTCTCAGAAATAGTAGGTGATATTATTGGTGCACTGATACCCTCAGTTGGAGTCGTCCTAAATTTACACAGAATTCGAAAGTTGTCCACAGTGGTTGATCGTTTATCAACAGATACTGCAGGTGGGTTCTTGATGATTGACACCAAAATGGTTGCAATCAGGTCAATGGTTTTTCAAAATAGACTTGCTCTTGATATCTTACTAGCAAAAGAGGGTGGAGTCTATGGCATGTTGAAAATCCAACACTGCTGTACCTATATCCCTGATAAAAGTAAAGGAATTGATGGATATATAAAGAATATTACTAAATTACATGAAGACTTGACCCAACTGGAGGTTGATGGTGTGTGGGAGAAACTTGGTAAGAGTTTCTCTTCTGTGAGTAAATGGTTTTCTACCTTTGGAAGTAGTTTATTAGGGAAAATAATAATGCCACTTATTTCAATGACCATAGTAGTATTAGTGATGATAACGACATATAAATGTTGTAAGGGTAAAGGTAGAAAAAGAGAAGTGACAGAATTAAAGAATTAACGTAAAGCGAGAAAGAGAAAAAGAGAAGAAATAGAACTAGAAGAAATGAAAGGAGAATATTATGATTTGATGAAAGATTTAGACGAGTGTGCCATAAAAAGAGAGAAGAGTACTGAGTTTTAGATAAAATAAAGATGGCACTCGTTATGGTAGGAATTTTATGATGGCTCCAGAAAGCCATCAAAGGGGGGATTGATGGAGCAGGGGTTCGAGAAAAGAAACCTGCTCGAATTAATACCCCCATAATACGTACTAACAGTAAGTAGTAATAGAAAATTAACGTGCACCTTACATAAACACAAGGGAAAACTGCTTTGCGCACGTATGCCCTAACGAGAAATAACATGTGAAAGAAACTAAATCGTATTTACATTATGCTTTGAATAAAACAAGAAACAATGCATGACTAGGCCGCGTGTGTATTTTGTAGTTTGCATGTTGCACTTTACTTTAACATAATAAGTAATACTAATTTCCTGCTTAAGGCTTATGCTAGGTAACCCTAAATGAGGAATAGTGCAGGGAGGGGGGTAGACAGTGAAAACTACATTGTCATATAATTAATCAATGTCCATTTTCCATTCGCTATAGTGGGCTGGATGAACTCCATTTTGTTTATGATGTCGGAAGAAGGGAGGCGTGAGCTGAAGAGTGAGTCTGATCTGTCAGAGGCAAGACAGACGCGCTGTGCACAGCAGAAGAAATGAACGAGTTGAAGGCCAGTGTGACGATTGTGGGCCAAGTGATGAAATCAACCGTAGGACCGGAGTCCTATTCTGCAGACATTGTCAATTTTATGAATAAGACTGTTTAAATGTATCTAGTGTAAGAAAACGTGAGAACGAAATTAAGAACCGAACTATGAGAAAGGAAGCAAACAATAAATTGACTAAATTGTATGTGAGATCACTGTGGTGTGACAGAGACACCTCCTAGGCCCTCTAATCAGCTGCCTAGTTTTGAGAATTGTTGCAACTGATGTGGGATGGACATGTAGGTTTTAGGGTATAACTGGGGTGCCTTTAGGGGTATGGTTAGGAGGTTAGGCTGGAGAGGCTGAGAGAGAGGGGAAATGCGTCGCTGTCCGTCGGTTTGCAGAGAGGCCTAGCTGATTCCTGTCCTGTTCCGTTCCTGTCCCTGTAATCTTTGTTTCCTTACTCTAGTCAGGGAACCCGCACCATCGCCTTGGCAAGGGTAGTGGTTTTCTACAGAACATTAGGTTTGTACGTTTCTGACTCATACAGGCATAATTCTTGCAAATGTATTTTTGTCTCTGAAACTTATGTCCAGTGGTGGCTGGTGGAATTTGAAACTGGTGAGGCATAAGCCGAACGAATCAACGTACGCGAGCGAGTGCAGCGAGCGAGCCCGATGGCAATAAGTGGGGTACGGGGGGTTCTCCCCCGTGAAGAAATTTTAAAAAAATTGACATCTTTTTGGTGCGATTTTCAGCACTATTTCTGTGATCAATGGACTAAAAATTCAGTTCTTCTAGGCATTCATAAAAGAAAACTCATACATTATTTCAGAGAATCTCTGGGTTGCCAAGCAAGTCTGACTTCTGAAGAGGGCATGGGTGCTAAGCAAGACTGCTTTGGCTCTACCCTTTCCAATAGAAAACACTAGTTAGCGATGTGAACAAGTTTAATGGACAAGTCTAGGGAGAAAGAAATTTAAAAAAGATTGGCAAATGGTGCATTTTAAAGCAAATGAATGCAGCGATAAAGCAATGCTTATTAAGCAGTGGGATCGTATAGTCTTGAAATATTAAACACATTAAAAACTGCCCCGTATCTTCTTGCATTAATTTGTTCAACAGTTACTGTAATATGTAAATTGTTCTGCATGACAACTTTAGCCCTTTAAAATGTATGCTTGTCCAGTGTCTTGCACTGCATGCAGCATTAACTTTGGAAAAATATGCTCTAACCAGACTTCGGGAAGCACCCACAGCTGCTGGCTGTAACCAGTCATATAGAAATATGTGCAGACAGGTCTTTAATTGAGATGAAAAAAATGGGTGCTCCCTATAAAGGAACATGCCAAATACATTTCTGTGATTCCCATAGTGTGCCATCAGAATGGTATTTTGGTTTCTCTCTGAGATGTAATTTTATCCAGATAAATGGCACAGCAACTGACATACGCCTAAAGCCTGTCAGTATGATTGGCTTTGTCACTGGGTGTTAGCTGTTTAAGATAAATGCGTAACAACAATGATTTCTTATAAATAATTAACATTGAAAATGTTTAAATTCTGAAATAGTGAGTCTGTGAATTAAATAGCATTGAGGCCTGTGGAAGGAGTTTTGGCCTTCAATTATGTGTGCTTTATGTTAGATATGTATCCTCTTTTTCTCTGCATATCTTGTCCATCTGCACATCTTCAACCCCCTCTCTTCCTCTTCAGCATCCTCTTTTCACTCTTCCCCGAATGCCCTTCCTCACATCTCTGTCACTTCACCGCCCCCAACATGCACTGCACTCCCTCAAACATAAGCACTTTAATTTCTCTTACTTTTGCCTTGCAAAGATTTTGACATCAGTGTACCACCTTCACACACATTTCCACAGAATTTCAGTTGCAAATGGAATACACAAATATTGTTCTGTGTGCTCTGCAGAGAGGCCAACCCACTGACAGGCACTTTGTTTGGCTTTAGCCTTAGCGCCTGCGTGCTCAATCAAAGCCCCTCATAAACACCTGGCATGGCTCAAGCCTCAAAGTATGCACAGAAAAAAATACAGATAAACAACAACATTATAAAATAACTAACTCGTGGGGAATGCAAGATCAAGTAAAGTGCCACAAGATACTCAATACTGTTCTGCCTTTCACTCAGGGCATCGATAACAAATACTTTTCTGAAACAACAGAAACTGAATATTTGAAGAACAAAGGAAGTAACTGGCAACAAGCTGCCTTTAACCGAGGCCAAAACAATGCAAAGAGATGAACAGCCATTTAGAATCCAAAATACGTATCATCCTTAAAGTTTAACCTAAAGACAATTTTACATGTGATTGTAATTCAAAATCATAGCATAGCGCATCATAATGCGCAATCCATCTCAAAATGTTCCTCTCCGCCCGGTGGGAGGTTAAAAGTTCATAAGAACTTCTACTCTTCCATTACTCCGATAAACTGGGTTGTCTAGCACAGGCGGCAAGATAAATACATCATTAAATTAGGAAGTCGAGCTTTTATCACACATTTTAAGCTTTGTTTTTCAACTTTAGAGGAACTGTCAAGGATCCTCTCTTTACATCTCCAGGGAGGGAACAGCAAGGCCAGTGGGACTGGGGAACATTGACACTGATCACACAAATACAGAAATTAAAACAGGCACGTGCAAACAATAGAGGTACATGAAATAAGACCATCCCGGACTTTCTTGGTAAATGATGCTGTAATCAGCCCACTCCGACTTGGATACATGTTTAAAACCCGAAGACGACACGGAGGGCCTGATTCACAGAACTAACTTATGTCAAAAACGTAAAGTTAGTACTTTTTGGTATTCACAGAATACACTTACTCATTTTGGTATTCACAGAAGGCACTTACTCATTTCGGTATTCACAGAAGTTAGTAGTCCTAACTTTAGGACTCCTAAATGCCTTCTGTGAATACCGAAAGTCTTAAGTTAGGATTTTCTCAGTTTAGGAGTAGTAAAGTTAGGACTCCTAACTTTACTACTCCTAAACTGAGAAAAATCCTAACTTTAAGACTTTCGGTATTCACAGAAGGCATTTAGGAGTCCTAAAGTTAGGACTACTAACTTCTGTGAATACCGAAATGAGTAAGTGCCTTCTGTGAATACCAAAATTAGTAAGTGTATTCTGTGAATACCAAAAAGTACTAACTTTACGTTTTTGACATAAGTTAGTTCTGTGAATCAGGCCCAGATTCTATAATAAAAATAATATGGCGGAGAGCAAGGTATTCAAGGTAACAGGCTTGTCTAGCCACATCAGGGATTCTGCTCCGACCAGTCGCAACTGACCTCGTGTTCCTACACCCGGGAACACCGGGTACTTTTTCCTGGCTGCGCTGCTTGAAGAAGCCGACAATGATAGAAGATCAGGGCCTTCTGCGAAAAATACTTTGTGACACTAATAAAGATTCAAGAGCACTGACAGCTTAATACCATACTGACTCACACATTCTAAAAATATGTCCATTATAGCAGGACAGCCATTGAAAGTGTCTATGTTCAAGCTGAATGTGCAGCACATAAAGAGACATGGGAAACAGAATGACTCATTGCCAACGGCCTATCAATTTGACAGCATTCATAAACCTATCATAAGGCTGTCAGTGTTCATTTTATTCATGATAATATGACTGCGATAACCGCTTATTTTGCCGGCTCATTAACACATCATTTCTTGCAAAGCCTGTGTGATAACTCTAACTGAAATCTACTTTGCAGCAACACAACTTATCAAGCACAGAGGAAGGCGCGAAGGCCATGAATCAAGTCCTCCCCTAAAATCAGTGGAATCACAATTTCAGTATGAGAAACTGTTTTCATGCCTCTCGCCTGGGGAATGAAGGCAAGCATGAACTAGCCCGTCACAAATATGTTCAATAATCACAGCCTGATCGAATTCCTCAGTATGGATAAAAAAATGTACGTGCCCACTGCCCAGTAGTCAGTGGGAAAAACGGCACGTGTAATGAAACCGACTGAGACATAAACGCTAACACTACACTGAATGTTTAATTTGTCTGCAGACCAGTTCTTTACATGTTAAAAGCTGCTCATGATTTGCACATGGAGGTCTCTGTCTGACATGGCATGGTGGGTGAGAGACACTGAGCTTGAGCGGTGTTTGAAGTCTTATAAGCACAGCTTCAGAGCGCACACCTCGGGCTCACGGGAAGAGGGGCGCAGCTCTTCTGTATTTTACTGTGACTGAGAGAGCGGGCAGGCACCTCCCAAGCGCTTCAGGTGAGTGCTTCGAGGTGGGCTTCAGGGCGCTCGAGAAGTGTGCAGTTCATCTCCTTTCAGCAATGCTGTTCATGTCCAGTCAAAGTCTGGCCAAGAGCGGAACAAGAAGAGAAGCCGGTGCTTCTGGAAGGCTGTCAGGGCTGAGCAGAGACAGTCACAAGAGTGGATGGATGTCTCTGTCCCAGCGCGGCGGCCTTCAGTGGGCCCGTGACCTTCTGGGAAGTCTCTCGGTTTCATAACCTGTTGTTTATGTCCAAGTGACCGTTGTGGCCTTGCTTCAAGTGGGGTAAAACACCTTGAATTTCAGACATAAAAATGTCAATTTTGTGGAAATTGAAAACAAATGGAAACCCTGCTTCTCAGTCTTTGTTTAGAGTAACTGGGATGTAAAGGGGTGTTGTTCATTGAAAATATGCGCGCCCATCCATCTGTTTTACTTGTTCTGATTCTGTGGTGAATTCGCTTGATGCCGGGCTATGGCCAGCTCTGTTCCGCACAGATTAACGTGAATAATATTGTTTATTCAACGTAACTAAGTAGTGTTTCTGGGCAAACGACTTTCTCACCAAAAGTGCTGTTTCTTTAGCTACTTTGAGAAAGCACTTAAGGGTAGTATTGAGCGCTGTGTAAAACTTGAATGTGCACTCATTTTGCTTTACGTTTCCATAATTTCAGCCTGCTGCTGTTGTTTTCATCACCAGCTAAATGTTGGTGGCAAATGCGATTGCAAAACATGAGCGCATCTGTTTTGAGCTTTCGTGCTCAGTAGTGCAGCGCCGGTGTATGAATGTTGTTTGTTCTCGTGTTTGCATTAATACCAAGATATAAATTACACTGTTTTCTCAGGGAGTAGACAAAAGTCTGTGGGAGGGAACGTCGTGACTTTTGGCCTCTCCCACACAACAGCAAACACAATATATACATTGCTTAGAAAAGAAAAGTGAAACGTGAAGTTTTGCTTCCCTGACACAGCACAATCTGCGTCAGCGCAAGGGTCCTGAATTCAGCCGAATAAAGGTTTGCCGACCCATTGTAGGTGGCCACTGGCCTTGACAGCAGCATTAAAACGCGAATTAATTCTTCATTGGCGAAACGTTGGCGCTTCACACAAGTGTGTGCAAGAATGCCTCAGTGAAATGTGGGTACACCCACATCCTGCGCAACCCAAAACATTATTTACACCACGCACTCCAGCGTATTTATGCACAAATTAAATGTATTCCCCAGCAACTATCCTGCAGTTGCGGCTCGCGGGGGGTGTAGCGGGGGGGAGTGTCGCGGGGGGTGTCGCGCGGGGGTTGGGGCCGGGTGGAGGGGGAGTTTTCAAATAAAATAAAAATCCATCCTACCTGACCAGGTCCGCGCCGCCTCGGGTCCGTTGGCGCCTACAGTTACAGCCGCATCATCACTGCTGGCAAGTGGCAACCCCTCTCAGCCAATCCTGGCGCTGATCCAGCAGCGCCAGGATTGACTTAGAGCAGGGTTACTCGCCGCCCGCCTGCCCATTAGGAGACCGAGGTTTGAGCCTTTGCTCAACCTTCGCTCCCCTAATGGGCATGCGCCCGCCTGAGCAGACACTAGTGCGCATGACTGGGCACGGCGGAAAAATTTGCCGACCTTCACAAGTCATGCGCACTTGTGCTGCTGCCTGCCCCTGGTCTGACAATGCCTGTCAGTCAACATGACGCCGGACCGCCCACCCCTTCAGACTCTGAAGGGGGTGGGCGGTCCGACGTCATGCTGACTGACATGATTGTCAGTTCTCCCTCGGCGTCTCTGAACTTAAGTAAACTGAGAGTTTACTTAAGTTCAGGGACGCCGAGGGAGCTGAGGGTGCGGGCGACTTGTGGGGCAACGCCTCAACGCCCTTAATGGACGCACCGCCACTGCTTATGTCTCTTCGCCTATCCCCTCCGTCATTGATATATTGAATGTATTATTTAGATGAAACTTTGTCTCTTCATCTATCCCCTCCGTTAGGTGAAAATCTGTTTCGCATTTTATTTTGCTGAAACTTTTGTCTCTTAATCTATCCACTCTTCCATGAAAAATGTCATTACTTATATGATGAGTTTGTATTCATTTTAAGTTGTTGATGTTAGCTTCCTTTAGTGAGTTTAATTATTTGCATTTTGACCATATGCTATGAGCATTACCACGTTATTTTACGAGATAAAATTTTGTTAACTTTACCGAGAGTCTGTGATTATTTTATTGACTGAAAGTAAGTTAGAAATGTCATATCATTATCATCAACTATTCAACTAATTGGTTCATCGACCAAGTAGAGGGAAAGTTGATATGTAAATCAGATAAGTATTGTTGGAAATGACATCTATGAATTTAGGTGTAAAAGAATTGAACATTGCATAAATTGACACCAGCGCATCAGGGATTTGGGTGAATGTGTATGGGCCATTGTTCTGTGATATTATTGGGTATTGATCCCTGATCAGGTAATGACCTTCGCGCTGGATCACCTGCATAAATCGCGGAGGCTGCAGTGACTATGAGTTAAGTGCTATGACCTGGATGAAATCCTGCTTGTTGACAATCCTACAAAGAGTTGGATTCTACAAAGTCTTGCAGCTAGGCGACATCGATTTTCTCAAGCAACTTGGACAGAAATGGTAGAAGAGAAATGACCCTAAAACTGGACGGGATAGTTGGATTAAAGGTTGGTTTCCTAGGCAAAGTCCGCACCATGAACTCTTTCCCGCCTAGTGGCATCTGTCTGATATTAGAGATTATAAAAGGAATCTGTTATTGAAAATTGTGGTTCAGCATACATATGATGGGGAACCTGTAGGGAGAGTCTTTTGAATTAAAGCCAACAATTCATGTTCAGTTAGGAGGGAGGGAGAAGTGATCAATATTCACAGGGGGATATTCTCAAGAACGGGCGATAATTATTGCCAACCTAGGTTAATGCAACTTTACATAAGGCCGTCTATCGCGGGAAACTAACGCTGTGTTAACGGCGTATTCTCAACACGCCGGCAACAGGCGATAGTTTCCCGATAATGCGTCAAATGTCCGCGTTAAAATTACCGGGACGCCGATAAAAAAGGAAACCCTAACGTGAAAAAAGTGGCGATGGGCCCAACAGCGATAAAAATATCAGCGATAAGCAGCACCAGGCGTGCAATTCCCACGTCAGGCGGGAAAAATCACCATAAAAGCTGCAAAAAAACAAAAAAACCCAAACAAAACCCAAACAACTGAGAAGCACCATGGAGGAACCTGGAGCAACTACAGAGGCCAACCAGAACCCCACAAACCCCCCGGAGGACCAACCAGGGACCTCGGGGAAGGAGAAGGGCAAGGAGAAGAAGAAGAGGAACCCATGATTCAGTCCGCAGGAAAACAAGTTCCTGATTACGGAGGTGATAGAACACCACCAACAACTGTTCATCACCTCCACTGTGTCATTGGCAACTAAAAATGCAATATGGCAGTCCATCTTGGCCAAGGTGAATGCAGTCAGAGTGAAGAGAAGGGAAGTGGACGACTGCAAGAAGCGCTGGAATTATGTGAAGCGCAAAACCAAGCTGAAACTCGCTAACAACCGGAAAGCAGCAAAGCAGACTGGAGGTGGAAGTCCAGCGCCACAGCAGGAGCTGGATGAGATGGAGGAAATGGTGGCCACAGTCATCAGTGGGGAGACGGTGGCAGGAGTTGGGGGACCGGACACTGCTCAACATGACCTGACCCAACAGCAACAGGGTGAGTAACGACCAGGGACCGGGAGGACGGGGGGAGATGGGCACAATGGCGCACATGCACAATTAAGTATAGCATAGTGCACACCCACAATGACTCTGGATCATGTCCCTGATCTCCTTGGCATACTGCAGCACACATAGAAACACCAAGTAGGCCCCCGTCGACAATGTGCCCAGAGGGGGCCCTCCCCACACATCACTAATCTCACAACAAACCCATACACATGTGCTGAACCCAGCAAAGCTGCGGATCCGTGAGCCACACTGACAATGCAAGTGACACTGCATGACGATTAGCATGGCTGCAGTCCAATTATCATGACATGGTGCACGCCACGACACTGAGGTGGCTGAGTGTGGACCACATCCGTAAAGGAGCAGGTCACACTTGACACATCCACGTGCACAAACAACCCCTGACGTCAACAAGACATCTGCGGACAAAGCATGCCCAAGAGTCCCAACTCCCACCAAGAGCCCAATTTACCCAAGTCTGCAACATCTCAGCACTGTATAAGCACAGAAGTGAAAGGCACACCGCCTGAAAGGGATAAGGGCCAGCAAAATCAGAGCTGCAGGGGCGACTCTCCCACAATGCAGCACACACACATAAGAATCAGAGCACATCAACATTGACAACAATGTGGTACAAACTGCAACACTTTCACAACAGAACAGAGGACACAACTGCTGCCACTTGTGTGTAGAAACTGGCCAATCACATTTGGCATAGCAGGAAACTGTGAGATGATAATGTACAAGTACTACCCCACATCCCTGATGGTGTAGAAATGTCCACTGTCCCGCATCAAATAGGCATCTCCTCCCAAATAGTCACAATGTACATTGTCATGCAGTCTGTTTGTAAACTTGCCCAATGCGTGAACATACATGGAACACACTGTTAAACTGCATCTCCCTTTTACATTGCAGAGGGAGAATCAACACATCCTGCAGAGCAGACTGTACATCTCTTCACTGATGATGAAGAGGACCTCCACACCATCGACACCGACGCCCTCCAACAGCTCATGACACCCTCAGCACCCCACCCCCAGGAGCAGGGCAGCCCAGCTGCATCAAGGAGACCCCACCCCCTACACAGACCACACAGCAGGAAGCACCCACCACCACGGCTGTCTCCCAGGACCCCCACGACCAACACATGGCATTCCAGCGCCGTGTGTTAGAGGGCCAGAAGGAGATGGCTGATCAGGTGCGGGTGGGGTTCGACCTCATGGCAGCCAAACTAGTTGCCATACGTGGGTGTCTAAGTCCCATCAGAGACCACTTACAGTCCCTAACGGACACCCACAGTCCGTTCCATGCTCTCCAACAAGCCATGGCTGACATCGCTGGAGTCATGACTCTGAGACAAGAACAACTGTCTAGTCAGAGTGGCTCCAGCGATGTCAGCCGGGAGTTGGGACACATGCGGAGGATCATGGAGAACATGGAGCGGATGCAGGTGGAAAGAATGGCTGCCACGGCTGCACACCAGCGAGATGTAGCTGGGATCTTCCATGCCCTGCAGATCCTCATCATGGCATTGCTGCCACAAGGCCTGGTGCAGATGAATGCTGCTGCTACTACTCCATCCACATCTCCGCCCCCTGATGTGTCAGTGCCTCACAGTGCGGCAGACAATCCACCTCCGGCCCCTGATGTGTCACTGCCACACAGTGCGGCAGACATTCCACCTCCGGTCCCGGATGTGTCAGTGCCACACAGTGCTGCAGACAAAACACCACCACCCACATGTGAGGCACATCACACATCAGAGGACGATGATGTGGATGAGACTGCCTCTGTGGTAAGAAGGAAGCGGTAGCATTCATCTCCGCCATATGGCCTGTTTCAGCTTGGTTCTGCCCTCTGCATCATGCCCTGGAATAACACCTTCCACTGTCCCCTGATACACTCTGCGACACTCACCTTGGCCCTCGACATGGACTGCCATATTTGGTTTGGTTACCAATGACACAGCAATCAGACTGCGGACTGAACTCCTACTCTTCCGATGAACTTGTCAAACCCTAAAGGACTCTGGCTGGCCCTCCACGGGGCAACAATGTAAAGTGGGGTTTGCATGGCCATGTACTGGTCCAGCTTCAACACTCCACCAAATGTGATTAAAACATTCTAATTCACACAGATGTGTCATGTCTATGATCAAGCAAGTATGAAAGTATGGATGAATGTAGGGGCAGTGATTCCAAAAAAAGGTACTCCCTTGGAACTGATATCAATGCGCATGTTTGACCATGACCCAGATAGGCAGTGAGATGACTGGGAATGTGTGAACTAGCTGTGGCCTCATTGCTCCAATACAACAATCTCACAATTTCCCAACTTAGCCCCACGTCAATGTAGGAAATAGGGCTGTGTGTAAAAAAGTCAAAGTCAAAGTTATGTGGATGCCACAGCTCAGAGCAATGATTTGTTTGAGTGTGCAGCAGTTGGATTCCTGGGATGGTCTGTGCGTAAGTGTGAAGGTCATTCCATGCAAGAGAACTGCGAGCAAGGACTTCTGTGTGTGGGGTGTGTATACGTTGGTCTTTGGTTAGCACTGTGCGTAGTGTGGGAGTCATCATCAGCTGCTATGGTATCTCTCAGGGGGTGCCGGGCGCATGCAATTCCAAGGTCGGAGGTGCAGATGTGCTACCGCCTTCTAGTTCAGTTCAAGGAGCTTTCATCCCTAATGTTAGTTTGTCATCTGCTTGCATTCTGGAAATGTGATGTGGATTTTTTTTTGGGGGGGGGATGTCACTGCTTCGCCTTCCGGCACGGTTGAACCCTTTCCAGCCATGTACGTGCCCTCACGGTCAATTTTGCATGCTCTAATGTAGCAGTGGTGTTTTGCTGCAGTCTGACAGTGATGGGTACAGGTAGCTGTGAGGAGGCGCGTGACTTCTCACCTTGCACCTATTAGCTGACACTGTTCACTACTATTGATGGATGATGACCGTGTACACATGTGATCTGTACATGGCACATATGTCCAGGGGACACCTTGGTGTGTTCCACGCAAGGTATTCCTGCTGGCTTTTTGGCTGGTGTGCATCTCCCATGTTGCTGAGGTGTTCACTGTGCCCCCATCCCCCTTACGTCCATGTTGCTCATGTTGTGGGACTTGAATCACAGGGTGCATCTCTGCATCAGGGTGGTTCATGTTTGACCCCAAAAGACACCCGAAATGTCATATTTGACCCCAAATGTCATGTTTTTGTACACATGTGATACGCTGATGAGTGGGATTACGTACTACATTTGACACCCTGAAATGGCATTTCGAATACGTGACACCCTAAACAGCCTCTCTGTACAGAGGTGACATACCCACCATCTATTTGCTATTTGTGAGATTGTTAGCACTTAATGCTGCACTTCCACTTGTCAGAGTGATGTGCTAATGCAGAGGACTGACATGCACACAGGGAATGTGTGTTGCAATGAATTTATTTGCACATGCTGTTCATGTGGTCATTTTGTACTGTTCCATGATTGCTAAGGACAGTCACAATGTGACGTGCTCATGCGAAGTAATTGTTAATGATTGTGTTCCTTCGGGCTATTCCTGCTGCAGCTGCAGTGGGGTGTGGTCCACCCACCTCATCTTCCTCATCACCATCCGGTGCATCTGGCACTTGGATCCATGGGGCATTGGTGCGTACACATATGTTGTGCAATACACAATGTGCAATGATCATCTTGTACACTATTTCTGGGCTGTACAGGAGTCCTGTGATGTCCAGGCACCTGAAACGTGATTTAGAATGCCAAATGTGTGCTCAACAATGCCCCTGGTGCGTTTGTGGCCCACATTGCACTGCCTCTGGGCCGGGGTGTTCGGGGCTAGGAGGGGTGTCATCATCCACGGGCAGAGTGCATATCCTTGATCACCTGTGAGAGGTAAGTGAGATTAGTGTAAATTGGTGGTTCTGCATGCTGTGTTGGCAGACTTACAAATTTTGTGGTGTGTGATTTGTGCGACTTTGGGATTCATGTTTGCCATGTATTGCTTCTGGAAAATGTGGGGGATCAATGTGTATTACGTAGCCTCACAGCTGCTCGTCCCTCCCCCCGAGCCTATTTACTTGTGTGCGCTGTGCGGTTGCATCACTTGCACTCCTACGGCACACCATTGTCATGCCTGTCTGTGCATGTCCGCATGCCTGACAACAACACTGTAATGTTGGCCATTGAAGGTGGGCGGCCACGTGTGTGTGGGCCTATGTTAAGGATAGGGCGGACACAGATGTAGAGTTCCTGCCTGGCTGAACTCGCGCTGCGATTGAGGCTAGGCCTTTGGCTTATGCTGCAGCAATGAAGATACACATACAACAGTTGGCATGTATGAGCCAAGACCCCGAGCGGTCTTGCGCTCCTTTATTTATCCATTCGGGCGAGACCGCCCTCCGGGTGCATGCTACATTGCAACATTGTCGATTAAGGGCCGGGTGGCGCCAACACTACAACAGAGACACACGCCATAGTTACTTTTGTGGCCAGCCCGGAACTGAACCACGCCCAGAGCCCAGAACTGAACCACGCCCAGAGCCCCAGGACATTTCTTCACACTCCTCACACGCCTACGCATGCGCCGCCGCCGCGGCGCTGGGATGACGTGCGCTTCGGAGTACGTCTCCAGACGTTCCACCCAGGCTTTCCAGCAGCCTGCCTGGGACGGGGGTGGCCCCGTGACTGTGAAGGGCTCCAGTGGCATTACCGAGGACATGCTGTTGGCTGCTGGAGGCGGACTTGTGGGGTAGCCCCACGGGACGATGACTTGTGGTGCACAGAGGTAGCGGCACCTGAGGCACTGCGTCCAGCACGGGCCTACTGCCACGTGGCGATGACTTTCGGTGCACTGAGGTAGGCCCACCTGAAGAGCTGAGCGGGTGTGCAGCCTGCGATTTGCCGTAGGCCTGGAGGTCCGGACTGGATTTGATTTGTGTGAGACCTGCTGGACCGCAGTGTAGGCCGGAGGGAGCAGTCAGCACACACAGAACTCCGCGGTGCGGTGCCGCAGGGTGCGCTGGGGGCCTGTTGCGCGGAAGCCAGCGATCGGCTGAGGAGGCTGCCAAGCTCGTGGGCCTCGGGCTTGAGGATTGCACCGGCACATGGTGGGCCCTCTTGGAGACACGCCAGTGGCGGAAGGTGAGCAGTGAGGCCTGGGTGCACAGGGGCGGGCAATCACCGCTGGGCGCCGGACGGGTCTGGGGCCAGCGGGCTGGGATGCAGCAGGCGCACAGGATCGCGCAGGCACCACCGGTCACGGCGGCGGCCTCGTGGCAGGGTGAGGGGCACCGCCCTGGCAGACACGCCCCTGCAGGGGATGATGATATGTGCGCCGGGTGGCGTGTGACGTAGCCACCTCGTAGCCGGTGTAAATTTGGCCATTGAAGGTGGTCGGCCATGTGTGTGTGGGATATGGTCAGGATATGGCGGACACGGAGACACACGCAGTAGTTACTTTGGTGGCCATCCCGGAGGTGAACCACGTCCAGAGCAACGGGCTAATTATTCACACTCCTACGCTGGACTGGTGTACGCCGGCCCAGCCCACTATGCTTACGCTTACAGGGGGGGCGACATAGCTACATTTCCAAGGTCTTCCCCACTGCCTGAGGTAACATGGTTGCGTCCACTGTCCACAACACTACAAACACCAGCAGTATATGTCCACATGGACATGTCTGTGCTCTGCATACTCAAGACTGTCCAGCACATCACCGCCACACTTGGCATTGTGTACATTCTTATTCATGGGTCACTTGCCTCCTTCGCACATTCTTGTTTCCCACCTCTCCCCACATTCTGCAATTGTGTGGCAGAGGGGCTATGCCTTTGTGGATGGTTTGTCTACATGTCTGGCCCCTGTTACCACAGTTACTTGTGTTGTCATGTCTGGTAGCTGGGCATGTTGGTTGGCATGTTGTATGTGATTTTGTTACGTGTGCATTCCCACAGTTGTTAGTTATATGACTGTGGAGTTGAGGTGTGTGGTGTTCCGTTGGTACTTACCAACAAGCAGTCCATTTCCATTGGCGCCATCCTGAAAGCGCTGGTTGATGATGGACTGTTGGAAGATGTAGGAATCATGCACACTGCCTGGGAAGTTGGCGACGACATTGGTGAACAGTCCCCGGTGGTCCACTATTGCCTGCACATTGTGGAATGCGTGTGCTTTCTGTTGCGGTAATTGTGTGCAGTGTCAGTCCGGATTTCACCGCAACCACAGCACCGAGACAGCCCTCCTAGCCGGCACCGACAACATCAGAACCATGCTAGACAACGGTGAAACCGCGGCCCTCATCCTCCTGGACCTGTCGGCCGCCTTCGACACGGTCTGCCACCACACCCTACGCGCACGCCTCCACGACGCAGGGATTCAAGAGAAGGCCCTGGACTGGACCACCTCCTTCCTCTCCGGTAGAACACAGAGCGTCCGCCTTCCTCCCTTCCGCTCCAAAGCCACCGAGATCATCTGCGGCGTACCCCTGGGCTCATCCCTCAGCCCCACGCTGTTCAACGTCTACATGGCCCCGCTCGCCCGCATCGCCCGACTGCACAACCTCAACATCATCTCCTACGCCGACGACACCCAGCTGATCCTCTCCCTCACCAGAGACCCTCACACAGCCAAAACCAACCTCCACGAGGGAATGACGGCAGTCGCCGACTGGATGAGAAACAGCCGGCTGAAGCAGAACTCAGACAAAACGGAGGTCCTCATCCTCGGGTCCACCCCCTCGGCTTGGGACGACTCCTGGTGGCCCTCCACGCTAGGAACGGCCCCCACACCCACCGACCATGCACGCAACCTAGGGGTCATCCTCAATTCCACCCTCTCCATGACGAAGCAGGTCAACGCCACCTCCTCCTCCTGCTTCAACACCCTCCATATGCTTCGCAGGATCTACAAGTGGATCCCCACCGAAACCAGAAGGATGGTCACCCAGGCTCTCGTCAGCAGCAGACTGGATTACGGAAACGCCCCCTCTACGCCGGAGCCTCGGCGAAACTCCTCAAACGGCTCCAACGCATCCAGAACGCTTCAGCACGTCTGATCCTCGACATCCCACGCCGCAGCCACATCACACCCCGCCTGAAAGACCTGCACTGGCTCCCCGTCAACAAGAGGATAACCTTCAAGCTCCTCACCCACGCACACAAAGCACTCCACAACACCAGACCAGCGTACCTCAACTGCCGCCTCAACTTCTACACCCCCACCCGCCAGCTCCGCTACGCCGACCACGCCCTCGCCACCGTCCCCCGCATCCGAAGAGCAACCACCGGCGGCAGATCCTTCTCCCACCTCGCCGCCAAGACATGGAACACCCTCCCCCTCCACCTATGGCAGACACAGGACCTACTGACCTTCAGGAGACTCCTCAAGACCTGGCTATTCGAACAGTAGCAGCTCCCCCCCTCCCCTCAGCGACTTGAAACCCTCACGGGTAAGTAGCGCGCTTTACAAATATAATGATTGATTGATTGATTGATTATCAGCAGGGGGCACAAGTAGGACATGTGTGCAGTCAATTGCCCCCAACTCGTGCGGGAAGCCAGCTATGGCGTAGAAGCCTTGCTTGGTTTCCAGCTGTTCCTGCGCAGTGTGGGGGAAGTGAAGCTGCTGGGCTATCAAGCTGATGATGGCATCCAAGACAGGTCTGAGGGACTTTGATAGGGCTGGCTGTGAGACTCCTCCAACTCTGGCAGTTGTTGGTTGGAAGGTACCAGAGGCCAACAAGTGCAGCACAGTCAGCAGCTTTGTCTGCGGAGGGATGTTGGTTGTCCGCTGTGTTGGTACCGTCAGCCTGTGGGCAATGTGGGTCAGGATGCGGAGGATGGTTGTCCTTTTGAGCCTGTAGTGGGCAATGACATCCTCCGGCGTTAAGTCTCTGAGGCTGGTGCGTTTTCGGAAGGACCGCTGTCTTGCCTCGGTGGTAGTCCGGGGGGGGGTGGTCCTGGGGGTGGGGGTGGTCCTGGGGGTGGTGGCGGTGGGTGTTTTGGCCCTCTTGGGTCTCCAAGCTGCATGATTAGTAGCTCCATGGCATCTGTTGGTCTTCAGATGTGGCTCTGGGCTGGGCTCCCTTTATACTGCAGGTTTTCGTCCTACTTAAGACCAGAAAAAAGCAGGTCTTAAGTCCCTGCTGCTAACGTGCCTTATCGCCTATTTTTGGACCGCATCACCGATCTGGCTGGTCGTTGAGAATATCGCAAAGTGGTGTTATCGTGAATTTTTGCACGGGAACGCCTACTCTGCATATGATTAGCGTTAGTTGTCGCTGTCAGCCTTGGCGATGTTTTTAGCGACAGCTATCGCAGGTAAACTGACGATGTCGGCTGTTAGCTCAGGCTTGTGAATAGGGTGATAAATCTATCGCCACTTTCATGCCGGAAACGTGCCGCTAAATCGGCGATGAGTCCTTGAGAATATGCCCCACAGTGTTTTTGAGAAAACTTCAGGTTCATTCTTTCAAGACAAGATGGGTGATCAACAGGGTTAAAATCAATTTCACCTCTCAATTTTGTTATTTTGTCAGGCAAAAATGGACAAACTCTTCAGATAGACTGGATGGAAGGGATTACCTGTATGATAGCAGCAGGTTCTGCAAGCTCATTGATGATTATGAACAGTTCTTTAGATAAGGAGCTATGGATAGACGTCAACTAAAGTAGTCGTTTTTTTGAAAATGTGATATTTTTTCAATGTTTTCTTGCTAATGCGTGAGAAAGTGAATCTTATCATGGGGATCGTAAGATAAGGTCTGCGTTTATAGATTTCCTTATTGTTTCTTTAGATATTATTTAATCTAAAGTTTGACTATCAGTCATATTAAATAGGTCAATGTTTCATTACCCTTATTTTTAATGGGAGTTAATGTTAAATTGTCTAATTTGCGTCAAATGTTTGAGCCCATAATGTTTGGACAGAAAGAGTTACAGGGCTGTTTTTTGGAGAAAGTTGTCTTTGCTTTATTAACAGAACTGGGATGGAGTGCCAGCCTGAAGGGTGTGGCAAAATGATCGGTCCAGGCCATAAGCAACAGTTTCTGTACTTCAAGTAAATCACAGTTGGCAAAAAAGTCAAGGAAGTGTATGTACGGCAATTTGTCAAACGTTCATGCCAAGGATTTCTCCGGTTTCTGCTGTATTGTGCTAGACCAGAGGTAACATTGAACCAAAGGTTAAAATCCCCTAAAATTACACAATTCTTTTTCTGAAGAGACTCAGCACAGCTTGTTAAGTAATGTGGGGCACAGCAGCGCTCATCCTGCTGGATTTTCATTTGAGCGCTGCCTTCGACACGGTCTCCCACTCCATTCTGACAGATCGCCTCGAAAGCTCTGGAATTGTAGGTGTAGCCTTGCAGTGGCTGATCTCTTTTTTAAAGGATCGCTCCTTTCAAGTTTGCTCTCACACCGCTAAATCTAACCCTGTTGCCTTAACATCTGGAGTTCCGCAGGGTTCGATCCTGGTTAAGAACCTAGGCTTTTTCATTGACACCTCTGCCCCCCGAGACCTGGGCAACGAGAGAAAGCTTTGCGGTCCTCAAGTGGTTAAAGAAAATCCTCTGGCTAATTCCACCAGCTGCTCAGAGAACTGTATTGCAGGCCTTGGTGATCTCCAGACTTGATTATGGTAATGTACTGTATCAGGGTGCGGACAAGACCTCCGTCCGCCGTCTTCAGCTCATTCAGAATGCGGCAACCCGCCTGCTTTTTCGGTTGCCTCGGCACGCTTCTGTTTCCCCTTTGCTTCATCAACTCCACTGGCTCAGGGTTAGTAAGCGTATTGAGTTTAAGGCCCTCTGCTATATGTTCAGAGCTCAGCACGGCTTGGCCCCCGTGTACATATGTAACCTTGTCAAGCCATATCGACCCTCTTGCAACCTAAGATCGGCCAACCTTTTTCTCTTTTCAGTCCCCAGAGTACGGCTGACCCGCATGGGTGGCCACTCGTTCTCCTTCCCGGGACCAAAATTGTGGAATTCCCTTCCGCTGGAACTCAGGACCTGTCAATCTCTCCTCACTTTCCGAAAAAAGCTAAAGACCTTTCTTTTTAGTCAGGCCTAATGCCAACTGATCTCCTACCTCGTTTGTCCACTTTCAGCGCCGGGAGACCGTGTTGGGTAGCTGTGCACTTTATAAATCTTTTAAATAAATAAGTAAATAAATGTGCCAATGACCAGCTGGTCCGAGTTAGGGTGGCTATTAATTAGACGAAAATAAATATGTGTCTTATTCAGTTCTCTAGTGAGAACATTAGGTTTTCTATGTTTGTATAATTTAGACTAGTAAGTCTACTATATATTCAAAATTTTAAAAATTAATAAGTGCAACTCCCATGCACCTCTTTAAACGAAGCAGTCAATATGAAAAATATTAAACCCACGGGGACCCGTTCATCCCTAAATATCCACTATCTGGAGTCAGTGGGTAAAGAAACATAGCTGTAACTGAAAATACTCATTTAATGAGCATATATATCAGAACAGTGGGCTGCCACAAATGTGACAATGCCTAACAGCGTTAAAACATTTCGGGACTAATTATGAAATTAGCGGTCCAAGGAACTGCCAAACATGCGGTGGATGTGCAGTGGTGGTCGGGGATTGCTCCACCATTGGTCCGACCACCGTATTACAAATATGGTGGTCGGAACGCATTAGGACAGCAGCAGCCGCCAGGGATCCGCGATCCCTGGTCCTAATGCGTTGGTCTGAGTCCACAATATGCTTGGTGGTGCCTCTGCGGCACCGTCGAGCATATTACGAGTTGGCTGTCAGCCACCCTTTTCATGGCGGTGAGACCACCATGAAAAGGGTTGCAGAGAGTCAACAAAGGGGTCCCTACAGGGCCTTTGGGATGCATGCAGGGGGGCACATAATGTGCCCTCCTGTCTGCATGTACCCCCTGTTCCAGCATGGTACGGGCTTTACAGTCCATGACGTGCTGGAACGTGATGTGGCTGACCCACGGCACTGCCTTTCTAAGGCTTTCTTATGAGCCTTTGGAAACGTAGCGCCATGGGCCAGCTGCCTCAGGACCGCCTGCCCAGATTACAACTTGTAATATAGCAGGCGGCCGATGGTTGACTTTGGTGGTGCAGAAGCGTGGTGTGCCACCCCACTCCCGCACTGCCAAAGTCGTAATCAGGCCCTTAATATTTGTTGCGTGTAGAGGGGAAATAGCGGCAGAGGGAAGGCACCGTATAAATTGCATTTCTCTTCAGACATAGTTAGCAAATTGATTCCAGCACATTGTTTGTGGGAAACAATTCTTTCAGCCAAAGAACTTCATGAGCAGAACTGTTGTAAGTGATAATGGGCCACATGTATGAAAGTAGGGTTTTTGCGATTACCAAATAGCGATTTTTACTGAATTGCTATTTGGTGATCTCAAAAAGCAATGTATTAAGAAATCTGTAAAAAAATTGCAATTCCTTAATATTACCTAATATTGATTTGCTAAATAGCGAATTGCTATTAGGTGATATGATTCAATTCGTTCCTATGGACCGAAAGCCCCATAGGTGCGAATGGTTTTGCATTAGCTAATTTGGAAATACCTAATTGGTAATCCCAAATTAGTAAATGCAAAGCCAAGGGTGCCCGGGGGCCTAAGGACCCCCTGAAGCACCCCCAAAATGTAAAATGTGCACATGTAAAGCGCACACATATTCTAGGTGCAACATGGCACTTTGAAAAATTCATTTTTGTGCATTTTTCAGAATTTGCACATGGTTACCATCAACTTGAATTTGATGGTAATAGCGCTTCCTAAATGCACAGGCTTTTTAGATGTGCATTAGGGAATCGAAAATTCTGATTCCCTATTTGCATTCGCAATTTAGGTAATCACTACAAATTGCGATTACCTAAATTGGGAATCCTGAAGCCTTTCATACATGAGGAAAGGACATTTTGCTTTCGCAAACGGCCGAATTTTGCGATTCGCACCGTTTGCGAAAGCAAAATACTTTCATACATCTGGCCCAATATTCTTAGCCTTAGGGCCTGTGACTGGTCTTGGGGGGAAACTGGCAGCATGCCATGAAGTGGCAGAGTCCCAGCACGGAGAGCCACAGATGGTCTTACCAAATGCACACCATTGGCGCACCTGCTGCATGGATGTACATCGCTGCGCTTTAAGTAGCTCCTGTTGGCGCAAAATATAAACACCTAGGGGCCGATTCCGATTCGGGCCGGAAATCTCTCCCACCGAGCCGGACCCGGAGAGATTTCCGACCGAATCGGACTCGGGCAGTCCGACCGATCGAGTACGATGTGCACGCATGCCATCGGACTCGAGTCGGTCGGACTCCCATTGAAGTCAATGGGAGCCTGTCGTACAACGCGTACGCGGGCTCCCATTGACTCAATGGGTGCGAGGCGGACAAGGGCGCCCCCTACAGTGTGTACGCGGCGAAGCGATTCGCGCCGTACACGCACAGGTAGGGGGACCCATGGGTCCCCCTGTGTGCGACTCGCGCGCCTACGCGTACAGGGGGTCCGACGCGGACCCCCAAAGTCCGGCTCCGACAGCTTTTTCGAGCCGGACGGCGCGAGTCGATCGGACTGCTCGCGGCGCGCATCGTACTTACCCGGCCGGGAAACGTCTCCATAGCGCGGTGCGAGTCGTGTCCATGCGAGCCGGTCGGAGCGCGTTGAAGCCGCGTTCGAGTCGGTCGGAGTTTTCACGGGTGCCTGCATCGTACTCGCTCGGCCGGACCCGCGTACGATTCGGTCGGGAAACAGGGCTCCGAATCGGATCCGGTAAATCCGAATCCGATTCGGAGCCCTACCGGCCGAGATCGGAATCGGCCCCCTAGTGCGATATTTATGAATTTTGTAGCGCAGCACATCACCTAGCTGCCATGCCCTACGTCATGGGGAAAGGGCAGGAATGCGCTGTATTTATCTAATGCTGTGCATACCTGTCCTTTCTTCCTGCACTGGTGCCATTTTGGCAGTCTGGCACCAACACAGACTTCCTTGCACCATGGTGCAACAGTGCCTGTGTTGTAGGCAGGATTGTTTATGTGTAGGAAGGAGCACCTTCCTGCACAAAAACAATCATGAAGGCTTTTTCCTATTTCTATGTGTTCTGCAGAATGCAGCACACGAGAAGAAATAAAGATATTTCTCCTTGTTATGCCTTTCCTGGGAGGCGTAACTTTTTGGTGCATTCCCATGTTTACAAGTCCTTGTAAATCTGGGAATGTGTCAAAAACCATGGGAGTTGCATAGTAAAACCCACCACAAAACCCATGCAATGCCTCCTTTGTACAGAGTACAGGCAAGACAGCAATCTGCGATGCGTTGTCTTACTCCACATTTTTGAAGCCTTTCAAAGCCACGCAAAGTGACTTTGTGTGGCTTCATAAACCTGACTTAGAGGTTTGCCTCAAGCATTTACCACGTTGCATGACACAACGCTCTCATAAATATGCACTGCCCTGAATAAAAAAAATAAAACAACAAATAAAGAAAAAGATCTGTTTTATTCTTTACTGCACCATTAACGGGCCTGCGGCTTTTGGAAATATAATTGAACCAAAAGTTAAAATCCCCTAAAATTTATTTTTTCAACTTTTGGGGGGGGGATTAAGAGTTGAGGTTGCTGCTACCCCCATACTGTGATGGTGGTATTTTTACTTTGTTTTCTTGCGGTGCCTGTTAGAGCCCGCATGTAATATCTTCCTCATGTTCTCCTCTCTCGGCGGTCATTTTGATCTTGCCATGGAGAGGAACAGGTCAGCGCCCTAGCACTGACTTCATGTGTCTCATTGGGGATACAAAGCAGGCCAATGCATGGACACTCACTCTAGTGAGAAGCTCCTATTGAGTTAGAGCGCTGTTACACTCTTTTTATACTGCTTTTACAATCGTTTTATTCTTTACTGCACCATTACCGGGTCCTGATGCGTTTGAAAATATTTTGTTGAAGGGCGATTTGTTTTTACTACTTTGGGGGTGGAGTTTAAGAGCTGAGGTTGCTGCTATTCCCATACTGTGATTGTAGTAGTTTTACTTTGCTTGTATGATGCACATTTCTTGTGGTGCCTGTTAGAGCCCCCATTTCTCCTCTCCTGACAGCCATTTTCATCTTGCCACCGAGAGGAGCGCCCTAGCACTGACTTCATGTGTCTCACTGGGGATAAAAAGCAAGCTGAAGCACAGACGCACTGCTGGCGTGCTGAAGGCATGCCAATGGCAAGCCGGTCAGAAACTAGACAGCGACAGAGGCCAGGAATGCTGCCCGTTTGCACTTAGAGGGTAAGCGCTATCCATATTCTGAATCAGATCTTATGAACTGGCATTTCAAAGCTGGGAGGGAGGAGTGTGACACCTTTACCCCAGTTAATACTTCTATGGACTGCTGTAGACATTGTAATTGGCATCCCGTGCTTACGTTGGACTCTGGAGCTCATATGATAAACAGCAAAGAAAAATGCAATGGTGAGGGTACTCATGTTCAGGACACCCTTGCACTCCGGGAGATTTCTTGCGCTTTGATCAACGTACGCTCCATGATCAAACATAATATGGATATAGGTGAGCTGATCCTAACACAGGTCTTAGATTGTTTCTTTGTTACTGAGATCTGGGCGAAGGAAAATTCAGGACATGATTTAGTAGCAGCCACCCCTCCAGACTACTTATTGCTCAGCTTGATCATCCCCTGTGTAGAGGAGGAGGATCTAAAAATAAGATTAATTGTACTTTAGAGCCCATTAGCTTGATTTCATTTGACACCCATGAGGTGGATTGTTTTTCTGAGGAGTAAAGATGGGGGTGGTCTAACCTGCCTGCCAAGTGGTGCTGCCTCTCTTCCCCGATGATCCGTGACTCGACGATCGCAAGGAGACCTCTCTTGCCGCGGACGTGCTGGAAGGCGGCTTGTCGAATCGTGCTCCGGATCCTCGTGGAAATCCTTGGAGGAAGACAAGAGGTTTCACCAGAAAGCATAACTCACTGGATACAGGTGCAGAGGATGGCAGGACAATCCGGCAGAGGGAAAGCGCAGCGTCTTCCAGCGTGCACCATTGGAATCGCGGTCAGTGGAACAGTGCATGGGACGCATGGAGCACTATCGGGGATGCCGGGAGAGCCTTGCCAGCAGCGGGAAAAGGACAAAGAGAGAGAACGCCCCGGTAAGCCTAAGCTGGGTGGGAACAAGAAACAATATGGGCATCCAGTGGAGGGGTCGCAGCCCCTGATTAAGACTATGTTTACAGCAGTAGCACCAGGGGCTGGGGAAAAAGTGACACCCCTGCAGGAAATATACATAATTCCCCCCCAGTTGAGGCAGAAAGCAAACAGGCAAATAACCAGCCGGGAGAGGCCAGCTTAAACTACAGGCAGGAGGAAGATCAAGGTGGATGCTTGTCGAATGGAGCAGGGGTAGGCACTCATCCTATTGACACTATTGTAGCAGAGGTGGTGGATGCGGGTAAGAGTGAGGGCAACAAAAAGGAGGGAGAATCCACTTTAACTGAAGTAGCCAAAGGCAAAATCAAAAGTCTGTCGGAACTTAGCAAAGGCAGTGAAAGATGCTTGGGTCCCTTGTCTCCAGACGCAGCAGGGGGTGAATATTTCTTCTCCCTAACTGATGACACGGACTCCTCCAAACATGAGAGCCTCACATCGAGTAAGGATGACACTTCAGACTCCAACAGCTCCATGGATGATTCACAGCTCACCCAGAGAAAGAAATCCTCAAGAAAAAAGACCAGGAGAAGGAAGAACAGCAGGTCTGAGAGCAGCCGCCAACAAATGAAATGTGACTATTCTAACGCCCAATTGTAATTTCAGGAGACAGGAGAAGCGGCTGGAACACCTACAGGAAATTAGGAGCCCTCACTATCCAATATATTTTCATCATTAAAACAGATGTAAGAAGAGAATAGAAATGAGAGTCGCCGGGCTAGGATAGCCTCCAAAAACGTGCAAGGGGGGATTCGTAAAATAAGTAAGGCCTGTGGAGAGATCACGGAACAGTTAGTGATGGTGGAATGACGGACGGAGCTACTGGAGGCACAAGTGGAGACTTTGAAAGTGGAACATACATCTCAGGGAGCAGCACTTGCAGATGCTATATTCAAACTTGAGGATCAGGAAAACCGTCAGAGGCCGAACAACTTATGATTCCGGGTAATACCAGAGGGGGTGGAGGGAAGCAACCCGAGAGAGTATGTGGTGAGGTTGCTGAGAGGTGCTTTTCCGGATTTGACCAAATGGGACTGGGACATGGAAGTCCAGCGAGCGCATAGATTTCCACTCATGGTAAAATAGAATGCACAAAGAGAATCAGAGAAGCCTAGAGCAATGCTGGTTTTCTTCGCCAATTTTCCACTGAGGCAAATAATTTACGATAAGGCTCGCCCCAATTCACAGAAGACATTTGAAAATGTTTCTTTTTTCGTTAGACCGGACTTTGCGCATGCTACCGTGGAGCGAAGATGGCGCCTCCGGCAGCTCATCAGTCCATTCCAGCAAATTGGGGCCGAAGCCTACCACCAGAATCCGGCTAAACTAAAAATAGTGTTTAGGGGGCATATCCGTAGCTTTGTCTCTGAGATTCAGGCCCAGGAATATCTATCTTGTATTAAACCAGGGGCCAGTGCAAACAAAACATAGGGGGCAAGCAGAAGGACTCAGATGGGCCAGTTAGGGCACGGGGTAAGGTAGAGGTACAAGCCAAATGTCTTGCCTGGATAGGGCGTACAAGTTTTATCTTGAACTTTTTCTAATGGGGCTGGGGCGGTAGGCTTTATGAAAAAAGGAAATGGAGGACGGAAAAGGAAAAAAGGTATTTTGTTGTTGTCACGGATTGGGTGGGGGGGCGGCGCGGCAGGGATTGAGCACTCACCATCGATCATGCTTGGCCTGATTACTCATGTTTTGGGTGGGGTGGGGGAGCCGTACAGAAGGGTGTAAGGGTGGATGAGGCTGGATATAATGTGTGGGGACTTTAATATTAATCTTCAGAACAATTGGGATTCGCACCCTAAATCCGGGGGTAAGAAACCCAAGGTATTACAAGCCTTATATAATTTGTGTGACACACATGGGCTGGCAGATGTTTGGGCCAAGACTAAACTATTTGAGAATGGCTACACATATTTTTCAGCCCCGTACTCAAAGCATTGCAGGCTGGACTATTTTCTGGTATCATCGACTGTAGAATAAGACTGCAGAATCAATAGATTCCCCAGGTTTCTGTCAGACCACAACCCGTTGGTGTTAGAAATAGGGATGACAGGAATTACACCTAAAACTTCGTCCTGGACCTTTTAGAGAACTCTGTTAAGGGATCAAGGCTATCAAGAGCATAAGAGGGTTTGGATATTTGAATCTTTGAATCAAAATCTAGGTACTGCTCCCCTGATAACTGTTTGGGACTGTTTTAAAGCAGCAGTTAGGGGGGAGACAATTCAATTCTCTTTGAAGAAATGGAAAGATGAGAAACGGAGGGTGCAGGAGCTGTATACTAGACTAACCGGGGCAGAGCAAAAGCTTGCTACGGCGGTACAGCATGGAAACGATCTAAAGGCCATTCAAGAAGAGATAGCACTAGCCAAAGCTTCTATTGGGAATCTCTCTTAGAGAAATCAGTCAATAGGATAGCAAGTAGCAAAGAAGAGGCATACGAGCTTAGTGACAAGATAGGACACCAACTCGCAGTTCGTACCCAACAGGAATATGTCCGCAACACAATTACGCATATTTGGGATCCAGTAGGGGGTTGGTTCAGGGCACGGAGGAGATAAGGGTGGCTTTTCACGGGTTTTATCAAAATCTATATCCAGAGCAAATGGTTAGCTCAGAATCCCCAAAACAACAGGCAATAGAACAATATCTAAAAACTGCTTTAGGGGAACCGCTGGCAAAGGAGGCACAAGAGCAGCTAGAGGATTCTCTGACATGCGAGGAGGTGCTTGCAGCGCTCACAAGTCTGTCAGACGATAAGGCTGCTGGGCCTGATCTCATACCGGTAAAATTCTATAAGGTTTTTTTAATCAAATTAAAGAAATTATGTTTAGTTTCTTTAGACAGACCTTTCGGGGAAAAACCCGCCAAAGTCATGGGCTGAGGCAAAAATTGTGGTATTCCCCCCAAAAAAAAACAATAGAGGAACTAGGTTCTTACCGCCCAATAACATTAATGAACTGTGACACCAAGATATATGCAAAAACGTTAGCAGCCCGCTTGGCCTACTTAATTGATGGTATGGTGATCCATTGGATTTATTCCGGGGAGAAGCACTACGGATCATATTCGGAGGCTAATCACATTGTTTGTTGCGAGGCAGGTGTCAGGAGACCCTATGGCGGTGATTCTGCTGGATGCGGAAAAAGCCTTTGAGAGGGTCTCCTGGCACTTTCTCTGGGCAGTAATGGCTGGTAAGGGGATAGGCCCTAACTTTATTGGGGCTGTAAAAGCCCTTTATGATAACCCGGTAGCAAGAGTAGGGATAAACGGAGAACTAAAAGAGAGGGTGACGATTACAAGGGGAACACGGCAGGGATGTCCATGCTCACCGCTACTTTTTGCGCTCTATATAGATCCGTTTTTTCTAAAATTAAATCAGAATTCAAATATATCACCAATAATTCTGTACGATCAGAGTACTAAGATCCTGGCATATGCCGATGACGTGGCCGTGGCTACATCTAACCCTGAGGCTGCAATCAAAATGATAGAAGAAGAAGCATCAATATTTGGGGAACTGTCTGGGTATTCGCTGAGTAAGGAAAAAACACATATAATTGTAAATTAATTTACTAGACTGAATGAATATAGAATAGTGCAGAGTGCAACATATTTAGGGGTAGTTATTGGGGCCAATCTTGATGCTGTGGTCAATGTGAATCTTAGCCCAGTATTAAAGAAATCAAAAGTCACATTTTGTAAGCTGGATAATCTGCATCTGACTCTAGTAGGTCGCTGCAATTTAATCAAAATGGTATATTTCCCTAAACTTTTATATCTAATGAGAGCCATCCCACTCATCATTCCCAACTTCTGGTTGAAAAAATTTGAGAATCTGGTTTCACAATTCATTTAGTCATACACCAAGCCAAGAAGAGCAGTTAAGTATTTAACACTTCCTAAAGAGCAGGGAGGACTGGCCCCTCCCAATTTGAGGCTGTATTATTGGGTTACCTGTTTGATACACTATTCAATACTACTTAGGGACTGCCCCCGTGAGAGTATCGTGACCTGTCCACCTATCTATGAATTATTGATCGGGGCGGAGGCCTGGGGCTGCCTTTGGCGGCAACTAGAGTTAGGATACTACAAAAGGGCCAGATTCAAGACTCTCCTAGCTGCCTTTCAGACATGGGCTCCTATTCGAAGACTACTAGGGATTGGGAAACTAACAGGCACATGCATCATACAAAATACCGGTCGCAAAGGGGCAGATTCGCAGAATCTGCCCCTTTGTGACCAGTATTTTTGCGTTTGGGATGCATCAACCCAAATGCAAATTCGCAATTTAAGTAATCGCAAATTTTGCGATTACTTAAATTGCGAATGCATTTAGGGAATCGCAAATTGCCATTCCCAAAATGCAATGCATGATGCAGTTCCAAATAGCGATTTCGCTATTAGGGAGCGCAAAATACCGACAATTTAAACTTGATGGTATTTTGCGAAAACTTTGAAAAATGCACTAACGTGCATTTTTCAAAGTTCCATGTTACACACACACATGCCCTTGGGGCATGTGTGTGCGCAACATGTGTTCACATTACAATTTCAGGGGTGCAACAGGGTGTCCTTTTGGCACCCTTGCACCCTTGAAATTGCATGCGCAATTTGCGAGTACCGATTGGGTACTCGCAAATTGCGCATGCAATTCCCATTGATTCCTATGGGCCTCTAGGCCCATAGGAATGAATGGGAAGAAATTCCTTAATTGCGACTCGCAATTTTCGAGTCGCAATTAAGGAATTTGTAGGAATCGCAATTTTATTTGCGATTTCTACATGCATAGGCAATAGCGATTCTTTAATTGCGATTCCTTAAAAATTGCAAATAAAGAATCGCTATTGACTTCTTTGATGCATGTGCACCTAAATGCTTATACACCTCTCCAGAATAATGAAAATCTCCGTGGGATATTCAACGATTGTTGGATGGTAAACTGGGCCCAGAGGGGGATTGTCAACATAGGATGCTTTTATACAATTCAGGGCTTTACATCCTTTGAGGAACTTAAAGGAAAATTCAGTTTAACGCATAAAGATTTTTTCAAGTTTCTCCAAATAAGGGATTTCCTGCTAAAAAAAATGAAAGAAGGAGAAGGAGCTAAAAAGAACAAGCTAGTAGAAAAACTGCAGCAGGTGGTCTCTCCCTGTATTGGCATAGTATACAACTTCCTGAATACACTCAAGGCAGATGATATGGATAAAACTGCAGAAGAATGGGAAAACAAGCTAAACGTTCCGGTAGGGGCAGTTCATCATGCCTTTTCAGTGGCTCAGGATGTTCTAAAGTCTGCTAAGCTACAGGTTCAATTTTACAAAACATTTTTTTCTCTACTACACACCGGATCGGATTGCTAAGTGGGGTATAGGGAAGGGGACCCAATGCCCGCGTTGTTCATTATTTAAGGCCAATATTATTCATGTGTTTGCAACTTGCAATGCTCTTACGGGGGTAATTAGGCAGATTGAAGGGATTTTAAGAGATGAACTGAGAATAGAAACAACTATAACACCAGCTCTAATCTTACTGGGAATCAATGGAAGGGGCACAGCTGAGGAAGGCAGGGGGGTTGATGAGTATCGCTATGACTATATTCTGGCTGTGTATTGCTTCAGAATGGCGGGATACAAATCCCCCCTCCTAACAGCAATGGTTGGCCAGGTTGCTTGCAGCGTATAAACTTGAAAAATTCAACTATGCGCGTAAGGGCCATAGGGTGAGAAAGAAATGGGGCAAAATTTGGAAACCCCTTGCTACTTGGATAGAGCAAAAGGAAGAGCACTGATGTACATGTAATGTATTTATGCGAAATGTTTAGTGGGTATACGGAATGAAGTCTAACTGTATACATGAATTGCGATGGGTGTCATTTTTTTTTTGAAAAGATGGGCGACTTTTGTTTACTTATTTCCAGCGTTGGATGGTTGCTTTATTTTTTTGTAGGATACTGTATTTTCATCGTTCTGTAGGGTGGGGGTGGGGGAAGGGTGGGTACTGGGAATGAAAGGTTAAAAAATTCAATAAAGAAATTATAAAAAAAAAAAAGACACCCATGAGGTGATGCAGTTTAGAATCAAAGCTAATCCTAAATCTACTTTCTCAGTGCTTTTAGTTTACTGCCCCCAGTTCTCGTATTCAGTTTATTGAGACATGGAACCAAGCATTGGATCCCTATATTGCCAACCCCATTTTTACTATTTTGGGCAATTTTAACTTCTATTTGGAAGATACAGTGCGCTATGATTTTGCTATGTTCTTATACCTCAAGGAGGATTTCTGGATTCTCTCAATTGATTAACTCCTCTACTCATATAGCAGGCCATATATTAGATGGTGTTTTTGTCAATTGCTCAGCTCTGGCGATGGGAGATCTTCTCCCATTACGTTGGAAAGATCACCAAGTAGTAACCTTTAAAATCACTCTGCAGAAGGATATAAAAGAGATGCAGTGCAAACCCATTTCATATAGAAGGTGGAGTAAAATCTCATCCGAAGACATGGAATTTGCACTTAGCAAGTCATTAGGGAGAAATCATAGTTTTCAGTACCCAACAGCAGAAGATTTTAATCGATCAGATCACCCCCATTGTAAATAAGACTGGTACCAGAACTAAAGCGTCTGCTCCTATGTTTGCAGAGGAATTAAAACACCTAGGATGACAGTGTTGGAGGCAAGAACGGAGGTGGAGGGTAATCCTTACTTGTGAAGAGAAACATAGGCACAAAGAGTTGATTCTAATGTACAAACAAGCTATTATGGCTGCCAAGTCTTCCTATTTTATTACTAAAATAATGTCTGCCACTAATACTCCCAATTAACTTTTTAGAGTGGTTAAAAATCTTTCCACTCCTTCAGTTCAGCAATCTGTGTAAAACTTACAAGGCTTTTGTAATAGAGTCGCTGCTTATTTTAGGAATAAAATCTTGAAGATCTTTTCTGATTTCAATGTGAATGAGGAGAGTCCGCCTCCAGCCGCGGTCCGTGCAGGTAACAGCGGTGGGGCGGTGGGGCCGTGTGGGGAGGATTCGAGGGACGATGCAGAGGGAAAATTAATTACTTATTTAATTTTCCCTCAGCATCGTCCCTCGAAATTCCCCCCACGCGGTCCCACCGCCCCACCACTGTTACCTGCACAGACCACGGCTGCCGCCCCCTCATACATGAAGAGGAGAATGTGATTGACCGGATATCTACTGCTACGTTGTCCGCTTCCCCCCTCATATCTAGGGGTGGGGGTAAACTCTGCTTCGCCGGCAGAGTTTTGCCACTCTGTGCTACGTTTGGAGTGTGGAGTTTGGCAAAACCTCTGCCAACTGCCGCATAGTGGAGTTTACCAGCACCCTAGATCTTTCACAGTAATTAAAGAGGAAGCAGATGTGGGAAAACTACATTTCCCAGACTGCTGGAGGCTGTGTCAGTCAGCTGGGCATGGGTGTGTGATTGTCCCTGTGTAAGTGAAAGCGAGGCTTGCCAATCCCAAAATCCCCAGCAGGAGGATGGTGGTAACCGGGTTGTGCCATCAAATGGGAGGGGGATGCTGTAAAATGGCACAGCTGCTGGAGGACGAGATCCCTGTCGGCAAGCGGATGCTCATCGAGAGCTATCAGAAATCTGACCCTGACTACTGCAAAAACAAGTATGTGCAGGTAGGAGCCGGGGTTGGCAAAGGAATGTGAGTGTGTCGGGCCATTGCTGCCAAGGAGTGAGCACTACATGAAGTGCAGACTATTCAGGGCAGGGGCCTAAAAATTACAAAACACACATCCGTACACTTTCAAAATCGCAGGGTTTCTAGTCTGATGTCACTGCCCAGCAGGGCCGCATATCTGGCAGGATATTGTTCATGCTTGACCTTCATCTGGCAGAGCGGCTCCTCACAGCTGCTGTGTTCTCGCAGCACCCAGGCGCGGCCCGTGGTAGGAGTGCCGGTCGGGCGGTGACGTGGGGCGGGGGAGGGGCAGGGTGGGGGGTAGTAAACTACGGATTAAGGCTGAATACAGGTAAGTGAACATTTAAATAAATAAAACGAATTTCGTTGCGCGAACTTACTAAATGCTGCACACAGTCGAGCAATGGAACACAAAACAAGTGTATGAACAGGGAGTTAATATGGAGTTATGTATTTGTTCAGAAGTATGTTATGTGTATCCCTGCTATAAGACCGGGACTGCTATGTGATTGTGAGCACAACCCGAGGCATATAAACAATATTGCCCTACTCACCCATGACATGGTATCATCCATTTTTCATCACTCTGCTTTTCGGGTCGCTGATATATCCTGCAGTGTTTTATTAGAAAAGAAAACTCTGCACTTAGTGTAAACAGAGCATGAATCCAGCAGAACCAATTAATTTTTTGCCCTTTTCAAGGCTCTTTTCTGTGAATATGAGCCATATTGGATAATGCCTTGTGGCCATCCCAGACGTATTCATGATTATTACCACTCGGGCACCGTCTTTTCTAGTGCTTAAAATGTAATTGACATGGGAACCTGTCTGTCAAACAACAGTGAAGCCTCTCATAATGATTTCACACCACAGATTGTGATTAGAAATTAAACCATGGTAGGGCGTAACTCCACGTAATCACATGTTGTTTTTGGTCCGCCCACCCCTACCCTTATCTCACTTAAAAGTTGAAAATCTTCTCATGCATGTGACATCGGGTTCAGCTGATCATCCAGAATCTTTCAACTGGTACTGGAACAGATTGCTGCCTTTCTTGAAAAGATCTATAATCAAATACTTATAACAGGAGAATTTCCCTAACTCAGGAAGGAGGCAATTCTTATCCCCCTCAAAAAGAAACCCAATGGGGATCCTGAACACTTAAAAAATCTTTGTCCTATCTCTCTCTTACCTGCACCAGCTAAGATTTTTGAAAAGTACATCAACCAGGAATTGTTTCAGTTCATTACCAACCAGGAGCCTCTGGACCCCTCTCAGAATGGTTTTCAGATAGGTCATAGTAGGGAATTGGCTTTGGTGGCAGCTGCAAATTCCATTCATTGCCAGATGGATCAAGTTTGGCCATTTTGATAATGTTGGACCTATCAGCAGCATTTGAAACGGTGTCTCCTTCCCGCTTGGTGCAAACACTGCGCCAGGCGGGGTTCAGAGATACCGCTTTTACACTTTTGGAGTCTTTTTGGAGTCTTTTTTGACTAACAGGACTCATACCATTAATGTTGGGAATTTCAGAGCTAAATCATTCCAGCTACCCTGCAGGATCCGCAGGGGTCTTCCCTCAGTCTCATTCTGTTTAATTTACATGCTGCCCCCTTGGCTAAGCTGGTGCGGTTTTTTGTTTCTCAGGTGTTTGAAGAATTTTGAATAAAGCCTTCCCCTTCATACCAGTTGAACTTAGCGTTGCAGTGGTCACTGCAATAATTACTTCATGCCTTGACTATTGTAATGCCCTGTATGTAAGCATCAATAAGTCTGCCCTTAATAGACTTCATGTCATACAGAATGCAGCAGCTTGACTGATTTTGGATGTACCCAAACGTATGTCAGTCAGGGAGAATATGCGTTCCCTTCACTGGCTTCCAGTCAGGAAGTGTGTGACCTTGAAAGCTCTTTGTTTGGTTCATACTGCTCTCCATGTGCCTGAGACCTGCTTTTCATTGGTACATCCTTAAGAGACAGCTGAGGTCATCTTCTCTTAGAAAGGTGACCATACCTAGATTTCAGAATACCAAGTGGGGTGGTCATTCTTTCACAGTTGCATCTGCTAAACTGTGGCATACGCTGCCCACCCACATTGCGAGTATAACCTCTCATGTAGCCTTTCATAGACAACTGAAAACATGGCTTTTCTCCGTCCCATGATTGTAGTGTTTCTGGTCTCCTTTCTCTGTAGTATGATGCTCACCTGTGCTGGATCTTAGACACTTTTGGATATAATGTGCTGTATAGATACTAAAATACAAATACATAACCAGCAGATCCCATCACTTTAAAATAACTAAATCCAGTAAAATCACAAAATAACTTTCATCCAAATTAGCCACAAATTGGTCATCAAAAGTAATACGGAAAATGAGTAGCTTTGAACAGTGCTAGAAAATTAGTAGCAAATGAGTTTTAAAACTAAATTTGGCAATTAACTATGGACGTGCATTGCTTGCTTTAGGTAGCTCGTGCTGGTGCATTAGGTGAACAACTAGTGCACTAACAGGCAGAGCCCAATGGAATTCCTAAATGGAGGTCTCAATGGACAAAAGCTTCTAAATTGCTGTGTGCAATCAATAAAATGCCAACACAGTGGCTTTACATAACCAAGTACAAACAGCAAAATATTAAAACAACATTCATGCAAATTAGCTCTTCAAAAACGAATTGGACGTCCCCCTAATTAGTCATCAAAACAATTGTTCTACAACAACTGCGTGGAACAAACAGAAATTGTGTTCTAAGGGAAGGGTTAGCGGAAGTTTAGTATAAAAGGCAGATATTCACTTCTAATGAAAGCTAGTGGGATAAACTAAATAGATGACAATGAAAGCAAAGCTAATGTATGCGATATGTTGGAAAAACAGATCAAAGCTGACATGTAGCCATGGGTCTTTTTAATGGAAATAGATTAGGACATGATGGGTGCATGGACCCCTGTCATTGAATGTTGCACCAAGTGGAATCACTTACCTTAACATGTTGATGTTATGTGAGTAAAAATGATTTCTTATGCTGATGACACCCAGCTACTATTTTCGTGGGGCAGGGATGAGATGTTTCTGAGTGAATAAAACAGAATCTGCTTAACAGCGGTCTTTCAATGGCTGAGACATCATCATGTAATGCAGAAAAAATGTAAATAATCTTCTTTGGTGTTAGGGCACAAGAGCCTTGTAGTCCTTTTGGCAGGCGTATAGTCCTCCTCCGCTATGCCAGGCGAGTGTGATGAAGAACTTAGGCATTAAGTTTGATGGAGACCTATCTTTTTTGCCTCAGGTCAATGCTGTGGTTGGGGCTTGTTTTGGTCTGCTGCGTGAGAAAGTTCCTGTACTTTCTCTCTTTTTTAGCAAGGAAACCGGTAGTTCAGGCCTTAATAACATCTAGGCTTGATTACGGTAATGCACTGTATTTGGGCCTGCCTGACTACCTGATTAGGAAATTGCAGGTGGGCCAAAACGCAGCACCCCGTACTCTTCTAGGCCTGCCTTTGGGTCCCATGTCCCCCCTTATCTAAAGGAACTGCACTGGCGTCCGATAAGGAAGAGGATCCTTTTTAAGACCCTGCTGTTAGTAAATAGGGCTCTCCATCAGTCTGGGGCTTTATATATTAGAGCAAGGATCAGCTTTCATGTTCCACTCACATGTTTTTTGCTCTGCCAAACTTTTTCAGGCCAAAACACGGTCGATTCAGCGGGCCAGGACGAAAGGCAGGTCCTTTTCTTTCTTAGGACCCTGAGCATGAAACAACCTCCCTCTGGAGTTACGGAGAATATCAGCAGCCTCCCAGTTCTGGAAGAAACTGAAGACTTGGGGGCAGATTTACAAGAAAGTGACGCATCTGTAGAGATGCGTCACTTTCCCTGCGCCACCCTGAGAAACCCTTCCGCCACAATGGATGCGCCGTATTTACAATACGGCGCACCATGGCTCAAGGATTGACGGATTGACAGATGCATCAGAAATTTTGACGCATCTGTTGGGGCAAAAGTCACGCATTGCTGGAGTCGTGTCGCAACCACGATGCAACTCCAGCAATGCATTTTGAGGCCTATTCTCACTACACTGCGTCACTCCTTACGCCTGCTTCAAGCAGGCATAAGGTTTTGACGCAGTGGCATCCTAGAAGTGACACAGTGAAATCTTGTAGATTTCACTGTGTCACTTTTACAAGGCTTTCCTGCGTGGGAACGCCCACCCTGCATACATTATACCTGAAGCAGGTATGATGTGACGCAGGGCTTTACAACGTGACGCATCTCCTTAGATGCGTCACATTGTAAATTGGCCGCATTTTTTACGCCGCCTCTGTGTCACAAAAGTGATGCAGCGATGGCCCAAAAGTGTTGCAAGGGGCTTGTAAATCTGCCCCTTGGTTTTTTAATCAAAATCAATAGGGAGGTCCCTCAGTTGCTGGATGCCTTGGATGCACAGCGCCAGTACACTCCCCGGAGTAACAGAGCACTTTATAAATTACCATTGCATTACATGTTTATATAGGAGTCTAGGAGCGCATTTATCTGCATTGAGAGCCCTCCCAAGGCTGAATCCATGGAGGCCTTTGTATAAAGAAGAGGTGTATCATAGCCAGTGTGGCGCTGGAATCTCACACATCTCAGGGTTGTTGAATCATGCACAGGCGTTCATGGTTATAGCAGGGAACCACATTTCATAAATATTCGGCTCAGTCTCAATCCGGATGACACTACATTTGTTTAGGTAAATCTTTCTGTTCCAATGTCTTTCACAGTCTTCGTATTCACAGCCAAGCACAGACCATAAAGCAGGTAGATTCTTAGCTGTAATGAACACAAGAATGTATAGCTTTTTTGCTGTTGCCAAGCCTGCGATTCACAAAATTGTAGGCTTTGCTAATAAAGGACAAGTTGTAATGTGCTAATGGTACATTGTGAGCCAGAAACAGCTTTGTAACTCATAGTACCCTGTGACTAATTGGAATTTGGAGGCACCGGGGAGGAGTGTGGGGGGCATAAAAAGGGCTTCCTATCCTCAGTTCACAGCAAAACTCAATGCAGATGTGGCAAGCACCCACAATTCCGTTCACAAATCTTTGATTCTATATCAGCATCCACAATGGGATGGTGTTCAGTCATATAATGGAAGCTGTCCATGAGTACGTGGGCTATCGGCATTGGGTTGGAGGAGACAGTGGTCAATGAGAGCATGCAGTGGTCTCTTTGACCACTGTCTACTCCCCTGATGGCATTCACGGATTGCCTTTGTTTATTGCTCCTTTGATTGACAGAGGCTGAATTAAAAAAAGAACTAGAATTTCTGCAAATGACGATTCAAGGATATAACTCTTTTGTCTCTTGCAGCCCTACAGAACTGCATTTGCATGCATTTGAAGGGATTTGCAAATTGAATCCCTTCCGCATTAAAATTAAAGAATGAGGAATTCTGCTCATTCCTCTCAATGGCATTTTGGTGCCAGAACAAATTATTGCATTTGTCGCACCACAAAGTTAATTTAGGGTCACATGGCAGATCAGACAATAATTGGTATTTGGGGCTAAACAGCAAGCAAACAGGACACCTCAGCAAGCAAAGTGCATACCTGGTTAAACGCTGCTTCTCCAGATATGTTAGACATGGTCAGACTAGGAGAAGACAATGGAGCATTAGAAAACATCTTTAGCAGCTTCTTGCATGAGGAGACTGAAATGTCAACTGTATCACAAACTACAACATGTTTCAGGAGCCCTGGTCATTTATAATGGTTCTCCGTAATCGTGACTATACAAATGTTCGGCATCAAACTACGGCTTTCCACATCCTTTTACTATAATGTGAAATGTACCAAGCCTTGAGAGGATCCGCTGTGGTGGCCAAGTTCACATATCTCATTTCCTCTTAATTCTGATGCAGAATTTTACTTCCAGAGCTGAGTTCTTCTCTTTGTTCCAAACTCTAACCACTTTTCCAAGGAAAGGTTATTTTTCAGTCAGAGCCTGGGGAAGGTACTCACCCCAGGATTGGAGCAACTGGACTGACTTGATCCATTCTAAAAACGTTATTTTTTTTATCTAATCTGATTAATTTGTTCATGGTCCATGTCATGTGTCAACTGTAACTCATGGTGTGCCATCAACTGGTCTGACAAAGAACACATGGCTTCAGGTTAACAAGTATAGCCTGACTGCTTCAGCTTTGACCCCTGCAAGTGAACCTGTCAAAATAACCCTTTCTGACAACCCTAAGTAGGCCTTGGAGCCCACAAGGTATGGTACCTAGTATTTAAAAGTGGTACTTGCAAACATCTATGGCCTGATTCACACACTGCATTTTGTAGTATGTAAAATAGCACTGTTGTAGTACTACTAGCTTACTACAAAATGCAATTCAGAAACCTACAGGTTAAAGAATCTACCTTCACCTCATCTATATTTTCTGTGGGAAAATTCACCAGCATGTAGTTTTACCTCTCAGTAGTAAATGTGGGATGGACTGGTGGATTGGAATACAATTGGCCTCCTGGCGCACTGGAGCATGAAGTCCCGTTGGCTGCTGAAGGTCGTTGGGGGCCACAAACCCCATTGTTGCCACAAGTAAGTCCCCCACAGAGGGATTGCTGAGACGTCATTGGAGGCCCTGCCCCCTTTCTCAACCATTCTGCAAAGGAGCCTCCTGGTGCACCACTGGTTGGGTGATGAAGTCCCCTTGGCTGCTGCTGAGGGTCTTTGGGGGCCAAGAACCCCTATTGTTGCCATAAGTAAGTCCCCCTCAGCTGGATTGCTGGGACATGATCGGAGGCTCGCACCCTTTCTCAGCCCCTCTGCAAAGGGGCCTCCTGGTGCACTACTGGTTGGGGGCTGAATTCCCCTTGGCTGCTGAGGGTTGTTGGGGGCCAAAAACACCATTGTTGCCACAAGTAAGTCCCCCACAGCGTGACTGCTGAGACGTCATTGGAGGCCCTGCCCCATTTCTCATCCACTCTGCAAAAGGGGGCCTCCTGGCACACTACTGGTTGGGGGATGAAGTCCCCTTGGCCAAAAACCAAATTGTTGCCACAGGTAACTTCCCCACAGTGGGAAGGTTGACACGTCGTCAGAGGCCATGCCCCCTTTCTCAACCACTCTGCAAAGGGGCCTCCTGGTGCACTACTGGTTGAGGGATAAATTTCTCTTAGATGCTGAGGGTCGTTGAGGACCAAGTATCCCTATTGTTCCTACGAGTAAGTACCCCACAGCTGGATTGCTGAGACATCATAGAAGGCCCCATCTCCTTTCTCAACCACTCTGCAAACGCCTCTCCTGGCGCACTACTGGTTGGGAGATGTAGTACCCTTTGATGCCAAGGGTCGTTGGAAGACAAGAACCCCTCCTGTTACCCCAGTAAGTCACACAAAGTGGGATTGCTGAGAGCTCATTGGAAGCCCCACCCCCTTACTCACCCACTCTACAAACACACCTCCTGGTGCACTACTGGTTGGCGGATAAAGTCCCAGTGGCTGCTGAGGGTCGTTGGGTGCCAAGAACACCTATTGTTGCCAGAAGTAATTCCCCCATAGCGGGATTGCTAAGATGTCATCGGAGGCCCCGCCCCTTTTCTCAACCACTCTGCAAGGGACCTTCTGGTGCCCTACTGGTTGGGGGACGACGTCCCCTTGGCTGCTAACAATCCTTGGGGGAGAAGAATCCTGAATGTTGCCACAAGTAAGTTCCCCACAGCTGGATTGCTGAGACATCATTGTAGGCCCCTCCCCCTTTCTCAACCACTCTGCAAAAGGGCCTCCTGGCACACTAGCGGTTGGGGAAGGAAGTTCCCTTGGCTGCTGAGGGTCGTTGGGGGCCAAGAACCCCTATTGTTGCCACAAGCAAGTCCCCCACAGCAGGACTGTTGAGATGTCGTTGGAGGCCTGCCCCCTTTTTCAACCACTCTGCAAAGGGGCCTCCTGACACACTACTGGTTAGGGCATGAAGTTCTCTTGGATGCTGAGGGTTGTTGGGGACCAAGAACCCCTATTTTGCCACAGGTAAGTCTCCCACAGCGAAATTGTTGACACGTGGTCGGACTCCCCACCCCCTTTCTCAACCACTTTGCAAAGGGGCCTCCTGGCGCACTACTGGTTGTGGGATGAAGTCCCAGTGGCTGCTGAGCGTTTTTGGGGGCCAAAAACCCCATTGCTGCCACAAGTGGGTCCCCCACAGCGGAATTGCTGAGACTTCATCAGAGGCCCTATCCCCCTTTTTAACCACTCTGCAAAGGGGCCTCCTGGCCCACCACTGCTTGGGGGAGGAAGTTCCCTTAGGTACTGAGGGTCGTTGAGGGCCAAGAACCCCTATTGTGGCTAATAGTAAGTCCCCCATCAACATCTAAACCGAACTATGCCTGCCCTCTTATGTATCCTATTTCGACCTCCAATAGGTTTGATTGTCTCTCCAGCCTTACTGGGGTGAATTGACTGAGGGTAGATACCTCGAATGGAGCTATCGCTCGTGGATTTCCCCCTATTACCTTGACCCCTGTTACTAGCCCACTAATGGATGACAATTTATTAAATTCCCAAATAACTGCCAAGCAGTCTCTATTGAGGAGTGAGGTAAACACGGATCCTACAACACCAAGTGTAAGTGCCATTACAGTTTTATGCCGGAATGTAGCGGGGCTCCTTAGTAAGTACAATTTGTTAGAATGGTAAGATTTACGACAGGTTTTAATATCCTCTGCCTACAAGAAACATGGGACATTGAGCCAATTAATCTCAATGGCTTTAAAACATTCCATTCTCTAGCCATTCCATCAAGACATGGTAGGCCTAAGGGTGGGCTTTGTACTTATGTTTCCAATAAACTAGTTTCCTCCAATATTGCTGTAAAGTTTTTTAACTCTTTCTATCAAATTGTCTCCATAGATCTTTCAGAGCCTTCTTCATTGGTATTAGTAAATTTTTATAATAATGCCAGAGATCTAGATATATTGAATGTTTTAAGTCAACTTGATGTTGATCTGGAATCACTAATCTTTAAGGAGTCCAGAGGTAAAATCCTCATATGGGGGGAGATTTTAATATTCAACCCTGCCAATTGCCAGCTAACAAAATCTGTGGCATGACCTCCCCCACAAATGATGATGTCACTCATTTTTCACACACAGAGTATGGAGAGAAACTCAATGAGTTACTTTTCAAATACGACCTGGGTTTTAGTAATGAATTTGGAGACAGTCCAGTTGATGTATTTTGCTCATTCGATGGTAGCATGGGAAAAAGCGTTATTGATTTTCTGTTGTTTCCTAATTGTTATTCTGCTTTAGTTAGTAATTTTATATTACATGATTTTGCAATGAGCAACCATTTTCCTCAGAGTTTAGAGTTGGACACTAATTTTGTTAAAAATCAAGGATTTCGTCATCACACCTCTTCTGGGGAGAGCATAGAACTCTCTCGCCTGAATGGTTTCACTCTGTGCTGATCTATGGTTGACCCGACCAGATTTCTAGAACAACTAATCCAACATCAGAGATGGGCTTTTGATGCTTGTTTAGATGAGTCAGCAGAAGCTACTATGGTTATGGAGGCATTCAACCATATTACTAAGGAAATCAAAGTAGGGCTAACTTCCCATCAGAGGAGAGGAGCTGTAAACACCAAGGGCTGGTTCGATCATGCCTGTACTCAGGCTCATAAAAATCTGAAAATGGCCTTAAATATCTTACCCAGGAATATCTCTGAAGTACAACATTGGAGACGGGAGTATAGGCTATCCCTAAAACATCGTAAAAAAGGTTTGAAAGAGGAGGCCTCGGAAAAATTGCATGAGGCGAGCCATAATAATGATACCACGGCATTTTGGCTTGCTATAACCTCCCCCTTCTTTAGTGATGATGACAAGCCCAGAATTGAGGTTGCATTTCTCCAAATTATACGCCAATACAATTGAACGTGGCAGTAATAGTCCTATATCAGTGTCTGTGGCCGATTCCCCTATGTCCACACTCCCCCACAACCAGTTTGACTTCAATTTCACTTTGGAAGAGGTCATTTTGGCTCTAAGGTCGAGTAAAGGAGGCAAAGCACCGGCCCAGACGGGATTCCGATTGACCTTTTTAAGGCTAATATTGATTTTTGGGGCCCCCTCCTGACACTTGTCCTTAAATCCTGTCAGAGTGTTGGATTCCCAAATTCCTGGTCTGAGTCCCATATTGTGCCACTATTCAAGAAATGCGACCGAAATTGTCCGTGCACTACAGACCCATTTCTTTGTTAGACTCACTAGTTAAAGTGGTTGGTCGCATGCTTTTATGTAGTCTACAGGAGTGGGCGGACTGTAATAACATCATATCGGATTTACAATATGGATTTCGACCGGGAATTGGGACCACGGAGCAAGCCATCAATCTGAATCTGCTGATAGGCAAATATGTACACATAAAGCGTGGTAATTTGTTTATAGTTTTTGTCGATTTGTCCTCCACTTTCGACTGTGCAGTCCACGATAAACTTTGGTCTGTTATGATTTCAATGGCTGTAGATACCACTAAAGTTGACTTTCTTTGATACCTATACTCAACTAGCTCCGCAAGGATCCGCTTTGGTCTGCAAGGTGAATGTACACAACCTTTTAGTATTCAAAAAGGGGTTCGACAAGGGTGCGTACTCGCTCCTTTTTTGTTTGATTTGTACATTAATAGCTTGGGTAGCACTCTCGTTAATACATGTACAGATTTGCCCCAAGTTGGGCACTGGCCTATACCGGTTGTGCTTTATGTGGACGATGCGGTGCTTATGGCCTGCACTCCATTGGCTCTGCAGCGCCTCCTCGACAAATTCGTACATTTTATGGAGAATCTGGGGTTACAAATTAATACAAGTAAAACCTTTGTCATGAAAGCAGGCCGAAGAACATCTAAGTAGCGTAATATTCAAATAAAGAAAGCCATTTTACCGCAAACACCCTCTTTTTCATACCTAGGGATCTTATTTGATTGTGAGGGGAATTAGAAAAGCGCTGTAAACTCTTGAAGCCTCCAATTCATTAGATCAATTACTGCCCTGTGCAATTTCTCTAGGAAATTAGGTTGCAAACATCCTAAAGAAATGTTAACTATCTACAACGCCAAATGTCGACCTACTGCGATGTATGGTTCTGAGTTGTGGGGGTATGTAAATGTTGAACCATTACAGCTGCCAGAAAATGCCTTTTCGCGCTTCCTAACAGTTGTTCTAATTTTATGTGCCACTCTGAGTTGGGTGCAACATACCTAGCAGATTTGATAAAGGTTCAGCCAGTCCTTCTCTGGCATAAGATCTGGACATCGGACTATATGGAACTTAATCGTGTCATTGTAAAGGACTGCTGAGGCTCTGAGCTTGCCCAAAAATCCCATGGTTACATTTTATCAAGCGATTCATGTCTGATATTAGCCACCCGGAATATTATGATCATCTAGAAACCTTGAGCAACATCACGAGGAAATCACTAAAGCTAGAATTTTTAAATTTACTGGAGGAACTGAGGTTGTCTGTGAATTGGTTAAACCTACTGTTTCACATAACCAAATGGTTTTGACCATCTGTGCAACCCTATTTAGTCAATGTTCCTAATGCTCAGCATAGGTTTGTTCTGACACGTTTTAGGCTTGATATTCTTCACCGTCCGACAAGCTTTCAGAATATTAACAACTGGTCACGTGAACTAATGTATTGTCCCTGTGACAAGATGTCCAAACAATCGACTATGCATATATTATTTTTTTGTAAATTGAACACAGATTTGAGAAATTCTTTTATCAAGCCACTAATGAAATCTTTAAATTTTAAGCAATGTAGGCTGGCTTTTTTACATTAGCAACTACTTCCAAATTTGTATATATGTATGGTTTTAGCAAGATTTTATGGGCTGCTATTTTCAGAAGAAAGTCACTACCGGGTGAGCAGATTATTACTGCTTTATGCTAAACTGTGCTCGCACGTTTTTATCCTATTTTTACCCACTTTTATTGTATTGTATTTTTATGTACGCTTTTATGATACACTATGTGAATCGAATAAAGATGATTTGATTGATTGATTGAACCACTCTGCAAAGGGGCCTCCTGGCACACTACTTGTTGGGGGATGATGTTCTCTTGGATGCTGAGGGTCGTTGGGGTACAAAAAAAACAATTTTTGCCACAAGTAAGTCGCCCATTGTGGGATTGCTGAGACATCATCAGAAGCCCTTCCCCCTTTATCAACCACTCTGCAAAGTGGCCTCCTAGTGCACTACTGGTTGAGGGATAAAGTCCCCTGGGCTGCTGATGGTCGTTCGGGGCCAAAAACCCCTATTGTTGCCACAAGTAATTTCCCCACAGTGAGATTGCTGGGATGTCATCGGAGGCCCTGCCCCCTTTCTCAACCACTCTGTAAAAGGGCCTCCTGGTGCACTACTGGTTGGAGGGTGAAGTCTCCTTGGCTGCTGAGGGTTGTTGGGGCCAAGAGCCCCTATTGTTGCCTCAAGTAAGTCCCTCACAGCGGCATTGCTGAGATGTTGGAGGCCCCGCCCCCTTTCTCAGCCACTCTGAAAAGGAGCCTCCTGTCACACTACTTGTTGTGGTATGAAGTCCCCTTGGCTGCTGAGGGTCATTGGCAGCCAAGAACCCCTATTGGTGCTACAAGTAACACCCCACAGCTGGATTGATGAGATATCATAGGAGGCTCCGCCCCATCTCAACCACTCTGCAAACGCCCCTCCTGGCGCTCTACTGGTTGGGAGATGGCGTCCCTTTTGATGCTGAGGGTTGTTGGGGGCCAAGAACCCCTCCTGTTACCCCAGTAAGTCCCACATAGCAGGATTGCTAAGAGCTCATTGGAAGCCCTGCCACCTTTCTCAACCACTCTGCAAACACAACTCTTGGGGCACTACCGGTTGGGGAATGAAGTACCCTTGGCTGCTGAGGGTCATTGGGGCCAAGAACCCCTATTGTTGCCATAAATAAATAAGTTAGAGGCACAAACCAGTTTGGCAAAGGAATTACATTGTTCTGTGTCTATCAGCCAACCTCGTAATGTGAAGCTCTCATTAGTTTAAATCTCTCTGCTTTGCTTTTAAGATTCTGAAATCCCCCATCTCTGGTATACTATCTGGCTTGCTCTCCACCTATACTCCTACGTGACATCTGCGCTCTGCAGGAAAACAGCTGGTTTCTATACCACGAGTGAAGAGGGCCCGTGCTGGTGGACGCTCGTTTCGCGCTCTGGCTGCTAAGCTCTGGAATGGTCTCCCGGCCCATATCCGGAGCATGGACAATTATCTGGCTTTTCGAAAAGCACTAAAGACCCATCTGTTCCCTCATTAGGTTTTCTCCCCCTTTGTTAACCACTATGTCTCCTCTGGCCCTCTCTTTTCTCTCTTTTCAGGATGGATACTTGCTGTCAGTTGTTACTTTGCTCAGCGCCGGGACGCCCCGTTGCTGGGGCAGCTGTGCGCCCTACAAGTCATCTTAACATAACATAACATTAGGTTAGTTGGATCCCAAGTTATGTGTATATAATGTCATATTCATTTTTATACTGAAATTGCATAATGTTTTGCTATGCTTTATTTTTTCTATTTTTATCTTGTATATATTGTTCTACTTTTGTTTGAAGGGGGGATGTGTTGGGTTGGCAGGGTGTGGCTCCTGGGCAGAACCGGGGCAGAATGTGGATGTTTGGGGTTTGGGTATTCGAGGATGACGGGTGGGGGAAGGTATTCATTGGGAGCCAGGCAGTGTCATGTACTGGTGGTGTTACTACTTTGCACCTTGTAGTAGTAGATGATTTATTGTATTTGATTAATAAAAACCATTCCAAAAGTACACTTTAAGGAAAAGAGGAGAAGAGGGGAGATATTGAGAAGGAAAAAAAAGGGAGTATTATAAAAAGTAGGGGGCAGATTTATGATGACTGGCGCATCCCTGAAAATCAGCAGGGATGCGGAAGGTAAGATGCATCTCGCAAGTTTATCCTTGCGCCACCACAGATGCGCCGCATTTACAATGCGGTGCATCGTGGCGCAAGGATAAACAGATGCATGACGCATCTGCCGTCGGAAGGGTGGCGCATTGCTGGAGTCGTGTCGCAAGCGCGACGCAACTCCAGCAATGCTCGTGGCCTGCCCATACATAACGTGGTGCGTCACGCCTTACGCCTGCTTCAAGCAGGCGCAAGGTTTTGACGCAGCGGCGTCGGAAAAGTGACTGAGTGGAATCTTGTAGATTTCACTCAGGCACTTTTCCGAGGCTTTACTGCGCCGGAACGCCCCCCCCCCCTGCGCCGGAACGCCCACATGAAACCTGACGCAGGTTTCATGTGGCGCAGGGCTTTACAACGTGACGCATCTCCCTAGATACGTCACGTTGTAAATAGGGCGCAACGTGGCTCATGGTTTATGCCGCCGCTGCATCACAGAAGTGACGCAACGGCGGCGCAAAAGTGGCACAAGGGGCTCGTAAATCTGCCCCCAGGTTTCTAAAAGGTGTAACAGTCCCAAAGTTTTGCAACCGCTTGCTCAGTTTATTTTGTTTTTATTTGTTTGTCGGCAATGCTGGAGCCTGTATCAAGGAACAACCTATGGCTGGGTGTAGAGTTTTTTGATTGTGGGAGTTGCAACTCGTTGTGATGGTAATAGTGGCTATTTAGGAAATTGAGAGGTGTGCAACTCTTCCCAGCTTAGCTTCTACTAGTGTCAAGAATTTCACTAGTTTCCCGTTTAGCTGCGGGTCCTTGGAGTCTCCGGGTGCGGATCCCTCGAAGATTAAATTGCGGTTTAAGTAGGCATACCCTTTCATCCTTTAAGTTGGGGCAGGAGCAGATTAAGTGTGCCATATCCTCGATACAATTGCTGCATAGCCGACATGTGTTAGCAAATTGCCCCCTCAGCCATGGTGGGAGGTGTGGAATTGCTGGCAGCATTCCTAGCCTGTATTTTAAGAATTTTTCTTTTGTCTTCCTAGAATACTCCAGGCTGAAGTATGCCTGTGTACCTAGTGATTTGTAACCATTCATTGACATCCACGCGTGGCTTCTTCAGGCAAAAGCGGCTTTGTCTTCCACAAGTGAGAGTTTCTTTATTGCCCTTTTGACTACTTGCTTGAAGACTGTATGGGTGGTTTGAATTTCCCATAGGTCAGATAAACCGGTGGTAGCCAGGGAGTCCATTAAGTATTGTCTGGCTGGTGGGGGGGCGCTAGAGGGCGCACGGCAAGATGGCCGCTCGATAGAGCAGCTCCGCCGGCCAAGTCCATTATCCTTAAAATATCCTGAACATCCGCCCTTGTACACAGCTTATTCGGCGCTATATACCTTTGGGAAGGTGTGCAGCACAACTGAGGCTGAAGCTGCGGACGTCGGAGCAGAGCTGACGGCAGAGCGGCGGCTGAAGAGGTCCCGGGCCTGCGTCGGCGGCGTGGTGAGCCGCTACCGGCCTCTGAGGTAGGGACTGGTGCGGGCCGCGGTGGGCGCTGGCACTGAGCTGCGGTCGTCGCGAGGGGCGCGGCGCTACTACGCCTTGCCCGGGGGAACTGCAGGGCGCGGGCTGAGGGCCGGTAAGCTCCCATCACGGTAGGAAAAGTAGGTGAGGGAGTAGGCTGCCCCGGTCTGGCGTTCCTTGCGGCTTGCCGGGGAGGGAGTGTGGGGAGCTGAGCTGCCTTCCGCTGCCTGCGGCGCTAGTCCGGAGCCAACGAGGCTGCCCGGATCCGTCTCTGGGGGGTAGGCGGGCGGCTCGCCTGTGCATGCAAGGCGGCCCCACCTTGTTGCTGCAGAGAGGCTGGGTGTGCGCGAGGCCGCTCACCTGCATCTGTTGCTGGCTTGTGTGGACGGCAGCGCCATACGCTGGCGGGTAACCGCTGACTGCGGTGTACTGGTGTAGACAGCCAGCGGTGCGCTGCACTTTGGAGGGCCTGGCTATAATCCGGCTTTGTTGTGTTGACGGCGTCCTGCAGGGGAGCTGTGCCACTGTGGATGCGTGGAGGGGCTCTCCTCCTCCTCAGATGGTGCAGCTGAGGCCTAGCATGGAAGTGAGACCCGGGCCCTTGCCTCGCTGGTGACTGTAAGATTTGCTGCTCTTGCCCTCGTGGTCTGACGGCTCTCTGTTGCTGCATTGCCTCCTACCTTAAGCGGCTGGGACACTCGTCTGGCTGGGTGCTGGCCTGTATTATCCCTGCTGACCTGGTTTCCGCACTGGTGCTCCTTGTGGTCTGGCTGGCGTGTCTACACTGCGGTGCTGCTATTGGAGTGTTGAAGACACGCTGGTGGGCGCGGAGCGCTACGATCGGAGCGGCATCTCCACCCTCTTGACACCTGGTTAGCCTTCTGAGCCATATTGATCGACGGCAAAAGACAGAACAAGTCCTGTCCCCTTCTTTCCTCCTCCGCCCGGGCCTTGCTCCGGCCGAGGTTGGCTGTGTCGGCGACATGGGTAAATCTGAACGTGGTCAGCCAAGACTCACGTTTGAGCCGCGAAAGTCGAGTCGGGCTCCTCAGCATACAGCCTCTGACTCTGAGGCGGACACTCCAACCACTCAACTCACTAACATTGATCGTACTCTCCTTGCGGTACAGGCAAGTCTTCAGACCATAGATGGTAAGATTGACCATCTGAATTTACGTATGGACCATATGTCCGCGAAGTTGGATAAGCATGCGCAGCGGCTGAGTGAGGCGGAGACCCGCATCTCGGACACGGAGGACGGTGTACAGCAGGTTACTGGGAGAACGGCTTCTTTGGAGAAAGTACTGGCAGTTATACAGGCCCGTAATGAAGATTTGGAAGCAAGATCGCGCCGAAACAATGTGCGCATTACGGGCCTGCCAGAATCCACAAATACAGGAAGAATGGGAACATATGTGGAGAATCTTCTTCGAGAGCTCTTCGGGCGGAACAACTTTCGCCAGTCCTGATAGTAGAACGTGCACACCGCTCGCTGGCTGCTCGCCCGCCCCCGGGAGCACCTCCGCGCCCTGTCATTGCCCGCCTACTGAATTATAGAGACCGGGACACTGTACTTCGGTTGGCAAGGGAAAAAGGTTCCATCACACATCAAGGGAACAATCTAGCCTTCTATCCGGATTTCACGATGGCGGTGCAGGAGGCTCGGAGGGAGTATCAGCCAGTAAAAAAAGTCCTCATCGCGGCGAAAATACCGTACGCAATGCTGTACCCCGCAAGACTGCGTATAGAGGACAAAAGGAAGTACAAGATTTTCACATGCCCGAAGGCTGCGATGACTTTTGCAAAAAACATCACACGACGCAGCGGCTCTACATCTGCGGATGCGGGTCCAGTTGCCGAGGGAGGCAGTGAATTAACAGAAGAACACTAGGGTTCACTATATGCACGAGATGTATTAAAGTTTGATGGTTGAGTTAAGATTGAAATGCAAGATTGTTCTTTGATCGCAGTGTCAAAATGATCTCCCATAACAATGTGTTAATAATTTAAATGCATCGCTCAAATGTTCTTATTGATATATTGATGGTAATGATTGCCGTGCGCGGAGAGCGCTAATGTTCATTTTTCTATTGTGCACTTCTTCTAAAAAAATGCGGTAACATTTAGTGTGCGGCTGTCATAATGCCGACTTGGCCACCTCCTGGATTCATTGGGAGGGTTACTGTGCTCAAGCCCCCCCCCCCCTTATGGGTGATCCCCGCAACTGGTTTCTCCCAGGGTATCACACTTGGGAGGTATGTTGGGAGGTTCGGGAAGGCTTTGGCAGGTTGGGGTTGCTAAAGTGGGTGGGGGTATAGGGGGGTGGGAGGGAAAGGTAGAGAGTGTTCCTGTGACTAACGTTGTTTTTAATTCAGCTAACAGTGGCAGATATGTCCATACCAACAAATATAACAGTACGGGTTTCCTTATGTGGATAGAACATTCAATGACATGGGCTGTGCGTCTCTCAAATATGCCTTGCTGCAACTATACATAGTAATGTAATGACTGTCTAACATGGAATGTACGGGGCTAAATTCACCAAGGAAGATTCGTCAGGTCCTGGCGCACTTGGATCGCCATGGTATTGGTATTGCCCTTATACAGGAAACACATCTCACGCAAACAACAGATAAGTTAGTGGGGAGTCGTTGGGCTGGATGTCGTCTTGCCTCCTCGTACTCTTCCTATAGCCGTGGTGTCCTCATCCTTATCAAAAAGGGTCTTCCATTCACTGTAGTCCATACTAGTGCTGACACAGAGGGACGCTATGCTATATTACACGGGAAGCTGTTGGACACACTTGTCACTATTGTCAACACCTATGGTCCTAACTATGATGACCCTATATTGTACGAGCGCATTTTAGCTGATATCCGCGCACTTCCAGACGCTATCATTCTCTGGGGCGGTGACCTTAATACAAACTTGGATCCCACTAAAGATAAATCTAGTGGCAGGGAGGGGCACTCCCCCGGGGCAGCGCGTGCGATTAAAGATGGTATGGAAGATTTGGGACTACTAGATATTTGGCGACATAGAAACCCTGACGCGCGGGAAGGCACGCACATATCCACCGCACATGGCAGTTGGTCCTGCCTTGATTACTGGTTGATGAGTAGGGAGGCATCGGGCTGGGTGACTGACGTAGCTGGACTACCGCGAACGCTGTCGGATCATTGCCCTGTTCGCCTCGTCCTATCCATCCCGCGAACCGTCCCTAGGGCCTTCACATGGCGCTTTAGATCTGAAGCGCTGCTGGATCCGACTTACATGGAAACGATTAGGGACGCCATAACGCAGTACTTCGAGCATAATAAGGGGTCAGTGGATAGCGCGGGGGTGCTGTGGGAGGGATTCAAAGCCACTATTCGGGGCACATGTATCGGCACAGCTTCTGGTATTCTGAAAGACTTAAGAGGACAACTGACTAAACTTGAGATTGAGCTAAAAAAGCTAGAACGGGAGTATGAGAAAATGCCCAGCGGGTCGACCTTGGCTGCCCTTAAAGAGGCCACCATTAAACATGCAAATTTGGCTGAGGAAGAGATGAGATACATATCTAAACGGTACAGGGCGCGAGCATATGAAGAGGGTGGCAGACCAGGACACCACCTAGCCAACAAGATTAAATACCGAATGGAAAGGGAGACAATCACTAAAGTTACAGACGAGGCCGGCCAAGACTATCACATCACACCAGACATCGCCAATCAATTTCGGCAATATTATGAGAAATTATACACATCCCAGGGGGAGACCGATGTAGTGGAGCTCGATAAATACCTTTCACAGGTAGCCATTGCATGGCTATCGGATGGTCAGAGGGACTTCTTAAATCAACCGCTCACGGTGGAAGATATCCACATGGCGATAAAAACACTACCGAATAAAAAAGCGCCGGGTCCCGATGGCTTCACGTGTGAGTTTTATAAAACTTATATTGAAGAACTCTCCCCTCATCTATTTCAAATGTACGCTGAAGCGTACGATGTTGGCAAACTGCCACCAACACTTCGAGAGGCACTGATTATAACACTACTTAAAAAGGATAAACCCTCCTCCAGTTGCGAATCTTACAGGCCTCTGTCACTCATAAATACAGATGTAAAAATATTGGCGAAGATCCTAGCTACTCGTCTCCAGCCGCTCATGCAATCATTAGTTCTGCCTGACCAGTCAGGCTTCATTACAGAGCGCTCGACTTCCCATAATCTGCGGACGCTGTTTGCCACTCTCCACAGTCTCAATCCTGAATTGCCGGCCGCGGCGATCATGCTTGAAGCCGCCAAGGCATTTGACTCTATAGAATGGGGCTATCTTTTCTATGTTTTACAGAGAATGGGCTTTTCGCCCCTCTTTATTAACTGGGTGCGACTGTTATATACTGGACCAGTGGCGCGAGTGCGGGTGGAGGGATATACGTCGGACCCACTACAAATAACCAGGGGCACTCGTCAGGGGTGCCCTCTCTCACCACTGTTATTTGCTCTAACGTTGGAGCCTTTAGCCTGTATAATAAGACAATCTCATAAATGTGCGGCGCTTAATTTTTTCCATAGACCAGTCATTATATCTCTCTACGCAGATGATATGCTGCTTTTCATACGTGAGCCTCGCACCTATCTAGAGCCTGTTCTTCGTGAATATATCCGCTTCGCCAAGTTTTCGGGCCTAAACATTAATTGGTCCAAGTCGGTGGTGATGTCACTGACAGAGACCACACTTCCGCATGACCTCGAATTCCCCCTGGTGTGGGCCACAGAGTCAGTAAAATATCTGGGGGTGTGGTTTCATCGCAATCCAGAGGTTGTTATTCGCAAGAACTACAGATCAGCTACAGCACTGCTAGAACAACAAGTGGACAGATGGATAAAACTCCCGTTCTCGCTTGCAGACCGCATTGCTTTGGTCAAAATGGGGGTACTACCCACATTTTTATATTTTTTTAGTAATATACCGCTGCAACTGACGCAACGATTTTTTAAACAAGTACGAACTCTATTGCTCCTTCTAATCTGGGGTGGCCGACAGGCGCGTGTGAGCTGGAGGACTCTCACATTGGACTACAAACATGGGGGTTTCAACGTCCCAGATTTTTATCTTTATTATATATGTGCACAGGCCCAATATGCGCATTTCTGGTTCTCCCCGCATGCATTCGTCCCACATGTAGCGGTGGAACACTGGGATGCCCATCCTATCCCGTTGCGCTCTTTGCTGACACATGGTCGTAGACCTTCCACTCGTTTCACATTCAACACCATTACCTCCACGGTTGCTGCTTGGCAGGCGCTAGGACGTGGGGCAGGGAAGCTCCCATTATACTCCCCGCTTCTGCCGGTGGCTCATCACTCGAGTGTATCGGTAACACATGAACAGGGAGCACTGCGTGCACTAGAGCAAGTGGGCATATCCAAGATGCAGGACTTATTTCCAGATGGCACTTTCTTGACTGCCACGGATATGGACTACATTCAGAATAAGACACCCCTCTTTAATTTTTACATGTATAGATTAAAAAAGGCGTTGCAGCTTCATTACCCCACTTTCCCCACGGAACCGCCTGAGACATTAGCATTACACACACTTCTCATTGCCCCATCTCGACACAAACTGGTCAGTAAGTTATATCACGCTGCCAGGGAAGACAGACCTCTCCACAATGACAAGAGCCTTGACACCTGGAATGAATATCTCGACCCACCTCTCACTCGAGAGGAGTGGGAGATCTGCTGCCAACTCACTAGTGCTCTTAATTCTAATGGAAATCTCCGAATTATACATTTTAAATATTTACACCAGGTCTACTACACTCCATACAAGCTTTTTAAATATGGGCTTCGGGATACAGATGCTTGTAAACGATGTGGGGCTATGGGAGCAGACTTCTGGCACCTAGCCTGGTCTTGTAAGCGTGTGGCGGAATATTGGGTAGCTGTGGTGAATACGTTATCAAGGATTATCGGGACCACGCTGCAGTGCACTCCGCAGACATGTTTGCTGGGGTTAGTTCCTTCTATAAAAGGTGCTGTGGGTAAGCTAACGAGAGTGGCACTGCTTGTTGCTAAGAGAAGGGTAGCGATGGTGTGGGAAAGTACACTGAGCCCTTCAGTGGAATTGTGGCTGAAAGATCTATCACTCTGTAGAGAAAACTTAGTCCTATATGCGGAGGAGCTACCGCCAACCTCAAGGCCAAATAACATTTGGGAGCCTCTAGTAACATACCTACGTACTACAGCTCAGCAGGATTCAATTGCTGATGAATCCACATGAATATGTATGCTATACACTACCTAGACTGATAACAGTTTTCATGATCTGTTTCACAGGTATATTTCAATCTTAGAAAAGGAATCAGATATGATTCTTTAAAAAGCCCTCACTCACCAACCTGGAGGTCAAGTATGTAAAAAACAGAAAGAAGGAATTTAACCTGCTGTTACCGTGGGAAAGATGGAACCCAACGTGTATGTGAGGAGTGAAAAATAATCACACCATGGGTCTCAGGAGGGGGGGTGGTGGCTAGTAGGCACACCGCCAGCAAAGCCAGGCACCCACTTCGGACCTGGGTAAACCCTCGAAGCACCGGACCCCAGGTCAGGGTGAGCCTTAGCGCGCTCATACCGCCGGGGTCTACACTTTTGGTCCTGAAGAATGCCCAGCTAATGGCAAGACAGTGGCAGAAACATGTCGACCACACATAGTGAGGTATAGCTGATTACTCTATTCGGCTTAAACATCACTCACTCATTCTTTATCCGTGGCTGGTTGGCCAACGAATAAAATTATTTTTGGTTACAACCACGTCATTTTTAAACTCACATCACAATCACTTGCACTTGTCACCCAGACATAAAAACATGTTTTGAACCAGCTCCGCAGTAATTCTGGCGTTGCAGGACACCGGGGAGGTATTCGACCTCCCTGGTGGGGCCCTATGATGAAGCATGTCACCAACCAGGTTGGTGAGTGAGGGCTTTTTAAAGAATAATATCTGATTCCTTTTCCCAGCTCTTCTTGAAAGTGGATACACTCTTTTGTTGTTGTGCATATTGATCTGGGGGATCAAGAGTGTCCCTTATACTCCCTCACTCTCTTGTTGTTTTTTGATATTTCAATCTTAGTCACGGGTTTTCTGTGTATTGTTTTTCCTTTTTTATCGTGATTTTGGCTTTGTGATTATAATTTGATTATGTTTAGTAATTGGTTCATTGGTTTCTAATATGTAATAGACTGATGTGTTATTTTTTACATTTTGTGTCTCTTTTGATGTATAGTGATTGTTATATGTATAAGGAGTTGTGAAAATCAATTTAAAAAAAAGAAAAAAAAAAAAGTATTGTCTGGCTGGTGAAGCTGATCTATACCAAAGTTCTTGCCAAAGCTAGTGGTTTAATGTGTTCGGGGGTGAGTTCCTAATTTTGTGTCAGCAAGTTATATAAGAGCTTTGCCTTGACAGGAGTTGTTTGGTTATGCCGAATTCTAACCGGATCTGGGATGGTGAAGCGTAATTTGGAATACTAAACAAGACTCTGTAGGCCCTGTTTTTCAGTGCCTACCTCTCAGGGCTTCACTTTGCACCTTGTAGAATAAACAAACTACCTACCAGTGGTTGTGTGGCACGCCTCTTTTCATATTACAAGCTGGGCCAACTGCTGGGAGTGCTGGTTGCTGAGTATAATGGAGGTGGTGACATGGTTTGAGATAGGAGCATGAATTAAATCAGAGACCTATTGGAAAGCCTCAGGGTGTTATCTGAAGGGCTCTTCGTGTTATCCCTCAGCATGGAATTGGAACACAGAAAAGCTAAAGGCATGTCTGTCAGTGGTGCAGTTGTGTTAGTTTCTCCTGAGGGTCAGGGGATGGTCTTAGGGACCCATTGGGTGGGGGCATAGAGAAAACAAAACTGGGGTTCAAAGCAAAAACACTGACAGATGAGGGGCTGCAAATAGAAAGGGGCAGCTTTGGCAATGGAAAGAGACAAAAAAAGTATAAATAATTAGTTGTGTTTTTTTCCCAAATGCGTCGTTGTTGCTACTTCCTCATACAGAGAATGCAATCTCATAGTGCAGTCCATGACAAATGTAAGGTTCCCCTTTCTATCTCTGCTTGTTATTCGTACAGGTGCACATGCAATATGAATGAGGATTTTACATCTTTGTCTCAAGGCACGGCTTGCCTCCATAGTGGTGATGCACATGGAAGGAAAACCAAGAGACAATTGTGCATCCTACCGCCCGATCTCCTTGATCAATGCAGACGCCAAAATCTTAGCTAAGATACTTGCCATGCGGCTGATTCAGATCATCCCACAACTGGTACACCCAGATCAATCCGGCTTTATGCCTGAGCGAAATACAGCACTCAACCTCCATAGACTTCACAGGATACTAGGGAGAGTGTACGCGCTAAGAGAGGATGCAGTGGTCATGTCATTAAACGCAGGTATGGCCTTTGACACGGTGGAGTGGCCATACATGTTCTCAGTACTGGAGAGGTATGGTTTCGGCCCCAATTTCATGGCATGGCTTAAACTCTTATATGCTAGTCCAGTGGCACAAGTGCAGGGCTCGAAAAATCATGAAAAATGCACTAGACCTGCAGGTCTAGTTACCTACAAAATCTCCTCACCTAACTGAAATGCACTTGACCTCTTGACTCTGAAAGCTGAGCAAATGTGACAAGTTAACAAGATTTAAAAGCATTTTTATTGCTCATTTACTTTGTGAGCAATAAAGATGCCTTTAAATCTTGCTATCATGTCACATTTCCTCTGCTTTCAGAGGTAGAGGTCAGTGTCAGTTTGTCTTCCTACTCGAGTAGGACCTAAAAATAGCTCGTCCTGAATTAATCTGACTCGCAAATGCGAGCGGTCGAGTGAATTTTTCGAGCCCTGAAGTGGTAGTTAAAAATAGAACATCCCGCACATTTTCCCTATGAAGAGGGACGAGACAGGGCTGCCCTTGTCACCGCTAATCTTCGCCTTAATACTAGAACCTCTAGCCGCTTGGATTCAACGAGATCCCTTAATATGAGGACTGCAGTGAACAGATAGTTGGGAGGATAGAATATCCCCATATGCAGATGACGTGTTGCTCTATCTGGACTCCCCAAAAACCTCAATCAACAAAATATTAAATATATTTAACAATTTCTGTAGATACTCTGGGTACAATAGCAATTGGTCTAAAATTCATAATATTTATATTAAACGGGGCGTGCCCCGCACTGCCCAAGGATTACACAGTGGAGGTGGCAACAGAGGGGTTCCGCTATCTAGGTGTCTATATAACTACAGATTCCAAACTATTTTACCAATGCAACCTTGACCCACCGCTGAGGCGTTTACAAGGAGACATACACCACTGGAGAACTTTGCCACTCTCCCTAGTAGGGAGAGCTGCCCTCTTCAAGATGATGGCTCTCCCCCGATTCTTATGTATACTGCAAAACACACCATACCCTGTCCCATCCAGATACTTCCAAACAATAGAAAGTGAACAAAGACTATTGCCTTGGGACGGGAAACCCCCAAGAATAGCGCACCAAAAGCTGATCCGCGGGTGGTATGACAGAGGTCTCGCTCTGGCCGACATACGTAAATACTACTGGGCAGCACAATTGGTAGCCATAAACCAAGGTATACATCGACCACCAGACGATCCGGCCTTTAGAATGGACAAGTATGTATTAGTGGAAAGGGGCTACACTAAAGCACTGTACACCTCACCCGGTTATCTCTCTCTCACAGGTCCAACAAAGACCACCGTTCAATTGTGGCACAGAAACAGATGGGGTGGGACAACAAAATTACAAAACATTCCCCACTATGGGACACGAATGATTGGGCACCATGAGTGGACTCCACGGTTTCGACAAATGGGACCTAATAGGCATATCTCGAGTAGGCGACCTGTTTGTGGGGGGGAGGTGGTACCGTTCACAATGCTCCAGCAAGAATATGAACTGTAGGATACAGAGACATTCCACTATCTGCAAATAAAACACACTCTGCAAGCGATAATCCTGAAGGGGACGGCACTCCCAGATTCCTCCCCACTAGTGAACCGCAAGCGGCGTCCCTGACATACAGGAAATTGATGAACAATTCCCCGGACCCCCTCCTCGGACTCTGGGATCAGTGGCAGAGGGATGTGGGGGAACTGGAAGACGAAGACTGGCAGGAGGCCCTTGTGTCCCCACGAGAAGTTGCCATATCAAGTAAACTTCGACTACTACGACAGAAAATTCTCCATAGAGTATACTATTCCTGTCGCCCCACATGTAGAAGGGGCTGTGGTCAAGAGGGAACATACTATCAGATACTGTGGGATTGCCCTGTTATACAACAGTATTGGGCGGCCGTAGTCCATAACCTGAGTAGAGTCACAGGAGTAGATATGATTCCTACCCCACAATGGTGCCTTCTGAATATATGGGATACTACAGACCTTGGGGCTAAAGAACAAATATGGGTATCGTTGGCATTGACAATTGCCAAGCATAATATTGCACAGAAATGGGGGATTCCCGATGCACTGAGACTGCGAGATTGGACGGAAGACCTAGACTGGTGTATGGTAGCCGAGAAAACGGTGTATGAAAGCAAGGGGTGTCCAAGGAAATGGGAACAGGTCTGGAACAAATGAAACACATACCGTGGGGGCTTATGTGGAGGCTGGGGGAGGGGGTTGCAGGAACACACTGATCAAGGAAATAGATCTCCCAGAAGTGATGGTAATTAAGTTGTAAAGCGAAACAAGAGAATGCTACTGTGGTGTCGACAACTGTGATTGAAAAACATGTATTTGATAAAGAGGCAATGGAATCAAGTAATGTATAATATACCCTTTAAATTTTCAAAAAACAGATTCTTTGTCTCAAGGCAGTTCTGGAGAATCAAAGGGAGCCCTGACAAAAAAGCTCAAACTGGCCCCAATCCCTTCATTTTCTTACAAGCTCCCTGTTTCTCTGTCTCTGTCTCTGTCTCTGTCTCTCTCTCTCTCTCTCTCTCTCCCTTTCTCTCTCTCTCTTTCTCTCCATTTTTTCTCTCTTTCTTGCTCCTCTCCTTTCTTCCTCTCTGATCTCCGGCTCTATCTCCATCTCCCCCCCTATACTTTCCCTCTCTCACTTCATTCCCCCTGTGCGTCGGCAAGTAAAATGGTGGAGCTGATGAAAGTGACAGAGGCACCAACAGTGGCCCTGGACTTTCTAAGCCGGCATCCATAGGCTGCAGCCCACTGGGGAAATGCCCGAATGAACAAAAAGCCAGTCTGGTCCTGCTTTGTGTGTTAAGTGGGAAGATATTGAAAAGCTGGCAGTGGAGTGATTGTGAGACTATGTAATTCTCGCTCTAATTCTTTGTTTTTTTCCTCTTCAATAAACATCTGGAAACGTTAATGGTAAATTTTCATTAACGGCATAACAACACATCCTAATGAATAAAGAAACAGCCTGTAACTGCCACTTGCAGGTCCAACATTCCAGAACAGAAATGGCATGTGTAAGAAATTTAGTTAATAGTTCAGGGGGATAAATACCCATCTCAAGTAATAGTGACAGTCCATGTCAGGGTGAACCCTTAAGTCATTAAATTAACCTGAGCTCAATAGCCTGGTAGTTGTGCACACAGCAGATAGGACTAACTCAGATGCAATGTGTAAAGTATTTATGCAGTGCCAAACCAGTAATAAAGTTAAAATGCAAAGCAATAAAAATCCCAAAACTAATTAGAAACCTAGGGTAACATTTAATATATAAATTGACAGAAGAATGACAAAAATCTCATCAGGGAATACCATTATATTCATTTTTTTAAGTATTAAGAAGCGCAAAATGCTAATGATAGTCAATGGTTGTGTACAACAGGACCTAGGCACAATTTGATGCTGACTGCGATGGAGCGTGAGTTTATAGAGGAGATATTCGCCAATGTGAGGGGACATCTATTCTATTATAGAGGTGTGGCAGGCAAGGAGGAGAGTCTGGTCTATTGTATAACAGAAGATATGTGAAATGAAGAAACTTCACGCTTACAGAGGAGACAAGAGCCAGTGTGAGTGGCATTCTGGCATGTTGTAGAGAATGGGACATGCTCCAGTATGTCGAGAAGTCTGGGTTGCTACATAGAAGAAGATTTGTTCCAGTGGAAGGAGGAGTGTAGTCAAAGTACATACAGAGAGTTGTCGCAGTGGAAGACAAAGTCTGTTCTACTGTTCTAAGGAACATATGTTAAAGGTGGAAACTCCTCACTTACAGAGGAGACATGCTCCACTGTGGAGGTTGGCCGCTCTGTTACAGATACAGAGATGTGGCATGTTCTGATGCAAGGAGGAGTCAGGTCTACTGAACAAAAGAACATATGTGAAAGGTGGGGACTCCTGATTTACAGAGGAGACATGCTGCAGTGTGAGTGGAAGGCTGGTCTGTTACAAAGATGTGGCATATTCTGGTACAAGGAGGAGTCTGGTCTAGTGTACAGAAGAACATAAGTGAAAGATGGAAACTCCTAGCTTACAACGGAGATATGCTCCAGTGTGGAGGGTGGCCGCTCTATTACAGATACAGAGATGTGGCATATTCTGATGCAAGGAGGAGTCTGGTCCACTGTAGAGAAGAACATATGTGAAAAGGTGGAGTCTCCTCACTTACAGAGGAGACATGCTCTAGTGTGGAGGGTGGCCACTCTGTTACAGATACAGAGATGTGGCATGTTCTAATGCAAGGAGGAGTCTGGTCTACGGTACAGAAGAACATAGGTGTGAAGTGGAGACTCCTCACTTACAGAGGAGACATTCTTCAGTGTGGAGGGTGGCTGCTTTGTTACAAATATAGAGATGTTGCATGTTCTGATGCAAGGAGCAGTCTGGTCTACTGTACAGAAGAACATAGGTGAAAGGTGGAGACTCCTAGCTTACAACGGAGACATGCTACAGTGTGGAGGTTGGCTGCTTTGTTACAAATACAGAGATGTTGCATGTTCTGATGCAAGGAGGAGTCTGGTCTACTGTACAGAAGAACATAGGGGAAAGTTGGAGACTCCTGACTTATAGGGGTGACATGCTCCAGTGTGGAGGGTGGCCGCTGTTACAAATACAGAGATGTGGCATGTTCTGTTGCAAGGAGGAGTCTAGTCTACTGAACAGAAGAGCATATGTGAAAGGTGGGTACTCCTCACTTACAGAGGAGACATGCTCCAGTGTGGAGGGGGCCGCTCTATTACAGATACAGAGATGTGGCATGTTCTGCTGCAAGGAGGAGTCTGGTCTACTGTACAGAAGAACATATGTGAAAGGCGGGGACTCCTCACTTACAGAGGAGACATGCTCCAGCGTGAGAGGAAGTCTGGTCTGTTACCGAGATGTGGCATATTCTGGTGCAAGGAGGAGTCTGGTCTATTGCTCCAGTGCAATAAGGAGTGTTGCCTATTGTGCAGAAGAAGATATGTGCAATGAGGAGACTCCTTGTTTACAGAGGAGACATGCTCCAAAGGGAGGAGGAGGTTGGTCTATTATAGAGATGAGGCATGCTCTAGTACAAGGAGGAGTGTAGGCTATTGTGCAGAAGAAGATAACTGAAATGAGGAGACTCCTCGTTTACAGAAGAGACATGCACCAATGTGAGGGGGATGCTGGTACAGAAGACAATGGGGTCGATTCCGATTCTGGCCGGAAATCTCTCCGACCGAGCCGGACCCGGAGAGATTTCCGACCGAATCGGACCCGTGAAGTCCGACCGAACGAGTACGATGCGCACGTATGCCATCGGACACGAGTCGGTCGGACTCCCATTGAAGTCAATGGGAGCCTGTCGTACAACGCGTACGCGGGCTCCCATTGACTCAATGGGTGCGATGCGGACAAGTGCGCCCCCTCCAGCGGCTCGGTCGGACTGCTCGCGGCGCGCATCGTACTTACCCGGCCGGGGAACGTCTCCATTGCGCGGTGCGAGTCGAGTCCGAGCGAGTCGGTCGGTGCGGTTCGAGCAGGGAGCGAGTCGGTCGGAGCGGTCGGGACGCCCGGACGAGTCGGTCGGCGATTTCGCATCGTACTTGCTCGTTCGGTGTACTGTACGGTTCGGTCGGGAAACAGGCTTTCGCATGGCTTTTTTCCCGACCGAATGGTATTGGGTGCGCCTCCGACCGAGATCGGAATCGGCCCCAATGTGTGAAAGCAGGAGACTTGTTTATAAAGGAGACATGCTCCAGTGCAGCACTTATTGTGCCACCCACTTAAGCAGCCCTCTAAAACATGTTCCAGGCCTGCATTGCAGTCTGAATACAGTGTCACACTGCCACGTCGGCTTGGCATTTATACCTATTTATAAACAAGGGGCTCTGGGGAGGAAATCCCCAATGCCTGGAGGGTTGAGAGGATCCTACATTGGAGTATAACCTCCCATGTCAAGACATTGAACCACAAAAAATACTCCAATAGACCAACATGTGGTCAGAGAACTAAAATACCTAACTGCGATAACGTAAACTGGCATTTTAGAGAAAGGGCAGAGAGCCTCTGTCGAGCAGAAAATACAGATCTGTACCTACAGTTGCCCAATCAAGGTATCAGTACTTACTCCATCAAGGATGCTGCCCCGCCTGTACACCTACTTGGTCCGAGTCCCCGGCTTTCACTCTGAGGTGCCGGGAACCGGGATATAAATACACCTGTTTTTGCGCGGGAGAGATGTTAATTGAGATCAACGCCCACTACGTTGTCACGGCATCGCTAGACGCGTAAACACTGCGTGTATGGCGTGCCGGGCCTATTCATGGGAAATTATGTTTTTTTTCAAAGACTTCAATTTCCATGATCCTTTTTTGATATGTCACGCACATCACGTCCATGACACCAGCAACACGTTGCCGTTCGTACACGATCAATCGTTGCTCTCTACTCCTGAATTTCTTTGAAAAAAAACTTCATTTCCCATGAATAGGCCCGGCTCTCTGCCCTTTCTCTAAAATGCTAGTTTACGTTATCTTTACCTTCTCCCTACCCTTGGACAACACAATAGGGTTTGACTACAGGGCTACCCCATTGTGCCTAGAGGTCCCCTGTGAAACAGTTTCTCTCCTCAATTTGGGTAAGAAATTGGATGGTTTTATTGAAAGAGATGTGAGTGCATGTTTTTATAATTCACACTGAATGGTAGCAGCATAGTGCTGTTTGTAGAGACTGCCACGCGGTATTTACACTATTGAATGTACATGCACTGGCCTGCTGATAATGTCAGTATGCGAGTAAAATCGCCACCACACATTTATCTGCCACATAGCAAATTTGTGTTACAGATATAGATGTGAGTTGCACAAGTTTGATGAGATTGTGAATATTTATTTGCACACTCACCTGGCATTTACTTAATGTTGGGTCACAACCAACGCACCTAACTGGGAAGTTATATGACTACACAAATGATGTACGCTCATAGAAAACTGTGTGGTGTCTGTCTTTGCTTTTGTTTTTTACAGATGGAGAACCGCGCATGACAGATTAAACATCTGTAACATTCACATAAGGAGCAGCTATTCTGCCCTTATTTACTTACAGGATAGGGACTCCCCTCTCTCTGTTTTTTCCAGGGTGGAGGACCTTTGCCCTGAAGAAAGTCCAGGACCTTCACAGCCGACTCAGGACGGAAACATGTTGGCAATAGGGTCATAGGACCTTAATTACTCCCATTGACCCGATCTTTTAATTATTTTTAACATCCCTGACAGACCCAAAAATAAAGGGAAACCGGGGCCTGTCTGAGGTTTTTTATCTTTAATCCCCCTGGTCTTCATTTTCCCAAGAGCTCCCAATACTGTGGTCGAGCCCACCCCGACTTGTAGGCGTCGGGGTGACCCGATGATGAAGCATGACACCACTAGGGTGTGTGAGGGTAACTAAATAAAAAGGAATTGCTTCCTTTCGCACCATTTGGTGTTTGTAGGTATATATCCTCACACAGACACTTCCCCCATCGCAGTGAGGTATTTTAGTTCTCTGACCACATGTTGGTCTATTGGAGTATTTTTTGTGGTTCAATTTATACCTATTTGCCAAGCCTTAAACTCCCCATATTTTACATATAAGTCATCCCTAAGGTATGCAGTAGGTAGCCTATAGGGTGTTCGGACAAAATATCGTAAAATAAATATTAAGATGCAGAAAAGCCGAGTTGGAAATATCGTGAGGCACAAATATCCTGTGCAAAAATATTTTTGACATGAATATCGATTTTATGGTAAGTAATATTGATGTTAAAAATATTTAAGTTGTTAATATCGATGTTAAAAATATCTATGTTGTTAATATAGTTTACAAAAAAATTGTTGTTAATAATCTTGTTCTATGTATTTTAGTAGATATTTTAATTGTATAGGTTATAATTTGTTTGTATAATTATTGTTAATGTTTTTTAATATAGTTTGTACATTTTTAGTAGGTATTAAATTTACTTTAATTTTATTTATTTAATAGTTTATTGTCATTTTTAGTGTCATAGTGGGTTGTTGAGTTTATAAGGGTACTGGGTGGGAAGTAAATTAATTAAAACTAAATAATAATGAATTTTTAATTAAGATTAATTATTTAATTGATAATTATGTTAATTGTGTAATGTATTATTTTAATTAACTTACATTTTAGGTTCGGGTTGTGGGGTGTGTAGGTATATAGTTTGGGCATAAAGTTTATCGCAATTAATTAGTAATTAATTTTTAGTTATTTGTAATTATTTAATTGATAATTAATTATGTAAATTGTGGAATAAATGTCATTTTTCATTTATATTTTTGGTGTGGGTGGTGGTTTTTGTTGGGGTAAAAGGTGTGAAGGGAATTAATTATAAGCATTAATAATTCATGTTAATGATTAATAAATATTTAATTAATAATTAATTATGTAAATCATGCTATTAAGATATTTTTAAGTTACATGTCAGATGCGGGTTGTTGGGTTCGTGGGGTAAAGGGTGGGATGGTCATTAAATAAAATTAATTTATTATTAGTTCATTATTATTAATTGTTTAGTTGGTAATTAATTGTGTTACTTATGTAATTAAGATATTTTTATATTTATATATTAGGTGCGGGTTGCTGGGTTTGTAGGGAGAAAGGGTGGGAAGTTAATTTAATATAATTATTTTAATATTAGTTTATTACTATTAATTGTTTAATTGATCATTAATTATGTAAAATGTGTAAATATAATTTTTAAGATATATTTAAGGTGTGTGCTGTTTAGTTTGTAGCGGTATTGGGTAGAAAATTATTTAAGTAATAATAAATGTAAAAATAGTTATTCATTCATTAAAAACCATGATATTTCTTATATTCTGTGTTAATTGTGTTAATTGTGTTATGCTTTTTAATTGTAAACAGCATTTTATTATTGGTTGTTATGATTGTGAGAATATAGTGTGGTATTTTAATTTCATTATCATTATTTGTTTGAATCTAAAATATTTACTAAACATTGCATTACATATGTCATTTTAAATGTTATTTTTAATTTCTGTATACATTTTTATATTTAAATATTTATATTTTTTATATTGAATTTAGTTGTTAAAATATTTGTTTGAAGTGAACTACTCTCTCTCTCTCTCTGTACTGTTGCACAGACTAGAGTGGGAATAGTAAATTTTACACTTGCTGAGTTTAACTTTTTCCCTACTGTTGCACTGACTGGAGTAGGAATAGTACATTTTAACCCCTCCGCAATCCAACACTTTCCCTGCTGTTGCACTGACTGAAGTGGGAATAGTAATTTATACCCCTCCTCAGTCCAGTGGAATTGCGAATAAAATCAAGGAAGAAGAAAGCAAGCTTAAGCTCTGGGGTATAAAGCTGGAACCCGAATTGAAATCTCCCTATCCAACTCCTTTCCTAAATGCTCGGATCAACGCCCCAGATAAAATCACCACCTCAGTATTAAGAGGGGCAAGAAGCAGAACTCCTGGTGAACTAACTGCTTGCATAAAGGTTTCCAATCCAAGTACAAGCTTTGGGCCATCAATTCCAACCTTAACACCGGGAACACAGACTCGGACGCAAATAACACGCACAATAATAACAGAGCGTTCAAATTGACAAGAGAGCGGTACCTTACAGATAACCCCTGCAGAGCAAGGGAAAATTAAACTGTGTATTTGGAACATTAATGGCCTGGCAGGCAAAACTGATGACCTCGAGGTAGTTAACTACTTAAAGTCATTTGACATGATACTCCTCCAGGAAACCTGGGAAGATAAGGCCTTAGAGCTCCAGGGGTACACCTCCTATTTCGTTCCGGCCATAAAGGGCTCTAATTCGGGGGGGTTAATGATGTTAGTTTCAATAACTACAATAGGCAAAACACAGTCCAGAGAGGCGAAAATCACACCACCAAACGCGGTTCAAGCAGTAATGATAACGCTCAAGTTAAACAATATGCCCCAAGAAGTTATAATAATTAACACCTATGTGCATCCCAAACAAAAACAAAAAGCTGTAAAGGAGCTGACAAAAGAAATAAAAAGGATTATGGACGAGCAAGATACCGACCATATAATCCTTGCTGGCGATTTCAATTTACACCTTTTGGGGTCAGGCGAAGATGACGGCCCTGCACATGAACTCACAGCAATATGGGGGATACCGAATCAGGGCCAAGCAAAAATTAATAAACCAACGAGATGGTCTAAACATCTGCTACAGGAACTAGAACACTTAAATTTAAGAGCACTGAACGGCCGCTTCTTGGAGGATAATCCACCAGCCGCCACATTCCACTCTTCAAAAACTTCCTCTTATCTAGATTTTACGTTTACAACATTAGCTATGTTCAACAAAATAGCAACCTTTAAAATAGGCGACAATGCACACAGTGATCACCTACCGCAGGAAGTGCTGTTGAATGCGAGACCGGCAGTTATACTAGACGCTTGGAATCCCATTGTAACTGAAGAGATCTCTAACCTAAAGCGTATAAGGTGCAATCTTAACAATATTGAAGCACTATCAGCCTCCGCCAAAATCCTACACGAGAGAGAAAACGAATCTGCCGTCCCAACGGTAAAAGTATGGGAACATTTTATTACGATCTTCAGTGGGAAATTTGCGATTAGGATAGGGTCCAAACCAAGACAATCGGAAGATGATCTAACAAAAGTGAAATGCAGCCCGGAATCAAAGAATCTAAAACGCACCATAAATCAAACACTGAGACAACTTCGAAAAACACCAGGGAACTTGGACTTGCAGTCGACCTTCGGCATGTGAAGGCATTACTGAAAAGGAGGAAGTGGAGGAAAATAAGATTAAAGAATGATGAACTGTGGGCCAAGTTACTGCACGATGCCAAGCAAAAAAACAGCGCTAAGTTTTGGCAAACGATCCACAAGATAGAGCGACCGAACCATCCGGGAATAAGCTCCAATATAACAGAGGCCGCTTGGGTAGACTATCTCTCCGCCCACTTCAATAACAGTAGGCAAAAGGAAGCGGAAGCGAACAAGGAAACGGGTATTGCGACAACGGATAGTGAATACCTCAACAGGGTAGAAGTGACACAAAATCGCACTATCAAAGATCAATTGGCCGATAGTTCTAATACCCATAAACAACAGGCGATCCTCCTGGCCCCCGATTTAGATTCATTAGACTCCATTAAAGAGGAATGGTATGCACCCACGGAAAAACAGATAAAACGTCTGATAGCCAGGGATAGAGCTATGGGTGCCCCCGGCCCCAATGGCATCCCTCCGATGCTGTACAAACATGACGCCGACTTCTGGAGCAAGGCTTTATTACCAGTCTTTAAGGGCATAAACTCTACAGCCACCATCCCGGAATCTTGGAAAGGATCAATTATCAGTCCTATTTTTAAACAGGGCAACAGAAATGATCCAAACAACTATCGACTTATTGCCCTTATCGACGCAGATGCTAAATACTACGCAGGAACAATCTTGGATGAATTAACTTCTTGGGCCTCAGAAAACTCCATCATTCCTACCAATCAAACTGGGTTTTGCAGTGGCCAAGGAACAACAACTAACATCTTGGCCTTAACATTGTTAATGGATGCAGCTAAGGAATCAAAAACCCCCCTCTTCCTTTGTTTTATTGACTATACAGCCGCCTTCGATCATGTTGACCGAGCCAAACTCTGGGGAAAACTGGAAAGCTGGGGCTTACCAAATTCTCTCTTGGATCGGCTCAAACAGTTACACACAGATACCTGGATCAGGATTAAATTAGGCGCAGGGACACATATCTCAAAACGAATCATGACCTCGAAAGGCCTCAAGCAGGGGTGTGTCCTCGCGCCGCTTCTTTTTAACCTCTTTTTAGCTGATCTCCCAGGGGAGCTGGATAGCTGCATATCCCATGCTCCAAAACTGGGAAACAAGTTATTGTCAAACCTGCTATATGCTGACGACCTGGTTTTGATAAGTCGGACTCCCATTGGTCTTCAGCATCTTTTAAATACGACATGTAGTTTCTCACATCGGAACGCCCTCCAAATAAATCTTAAGAAAACCAAAATTATGGCAGTTAACTATCATAAAAAGAAGAATAACAGCTGGTTCCTAGATGGCCAACGCTTGGATCAGGTAACAAGTTATAAATATCTGGGAATACTACTGGACCATAAAAGCTCCGTTAAACCTCAGCTAGAGTCCATGCGGAGAAAGGGAACTACAACTTATTTAGCATTGAAGTCACTGAAGAGACGGCTTTCCAAACTCACGCTTGATCCCTTCCTACAGGTTCTGCGGGCCAAACTGCTGCCGACACTAACATACGGGAGTGAGGCTCTTAAAGGCAAATACGCGGCAGCCCTAGACGTAGCAATGGCCAATTCTTATAGAGCAATTTTCCATCTTCCAAAATATGTCTCCCCTGCTCAAATACGGCTGGAATTTGGGGTCCAAAGACAAACGGTGGAAAGAAGGAGTGCTTATGTAAAAAGTTGGCATAAAATCCGAAGTGCAGAGGCAGGATCCCTAAACTCCCACCTCTGGAACGCCTTACTTCGTCAAGGAAAATGCTCAGCCAGGGATTATCTGTTTGACTCCATTGAGCTACTGGGTCTGTCTAAACTCTGGGCCGTACCATCAGATCATCTTTTCTTCAAAAAAGCAGTGAAAAAGACAACATCCATGCTATCTGTTTTAGAAGACAAAGCAATTCTTACTAAAAAGGCACACTGCTGGATAGTGCTCAGTGATTACGTAAGGCTCAAACCCCAACCCTATTTGAGTGCAGGAGTCAAAATAAGAACGAAGGAAAATTTTCTAAAGCTACGATTGGGGGTAATTGCAATTAATCCCCACCTCCCCCCATGGGAAAGGAGAGGAGGTACATCGACTTGCCGTCAATGCGGAAGCGGGAAGGAGGACATTATTCATGTAATCTGTAACTGTCCCAACTTAAAGGATATAAGATGCACCTTGTTACGTCCCTTTTTCAGGTATTAAGGCACCAGGTCCTGCAGGCAGGCAGTGAAGCTTTGCTTCAACCCTGTTGACGTTCAGCTTAACTGTCGGCTAACAAAATTCTTTGAGACGGTAACCAAGAGTCTTAAAAATCTGTCGTTATCTGAAGTATGTCAAAAATAAGAGTACAAGGGCATCAGATGGGAGTCGCCAAAAATCAAAAATGAATAATAGCACTTTACAGTTGTATTAGCACTTTTATTTTGCCTAAAGGTTAAGAAAACGCTTTTTCTATGTTAAATGAACTTAATACTTTCCTATAGTTGCACTAGCATTTTAAATTAATAATGCCCAATAGTTAAGAACAACGGACTTGGTTAGGCTGTGTCATGCGGCATGTAAATCAATGGTAGTTATTGCCAGCTCAGCTCTTTCTGAAGTATAAGAATTTATGTGTATTGTCTTACAGAACAGCCAATTGCACAAACTGGGAATATTTTATTGATGATCCTTTTAATGTTGTTTTTAAGCTTAATAATTTGTGTACAAGGGAATCTTTTTGTTATGTATTTGCAAAGATTTTAATTAATCAAGCAAAATAAATATTACCTTACCTTACCTTACCCTCCTCAGTCCTTACTGTTGCAGACACTTGAGGGTCAACATAATTTGTACTCTTTCTGAGTCCAAACCTTTCCCTATTGTTGCACAAACAGGAGTGGGAATGGTAAATCTTACCCCTCCTGAGTCCAACGCTTTTCCTACTGTTGCACTGACTGGAGTGGGAATAGTCGTTTGTACCCCTCCTGAGTCTAACGCTTTCCCTAGTGTTGCACAGACTGGAATATTGGGAATAGTAATTTTTACCCCTCCTGAGTCTAACGCTTTCCCTACTGTTGCATCGACTGGAGTGAGAATAGTAATTTGTACCCCTCCTGAGTCCAACGCTGTCCCTTCTGTTGCACAGATTGAAGTGGGAATAGTATATGTATTATTCCTGCAATTTAATAGTTCTGTTTATATTGTTAAAATGTATATTATTATGATGTTTCTGTATATTTAACATTGTATTATTTTTATTTAGTAATGTTTGTAATATGTAATATATTTTTAGTAAAATGTAATATTTTTATATTGTTTACTTTTTTATGTGTTATTAAGTTGGTATGTTTTATAAATTTTTTCCAGTTCATTTGTTATGGTTTTTAATTAATTGTGTGTGTGTATAAGTAACTTAATTGCACATAAAAAAGTAAACAATATAAAAATATATTTGTTATATTATTAAACTTTACAAGAAATGAGTAAATTGTAATAGAAATTAAAATTAATATTTTAATAATATTTTAAAACATATGTTTCAATAAACATAAACACACATATATATATGTGTTTTTTTAAAAATAAGTGTAACATTTATATATATTTTTTAATTATTGAAATATATTTAATTTACATTATATTACTGTTAAATGTTAATATATTCAGGGCCTTAGCACTGGTATGGCGGTTGCGCTGATGGTCCAACCACCACCACATTGCATGCATACAGGACCGCTGCGTCCGCTGGGGATCCAGGATACCGCGGTTGTCGAGCAGCCATCATGGCGGCAGGCTGCATGTTAGGCTTTCCTACGAGCCTAACAGCCCACTGCTGTGAGACCGCCGCAGCACCGCCCATCCGCCATGGATTACAATCATAATCCGCTGGTCGTACACACCATGGCTTCGGCGGGTCTCCTGCAGAAGGAGCGGTGGCACATGAGGACCGCCAAACTAGTAATAAGGCCCTAAATGTTTACTATTTTCAATTATATATTTATGTTAAAAAACAATATTTTTGTGATCGATATTAGTATACAAAAAACAGGATTAGGGAGTGAAGAGGTAGTGTCCTTAGTGAGCACTGGAGGTGGATACGTCCTCCTCTAGAGATTCAAACAAAACATAGGGATCCACCTCAAAAGAGGTTCAAAAGGGTGTGTTTTCTGTTATGACAGGACGCACGCAGTGTTTGCTTAAATACCCCTCACACACCAAAAGGGCCCTTGGTGTCATGCTTCATGATAGGGGTCTTCCCGCCCCGCTGCGGGACGGGGCGTGCTACGACCAGCGACTACGCGGGAGCACTGTTTTTTCAAAACTATGTGTGGTGTAGGGGTAGTGAGAGGAAGGGTCAGAAGTGAATGCAAAAAAAGTGAATTAAAAAGGACCTGGCCTCGTGGACTTAAAAATTTAATATGACGTGGAGGCTGGTGCTGTTAAAAAAGTGGTTCGGAGATGTCCTGCATATAATGTGCGGATACTCCTGATCAAGTCAACATGTTTCGAAGCGTCAAAGCTTCTTCATCAGGACTAGGAATGATCCCATCAGTGCTCACTATGTTGCTATCAATGCGTAATTGAAAAAGTGTGCTATATACAAAACGATCAAAAATGCAAAAATCATGCACTTTGTATTACCCAATCAGTATTTCTAAAATGTAAATCTGTAAAAGAGAGAGCATAGTTAATTACACAAGGGGGGGAAAAAAAGGGGAGGGTGGGAGAAAGTAGGTTGGAAATCAGAGCCAGTGATTAGAGTGAATCTTTCGAGACACCTAGTGTCGTTGGTTCCTTTCACGGCTATGCCGTACTTACGTAGCAGTCAACACTACCTCACTCAATCGCCAACCCGCGGCTCCGTTGTGTAAGGAGATCTGCGAGGGACGCCCTATTTATGCGGACGTTAATTGACACTTGATTACACACAAATGGATGCACCTGCGCCGGAGTTCGAAGGTATCCGGATGTGGATGACTGTTCACTTCCTGTGACTGCTAAATAACAGAGACTAGAGCGGTAATACATGTACCTGCGCCAGAGTTCGTAGGTATCCGGATATGGATAACCATACACTTCCTGTGACCGCTAAAAAATGAAGACTAGAGCGGTAGAGTCAGGAAGGCATGTAGAGAAAAGTGACAGCACCCACTGGGGTCGTAGTCAAAATAGAGCGATAACCGTTATTGTGGAGTAGGAAGTGATTTAATCAAAAATATCGATATACTGGATATGTATACCGCGACGATGTTCACGATCTCTCATAGGTAAAAGTTGTAAAATAGAGCGTTGTGAGTCTGAATAATAATTCAGAATTCAAAATCAATTAGGGGTGAGTTATGAGTGTAGTTGGACGCAATACCCCAAAGGGGTACGCATAGAAAAACCTGCTACCACTAACATGTTAGAGGGGGGAAGTGATTGCATTGGTGGTGCCAAGGTCTAACCACGTTCTATTAGGAGCCCAAAGACACATAATCAAATTGTAGTTCCATGATGGTTGGCCCAGGTTAGTGTTGATATCCACAGAATGTGAAGGCTAACTCAGGAGCACGCATGGCTCCAGGAATTCAGGCACTACTCCTTGTTTTTCTCGGGAGTGTTCGATCACAGTCCATTTTAAGTCATCCACGTTGTGTGACATGGTTAGGTAGTGGCTTGCCATCTTTGTAGTGCTCTTCTTACAGCGAACGTTACTCTTGTGCTCGCCAATACGGATCTTTATTGGTCTTGATGTCATCCCGATGTATTCTTGTCTGCATGGACAAGTGATCATATATATCACATTCCTGCTGTTGCAGTTTTTTTCCCCCCCTTTTTTCCTTTCTACCAAACAGAATACAGTGGCAACACCCTTCCCACCCGTTCAGGAGGCTCATGGAGAATTGTCTCCTACATATTCCAGTATGTACCATCCTATGGATAATTCTTTTATTTATGGCTACCCTGATCTCTAACATAGAGAGTGTGTTTTCTGTTTTGTGTGTGTATGTTTCGTTTTTGTCCCGTTTTTCCTAACAGGTCACAGCACTTGTTTCGAGTTAGAACTAAGGCTAATGACACCATAATCACCTTTGTATTTGCAGGCGACAATGTGTTTGCGCTTTTGGGAGGCGCAATTGTGTAATTAACTATGCTCTCTCTTTTACAGATTTACATTTTAGAAATACTGATTGGGTAATACAAAGTGCATGATTTTTGCATTTTTGATCGTTTTGTATATAGCACACTTTTTCAATTACGCATTGATAGCAACATAGTGAGCACTGAAGGGATCATTCCTAGTCCTGATGAAGAAGCTTTGACGCTTCGAAACATGTTGACTTGATCAGGAGTATCCGCACATTATACGCAGGACATCTCCGAACCACTTTTTTAACAGCACCAGCCTCCACGTCATATTAAATTTTTAAGTCCACGAGGCCAGGTCCTTTTTAATTCACTTTTTTTGCATTCACTTCTGACCCTTCCTCTCACTACCCCTACACCACACATAGTTTTGAAAAAACAGTGCTCCCGCGTAGTCGCTGGTCGTAGCACGCCCCGTCCCGCAGCGGGGCGGGAAGACCCCTATGATGAAGCATGACACCAAGGGCCCTTTTGGTGTGTGAGGGGTATTTAAGCAAACACTGCGTGCGTCCTGTCATAACAGGAAACACACCCTTTTGAACCTCTTTTGAGGTGGATCCCTATGTTTTGTTCGATATTAGTATACAACAATATTTTTTTTATATTTTTGTCATTTACATTATAAGTATCGGAAAATGACATTTTGTATTCAATATTTTTGACACAATATGTATATACCACAAAATTTGTGGTTTTGATATTTTGTCAGTGAACCGCCCATAGGGCAGGGTGTTGTGTAATTAAAAGGTAGGCCATGTACTTTTAAGATTTACATGTCCTGGTAATGAAAAACTCACAAATTCGTTTTTCACTACTGTGAGGTCTACCCCTCCCAGAGAATAACATTGGGGATTCCTTATTACCTTTAATAAACTGCAATTCCTATTTAAGAGGAGGTGTATATATCAGGTTTGCTGCCTATGGAATTGTAATGATAAACACTCTTTAATGGAAAAATCTGATTTTTCGTTACAATTTTGAAAATGCCACTTTTAGAAAGTTTAGCGTAATAGCAACAAGGGGTTTGGCCTTTTTTAGAAAGTTGGCATTTTCCTTTCCTTAACACTTTGGGCCTAATTACAATGGCGGTCAGTCTGACCACCGCCAGCTATTGCAGCGGTCAGGAGACCGTCCGACAAGTAGGTGGCGGTCCGACCACCGCATTTCGATATGACTGCTGTGCTGTCGGGTGTAAAGTGCTCCATATCATGGCCAAGGAAAGGGCTGCAGCACAAGCAGCCACAGTACGGAGCACCTCCTGCATGTCCATGGACCGTGTGCCATGCACCATGTTGTGCATGGCACACAGTTCATGGAGGTGAGTGTGGGGCACTTCATGTGCCCTCGGACCCACTTTACAGTGGCCCACGATGGAACGGGCCCCTCTTTGGGGGCCCCCATATCCCTTTACGACACCATTTTCATGGTGGTCTTCTCGCCATGGAAACGCTACCGGAAAGGAATATCATAATTCCGATGGCAGAGCCTGCCTAAGCACCGCCGCCATTCAGGGATACGACTCCGACCGCCAACCCGTCGGGATCTCTGATCTTGGGGGAGGCGGTGGTATTCCCTTCGACAGCTGTGGGTCTGACTACTGGAATTGTAATTGGGAGGTCGGACCGAAGGGCTGTCAGCGGATGGACAGCCACTGACAGCCTGTCAGTGGCAGTCCGACTGCCATTATAATCAGGCCCTTTGTGCTTGTCTGTCTTGGGTCACATGACTGAGTGTAGCTGACAGTTAAACTTTATGAATTCCTCCCAGACAGCCAGCCAATGGAGGGATTAAGTGTGTCTCAATGGGCCATCAACTGGCAGGATGGGGGGCATATCTGAACACAGCCCCACTTGCACCTGAACAGGCTGCGTCCTATCTCCTCACAATAGGCCTAACAACACTGTATTGTCACTGTAGCCTTATTGGAGCTAGGCCAGGGGAGTCAGAAAATTCCAAGGACTTAAAAAAACCTTTCTGGAAGCTTCTCTCCCCTTCCAGGAGAAGGGCGCCAGGATATAACAATAGAGCCTTCCGATCCACTCTTTAGTTTACTACAGGACCTGTGGAAGGGCGCTCAGAGGACTGCCTGCTGCTTTAACCTGCTTTGCACTCTGACAGTCTGCTGCTGTACCTGGAAGGACTCCTTTGCTGCCTGGGGCCTGCCTTGAACCCTCAGAGGCCAGCCCTGCTGTTGAGCCCTGCATCTACAACTGCACCCAGGGATACCAGAAGTGACTCTAAGGGCTAGTTTGCTGTTCAGGCCTCCTGTTCAGAGCCACAGGGACATAACAGGCTCCCACTATATTGAACTTGAACCTGGAGCCAGCCTGAGTAAGTCCTGATCCCCCAAGAGCTTTTTTTGCTTAACCCTGCGAGGGATTGTGGCTGTTGCTTGACCAAGGCTCACACTCTAGTCAACCAACAACCCAATTTCTCACACAAGAGCTTTAAGCATGTGCGTGTATGCCAGTCAGATCTACTGGGTCATAAAAGGGGTACCATAGCACGGATGAAAAATGTCCTGCCACAGTATTCGGATGTTAAGTATCTTACATCCAGATTCCACTGCTCTGGGTCTGATAATATCCTCAGGTGTCCATGGTGCAGTTCTTGACCAGCTCCCGTAATGAAATCATGCAACATAGGGCAGCAACTACTGTTCCACCACCCATGGAATGCGCTTTTGACACAAACTATCACAAGGCAGCACATTGTGCAGTTTTGAGTTTCTATTATAGATCTCACCAGAACCCTTTGCGTTGGGTTTGTGTTAAAAAAGTAAAGCACACCCAACACAAAGTGTTTGTAAATCTTGGCCCTGGACATGCACAGGATGCACACTGGTGCCTCCGTTGTGGAGGGATCATAATACCCATATGGAAGCATCCTCCTCTCCTGCATGATAACTGCACAGTTTCCAGGTATTAGTCAGGCAGATATAGTTGAATATCATTTTCTACGTTCATGTAGTGCATGATTCATGCTGGCTACGCTGCAATTCATACATCATTCTGATTAATTAATTTATTTCTCTAGAGAAGGTGGCGGTGGCACTGTATTGTGGGGTGTGAAGGGCGTCACTCTGAATCATCATTGCCTGCAGGCAGCTTGAGATCAGTGAAGTGGCTTCTCTACATAGAAGAAGAGTGAGAATTCTAAGAATGAGGATGCTTTGTCAAGTTATGTGCAATTTGGTGGAGGGGAAAGGTTCCTTTTAAGAGAGTTGGATGCATAAGATCAATTTGTTTTCTTCGACTTCCCTTGTCATAGTTGAGTGTGATTTTATAAACTGGTGGTACAATGTCATTTAAAGCAATGAAAAGGGATGTATTTGATTGTTACTTGACAAGTTTCGTAACTGAGTTTGGTTCTGAGCCAAAGGAAATGAGTTGCTTGATGTGTTGTTGCGACACCCACGCCCTGGCAGAATGAGTCTTACGTGTTGTCAATCCCACCACACACAGATGTGGTAGACATTGCCATGAATTGCAAAAGAAGTCTACTTTAAGCACAGTTTGTGGCCTAGATTATTGGCTCTTGTATTCCATCAGTCCAATGTGATATCTTTGTACTACATCTCACCAGATACAGCACAGAGAGCATGCTCTGTACTGGGATCAGCCTTGTAAAGTTGTCAGAGTCACCATTCCTCTGTGGGGATGTCTAGATGTTACTGCTGCTACGTCTTGCTCACATTCTACCATCAGGAGACTAGGAAGCCCCTCGTGAGGACACAGGGGTGAAGGAGAATTGGAAAAGACACACGTCACTGCATAGCACTCTCTAGGACCTGGGATAGATTCAAGAGGAAATAAACAACATTTATTATATAGACCCCTGAACTGGACTAACCACAGTGCTGTGTATGATATACCTTGCCTGTAAAATACACTGTGAAATGTTTGTATAAAGTCTAACCTTCTGTGGTTCAGTGGTATATGCATGCAGAACATAAACCTTTTACTACTTTGATTAATATTGAATGCAGTTTGCAATACATTCAGAAACACCAAATCAGGTGTGTGGTGCCACTCTGCAACTAAAAATGTAAATTTAGTTGAGTAGAATCAGTCATGAACCAATACCACCTTTGAGGAAATGTCCATATAGACAGTTTGCAGCACTCCAGTAACAATCAATTCCACTGAAGAGATACAACACAGAGAATTTTCCAAAGATGATCGAAGCACAAATCGCTCTTCAAACTGAGCGGAATGTGAGCTGATAAAATTGATCATTCTAAAGCCAAGTTATTCAGGATGGTCACTTTGCTATACTCGAGTTAAAAATGGCTGCCAGATTCTCGTTCAGGTGTGTTCTCGTTTGGGATGTGATTCTCACCAATGTGTACGCCACCTTGGTTTGGGAAAGTAACATTTAAGGCACACCATTTCATCTTCCATTTTGGAAGTATAGAATTTACTAAATCAGCATTTGATAATAAATATGTGGAATCATTATTCAAGAAGGAATCATAAATGTACTTAATGCCTCTTTCCATCTACCTTGATTGGCCCCCATGACAAACCCTCTCCTCCTCTGACCCCAATTAATGCATACTGTGTTGATGTTCCCAACATACAACGTTGTAGGGTTTAAAGTACCTAATACTGAATCCGTGTGTCATCCTCATACATAAATCTAACACATGATGCACTATATCTGACCCTTTCAACTCTTGAACTATTAAACTACCACCCAGTGTCTCAACTACCTTTCACCTGAGAATAGTGGTATGTCAATCTCTCAAACACTTTAACTTAAAGCTCTACAATCTGTTGAAATCCATTCAGTGGGGTTTCAATACTTGTCAGTCACATGCAGCTAATTTCATAACTTTATCTGATTACATTCATCCATCCTTAGAATCCATGGTCTATCTGCTGCTATTTCACACTGCGGGTCAACCTAGTGTACCATTCTCTCTCACCACCCTTGCATTACCGTCCCAGCACTCAAATCGTTCTCTTTTTATCTGAGCGAGCGCACTATTTCTGTTACCTCAGACTCCAGGCTATCATCATCCACTTCACTACCAATCGGTATCCCCTAAGACTCCGTTCTATGACCACTCCTTAAATCTCTACACTCCACCTATTTGTTGACACCATCTCATCACAGATGACTCTCAGATCTTTTTCTCATGTTCAACTCTCTCAGTCCTCCTAAAGTCATGGATATCAAACTGCCTTCCAGCAGAATGTGTATGGATGGTCTAAGACCAAACTCAATCTACTGCCTTTCCAATACCCTGACTATTGCTTCATTTGATAGAAGTCTTGAGATTCTTTTCTGTCCATCTGTGAAAATTGAATCTTTCATTTGTACTTTGGCCCTTCCAGCATGGAATCAAGTAATAAATATATGAATGATGTGTTAATTTATCAATTAATCCATTTATATTGATAAGAACCAATGCTCTGAACAGCTTACTAGTATATAAGGAACTGGATTGCTTAAATAGTCTACTATTGAACATTACTTGGCATGTCTTGTCTCCATTAGGCAAATGTGTTAGCAGTTGTAGAACTATGTATGCTCAAAGCACACTTCTGTCTCTTCCTGGATATGATCATGAAATTGAAAAATACTTCCTAATAGACTAGAGGAATCAGGCTCAATTAGCATTCAGTAAAAAATCTTTTAGAGGCGATTATCACATGATTCCTGAAGAATGTGGATCTGAAACTCTGCTTCCAATTTTATCTATGTCATACCTAATTAGTTCACTTCATATCACCAACCAGATGAAATGACAAAGGGGCATATTCTCAAGGAACTATCGCCGAGTTAATGGCACTTTATCGCAGCCAAAGTCGCGATAAAATTATCGCCCCATTCACAAGCTGGTGCTAACAGCTGATACCATCAGTTTACTTGCGAAAGCATCCGCAAAAAACATCGCCACAGATGACCCCGGCAACTATCGCTAATGAGATGCAGAGTAGGCGTTCCCGAGCAAAAAGCCGCGACAACACCACACCTCAACATTCTCAACGACCAGCCACATCGGCGTTAAGACCACAAAACAGGCGATAAGGCACGTTAGCAGCAGGAAATTAACACCTGCTCCGACCTGGTGTAAAGTCGGATGACAACCTGCACCATCAAAGGGAGCCCAGCCCAGAGCCACACATGAAGAACAACAGATGCCATGGAGCCACTCACCATGCATCCCAGAGCCCCGAGAGGGCAACAACACCCACCGCCACCCCCACCCAGGACCGCCACCCCCCGGACCTTCTCCCCCAGACCATCACAGAGGCAGCACAGACAAAGACAGCGGACCTTCAGGAAATGCACCAGCCTCACAGACCTTAACACCAGACAACGTCAATGCCCACTACAGGCCCAAAAGGACAACCATCCTCCGCATCCTGAACATCATTGCCCACAGGCTGACGGTACTAACACAGCGGACAACCAACATCCCTCCGCAGACAAAGCTGCTGGCTGTGCTGCACCTGTTGGCCTCTGGTACCTCCCAACCAACAACCGCCAGAGTCGGAGGAGTCGCACAGCCAGCCCCATCCAAGTTCCCCACACCTGTCCTGGATGCCATCATCAGCTAGGTACCCCAGTACCTATACATCCCACACAATGCGCAGGAACAGCTGGAGACCAAGCAAGGACTATACGCCATAGCTGGATTCCCGCACGTGTTGGGGGCAATCGACTGCACACATGTCCTACTTGTGCCCCCTGCCGACACCGCACACAAGTACCGCAACAGAAAGCACATGCATCCCATCAACGTGCAGGCAATAGTGGACCACAGAGGACTCTTCACCAATATCATAGCCAACTACCCAGGCAGTGTGCATGATCCCTTCATCTACCGACAGTCCAACATCAACCAGCGCTTCCAGGATGGCACCTATGGAAATGCACTGCACGTTGGCAAGTACCAAATGAACACACCACACGCCTCAACTCCACGATCATGCAACTCACAACTCTGGCACTGCACACGTCACAAAATCACATACAACATGCCAAACAACATGCCCACCCACCAGACACGACAGCACAACTTACTGTGGCAACCTTGGTTAGCCATGTACATGAGCCATAAACGGCATGGTACCCCAGCCACACAATACCGGAATGTGGGGAGAGGTGGGAACCAGGCATGCGCGAAGGAGGCAAGTCACCCATGAATGAGAATGTACACAATGCCAAGTGTGGCGGAGATGTGCTGGACATACTGCAGTATGCAGACCACAGACATATCCATGTCTACATGCACTGCTGGTGTCTGGAGTGTAGTGGACAGTGGACGCAACCATGTCACCCCAGCCAGTGGGGAAGCCCAAGGAAATGTATCTTGTGACATCCCCCTCTGTAAGCGTGTGCGGAGTGGGCTGGCCCGACGTATGCCAGGCCAGCGTAGGGGTGTGAATAAAAAGCACGTAGCTCTGGGCGTGGTTCTCTTCCGGAATGCCCAACGTGTCTGCCAGGGCGGCGCCTCCCACCCCACCACGAGGCCGACGCCATCGCCTTGAGTGGTGTGGCCTGCGATCCTGTGCGCCTGCTGCACCCCGGGCCGCTGGTCCCTGAACCCGTCATGCCCGCCCCTGCGCAGCCAGGCCTCACTGCTCACCTGCCGACACCGGCGTATGTCAAAGAGGGCCCAACACGTGCCGGCGCAAGCTCCAAGCCCAAAGCCCATGACCTTTGCCGCCTCCTCAGACCATCATGGCCTCCACGACACAGGCCTGATTTACTCCTTTTTCGTTGACGTACTCCACCGCTGCCTCGGGCCTACAGTACGGTTGAGTAGGTCACACATGTGGAACTGAGTCTTGATTCCTGCATGGCGGAGTTCATATCATTGTACGCAAGGAGACGAGTAAGAGGAAGACGCGGTTCAGTCCGGAGGAGAAAAGGATCATCGTTATGGAGGTGATCGAACACTGCAGACAACTGCTCTGGTGTCACTAACTCTGTGCATAGCGGGCCAACGACACCTGGCTGTGGGCCCCTGGTGACCGCTGCCTCGGGCCTACACTGCGGTCAAGTAGGTCACACATTTGGAACTGAGTCTTGATTACACAATGGCCGAGTACACACTTTACGGCGGAGTTCATATCACTATACTCCCTTCGATGTGGTGACACAAAGTATGTGCATGGCATCCCAACCACACGTGTCTGTGGGCCCTTGATGACTACGCATTCGGTCTACACTGCGGTCGAGTTGGTCACACATTGGGAATTCAGTCATGAATCATTTATGGCAGACTTGACATCATTGTACTGGCATCATCGCAGACTGCATCCCCTTTGAGCTCCGGTGCCACTAAGTCTGTTCCCTGACATCCATGGACACTTTCTGGTTGAACTTTGGTGGCGACTGAGTCTATGGACTGGGGCTTGTCTTCATCATCATGTCGATGATACTGACTTTTGTGGCAAAAACGAGGCTGTAGCATTCCACTCCTCCATTTGCCACTTCCGGCCGGCGTCTGCCCTCTGCATCATGCCCTGGAGGACACCTTCCACTGTCCCCCGCAAACCTCCGCTACATTCACCTTCGACACCGACGAGGACCCGCTCGCGTGGCCCTATCTCACTGCACCGCAAGTCACCGTCCCATGGTGGTGTGCCTGTGCCGGCCACAGTGCATCCGGGGCCACTAACTCTGTGCCGCTCAAGTCATGGCCCCTGTCTGATAGCATATTGGATGGCCTCTGGGTCGATGGACTGGGGGTCATCAAGGCCATGTGTCTATGGCCCTGCACTGTCCGCTGCCTCTGGCCTCAACTGCGGCCCACCTGGGCTCATACATCAAATCGAAGTCCTGGCCTGCCCAGACGTCGCATCACCGCAGGATGCACATGCCACCACCGCCAGGACCAACTCCAAACAACAGGTGCCAGAGTCGTAAGTGTCTTACTGCCAGACTATCAGAGTTGCTCACACCAGTCGTGGGTGCCATCATCAGCTTGTTCCCTGCTCAGCTCTTCAGGTGCCACTAACTCAGTGCACCACAAATCATGGACCATTCTGCTTGCATGTTGGGTGAACACTGTACTTTCTCCGGCTACCACCATGATGCTTCACAGTTGTTTCTGTTATGCTGGTGTTTTCTGTTTCTGCTTTAATTGTGATCACTGTTCAAGTTGTTGCCAGCACCAACAACTCCATGAGGGCTGACTTACACTCACCACACACACATCCAGCACATGTGTCACTGTACATGTGACCATGCCAATAAAGGTGTCGAGCGCACGTGCCCGTAGCCAGTTCAACGAACTATCTGAGTGTGTCCGTGTGAGCATTATGTATGCATTTGTGCCTCGGGCACTACAATATTACATTGTGCTGTGTACAGAGGATGCAGCCATGTCACCGCAGGCAGCGGGTGGGACATTGCACATGTAGCTTTGTCGACCCCCACTCAATACGTAACAGGAGTGAACTGGGCTGGCGTACACCAGTCCAGCGTGGAGGTGTGGATGATCATCCCGTACTGGAAATGTGCAAAGGCATGTCTCTCTGTCGCAGTGTGGGTCTCCGTTGGGGAGTGTAGGTGGGCCCTGATGGGACTTAGACACCCACGTATGTGATCTAGTTCGGCTTCCATGAGGTAGTACCCCACCCGCACATGTTTGGCCACCCCCTTCTGGCAGTCTGAGACCTGGCCTTGGAATGCGATGTGTGCTCCGGTGGGCTGCTGGGAGCCAGCCGGGGTGATGGGTACGTCCAGCTGTGTTGTCTATGCAGGGGGCGGGGTATCCTAGATGCAGCGGTGCTGCCCTGCTCCTGGAGGTCGATTGCCTAAGATGTCCATGGACTGTTGTGGGGCGTAGGTGTCGGAAGTGTGGTGGTCCTCTTCAGCATCACTGTAGAGTTGTCTGGTCTGCTCTGCTGGAGGTGTTGTTTGTCCCTCTGCAATGTGAAGGGGAGATGCTTGTTGACATTGTGTTGGCATGTATGTTGCCGCATTGTTCAAGTTTACATACAGACTTTATGACAATGTACATTGTGACTGTTTGGGAGGGGCGGACTATTTGATGCGGGACAGTGGACATTTGGACTACATGACGTAGGTGAGGTTGTACACGTACATTTGCATCTCACAGTTTCCTGCTATGTCAGATGTGATTGGCCATTTTCTATGCACAGGTGGACCCAGTTGTGTCCTCTGTTCTGCAGTGTAGGTGTTGGACTGTGTACCACATTGTCGTCCATGTGGGTGTGCTGTCATTGCTATGTGTGTGTGCTGCATTGTGTGGGAGTCGTACCTGCAGCTGTGATTTTGCTGCCCCATATCCCTTGGAGCCGGTGTGCCTTTGGCTTTTGTGCTTTTGAGGTGCTGTGATGTTGGCGACTTGGGGCATTTGTGCTCTTGGACGGTTTTTGTACTCTTGTGCATTGTTTGTCTGCAGATGTGTTGTTGACGTCAGTGGTTGTGTCAGAGTGTGACCTGCTCCTTTCCAGATGTGGTCCACACTCAGCCACCTCAGTCTCGTGGCGTGCACAGTGTCATGGTGATTGTACTCCAGCCATGCTGCTGGTCATGTGGTGTCACTTGCATTGTCAGTGTGGCTCTCACATATGCATCTTTGCTGTGTTTCGCACGGGTGCATGTGTGTGTTGTGTAATTGGTGATGTGTGGCGTGGGACCCCTTTGGGCACATGGTGAACGGGGGCCTACTTGATGTTTGTATGTGTGCTGCAGTGTGCCACAGGGATCAGGGACATGACCCAGGGTCATTGTGGGTGTGCGGTGTGCTACATGTCATTGTGCATGTGTGCCATTGTGCCCGTCCCCCCGTCCCCACAGTCCTTGTTCGTTACTCACCCTGTTGCTGTTGTGTCAGGTCATGTAGAGCAGTGTCCGGACTCCCGACTCCTTGCACCGTCTCCACACTGATGACTGTGGCCGCCATTTGCTCCAGCTCCTCCTGTGGCACAAGACTCCCACCTCCATTCGCCGTTGCTGCCTTCCTGTTGGCAGCAGGTTTCTGCTTGGTTTGGCTTTTCACATCGTGCCAGCGTATCTTGGCCTCCTCGACACTCCGGCTGCATTCATGATGGAATGCCATTTTTCCGTCTGTGGTGCCAATGACACAGTGGAGGTGACGGACAGTTGTTGTTGGTGCTCTGTCACCTCCGTGACGACGATCCGGTTGTCATGCGGACTGTACCCCGTCTTCCTCTTCTCCTTGGCCTTCCCTGACCCCGAGGTTCCTTGCTGGTGGTCTGTGGGGCTTGTGGGGTTCGCGTTGACCTGGGCACTTGTTCCGGGTGCCTCCATGTTGCTACGCAGTTTATTTTGTTTATGGTGTGTTTTTCTTGTTCAGCTTTTATAGTGCATTTTCCCGCATGACGCGTGGGGATTGCAGGCCTGTCGCTGGTTTTCGCTGATTTTTGTATCGCGATTGGCCTCATCGCAACTTTATTCGCGTTCGTGTTTCGCATTTTTGCGGCGTCGCATTGATTTTAACGCAGTCATTTGGCACGTTATCGTGGGCCTATCGCATGGTGCCGCCAGGTTGGGAATTCTACGTTCACACGGCGTTTTCCCGCGATAGACTGCGATGTGCAAAGTTGCGTTAAGCTAAACTTGCGGTGGTTATCACACGTTCTTGAGAATATGCCCCTAGATGTATGCTGTTAAGGCTATGGTATCAACTCTGGTGCCACTGCTTGGAAAGTGTTCTTTCAGATAGTGATGGCTGCCTTTCCAAAGTTGGTTGAGGATGAGAGCCTGAACTCATCTGCTGTAATAGGGCTTTCAGTAGGATGCACTCTTAGCGAGAGTAGGTCTGGGGCTCAATTAGAGCTCTAGCTCTGACCTTAACCAGAGTAAGGGGGATATTCACAAGAATGTGTGCTAAACATCTCCAAAAAATGTTAACGCAACTTTACACATTGCAGCCTATCGCGGGAAAATAACCCCGTGTTAACGTGGAATTCCCAACACGGCGGTACCATGCGATAGTCTCACGAAAACGCGGCCAATGTCTGCGATACAACCACCGCGACGGAGATAAAGACACAAACACCAACACCAAAAAACATGCGATGAGCCCATTCGCGAGGAGGAAACCAGCGATAAGCAGCGCCAGGCCCGCGACACATATACGGCATGCGGGAATAAGCACAACATAAGCAGGAAAAAGAAAGACAAACCAAACAGAAAACAGTGAAGCACAATGGAGGCAGTCGGAGCTAGCACACAACCCCACAAGCACCATTGGCAACAAAACATTCTACATGGCAGTCCATCGTGGACAAGGTGAATGCAGCCGGAGAGCGGAGGAGGACAATGGCAGAAAACCAGAACAGCTGGAATGATGCGAAACGCACAAACAAGCAGAAACACACCAACAACCAGAAGGCAGCAATGCACACTGGAGGTGGGAGTCCAGCGCCACACCAGGAGCTTGATGACATGGAGGAAATGGTGTCCACCACATCAGTCTGGAGATGGTGGCAGGAGTCGGGGACCGGACACTGCTCAAAATAAACAGACACAACAGCAACAGGGAGAGGAACGACCAGGTACTGGGGGGACAGGGGGAGATGGGCACACTGGCACACATGCACAATTAAGCACAGCACAACTGCAGACAAACCATGCGCAAGAGGAACAACACCAACCAAGAGCACAAGTCACACAAGTCGGCAATATCACACCACTGAACAAGCACAGAAGTGAAAACCACACCTCCTGAAAGGGAGAAGTGTGAGCCAAATCAGAGCTGAAGGGCCATCTCACACACAATGCAGCACACACACATAGGAAGCAGAGCACACCAACATCCAACACAATGTGGTACAAACACCACCATTTGCACAACCCAACACAGGACACAAGTGCACCCGCTTGTGGCCTGTAAATGGCCATACGCATCTAGCAAAGCACGAAACAGGGACATGATAATGCACAAGTACCAACCCACAGCCCTGATGGGGTAGCAATGCATGTAACGCAGGGACCCAGATAGGCCGTGACACACACATTGGCATACAAATAAACACTCAACACAGTTGGAGACAAGTGAACGTGCGGAAACTTTATCAACAATTGCATGTCAGTACGGCCAAGGGAAGTGCCATGACATGCAGACCAATGCAGCAGCATGTCTGAATGAGGAACGTTGGAAAGCGCCCATGTCCACCCCGGGGGAGTCCATCACCAACACAAGTCATTGCCAACCCGCGTATGTTGTCCGCGCATGGATCAGGAGTCCAGGCCAATGCAGCCATGTCCACTGTCGTCTAGGGACATGTGACCAGATCCCCAACATGCAACCAGGCGTTGGGACACGTGCAATGGGTCACATGCAGTCCTGGCTGCAGGTACCTTGTCACTCATCCATGAACGCGAGTGCAGCAGCGTAGGCCAACATTTCCAATGCGAGATCATTGTCCACCACATCAGACATGTCGGCGACGTAACCCATCAGCTGTCCCGGACAGATGTGCTGACTCCAACCCCTGGCCCCAATATGCACAAAAGCCCAATCAGGGAGCGGCTCAATGTGGTCACTGCACACGACGACTCGTGCAATCTCCCAGGTCCAGCTGCCAGCATGCATGCCAAACATCCAGGCATGCCATAAACAGGCATCACGGTGACACTACTGGTCGTGGTCCAACAGGGGGCACACACACACGTCGAAATCCAGGTCAGCTATCGTAACGTTGGAGAGGCAGACATCCATGGACCACTCGAATATGCACGAGTGACAGTGCAACACAGGCTGAACGCAGGTGACGTTGGCAATGCGGAAGCTCAGCCTGTAACTGATCCGCAGCACTGCCAATGGCAGTGCCCCCAGTACATGCAGCAGACGTGCACGGTACAGGTCCACGTGACTGGAGTTGAGCATGTGTCCGGCATTGTCTGCCATTGCGTCAGTGGCACTGCTTGAAGCGGCACTCTGATGACCTGCGCCAGTCCTGTGGATGAAACGCCACAGCTCAGAGCAATGAGCAGTCTCTGTGTGCAACGGGTGCAGGCCTGGGGTGTGGTGGGAGTACGTGTGAAGGCCATTTCACGCACGCTAACTACGACCATGGACTTCTGCGTGTGGGATGTGTACACGTTGGTCTCACGTCGGGCAGTGCGTAGTGTGGGAGTCACCTGGAAATGCTATCGTATCTGTCAGGGGGTGCTGGGCACATGCAAGTCCCATCTAGGAGCTGCAGATGTGCTACCGCCCAATAGTGTAGACAAAGGACCTTTCATCCCTACAGTAACTTCACCATCTGCATGCATACAGGAGATGTACAGAGGCCTATCGTGGGTGGGGTGGGATATCTGCGACCCAGGGAATCATGGATGACATGCCTAGCATGTGGCACATGAGCGGCATCACTGTGTGTCACGTTGCCTCACAGCTGCTCCTCCCTCCCACGAGCCTCCACACATGTGTGCGCTGCGCGGTTGTATCACGTGCACTCCTACGGCACACCATTGTCATGCCTGTCCGTGCATGTCCAGCGGCATGCCAACAACACCTGTAAGCTGGCCGTTGAGGGTGTGCGGCCACGTGAGTGTAGGCCAATGGTCTAGACAGGGCGGACACAGGTGTACAGTCCATGGCTGGCTGTGACCGCGCCGTGATTGGGGACAGACACCTGACTCATGCAGCCGCAGGACTGATACACATAACACTTGGCATGCATGTGCCAAGACCCCGAGCGGGCTTGCGCTCCTACATTTCCCCGTACGTGCGGGCCCGCCCTCCGGGTGCATGCTACATTGCAACCACAACTACTTTGGCCCTGGTGGCAACAACACCCCAACACAAGGACACACTTACATCACTTCCTGTTCAAGGCCAGACCAGAGCCATGCCCTGATCCCCCTGCTGAATCAGCACACCCCTGCGCTGACTTGACGTACGCCGGACCAGCACACGCCGCTTGTGCATGCGGGGGGGGCGGGCGAAGCTACATGTCCAAGGTCTCAGCCACTGCTGAGGTGACATGGTATCCTCCACTGAAGACAGCACACTGTGATGTTGCAGGGCTCCGGCCTATCATGCTGACATAATGACCACACGGACACACTTGCTTAGATGTTGGGCATGACTACGGGCACGTGCGCCCGGCCACTTTTATTAGCAGGCTCACATGTCGAGTGACACCTGTGTTGGATGTGTGTGGGGTGTGTGTACACCAGCCGTCAAGCAGTGCCTGGTGCAGTCAAAAAACGACAACAGTGTACATCGTAAAGGACACAACCATTCAACCGTAAAGGATCCATGACCTGAGCTGCACAGAGTAAGTGGCCCCGGATGCACAGCGTCCTGCACGGGCCTACCGCCACGGGCCGCTGACTTGCGGTTCACTGGGGCAGGGTCACGAGAGCAGAGCAGGTCCTCGTAGCTGTCAAAGGGGGTTGTCGCAGAGTGTCTCGGTGGACAGTGGAAGGTGTACCCCCAGGGCATGATGTAGAGGGCAGAACCACGCATAAACAGCCACTATGGTGGAGATGAATGGAACAGACACATGTCGGACACCAAGTCCGGCCCAGCCAGATGATGATGCAGACAACCCCCAGGCCATGGACTCAGACGCCACCAAAGTTCAACCAGAGAGTGCCCATGAGTCATTGCGCACAGACTTAATGGCACCAGTGCTGATAGGGGATGCCGCCTGCAATGAGCCGTGTCCAATGGTGTGGACTCCTCCATATCTTACCCAGGACACAGTTCCACATGTGTGACCTACTGGACTGCAGTGTAGGCCTGAGGCAGCGGTCAGCAGGGGCCATTCACCGAGTGTCGCCGGCTTAGGTTGGATGGTCCCACTGGCCTGCGTAGTTCAGGTTCAGTGGCACCATGGGACGCGGACTTGCGGTGAACAGGGTTAGTGGCACCAGGTCAGTTGTTGCTGGTGTTCCGTCACCTCCGTAACGAGGATCTGGCTGTCATCCGGACTGAACCGCATCTTCCTCTTACTCCTCTCCGTGCGTTCACTGGTATGGACTCTGCCATTCATGAATCACGACTGAGTGCTGGATGTGGGGCCTACTGGACCGCAGTGTAGGCCGGGGGCAGCGGTCAGCACGGGCCCACAGACACGTGTCGTGTGCTTGGATGCACTCCTTTGCTTCACTGATAGAAGGGAGTTTAGTGATATAAACTCTGCAATAAACATCTGGTCACTGCCATTCATGACTCAGGACACAGTTCCACATGTGGGACCCACTGGACCGCTGTGTAGGCCTGTGCCCTCATCCACGTGACGCCGGCTTGCGTTGAACAGGGTTAGTGGCACCACGTGTCGCCGGCTTGCGTTGAACAGGGTTAGTGGCACCACGTGTCGCCAGCTTGCGTTGAACAGGGTTAGTGGCACCACGTGTCGCAGGCTTGCGTTGAACAGGGTTAGTGGCACCACGTGTCGCCGGCTTGCGTTGAGCAGGGTTAGTGGCACCACGTGTCGCCGGCTTGCATTGCACAGGGTTCGTGGCACCACGTGTCGCCGGCCTGCGATACGGAATTATGCTTCACTGATCGAAGGGAGTCTGGTTCTGTGGCCGCTGCCACGGACTTGGGGTCACTGCCATTCAAGACTCAGGACACAGTTCCACATGTGGGACCGACTGGGCCGAAGAGGATGCCGGTGGAGTATGTCAATGAAAAAGGAGTACTGTGGGCCTGCACTGTGGAGGCCAGCGATGGTCTGCGGAGGCTGCAAAGGTCGCGGGCGTGGGGCTTGGAGCTTGCACCGGCACGTGGTGGGCCCTCTTTGACACACGCCGGTGTCGGCAGGTGAGCGGAGCCTCGTTGGTGCGCTGGGGCAGGCATGACGCGTCTGGGGACCAGCGGCCCGGGGTGCAGCAGGCGCACAGGGACGCAGGCCCCGCCACGCTCGGTGCAGGACTCTTGGCGGGCTGAGAGGCGCCGCGCTGGCAGACGCGTTGTCCATTCCGAATGAGGACCACGCCCAGTGTGACAGGCTTTTTGTTCACACCCCTACGCAGGCCTGGCATACGCAGGTCCAACCCACTCCGCCGGCGCATGCAGGGGGGACGTAATGTGCGACATTTCCACGTTCTGCCCCACAGTCTGTGGGGACATGGTAGGGTCCACTGGCCACTACACTCCATGCACCAGCAGTTGATCTCCACATGGCCATTTCCGTGATTTGCACGCTGTGGTCTGTCTGGCACCTCCACGCCACACCTGGCATTGGGTAGGTTCACATTCCTTAGTCACTTGCCGCTCTCGCACATGCCTGCCCCATGCCTCTCCTCACATCCTGCTATTGTGTGTCTGTGGTGCCATGCCGTGGCTGGGTTGTGGGCATGGCAAGGCCAAGTTCCCAATGGAGTCGTGTTGTCGTGTCTGGTCGTTTGGCATATTTGTGTGGCATGTTGAATGTAGTTGTGCTGCGTGCCCATTGCCAGTGTCCTGAGTTGCATGACTGTGGGCTGGAGGTGTGTGGTGTGTTCATTTTGGACTTACCAACGAGCACTGCATTGCCATGGGTGCCATCCTGGGAGCGCTGGGTGATGATGGACTGTCGGGAGGTGTGGGAATGATGCACTCTGCCTGGGGAGTTGGCCACGGCATTGTTGAGGGGTCCCGGGCGGTCCACTATTGCGTGCACATTCATGGGATGCGTGTGCTTTCTGTTGTGGTAGTTGTGTGCAGTGTCGGCAGGGGGCACGAGGGGTAGATGTGTGAGGTTGATTGGCCCTGACACGTGAGGGAATCCAGCTATGGCGTAGGGGCCTTGCTTGGTCTCCAGCTGCTCCTGCGCAGTGTGGGTGAAGTAGAGGGGCTGGGGTACCAGGCTGATGTTGGCATCCAGGAGAGGTGTGATGACCTTGGATGGGGCTGGCTGTGTGACTTCTCCAACTCTGGCAGTTGTGGGTTGGATGGTACCAGAGGCCGACATGTGCTGCGCAGCCGGCAGCTTTGTCTGCGGAGGGATGTTGGTTGTCCGCTGGGTTGGTGCCGACAGCAGGTGGGGGATGTGGGCCAGGATGCGGGGGTTGGTTGTCCTTTTGGGCCTGTGGTGGGCAATGTCCTCCTCTGGCGTTGGGTCTGGGCGGCAGGTGCGTTTCAGGTGGGTCCGCTGTCTTTGTGTACGCTGCCTCTGTGGTGTTCCCGGGGGGAGGGGGGGCGGGATGGGTCCTGGGGGTGGTGGCGGGCCTGGGGGGGGTGGCGGTGGGTGTTGTGTGCCTAATGGGTCTCGGAGCTGCATGATCATTGTCTCCATGGCATCTGTGGGTCTTCAGATGTGGCTCTTGGCTGGGCTCCCTTTCATGCTGCAGGTAGTCGTCCTGCTTTACACCAGCAAAAGGCAGGTGTTAAATCACTGCTGCTACCGCGGCTTATCGTGTGGTTTTGACTCGCATCGCAGATCTGGCAGTTCGTTGTGAAAGTAGTGTTGTGGTGTTTTCGTGTGTTTTTGCACGGGTACGCCTACTCTGCATCTCATTAGGGTTAGTTGGTGGGGTCCACCGTGGAGATACATTTTGGGGCCGTTATCGCGGGAATACTGGCGATGTCTGCAGTTTGCACCCGCTTGTGAATTGGGTGTTAAATCGATCTCCACTTTTGATGGGTTAAGGTGGAGATAAATCGGCGGTAGGTCCTTGTGAATATGCCCCTGAGCCTCTTAGAGGTGCTTGATTGAAACCTCAGTGGGTGGTAACCTGTGCTTAATTTGTAAAACAATATGTGCCAGAGCTCTCGCCAGAATGCCACTGCAGCTTGCACCACACATTGTCCCTGCCATGCGGCCAATGATAGAAACAACACAACTACTAATCATCACACTTCTGCAAGTGTGACAATTCTGACTATTCCAGGCCCCCAAAGCTATAAGAATGGCTTGGGCGGCAGGTAATATTCATTTTTAATGCATATTGTCTTAATATTTAACTGCTGTGTGGGCATCTCTACATTAGCCAGACAGTGCCACCTGTGGCTCACTGTCATAAGCACGGGTGCTGACAATTTAGCCCCGGTGCCAAGCATAGGAAACCACTGTCTCAAATTAATCAGTGATGATGACATACATTCTCCTTCAAACAGGCCCCCACCTACACCTTCACAGTACATTATGGGGTTTTTGCTTTTCTGATATTCAGGCATATACTGTTGTGATTTTTCTGTCAGAAACCCTAACTTGGTATGAGTTGGATCTCCGTAGGTGATCTCTGTAGCAGACTGGGCCTCAGGAGAAAGATTTCCCACCTGTCCTGGGACCTCCGAGGCTTCCTTCCCTCGCTACAGTGAAGGTAAGTTTTATGTGTTTTTTATGTTTGGTGCGTGTGTGCGTGTATGTATGAATGTACGTGTATTGTAGAGTGAATGTTGTGATGAATGGGTGTGTGTATGCGCGCGTGTGAATACATGGGTGTGAGTGAGTGCGTATGTGTGCGTGCAGTTGCCCCCTCCCCCCCCGCCCATCTGCCTGGTAAAATTACCGGCCGCAACTGCTATGAAACACAAATTAAAACAACAGAAAGTTTCCAGAAGCTTCTTGCTATCAAGTTCCCACCAAAATGAACCTATCTCACAACAGAGGTCTCTGGGAACCAGTAGACTCCCTATTTTCCCAGCTCCACACAATAAACCACACATCTGCTCGCCCTTGAGTGTATCCGCTGTCTGGTCTGCCTGGTACAGGAGACTTTTCTCACCGCCCCATTCCGCGCCACGCACCAAATCTTCATTGCGGCACCTCATATCAATCTAATAGAAAATAAAGAACGTTTCCCTAGCTAATGAGGAATCCGATAACGCACATGCAGTGGAGAGAAAAAAAGGACACTGGAAAACATTTTAAACGTGCAATGTATAATCCCGGGCCTAGTTACAGGCTAAATTGACCCAAGAATAAAAATGGAAGTTAGGCAAGATGATTAAATGAAACACTTATATTCGAGAAAGTATACATTTTCTATTAACATGAATATTTCACCTACATACATTTTACAGGTGACTCTTAGTTCCCTTGAATGTGATCACCTACTACCTTCTATTAATATGGGATATGCTGATTAGTATGCTTATACTCACATTGAATATATATATATTGCACGGAAATGACATATAAAGGATAGAGCTCTAAATTATGCTGCTCCAAACATATCAACCTGGCTTCCAAAACGAACTCTTCCAGGCTAGAAAAAGTTCATTTATATAACGTCAGCACAACCGCAATATTAAAATTCATCAGGTACATAGTGCAGATCAATGTAGGTGGAGGCCCAGTGAAGTGGGTATAACATTCACAGATCTGGCCGTTTTTTCCTGAGAGTGCCCAGTCCATCCATTTCACCACTGTATGTCCTGCTAGACTGACTTGTTTTTTTAGGTCAATTCCATTCATGGCCCTGCATGGGCTTCTCTCATGCGTCGGAAAGATGTCAGACCAAGCACGATTAAAAAACTAACTGCACAGGGGATGGGACATGATCCTCATCTAAGAGTGGGTCAAATGATATCTTTGCTTGAATAGAAGGCAGCTGTCACTGATTGCCTTCAGAAATCCCAGAATTAGGCAGTGAGCTGTAGGTGTATTGATGAATGTCGAGTCAGCTGTGGCCCTCTCATGCCAAAACACAAATTCCTAAAGACAGTGCAGGTGTACTCAGACGTGACCACCACACTGCTTAATTTGTAAAAGTAAATGCTGGTACCCAGCGTTTTTTTCCAGAATCCTGAGTCCATGCTTCAAATGTCGGGATTGTTCAATATCAAGACTACATAGTCTTGATTCCACCTCATGCCTCTTCTTCCTCCATACACTACCTGCCCCTTTATTTCACTGATGCTCATCATGCTTTCTCCCTTTGACACTGTTTTTCCCATCTTTCTCTTCCTCCTCCTGACCTCTTCTTAATAGTAATAATAATAACATCATTTATAAAGCGCCTGAATACACCGAACGATGTGTCTCCCCACTGGACTCTGCAGACTCGTACGAATAGAATCAGAAGAAATTCAGGGACTGTCCTACTGTGAGCTGATTAGATTAGGAGGTCGTTGCTAAAGATCCAGGTTTTCAGTTTTTTTCTGAAATCAATTTCTGAAGGAGCATCACTGAGAGCCCTTAGGAGGGAGTTCCACAGTTTGGGAGCCAAACTTTTGTGTTTCTCTCTCTCTTTTTCTGGGGCAAAGCCTGATGAGGAAAAGTAAATGCCAGACCCAATAAAATGTGAGCCAGTGTGCTCCATCTGCAACCACTGGATCAAATTAGGCACTGGATCACCCTGTCTCATAGATCACCTTCCCCATGTACCCTCCAGCTCTCAAGGTCTTAAGACATACTGAGAGTAACTCCACATAATGCCAAACTCAGGATGGGGGTTGATAAGGTGGAGCAGAGAGTAGAGCTTTTACCACTGCTGTAGTTAAAATCTGGAGTCATTTGCATCATTTACTTCTAGAAGGAACCATCTAGTGTTCTATGTAAATGTAGGACCAGGGCATTTCGGCACCAGCAACAGGTCCCAGTTTTGCGAGTAGCTGTACATGTTATAAATGTTTGCCTAAAAAATAACTTTCAGCATTTTCTTGTCTCCAACTTTAGGTGATCTGGCGAAGATGCATTACCAAGTTGGCTGCTTCAGAACAGCCTCAGACATCCCTTATGCTTCCATGCCGGAGAGCATTAAGCTGTGGAGAAATGAAAAAGGCAGCAAGATCAAGTCATACAGAAAGAGACAGGGAAAGCAAAAATGAAGAACAGTCAGAGTGGACAGGCATTATATTTTACACTACAATTGACAAAGTTGACAGATCTGGCTTTGCTAATGCTTGTTTTTTCATGGTTTTTCTAAAGCTTTATTGTTAAGGTATCTTTGGGCCCTCATCAATATATAAAAAATAAATTGAGAATAAAAGCAAAAACATTTCTTGGTCTCAACGAACACTGAATGTAAAGATTTTGTGTTTGGATGTGCTCCTTATGAAAGAGGAGAATGCTGTCAGTCATAGTGAAGTTACCCAATGGCTGAAGAAGGTCCTGTGGCATCACTGGGCCTATTTACTATTGATCTTTAATTTACCTGCCACTACACCTAACAGTCATTTACTTTTGTCCTCCAATGGATCTTGAACCGTGCAGTGAGGGGTCGGATATAGGGGGTCCAGTCCAATCATCCAATGAGAAACAGGAATTGGATAACTGACTTACAAACTAGCAATTAGACTCATGTATATAACAGTTAATAATACATTATACAAGTACAGAATTATAACTGCTGATCCAAAACTCCTGAAGAAATTTAGATGAACTAGAGTCATGCAAACAAGTAACTCAGTTAAAGCTATGAAAACTAGTAACATTAGGATCTGTTGACTAGAGACCTCTCTATTAGAATGCTCATCCCTCATTTAGACTATGGAAATTAACAATCAATTATTGGAGTCTAGTCATAGAGAGAAACAGGATTTATAAATAGTTAGATTTTATCAGTATTTTTAGAAAGTAAATACATCAATATCAGGCATCAAAAGTTAAGAATACAGAATCATCAAATTGATCTTTTTTGGCCATCAATTACCAACGTTCTAGAAGAAAAGTTAGTAAGTAAATCCGTTTTTTATATAGCGCAGCTACTCACCCTTACGGGTCTCAAGGCGCTGGGGGCCGGAGTGGAAATTAAGTGAGCTATTGCCCAGAGTCACATGGTGCTGAGCTGAGCTGCCGCCGGAGCCGGGGATCGAACTGTGAACCCTGTGCTCCGAAGTCAGCTGCCCTGGCCGCTGCACCACACCTCTCCACCAAAAGTTCAGGAAAGTACATGGATCATGTCAGCTGAAAGAGTCTCTCACCTAGGGGAAAGGTCTGGGAACAACACACACAGTATATACACCAGCCAAGAGAGTCCACCAGTCCGATAGATGTCTCTCAGTCCGATAAGTAACAATCTGCATGGGAAACGTGGCAAGAAGAATGTGAGCAAATGTGTGCCCAATAAGTGTGCGTTAAGTGAGCCTCCTTAATCATCAATCCAAGTGATATTATATTATCACAGTTCCGGGGTGGCACCTTCCAGGTTACCTCATCAGATCAGGCCACTCAGTCCACACATTTTTCGGGAATATAGGCGTTTCAGGTTGCATAAATGATCAGCTCATCCGGCAGAGGTGGTCCTTTAAACAAAGATCTTTTAACAGAGCACATGAACAAGTTTGAAAGGGCAGTTTCAGAGGCAGATGTTCCTGGTGTAACACATTTGGTATCAAATGGCCCTTGTAGGCACATGAGAAATCCTAAAACAGGATACAGTTGCTATACATTTGTAATATTGAGAAATTCTCCCATTGAGACAGAGTCAATCAAGAGAAAGGAAAGGTTTTACACAAAGAAGCAAACAGGCCTATTTGATTTTACGCTAATATAAGCAAAAATATAAGCATTCAATTATACATTTACATTATGAATTATGACATTTAGATGTCATTTGCAGTGTAAAAATGTGCTTAAGTAAGTTAGTCTATTGTAAGTAACAGTGTAACTTTAAGGTACTACTGCATTTCAAAAGTATCAACATGTAACTTTCTCTCAAAATCTTAAAAATAACTTTTGTTTTAGGCACATTACATTAATAGACATATAAAGATTATTCTGTGAAAGTTTCAGTGAAATCAGAATTAGCATTTATGTGCAACACCATTTCTTCTTCTCAGTTGATGCACACTTAAACGTGAGCAAATATAGAAATAAGCAACTCTTCAATAATCGTTCATAATGTCATCTAATTTGCATTTAGTTCAGTTACTTCTTCACATATATCATTATCTACCGAAAACTAATAATACTTCCACACTCTTAGTAAGTACACACCTATGTTATTCAAACAAGCAATTCTACATCTACTCTATTTTATTTCTGCATGCTTTTACGATGCAGTATCTAAGTTTCTTTATAAACTATCTCTCAAAGCACTTTAACGTAAATGAGCATCAATTGTGCACGTTTGTCATTTTCTTTCAAAATGTGACATTTTGTTTTGTTTTGTATGCCTAGTAAGAATTAAGCAGTTTATCTACTTCATCAAAGGCTTAGTAAAATGAAAAGGTCTTGGCTAAAACCAGACCTAAAAAGCAGTTAAGAGATCTTATAGGTTGTGCCAGGAGAGAGATTTAGGAATTGGTCATGTTGGTCTCCTTTGTGTCATGCACTACAAAAAGGGGAAACTTGTGGGAGTTCTTCGGGCAGCATGACAAAACTAACCACAATGTGAGAAGTGGGTTGTGTCAAAATAGAAGAAGTCGTATCACGTCCTAAGACTCACCCATGACCTTCCGACGAGCAGTTTGCATGAGGTGACACATGAACTTGGTTCTGCTTTACAGCACTGTATCAATATTATTGGAGAAACTTCAGTCCACTCTCACAGAGGTTCTCACACATGAAGCAGTGAATTGTAAAAGGAAGCCTCTTCACCATGAGTGAATGAATGAATGAATGACCGAGTGTCTCGAATCGAGTGGCAGGAGTCCTGAGGCGGGTACCGGTACATAATCTGGAGGTAAGAGTCTGCTGAATCTGCATGCAGTTGCTAAAGGAGGCATTTCTTTAATAAATGTTGGATCGTGTTGACTTGTTCTGGCCACAAATAGTTAAAAAAGGCAACATATGCGGTTGATTTGAACATGTAAAAAGTCAATCACAGAGATCAGCGTTAGCCCTAGCTAAGGGCCTGATTATGAATAGGGCTCCAGGTGTTATGGTATTTATTTTATTTACATTTCCATCTGTATTTATCTATATTTATTTCTTGCTAAATGATATCTGTAATTATCCATATTTATTTTGAGTTTTGTGAAAAATTACATTGAAACTATTATAGTTCCACCTTTATGTAACCGATAATTATGCATTCATGCTTGATCGCCCGATAGGTTTTAATAATATGAATACCTACAACTAATAAATCAATGCACTAATATGAAAACATGAACATTTTATTATCAAGGTTGTGTATATCTACTGCTATTTAAGCCTCTTTACTATGTCTGGGTGGTAAACTCCACTCCGCTCGCATAGTTTGCGGAGTTTTCCGCACTCCGCGTTACGTGGAGCTTGCGGAGTTCCGTAAAACTCCGCTCCATGGAGCGGAGTTTTTTTCCATGCTCGCGTTCGAAAATGTCAAGATGGCGAGCGCGAGCAAGGAAAATCAACCTCCTTAGATTTTTCCTCGTTCGCAATCGTCAACATCAAGTTGGTGAGCGTGACCGTGGAAAATCAACCTCTCGGTGAGATTTCTCAACGCGGGCGGTCAGATTTCTCATTGCGAGTTATGACGTATGCTTGCGACTGCTTGCTTTGAGAAACCGTCTATTCGCGTTGAGAAAGCTGCCACTCGAGTAAAAATCTACTCAAGCGGCAGAAAGTAAGGAGTGCCCGCTTGTGCTGTGCATGGTGCCGTTCGTGATGATTGCACAGTGCGGATAAGCACCTGGCACTGAAAATCACCGTGCAAGCGCGCCTAGCGTGGCTGAGTTTCTTTTGCACTTCGCGGCGAACTCCGCCCAGGCTTACTCTTTACTAAAATTCCTTTCTTTTTTTAACCCATTTCCTGTCAATCTGCAAAGCTATTGGTCTGGCAGTCATGACTGACAGCATTTCAAATCACTCAAAAGTTTTATCCATATATAAATATAAATACAGACAAGAAAAGAAATATATTTCTGTCTTATTTATCTGTATAAATATGTGAAAAACGAAAACATTGAGCCTTAATTATGAATTAGGTATTAACAAAAATTCATTTTGGCTGTGCCTCTTTAGTGAAAGAGAAAAGTATGAACTGCTGATGCCTGTTCTGTGACTATGTAAAGTTCGCTGTCCTGTACTACTCCTGTGAAGGAGAGCAGCTCGCACCACTGGTGCTTATGTGGTATCTGTAATATGGGAGGCAAAGCTTGCTTTTCTGAGGCCGTATTTCAGAGAGTGCCCGGGGGCACAACAGGCATTCGAAATCCAGTGCTTAATTTGTAAAAGAATAAGTGCTGGTGTCCAAAAGTTTGCTCAGAAGCCTGTGGCCGGCCTTGTCAGAGGTTGGGTTTCCAAATACCATGGTTGCACTTCTTGAATTTACCTCATGCCTCTTTAGTCCAAAATCAGACATTTAACTCTTTCAGGTTTTTTCATCCCTGCTTTTTCCATTTGTCTCTATTTCTCCATCTTTTCCAACCCCCTTCTTTCCCACTTTTATATTTTTTTCTCTATTACTCTGGATTAAAGTCTGTGGTGGGCCCCACATGCAACCACCGGATAAAATTAAGCACTGCTAATGCTGATGTCCATGTGGAAACTGTTCTGTGAGGGATGGAAGCTTGCAGTGTTAGTACCTGCTGTAGTTACTGTGTTAGAAAGAAAAACTTGTGTGAGATCCTTAAAATTTGCCTTAGCGTGACTGTAAGTGCTGCAGATGTTTTTCTTCTTAATGATATCAATGCCTTAAAGTTATGTGTGTTTGGGATAAAAATACTTGTTTCTATGATTGGAACTTTAGGGGAGAAAAATTTTGAGTAGCTTGCTCAGTGTTGAAAGTCTACTTTGCTGAATCTGTGTGAAGGTCATCTGCAACCCTGGTCACGGCTTCAGAGCCTGCACCTATTCAACTCTTTAACCTCAGTGTTTCAGTCTCATTGCATGACCTCCATTAGAGCCTTATATATGAAATACATATATGTCTTGTCTTTTTTTGATCAGCTTATGCTCTTTTGGGGCTTGGGAGAAACCCTTCTCCCACATCTGTGATTCACTGGTTGATTTTTATTTTTCTAATGAACATTTGCAGACTTGGCATGGTCAAATTTTCTTTGGATCCAAAAAGTTTTGGATTTCTGATATATTTGGATTTTTTTTAATATTTGGATTTCTGATATCTAAGCGGTACATACTCTCTGAATTACTACAACAATAGAACTTTGCTTTCGTTAAAAAATGTCACATACCAGTGCTTCTTTTTGATTATTTTGCACTATTGCAGGACCCTTTTTATTGCTTTTGCCATCCCTTGAGTTCTTGACTGGCTCCAATGTGGCTGTCTTATTTAAAGTTGAGTTCAGAAGTGTCTGAATTCAGGATGCCTGCCGCAAAAGCCACATTCATGTGAGGCTTCAGGGCAGGTGTCTTGTTCTTTGTGTCTATTTGCCTTACTTTCTTGAATTCACTCAACATACCAAGATATCTGAGGCACTGTTTGTGAGGCTTAGATCAGAGACTTCCATCATACTTTTGAAATGTTCTAGGCCAGACGGCTGTTGATGGGCCTGTTGCCTTCCTCAAAATCTCTTCAACCGGCACCACTGACCGTTCTTACATCATGCCTGGCATTGGGTCGGGTTAAGGTTTGCAACTGCCCAAACACTCTTTCGATCCACCATAGTGCTCCAAGATACCTTCCTTCTTCCATATTACCCCTCTCTCTCCTGCAAACTTTGCCTGCTCGTCCTTCAACCCCGATAGTGCTCCATGGACCCTTCTCCAACCCTTGTTGCTGTCTCTTTCCACCTCTCCCCTTCCTCTCTCTCTGGCCATCCCACAATTTCCATCCCTCACAATAGCTCCCAAGGTCCATCTGTGTCTTTTGCAGAAGCCTTGGTGGCTGCTTCCGAAGATTCTTTTGACCTTTGCTGGCTCCAATAAAACACCATAGAAATATCAAACGTATTGGCTTGGCAATGCTTGTTTTCTTTCGGTATGCATCAAAGCTAATAAACACAGGAGTGATATGTCCCTACTCCAGCAGTATAAAGAAAGATTTTGGATTTTGAACTCTGTTATAAGGATGGCGTTACATACACTTAGCCCAGAATTTGAAAATGCGTGTAAGCAATTGCAGATATCCTAAATAAAGTACGATTTGTTTTCAGCTTTTCTGTGCCATTTGTAGGTCTGGCATTAAGCAAGACCTTTTAATTTTGCAAGAATAATACGTATAATATACTTGCTTTAAGGGACTTTCAAACACCCCTCCTCATCCATTTGGTCAGTTGTTGTGTCATTCCCATTTTGCTTCCGCCCACTGTAGCATACAATATGGGGCAATGGGTCAGTCTACTTAAGCGACTGGTTAATTTCACTTTGAGTGACTGCATTTTGCTCTTTCACAAGTGGGACATCCATACACAAGGAAGTTCCCTTTAGTGCCAGTGTTTTTGTTTTTAGTGTTGCTTACTGTGATGACAGGACGTATTTGAAATGAGGACTGGGCACATTCCAGCTTTATCACTTCCTGCCTCCTGCCAATGCTGTTGTAAATTACTTTTGTAGTGACCTTCTTTATCTCCCTTCTGATGTTTCACAGCTTAACATATTGTGTTCCTGGACTTGGTTTCCCCAGTAGTTCTTTAATGAATTTTTTCCCAGGAAGACTACCAAACTTCATCATGTTTAATTTACAGCACACTTGTAGCACTTTTATTCAAACACAGGTGGGTTGTAATTTTAGTTTTGTATCCAATGTTTTATACTGTGAATCCCTCTTTTCTTCCTTCTTTTCATCTTCTTTATTTCCTTTTTCTTGCCTCCCGTCCTTTCTCTCTTTATTATTTTCTTTCCCCGTCTTTCTTTTTCTTTTTTTCTCTTTCATCCCTTCTTCCTTTTTTTCATTCTTTCTTTCTTTCTTTCTTTCTTTCTTTCTTTCTTTCTTTCTTTCTTTCCCTCTTTCCTTGTTTCTTTACTAATTCCCTTCTTCTTTTCGTTTTTGCCTTTTGTCCTTCCTTTCTTTTTGGCTTCCTTTTTCACCTTTCTTAATTTTTTACCTGCATTCATCCCTTCCATTTTGTCCTTTTTCCCTTCATGCCTTCCCTTTTTTCCTTCCTGCCTTCTTTCGCATAGGCAAGAGGCTGGCAACCAATACCAGATTGGTTGGCTTTTTAAGATCTGTGCTAGCCAAGACCTTTTGATTTTACTAAACATATGTCTAACATAGTTACTTTCAGCCTGATTTTATCCATTAGTCTGTGATTGTGTCATTTACTTTTTTTCCACTCACTCCAGCATGCGTCATGGGGCAAAGTGTCACCCACTTCAGCCATTGACTGACTTCATTATGAGTTACAGCATGCTGCCCTTCCACAAGAAGAACATCCACACACATAGTAGTTCCCTTAAGTGCCAGGGATTAATTTTTTTTAGAACAAAAAATATTTTTGTTCTCAGCCAAATTTTTTTCTTTAATTTAATGCGGGACCTGCAGGTTCCCGAACAATAAAGTTTAGCAAAAATCATGACAAAAAAACCCCAAAATTATCAAAAGACTAGTGGCTAACGTCAGACCTAGTGGCTTTGGTAATGCACTATTGTAGTTAAACAACATTGGGGCATATTCTCAAGGAGCCATCGCCGATTTATCAGCACTTTAGCGCCGCAAAAGTGGCAATAGACTCATCGCCCTATTCACAAGCTGGTGCACACTGCCGACATCGCCAGTTTTCCTGCGATAGCTGGCACAAAACACATCGCCACGGATGAGAGCGACAACTAACGCTAATGATATGCAGAGTAGGCGTTCCCGTGCAAAAACACACGAAAACACCACTTTGCGATATTCTCAACGACCAGCCAGATCAGCGATGCGATCCAAAAACAGGCGATAAGGCGCATTAGCAGCAGGGATTCAACACCTGCCTTTCACTGGTGTTAAGCAGGACGCCAACCTGCAGTATGAAAGGGAGCCCAGCCTAGAGCCACATCTGAAGACCAACAGATGCCATGGAGACAATGAACATGCAACCTGGAGACCCAAGAGGGCCACAACACCCACCGCAACCACCCCCCGGACGCTCCCCCCAGGTCAGGAAGTCCAGTAGTCAACGGCAGTGGAAAAACAGAACTTTATTACAAATACATAAACAACAAGACGAAAAGCTCAGCCAACGCATTCCATTCCCAACGGGGAACTTCACCAGGGCAACGTGTGGATCCAATAAACTGCAAATGCTGCGGGAACTCCCCAATACCATTCCATATCCCGAAATCAGTAGTCAGAAACCTGTTTGAGAAATGGTGACAATGGTCAAGCGTCCTCATAGTCACAAACGTAATCTGGTACAGTGTATTGCACTTGGACAAACCGGAATGCATACAGGTATGATGAATCCAGTCCAAATATACTGTAGCAGAAGTCTGTGTGCTCGTAACCTCTGCAAGAAAGAAAAGGAAGGTTACGACCACACAAACATCTGTTACGGTCTCATTATGCAGGATTCATCATACCTGTAAACATCACGTTTGTATCATCTTGATACCCCTGCACCTTCACTTCCCCCATGCTGTGCATGAACAGCTGGAGACCATGCAAGGGAATTACGCCATAGCTGCCTTACTGCACGTGTCAGGGGCAATTGACTGTACACATGTACCACTTTTGCCCCCTGCCGACCCTGCACACAATTACCGCTACAGAAAGCACACGCATTCCATCAATGTGCAGGCAATAGTGGACCACCGGGGACAGTTCACCAATGTCGTCGCCAACTTCACAGGCAGTGTGCATGATACATACATCTTCCGACAGTCCATCATCAACCAGCGCTTCCAGGATGGCAATGCACTGCTCATTGGTAAGTACTAACTGAACACACCACACACCTCAACTCCACAATCACACAACTCACAACTGTGGGAGAGCACACGTAACAAAATCACATACAACATGCCAACCAACATGCCCAACTACCGGACACAACAACACAAGTAACCGTGGTAACAGGGGCCAGACATGTAGACAAACCATCCACAAAGGCAGAGCCCCTCTGCCACACAATTGCAGAATGTGGGGAGAGGTGGGAACCAAGAATGTGCGAAGGAGGCAAGTGACCCAGCAATAAGAAAGGACACAATGCCAAGTGTGGCAGAGATGTGCAGGACAGACTGCAGTATGCAGAGCACAGACAGGTCCATGTGGACATCTACTGCTGGTGTTTGCAGTGTAGTGGACAGTGGACGCAAACAGGTTACCCAGGCAGTGTGGAAGACCTTGGACATGTAGCTATGTGGTCCCCCCCTGTAAGCCTGAGCGGAGCGGCCTTGGCCGGCGTATGCCACAAATGAATAGCCCGGGGCCCTGGGCGTGGTCCACTTCCGGGATGGCCACCACAGTAACTACTGCGTGTGCCTCTGTGTCTGCCATATCGTGACCATAGGCCTACACACACGTGCCCGACCACATTCAACGGCCGTATTCACACTGGAGACGAGGTGACTACGTCCCAAGCCAACCCGCGTACATCTTGGCAGTGCATGCAGGGTCATGTCTGCCAGTGGTGGCGCCCCCCCACCCAGCCACGTGGCCGCCACCGTGACCGGTGTTGCCTGCGCGATCCTGTGCGCCTGTTGCACCCCAGCCCTGGTCCCCAGACCGGTCCACCGCCCAGCGATAACTGTTCGCCCCTGCGCACCCAGGCCTCAATGCTCACCTGCAGCCACCGGCGTGTCTCCAAGAGGGCCCTCCACGTGCCGGTGCAACCTCCTCAGCCGATCGCTGGATTCCGCGCCACAGGCCCCCAGCGCACCCTGCAGCACCGCATGTGTGTGCTGACTGCTGCCTGCGTGTACACTGCGGTCCAGCAGGGCTCACAATTCAATTCGAGTCTTGATTTGCTGGACGCCGTATCGAGGCCAACGCATCATCACAGGCTGCACACCCGCTCAGCTCTTCAGGTGGGCCTAACTCAGTGCAACGCAAGTCATCGCCACGTGGCAGTGGGCCCGTGCCGGACGCAGGCCATCGGGTGCCACTAACTCTGTGCAACGCAAGTCATCGACACGTGGCGGTAGGCCCGTGCCGGACGCAGGCCATCGGGTGCCACTAACTCAGTGCAACGCAAGTCACGGACCCCTCATGATTGAGTTCCGTGGATGCGGACGCCATCATGTCACCTCCGGCAGTGGGCGATGTGCTCTGGTGGGCCCCTTTTATTGGCAGGGTCACATGTCCCGTGATGCATGTGCTGGATGGGTGTGGTGTGGGTGTAAACCAGCCCTCAGGGAGTGGCTGTGGCATGCTGACAACTAGACCAGTGACCAGCAGATCACTACAGGGAAGACCTGGGACATGTAGCTGTGTCGTCACCTTCTGTGAGCGTAAGTGGACTGGGCTGGGCTGGCGTATGCCAGTCCAGCGTAGGGGTGTGAACAATGAGCCTGGGGCTCTGGGCGTGGTTCTGTTCTGGCCTGGAGAAGGAAGTAACCATTGCGTGTGTCTCTGTTGTAGTGTCTGCGCCACCCGGACCGCAATCGGCAATGTTGCACCATGTGACCCAAGCCCCACAACATGTGCAAACTGGACATGAGGGGGAATCAGTGACCCTATATTCATCCATACTGTCATACTTGAAGGATCATAGACATGACACATCTGTGTGAATTTGAATGTTTTATTCACACTCATTGGAGTGTAGCAGCTGGAGCAATACAGGGCCATGCACACCCCACTTGACATTGTTGCCCTGTGGAGGACCAGCCAGAGTCCATTAGGGAAGGACAAGTTCATCGGAAGAGGAAGAGTTCAGTCCGCAGTCTGATTGCTGTGTCATTGGTAACCAAACAGAATATGGCAGTCCATGTCGATGTCCAAGGTGAGTGCCGCAGAGTCTATCGGGGGACAGTGGAAGGTGATGATGCAAAGGGCCGAACCAAGCAGAAACAGGCCATATGGCGGAGATGAATGCTACCGCTTCCTCTTTACAACAACGGCAGTCTCATCCACATCATCGTCCTCTGATGTGTGATGTGCCTCACCTGGCGGTGGTGGTGTTTCGGCTGAAGCACTGTGTGGCACTGACACATCAGGGGCCGGAGGTGGATTGTCGGCCGCACTGTGTGGCAGTGACACATCAGGTGCCGGAGGTGGAATGTCTGCCGCACTGTGGGGCACTGACACATCAGGGGGATGTGGATTATGTAGGAGCAGCAGCATTCATCTGCGCCAGGCCTTGTGGCAGCAATGCCATGATGAGGATCTGCAGGGCATGGTAGATCCCAGCTACATCTCGCTGATGTGCAGCCATGGCAGCCATCCTTTCTGCCTCCATCCGCACCGTGTCCTCCATGAGTCTCCGCATGTGTCCCATCTCCCGGCTGAGATCGCTGGAGCCACTCTGACCAGACAGGTGATCTTGTCTCCGAGTCAGGACTCCAGCGATGTCAGCCAGGGCTCGTTGGAGACCATGGAGCGGACTGTGGTTGTCCGTTAGGGACTGTAAGTGGTCCCTGATGGGACGTAGGCACCCATGGATGGCATCTAGTTTGGCTGCCATGAGGTCGAACCCCACCCGCACCTGATCAGCCATCTCCTTCTGGCCCTGAAACACATGGCGTTGGAAGGCCATGTGTTGTTTGTGGGGGGCCTGGGAGACAGCCGGGGTGGTGGGTGCCTCCTGCTGTGTGGTCTGTGCAGGGGGTGGGGTCTCCTCGATGCAGCTGGGCTGCCCTGCTCCTGGGGGTGTTGTGCAGAAGCTGTCCATGAGCTCTTGGAGGGCGTCGGTGTCGAAGGTTGGGAGGTCCTCCTCGTCATCAGTGAGGAGGTGTTTGGTCTGCTCTGCAAGAGTAGATGATTCTCCCTCTGCAATGTAAAGGGGAGATGCAGTTTAACAATGTGTTCCATGTATGTTCATGCATTGGTCAAGTTTCCAAACAGACTGCATGACAATGTACATTGTGACTGTTTAGGATGAGCTGCCTATTTGAAGCAGGACAGTGGACATATTTGCACCATCAGGGATGTGGGGTTGTACTTGTCCATTATCATGTCACAGTTTCCTGCTATGCCAAATGTGATTGGCCAGTTTCTACACACAAGCGGCAGCAGTTGTGTCCTCTATTCTGTTGTGAAAGTGTTGCAGTTTGTACCACAATGTTGTCAATGTTGATGTGCTCTGATTCTTGTGTGTGTGCTGCATTGTGGGAGAGTCGCCCCTGCATCTCAGACTTTGCTTGGCATTCTCCCTTTCAGGTGGTGTGCCTTTGACTTCTGTGCTTATGCAGTGCTGAGATGTTGCATACTTGGGTAAATTGGGCTCTTGGTGGGAGTTGGGACTCTTGGGCATGGTATGTCCGCAGATGTCTTGTTGTCATCAGGGGTTGTTTGTGCATGTGGATGTGTTAGTGTGTGACCTGCTCCTATCCGGATGTGGACCACACTCAGCCACCTCGGTGTCGTGGCGTGCAACATGTCATGATGAGTGGCCTGCAGACATGCTCATCGTCATGCAGTGTCACTTGCATTGTCAGTGGGGATCACGGATCCGCAGCTTTGCTGGGTTCAGCACATGTGCATGGGTTTGTTGTGAGATTGGTGATGTGTGGGGTGGGCCTCCTCTGGGCACATTGTGGACGGGGGACTACTTGCTGTTACTATGTTTGCTGCAGTATGGCGTAGAGATCAGGGACATGATCCAGAGTCATTGTGGTTGTGCAGTGTGCTATACTCCATTGTGCATGTGTGCCATTGTGCCCATCTCCCCCCGTTCCCCCAGTCCCTGGTGGTTACTCACCCTGTTGCTGTTGTGTCAGGTCATGTTGAGCAGTGTCCGGTCCCCCGACTCCTGCCACCGTCTCCTCACTGATGACTGTGGACACCAATTCCTCCATCTCATCCAGCTCCTCCTGTGGAGCAGGACTCCCAACCCCAGTCTGCATTGCTGCTTTGCGGTTGTCTGCAAGTTTCTGCTTGGTTTTGCGCTTCACATCATTCCAGCACCTCTTGAGCTCTTCCATTGTCCTCCTCAGCACTCCGACTGCATTCACCTTGTCCACAATGGACTGCCATATTCCATTTTTTGTTGCCAATGACACAGTGGAGGTGATGAACAGTTGTTGATGGTGTTCTATCACCTCCGTAATCAGGATCCTGTTTTCCTGCGGACTGAACCGCGTCTTCCTCTTCTTCTTCTCCTTGCCCTTCCCTGACCCCGAGGTCCCAGGCTGGTCCTCCGTGGGGCTTGTGGGGTTTGGGTTGTCCTCTGTACTTGCTCCTGCTACCTCCATTGTGCTTCGCAGTTGCTATGTTATGTATTTTTTTCTTTTGCTGCTTTTATGGTGATTTTTCCCGTCTGACGTGGGAATTTCAAGCCTAGTGCTGCTTGTCGCAGATTTTTCTATCGCGGTTGGGCCCATTGCAACTTTTTTCATGTTCGTGTTTCCTTTTTTATCGCCGTCGCTGTAGTTGTATCGCGGACATTTGAGGCGATATCGGGAAACTTTCGCATGTTACCGCCGTGTTGGGAATACGACGTTGACACGGTGTTATTTTCCCGTGATGGGCAACGATATGAAAAATTGTGTTAGCCTATTTTGGCGATGTTTATCGCACGTTCTTGTGAATATCCTCCTTAGTTTGTGAATACCTGAAAGTAATCTACTTACACAAAAGTGTAAATCTACCTTTGTGAATCTGGCACATTAAATGTAACATTATGAACACTTCTCAGTGTTGCTGCTTTATTACACTGGAACATAAAAGGCATACTTGGAAATGGCATTAATTGTATTCCTTCCAAAAGCTGAAGGCTGGTTCAACAAGCTTGGATTCAAACCTTTGAACATGCTATCAAACAAAGACAGCTGCAAAGCATGCATTAGTACACTTACACACCAAGCCCAGCTTATAATGTCTTCACTTCTCAGCATGACTAATTACTATAATCTCACACTCATTTGTATCACTTGAAATGCCCAAAAATATACTGATATTCTTAACCTCCAAATTTCTCTTGTTAAACTTTCATTGGAGCAGAAGACATCCATATTTTTAAAGCAACACTGTATGTGTTTGTAATAGATCTCTCTTCCATGAAATATTAGCACTCAGAAACCTTACCATGCTACCCTTTCTTTAGTCATCAATCTACTTTATCTCCAGAGACTCAGCTTTACTTGTTGTACCTTCCTTGTCATATGCTAGTGTTGGAAATTTGTCCTGCCTATAGGGTCACCCAGACATTTTGCCTTTTGTCTAAACCCTATTTTTCTTTGCTGTAGAACTGTGCGCAGATTACACCTGCTAACCAGTTGTATAGTGCTTGTGCCCACCTTTTCAAGCATGGAAAACATGCTATAAACCTGTGTGGCACATTTAATTTGCTTCCTGTTATGTGGCCCAATCTCTACCCAGGAACTGGAAATTAAATAGTACTAGTGAGCTTCAGCACTCATTGTGCTCCCTACATTAGGACTGCAAAACATGAGTCCAGCCTGCCAATGCAGCCTAAGTGTGCAGTTTTAAACTGCCATTTCAATCCTGCAAAATAATGTTTTTTCCCAGTCCTAAATCTTCCTCTTTATTACTTATAGGTAGGCCTGGGCGTAAAATTCCACTCCACTCGCAGAGTTTGCCAAATTTGGCAACTCTGCATTCCGCGGATAATGCAGAGTTACCAATAAACTCCGCACTCCACAACGAAGTGGAATTTTTTTTCTGTTGGCATGCTCATCACCTCATTTAGGGGGTCATTAGGATGGCGGGCGGACCGCCATCGCCAGCCCGGCGGTGGCGATCCGCCCGCCATCCCAACCCGGTTTACCCCCTGCCATATTATAATGGCTGGGGTATCGCGGCGGATGCAAAGTGCGTCCGCCGCTTTTCCGCCAGTCGGCAATCGTTCCGATTGTCGGCCGGGCGGAGCTGGGGCTATATATGGTGGTGGTGCCTACCAGGCACCGCCATCCATATTAGGATGCGTGGGTAAACTGGCCTTTCCATGGCGGCGATGCCGCCATGGAAAGGCTGGCAGGGATGTGCTTTGGGGGCCAGTTGCGGGCCCCTGAGGGGTGGGGGGCTGCACTTGAGGGGTACCTATGGTACCCCCCTCCATTTGCATGCACAAGGTGGCAAGCACCGCGCGGTGCCTGCGACGTTGTGCATGCAAATGCACAGCATGGCACTTTGGCATTGCGGCGGGTGCTGCTGTAAGCAGCACCCGCCGCAATGTCATGAATGCGGAATGCGACCGCCACGGTGGCGGCCGCATCCTAATTAGCGGTGCGGGACCGCTGCACGTCTGGCGGCCGGTCCTAACACGGCGAGGATGGCTGGCGGACTCAGGTCCACCCGCCATCCTAATGACCTCCTACGTCACAGGGGGAGTGTGACAAGAATTGCCAGGCGCTTGCGAGCACCCATGAGATTTGCTAGCCGCCTGCGAGCTCCCACGAGATTTTGCAGCCGGTGTCTTCAGGCCAAGCCAGTGACTTCCAGAGCTTCTATTTGACGTAGCTGAGTGCAAGAGACCGCAGCTGCAACCTGGAGAAGATTCTCTTCTGGAGAAACAGCTAAATATCCTCAAAAGACAATTTGGAGTTAATAAACTTCACAAATGGACCGTTCATGTTCGTTTTTTTGTGCGAGCAGCCCTTTTCTTATTTTACTTTTTTTTTCAACATGGAGGAATAGCCCCAGAGACTCCATCTTCCTGTTCCTGTCCAGCAGACTCCTCCCAGTGCTTTGTCCACCTCTTGGTCATTCTCATTTAGGTTTAGAGCTGGAAGGATCAATCTGTTTGACTGCTGCATATGTACCATTTGATTTGAGGACTTAGGGGCCTATTAGGATATCGGGCGGATCGCCAATGCCGGGCCGGCGTTGGCCACCGGCGGTGGCAATTCGTCCGCCAAATGTCCTGTTTCACCCCCCGCCATATTAGTATGGCAAGGGGTACCGTGGCGGACGGAAAGTCCGTCCACCGCTTTTCCGCCGGTCGGATTGCCGGCCGGGCGGAAAAGGCAGACAATATGGTGGTGGTGCCTTGCAGGCACCGCCATCCATATTAGCATGCCTGCGGTGTGTATGCCTTTCCATGGCGGAGACTCCGCCATGGAAAGGCATACGGTAAATGGCTTTGGGGGCCCGTTGCGGGCCCCAGAGGAGGTGGGGGGGTGGATGGCTGCACTTGGGGGGTACCCATGGTACCCCCCTTCATTGGCATGCACAAGGTGGCAGGCACCGCACGGTGCCTGTCACGTTGTGCGTGCCAATGCACAACATGCATATTCTACATTGCGGCGGGTGCTGCTCACAGCACCGCCTGCCACAATGTAAAAGGTGCGGGATGCGACCGCCAGGGTGGCGGTTGCATCCTAATTGCCATAGCGGGACCGCCGCACCTCTGGCAGTCGCCATAGTAATGGGGCCCTTTGTTTTTGTGATATCCCAAGTAAGTTCAAAAACACTTGTATAAGGGTGTTGTTTGTTTGATGTGTAGCCACTACCTGTGCTTTTGCCATAGGCCTGCATGTGGTCTTTGTTGTGGTCATGCCTCCTTGCTGGTTGTTGTTGTTTTACCATGTGCCTGCCATCCGTTTTGTGTAGCCAGCCAGTGTGCTTTTGCCATTGAATGTTGACCTGTGTTCGTTATTGTGGCCATGCCTCCTTGCTGGTTGCTGTTGTTTGACCATGTGCCTGGAGTCAATTTTGTGGAGCCACCCTGAGTGCTTTTGCCATTAAATGTTGACTTGTGTTCTTTTTTGTAGCCATGCCTCCTTGGTGGATGTTGTTGTTTAACCATGTGGCTGGCGGCCATTTTTTGTAGCCAGCAAGTGTGCTTTTGCCATAGGCCTGCATGTGTTCTTTGTTTTCCATGCCTCCTTGGTTGTTGTTTGACCACGTGGCCATTTTGTGCAACCATCCTTTTTTGGTTTTCAAAGCCATTTTGTATGTAGAGGCTTCAGTTTTTTTTGATTGTGCCCATTTTGTTTACTTTTCCATGATATCAGTTTAATAATATGCTTGAGGCCTAGTTGCTGTTCAATGATCATAGTAAATGTACTTTATGAGCAGTGTTTTATATTACTATAAACTTTTTTTGCATTTTTCACCTGCACTACTACTCGTCTCCCAAATCTCAATACGTTTCTCATGGTCGTCCCCTAGTACGTCAGCAATTATATATTTTTTATTTTTTTGATAATTTTATCACATATATTGTTTTTTTGAAATTTACATTTTTAAATTTTTTTCTTTTTTTGTTTACATTTTTTAATAAAAAAATACATTTCATTTTTAATTTTTCTAATGTTTTGTAATTTTCTTTTCGTATTTTCCCAACATACCTTAACCCCCTGTCTGACATAGGCGCACAGCCGCACAACAGCATTAATTTTCTAAGGTTTATTCCACTGTCACCTGCACCTTCCTGAGTGCCACATTCCAACTTGATGCACATAAACAGTTACATATGTATGTTGTTGCTCTTTCTTATCCTTTCCAATTGTAAATGAAAGTTTATATTGGTGTGGTTTTACTTTTGAATGGATACCTTGTGTTGTTGTTAATTATTTATAACTTAAGTAACCACATTAAATGGTTCACTGACACAACATCGATGTAATAAATATCGATGTAAAAAATATCAAGTAAAAAATATAGACAACAAAAATATCGACTCCTATACTTAAACAGGTAAGTACAAAAATATCGACTAAAAAATATTGATGTAAAAAATATAGGGGCATATTAGCAAGACCGGCGATAAAATTATCGCCGTTTTAGCGGCAGGAAACTGCCGCTAAACGGCGATAATGGGCTTGCTAATATGCGCTATAGAATTCCAATAGATGCCCATGGTAGATGTGCAGGACATCTAACCTGGGCTTCTATTGGAATTCTATAACGCATATTAGCAAGTCCATTATCGCCGCTTTAGCGGCAGTTTCCTGCCGCTAAAACGGCGATAATTTTATCTCCGGTCTTGCTAATATGCCCCCTAGATGTATAGAAATATCGACTTTTATACAAATATACAATAAAATAATATATATTAAATATTAAACTTAATTTTAATAAAATAAAATAAATGTAATATACATTTTAATTAAATAAACAAACACACTAAATAAAAAAAGATAAAAACACAAAATAATTATTTATACATATATATTTACTTTAAAACAATTAATAAACTATTATTTTTAATTTATGTTAAAAGTTTAAAATTATATAAAAATAAAAATATATATCAATGATTTAAAATATAAAAAACAAAAATCTATAATAAATTAAAACATTAAACTATTATAAAATATGTAAACTTAAATTTTACAATAGCGGAGTGGTAAAAATAACTATTCCAACTCCAGTGAGTGCAACAATAGGGAAAGTGTTAGATAGCGGAGGGGTAAAAATTACTATTCCCACTCCAGCGAGAGCAACAGTAGAGAAAGTGTTGGATAGCGGCGGGACAAAAATTACTATTCCCACTCCAAAGAGTGCAACAGTAGGGAAAGTGTTGGATAGCGGAGGGGTAAAAATTACTATTCCCACTCTAAAGAGTGCAACAGTAGGGAAAGTGTTGCATAGCAGAGGGGTAAAAATTACTATACCCACTCCACTGAGTGTAACAGTAAGATAAGTGTTGGATAGCGGAGGGTTAAAATTTACTATTCCCACTTCAGTGAGTGCAGCAGTAGGGAAAGTGCTGGATAGCGGAGTGGTAAAAATTACTATTCCCACTCCAGTGAGTGCAACAGTAGGGGAAGTGTTGATAGCAGAGGGGTAAATATTACTATCGCCACTCCAGTGAGTGCAACAGTAGGGGAAGTGCTGGATAGCTGAGGGGCAAAAATTACTATTCCCACTCCAAAGAGTGCAACAGTAGGGAAAGTGTTGGATAGCGGAGGGGTAAAAATTACTGTTCTCACTCCACTCAGTGCAATAGTAGGATAAGTGTTGAATAGCGGAGGGGTAAAACATTTTATTCCCACTCTGGTCGGTGAGTGCAACAATAGGGAAAGTGTTGGATAGCAGAGGGGTAACATTTACTATTCCCACTCCTGTGAATGCAACAGTAGGGAAAGTGTTAGATAGCAGAAGGGTAAAAATTGCAATTCCCACTGTAGTGAGTGCAGCAGTAGGGAAAGTGTTGGATAGCGGAGAGGCAAAAAATTACTATTCACAATTGAAAAGTAAAAATATTTTATAAAAATAAATAAATAATATTCAAAAAATTTAAAATCAAATATATTAAATATATAAAAAGAAAACATATAATATTAGTTACATATAACAAATACCTACAGATATTATATAAAATAAAATAATAAATACATTTAAAAAAATAATTATTTTAAACTAGAAAGTATTTACAAACAAAAACATTAATTAATACATAAATGTATTTATTTTATTTCCTACCCTATAACACCACACCAATAACAACACACTTCAACATTTTAAATTAAATTTACTTCCATAGTTAACATAATTAATAATCAATTAAAAAAAAATAATAAAAAAACTAATAAACATTCATTAACTACATACACTTAAACACTACAATGTCCACAACACACACCTAAATTAAACTATAAAATAATAAAGCACAATTAAAACTTATTTTTAAGTTAAAAACTATTACTATTAGCAACTAATTATAAAGTAATTAAAATGTATTTAATACCCACCCTTTACCCCTTTAAAAGTAAAAACAACACACACAAAAATAAACAATTGCCCAAAATAAATATCAAATAATTAACATTAATTAACAACTATATATTAATTAATTAAACACAAATTACTTCCAATCCATTAACCCTATAAACACCACAACACACACCTAAAACTAATTACACAATTGCCATAATACCTTTTTAATTAATTTAATTAATATCAATTAACAAATAAATATTAATAAAAAATAAACTACTTAACACCCTTTACCCCTATAAACCCCAAAACACACCTAAAATTAATTACACATTTACCATATTTAATTACCAATTAATTAATTATAATTAATTAACAACCAACTATTAATTCATCAATTAAAAATAAATTGCTTCCCACCCTTTACACCTATAAACACCAAAACACACACCTAAAATTAATTACACAATTACCATAATTAATAATAAATTAAATAAATATTATTCGTTAACAACAAATTATTAATTAATTAATAATACATTGCCTTACCCATTTAACACTATAACATCTCAATTAAACAAATAATAAAAAATAATTAATTAATTTAATATAATTACATTTCTTCCCACCCTATTCCCCTATAAACCCACAAAAAAAACGTAAAATTCAAAGAAAAAAAAATAATATTGCCTAAAAATGTAATACCTATATTAAAAATGCAAACAATTCTTATACAAAACACATACATCACATACATTTAAACCATATACTAAAATACATAACATTAATAAAAAAAACTATATTTTTAGCAACTATACTTTTGCAAACGATATTAAACACTTCGATATTTTTAAAATCGATATTACTTACCTTAAGTCGATATTCTTGGCCAAGATATTCTTGCTGTCGATATTTCTGAACCACGATGTTTCTGACTCGATATTTGTGCAACCACATTAAATGGTATTGTTTGTACCACTAATTCAAACTGATACAATGGCACGTTTTGCTAATGTTTTTCTTGCTTGTTTGCTTTTAGGTACACAAGAGAAGAGACATCACCCAGAGTAATGACAGACAGAATGCCTGTGCATGTGATGCATGACCACACAATACGAGATGTCAGTACTCATATCTCTTCAGCTTGTGAAGCAAAGTGCCACTGCCAACTGACAGCATCAAGATGGCCTCAAAGAAAGGTGCTCCCAAGAAAGTGGCCAGTGATAAGAAGGAGCTTAACAGCACTGGCATGTCGCCCCAGAACTTTTTCAGGCAACATCATGTGCCTGCTGCACCGGCCTCCGGGGAGCCAGCTGGGAGCAGCACTCCTGCATCAGCGGCCCCACTCTAACCTAGGCATAAGCCCATGTCTGGCACAGAGGCAGTCACTCTAATCACGGCAAAGCTGACAAGCAGTGACGTTGAATTGGAGTTATCTCTTCCACAAAGTGGTTCCCAATCGCTGCCAGAAACTCAGCTAAGTGGGCAAAAACAGCCGCAGCAAGCAATAGTAGTTCCTCATGAAGTAGGAGCACTTCAGGAGATTGAGCTTTATGCTGAGGAAGTAGAAGCCGCCTCTCTTTCAGAAGATCCATTGTATTTCATATCGTCAGCAAGAAAAAGGAATGGTACGCCACCATCTTCTTCTCCAAGCCCCTCTTCTGACGATCAAGACTCCACTTGGATCCCGCCTCTCAATGTGAAACATGCCAGGAGAGGCAAGGGAAAAGGAAGGTTCCTGAAAGCCCTAGAGTTATGGATGAAGAAGAGGAGGATGATGACGAACCAGTCATCATCGACATTAACCCAGCCCCAGAGGAGACCGAAGTTACCCCATCTCAACCTGCTCTGAGGGATGTGGCACACACAGGCACCACCACCGCAAAACACCTTGGTAACCAAAGGTTGCCAGGAAAAAAAGTGCTCCAACCATACGAGCCTGTAGGCTGATTCTTAACACATTAGTACATTATAATCAATGGTAACAAATGTCTGTCAACAAAACTCATATGAATACAACACAAATCATCTGTCAGTTAAATATGTTAACGAGCAAAGTCCATTCAATGAACAATTTTTTTTGATTTATATGTATGTCTTCATGCCATGCTATGTAAAAACAAACTATACACAAAAAGAACATAAGCAGCAGTACAAGCAGCAATGTTATCAAAACTAAAACAATCTGTAGACCTTGAAGAAGCAACATCTGAAGAGGCTTATGTACAAAACTTTTCTCTTATTGTGCTATAGATGAACTTCTTGCATGGGGATTCAATGTAGTATACACATGCATGTTATTCTGGAGCAGTTTGTTTAAAGTTTGAGTGCTCAGTATCAACTTTTTCATATTACAGACACCACTACCTCCAGCTTCCACATTTTCAAGGCCCCTGTGACCTGCATCCACAACCACCTCAGTAGACCTATGCACTACTGAGAGGCAAACTTCAAAACACCCACCTACTGCCACTTCTTCGGACATTGGCAGTGGCACCAGTATCAGAAAGTGGACCGCCCAAGTTTAGAACTTCCTTACGTTTAGCAATCAGGAGTTGAACATTGCCATATGCTCCCTGTGCAAGGCAAGTGTTAGTCGAGGTAAGCTTGGTACAAACTATGGTCCCGGAAGCCAAACAACCCATTTGAGAAAATGCCACGCAATCCGCTGGGAGGCCCACCATCGCAAAAAAACTGCAAGTGGTTTTGGTGAAGGTGGTAAGAGCAGGGAATCTGCATCTGCTCTGATCACAGATGGTGGATGGTGGATGGTGAAGAAGAAGGTGGCATTTTTGTTACACAAATCAGCCCTGTCCCCAGCAGTACAGTAGTATCACCCACCTCAGCAACATCACAATGGTGCAAGACCCGGAGTCAGGTCGAGACCCCAAGGCAAGAGAATACAGTGACTGCCACACTGAGGTGCACATTGAGTCTACCACCTTCCTCTCCCAAGAAGTTGCCTGTTTCATTGGCACTAGAAAAGCAAAGAAATCTAAGCTACTGATCCTGCAATGTTTAGGAAGGAGGGGCAACATAAAATCAACCACCCAAAGGCACATTTGTACAATTGGAAGCTGGATAAAATGTTAGCGCTGGACCTCCTCCCTTTTTCTTTTGTCGTAGGAGTGGGTTTTCTAGAATTTGTGGTGGCCATCTGCCGTAAATATAAGGCTCCCAGCCAGACCTATTTTGCCAGAGCCAGCACTACATCATGATGTGCTAGAATTGGTTGGACAAGCTCTTTGCAGCAGAGTGCTGTTCACACTATCCACCTGATGACAGATTTATGGACCAGTTGCCAAGCCTCTGATTACATGTGCATCACTTCACACTGGATCTCTTTTGTGGGGTTAGAGAAATGATATCTGCAGGTGTTCAATCAATCAATCAATCAATCAGGGGTTTATAAAGTGTGCTACCCACCCGTGAGGGTCTCAAGGCGCTGGGGGGGGGGGGCGGCTCCCGTTCAGTTGAAGAGCCAGGTCTTGAGGTCCTTCCTGAATGTGTGCAGGGTCTCGGAGCGTCTGATGTTCACAGGGAGCTCATTCCAGGTTTTGGCCGCGATGGAGGCGAAAGCTCTTCCGCCGGTTCTGTGTCTGCGGATGCGGGGGACCTCTGCCAGGGCGAGGTCGGTGGAGCGGAGGTTCCTCTTGGGTACGTGGAAGGATACTCTCTCATTGAGATATTTGGGTCCGATGTTGTGGAGGGATTTGTAGGCATGGGTGAGGAGTTTGAAGGTGACCCTTTTCTCGACGGGGAGCCAGTGGAGGCCTCGTAGGTGTTGGGTCATGTGCTCATGGCGCGGTGTCCCGAGGACGAGTCTGGCTGCGGTGTTCTGGATGGTCTGGAGTCTACGCAGGAGGGTTTTGTTGATTCCGGCGTAGAGGGCGTTGCCGTAGTCTAGTCTGCTGGTGATGAGTGCGTGGGTGACGGTCCTTCTGCAGTCGGAGGGGATCCACTTGAAGGTCTTACGGAGGATGCGAAGGCAGTTGAAACTGGTGGAGGCGATGGCGTTGATCTGGCGGTTCATGGAGAGGGAGGAGTCAAGGATGATGCTGAGGTTCCGAGCATGGTCCGTAGGGGTGGGTGGGCTCCCGAGGGTGGAGGGCCACAAGGTGTTGTCCCAGGCGGAGGTGCAAGGACCAAGGATGAGGACCTCGGTTTTCTCTGAGTTTAGCTTCAGGCAGCTGTCCTTCATCCAGGCTGCCACGTTTTTCATGCCTTCTTGGAAACAGAGTCTGGTGTCTTCGGGATTCTTCGTGAGCGAGAGGATGAGCTGGGTGTCGTCGGCATAGGATACGATGCTAAGCCCATGCTGTCTGACGATGGAGGCGAGGGGGGCCATGTAGATGTTGAAGAGCATGGGGCTGAGTGAAGATCCCTAGGGTACTCCGCAGTTGATTTCCGTGGGTTCAGAGAGGAAGGGAGGGAGTCGGATCCTCTGGGTTCTGCCGGAGAGGAAGGACTGGATCCAGTCGAGGGCGGCTCCTTGAATTCCTGTGTTGTGCAGTCTGGCTGCGAGAGTGCAATGTGAAACGGTGTCAAAGGCTGCAGAGAGGTCTAGAAGGATGAGGGCCGTGGTGTGCCCCTGGTCGAGTAGCATGCGGATGTCGTCGGTGGCGGCGAGGAGGGCGGTCTCGGTGCTGTGGTTGCTGCGGAATCCCGACTGGGAGGCATCCAGGATGAAGTTCTCTTCGATGAAGGTGGTCAGCTGGATGTTAACGAGTCTCTCTGTGACTTTGGCCGCAAAGGGGAGGAGAGAGATGGGCCGGTAGTTTTTCAGGTCCGTTGGGTCGGCTGATGGTTTCTTGAGGAGGGATTTTACTTCCGCCCGTTTCCAGTCATCTGGGCAGATGACGGATCTGAGGGAGGCATTGATGGTGCATCCTAGTTCGGGTGCGATGACGGTGGTGGCCCTGTGGAAGATGTGCGGTGGGCAGGGGTCCGTAGGGGCTCCAGAGTGGGTTTTCTTCATGGTAGCTGTGATGCATTCGACGGTCGCGGGATCCCAGGACGTGATGGTCGGCTTATCGGCGGCGGTGTGTAGGGGGGTGGTGCTCATCGTTGGTTCGCTGAAGTTGTCGTAGAGGGCCTTGATCTTCAGATGGAAGTAGGAGCTGAGCTTGTCGCAGAGTTCCTGGGAAGGTGTCACGACTGTGGCTTCGCAGGAGGGTTTTGCGAGCTGCTGAATGACGTTGAACAGTTCCTTGGTGTTGGTCGCGTTGGTCTGGACTTTGACTATGAAGGACCGTTTGGTGTCTCTTATGCGCTGGTGGTATTCCTTCAGGGCGCTCTTGTGGTCGTTCCGTGCTTCCGTAGTTTTCAGGTTTCGCCAGGTTTTCTCTAGGCGTCTGCAGGAGCATCTGGCTTCTTGAAGTTCGGTGGTGAACCAGGCGGCTTTCGGCGGGCGTTGCTTGGTGGGGTGGCGGAGGGGTGCGAGCTTGTTGGCGCAGCAGGCGATCCAGCGGTGGAATTCCTTGGCTCCGGAGTTGGTTGACACTGCTGAAATTTGTATTGACGCTCTGAAGCATGCAACAGTAGCCATGTTCACCATGGAGAAATCCCAAAAAGCTTCAAACATCTTGGATGACTTTAACAACAAGGTCTTTGAATGGCTGCGACCCAGAGGGCTTAACATTGAATTTGTTGCCACGGAAAATGTCATTAATATAGTTAAGGCCATGTCAGATGGTGGCTATTTCAAGGTCCTGTGTTTGGTGCACTGCATCAACATTATTGTATGGGACTTTCTCAAAAAGAAGACCGAATCAGCAACTTACGGTCAATCTGAGGAAGAATCTGCACTCATTTTCGCCATTCTTTTAAAGCCCGGAAGCAGTTGAGGATCATTCAGCGTGATACTAGAATGCCAGTTAAAGCCCTCATACAGGAGGTGTCAACATGTTGGAACTTGACTTATTACATGTTGCAATGTCTGTTTGAGCAGCAAAGACCAATCAATGAATATGTCATGCAAAGAGGGGATGCAACTGTGAAAGGTATGAAGGCAGGATCATTGAGAAGGACCAAAGGGACTTAGTCAAATGCCTGACAAAGATGCTGCTTCCTTTTGAGGTTTTTATATGGTAAGTCTGCAAGGAGCACAGTATGATAGGTCACGCTGTTCCATTGTTGCACATTCTACAGGAACAGCTAAAGGAGGTCTCTGAAATGTACACAGGTGTGGATGAAAAAAGATGTGCATGAGTTGGTGGAGAGCTTAATCCTTCACTTGGCTGTTAAAACAAGGCTGCAAAGAGACATTTGTCATCCTAACATTACATCTGCACCACAATTCTTGATCCACGGTACAAACAAATACTGGCCAGTTTTATTCCTTTTTCAGACAGGGATGTTTCAAAGTACAAGGAATGTATTGATGAGCAAGCCAGCAACCTAGAAAAAAAGACTGGGAATTAGAGGCCCACACCCGGTCAGAAGTTCTGGAGTGCAGCCTTCAACTTCCATAGAGCCTGAGGGGATTGCTGTTGACTCACAGCAGCCAAAACCAACAACAAGAACACCTGCAACAAGAACAGGAGCATCAACCCCAAAATCTTCATTTGATTGGTTTCTAAAGGCAGGGCTTAAGTCCTGTGCAGAGGCATAGGCAAAAGAGGTCGAGCAAGTTGGAGCACCAATGACTATTGAGGGGCCTATCTCCATGACCCAACAGAGGTTTATCTGGATCAAAACCCATCGGTGTATTGGTATGAAAAGAGGTGCCAAAGGTCAGTACTCAGCAGGCTGGCAATAAAGTATCTGGCTTGGATGGATCCATTGTGTCTGCTGAGCGTTTGTTCAGTGCAGCTGGTGCAGTTGTCACAGTGAAAAGGACCAGTCTCTCACCCCAAAATGTGGAGAGATTAACCATGATCAAAATGAATCAGCACTTTATACCACAGAATTATACCATACCTGATGTAGACAGGAGGAGGATGAGGGTGATTGGTCAGACTCAGGTCATGGTAGGGTGTTAGCTGACCAACTTCTGTGCAAACCTTCTGAGTTTGAGGACAAACTCCACTTCCCTGACTACTGAGTAGGCCTGGGCCAACATAAATCTTTCTATCGCCGACTGGTTATAGGTAGGGGAAAATTATATTATTTTGTTTGTATCTGTCTCACTAATTAATGCAGCCCCACTGTTTTAGACTCATGTATGGCTGGATTGGATTGGAGTTGGACCAGTACGCAGTGAAGAAGCTCCCCCCATTCCTTTCAAGGACATTGGAGAGACAATGCCTGCCTCCATCCTGTGCCTATCCTTTTTTTCATCCCCTAACAGGACTTTCCCAGAATATTTGATTTACAACACTCGCCAATGTGTGTTGCGAGAATCAAAGATGATCGGAAATGTACCACCATGCTTGAATTGAACAGAAAAATAATGCACCAGTGAGTGATATAAGAATGATTGTGAGTGTTGAGATGATTCATGTGGTGGCAGACAGTAAAGGTGGGTGTTCAACTATAATTTGTAAGCTTGATTGTGTTTTTGACGATTTACAATGTTGGTGGCCTAATGGGTGATAATTTTTTTCCTGAAGGTGGCGTTTTCCTTCCCGTTTGGCACTTACCAAGATTTGTTTGCCGGTTTGGCACTGCTTTGTTTTCTGGTTCACACTCCTCAAAGACCATACCAGTCCATTTAGCTAATAAACAGAAATCTACAAAATAAATTCTCAATGTTTCTCTTGTTGTTCATCAACAGCATTGCACTACAGGTCAATATCACATTATGCACGCGCTAGGCTAAATGCTATGATGATCATGACAGTTGCGAGTTTGATCAGCCCAATACATGCAGCCACTTGTGTATGATTACTGATTGTTGTAATTGCACTCATTTAATTGATCACACATGAGTCATAAAATGAAGGATCACAAAAGACTGTGCTCTTGCTCTGAGTCTTCTTAGTACACTCCTCATGAAGCTTACCTTCTTCCTTCTCCTTGACTCTACAAAAGCGTTTCTGTTTTACAATCCGCAGGCCTTCTCTTCTCCTGCACAAAAGGCAAAAGCACCATAACACTCATGCTTACCTTACCGGATCACTTCAGCCAGGCATCCAAGATTGGCAGACAATCCAAGAACAATGCAGATACACCACCCAATTTGGCAATACAGTATCATTTTTCTTTTTAAAGTAATTTTTTAGAACTGTGTTCCAAAATGTCTATTTACTATTTTTCGAACCTAGGTGACAGAACATTTAGATATATATTAATATAATAACTTGGGTCTCTGGGGCTGAAGGACTGTTTGCAATGCATATAACTTAACTGTGTCATGCTCATTCCTTCATTTCCTTCCACAACAGATTGATGATGGTTGGCTGCTCATCACCCAGATGAATATTGTCTTTCTGTAGTGTTTGTCTTTGTCACACCTTTCACCAAATTCCCTTTCTGATCCATTCATCAAACCCCTAACCCTCTTCCCCTAGGCTGTGTGATTTTTTGAGGTGTGACCTAATTTATACCATAAATTGATCACACATTTGGTGGGGTATGGTGGGATATTGGTGGTATGATATAATATATAGCCCACTAACTCAATGTTTTTATTTCAATTTAGTTGCCTGCGGTGAATAATATTTCTGAATAATCCTAGAGTTGGAGTTTATCTAGGTGGAAGTACGACCTCGCTTCTGTTCTGATTACTTCATGTTAGCCTGCTACTACTACCACCACCATAAGATGGCTTCTTTGGAAACCATGCAGACCTTGCTTCATTTGTTCAGGTAAGAGAACGATGGAGCATTGTTGTAGGCAATATAGGCAATGGCAACCCTCCCTAGAGGTCAATATAGTTGCAGACTGAAGAGACTAGGTGAGTAGTGGGACAAGGCCCAGGATACCGCATAACTAAATGTTATACACTAAGCAGATTTTAAAAACAGACTGCACTAAAATTCAGCAGTGCAAAGTAAAACCCACCAAAAAAGATTTGTGGAATAACTAAGAGAAACCCTGACAAGCCTCAGCTACAACTCCAGCACCCTCCACGACCTCAACCCCGGATGCAACAAAAACTGCCAGCTCTCAATGCCTACCAACACACATGGCCCTCTCTCCTGTGTACACCTCTGCCGCACCTTCACCCATCTCCGTGCCCCAGTAGCATCTCCCCGCCTACCAGACATCATTGCTCACAAACCACTCAACTGCATCCTCCTCAACTAACGTTCCCTACCCAAGCACGCCAGAGGAATCTTGGACCTCCTCAACAACTACTCGCCAGACGTCACCTTCCACACGAAAACCTGGACCAACGCCAAGTCTGCCCCTGACATTGCCACCGCCATTCCGACGGATACAAGATCTTGCACAAGGACCTCCCCATCCATTCAAGAGGCGGCATCACCATGGTTTACAAAAGCACCCTCCCGAAGACCACCAACCCGGATGACACAACGACCCTCATGAAGCACCTCCACTTCCAGATCCATACCAACCCCAAAACGACTCTCTGCAGAACCCTCATCTACAGGCCGCCCAGACCCAGTGCGCCATTTACCAACGCCATCACCGACCTCATCGCACCCCATGCACTCGCATCCATAGACTACATCCTACTCGAAGAACTAAACTTCCACCTGGACAACCACCATGACTCAAACACCATCTCCCTCCTAGAGAACCTCGCCAACATAGGACTGAAACAACTAGTCACCGCCCCCATGCATACAGCAGGACACACACTGGACCCCATCTTCACCAGAGGAAACAGCATCTCCTACAGTGACACCACAGAACTCCTCTGGACAGATCACCACTGCAACCTCTTCTCCTTCAAAAAACCCAACGTACACAAGCATGCCCATCGCCAACCCACAGAAGCTGGAACAAAATCACCGAAGACCAACTCACCTACGCCCTTGTCAGCACCCCACTACCGACTACGTCAGACGCAAACACCGCAGCATGCAACCTCCACCACTGGATCATGAACTGCACCGACACACTCGCCCCCCTCAAGAAAGCCCCAGGAAGACACATCAAGACAGCAAGCTGGTTCACCCCTACACTCCAAGAATCCAGACGCTCCTGCAGATGACTCAAAAAGACATGGAGGAACAACAAAACCCGAAAACATGTGCCGCCTAAAAAGCAGCCACCATTGCACACCACCAACTCATCAAATCCACAAGGAAGAAATCCCTCCAAGACAGAATCCTCACCAACGCACATAACACCAAAGAGCTTTTCTCCATCATTAAGGAATTCACCAAACCCTGCAGCAAAACAACGGATGTCCCACCCTCCCAAGACCTCTGCAACAGACTCAGCACCTTCTTTCACCATAAGATTAAGATGATCTATGACAACTTTGACAACCAAGACCACCTCACAGCTCCAGCTCCCCCATCATGCTCAAATAGATCCCGCTCGTGACAGAAAACACCTTGAAGACCATGAAAAGCATCCACTCTGAAGCACCCCCAGCCCCCTGCCCACACCAGATCTTCCACAGATGCGCCTCTGCCATCGTACCCGAACTATGTCGGAGGATCAACTGCTCCTTTGAGACTGCCACCTCCCCCGAAACATGCCAAAGTCAACCCACTCCTGAAGAAGCCCTCCGCAGACCCGACAGGCCCATCTCCCTGCTTCCATTTGCAGCCAAGGTCATCGAAAAGGTCATCAACACCAAGCTAGCAAACTTCATTGAAGCTCACAGCGTCCTGGATCTCCCAATCTGGATTCCGAAGCAACCACAGCAAAGAGACCACCCTACTCGCTGCCACTGACGACATCCACTCCCTCCTCGACCAGGGTGAAATGGCAGCCCTCATCCTCCTGGACCTCTCGGCTGCATTCAACACCATCTCCCACCGCATCCTAGCCACCAGACTCCATGACGCCGGCATCCACGACAAGGCCCTCGACTGGATACGCTCCTTACTTACCGGTAGAACTCTGCGGGTCAGACTTCCTCCCTACCTCTCATAACCGACAGAGACCAACTATGGAGAGCCCCAGGGCTCCTCCATCAGCTTCACCAACTTCAATGTCTACATGGCCACTCTCACAACCATCGTCAGGAACCACTGGCTCAACATTGTCTCTTAAACCGACGTCAACCAGCTGATCCTCTCCCCCACCAACGAACACAACATCACCAAACATAACTTCCAAGAAGGGATTAAAGCTATTGCCACCTGGATGAAAAACAGCTGCCTGAAACTCAACTCAGAAAAGACAGAAGTCTTCATCCTTAGCTCCACCCCCTCTGCATGGGACAACTCCTGGTAGCCCTCTGCCCTCCAAAACACCCCCATCCCGATGGACCATGCACGAAACCTCGGCATCATACTAGACTCATCGCTCACAATGAACCGCCAGATCAACACTGTATCCTCAACCTGCTTCAACATCCTCCACATGCTTCAAAAGACTTTCAGATGGATCCTAACCTAATCCAGAAAAACTGTCACGCATTCACTCATCAGCAGCAGACTGGACTACGGCAATGCTCTCCATGCAGAAATCAACAAGAAACTCCTTTGTAAACTCCAGACTGTCCAGAACGCCGCAGCCAGGCTGATCTTTGACATCCCCCGTAACACAGTCACATTACCCAACATCTCTGTGATCTCCACTGGCTTCCTGTCAAAAGAAGAATAACCTTCTTCAAACTCCTCACCCACGCATACAAGGCCCTTTACAATACCAGACCCGCATACCTGAACAGCCGCCTCTCCTTCTGCGCACCCAAAAGACACCTCTGATCAGCCCAGCTCTCTCTGGCCACCATCCCAGATATTAACAAGCCCAGAACAGGAGGAAAGTCTTTCTCCTATCTCACAGCCAAAGCATGGAACAATCTCCCCCTCCACCTCCGTCAATCTACCACATTGCCCCAGTTCAGGAAGGACCTCAAGACCTGGCTCTTTGGATGACCCCAGCACTCAACGGAACCGCCCTCCCCCCCACCCCCCAAGAGCCATGAGACTCTCACGGGTGAGTAATTGCACTTTACCAACCCTGATTGATTGAGTGAACATAAAATAAATAATTATTTCCCTTTTTAACAATATGAAATCTACCCCTTCCAGCCACAACTCACCCACCCCTCTCCCCAAACAAATCTCCCCTTCCTCAACCAATGTCCAAAATGTCCAACAAGAAAAAACTAAAGTCCAAACAAAAGTCCTGGTCCCAACTTACATCATTCCCAGCCTCTCCAGCCACAACAAGTCCCACCCACCAAAACAAATATTTTAAAAAAGGGGGTAAAGAAGAGCTCACTACTAGACTTGGTTGGCCAGAAGCTTCTTGAGGTGCCCCTCCATCTGTGCCTGCCTGGTTTTAATGCATGCCATCCTCAGCAAGACAGGGCATTGGAAAGTACGGTCTGGCATTGGGGAGGGCAGCAGTGGTGGTACGACTGGCAGCTGCCAGCGGACTGCAGCACCGCTGTTGTTGTTGAGAGGCTGGAGGCGCTGGTGGCTGGTTGGAGCCCGAGGTAGCTGCCTCCTCTTCCTCCTCCTGTGCCATCAGACACTGGTACTCTGCATGTATGGCCTCTACCCTCTGCTGCCATAGCCGGGCTGCTATATCCTTCCAAGACGCACTAGCAGGAGTATCTATATCAAGGAAGAAAAAAGACAAATTCTAAACAATGCTCTGTGCAAAATACTTGTTTAAAATGATGTAATGACACAGTAGCAGCACATTGCTGGTCCCCTAGGGCCATTCGATTTTTATGTGATTAGAGTCACAGTCATAACCCATACATGGGGCATAAAACTAAAGGCAAATGGCAAAAACATTAACTGTCTGAGAGGAATTAAGGCAGAATAAACAGCGCACCAGTTTAAAGGATTTCCTACTAAAAACTAAACAGACAATTTATGTGGAAAAATAAATGACCTCTCATTAATGAGAAAGTCATTATGCACTATGGAGTACAAGTATTCTCTCTCTTGTGCAAAATTAATGGAATCATGCTAACTGGCGCCCTATTCGTACTCGTTTGTCATACTTTGCTACTCTCTGCAGTCTGCAGCTGAGGTATCTGCAATGGACAATTATCTTATTCCAATGGCAGTGCTCTTCTCCAAAATGCCTTTCAATTGTACAAAGACTACAAGGCATATGAATGATAATGAATGATACACAGCACATATAAAATCATTCGGACATCCTCTCTGTCAGAAGTAGACGGTGGGAAATGCGATGCCCTGCAGTACATGGAAAGGATTGAGGAACTGGATATAGATTGTATTTGGCACGTTCTTCAGAGACTATCCCATCAGCAAAATTCAAGGCATTACTCTATCCCACTTTACTTCCTGACCTCACCCTCCACCACAGTTTATAATTATTTTTCCAACAAATACATTTGCTTGGCAGTAAGCAAAGGAAACTTAACTTACTCTACTGCTGGGTAAGTTAGAGGGATTATGCTGGGTAAGTAGACGTTTTACCACAGAATAGCATGGTTGTCACTGATCATCATCATGTGCCTAAACTTTGGCTAGTGAGTGAGTCACTGTGATTGACAAAAGATTGAAAGGGAAAAATTTGAACAGGCATAAATCCGTAATGGAAGCCATGATGAAATATATCACTTGGCCAGAAAAATGTGGCGCATGTCAAGAATGGATTTTTTGGGAAGACTGCAACAGAACGTAGGAAAGAAAGAAAGGGTGAAGTACTAGAAAGTGACTGAGTGGGTTCTGTGAGGGAAGGTAAACAACACACCTTGTTTTCACATTGCCATGCATTGAAAACTTTGTAAATGCCACATTAACTGAAGCAGATGCACATTGCACAACCAACACTGCAGTGCCGAATTGAACCATGCAGCAGTTAGGTCATCATGGGTAGCACTGGAGAAATGCCATTGGTAGGGAGGAGGTGATGATTGATGATGGGTGGGATACATAATATCTGCCTCGCTTAAAAAATACTGTGAGTCAAGGGATTAGACAGAAAAACCACCCTAACCCTTTGAATCAAAGCTTTGATAAAACCATTCCAAGCAAGTGAATTAGGTGAGCATACCCTTTTCCAGAAGCTCTCCCTTGTCTTATCATCCAAGCAAATATCCATTCATCATTTCCTTGTTCTAGTATTCTTCACCCTTGGCTTCGATACACACTATTTAAGCTTTACATTCTCTTATCCAGATTTTCACCACTGAAAACATCCATCCATATATATCCATCCATCCAAACACAGCTATCAACGAACCTTTCACCAACATCCATTTACCTACCCACGCATCCTTTCACCCATCCTGCTTTAACCCACCCAAACATTCCTTTCACCCACCCAGGCAGGCATCCTTTCACCCATATACCCTTTCACCCACCCAGGCAGGCATTCTTTCACCCATATACCCTTTCATCCATCCTTCACATACCTATGCATCCTATCATCACCCACCTATATGCATCCTTTCACCCGCGTATCCTTTCACTCATATTACATTTCACACATCCTTTCTCCTTTCTCCTTCCATCCTTTTTCTCTTTTCCATCAACCCATCATTATTAAAGTTCATTATGAACCTTTGTATGCTGAGTTGCAGATAAAAGAGGTCATTAACTACTAAACCCCCACCCTATCTGCTAAACCAGGGTGTTCACAAGTTAACACCCTTGCAGTGAGTATATTACTAATTGTCAATGAGCAAGCAATGTGAGTTACCAGTACCCATGCCTGCCGCTGCTGGGACTCCTCCTTTGGAGACCATCGCTGCCGCATCCACTCCGGCAGCGCCCTTGCTGCTGGCCCCGGCACTGGTGGTCTGTGCGGCTAGTAAAAATATTTCATATTTTAGATGCCAGATACGCCTCCCCCTATTATTATTTTATTAAGAAAATGCAACCAAAATATATCACTGCAGTTCAGTTGCAGTATCTTCTTTCAAAATATCACGTTGGGCATTTTGTTGATTGGCAATATATGAAAGCCAGGTAGTCAAGCCAACCAAAAACCTTTTGTAATGGAGGGGCAGAGCTATGATGAATCTGCGTCATTGAAGCGCAATTAAGGGGTGGAATAAATGGTCAATGAAGGGCATATGGTCTTGGTTGGCAAATGCAATGGGGCCGTCCTCATACTTCCAGCCATGCTGCACTGTCATCAACTGCTGGTATACTATAACATTACAACATTGGGGCTCCATCATGGCCATGGCCACTTCTTCGGTTTACTGTTTGAGCATGAGCAAGTAAAAGAAAGCCTTCTCAAAAAACATACATAGAATACCCTACTTAGGCAAGCAATCTTCACAGTAGAGTAACTGACCTAAACTGGGTACTCTGAGTCTTACAGTACCAGTCCACAACAGAGAAGGAAAATTACTGACAAAGCAGAAGAAAGGAAGCAACAGACAGACTAGTACAGACAGTTGGAAGTCAAGTACAGAAACTAAGTAAATAGGATAATGAAGGGATAAGAAGAATTTTGCAAACATTAGATAGAACGAAGAGGAGTTGGAAAAAAATAGGAGACAGGCACAGTAAAAAAAATAAAAAGGAAAAATATTCTAAATGTGGAGTGGTAAAAGTTAGGGAAAATAATAATAATAATACTAACAGGAGGACTTACTGGGGCAGTAGATCCATCTGCTGCGGCACTTGTAAAGGCACCCCCAGCTCCCTCACCCGTCTCTGTAGTTCCAGCCCTCTTTTTGCCCCTGGATGCTGATGTAAGAAATAAATAAAATAAAATAAAAAAGACTAGTGGTACAATTAATAATCTCCCCAAAAATATTTTGACAGGCAAAGGCAAATGCAGTAACACTGAACTTTTCTAAATCAGACTGCCTATAGTACTAGTATCTATCATGGACCTATTCCTAATTTCCTAAATCTAACACTATTCCAAATTTCCTAAACTACGTTTTGGAACTTTTAATAAATTGCAACGAATAATCTTTAATTCTCCTCTCATGCTCAATCTCTCAACCCTCTTTGCGGGCAATTCAGTCTGCATTTTTTTCAATGCATAGATGCATGCATTGCATACTACACATCACTGGTAGATTGCTTGGGACTGTACAAGCTACAAAAGAAATGTGCAGAGAAGTGGGAGGATGCTAACTCACTAATACTATTACCTACCACTATCTTATTGACAAGACAGAGGAGTCTCTGCATGACTTGTTTAATAATCAGCCCAAGAGAGTGCCAGCGAGTAGGATTAGGTAGCGCTGAGCACCAGTCTAGATGATAATTACATATTATTTGTAGCATAAACTTAAATTACCTCCGAGTGAGCGGCATACTTGCTATTTGGAAAAAAATATTAGCATAGAACACAACAAATAAAGAATTATTTCTCACCGAGCCCCGCAATCTCAATGACAAGCAGGTCGAGCAGGTCCTGTTCCCTGTCAAGTATATTGGCCCACCGGTGCATCAGCTGTTGTTGGGTACTCCGGATCCCAGAGCTGCGTCGCACAGCCCGGCCCACCCTTTACAACCCTGCCTATGGTCCCAGAGGCCATACCCACTGCCATGCCTGCCACCTCCTACCAGGGTGTAGGGGAAGTGGAGCTGCACATAAAAAAACTAGCGTTGCTACCACAACGTCTGAAAAATGGCATTGGGCTGCACTTCTTTGCGATGCTGCCGACCGCATGGTAGCTAGCTGGTGCTGCGGGTGGTTTGGGGTGGCCTAACACTGCTGCTCTCCTGCTTTGCCATGGTGCTGGGTGGAGAAAAGATGAGAAACAGGAAAAGAAAGGAAGGAAAAAAAGAGGAAGTATAGTGAAAAATGAAAAAAATACAAAAGTCACAAAAAAGCAATAAAAAATTACAAAAATCGTAAAATACATAAACACAAAAAAATACACTAATATCCTAAATAAAAATGAGGGGTAGATAAGTTTGATAGAAGGAAGATTAAAGAGAGATTGAAAACAAAGCAAAACAAGATGGCCGTGCCCATGTGAACCATGTGGTGCCGTACGTGCGCAATTTCCGGAGCGAGAACGCACTTCACGTGGAAGAAAATGAAATACATCATGTGGACGGGTGTGGCAAATAGCTACGCCTGTTCACGGAACTCCGCATAGTGCGAAGGAGTTTTTGGGCACTTCACAGAGTTCCGCGTAGCAAAACTCTGCAAACTCTGCCCATGCTTACTTAAAAGCCCATAGAGTAAAGTGGACGAACTTTAAAATTCAGGGCATGTACTGGCAGGGAGAAACATTCAAAGTTGTTTTTCACTGTAGCACGGCTGGCTCTCCCTTAGGTTAAAACTGATTTAAACCATTACTTTCAATAAGTGCTAAATTCAGTTTGGGAATAGCTGGATAATTGGATCAATGGCTCAGTTTAATAATAATTTAAATCTAACGTAATGATCAAGCCTGATTTTGTATTACTATTTTGGAAATTACACTTTTAGAGAGTTGTCATTTTCCTGTCTAAAACAAAAACAGGCTTTCCTGTCAGTGCCTGACCCCCTGACCCTTGATGGTGCCACTGTGTTGAGATATGTATTGCTCCCAGACAGTGGACAAACGGGTGTGGGAAAGGTGACTCAGGATGGCCTGAGGTTCTGTGCCTAGGCCCTTCCTGAGCTTCAAAAGATGCCCACATTGTTACTGGGAGGTGACGCTCATACCTAGGCCTGCCTCCCTTTTGTCTCTCTAATCAGGCTGGCACCAAACCCAGTGGGAAGCAAGGAGCAGTCCAGAACTGAAATGGCTTCACCCACAGATTAGCACTGGGCATAAAAGTGAACCCCAGAGATCTCTCCTTCAAACACTCAGGGACATGTGAGGAATCGCTCACCAACATCATCTGATCACAAGACATCACCTTCATCTCCTACGCCAATGACTCCCACCTCATCCTCTCCCTGCTGAACAAGACAACCAACTTTACCAGCTGCATGGCCATGGTAGCAGTCTCTCCGCTCCTTCCAACACATTTCACATGAAGAATGTATGCACCTGGTCAAAACAAGCAGGCCTGCCGGTAGCCCTTCTGACCAGTATCCACAGCAAACCTTCAAGACAATTCTTTTAACAACCTCTGCTGCCATTCCAGTAAGAAGAATCATCAGCAACTCCTTAACTACTGGAATATTTCCTGAAGAACTCAAAAAGTCATACATACGCCCATTCTTGAAGAAAACAAACTTGGACCCGCTGAACCCTGAAAACTACAGAACAATTACAAATGGACCTTTCCTGGGCAAACTGATAGAAAGAGCAGCATTCGCCCAGATGTCCCTATTCATTGAAGATAATGCCATACTTTTAAACTTTTTAAACAGGATTCCATCCAGGAAGAGGCACAGAATCTGCCCTCCTTGCCATCTGGGATGAACTGAAGAACACAGTTGACCACAAGGGGGTTGCTGCACTATTTCTCTTGGACCTCTCAGCTGCCTTTGATACGGTTGACCATGATGCTCTGATACAACGACTCTATGAAGCCGGCATAGAGGGGACTGCTCCAGACTGGATCGCATCCTACCTTCGCAACAGAACTAATGTCATCCATACCCCATCTTTCTCATCCAACCCGTGCTCCACAAAAGCAGGAGTCCCTCAAGGCTCTGTCATCTCGCCCAAGCTTTTCAACATCTACATGATGTTATTTTCGGCACTGATCAATCAATTTCACTTCACCTGCAATAACAATGCAGATGACATGCAAATACTCCTTCAACTGGAATGCCCCAAAGACATTGGAAACTCACCAATTTTCAGTTATCTCAGAACCGTGGATCAATGGATGATATGGAGCCATCTCAAATTGAATGCTTCCAAAACAGAAATACTCTTGTGTGGTGAATGGAAACATTATGACCCACTTGACGCATGGCCTGATGATCTGGGAACACTGCCTAAAGTATCGAAGGAGGTAAGAAACCTCAGAATGACCATGGACTCCAAGCTATTGATGAATGCCTAAGTGGACAAACTAGCAAGATCAAGCTTTGTTACTATAAAAACTCTGCGTCGAACATTCCCCTATTTGGGATTTCCACACAAGGTCCAGGCTACCAACTCCCTTGTTTTGTCCAAACTCGATGACGCCAATAGCCTCTACCATGGATCACCTTTAACGACCATGAAAAGACTACAATGGATTCAGAACTCGGCTGCCAGACTACTCTTACATATAAAACCGCAAGACCACATCTCCCCTGCCTTGAAAGCCTTGCATTGGTTACCGGTTGCCAGAAGATCCACGTTCAAGTTGCTTTGTATCACCCACAAAGCGATACATGGAACAGGACCGCTCTTCATCAGGGATAAAATCACCAAACAAATTCAACAAAGGAACCACAGCTCTAGAGTGGCACCTCACCTCAATATCCCAGGATACAAGAAAAAAAAAACATGGGTGGCACATCCTTCTCTGTTCAAGCAGCCAAACTTTGGAACTCTTTACCTCCCAACATAAGATCCATGGATAACCAGCTTATCTCCAGAAAGCTACTCAAGAATTGACTCTTCCCCACATAAGCACCATTCGCAAGCAGGAATATACAGCATGTCCATCTGTATATGGGCATTTGTTTGCACTACGGATATGTACCTAAATATGTGAGTTGCTTTGTGTGTGTGGACGTGTAGAATAATGATGCTTTCTTTTTTTAATTTAAAAGGACAAATATAGATATTTATTAGTTCTGATAAATAAATGTGCATATTGCTGGTGGTTGCCTTAGTCCATGTTTTTGGCATGTATATGGGTGACTGCATAGATAAGTGGGTCCTTTATCGTGGCTATTTGTCTGCAATTGCTTGACTATCGAATTACACATATATAGAGATTGATAAAGCCTGCTGCGCAGGCGAAACGCGTCTCTCTTTCAATGTGGGGTCGTGGGAGACCTGACCTTTAATAAAAAAGCCTTATACCTACATATCTGATGTACGTGCCTCTTCTTCTCAGGAGCAGGATTGTCTTTTTGGATATATATATATATATATATATATATATATATATATATTACCTACTGGCGGTTGCCAGTAGGTAGTTATAGATAGGACCTCGTTTCTATTCAAATAGCGTTTTTTCTTTTGCCAATATCTTTGGCGCCGTTTGACGAATCTTCGCGAAATTTTCAAAACTAATGGCCCGCTCAGGTCAGCTCCTGTCTTGAAAGTTTCGGGGTGATTCGTCAAGCGGGGGCCGAGAAAAAAGGGGGGTCCCAAAACACGTTTTTCCCATGTTAATTTCCATAGGAAAAATTGGAACAGGCTACAGCCCGAACTGCTGAACGGAATTACACCAAATTTGGCAAAAATGTAGCCCTTGTATCAGAAAGAGACCTTTTTTTAAAATGGTGTAAATCCGTTCAGTAGTTCCTGAGAAATTAAAAAAAGAAAAAATATCGATATCTGAGCACCGAGGAGGGTTTGCGAACCCTCCCGGGCACGAGCTTCACTCTGATTGGCTGCCAACACTCCAAACCAGGATGTGTTGTCAGCCATCTTGTGACTCGGTAACCGAGTCACAAGAAAAGAGTAAAAACAAAGGTGAAAAACAAGAAAAGGGGGCGGGGTAGAAACACATCGACCCCCAGGCCTGCTCAGGGGGTCCCACAAGGACACCCAGGGCCCAAAAAAGCATTTTTTTTAAACGGCAGGACTCGCGCTGGGTGCGCGAATACTGCCGAAAATGAAAAGAAAATGAATCGCGGGCTCCCGCGCTTCATTTTAATGAGGCCCCCGGGTGGGCCAGGTCCCAGGGGCAATGCCAAAATGAAATTGCGGGGGCCCGTGGGGCCCCCGCAGCCCCGGGGACCGCCACCTCCCGGGGGCTATGCTAATTAAGTGCGGGGGCAGGCGGCCCCCCGCAGCCCCAAGGACCGCCACCTCCCTGGGGCTTGTTTTGAAGTGAATGCGTGGGGGGGTCCCAAACCCCCCACGCTGCCCCGGGGACGGCCAACTCCCCGGGGCTTTTTTAATTGTTTGCGGGGGCATGTGGCCCCCCCTGGAGCCCCGGGGACCGCCACCTCCCCGGGGCTCTGTTTCATTTTTTTTTTTTAAAAAGAAGTGTGGGGGGGCAAGAGCCCCCCCACATGCCCCGGGGCCCAACACCTCCCCGGGGCACTCTTTATACAAATGCGGGGGTCCGTTACGGACCCCCGGGCCCCAGGGACCACCACTTCCCCAGAGCTTTGAAATGGAGGAGCCCTCGATGGCCCTGGGGACCGCCACCCCCCAGGGCCGGCTCCTGCAGTGTCCCGGGGTGCCCACCCCCGGGATACTGCTGTTTGCTATGGCAGGGCGGGAGCCGTGCGGCTCCCGCCCTGCCATAGCATACTCTGCTTTGTTTCATTGAAGCAAAGCAGATTGCTTTTGGGCAAGGGGAGCTGAATCTCAGCAGCTCCCCTTGCTCAAAAGCAATGCCGGCTCCCGCAGGAGGCGGGGAGCCGGCGGGACCGTGGGGGCATTGGGGCTCCCCCCACGGTCCCCAAGAGAGAGGCCAGTCCCCGGGGGATGGGGTCCCCGGTGCCAGAAGTAGCCTGGGAGGGGGGCCACATGGCCCCCCTCCCTCAATAAAAAAATTAGATAAAGAAAAAAAAAAGAGGCACAGCCCCGGGGGATGGGGTCCCCGGGGCCAATAGAGGCCTCAGGAGGGGGGCCACGCAGTCCCCCTCCTTAAAAAATATGTTTAAAAAAAAAAAAAATATGTGGCCATGCCCCGGAGGATGGGGTCCCCGGGGCCTAAATTGGCCTCGGGAAGGGGGCCACGGGCCCCGTCACATTTTTTTTTTTTTTTTTAAAAAGGGGTCAGGCCCTGGGGGATGGGGTCCCCAGGGCCCCAAAAATACGAAAAGAAGGGGGGCCACACAGCCCCCCTTGTAAAAAATTAATTTAAAAAAAAGCCGGCATCTAGCCAGAGGCTACGCCCCCTTTCTCCACCACACTGCAAACTTGCCCCCTGGCGCGTTGTTAGTTGGGGAATTAATTCCCCTTGAATACTGAGGGTCCCTGAGGGCCAACTAGCCCACCAGGTACCTCCAGTTTGCGCCACAAAGCTGCGTTGCAGAGAGGTGGTCGGAGGCCACGCCCCTTTTACACCACTCTGCAACGCAGCTCTGTGGCGCTTACTGGAGGTACCTGGTGGGCTAGTTGGCCCCAGGGACCCTTAATATTCAATGGGACTTAATCCCCCAACTTTGAACGGGCCAGGAGGCGCGTTTGCAGAGTGGTGGAGAAAGGGGGCGTGGCCTGTGTCCACCTCTCTGCAATCGAGCTCTGTGGCGGGTTCTATGTTGGGGAATTTAGTCCCCTTGAATACTGAGGGTCCCTGGGGACTAACTAGCCCACCAGGTACCTCCAGTAAGCGCCACAGAGTTGTGTTGCAGAGAGGTGGTCCGAGGCCACGCCCCCTTTTTACACCACTCTGCAAACGCGGCTTTTGGTGCACTGCTGGTGGGGTGATGAGGTCCTCTTGTGTCCTGAGGACCTCAGGACACAAGTGGAATTCATCCCCCGAGCAGCAGTGTGCCAAGAGGTGCATTTGCAGAGTGGTGTAAAAAGGGGGCATGGCCTCGGACCATCTCTCTGCAATCCAGCTGTGTGGCACTTACTAGAGGGACCTGGTGGGCAAGTTGGCCCCCAGGGACCCTCTGTATTGAAGGGGACTTAATCCCCCAACTTAGAACGCGCCAGGGGGCGCGTTTGCAGAGTGGTGGAGAAAGGGGCGTGGCCTAGTACGAGAAGTTAGCAATCTTGCTTTGTGGGACTTACTGGAGGTAATAGGAGGGGTAGTTGGCTGCCAAGGTTGACGTTGGGGGCTAACTACCCCTCGTGTTACCTCTAGTAAATCCCACACAGTGGGATTGTAAAAGGTGTTTGGAGGCCACGCTCACCTTTCTCCACCAGTCTGCAAATGTGACTGCTATGTTATAGTTACAAATTAGCATTAAAAAAACCTTTGAAATTCACTGAAAAAACCACAGGTTTCAGGGACGTTATAGTTAGAAATTAGCATTTCAAAAACCTTTGAAATTCACTGAAAAAACCACAGGTTTCAGGGACGTTATAGTTAGTTGGACATTTCACTCGTACAAAACCAGAGAAATTCCGCCGTTATAGTTAATTCAGCTAACTATAACTTGCGCCCCTGCAATGCACTGCTGATGACGTTACATATTACATCATTCATGACATGGTCAGTGACATCACTGATGACATCACTGATGACATCTCAAATGACATCACTGATGACATCATCCAGTGACTGTGTGTTTCTATAAAGTTTAAATATGTTTTATGTATATGCCAAGGTGTATTGAAGAATGAGTGGGTGTATAAGTGTCTGGATGGAGGATTTAGTTGGTGCGTGACTGACTGTATAAGTGAGTGATTAAATGTGTCTTAGTGAATGCATGGGTTAGTGACTAAACTGTGTGAATGTGTGTATCAGTCTGCCTGTTGTTGTGTAAGCTGCTGCATGGGTTGGTGAGTAGCTACATGAGTGTCTATATGGGTTATTGATTGGTTGCCTGAGTATTTGTATAGGTGCCTCAGTGACTGTGTGGGTGGGTGCGAGGTGTGTGACTGTGCATAGATGTGTGAGTGGTTGTTTCAATGGGTGTATGGGTTCAAGAGTGCATGTGGAAACAGCTGTATGGGTGGGTGAGTGTGTGTATGGGTGTGTTGGTGAGTGAATAGATGTCTCAGTGGTACATGTCCAAGTAACTACATATGTAAAAGGCAGTGTATGCGAGAGTTGGAGTATATAAATGACTATACATGAGAGTCAGTGAATGTGAGAGTTGCTGTATGGATGAGTGTGTACTTGTATCAGTGATTGTATAAGAGAGTAAGTATGCGTTAGTATCTGTATGAATAAGTGAGGTGGTGTGTGTATAACTGTATAGGTGAGTAAATGGAAGTGTGATTGATTCTTTGCATGACTGACTAGGTGTGTGTCAGGTTCCTCTTCATGTAAAGAGGAGACTCCTCAGAATCCAGGTGCAGCAATAAAAGAGTCCACCTCCTGACATCCCCAACTCTGGATATGAACACAGAGTATTAGAGCGATCAGGCGAGGGAAAGGATAGGGAAGGGACAGCAGGAAAAGGAACCTGTAACAACAAAGAACAAGAGCATAAAACAAGAGGCAGTAATAACTCTACTCTCATATGTTCTCGCTAGGTTCGCTTTATACCTTGTGTTATGGACAGTCGTTCAGTAATCCCTAGGTAACTGATGGTCTCCCATAAATCCGGTATACCTCTATAACACAGAAAAAACATACATGAAGGTACTCTCAGGTTATCCCTATTCATTCCAGAAGACAATGCAACAATCACTTCACATACATACCAGCATCAGTAACGTCGGTATATGGAAGAGAGAACACTTGTAAATGAACTACACCGGATAGAGTAGTTTACCATTAATGTACATGGACCTAGTAATGTCCTGGATACTTCTCCAGAAGTAATTCAAGCCCACAATGTCCCACAAGGTTGAGAGTCAAAAGAAAAGCCAAGAGCAACAATCCAGACACGGTAATGTGTGGTAGCTAACCACTGCATTCCGCTCTGGTACTGAATACTTGTCCTCCGCTGTATGGAATTTAAAGAAAGCCAAGAAAACAAAAGTACAACCCCAACAATGGTAATGCGTGGTAGATCCACCACTGCTTTGCGCTTGGTTTTTGCTGATTCCAAATTCAAGTTAATTTCCAGCTAGTCACTCCGGTGACCTGCAAGACGGTAATGCGTGGTTAGAATCGCCACCGCATTCCGCTCTAAGAACAAGGTCAAAAAAAGCTCCGGAGACCTCCGAGCTTAAAAGTAAACAAATGCAGAAACGGGCTTGCTCACGGGGAAGCCTCTCCGTGACAAGCCAGAGAACTCACTGTGTCCAAAGAAAGACGAACGACGACAAATCACGAGCCGACTCCTCCGCCCTCACTGTCCAGCCGCACACGTCTGTGTAACCTCACAAGGCGCCAGCTCTCCAACGATACATGCCGTCCTGCCGCTTCGAACCAGCGGTAAAGAATCTACGGAACTCTCCCTCAGCCGAGAGAGAGAAACAGGATACAGAATTACGCACCCCGGCCGGTATACGTCCCTCCTGTATGTAGCCCCTCCTACGCTGGGCATCATGGGACTTGTAGTCTTTTAGCTCAATAAGGTAGGCGCAGAACGATCAATTCCTGACAGTAGGCCTTCCTTCCGGGCGCCTCCTAGGACCAGGCCGGTCAGGAAACCTCCTATGGAAGGAGCGGACAGCAACGGGAGCATGCACATTATGCCAAGGCTCCCAAGTGTCATCCTCTGCCGAATAACCCTTCCATGAGATGAGATACCACAGAACACCCTTTCTCCACTTCGAGTCACGAATACACCGAACCACGTATTCAAGTCCCCCATCACAGGACACAGGAGGAGGCGCACGTCTTCGTGCCGCCGCAGCAGGCTTCAGGAAACTGCAGTGAAAGACAGGGTGGATACGAAGGCTGCCCGGCAACTTCAGCTTGTAAGCCACTGGATTGATCTTCTTGATCACAGTATAGGGGCCAATGTACCTAGGGTGGAACACACTGCGTAATTTAAACCAAATGTTTTTTGTGGACAACCATACCCGATCACCCACTTGATATATCGGACCTGCTTGTCTGTGGAGATCCTCCCATTTCTTATAGACCTTCTTTGCCTGTGTCAAATGTTGCCGAACCTTCTGATGCATTGATCGGAAGGTCTTTACATGTTCCTGTACTGAGGGTTGGTCTGCGATGTCATCCGGAAGACTGACGGGTAGGATTTTTGCATCGAAACCAAAGGTTGCATGGAACGGGGATACCCCCACCGAACAATGCCAAGCGTTATTGTAAGCCAATTCGGCCATCCACAAGAGAGACACCCATGAGTCCTGCGCCTCCCTAGCATAACACCGGAGATACTTCTTCAAAGTCTGGTTAAGTCTCTCTGTTTGTCCATCGGTCTGCGGATGGAAACTGGTAGAGAGCGAAGACTCAATATGCAAGGCCTTGCACCACATTTTCCAGAACCGGGCTATGAATTGGGGCCCTCTGTCAGAAATAATGGCTTCCGGCAAACCATGTATTCTGATGACATTGTTCAGTAGTAGTTGCGCAGTTTGTCCCGGCGTAGGCAGGTTTTTACAAGGAATAAAATGCCCCTACTTCGTGAGGCTGTCGATTACCACCAGAATAGCTGAGAATCCCTGTTCAAGGGGTAACCCCGTTATGAAATCCAGACTGAATGTTTGCCAAGGTCTTTGAGGGGTAGGTAATGGCATAAGTAACCCTTGTTTCCTGGTGTTAGCGCTCTTGGCCCTGGCACACTCCTCACATTCGGCCACCCAAGTGGAAATGTCATTGTTGATAGTTTCCCACCAAAAATGCCTTTGCACTAGCCGAATTGTTTTGAGCTTTCCAGGATGTCCGTCCAATGGAGATACATGACACCAAGCAAAAGCCTTCTTTTGCAATTCAAGCGTGGGCAAATATAGCTTGCTTTGATAGAAAGGCAGTCCTTGTTTCACTGTGCGATTGGATTCTTGTCCCGCCCATTTCTCCCACACAGTCTTTTCCTTGTAACTCCTCACCTCCTCTAAGAAGTTTTCTACTTTCACCACACATAGCACTCTTGAGGGTTCAATTATTGCTTTGGACTCTTTTTCTTTATGGGCTTCCACTGATTCCAGTCTGGACAATGAGTCTGCCTTACAGTTGTCTGTTCCAGGCCTAAAGGTAACTAAAAAGTCATATTCTGCAAAAAACAGCATCCATCTCATTTGTCGTTGAGAAAGATGTCGAGCAGTTCTCATGTACTGTAAATTTCTATGGTCTGAATAAACGGTAATGGGATGGCGAGCCCCCCATAAATACTGTCTCCATTCCTGGAAAGCCTTCTTAATCGCCAGCAGTTCTTTTTCGGCGATGGTATATTTCTTCTCCGCTGGGTTCAGTTTTTTAGACAGATAGGCTACTGGATGAAGTTGTCCGGACACCGGATCTCTTTGTGAGAGGATGGCCCCGATAGCCTCATCTGAGGCATCCGCTTCTACCACAAACGGATCCTCCAATTTAGGATGTGCGAGAACAGGTGCCGTAGTGAATGCTTGTTTCAGAAAGGTGAACGCTTCCTCTGCCTCCTGGGACCAATGGAAAGGAACCCCTTTTCGGAGTAGCCGTGAGATAGGGACTGCCACCTGAGAGAAATGCATGATGAATCTGCGATAGTAGTTCGCAAATCCCAGAAAACATTGTACATCTCTCATGTTTTTGGGGGTTGGCCAATCCAGTACTGCTTGTACTTTCTGCTCTGCCATGTGCAACCCTTCCGGACAAAGCATCACTCCTAGAAACTCAACCTCACAGACACTGGACTCACACTTGCTCAATTTACAGTATAAGTGGTGTTCTCTCAATCTTTCTAACACCACGATGACTTGTTCCCTGTGTACCTGTCTGGAGCTGGAGTAGATCAGGATGTCATCGATGTAGACCACTACAAAGTGGTCTACATACTCTTTAAGGACATCATTGAGGAAATACTGCAATGCCGCTGGAGCATTGCAAAGGCCAAACGGCATTACAGTATACTCATACAGTCCGTATCGTGTCTTAAAGGCGGTTTTCCACTCATCCCCCACCCTGATACGCACCAGGTGGTAGGCCCCTCTCAAATCCAGTCTGGTATAGATTTTGGCCTCCCTCACCTGATCCAGCAAAACCGAGATAAGTGGTAAAGGGTATCGATTGCGAACAGTGTTTTTGTTCAGCATTCGGTAGTCTATACAGGCCCTCAAATCGCCATTTGCTTTAGCTAGCAGGGGAGATGCTGCCGGGGAACGGGAAGGCCTAATAAACCCAATCTACAGATAATGGTCTAGATATTCCCTCAGGTGTTTCGTTTCTGGCACGGACAAGGCATACACTCTACAAGCAGGGACATTGGCTCCTTCCACCAAATCAATGCGGCAATCATACTCCCTATGGGGCGGGAGTTGGTTGGCCTGGGTCTCGCTAAATACGTCTGAAAAGTTCTCATATTCCAGAGGTAGGGACATCACCTTCTCCGCTGCAGTAGCCACAACAAACGGATACGTTAACGCCGCCGCCTGAGAAGGTATGTTCTGTATACAATGGCCCTGACAAACATCTGACGTAAACCCAACGGTCTTTTTCCTCCAATCAATGGTGGGATTGGGATGACTTAACCACGGCATCCCTAGAATCACCTCATACTGTGGAGCCTCAATAATGTTTAACATCAATTCCTCCACATGATTCCCATTAACAGTTGCCATGGATAGGAGAACAGCCTCTGTACGCTCAGTAAGGAGACCAAATTTCAGAGGCTGGCCGTCCACTGCCAAGACTTCCTCCGGGTTTTCCCTAGGCACTCTCAGTAGGGCCAAACGTGTTACCAAACCACTGTCTATAAAATTCCCAGTGGCACCTGAGTCCAACATTACTAACAGCTGATGGAACCTGTGAGCACACTCCAAACACATAGGAAGCACAATATGGGATTCAGTGTCTTGTACGGCAACAGTGGATAAGGAAGGAAGTTTCCATTCCTTACCTGCTTTCCCTTCTATCCCTAACTCACCAAGGGTCCCCCTCTCGGGTCGGGAAAGGGACACAGCCACCTTCTTATTTTGTGACCAAGGGCCAAAAGTTTTAGGTTTAGAAGGGCAACTCCTCACATAGTGCCCCTTTCTCCCACAGTACATACACAATCCTTGTACTCTCCTACTATCCCTCTCTTCTCGGGTCAAAGGGGCTCTTATGGCGCCTATCTCCATAGGTTCAGCCCCAGCCTCGGTACTGGACGTTGCCCTGCTAGGGAGCCTGTCTGATCGATAATACCCTCTGTCTGATTTCTTCCTATCCCCACCTCTCTCCGATAGTCGACTATCCAGCCGTAGCATCAAATTGATCATATCGGTACAATTGGTAGGTTGGGGGTCGATTTGGGCTAATACATCTTTCATATCATCCCTTAATCCTTGATAAAAAAGAGACATTCTTTTATCCTCGGGCCAGGCCGTTTCTGCCACCAACCGGTTAAACTTGGTGAGATAGGTTATCAGATCGTTCCTTCCTTGTTTCAGCTCTAACAGTTCACGGTCAGCACTAAATGTCGTCGCCCTCCTATCGAACACTCTCTCAAATTCTGCTCTGAACGCGGACCAATCTGATAACACTGCATCACCTACCAAGTACGAGATTGCAAAAGCCACTCTAGAATGGTTATTAGGGAAAGAAGCAGGTTTGCATGAGAAATGCACCATGATCTGTGTCAGAAACACCTGAATTTTTTGAGGATCCCCCGCATATCTCTCAGGACTAGCCAAGGGAATGGGAGGCGGTACTGTGACTTGAATTTGAGAGGCTGCCGCTGTGGCATCGAAAGGGTTTCTGGTCAATTTCTCTACCTTCTCCCTTAAAGCGGCTGTTTCCGCCTTTGAAGAAGCTAATTCCTGTTGAACCAACACCAGAGCGTGAAGGACATCTTCCATGGACGCCATATTATTGCTACACCAGGACTGGGAAGAGTTTGATTTCGTGGGTGCGTAATTCTGTCAGGTTCCTCTTCATGTAAAGAGGAGACTCCTCAGAATCCAGGTGCAGCAATAAAAGAGTCCACCTAGTGACATCCCCAACTCTGGATATGAACACAGAGTATTAGAGCGATCAGGCGAGGGAAAGGATAGGGAAGGGACAGCAGGGAAAGGAACCTGTAACAACAAAGAACAAGAGCATAAAACAAGAGGCAGTAATAACTCTACTCTCATATGTTCTCGCTAGGTTCGCTTTATACCTTGTGTTATGGACAGTCGTTCAGTAATCCCTAGGTAACTGATGGTCTCCCATAAATCCGGTATACCTCTATAACACAGAAAAAACATACATGAAGGTACTCTCAGGTTATCCCTATTCATTCCAGAAGACAATGCAACAATCACTCCACATACATACCAGCATCAGTAACGTCGGTATATGGAAGAGAGAACACTTGTAAATGAACTACACCGGATAGAGTAGTTTACCATTAATGTACATGGACCTAGTAATGTCCTGGATACTTCTCCAGAAGTAATTCAAGCCCACAATGTCCCACAAGGTTGAGAGTCAAAAGAAAAGCCAAGAGCAACAATCCATACACGGTAATGTGTGGTAGCTAACAACTGCATTCCGCTCTAGTACTGAATACTTGTCCTCCGCTGTATGGAATTTAAAGAAAGCCAAGAAAACAAAAGTACAACCCCAACAACGGTAATGCATGGTAGATCCACCACTACTTTCCGCTTGGTTTTTGCTGATTCCAAATTCAAGTTAATTTCCAGCTAGTCACTCCGGTGACCTGCGAGACGGTAATGTGTGGTTAGAATCACCACTGCATTCCGCTCTAAGAACAAGGTCAAAAAAAGCTCCGGAGACCTCCGAGCTTAAAAGTAAACAAATGCAGAAACGGGCTTGCTCACGGGGAAGCCTCTCCGTGACAAGCCAGAGAACTCACTGTGTCCAAAGAAAGACGAACGCCGACAAATCACGAGCCGACTCCTCCGCCCTCACTCTCCAGCCGCACACGTCTGTGTAACCTCACAAGGCGCCAGCTCTCCAACGATACATGCCGTCCTGCCGCTTCGAACCAGCGGTAAAGAATCTACGGAACTCTCCCTCAGCCAAGAGAGAGAAACAGGATACAGAATTACGCACACCGGCCGGTGTACGTCCCTCCTGTATGTAGCCCCTCCTACGCTGGGCATCATGGGACTTGTAGTCTTTTAGCCCAATAAGGTAGGCGCAGTACGATCAATTCCTGACAGTGTGTGAGTAACTCTGGATGAGTGGCGATGTGTGAGTGTCTGTGTAGGTGTATGAGTGCATATGATAGTGTTGTATTGATGAGGGACTGCATGTATGAGTGACTGTATGGGTGAATGAGTGGATGTGTGTGTAGACCTAGGAATCAGTGAGTGCCTATGTAGTAACTGGTATTGGTGTGTCTATGGTTTCGAAAATGGTAGTCTGTATTTTAGAGTGGGTGTATCAAAGGTTATATTAGGGTGTGAGGAGGTGCATCAGATTTTCACGTGGATGATGTCATCAGTGATGTCATCAGTGATGTCATTTGAGATGTCATCAGTGATGTCACTGACCATGTCATGAATGATGTAATATGTGACGTCATCAGCAGTGCATTGCGGGGGCGCGAGTTATAGTTAGCTGAACTAACTATAAATGCGGAATTTCTCTGGTTTTGTACGAGTGAAATGTCCAACTAACTATAACGTCCCTGAAACCTGTGGTTTTTTTCAGTGAATATATATATATATACATATAAAAATAAATAAAATTAATTTTTAAGTACAGCAACACTGGAAAGTTGGAGTTTGTTTAATGCATCTTTCATCTACGTATACTGGCTTACTTTATGCATATATTTACCTTGAATGTACTTATGGATCTGTATATTTATTACTTTTCTTCTGGTTCAGCATATCCAATGCACTACCATGTTTCTCTCCCTGTACTGCTCTCAGTGTGTCCTCTGCCTCAGCTCTCTGACTCATCTCAAGCCTCTTTCTGCTACTCTTCCCAGTGCACTACCCTATTTCTTGCCCTATACATCTATCAATATATCCTCTACCTCCAATCTATCATTCATCCTAAACCCCATACCGCTGCTGTGATCCCCAAGGTGGCCCTTTCTGGACTCTTCCCTACTCTACCCCTCCTTGCATCATCTCATACCTCTTTTGCGGTTCCGATCCCCCAAAACAGCCCTTTCTGGACCCTTCCCTCTGGCTCATTCCCCTCCACATCCCTTTTGCCCATCCCAGGTCTCCTCCTACTGCTATGATCTCGAAAACAAACAAAAAAAAATGTCTAAATCCTTCCCTGTTCTATCCCTCCACTATCCTTTTCAATCCAAATAACATACTAACATGTCCACCACTCAAATTAATTTCATATTTCACTATACTTATTCACCACTAATCCTTTATGGGTTCCGGAGTAGCGTACTACTCGCTGACAAAGTGCTTCAACACCTCATCAGGGGTAGCAAGTGCTGTATAAATGCAAACCTTTTTCCCTCTTTCTATCCCTCCGCTATCCTTCTCAATCCAAATAACTGATTAACATATCCACCACTCAAATTACTTTCATATTTCACTATACTAATTCACCACTAATCCTTTATGGGTTCCGGAGTAGCGTTCTACTCACCGAAAGAGCGCTTCCAAGCCTCGTCAGGGGTAGCAAGTGCTATATAAGTGCAATTACAATACAATACAATACCATAACAGAGGAAATGCAGTCTTACTGTATGAAAAAGATGAAGGAAGACTTTATTTGCTTGCATGGAACCCAGGACCCCAGAAGTGACCCCAAGGGTCAGTTGGCTCACCTCCTGTTTGAGCTACAGGGACCCAACAAGCTTCCAGAGGCCTCTCTCCATGCAACTACTCATCTGCCCAATTCTAACTGGGCCAGCACTGGACCCTGCTTTAGGTCTCTGATAAAGGGAGTCCTAATCCCCAAGTAGTGACACCCAGGTCCTGGACCTTTGACTGGTATTAGAGTGTACTCCTATTGTCTCCAAACTGCAAGAAGTGAGACTTGGAAACTTTTTGCCAGTTTTCTGCCTGGAGAACCAGCAGAGACCAGGATCACCATTGAAGTGACAGCCATCAACGTTGAATCGCCAGTCAGCCTCAGCTTGATGGTTTGCCCTTCTGACGTAAAGGACTTCATCGGTATCAACACTGCACAGCATTTGATAAATGTTGTGGCCTTCTGGAGCACAGACTTCAAACTTCCCCCACTCGCAGCTTTCTCAACTTTGTTGACAACTGTACCGGGACCCCATCCTTCAACAATCTGTTGTTAATGAGCCCTCTTTGGATTCAGGTTGGCCTGCTGACAACCACTTCTCCTCCATTAAAGTTTATAAGTTGGGAGGTAAACTTTCGGCGGGACACACCCGGTCCCGGTATCCGTCCTGTAGCCTATTGCAGTTGGTGTTACCTTTTGTCTTTAACCTGGTCTAGAATGACCAGATGACAGCGGGTGGCACGTTGCGCTTGTTGGTCCTATTTATACTGCAAAATTTAAAAACACGTCTCCGGTTCTACTTTTGGTCGTTTTGGTGTCATTTTATATATTAAAATGTACTCTAGATTTCTAAATTGGGTTAGGATTTTGCTTGTTTTGTGTTTTCACTTTATTACTGATTGAGTACTGCATAAATGCTCAACATGTTGCCTCTAAGTTAAGTCTGACTGCTTTGTGCCAAGCTACCAGAGGCTTAAGCACAGGTTTATTTAGTGACTCTGGTGGTTCATCCTAACTAGGATTGCGAATATTATTTGAAGTTCGTTTTCATTCCCCTATCCTAATAATCCAATTTCTTGCAACTAATAATACTGACAAATCATATCTGCAGGGATATTGATAAAAACAATTATGGGTGGGTATTCAAGGCACTGTCTTAGCAATGTAGGTTAACACAGTGCCTTGAATACCCACCTCTGTAAAATACTTTGTGAAAGATGTCAAATGTGAATGATGCCAACAGATCTAAAAGAATCTGGACACTAACACAGCCAACACACACCTCTCCTCTCAGGTCACCTGGGATAAACAGTGTAAGAAATTAGATTACTGGTCGAGGGGGCGTGAAGCCCTACTCAAGCATCAACCACAATCCTTTTCAGGGTGATTTTGCAAGAAAACCCCATATTAACCTGTGCTCAGCCCTCGGTAGCATGGCACAGAGCAGTCAGGCTTAACCTGGGGAAAATATGCAAAGTATTTGGGCAACACTTCAAACAGTAATACTGTGAAAACACACCACAAAAGGGACCTAACACGAGATTAGAAGAATAGAGTATTTTTTAATACACAAAACAAGACCAAATTGACAAACATCCAGCAATAGAACCCAGAAATATGCAATTCTGGTTGCGGAGTGTTGTGAGGTTCCGCGTCGAAGATGCATCACGCAGCCAAAGCAATGCATCGGTTCCAAAGAACTGCGAGGCTGCGCTGCAAGGTCCTGCATGGTTGTCGAGGATCCCATCGATGAGGGGCTTGCGAATCAAAGTCCGGCATCTAGGATGCATCGCCCAGTGTGGGCGATGCGTCAGTTTAGCAGTTTTAAGGCTGCGATCGGGAGTGCGGCGTCATTATCGGACGATTCTGGCATTGATGAGGGATGCAAGGGCCTGTGTCAATGAAGCTTTGCACAGCGACAGTTCCTTTTTATTTTATTATTAATACCCAGAGAAAGCCAATTACAATATTAAATATCATATGAGTCGTACAGGTGGTAAAAACTAGATGAAATAGCACAAATACATACAAGCCACTTAAAAAGCACAGAGACAGTTCCAATGCAGGCTGTAAGGTTGCTGCAGAGCCTTTGCCCTGGGAGAACCCTTGCAGCCGAGGTGATGCATCGGTTCTGCTTGGGAATACACTGTGCATCAGAGGAGATTTGTTGTCTCTTCTGGACTCCCCGGTGGGCTTGCAGATCACCTTCATGCCACTTCCAACGGTCCAGGACTGAGATGGCACCACTTGGCAGGGATAGAACTCATAGATAGTAGAGTCCAGTTGCTGGGATCAAGGTTGTTGGAGCCTTCTGTCCCTGAGGCTCTAGTCACGAGGCCAGCCAACTAACCCTTGGAGTAACTCTGGATGTCCTGAATTCAACAGATGCAGGTCCAGTCCTTCTCTCTCAGGCAGGAGGGCAAAAGGTTAGCATAGTAGGTCAGCAGTCCTTCAGAGCAGTAGGGCAGCTGAGTGACAGTCCTTTAAGCAGCACAGCAGTCTTTTTTCCTGGCAGAGTATCCAGAGTTCCAGACGTGTATAGAAGAGTTGGTGTCAGAGGTCCAATATTTTATACCCAGTTCTACCTTTGAAGTGAAAGAAGCTTCTGGAGGTTCCCCTTTGCAATGCACAGGTGTCCTGCCTTCCTACCCCTGGCCCAGGACTAACTACTGGGGGTATGCATTCCTTGGTGTGCCCAACTCCTCCCTCCCATCCTGCAAGTGATGGCCCCTCCAGGCACGTCTAAGCTCTCAATTGTGTGTGGCTGTCTAGGAGGAATACAAAAAACCCAGCTGTCAACTACACCCAGTCATGTGACCCAAAGACAGGTTGGCTATAGCAGGAAAAATCCAAAAATCAAAGGAGGGGGTGAAGAGGAAAAAGGTAGAATCGTCCTCCTCTTGATACTGTTATCTAACATAGGGATTCTACCATGTATTATGTGAATATATATGCACCCATGTGTGTGCTGCTATTTTTATTTTTATTTGAAGTGTCTAGTCATACGTGAAAAATAGTGCAAAAGGATCAGAGCTCCTTCTCTCAATTTGTGGGAAGGGCAATGTTTCAAAAATTGTAAAATACCCCTCACACACTGAAACCTGATTCAGTGTCATGCTTCATCATTGGGGTCTTCCCGCCCCTCTACGGGACGGGGCGTGCTACGACTTACGTAGACGCAGGAGCACTTTCTTCAGTGATTGGTGAGTATGTGTAGTGCGTGGGATCGTGAAAAGGAAATGTGAGATGGTTAAAAATTCTCTGGCTAGTGGAACGAAAATACTTTATTGTCTTCCCTGGCTGAGAATAGTAAAAGTGGGGAGGTGTAGATGGTGTACTATAATGAGTCACCTCCTACAAGGTCGACATGTTTCAGAAGCCATCCCCTTGGCTTTCTTCCTCAGGACCAAAAAACCGATCCCTGTTACACCTCAATGGGTGATAGAATAAATGTACATATGCCTGATAGTCACAAACACTGTCCTTTGTTCCCTGTTATGGGAGTTGAAAAATATACCACTTGTATATCTTAAGAACCTGAAAAGAAAAATATTTTGGATAATTCATGGCTTTCATCATTTATCTTTATCTATTCACATCACCATCACGTTGAAAGTTTTAAGCTTTTTTGTGATATATTTTTCTTGTGCAACCCTTTTGTAGGTAATGGTACCATTTGGTAAGTATCCTCTACTCATAAATCATCCGAAAGAACACTCCTTGTGATTTCTAGTGCCCAGTATCACATTTATTCAACATTCTTTCATACATATGTATCTCTTTGCAAGATACATTTTATGTTACAATACATTCATACATAAAGGAAATGTTTGTACACTCCTCTTGTGCCCCTAAAAGGTTACAGATTGATGTTCACAGCAACTGAGCACTTGCATTCATACTCCCATGATGAGCCTTGGAAAAAATGGGAGATGTTTGGCAAAAGTCTGTGCACTCGTCCTTTTTAACTGTGATCTCATGGTGTGTCTTTTTATATAAAAAATGGTATTCATGCTCTCAAAAGGACATGCCATAATAATACATACTTTAGAATTTAATCGTTATCGCTCCATGAGCTCACACGAGCGGTGTTGGGCGCCTTCAAATAGACACTGTAGGAATTTTAAAGGAACAGAAGGAAAAACAAGGTTTTAACGCCAGGGTCGTTTTTAAACAAACAAGCGTGGTCTCTTTGGCCTTTTTAAGGACATGCCATTGTCCTACTTACATGCTGGAAGGAGCGCGATCACCAAAGGAAGTACCTTCTCGTGGCTCGTCGGAACCTATCTGAGGTTTGCCAGAGCCCGGTGTTTTAAAGTGCAAGGAGGCATGCTTACAGGAAACAGATGTGGCTGGAAACACTAGACCTTGAAATTTTAAAGATGGCCGCCGGTAAATGGACCCAAAACAGAGTTCATTTTGATCCACTTCCTGTTGGAACGATTAACACTGAGTCGGTTGGAAAAAACACTAGACCTTGGAATTTTCAAAGATGGCCGCCGGTGAATGGACCCAAAACAGGGTTCATTTTGATCCACTTCCTGTTGGAACGATTAACACTGAATCGGTTGAAAAAGCAAGCATATATTTGTTTGTTTTGAGGCTTATTTTGGAGGAGTTTCAAAAGACAGCCAAATGGAGGTTGAATTTAAAGGAATTATTAAACAAAAAAGAAAAACAAATTGTTGCGCTAGAGATGCCCGGATGGAGTCATCGCAGACGTGCATTTATGTATGTGGGTTTTATGAAAAAACACGGGGGGCAAATTAGAAAACCTAATGGAAAAAAAGGTAAAGAATAAATCCCAGCAATAAAACGCTAGAGGCTGGAAAAAATATTTACTGGAAAAAAATTTCTGTCAGAGGATAAGGATTGAAAAGCAAAAACCATGTATATTTACAAATAGAGTGTGTGTACACTCAGGTTTCCAAAATTATAATTTCTCTAAAAAGAGGAAAAAAGGGGAAAAAAAGGAAAAAAAGGGGGGAAAAAGGAAGAAAACCAGTTTCCAAAGGCATAAACCTCCTCTTTGTTCAGTATTAGTTAAGGGGGTGATTGTAGTACTGTATACTCCTTATGAGTCTGGCAACTTATTGGTTGATCATTAATTGCCAGGGATTCCTGTGTTAGATTTTGTATACATCAGAGCTGGTTCCAAGGAATCTCATCGTTCAGGCCTCTCTCATGAGTCCTCAAACGGCACACCCACCGTTGTTCTTTTTCGAACAAATACCTTTCGTTTTGGATTTGTTCGATTACTGTCCACGAAAGATCTTCCCACTTATGATCTTTTTCCAGAAAATGGGCTGCCATTTTGGTGGTACTCTTTTTGCATTTAATGTTACTTTTGTGTTACCCTATCCTTACCTTGACCTTGAAAGGGCACGCAACAATTGCAGAGACAGCCTTTTGGAACCCAAAATCCATAAGGAGGAAGAGAACCGCCCAGTATGTATAACAACTTTCAACACAAACTCCAATGGAATCACAAAAATAGTAAACAAACACTGGTGAATCCTCAACAGTGGAAGCATCAATCTACCAAAACCTATCTTCTCTCATAGAAGAGGTAAGAGTATCCGTGATTTAGTGGTACACACCAGACCAAAAGAAAGAAGAGAAGAACAGACAATGCAAACCACTTTAATGCCCCCAATCTCTGGGCATCATCCCTGTGGAATGTGCAATGTGTGCAAACTAACTAAAAAAGCAAAGAAATCTTGTTCCACGATGGAACCAAATGGGTCCAAAGAAGATTCACAACATGCAATTCAAAAAATGTGGTTTATCTGATCACGTGCCCGTGTCTTTTGGAATACGTAGGAATGACCACACGCTCTGTCAAGGTAAGGATAGGGGAACACAAAAGTAACATTAAATGCAAAAGAGTACCACCAAAATGGCAGCCCATTTTCTGGAAAAAGATCATAAGTGGGAAGATCTTTCGTGGACAGTAATCGAACAAATCCAAAACGAAAGGTATTTGTTCGAAAAAGAACAACGGTGGGTGTTCCGTTTGAGGACTCAAGAGAGAGGCCTGAACAATGAGATTCCTTGGAACCAGCTCTGATGTATACAAAATCTAACACAGGAATCCCCTCGCAATTAATGATCAACCAATAAGTTGCCAGACTCATAAGGAGTATACAGTACTACAATCACCCCCGTAACTAATACTGAACAAAGAGGAGGTTTATGCCTCTGGAAACTGGTTTTCTTCCTTTTTTCCCCCCTTTTTTTCCCCTTTTTTCCTCTTTTTAGAGAAATTATAATTTTGGAAACCTGAGTGTACACACACTCTATTTGTAAATATACATGGTTTTTGCTTTTCAATCCTTATCCTCTGACAGAATTTTTTTCCAGTAAATATTTTTTCCAGCCTCTAGCGTTTTATTGCTGGGATTTATTCTTTACCTTTTTTTCCATTAGGTTTTCTAATTTGCCCCCCGTGTTTTTTCATAAAACCCACATACATAAATGCACGTCTGCGATGACTCCATCCGGGCATCTCTAGTGCAACAATTTGTTTTTCTTTTTTGTTTAATAATTCCTTTAAATTCAACCTCCATTTGGCTGCCTTTTGAAACTCCTCCAAAATAAGCCTCAAAACAGACAAATATATGCTTGCTTTTTCAACCGATTCAGTGTTAATCGTTCCAACAGGAAGTGGATCAAAATGAACCCTGTTTTGGGTCCATTCACCGGCGGCCATCTTTGAAAATTCCAAGGTCTAGTGTTTTTTCCAACCGACTCAGTGTTAATCGTTCCAACAGGAAGTGGATCAAAATGAACTCTGTTTTGGGTCCATTTACCGGCGGCCATCTTTAAAAATTCAAGGTCTAGTGTTTCCAGCCACACCTGTTTCCTATCAAACATGCCTCCATGCACTTTAAAACACCGGGCTCTGGCAAACCTCAGTTAGGTTCCGACGAGCCACGAGAAGGTACTTCCTTTGGTGATCGCGCTCCTTCCAGCATGTAAGTAGGACAATGGGATGTCCTTAAAAAGGCCAAAGAGACCACGCTTGTTTGTTTAAAAACGACCCTGGCGTTAAAACCTTGTTTTTCCTTCTGTTCTTTTAAAATACCTACAGTGTCTATTTGAAGGCGCCCAACACCGCTCGTGTGAGCTCATGGAGCGATAACGATTAAATTCTAAAGTATGTATTATTATGGTACGTCCTTTTGAGAGCATGAATACCATTTTTTATATAAAAAGTCACACCATGAGATCACAGTTAAAAAGGACGAGTGCACAGACTTTTGCCAAACATCTCCCATTTTTTCCAAGGCTCATCATGGGAGTATGAATGCGAGTGCTCAGTTGCTGTGAACATCAATCTGTAACCTTTTAGGGGCACAAGAGGAGTGTACAAACATTTCCTTTATGTATGAATGTATTGTAACATAAAATGTATCTTGCAAAGAGATACATATGTATGAAAGAATGTTGAATAAATGTGATACTGGGCACTAGAAATCACAAGGAGTGTTCTTTCGGATGATTTATGAGTAGAGGATACTTACCAAATGGTACCATTACCTACAAAAGGGTTGCACAAGAAAAATATATCACAAAAAGCTTAAAACTTTCAACGTGATGGTGATGTGAATAGATAAAGATAAATGATGAAAGCCATGAATTATCCAAAATATTTTTCTTTTCAGGTTCTTAAGATATACAAGTGGTATATTTTTCAACTCCCATAACAGGGAACAAAGGACAGTGTTTGTGACTATCAGGCATATGTACATTTATTCTATCACCCATTGAGGTGTAACAGGGATCGTTTTTTTGGTCCTGAGGAAGAAAGCCAAGGGGATGGCTTCTGAAACATGTCGACCTTTTAGGAGGTGACTCATTATAGTACACCATCTACACCTCCCCACTTTTACTATTCTCAGCCAGGGAAGACAATAAAGTATTTTCGTTCCACTAGCCAGAGAATTTTTAACCCTCTCACATTTTCTTTTCACGATTCCACACACTACACATACTCACCAATCACTGAATAAAGTGCTCCTGCGTCTACGTAAGTCGTAGCACGCCCTGTCCCATAGAGGGGCGGGAAGACCCCAATGATGAAGCATGACACTGAATCAGGTTTCAGTGTGTGAGGGTATTTTACAATTTTTTGAAACATTGCCCTTCCCACAAATTGAGAGAAGGAGCTCTGATCCTTTTGCACCATTTTTCACGTATGACTAGACACTTCAAATAAAAATAAAAATAGCAGCACACACATGGGTGCATATATATTCACATAATACATGGTAGAATCCCTATGTTAGATATAGCAGGAAAAAGTCAACTTTCTTATAATGGCATTTTCAAAATTGTAACTTAAAATCTGACTTTACCATAAAAGAGGATTTTTCATTACAATTCCAAAGACATGAAACATTAACTGGTTACCTGTTCCCATTCATAAGTCACAGCTTATTAAAATTAATAAGGTAACTCCAATGTTATCCTATGGGAGAGGTAGGCCTTGCAGTAGTGAAAAACAAATTGAAGAGTTTTTCACTACCAGGACATATAAAACCTAACAGTACATGTCCTACTTTTTAAATACACCTCACCCTGCCCTCTGGACTATCCAGAGCCTACCCTTGATTGACTTATATGTACTAAAAAGGAAGGTTTCAGCCTGGCAAAAGGTTTATTTCGCCAGGTCGAAATGGCAGTTTGAAACTGCACATTCAGGCTGCAGTGGCAGGTCAGAAACATGTTAGAAAGGACTACTTAAGCTGGTGGCACAATCAGTGCTGCAGGCCCATTAGTAGCATTTAATTTCAAAGCCTTGGGTACATGTAGTACCACTTTACTAGGGATTTGTAAGTACATTTAATATATCAATTGGGTATAAGCGAATGTCACGATGTTTTAAAGTGGGATCACATGAACTTTAGCACTGGTTAGCATTGGTAAAGTGTGCAGAGTCCTAAGGCCAGCAAAAACAAGATCAGCAAAAAGGTGGAAGAGGAAGACAAAACGTTTGGGAGGAAGACTCCATGAGGCTGGCAGGTCTAACAGACAGCACAATCAATACCATGCTACGATGTGAAAGAAAGTCTGCCGGAGTGGCCAGTGCAGGTAAGTGCGGTGGGGCGGGGTGGGGTGAGTCGACAGACGGTGAGGAAAAATATCATTAACAAAAAAAGAAAAACACGTACCTTGCGCTCGGCACATCGCCGACTCGGCAATGCGGCAAGCACAAGGTAAGTGGTTTTCTTTTTTTATGTTATTTTCCCTTGTCTGTTGACTCCCCACCCCACCCCACTGTGCTTACCTGTACCGGCTGCTCCTGCTGCACATGATGGAGGAGGCCATGCTGTCCTGCATAATACTGATTTGAGAACAAGGTGCCCACTTTAGAGCTTATGCTGAAAAGGGAAGGAGAGAAATATAGTTGCAGTTGCAACGGTCTATCGTATCAAGGGTTGGCATCTTCATTTTCCTTTTTTTCCTTTTCCTTTTCCTCTTCCCCTCTTATTCATTCCTTCCTCTCTTTGCCTGATGTCCTCCCACTTCCTAAACAGCATCCTGTCTGTCCTTGTCTCTCAATCTCTTCTCGACAGCCCTTCTGCCTGTAGTCCTTCAGCCTAGTCAAATCATTTTCCCACCCAGATTGCTCATGACACTGTGAATGAGTGCATAACTTAAATACGAGGGGGAGAAGGGCATAGAGAACACTTAAGTGCTTGCAACGGATCTAAAAGCAGCAATAAATATGGTTCCTCTCATAGGGTGCAGGGTGGCACAAGCAGCTGCATTTTAAACCTAACTCATATGCAGCACAACTGCTGCATAGATAGCAGCATTGCAGGACACACAAAACAGATAGAACACTGGCTGGAGGGAAGAATTTCATCACACAGAGAAGTGTTAAACCTAGAGGAATTAATCGGGTTGCCGAAGGAACCACACTATAGTACAGCCATATTTGAGCTCCACAAGCTCGCCCCTTACCCCACCGCACCCCCACCCAGTACTGTTCTTTTTTGTGCATTTTGTAGTGGTTGTGAAATGTGCGAGCCCAGCAGAGAAACCCATGTAATAATAATAAAAGGTTTGCAGGGAGAGGAGCTTATTTCCCACAATGCCTTGCACTGCCATCCTTTGAGAGGGGCATCAGACTTCGATGCCAGTGCCTTGCACTGCTATCCTTTGAGAGGGGCATCAGACTTCGATGCCAGTGCTTTGCACTGCCATCCTTTGTAAAACTGGTATGATGAGAGGGGCATCAGATATTTCCCACAGTGCCTTGCACTGCCATCCTTTGTAAAACTGGTATGATGAGAGGGGCATCAGACTTCGATGCCAGTGCCTTGCACTGCCATCCTTTGAGAGGGGCATCAGACTTCGATGCCAGTGCTTTGCACTGCCATCCTTTGTAAAACTGGTATGATGAGAGGGGCATCAGATATTTCCCACAGTGCCTTGCACTGCCATCCTTTGTAAAACGGGTATGATGAGAGGGGCATCAGACTTCGATGCCAGTGCTTTGCTCTTCAGCAAAGTCAGCAACAGGTCTCAGGGGATTGAGAAATCCAAAAGCGAGTAATGAACAGGAAGATGGCACAACAACTGTACAATCTGATTGTGCAAAACTCAGTTAGATAACAGCAGTTGCTGCAGAAAACTCATTCTGCACCAAGACGAGAAGAAGGGAAGGTGAGTTTAATTTATTAGCAACATAATTTTTTGGGGGGGTGGGGGGTGCTTGAAGGAGCGCAATCTATTCCTAAGCGCAATGCAATATAGTGTATAATTACAGCCTGGTCAGACTAAAGGTGGGCAGCAATGTGGCAGGTACTTTCAGAATGGTGTTAGGGCTAGAATGGCACAGAATAAGTCACCTTAATGTATTAAGTGTTTGTTATTAAAGCAAACCAGTCCTAGAAAATGGAATACAACTATCCGGTCCTGAAGTGAAAATGAGCACTGAAAAGCACATCGCAACAGGCAGAGGGTGTCAACCAGATCCAGATTTAAAGACCGGTGGCGACTCCAGATTTGGGAAGGAAGTCCTAAATCTGGAAGCTCATCTTCATGTAGAATGTTCTTCACCAGAGTAACCTTTTCATGGAGAGCATTTTGATGACGGATTTTTACCCTAGTTTAGCACTCCAAGGAACAGAGAATTTTCTGTTACAGCACAAATTACAAATCAGGGTCAAGAAGTAAGCTATAAGTTAAAGAATCACCCTGTAGAGAACAGACCAGATTGATCTAGAGTATCAATATCTCAAAGTATAAGATGCAGGGAGTAGTCTCAATATTGAGGAGTCATTTAGAGCCTGATTCACAAAGAGCCTCTGCAGTCGTGGTGGAATCTCTGCAATGAGAAACTGCAGTGCGGAGCCTCCACCATGACTGCGGAGTCTCCGCCACAACTGTGAGCCTCTGCCACGACTGTGGATCCTCCAGCACAACTATCGAACCTCTGCCACAACTGTGGATCCTCCACCACGACTACAGAGCCTCCGCCACGACTGTGGATCCTCCACCATGATTACAGAGCCTCCGCCATCACTGTGGATCCTCTGGCATGACTGCAGAACCTCCACCATGACTATGGAGTCTCTGCCAAGATTGCGGAGCCTCTGCCACGACTGTGGATCCTCCACCATGATTACGGAGCCTCCGCCATGACTGTGGATCCTCTGGCATGACTGTAGAGCCTCCGCCATGACTGTGGATCCTCTGGCATGACTGCAGAGCCTCCACCATGACTATGGAGTCTCTGCCAAGATTGCGGAGCCTCTGCCACGACTGTGGATGCTCCACCACGACTACGAAGCCTCCGCCACGACTGCAGAGCCTCTGCCATGACTGTGGATCCTCCACCACAATTGCAGAGCCTGTGGAGGCTCTTTGTGGTTTGGGCTCTTAGTGTTTGGCAGATAGAGGGTCTCCGCTAACAAGCTCACATGGGAGAAAACTCCCAACACGTCGGGTCATTGACCAGCACGATGGGTCATTGATTGTTTGTTTTTCAATAGCAAACTTTCGCTTTGGGAGTCTATTAGTGAACAACAAAATCATTTCCAAGTGGTTACATCAGTTATGGCATCTGTTCAACCAAAGATCAGGGCCTTTCAAAAAGCTGCTGCAGCCCACTCTAGTGAAGGCGCAGAGATCCCCACCAGGCTGGCAGCAATCTCTAAAACTGGTAGGTGCAGTGCTTAATTTGTAAAATATTAAGTGCCAGGGCTCTGACCAGGAGGCCACTGCAGCTTGAACCACCCATCGCCCTTGTTATTGCTGCTAAAACAACTAGTAACCATCTCTTTCGCATGTGAATGCGACAGTTCAGATTATTTCAGGTCCACAAAGCTAAAGGAATGGCTGAGGAGGCAGGTATGAGCAATTTTAATGTATATTGTATTCCTAAACAACCATTTCTCTGCTCATCTCTAAATTAGATGAGCAGCGCCACCTTGTGGTACACTGTTCTAAATATGGTGTTGACAATTATGTGCCGGTGCCGAGCACCGGAAACCAATTAAGTGCCGGTGTTGAGCACCGGAAAGCACCGGCTCAAATTTAGCACTGGGTAGGTGGTGCTCCACCAGGGCCAGCTTTAGAGCTGCTGGCACCTGGTGCGACAATCATTTTTGGCACTCCACCCCATGACCATCTCCTCAAATTCCCTCATGACCATCATGCAAAAGTGCCCCTCATCTCTCCATAGCCCCTCTCTCATATACATTTCATTTGTTTAAAAGCGCTGGTAAAGGCTGACTATATTAATAAGAATATATATCTACCCAAACAAACCCCTTTCAGCAACATTAGGAATAGATAATGGAAGACTGGAGGAAACAAACAGAACGTCCTAACTTATTTTAAGCAGCTTGCATGCAGTTCTTTGGTGACAGTTCGTTTACAGTCGCTGTTCTATATTAGGGTTATATCTTATGAACCGCGGTAACAAAAGGATCCCTGTGACAAAAGCAGTAATCTACTCAGCTATCCACATAAAATACAGATCTGTGATCTGCATGTTACGCGTTCTTTGCAGCAGGCATATTAACCCACTGCGCTACTTTATGGCGAGTCAAAGTTGCCCCTAGACAAAACTCTGATCTCTCTCTCTAGCAGGAACATTATTCACAACAGTTATCTTGACATTTTTATTGCCGCATGAAAACTGAATGCACAAGGAACTCTGCTGAAGGTGTTTTTAAATCAGAAGTTATTGTTAGTCACAGCCCTCCCCTCCCCCCTGAGGTCAGCGCCAGGTGCGGCCGCACCGGTCGCACTGCCCTGAAGCCGGCCCTCTGCTCCACCACAGGACAGGGGCCTAAGTCTCCACTGACCTGGTCGCTGGAAAACCGCCTCCAGACTGTAAACGGCACCCAGTTTTCAAAGATGGAATATGACGCAATAATTAAAATATTTAAAAAATCTGTCAGAAAGTGAATGCAAGCGCGTTACACCTGATCTCGGAAAATCAACCTTGGAATGAGTGGGTGATTGAATTCCGCTTGACGAGAAGGTACATCACCCAGGAGAGTAGAGGCTGAATATATTACATAACAATATTAGGTGATGTGTGGTTGGCAACCTTCCTTCTACAGCCATTGTGTTTCAAGGTGTAGGAGGGCCCTCGAGCTCAGTGGTGTCCAACATAGGTGGAAAGAATGTGTGGTGTCCGAATACCCGAGCTTCGAAACACAGGCACCAGGTGCTAATACTCGCGTTGGAAATGTAATTATCCTTGGGAAATCACGTAGGGGAAGATTAAATAATATTCACGCATTGCAAAGCAGCATGGAAATCTACAGTGTTGTGTTGCATACATTGGAAAAACATAGCGCAGCATCGCATTTACAAAACATAGTAAACTGATGATGTAATTGGCAAGGCAAATGCAAATAGGGTGGAGCTCACCCACTCCAAAGCACAATTTAGCTTTTTGCAGCCGTGCACGGGCCTCAATCGAGCCTGCTTGATTTGTGCACGTGACGTCACTCGCGCCAAATAACCAGTCCACGCTGTCGGTGAAGCGTAAAAGGCCATTTATTAGGACAGGCTGTAAACATAACTTTAACCATAATGCATATTTAACAATAACCTCAACGAAACTTCCCCCCCGCTTCTTCGTCTCACTTGCTCCATTCTTTCCCCTTGCACCCCATCTCTCTTCACGTTCCACAACAACCCGTTTCCGTTCTCAATCCTTCTTCATTTGTCTCCTGACGTCCTCTTTTGCATCACCTGTCATCGCACTCCTGCATCCCGCAGCCCCATCAATCACTCTTCCCCCCGAGAGGTGGGTGGGCCCGTCCAGGACTCCCCCACCCCTCCAAAGTTCCGCCTATCTCCCTACAACCTGCCCTAAACTGGCATGCTCCATCCACCTCAGTTAACCCTTCCCTCTTTACTGTAGGGTGGGTGGGTGGCCAACTTTCTTCAACCCTCCCGCTGGCGCTAGGAAACAGGAAGAGGAAGTAGTTTCCCCTTCCTGCTCCCTTATAGCCTCTCCTACTCCCTACCCTTCCCCTCCAGCCTTCCCTGTGTGGCGCGAATCCCCCGGGGAAAGACTAGACTGCGTCCTGCTTTCCCCGGGGGCCGTCATCGCGCCAAATAACCAGTCCACGCTGTCGGTGAAGCGTAAAAGGCCATTTATTAGGACAGGCTGTAAACATAACTTTAACCATAATACATATTTAACAATAACCTCAACGAAACTTCCCCCCCCGCTTCTTCGTCTCACTTGCTCCATTCTTTCCCCTTGCACCCCATCTCTCTTCACGTTCCACAACAACCCGTTTCCGTTCTCAATCCTTCTTCATTTGTCTCCTGACGTCCTCTTTTGCATCACCTGTCATCGCACTCCTGCATCCCGCAGCCCCATCAGTCACTCTTCCCCCCCCGAGAGGTGGGTGGGCCCGTCCAGGACTCCCCCCACCCCTCCAAAGTTCCGCCAACCAGGGAACCCCCTTTGGGTGGTTACCTGCCCCACCCCGCCGCCATGCACCTTTCGCCCTCACACCCTTCTACACCAAATGGACTCATTCCAAAGCTTACTGATCGCGTCCCTCATCTCCATCATGTAATATGCATTACCCATCCTCGAAAGGTGCACCCCGTCGTCCCTGAATAGCAGCGGCTCCTCCAGCCGCAGCCCCTTGTGAGCAATAACTTTAATGTCTCTGTTGTCGCAAAAAACCCTCATCGCCCTGTTCAATTTTCTCCTGGCTTTTTCCACTGCCGCTGGTTTTACCGCTCCCCTCCACACTCTACGAGGCACAAACTCAGTCCACACCAAGCAGGTGCCCGCCATCCGTTGCTTCATCACGTCCAAGTCCCTTTGCATCTGTTGCATGATTGCCAGGCCTGACAATCGCACCAAGTCATTTTCCCCCAAGTGTAAAACCAGCAAGTCAGGACATCCTTTCTGCGACACCATCTTCGTCAACCAGGGCAAGAACGCCCCCAGCGCATTCCTCGTTTTCCCCACCATTGCACCTCGTGATGGCTGCTCCGCAGTCCCAGGCTACGGCCGTAAACCTGACGATCTGCATACTGCGCCGCCCAATGCACGAAAGAGTGCCCGGCTATCCAGGTGACCGTCTTGGTCCCTAGGCCCCTCACACAACCTACGATGAGAAAAAAGGTGTTAAAAACCATCCTGGCCCAACTAATACCACTCTACTCCTCCTTTTCGCAGCGCCCCTGTCACTTCCTCACGTAGCGCTCGCAGCAACGGGACCTCCATCTCCCAATCTGTCGAATCCGATCCCAAGACCACCCCAAACGTGCCGCCGCCGTTGCTGCCCCAATCCGAAAAGAGTGTGTCCCAAATCCCTTCGGGTCCCGCCCCATCCGCTTCAACGCCATACGCATAACTGCCAGCAACTGGGCCGCCGTCAACCTATCGCCGGAGCCATGCAGGAAGATCTCCCCGTTTTTCCCGGCCCCATCCTGCGAAAAATTCTCCCACTCTTTTACCGGGCACACACCCTGGCACCCACTCTCATTCAACCATATCCACTTTCCCCTCCCTGCCTGATCCGTTTTTGATTGGCCTAACCATATCCCCAGCCGACCCCCGTCCAATCTCACATCCACATACTGACGTCCTGCCTTACCTTTCGTTCCCAACAACTCTGACACCCGAAATGCCCCAAAAAACATCCACACCATGCTCAAACGAAACAAAGCCACTTCCGTAACATCGTAACAACAAATGGGCAACATGCACAATAAACCTTGCAACACCTCAAAAGTCACGGCTTCCCGGGGCGCCCCCGTAGCCCCCTCCAGTCTCTCCCTGCCCCATCCCTTCAGCATTCTGCTGATAATCTCATCTTTCGCCGGATCAAATCCCCAAAACAACTTACAATAGAAGGAGATTCCCGCCAATTTCCCTGCAATCGTCGTATGGGACAACCCCTTCTCAATACAGTGCAATACAAAACGGATCACTCCCTGCTCCATCGCATGAACGGACATGCGCCCACTGTCAGTGGTCCAGCCCATAAAGACCCCGAACTCCGTCCAAGCCAATCTGTAAGTGCGCCGCGTCGTCTCCGCTATCGACTTCTCCACTAGGCTGCAGACTCTCATTCCCCCAGGCCCAGATGCCGTCCGGCAACTGCGTTTTGAGGACTTCCGCTCCAGGTGCCATGCGGCGAAACCTGCTCCACTGCGAACGAGACAAAGCATCCGCGATGTCATTACTCGCTCCTGGCACATGTTTTGCCCGAAAGACCACATTCAACTGCAGACACTGTAGCATAAAATACCTCAACAACCTCAACACCCTCAAGTCCCTTGCTCTCTGCCCGTTGACCAGGTCTACCACTGTCATGTTGTCCACATGGAACAACACGGAACGGTTCTTGAATTCACTGCCCCACACCGCTAGAGCCACCAACAATGGAAAGAACTCAAGAAACGCAATGCTCCGCCCCTGCGTGATCCAGTGAGCTGGCCAGCGCTCCGCGCACCATCTCCCGTCCCAGAACACCCCAAAGCCTGCTGCCCCCGCTGCATCTGAAAATATCTGCACTTGCCACACTGTTTTGTCCTCAACGAATTCCAGCGAAACCCCATTGAAGTCGGTCAGGAAAGTCTGCCATATTCTCAGGTCTGCTCGTACTCCCAAGGAAATCCGCACCCTGTGATGCGGTAGCACCGCCCGGACATGGCCATGCCGAGGCGCCTGCAAAAGGTTCTCCCCGCTCTCACCACCCTGCAAGCAAAATTCAACAGCCCCAGAAGCCGTTGGACCGTCTTCAGGTCAATCTTTCTTTCTCCCATCACCCCCAACACACAGGCCTGTATGTCTCCCACTTTTTCAGCCGGCAACCGGGCTATCCACTGCACTGAGTCCAACTCAATGCCCAAAAACGTCAATTGACAGCTGGGCCCAGCTGTCTTCTCCGGCGCCAATGGGACCCCAAAGTGCCGGGCCATCTCCTGAAACTGCGCCAACGCTCGCCCACAGGCACCCGACCTTTCCCGTCCGATGAAAAGGAAATCGTCCAGGTAATGCGACACCTCCTTATGCCCACTGCTCCTTTGAAATGCCCATTGCAAGAAGGTGCTGAACAATTCAAAGAGAGCGCACGAAATCGCACAGCCCATGGGGAGAACTTTGTCCACAAAGATGGCCCCCTCAAACTGCATGCCCAGCAACGCGAAATCCGCCGGGTGTATGGGCAGTAAACGAAACGCCGACTTCACATCACATTTCGCCAGCTCCGCTCCCTGCCCACACCTCTGTACAAGGCGGATTGCGTCGTCCACTGAAGCATACAGTACCCTTGAGTCCGCCTCCGCGATGAAGTCGTTCACGGACCTCCCTTCCGGCCAGGACAGGTGGTGTATCATCCTGTACTCGCCCGGCTCTTTCTTGGGCACCACCCCCAGCGGAGAAATAATCAAGTCTGCTAAAGGCCAGTCGACAAACGGGCCCGCAATCCTACCTTCGTTAAGTTCAGTTCTTAGTTTTGCGGACACCACCTCCGGCAACTCTTTAGCCGATCTCAAGTTGTCAGCCCATCTCCTTTCCCTTGGACCCTGATACCCCACCCGAAAGCCCTCCGTAAATCCCCACTGCAACTTCAAAGCTGCCTCTCTGTCTGGATATACCGAGAGCCACGGGCCCATGGCCTCAATTCGGACCGGAGTAGGCGCCCTTCGGTCCAGGCTGTCCCCGTCCCTTCGTGGCCCGCCACTGTTCTGATGGTGTTGCCAACGTAAAACATTGGGTGAGTGCGTGTTTCCCACCACATTTGGAGCACTCATGTTTGAACTTACACGGGTACCTGGAGCAGTATCCTTTGTTGTAGTTCCAACACGCTCCCGTGGTGCTCCCACCTGGCTTCTGCTGTCCACCCCCCGCAGTTCCTGCACTGGCCTGTCCACTACCCGCCCCAGACTGAGCGGGACGCGTCGGAAATGTCCGATACGTCACCGGCAGCCCGCTCGCCGTGTGCGTTGCTGCTGACGACTGCGTGGACGACATCCATTGCATCCACAGTTCCTGGTCCACCTCCCCCAGGGTTTGTCGGGATTCGCTCCCAGTCTGGCCCGAAACTCCTCATCATAACTGAGCCATGCAAACCCCCCAAAATGCATCTGCGCCTTCCTAATGATGTCCATATATTTTAACATCGCTATCGCCCTTTCTTGATGCTTTTCGCAATATATGCTAGCATAAATCAGAAAGGCCGACGTCCAATTTTCCATGGTCACGGGCACCCGCGGTCTACGAGTCAGCTCCCATTCCTCCTCTTTGGAACCCTCCTTGGCCTGTATCTCCCTATGGAGCAGTTTAAAAACGTCCACATATTCGTGTCGCCATATTCTCGCCCGTATTTTTTCTGACAGATGCGACCCCAACGGCATAGCCAACCCCATGTACGGCAATTTTTTATGCTGTCGTTCGTCCCCCTTGCCGTCCTTCCCCTCTTCTTTGTCCGTCTGGACACTGGCCACCGCCTTCTTCCCCCTCTTTGCCCGACTCGGCCGACTGACCACCCGTCCCGGGTGCCACAACCTTGGGTTCCCGCACTGACCCCTCCCCCACGCCCACCGACCGGCAGGACTTCTTCCTACCCCGTCCTGCCCCTTCGTCCCAAGCTTCCCACCACTTGCCCTCACCTGACAAGGTGGTCTGTGCTCCTTCCTCCGACTTGCTGTTGCCGCTCTTCTTCGCAGAGGCCGTCCTGGCCTGTGTCCTGGCCACCGCCGGTGCCTGGAAAATATCAACACATTTCGTCGTTGCCGCCCCCCACCGACCTCCCGGCCGGCCTTTCAACCTCCTCACGTAACTCGCCTTCCTCAAGCTCATCACTGTCCTCCCCATAATCCAACATCAACTCTGCTTCCGTATCCTCAGGCATCCACGTTAACTCTTGCACCGCTCTTTTCACACCTTTCCCAGTCTTGTCATGCACCACTCCCCGTTCCCCTGCCCCCTTTGCTGATGCCCGCTCCTTCGGTGGAGGGAAGGCCGCCGCGGACCCCCTGCTGCTTCTGCCCGGCGTCTTGGGGCCGTTTTGCGCCCGCCGGCCCACCCCGTCTGCCGGCTGCCGCCAGCTGGTCCCCCCCCCCAGGCTGCTCCAACCTGAGAGGGTCCCAGCGCCAGCGGGCCTCAAAGCCGTCCCGGCCGCCCCTACCCCCGTCCGGGGGAGCTATCATCCTCCGCCCACACCCACTTGCCCCCTTTTGGGGCCTCCTGCCCAAGTTTCTCCGCCCAGGCCTCCTCCTCTGATGTGGGAGTGGGGGCCCCTCCGCCCGTTCCAACTCCCCCTGGCTTCCCGGGCCTCACACAAAGCCGCCCACTGCGCCTCTGTGTCGTTGATAACGCGCCTCTGATCCCGGATTTTTCCTCCAAGGTCATGCACTCCCACCTCCGCCCTCCGGCTGCCGAGGGCTGCCCCCCGTCTACCCCCCGCCTTTACCGCCGTCGCCTGCGCAGCCAGGCCCCCCCCACCCCTGCCCTCGGTGTCCCCCGGAGGGGCACCCCCTATCCCTACGTACCCTCCACTGCGACAGGTCCAGTGGTGACTCCCCCCAGGAGCCCCCCTCATTGCGTGTGCCCCCTGACCCAAACAAGTCCTGAGACCCCACCCCCTGTGTCCCCCCACCGAAATCCTGCACCAATCCCCCTCCTTCCCTGCCGCCTCAAATTGACCTCCGTGGGCCTCCCCCTCCCAACTGGGCCTCTGGCCAACGCCTGCTGCAGTCCCCCTGGCCGTCCCTCCACATCTCCCGGGCCCCCCCCTCCCGGCCGCCACGGCCGCACGACCAGCAGGCAGGCTTTTCTCCCACCCCCTCGCTTCCCCCGGCTCTTCCCGGCCCCCCTTCCCGACCACGTGTGGCGTCCGTTTAGGGGACTCGCGGCATGCAGCCACCGCCGCTCCGGCCGATGCGGACCGGGGGGTCCGCGTCATCCCCACCCAAGCCTCCTCCAACACCCCCGGGCGCAGCAGGTCCTCCCGCCCCGCCCGGCCGAGGACACGCAGGGCCTCCCTCACTGCCTCCATGTCAGTGCCCGTCATGATGCGCCTCCTGCTTCCCCCTAATCCCGGGCGCCGACCGGCACCAAAGTAGACGAATTCCCAATTCCCTACCTAACTTCCCTCACCTCAACTTTCTTCAACCCTCCCGCTGGCGCTAGGAAACAGGAAGAGGAAGTAGTTTCCCCTTCCTGCTCCCTTATAGCCTCTCCTACTCCCTCCCCTTCCCCTCCAGCCTTCCCTGTGTGGCGCGAATCCCCCGGGGAAAGACTAGACTGCGTCCTGCTTTCCCCGGGGGCCGTCATTATATGACAGCCTAAAGGTGACCCGCGGAAGACGTGTAACTTTTGTAAAAGTTACGTGTATTATCCATGGAAAAATTTCATCTGACTCAGCTCGTGCCCAGTGTTTGCAGCTGTTTTCATTTGGCTTTATATTTTCATGCAGCGCTAGGTGGCGCTACTGCGTGTGACTTTATTCAGTGCTTTAAATGGGAAATTAGAAGTGCCGGTACCCACTAGACTGGGTGGGTAGTTGGGGGCGTGTCTAGGGGCGTGTCTGGGGCGTGGCTGTGAGCCAGGAATTTAACAATAGCCACATAAGTAAGCTTTAATGCAAATGCTCTGATTGTCATGTAAAGCGCTTAAATGCCCATGGGCCAAATTCGCGCAAAATCAAACTGCCTCCTTACATAAGAGACATGGCAAGCATCAGCTTCTATGTCATAGGTGCAGAGCCTAATTTTTGGCAGTTTGATATTGCGCGAATTTGGGCCATGGGCATTTAAGCGCTTTACATGACAATTAGAACATTTGCATTAAAGCTTACTTTTTTTAAGACCCCTGGTTAAGGGAGTTGTCCAGAATCCCAGGATGATGAGCCGACGTCGGGATTCTACCCTGGTTCTTCAGTTCAACTCTCTGCACCTCTGACCATATCCTCATTCTTGTTGCGATGCCAATGAGAACCAGAGGCGCAACTAGAGTCAAATTTCGGGGGGGGGTGGGGTGTTGGGGCTGATTCTTCCAGCAGTATGCAGAGTGGAGCTGCAGGGGATCTAAGAAGGGGTGAGAAACAACAAAGCCTCCTTAAAAAGCAATTGGTCTTTTAAAGACCTGTGAAGTACTCGGGTGCTGCTGTGTGTGCTCCCGGGAAGCTCTCTCAGCCGGGCTGACACACACACACGATGGGGGAGTGGGGTGTCTGAAGCCCTTTGATCCCAATGGGCGTTGCACGCCTGATGAGAACCTAACACTGCAGGAGCACCCCAGTGCAGAAATACACAGGCTGTTGCCAGCCAGAGCAGCACCTCAACACGCACCATCTGAAAGGGTAATTTTCAGTTTTTACGTTGCACGTACCCGTACTTCAGGGCCTGAGCCCTGCTGCTTCATGGAGTACCGGTACTCTCCTTGCCCGCAAATAAGTTCCGGTACTCTGGGGGAGAAAACTGAGAAGTGCCGGTACTCAGTACCGGTGAGTACCGGCCCATTTTAAGCACTGACTTTAGTAGGTATGGGTTAGTGCTCAATGTTACGGATGTGCGCACGGCACCTGCCCCGTAACGCACACTTAGCATATATTAGCAGAAGTTTTGTGCTATGTGGCGCGCGATGCTCCTTATCAGTGCGCTCGCAACGTGCTTTGACGCAAAAATACTTTTGCACGTTTTGGGCGACGTTACCATAAGTCCTGCTTTACGTTGCATAGCGTCACTTTGGTTTACGCAGGTGCCCACGATAAACTTCTAGACTAAAATCTCCCTGTATCTGAATCTGCAAGCATTTGAAATGTGATAAAGTAAATATATAAAATGTAATGCAAACTCGCCATCATGTGTTAAATCTCCTCTAACGTACAGCACTTACCTACTAAGTTAAGACCTAGGGGCATATTTTCTAGGAAGTGGCGGTGAGCGGTCCGTGGTAGGAGTGCCGGCCGGGCAGTGACGTGGGGCGGGGGGTAGTAAACCACGGATTACGGCCGAATACAGGTAAGTAAACATTTAAATAAATAAAACGAATTTCGTTGCGCGCACTGCATCGCATTTGGCGATGCAGCTCACAACGAAATTCGTTTTATGTATTTAAATGTTTACTTACCTGTATTCGGCCGTAATCCGTGGTTTACTACCCCCCACCCTGCCCCTCCCCACGTCACTGGCCGGCACTCCTACCACGGACCGCTACTGGCGGTGAGAGGCGTTAGCCTCCTTGGCTTAACGCCTCTCATCGCCGCTTCGGAAACGCAAGGCTGCACCATATGTGTGCTGCTTCATGCAGCACACATGTAAGTTACAAAATGGCATTTTAAAAAAAGGTTTGTTTATGTACAGAAAGGGACACCTTCCTGTACATAAACATACCTTGGCATTTTGCTTTTTCAGCAAAAACGAGGAGAAATGAAGCATTTCTCCTCGTATCGCCACCTTAAGACCAGGATTTTCCTGGTCTTAAGTTCGGCGCTGCCACCTATTATCGCCTCTCTTGATAATAGGTGGCAGCGTCGATGTGAATGGGTGTTGCGGTGGAACGCCTACCGCAACACCCACTGCAAGCCCCTTTCACGCTAAGTTTAGCGTGAAAGGGGCACTATTACCAAGGCAGCGTTAAGCCACTTAAAGTGGCTTTTAGCCACATTATGTGGTTTAAACCTGCCTTGGTAATAGGGCGCCGACCCTTTCGCCACCACAACGTCACAAAAAGTGACGTTGTGGTGGCGATAGGGGCTTGGTAAGATGCCCCCTTGTTTCTAATCAAAAAGCGTTTTTTCTTTTGCCAATATCTTTGGCGCAAATGACGAATCTTCGCAAGATTTTCAAAAATAATGGGGCGCTCCGGTCAGCTCCTGTCTTGAAAGTTTCGGGGTTTCGTAAAGCGGGGTCCGAGAAAAAAGGGGGTCCCAAAACGCGTTTTCTCAATGTTAATTTCCATAGGAAACTTTTGTCGCAGGTACAGCCCGAACTGCTGAACGCAATTACACCAAATTTGGCATAAATGTAGCTCTTGGTCCAGAGTGCATTCTTTGCTTTAAATGGTGTAAATCCGTTCAGTAGTTCCTGAGAAAATCATATTTAAAAAACTATAGATATCTGCTGAAGAGAGTGGATCCGCGAACCTTCCCGAGCACGAGCTTGACTCTGACTGGCTGCCAACACTTCAAACCAGGAAGTGTTGGCAGCCATCTTGTGACTCGAGCCGAGTCACAAGAAAAAAGGTAAAAAAAGTATTAAAAACAAGAAAAGGGGGCAGGGTAGAAACACCCTGATCCTCTAGGCCTGCTCAGGGGGTCCCACAGGGACACAAAGGGCCAAGAAAAGCATTTTTTTAATGTTATTTTTGGGGGGATTCACGCAGGGTCCGCGAATCCGGCAGAAGAAAAAAAAAATGAAGTGCGGGCTCCCGCGCTTCATTTGTTTTAAGCCCCCGGTCGGGCCAGGTCCTGGGGGCAATGTTTAATTTGGTAGCGGGGGCCGTGGGGCCCCCGCTGCCCCGGTGACCGCCACCTCCCCGGGGCTATACTCATTTAAATGCGGGGAGCATGCGACCCCCCTGCAGCCCCGGGGACCGCCACCTCCCCGGGGCTTTATGTGTGGGGGGGCTCCTGCCCTCCCACGCTGCCCTGTAGACCGCCACCTCCCAGGCTTTCATTTTTAAATGCGTGGGGGGGCCTCGCGCCCCCCTCACCCTGCAGCCCTGCGTACCGCCACCTCCCCGGGGCTTTTTTTTAAATTAATAAAATGCGGGGGGCTCCTGCCCCCCCACACTGCCCTGAGGACCGCCACCTCCCTGAGGCTTCAATATTTAAAAGCGGGGGAGCATTGCGTCCCCCCGCAGACCCAGGGACGGCCACCTCCCCGGGGCTTTTTAAAAAAATAAAAGGTGTGGGCCCCACTGCCCCGGGGACCGCTATCTCCCCGGGGCATTGATTATGCAAATACGGGGGACCACCATCTCCCCGGGGCTTTAAACCTGTTGGGAGCCATCTCCCAGGGCCTGCTCCAGCAATATCCCGGGGTACCCACCCCCGGGACATTGCAGTTTGCTATGGCAGGGCGGGAGCACTACTCTTGCCTGTCATAGCAAACTTCTGCTTTGCTTCATGGAAGCAAGAGCAGGAAAACTGCTCTCACTTCCATGTAGCGAAGCAGTATTGCTGTTGGGCAAAGGGAGCTGCATGTCAGAAGCTCCCTTTGCCCAAAAGCAATGCCGGCTCCCACAGGAGGCGGGGAGCTAGCAGGGACCGCGGGGTATTGGGGCTCCCCCCGCAGTCCCCAGGGTGAGGCCAAGCCCCTGGGGATGGGGTCCCCGGGGCCAAAAATGGCCCGGGAGGGGGGCCACTTGCCCCCCTCCCTTTAAAAAAAAAAAAAAAAGATATGGCCAAGCCCAGGGGTATGGGGTCCCCGGGGCCGAAATTGGCCTCAGGAGGGGGGCCACGCTGCCCCCTCCAAATAAAAAAGAAAAGGCAGGGCAGGCCCCGTGGGATGGAGTCCCCTGGACCAAAAGTGGCCCAGGGAAGGGGGGCCATACAGCCCCTCTTCTCTAAAATTGTTTTAGCCGGGCCCCGGAGATGGGGTCCCCGGGGTCGAAATCGGCCTCGGGAGGGGGCCGCGCGCCCCTCTCCCTTATCAATAATTATTTTTTTTCTTTTTTAAAATGGCTCAGGCCCCTGGGGATGGGGTTCCCGGGGCCCAAGAGTGTTAAAGGAAGGGGGGCCACACAGCCCCCCTTCCTAAAATTAAAAAAAGAAGAAGAAACCGGCAACTCGCCAGAGGCTCCACCCCTTCCCTGCACCACTCTGAAAACGCACCTCCTGGCACGTTCTAGGTTGGGAGTTAAGTCCACTTCAATCGTAAGGGTCCTTAGGGGCCAACTAGCCGTTCAGGTACCTCCAGTGAGCCCCACACAGTGGGATTGCTGAGAGGTGGTCTGAGGCCATGCCCCTTTTTACAACACTCTGCAAACGCGCCCCTTGGGGCACTGCTGGTGGGGCCATGAGGTCCCCTTGAGTCCTGAGGACCTTAGGACTAAAGTCAATATCATCCCCCAAGCAGCAGTGCGCCAGGAGGCTTTTTTGCATAGTGGTGTAAAAAGGGGGCGTGGCCTCTGACCACTCTCAGCAATCCAGCTGTGTGGGGCTAGTTGGACCCAGAGACGCTCAGGAGGCAAGGGGACTTCATCCCTCAACCAAGAGCATGCCAGGAAGCGCGTTTGCAGTGTGGTGGAGAAAGGGTGCGTGGCCTGTGTCCACCTGTCAGCAATCTCACTGTGTGTGGCTTACTGGAGGTAACAGGTAGGCTAGTTGCCCCTAAGTACCCCCAGTAGCGAAGGGGACTTCAATCCCCATCCAAAAGTATGCCAAGGAGCGCATTTTCAGAGTGATGGGCAAAGGGGGTGTGGCCTGCTTTGAGAATTTAGCAATCCTGCTGTGTGGGACTTAATGTAGGTAATAGGTGGATAGTTGGCCCCCAAGGATATCCTTGGGGGCCAACTACCCCTCCTGTTACCTCCAGTATGTCCCATACAGTGGGATTGCTAAGAGGTCTGCAGAGGCCACGCCCCTCTTTCTCCACCACTCTGCAAACATGCCTCCTGGCACACTACTCCTTAGGGGATGAGGTCCACTTTACTCCTGAGGGACTTTGGGGGCCAAGAAGCCCTCCTGGTACTTCCTGTAAGTCCTATGCAGCAGAATTCCTGAATGCTGGTCGGAGGCCCAGCCCCCTTTCTCCACCACTCTGCAAATGAGACTACTAGTTGAAGAAGCATTTGCAATGTAATAGGTCTCGCATTTGCGAGAGTTAGAGCTATTGGCGTTGTAAATGTAAAAGATTTTTACTAATATTTTTTGGTGTAGAGTGGATGTACCTTGTGTGCAGTGGAATTATGTGGATAGAAAGTATGTGGTATTTAGTGTATACGAATTATGTAGAGTGGGATTATTTGTTATGGAGAGTAATTATGTGGTATGGTAACCTCAGGTTTAGTCTTCCTCGTTTCTATAGATGCTAAACTATAAACTCAATGAGACGAAAAAAAGAAGGAACCACTGAGAAGCACTTCTGGACCTAGTTAGAGGTATGAGCAGGGCCGCTGGAATTATGCGAATGTTCGGCTGCACCGATTTATGCATAATTATAAATTTTCCGCATTTTCCACATAATCCATCATCTGCTGCATAATCTGCAGATTTGAACAAAAAAAACGTGTTTCTAGCTCAATAGGCTCAAACGTTACCAAAAATGCAGCAATAAGTGTTATAGCATGGTGGAAGGCCCTTTGCATACCTGGAGTGGTCACCTGTTACTTATTGCTAAATGTGGGTGTTAAACTGGTAATAATGGTGCGCAAACCACTCTTGCTTCTTTCTGCGCCTCTCTTGCCTCTTTCTGCATTTCTCTTGCTTCTTTCTGCACCTTTCTTCCTTTTCTGCGCTTCTCTTGCCTCTTTCTGCACATCTCTTCCTCTTTCTGCACCTCCCTCTTGCTTCTTTCTACACCTCTCTTGCTTCTTTCTTCTGCACCTCTCTTGCCTCTTTCTACACCTCTGTTGCTTCTTTCTGTACCCTCTTGCCTCTTTCTTGCCTCTTTCTGCACCTCCCTTGCCTCTTTCTGCACCTCTCTTGTCTCTTTTTGCTTTTCTCTTGCCTCTTTCTGCACCTTGCTTGCTTCTTTCTGCACTTCCCTTGCTTCTTTCTGCATCTCTCTTGCTTCTTTCTGCACCCCTTTTGCCTCTTTCTGCACTTCTCGTGCTTCTTTCGGTACCTCTCTTGCTTCTTTCTGCACCCCTCTTGCCTCTTTCTGCACCCCTCTTCCCTCTTTCTTCACCGCTCTTGCCACTTTCTGTACCTCTCTTGCATCTTTCTGCACCCTTCTTTCCTCTTTCTGCACCTCTCTTGCCTTTTCTGCACCTCTCTTGCGTCTTTATGCACCTCTGTAGCTTTTCTCTGCCCTTCTCTTGCATCTTTATGCACCCTCTTGCCTCTTTCTGCACCTCTGTTGGTTCTTTCTTCACTTTTCTTGCTTCTTTCCACAACGGTATTGCAAATTTCTGCATCCCCCTTGCCTCTTTCTATACCCCTCTTCCCTCTTTCTGCACCTCTCTTGCCTCTGTCTGCACCTCTCTTGCCTCTTTCTGCAATTCTCTTGCCTCTTTTTGCAACTCTGTTGTTTCTTTTTGCACTTCTCTTGCTTTTTTCGGCAGCTCTCTTGCTTGTTTCTGCATCCCTGTTTCCTCTTTCTGCACCTCTCTTGCCTGTTTCTGCAACTCTCTTGCCTCTTTCTGTAATTCTCTTGCCTCCTTCTGTACCTCTGTTGATTCTTTCTGCACCTCCCTTGCCTCTTTCTGCACGGCTCCTGACTCTTTCTGCACCTCTCTTGCATCTTTCTGCACCTCCCTTGCCTCTTTCTGCACGGCTCCTGACTCTTTCTGCACCTCTCTTGCATCTTTCTGCACCTCACTTGACTCTTTCTGCACTTCTCTTGCTTCTTTCTACACCTCTGTTGCCTCTTTCTGCACCCCTGTTCCCTGTTTGTGCACCTCTCCTGTCTGTTTCTGCACTTCTCTTGCCTCTTTCTGCACCTCTGTTGCTTCTTTCTGCACTTCTCTTGCCTCTTTCTGAACCTCTTCTGCTTCTTTCTGCACTTCTCTTGCTTTATTCTGCACATCTCTTGCTTCTTTCTGCACCCCTCTTGCCACTTTCTGCACCTCTGTTGGTTCTTTCTGCACCTTGCTTGCTTCTTTCTGTGCTTCCCTTGCTTCTTTCTGCATCTCTTTTGCTTCTTTCTGTACTCCTTTTGCCCCTTTCGGCACCTCTGTTGTTTCTTTCTGCACTTCTCTTGCCTCTTTCTGCACCTCTCTTCCACCTTTCTGCACCTCTCTTGCCTCTGTCTGCACCCCTGTTCCCTCTTTCTGCATCTCTTTTGCCTGTTTCTGCAATAATCTAGCCTCTTTCTGCAGTTCTCTTGCCTCCTTCTGCATCTCTGTTGCTTCTTTCTGCACTTCCTGTACATCTTTCTGTACCTCTCTTTCTTCATTCTGCACCCCTCTTGCCACTTTCTGCACCCCTCGTCCCTCTTTCTTCACCTCTCTTGCCTTTTTCTGCACCTCTCTTGCTTCTTTCTGCATCTTTCTTCCCTCTTTCTGCACATCTCTTGCCTCTTTCTGCACCTCTCTTGCTTCTTTCTGCACCTCTCTTGCTTCTTTCTGCATCTTTCTTCCCTCTTTCTGCACATCTCTTGCCACTTTATGCACCATCTTGCCTCTTTCTGCACCTCTGTTGGTTCTTTCTCACTTCTCTTGCTTCTTTCTGCACCTCTCTTGCTTCTTTCTGCACCCCTCTTGCCTCTTTCTGCACCTCTGTTGATTCTTTCTGCACATTGCTTGCTTCTTTCTGCACTTCCCTTGCTTCTTTATGCATCTCTCTTGCTTCTTTCTGCACCCCTTTTGCCTCTTTCTACACCTCTCTTGCTTCTTTCTGCACTCCTCTTGCATCTTTCTGCACCCCTCTTCCCTCTTTCTGCACCTCACTTGCCTCTTTCTGCAGTTCTCCTGCCTCTTTCTGCACCTCTCTTGCTTCTTTCTGCACTTTTCTTGCATTGTCTGCACCCCTCTACCCTCTTTCTGCACCTCTCTTGCCTCTTTCTGCAGTTCTCTTGCCTCTTTCTGTACCTCTCTTGCCTCTTTCTGCACCTCACTTGCCTCTTTCTGCACTTCTCTTGCTTCTTTCTATACCTCTGTTGCTTCTTTCAGCACTTCTCTTGCCTCTTTTGCACTTATTTTGCCTCTGTCTGCATCTCTCTTGCATCTTTCTGCACTTCTCTTGCCTATTTCTGTACCTCATTGCTTCTTTCTGCACCCCTGTACCCTCTTTCTGCACCTCTGTTGCTTCTTTCTGTACCTCTCTTGCCTCAGTCTGCACCCCTGTACCCTCTTTCTGCACCTCTGTTGCTTCTTTCTGCACTTTTCTTGCTTCTTTCGGCACCTCTCTTGCTTCTTTCTGCACTCCTGTTCCCTCTTTATGCACTTGTTTTCCTTCTTTCTGCACCCTTCTTCCCTCTTTCTGCACCTCTCTTGCCTCTTTCTGCACCTCTCTTGCATCTTTCTGCACCTCTCTTGCATCTTTCTGCACCTCTATTGCTTCGTTCTGTACTTCTATTGCTTCTTTCTGTACCCTTATTCCCTCTTTCTGCACCTCTCTTGCCTCTTTATGCACCCTCTTGCCTCTTTCTCCACCTCTGTTGGTTCATTCGGCAAATCTCTTGGCTCTTTCTGCACTTGTCTTGCCTCTTTCTGTACCTCTCCTGCCTCTTTGTGCACATTTCTTACTCTTTCTGCACCTCTCTTGTTTTTTCTACACTTCTCTTGCTTCTTTCTGTACTTCCCTCTCTTCTTTCTATATTCAAATGGGAAGTTGAGTGTGTCAAGTTTAAAGGTCTGCGTGCTCTCTTGACTGAGGTATATGTCTACTTGTACATGTATTCTCACATGTGTTATGCATCTGAAGCTTCTCCTATAGGTGGTCAAATGTTCTCAGTTGTGCTCTCTCATTCAGTTGCATAGGCAGACATGTCTTATGTATATCTGTTATAGAGCCCCTCAAATATACTATTGAATACCCATGTGCCCTGTATTATGAGCAGAAAGAAATACATACACCTTTTTGTACACAAATTTACAGAGTATGCTGTTTGAAACACAGGTATTCAATTATTTGTATGTTTATTTTTATGTAACATGTCACTAGGTAAAAGCAGAGACACACACATGCATACCTTCACAAACTTTGTCAGACTTACAACAGTGATATGGTTAGGATTGCTGTTTTACATTTGGTAGACCTAACATTCTGAGCAGTCGATGAATAGTGAACCTTCAAGTGAAAAGTGAGGTTTAAGACACCTTGAGAGAAGAATTAGTGATTAGGCTACTTTGTATGAGTTTGTGGAAAGGTACAGTCAAAGTAGGCCTCTTTCTGCACCTCTGTTGCTTCTTTCTGCACTTCTCTGGCTTCTTTCGGCACCTTTCTGGACTTCTCTTAGCTCTTTCTGCATTTTTCTTGCTTCTTTCTGCACCTTTCTTCCTCTTTCTGCACCTCTCTTGCATCTTTCTGGACTTCTCTTGCTTCTTTCTGCGCCTTTCTTCCTCTTTCTGTACATGTCCTACCATTGTAGGCATAGTTAGAAATAAGCATTTAAAAAAGATTAGAATTTCACTGAAAAAAACACAGGTTGCAGGGACGTTATAGTTAGGCTAACATTTACTCATACAAAACCAGAGAAATTCAGCCGTTATATTAAGCTGAGCTAACTATAACTCGCGCCCCCTCAATGCACTGCTGATGACATCATATATTACATCACTCATGACATGGTCAGTGACATCACTGATGACATCACTGATGACATCTCAAATAACATCACTGATGACATCATCCACTTAATATCTGATGTACCTCCTCACACCCTAATATAACCTTTCATGCACCCACTCTAAATACAGACTACCATTCTCAAAACCATAGACATACCAATACCAGTTAGTACATACCCACTCACTGATTCATAAGTCTACAAACACATCCACTCACTCACCCTTACAGTCACTCATACACGCAGTCACTCATCAATACTTCCACTGATATATGCACTCATATACCCATACAGACACTCACACACTGCCACTCACCTATAAAGTTAAAATAATAGTAAAAACAATTTAAAAAAAGAATCAATCACACTGCCATTTACTCACCTATACAATTGTACAGACCCCACCTCACTTATTCATACAGATACTAACACATACTTACTCTCTTCTACAATCACTGACACAAGCACACACTCATCCATACAGCCACTCTCACAATCACTCACTCTCACATATAGCCACTTATATACTCCAACACTCACATATACAGCCTTTCACATATGTAATTACTTACACATATACCACTGAGACATCAACTCACTCACCAACACAGCCATATGCACACTCACTCACCCCTACATCCCCTCGCAGATGCACTCATGAACCCATACACCCAGTGAATTACCCACTCACACATCCATGCAGGGAGTCACACCCCCCACCCACCCACACAGACACTCAGGTACCCATACAGGTACTCAGACAACCAATCATTAACCCATATAGATACTCATGTAGCTACTCACCAACCGAAGCAGCCACTTACACACCAACTGACAGACTGATACAGACATTCACATAGATTAGTCATTCACCCATTCATTCACTAAGACACGTTTAATCACTCACTTATACAGTAAGTCAAGCACCCACTAAATCATCCATTCAGACACTCATATACCCACTTATTCTTCAATACACCTTGACATGTATATATATATAACATTCTTAAACTTTTTTGTAACACTCAGTCACTGGATAATGTCATCAGTGATGTCTTTTGAGTTGTCATAAGTGATGTCATAAGTGATGTCATCAGTGATGTCACTGACCATGTCATGAGTGATGTAATATGTGATGTCATCAGCAGTGCATTGCGGGGGAGCGAGTTATAGTTAGCTCAGCTAACTATAACAGCTGAATTTCTCTGGTTTTGTACGAGTGAAATGTCATCCTAACTATAACATCCCTGAAACCTGTGGTTTTTATAGTGAATATCTAAGGTTTCTTAAATGCTAATTCCTAACTATAACATCCCTGAAACCTATGGCTTTTTCAGGGAATATATATATATCTATTCACTGAAAAAACCACAGGTTTCAGGGACGTTATAGTTAGTTGGACATTCCACTCGTACAAAACCAGAGAAATTCGGCCGTTATAGTTTGTTCAGCTAACTATCACTCGCGCCCCCGCAATGCACTGCTGATGACGTCACATATTACATAATTCATGACATGGTCAGTGACATCACTGATGACATCACTGATGACATCTCAAATGACATCACTGATGACATCATCCAGTGACTGTGTGTTTCTATAAAGTTTAAATATGTTTTATATATATGCCAAGGTGTATTGAAGAATGAGTGGGTGTATAAGTGTCTGGATGGATGATTTAGTAGGTGCGTGACTGACTGTATAAGTGAGTGATTAAATGTGTCTTACTGAATGCATGGGTTAGTGACTGATACAGACATTCACACAGTTTAGTTTGTCAGCTGGAGTGAAGCGGTTGCATGGGTTGGTGAGTAGCTAAATCAGGATCTATATGGGTTATTGATTGGTTGTCTGAGTATCTGTATGGGTGCCTGAGTGTCTGTGTGGGTGGGTGTGACTCTGTGCATAGATGTGTGAGTGGATGATTCACTGGGTGTATGGGTTCAAGAGTGCATCTGTGAAGGGCTGTATGTGTGGGTGAGTGTGTGTATGGGTGTGTTGGTGAGTGAATGGATGCCTCAGTGGTACATGTGTGAGTAACTGCATATGTGAAAGGCAGTATATGTGAGTGTTGGAGTGTATAAATGACTATGTGAGAGTGAGTGATTGTGAGAGTGGCTGTATGGATCTGTGTGTGCTTTTATTAGTTATTGTATAAGAGTGTAAGTATGTGTTAGTATATGTTTGAATAAGTGAGGTGGGGTGTGTATAACTGTATAGGTGTGTAAATGGGAGTGTGATTGATTCTTAGCATTACTGACTAACTGTGAGTAACTCTATGGATGAGTGGCGGTGTGTGAGTGTCGGTATAGATATGTGAGTGCATATGATAATGCCGTATTGATGGTTGACTGCATGTATGAGTGACTGTATGGGTGAATGAGTGGATGTGTGTGTAGACCTAGGAATTAGTGAGTGGGTATGTACTAACTGGTATTGGTGTATCTATGGTTTTGAAAATGGTAGTCTGTATTTTAGTGTGGGTGTATCAAAGGTTATATTAGGGTATGAGGAGGTGCATCAGATTATCACGTGGATGATGTCATGAATGATGTAATATGTGATGTCATCAGCAGTGCATTGCGGGGGCCAAGTTATAGTTAGCTGAACTAACTATAACGGCTGAATTTCTCTGGTTTTGTACGAGTGAAATGTCCAACTAACTATAACGTCCCTGAAACCTGTGGTTTTTGCAGTGAATTTCTAAGGTTTTTTAAATGCTAATTTCTAACTATAAGGTCCCTGAAACCTATGGTTTTTTCAGTGAATTTCAAAGGTTTTTTAAATGCTAATTTCTAACTATAACATCCCTGAAACCTATGGTTTTTACAGTGAATTTCAAAGGTTTTTTAAATGCTAATTTCTAACTATGCCTACAAAGGTATGACATGTGAAGAAAGGGGAAGAAAAGCGCAGAAAGAAGCAAGACAAATGCAGAAAGAGGCAACAGAAGTCCAGAAATACGAAGCAAAGTGCAGGAAGAAGCAAGAGATGTGCAGAAAGAACCAACAGAGGAGCAGAAAGTCCTCCTGTGCCCCCAACTTTTTGCTGAGGGGTACTGGTGGTAACTGACTGTGACTAACCAGGCCTAGAGCTAGTGATATGCTAAAAGACACTTAGAATACAGTGAAACCACCTACATACACTAGGGAACACTATGCGTTGGGGTACCCCTGTGATTAGCATGACCTCCTCTGTATTTGCCATGAGTTAGTGCCTGGGTCATTGCATGAGTACATGGGTAGTGACTGGATAATTAGAGTACTGCAAGGAGAGTGCATGGTGAATTTATAAGTGCTTGTGTTTTGGTGCAGTGATTGGATAAGGACATGGAACTGGCTGGGTGATTGGAGGAGTGCATGGGTAGTGACAAGAAGATGGCTGGACTGCATCAGTAGTGCTCAGGGGATTGTAGCAGTCCATGTGTTAGTGCCTGGGTCATTGCATGAGTACATGGGTAGTGACTGGATGATTAGAGTACTGCAAGGAGAGTGCATGGTGAATTTATAAGTGCTTGTGTTTTGGCGCAGTGATTGGATAAGGACATGGAACTGGCTGGGTGATTGGAAGAGCGCATGGGTAGTGACAAGGAGATGGCTGGACTGCATCAGTAGTGCTCAGGGGATTGTAGTAGTGCATGTGTTAGTGCCTGGGTCATTGCATGAGTACATGGGTAGTGACTGGATGATTAGAGTACTGCAAGGAGAGTGCATGGTGAATTTATAAGTGCTTGTGTTTTGGCGCAGTGATTAGATGAGGACATGGAACTGGCTGGGTGATTGGAGGAGTGCATGGGTAGTGACAAGGAGATGGCTGGACTGCATCAGTAGTGCTCAGGGGATTGTAGCAGTGCATGTGTTAGTGCCTGGGTCATTGCATGAGAACATGGGTACTGACTGGATGATTAGAGTACTGTAAGGAGAGTCCATGGTGAATTTATAAGTGCTTGTGTTTTGGCGCAGTGATTAGATAAGGACATGGAACTGGCTGGGTGATTGGAGGAGTGCATGGGTAGTGACAAGGAGATGGCTGGACTGCATCAGTAGTGCTCAGGGGATTGTAGCAGTGCATGTGTTAGTGCCTGGGTCATTGCATGAGTACATGGGTACTGACTGGATGATTAGAGTACTGCAAGGAGAGTGCATGGTGAATTTATAAGTGCTTGTGTTTTGGCGCAGTGATTAGATAAGGACATGGAACTGGCTGGGTGATTGGAGGAGTGCATGGGTAGTGACAAGGAGATGGCTGGACTGCATCAGTAGTGCTCAGGGGATTGTAGCAGTGCATGTGTTAGTGCCTGGGCTATTGCTTTGAGTACATGGGTAGTGACTGGATGATTACAGTACTGCAAGGAGAGTGCATGGTGAATTTATAAGTGCTTGTGTTTTGGCGCAGTGATTAGATAAGGACATGGGACTGGCTCGGTGATTGGAGGAGTGCATGGGTAGTGACAAGGAGATGGCTGGACTGCATCAGTAGTGCTCAGGGGATTGTAGCAGTGCATCTGTTAGTGCCTGGGTCATTGCATGAGTACATGGGTACTGACTGGATGATTAGAGTACAGCAAGGACAGTGCATGGTGAATTTATAAGTGCTTGTGTTTTGGAGCAGTGATTAGATAAGGACATGGAACTGGTTGGGTCATTGGAGGAGTGCATTGGTAGTGACAAGGAGATGGCTGGACTGCATCAGTAGTGCTCAGGGGATTGTAGCAGTGCATGTGTTAGTGCCTGGGCCATTGCATAAGTACATGGATACTGACTGGATGATTAGAGTACAGCAAGAAGAGTGCATGGTGAATTTGTAAGTGCTTGTGTTTTGGCGCAGTGATTAGATAAGGACATGGAACTGGCTGGGTTATTGGAGGAGTGCATGGGTAGTGACAAGGAGATGGCTGGACTGCATCAGTAGTGCTCAGGGGATTGTAGCAGTGCATGTGTTAGTGCCTGGGCCATTGCATAAGTACATGGGTACTGACTGGATGATTAGAGTACTGCAAGGAGAGTGCATAGTGAATTTATAAGTGCTTGTGTTTTGGCGCAGTTATTAGATAAGGACATGGAACTGGCTGGGTGATTGGAGGAGTGCATGGGTAGTGACAAGGAGATGGCTGGACTGCATCCGTAGTGCTCAGGGGATTTTAGCAGTGCATGTGTTAGTGACTGGGTGATAGCATAAGTACATGGGTACTGACTGGATGATTAGAGTACTGCAAGGAGAGTGCATGGTGAATTTCTAAGTGCTTGGGTTTTGGCGGAGTGATTGGATAAGTACATGAAACTGGCTGGGTGATTGGAGGAGTGTATGGGTAGTGAGAAGAAGATGGCTGGACTGCATCAGTAGTGCTCAGGGAATTGTAGCAGTGCTTGTGTTAGTGCCTGGGCCATTGCATAAGTACATGGGTACTGACTGGATGATGAGAGTACTGCAAGGAGAGTGCATGATGAATTTATAAGTGCTTGGGTTTTGGCGGAGTGATTGGATAAGTACATGGTGCTGGCTGGGTGATTGGAGGAGTGCATGGGTAGTGACAAGGAGATGGCTGGACTGCATCAGTAGTGCTCAGGGGATTGTATCAGGGCATGTGTTAGTGCCTAGGTCATTGCATGAGTACATGGGTAGTGTCTGGGTGATTAGAGTACTGCAAGGAGAGTGCATGGTGAATTTATAAGTGCTTGTGTTTTGGCGCAGTGATTAGATAAGGACATGGAACTGGCTGGGTGATTGGAGGAGTGCATGGGTAGTGACAAGGAGATGGCTGGACTGCATCAGTAGTGCTCAGGGAATTGTGGCAGTGCATGAGTTAGTGCCTGGGTCATTGCATAAGTACATGGGTACTGACTGGATGATTAGAGTACTGCAGGGAGAGTGCATGGTGAATTTATTACCACCCTGGGTATGAGGCTTGGGTACTAGGACTACTGGGCTAGCCCATGGGCTATCTGAAGGCTCAATCACACCTAACTCCAACATCTTCTGGACTTCAGTCCTGATACAATCCCTGACATGGTCAGGTTGCCTGTAGATTCTACTCATGACAGGCAGACTGTCTCCAGTGTCCACCTCATGGGTGCACCAGGAAGTCTGACTAGGGGTCAGGCTAAACATATGTCTGTACTGTTGCAGAATTTGCCTGCACTCAGTTTGCTGATGGTCAGTGAGGCTGCTTGCCAAAGCAACACCATCTACTGACCCATCATCAGGGTTCTGCGAGAGCAGGTCAGGGAGAGGGTCACTCTCCTCCTCCTGTTCCTCATCAGTTGCCATGAGCAAGCCCATGTCAGCCCTGTCAACATATGGTTTCAATCTGTTGACATGGAGTGTGAGAAGTTGGCCTAGCATATGCTATCCACTAATTATAGTGGGCACCTTGCACCAGTCCAAACAACCCCTTATTGGAGATAGGTTAAAGACAACCTTTATTGAAAGCTATCCTAGTGGTAGCTATGGAGAGCAGCCTTCAGGCTAAGTCTTGAAGGAATGTAAAGCAGCTTGTTTTACCAGTCTATAATCTCTTGAGTGACCAAATGAAAGAGGACCACACCAGGTATATATTCAAAATATATGTATTTATTGCTAAACACACCCCTCTAGTCTCTTTATGAGGCTAGAGTTCGAAGTACATAAATTATAAGTTAGTTATCTACAGTAATAGCACAAATACACGTTTGAGCCCTAGGGGCGTACCAAACCATATACCAATAAAGTGGTATAAGAACCACGACTGAGCTATACACAAGGCCTAGAGCCTGTAGAAGTGCTTGGACCACAAGGAACCACCCAAGGTAGTGACACAGGGGACCCACGGGGGACGCGTGCAGTGTATGAACACAGCTGCGAATCGCCGTTAACTTCTATGGGGAAAGTCGCGATTAGAATTTAAAAGAAAAGGGACACTTAGAGGAGGACTTGGAGCAAACCCTTTGAGAACTAGGCTGTTCTAGTGTCAATACCCACGGGAGCACCGGAGTACTCGAGTTACCTCACCCAGGGGAGCCGGGTGCATAGGTGTCTTTCGGGGTCGGGTTTCGTCGTCGCTTTCAATGGCGATCTGCTGCAAAGTGCTGCTGGCGGCCAAGTCGAAAGTGTTCGGGTGGATCCAAAGGTGGATCGAAGATCTGAAGAACCTGAAAGCAGAGGGGACAGAGTCTGGGTCACTAGCCAGTGACCAGGAAGGCGATGAGCAGATGCCCACCGATGTTGAGTGCTTCAGGTAGGTTGACGGTCGTCTTGACTCTTCAGCCATGAGGTCCAGGAGGACTCAACGACGACCAGGAGCTGGATTCGAGCTGTCCCATGACGTCTGTCGATTGCAGGGGTGTCGGCGACCGGATTGAACCCAACAAGCCTTGGCAACGGCAAGTCTTGTGGAAGTGGAAGAAGGACAATGTTGCAGACCAGCAAGGTCTGTGGGACTCACCCAGTGAGAGTAAGTCAGGGCACGCCTGAAGCAACCAGGGAGCCAAAGCACAAAAAGATTGGCCTTCGGGAGGGCCTACTAGCTAACGGACTAGCGACCGTGAAGGAGCCTCGAGTTGACGCACGTGGAGCTGGCTCACAGGACACTCGTGGAGTGGAGGCCAGTGATCTTCGGTGCAGTTGGTGCTGGAGGCTGGGGCTACTCGGAGCCCAAAGCATGACTTCGTAGGAGACCCAGAAGAGGATGCACTTGCAAATGCGTTCGGTGTCCAGGGGTCACGGTTCCACGTTACCCACGACAGCTACGGGCCTCAGCTTTGCTGGGGACTCAGGGCAGTCTCAGGGAAGTCTGGAAATCCACCTCTGGTGATGCAAAGACTTCGGCGTCCGACAGGAGCTTCAGCGATGCAGACCGGACAATTGCTTCTTTGGTGCCTGCCAAGCAGGGGAGTCACTCCTTGACCCCAAGGGAGATTCTTCAGTCCTCTAAACTTAAAGTAGAGCGTTGAAGGTCCAGGATTCTGTGTCAGAGTTTTGTCCAGGTAAATCTAAAGTCCTAAGGACTGGGGTCCCATACTTATACTAAGGTAGGGGGTTGGACTCTGTGGCCCCACCTATGGGAGGGTCAGGGCAGAGGGGTGGTTACACCCCTTTCCCTTTGTCCAGTTTTGCACCAGAGCAGGGGCTTGAAGCCCCTGAGCCGGTTTGAACTGGGGTATGCACAGGGACACCAAATGTGCCCCCAGTGCAGGACTTCAAAGCACCAGAGAGTGCTCCCGCCCAGCCCCAATACACACTACCCTGCCTGGGGAGGTGGTTACACCTCCCTGGGACAGGAAACCTATTGTCCAGGCCTCCCCTGATGGAGTTTCGGTCAGCAGCAGGAGGCCAGACTCGTGTCTGTGGCAGCGGCATCCATTTTGTGATGCCAGGGCTCTGGAAAGTCAGTACCGGTATACCGGTGTGTACATGTCTCTCCCTCTAGAAGGGTGGAATGCTACCCCCGCCACCAGAACTGGCGGGGGGGTAGTATTCCAAGATGTTTGACACCAAACACGACATGTTTCCGTGCAGCCATCCCAAAGTTAGCATTTAACGCGAGGTTATAATGCGCTTAAGAGTATATGGTCGGGCTGCACTACAAACAGCATCAGAGAAGGGTCTCCGAATGCTGCAGAGGGGCCCAGCTCATGCAGGGGCAACCTCTCACATAGGAACCACGCACTCTGCCTTCAGGATTGATAAGGCCTGCCATAGGAGTGACTTATAGGTTTATATGTGTGTATGTATGTAGTGATATAGGTAGCCTATATCACAGTAAGGGGTGCATGCACCACCTTACCCAGCCTGCAGTAGCAGACCTGTGGTGTCATTTTGGATGGCCTTCCAGGGGTGGCACAATACATGCTGCAGCCCCTGGTAGGCCTCTGAGGTACCTATGCCCTGGGTACATAGTATACCATATACTAGGGACTTATAAGGGCACTCCAGATTCCAATCAGAGATGTGCCTAAGGCACATGGAAACCATTTTATAGAGGAATCAGATAGACTGGGGCCCTGAATAGCAGGATCCCAGTCCAACTAAGTCATAAACGAGCAAAACACCAGGAAAAAAGTGGGGGCAACCATATAGTCAGATTCCACCTTCCTACATGGAGCACCCTCAGGGGGCTACGGGGAGTTCCAAGATTCACCAGATAGGTGACCTCTCCCTTCTGTTCAACTATTGTATGGAGGCCACTCCACTTGTCTTGGAGGGCTGCTGGGGCCACAGGCTCCAACACCCACACTTTCTGTCCTGGCTGGTATACAGTCAGTACAGCCTTTTGGTCATGCCAAGCTTTTTGTAATTCTTGGCTGGCCTCCAGGTTTTTGGTTGCCTTTTTCATGTACTCAGCCATCCGGGAGCGGAGACCAAGTACATAGTCCATCACATCTTGTTTGGGGGGCTTGAGAGGTACCTCCCAGTCCTCTTTTACCAAACACAATGGACCTCTCACAGGATGCCCAAACAGAAGCTCAAATGGGCTGTAACCAATCCCCTTCTGTGGAACCTCTCTGTATGCAAACAACAGGCAGGGAAGAAGAAGGTCCCATTTCCGCCTAAGCTTCTCTGGGAGTCCTTTAATCATTCCCTTCAGGGTTTTGTTGAAGCGTTCAACTAAACCATTGCATTGTGGGTGATAGGGGGTGGTGAACTTATAAGTTACACCACACTCCTTCCACATTGCCTTCAAATATCCTGACATGAAGTTGGTACCTCTGTCAGAAATGACCTCCTTTGGGAAACCCACTCTGGAGAAGACTCCAATGAGGCCTTTTGCCACCACAGGGGCTGTGGTGGTCCTCAGGGGAATTGCCTCTGGGTACCTGGTGGCATGATCCACTACCACCAGGATAAATCGGTGCCCAGATGCAGTTTGAGGGTCAAGGGGACCAACAATGTCAATCCCTACCCTTTCAAAGGGTACCCCCACCACAGGTAGTGGTATCAGGGGGGCCTTTGTTGTGCCACCTGCCTTGCCATTGGCTTGGCATGTGACACAGCAGCGGCAAAACTCCTTTGTGTCCTCTGACATATGTGGCCATTGAAAATGTGGAACAAGCCTGTCCCAGGTCTTGTTTTGGCCCAAGTGACCTGCCAAATGGATATCATGTGCTAGGGTCAAGAGGAACCCCCTAAACCTCTGAGGGATTACCATCCTCCTGGTGGCTCCAGGGGCTGGATCTCTACCCTCAGAATATAGGAGTCCCTCATCCCAATAAACTTTATGGGACCCACTAGCACTCCCAGCAGCCTCAGCAGCAGCCTGCTGTCTGAGGGGTTCAAGAGAGGGGCAGCACTGTTGCTCCTTACTCAGATCTTCCCTAGAAGGGCCCCCTGCCCCCAAGAACTCAACCTGATCAGGCTCAAGTTCCTCTGGGGCAGTTCCTTCTTCAGGATCTGCTCCTCCTCCCTGGGGAGGGGACTCAGTGGTCTGAGACAGAGGGGAAGGCACTGCCCTAACCCTACTGCTCCTCCTCTTGAGAAGCATCTGGTCCATAGTTTCAGGATCCAGAGCTGGTTCAGTGTTATGCATTTTGGCTTGTGACCTGGTCACAGCAAATACCTCTGCAGGGATGCCCAACATCTCAGCATGAGTCCATAACTCTACTTCAGACCAGGCTGAAGTCTCTAGATCATTGCCCAATAGACATTCTACAGGGAGGTCTGCACTGACTACAACCTTCTTGAGACCAGTTACCCCTCCCCAGGAGAAATTCACAACTGCCAGACTATGGTTGGTCTTGGCATTGCTTGCATTGGTCAGCTGGTACATTTCACCCAGGATGATCTGTCCGGGGTCCACAAGATCCTCTGCCACCATGGTGACACTAGCACCTGTGTCCCTAAATGCCAAAGCCTGTTTGCCATTTATTACAGGCTGCTGTTTGTATTTGCCCAGATTACTGGGGCTCACTAGGAAGGACATTTCAATGTCTCCATCACAAATCAGCATTGCCTGAGTGGGTTCTCTGACTAGGCCAGAGCCCACTTCAGAACCCAGGGTCAACCCTACTACACCCTTTTTCTGAGTACCACCTCCACCAGTAGCTGAACTAGGGGGAACAGTTGCCTTAGGGGCAGGAGTGGTGGTGGTTTGGTCTTTGGACTTGTTACAATCAGAAGTCCAGTGCCCTTTCTGTTTACAGAATTTGCACCAGGGCTTCTTTTGGCCTTTTCCCTTGTTGGATTGTGACTCCCCACCAGATGCAGATTTTTGGGGCCCTTGTGAAGACTTCTGGTCTGTTGACTTATCCCCACTTTTCTCAGAGCCCTTCTGATCCTGCTTCTTTGTGTCACCCCCTTGGTTCTGGGTTTTCTGCCTCACCCTGGTTCTGACCCACTTGTCTGCCTTCTTTCCCAATTCTTGGGGAGAGGTCAGATCTGAGTCTACCAAGTATTGATGCAACAACTGGTTCTGGCAATTATTAAGGATCTGTTCTCTCATCATTAGATTATACAATCCCTTGAAATCAGTAACCCTACTGCCAACCAGCCAACCCTCCAGAGCCTTGGTTGCACAATCTACAAAGTCAGTCCAGTCCTGAGTCTGTGCCTTCTGGGTGTCTCTGAACTTCAACCTGTACTGCTCAGTGGTTAAGCCAAACCCATCTATCAGTGCACTCTTCAGGACTTCATAGTCATCAGCATCCTCTTCTCTAACAGTGAGGAGCTTGTCTCTACCTTTATCTGAAAAGGAGAGCCACAAGATTGCTGCCCACTGCTTTTGGGGGACCTGTTGTACTCTACAGGCCCTTTCCATAGCAGTTATCCACTTGTGGATATCATCCCCACTCTGGTAGGGAGGAACAACCTTGCTCAGGTTCCTATGGTCTGGAGTATTTTCTCTACCTCTAGGGACACTGTTGCTGCCACCAGGGGTTCTAACCCCTCTCTTCTAGAAGCTTTCTGGAACTCAAAGGCTTCTTTGTCTAATGCCAACTGCTTGGTTTTGAGGGCAAATCTTGCTTCCTCATACTGCAGCAGGTTGTACATCCTTTCAGAGGAGGTCTCTCTTCTTGGGAAGAAGGAGTTCCTCTGGTAGACAGTTTCCCTGCCAGAGTGAAAGGAGTGCTCAGATTCCCTGGAAAGGGACCTGTGCCTGTCTTCCACTATGTCAGTTCTCTTAGGGAGAATTCCTCTGTCTGGTTCAGACCCCTTTGGGCCTGGCCCTTCAGTCACAGAGTCCTGGTCATCCTGATGTTCATCATCTGACCCAGACACTATAACTGACCCACCCACTGATCCAGACCCCTTAGCTCTTAGAGCTAATCTAAGGTCATCTGCTGTTAGCAGATCTATCAAGTGTAGTGTTGAGGGACTCTGTCCTATCTTCAGGTGCCTCTCAGCACACATGGCTTTCAAGTCAACGAAAGTCATGTCCTTATACTGAAGCTGGGTGGATCCACTGGGTCCACCCCTTGAGGACATTCTAGTGTTGTGCAGTGTTGTACTACCTACACTAGTTTGTGGCCTACTGATACTAGCTTGAGCTGTAGACAGGGTGTGCTATCCCTTTTCACACAGCTCTAAGTTCAGTAGAACTTATTGATACTAAGCTTGACTTTATATGTACCTTGAGTACCTATAGTAGTTTTCAGTTAGTAATTCAAATAGAGATTTTCTGGTAAAACAATAGCAAGCTGGAATCCCACACGCTGCCACCAATGTGAGAAGTTGGCCTGGTATATGCTGTTCACTAATTAAAGTGGACACCTTGCACCAGAACAATTCGACTCTTATGGTTGGTAGGTTTAAGACAACCTTTATAGAAAGCTATCCTAGTGGTAGCTGTGGAGAGCAGCCTTCAGGCTAAGTCTTGGAGGAATGTAAAGCAGCTTGTTTTACCACACAATCTCTTGAATCACCAAATGAAAAGACACCACACAGGTATATATATCAAATATATATGTATTTATTAATAAACAACTCTCTACTAATCTCTTTATGAGATTAGAAGTCAGGAATATATGTACAAATCAAATGTTATCAAAAATAAGTTAGCACAATCAAATATCACAATCTTAGTTTGGCTAGACCTAGGTCTAGGGCATCTAGAATCGAGGGACCCCCAAGAACCAACCCAGGTAGTTGTAGGAGACCCACAGGGGACGGACGTGGTGTCCTGGCACCGGTGCGAGTCCTGTGTGAGTCTATGCGAACAGACGCGATTAAGATTTCAATGTTAAAGGTCCCTTGCGTGTTCGAGGCGAACACACCGATCGGTCCTTGTACGAGTCGAAGGACGCGGTTACAGGTAGAGTTGCAAGGGAGATGGACGCGCTGTGTCTAACACAGACGCGAACCTTGTACGAGTCAGCGCAATTGAGAATTCAATGTTACAGGCCCCTTGTGTGTTCGAGGTGAACCCACCGATCGGACTCAGTACGAGTCGAAGGACACGGTTACAGGTAGAGCTACAAGGGAGATGGACGCGATGTGTCTAACACAGACGCGAACCCTGTACGAGTCAGCGCAATTGTCGCACTTAGAAAATAAGAGTTTTAGGCCACTTCTAGGGTAGCTACAAGCAAGCCACTTACAGGGTAAGTAGTTCTAGGGCCCACACCCACAGGAGCACTGTAGTGCTGAAGTTACCTCACCCAGGTGAGCCGGGTGCATAGGTGTCCTTTGGTGTCGGGTCGCGGCGTCGTTTTCAATGGGAGCCAGTGAAGACTTGCTGCTTGCGGCGACAGAAGAAGTGTCCGTTGGAATCCAAGCCTGGATTCGGAAGGAGGAAGACCTGAAAGCAGAGGGGACAGTGTTCACAGTCACTTGGCAGTGACTCTGGGCAAGGCAGATGAATGCCCACCGTCGTCGACAGCTTTGGGTCATTCATGGGTGTCTTGACTCTTCGACCACGTGGTCCAGGCAGTGTCGATGATGACCAGGAGCTGGATTCGGTGTGTCCCACGACGTCTGCAGCATACTGAGGTGTCGGCGACTCGATTGGAGCCAACAAGCCTTGGTAGCTGCAAGTCTCGTGGTGGAAAGAAAAAGTCAATGGGGCAGACCAGCAAGGTCTGAGGAACTTACCCAGTGAGGGTAGGTCAGGGCAGTCCTGGAGCAACCAGGGGAGCCCTTTGGTTTCTTTGGGAAGTCTTCTGGGGACCCACAAGCCGGCTGGCAAGGGATTGCGAAGACGCCTCGGGTGGATGCACTCAACAGGGGACCACGGTCACTCGGGACAGGGTAGGCCTCTGATTTTAGGAGGGATCTCTGTTAGAGGTTGGGACCACACGTCGTCCAAAGCACAAGTTCGTAGATTGTCGTGAAGGGGTTGCACTTGACAATAGTGCATGGTACCCAGGGTCTGTGGTTCCTCATTGCTCGTGGGGTCCACTTGCCTCAGCTTCGCAGGGGACTCACGATGGCCTTGGAGAAGTCAGGAAATCCTCTTCCTGGGCTGCAGGGACTTCGGGCTCCGGCGGGAGCGGTGTAGTTTGCGACCGTCGTTGTCGTTTTTGGTGCCTGCCAAGCAGGGGAGTCACTCCTTGATTCCAAGGGAGATTCTTCAGTCTTCCAAAGGTAGTGGAACCTCGAAGGTCCGGGATTCTTCTTGTAGAGCGTCGTCCAGGGGTATCTAGGGTGCAATGCACAGGTTTCCCCTCTTATACTAGAAAGAAGGGAGGGACTAGCTCTATGACCCCACCTATGGGAGGGTCAGGGGAGTGGGTGGCTACACCCACTTCCCTTTGTCCAGTTTCGCGCCAGAGCAGGGGCAGGTAGCCCCTGAGCCGGTTTGAACTGGGGTATGCACAGAGGAGCCTTCTGCTCCCCCAGTGCAGGACTTCAAAGCACTCTAAGAGTGCACCCACCCAGCCCCAATACACTAACCCTGTCTGGAAGGTGGTCACACCCTCCTGTGACAGGATACCTATTGTTGGGCTTCCTCCACTGCGAGTTTCGGTCATCAGCAGGAGGGCAGCCCAGTGTCTGTGACTGGTGGCATCCATTTTGTGATGCCAGGGCTCTTCAGGATTCTACTGCGTTTCCACAGTAGTTACATGTCTATCCCTCTAGAAGGGTGGGATCATACTCCCACACCAGTTACTGGTGTGGGGGTATGATTCCAAAGTATTTGACACCAAACACGACATGTTTTGATGCAGCCATTCCATAGTTAGCATTTACCGCGAGGATATAATGCACTTAAGAGTATATGGTTTGACTGCATTCACAAACAGCCCCAGAGAATGGACTCTGAGGGCTGCAGAGGGGCCCTGGTCAGGCAGAGGCACCCCCTCACATGGAAACTAAGCACCCTACCCTCAGGATTGATAGGGCCTGCTTTAGGGGTGACTGATAAGTCTCAATGTGTGTGCAGGAGAGATATAGGGGACCTATATCTCAGTGAGGGGTGCTAGCACCTCCTCACCCAGGCTGCAGTAGCAGGCCTGTTGTGTCAGATTTAGTCTGCTTCCCAGGGGTGGCATAATACATGCTTCAGCCCCTGGTAGGCCTGTGAAGTACCTATGCCCTTGGTACCTAAGGTACCATATACTAGGGACTCATAAGGTACCACAGTATCCAATCACTAGTGCACCTAGAGTGCACTCCAAATCGTTTAGAGAGAACAGAGAGGCTGGGGCCCTGATTGGCAGGGACCCAGCCAGACTATAGCCAGAAACCAGTGTAAACATCAGAAAAAAAAGTGGGGGCAGCATAAGAGGCAGATCCTACTCTCCTACACTCGTCTTCCCTCTTTCTGTACCTTTCCTGCCTGTTTTTGCATCTCACTTGCATCTTTCTGCACTTTTCTTGCTTCTTCCTACACCTCTGTTGCTTCTTTCAGCAATTCTCTTGCCTGTTTTTGCATCTCACTTGCCTCTTTCTGCAATTCTCTTGCCTCTTTCTGCACGTCTGTTGCCTCTTTCTACAACTCATTTGCTTCTTTCTCCACACCTGTAGTCTCTTTCTGCATTCGTCTTCCCTCTTTCTGTACCTTTCCTGCCTGTTTATGCATCTCACTTGCCTCTTTCTGCACTTTTCTTTCTTCTTTCTACACCTCTGTTGCTTCTTTCAGCTATTCTCTTGCCTCTTTGTGTACTTCTCTTGTCTGTTTCTGCACTTCTCTTGCCTCTTTCTGCACCCCTGTTGCTTCATTCTGCACTTTCCATGCTTCTTTCTGCACCTGTCATGCTTCTTTCTGCACCCCTGTTGTCTCTTTATGTACCTCTTTTCTTGCCTTTTTCTGCACCTCTCTTCCCTCTTTCTGCACGTCTGTTGCCTTTCTCTACCTCATTTGCTTCTTTCTGCATCCCTGTTGTCTCTTTATGCACTCGTCTTCCCTCTTTCTGTACCTTTCCTACCTGTTTTTGCATCTCACTTGCCTCTTTCTGCACACCTCTGTTGGTTCTTTCAGCAATTCTCTTGCCTCTTTGTGCACTTCTCTTGCCGGTTTCTGCACTTCTCTTGCCTCTTTCTGCACCCCTGTTGCTTCATTCTGCACTTTCCATGCTTCTTTCTGCACCTGTCTTGCTTCTTTCTGCACCCCTGTTGTCTCTTTTAGTACCTCTTTTGCCTCTTTCTGCACTTTTCTTGGCTTTTTCTGCACCTCTCTTCCCTCTTTCTGCACCCCTGTTGCCTCTTTCTGCACCTCATTTGCTTCTTTCTGCACCCTTTTGTCTCTTTCTGCACTCGTCTTCCCTCTTTCTGTAACTTTCCTGCCTGTTTTTGCATTTCACTTGCCTCTCTCTGTACTTTTCTTGCTTCTTTCTACACCTCTGCTGCTTCTTTCAGCAATTCTCTTGCCTCTTTGTGCACTTCTCTTGCCTGTTTCTGCACCTCTCCTGCCTCTTTTTGCACCTCTGTTGGCTCTTTCTGCACCTCACTTGCTCCTTTCTACACTTCTCTTGCCTCTTTCTGCACCCGTTGCTTCACTCTGCACTTTCCATTCTTCTTTATGCACCTGTCTTGCTTCTTTCTGCACCCCTGTTGTCTCTTTATGTACCTCTTTTGCCTCTTTCTGCACTTTTCTTGCCGTTTTCTGCACCTCTCTTCCCTCTTTCTGCACGTCTGTTGCCTCTTTCTGCACCTCATTTGCTTCTTTCTGCACCCCTGTTATCTCGTTCTGCACTCGTCTTCCCTCTTTCTGTACCTTTCCTGCCTGTTTTTGCATCTCACTTGCCTCTTTCTGCACTTTTCTTGCTTCTTTCTACTCCTCTGTTGCTTCTTTCAGCAATTCTCTTGCCTCTTTGTGCACTTCTCTTGCCTGTTTCTGCACTTCTCTTGCCTCTTTCTGCACCCCTGTTGCTTCATTCTGCACCTTCCATGCTTCTTTCTGCACCTGTCTTGCTTCTTTCTGCACCCCTGTTGTCTCTTTATGTACCTCTTTTGCCTCTTTCTGCACTTTTGTTGGCTTTTTTATGCAACCTCTCTTCCCTCTTTCTGCATGTCTGTTGCCTCTTTCTGCACCTCATTTGCTTCTTTCTGCACCCCTGTTGTCTATTTCTGCACTCGTCTTCCCTCTTTCTGTACCTTTCCTGCCTGTTTTTGCATCTCACTTGCCTCTTTCTGCACTTTGCTTGCTTCTTTCTACACCTCCATTGCTTCTTTCAGCAATTCTCTTGCCTCTTTGTGCACTTCTCTTGCCTGTTTCTGCACCACTTTTGCCTCTTTTTGCACCTCTGTTGGCTCTTTCTGCACCTCACTTGCTTCTTTCTGCACCCCTGTTGTCTCTTTATGTACCTCTTTTGCCTCTTTCTGCACTTTTCTTGGCTTTTTCTGCACTTCTCTTCCTTCTTTCTGCACCCCTCCTGCCTTTTTCTGTACCTCTCTTGCCTCTTTGTGCACCCATCCTACCTTTTTCTGCACCTCTGTTGGTTCTTTCTGCACTGCTCTTGCTTCTATCTGCACCTTACCTGCCGCTTTCTGTACTTCTCTTGCTTCTTTCTACACCTCTGTTGCTTCTTTCAGCAATTCTCTTGCCTCTTTCTGCACTTCTCTTCCTTTTTTCTGAACCCCTCCTGCCTCTTTCTGTACCTCTCTTGCCTCTTTGTGCACCTCTCCTGCTCCTTTCCGCACTCCGTTTGCCTCTTTTTACACCTCTGTTGGTTCTTTCTGCACTGCTCTTGCTTCTTTCTGCACCTCACTTGCCTCTTTCTGCACTTCACTTGTTTTTTTCTGCACCTCCCTTGCCTCTTTCGGCACCTGTGTTGCTTCTTTCTGTACTTCTCTTGCCTCCTTCTGCACCTCTAATTTAGAGGTAGTTTTAATCCCCCTGCCCTATTATGTACTAGGGCCATACAGGGGAGGTCATGCCAATCACAGGGGTACCCCAACCCATAGTGTACCCTAGTGTATGTAGGTGTTTTCACTGTATTCTAAGTGTCTTTCACCATAGCACTGGCTCCGGGCCTGGTTAGTCAGAGTCAGTTACCACCAGTACCCGTCGGCAAAACGTTGGGGGCACAGGATGACTTTGCAACAGACTCTTTCTGCTCCTCTGTTGGTTCTTAGTGCACATCTCTTGCTTCTTTCTGCACCTTTCTTCGACTTTCTGGACTTCTGTTGCCTCTTTCTGCATTTCTCTTGCTTCTTTCTGCGCCTTTCTTCCTCTTTCTGCACATGTCCTACCTTTGTAGGCATAGTTAGAAATTAGCATTTAAAAAACCTTTGAAATTCACTGAAAAAACCACAGGTTTCAGGGACGTTATAGTTAGAAATTAGCATTTAAAAAATCTTTGAAATTCACTGAAAAAACCATAGGTTTCAGGGACGTTATAGTTAGAAATTAGCATTTAAAAAACCTTAGAAATTCACTGAAAAACCTACAGGTTTCAGGGACATTATAGTTAGTTGGACATTTCACTCGTACAAAACCAGAGAAATTCAGCCGTTATAGTTTGTTCAGCTAACTATAACTCGCGCCCCCGCAATGCACTGCTGATGACGTCACATATTACATCATTCATGACATGGTCAGTGACATCACTGATGACATCACTGATGCCATCTCAAATGACATCACTGATGACATCATCCACGTGATAATCTGATGCACCTCCTCATACCCTAATATAACCTTTGATACACCCACTCTAAAATACAGACTACCATTTTCGAAACCATAGACACACCAATACCAGTTAGTACATACCCACTCACTAATTCCTAGGTCTACACACACATCATTCACCCATACAGTCACTCATACATGCAGTCAACCATCAATACGGCACTATCATATGCACTCACATATCTATACAGACACTCACACACCGCCACTCATCCATAGAGTTACTCACACACCTAGTCAGTCATGCAAAAAATCAATCACACTCCCATTTACTCACCTATACAGTTATACACACACCACCTCACTTATTCAAACATATACTAACACATTCTTACACTCTGATACAATAACTAATACAAGCACACACTCATCCATACAGCCACTCTCACAATCACTCACTCTCACATATAGTCATTTATATACTCCAACACTCACATATACTGCCTTTCACATATGCAGTTACTCACACATGTACCACTGAGGCATCCATTCACTCACCAACACACCCTTACACACACTCACCCACCCATACAGCCCTTCACAGATGCACTCTTGAACCCATACACCCAGTGAATCACCCACTCACACATCTATGCACAGAGTCACAGCACACAGACACTCAGGCACCCTTACAGATACTCAGACAACCAATCAATAACCCATATAGACCCTCATTTAGCTACTCGCCAACCCATGCAACCGCTTACACACCAACTGACAAACTAAACTGTGTGAATGTCTGTATCAGTCACTAACCCATGTGTGAGAAGTTGGCCTGGTATATGCTGTTCACTAATTAAAGTGGACACCTTGCACCAGAACAATTCGACTCCTATGGTAGATAGGTTTAAGACAACCTTTATAGAAAGCTATCCTAGTGGTCGCTGTGGAGTGCAGCCTTCAGGCTAAGTCTTGAAGGAATGTAAAGCAGCTTGTTTTACCACACAATCTCTTGAATCACCAAATGAAAAGACACCACACAGGTATATATATCAAATATATATGTATTTATTAATAAACAACTCTCTACTAATCTCTTTATGAGATTAGAAGTCAGGAACATATGTACAAGTCAAATGTTATCAAAATAACTTTAGCACAATCGAATATCACAATCTTAGTTTGGCTAGACCTAGGTCTAAGGCATCTAGAATCAAGGGACCCCCAAGAACCACCCCAGGTAGTTGTAGGAGACCCACAGGGGACGGACGCGGTGTCCTGGCACCGGTGCGAGTCCTGTACGAGTCTATGCGAACAGACGCGATTGAGATTTCAATGTTAAAGGTCCCTTGCGTGTTTGAGGCAAACACACCGATCGGTCCTTGTACGAGTCGAAGGACGCGGTTACAGATAGAGTTGCAAGGGAGTTGGACGCGGTGTGTCTAACACAGACGCGAACCATGTACGAGTCAGCGCGATAGTCGCACTTGGAAAGTAAGAGTTTTAGGGCACTTCTAGGGTAGCTACAAGCAAGTCACTTACAGGGTAAGTAGTTCTAGGGCCCACACCCACAGGAGCACCGTAGTGCTGAAGTTACCTCACCCAGGGGAGCCGGGTGCATAGGTGTTTTTTGGTGTCGGGTCGCGGCGTTTTCAATGGGAGCCAGTGAAGACTTGCTGCTTGCGGCGACAGGAGAAGTGTCCGGAGGAATCCAAGCCTGGATTCAGAAGATGGAAGACCTGAAAGCAGAGGGGACAGTGTTCAAAGTCACTTGGCAGTGACTCGGTTCAAGGAAGATGGATGCCCACCGTCGTCGCAAGATTCAGGTCGTTCATGGGTGCCTTGACTCTTCAGCCACGAGGTCCAGGAGGCGTTGACGATGACCAGGAGCTGGATTCGGCGTGTCCCACAATGTCTGCAGCTTACTGCGGTGTCGGCGACTCGATTGGAGCCAACAAGCCTTGGTAACAGCAAGTCTCGGGGAAAGTGTAAAAAGTCAATGGCGCAGACCAGAAAGGTCTGAGGGACTCACCCAGCGAGGGTAAGTCAGGGCAGGCCTGGAACAACCAGGGGAGCCCTTTGGTTCTGTAGGAAAGCCTTCAGGGGACCCACAAGCCGGCTGGCAAGGGATCGCAAAGATGCCTCGGGAGGATTCGCTCAACAGGGGCCCACGGTCACTCGGGACGTAGTAGGCCTCTGATCTTCGGAGAGATTCCTGCTGGAGGCTAGGACCACACGTGGTCCAAAGCACAAGTTTATAGAGCGTTGTGAAGGGGTTGCACTTGACAATAGTGCACGGTACCCAGGGGTCGCGGTTCCTCGTCACTCTTGGGGTCCACTGGCCTCAGCTTCGCTGGGGACTCACGATGGCCTTTGAGAAGTAAGGAAATCCACTTCTTGGGCTGCAGGGACTTCGGACTCCGGCGGGAGCGGCGTAGTTTGCGACCATCATTTGTAGTTTTTGGTGCCTGCCAAGCAGGGGAGTCACTCCTTGACTCCAAGGGAGATTCTTCAGTCTTCCAGAGGTAGTGGAACGTCGAAGGTCCAGGATTCTTCTTGAGAGCGTCGTCCAGGGAGATCTAGGGTACAATGCACAGGTTCCCCCTCTTATACTAAAAGAAGGGGAGGGACTAGCTCTATGACCCTACCTATGGGAGGGTCAGGGGAGTGGGTGGCTACACCCACTTCCCTTTGTCCAGTTTCGCGCCAGAGCAGGGGCAGGTAGCCCCTGAGCCGGTTTGAACTGGGGTATGCACAGAGGAGCCTTCTGCTCCCCCAGTGCAGGACTTCAAAGCACTCTAAGAGTACACCCACCCAGCCCCAATACACTAAACCCTGTCTGGGAGGTGGTCACACCCCTTGGGACAGGATATCTATTGTTGGGCTTCCTCCACTGTGAGTGTTGGTCATCAGCAGGAGGGCAGCCCAGTGTCTGTGACTGGTGGCATCCATTTTGTGATGCCAGGGCTCTGCAGGATTCTACCGCGTTTCCACAGTAGGTACATGTCTATCCCTCTAGAAGGGTGGAATGCTACCCCCGCCGCCAGGACTGGCGGGGGGTAGTATTCCAAGATGTTTGACACCAAACACGACATGTTTTGATGCAGCCATTCCAAAGTTAGCATTCTACCGCGAGGATATAATGCACTTAAGAGTATATGGTGTAACCGCACCCATAAACAGCACCAGAGAATGGACTCTGAGAGCTGCAGAGGGGCCATGCTCAGGCAGAGGCACCCCCTCACATAGAAGCCAAGCACCCTGCCCTCAGGATTGATAGGGCCTGCCTTAGGGGTGACTGATAGGTTTATATGTGTGTGTAGGAGAGATATAGGGAACCTATATCTCAGTGAGGAGTACTAGCACCACCTCACCCAGGCTGCAGTAGCAGGCCTGTGGTGTCAGATTTAGTCTGCTTCCCAGGGGTGGCATAATACATGCTGCAGCCCCTGGTAGGCCTGTGAAGTACCTATGCCCTTAGTACCTAAGGTACCATATACTAGGGACTCATAAGGTACCACAGTATCCAATTACTAGTGCACCTAGAGTGCACTCCAAGTCGTTTAGAGAGAACAGAGAGGCTGGGGCCCTGATTAGCAGGGACCCAGCCAGACTATAGCCAGAAACCAGTGTAAACATCAGGAAAAAAGTGGGGGCAACATAAGAGGCAGATCCTACTCTCCTACACCATGCATTCAGTAAGACACATTTAATCACTCACTTATACAGTCAGTCACGCACCTATTAAATCATCCATTCAGACACTTATACACCCACTCATTCTTCAATACACCTTGGCCTATATATATATATATATATATAAACATATTTAAACTTTACAGAAACACACAGTCACTGGATGATGTCATCAGTGATGTCATCAGTGATGTCATTTGAGATGTCATCAGTGATGTCACTGACCATGTCATGAATGATGTAATATGTGACGTCATCAGCAGTGCATTGCAGGGGCGCGAGTTATAGTTAGCTGAACTAACTATAACGGCCGAATTTCTCTGGTTTTGTATGAGTAAAATGTCCAACTAACTATAACGTCCCTGAAACCTGTGGTTTTTTCAGTGAATTTCTAAGGTTTTTAAATGCTAATTTCTAACTATAACGTCCCTGAAACCTATGGTTTTTTCAGTGAATATATATATATATATATAGATATATATATAAATCAATACATGCATGCATTCATACATATGTATGCCCCCGATGGCCCACGCCTTCTAAGACTTTATAAATATAATTTACTAATGTGCTTGACTCAAAGATCCAGCCCTCAAGGAGCTACGCGTTGGTGGGTCAATGAAGCAGCAATCCACTGTTACAACGTCAATGCTGGCACGTGTGAAGGGGAGGAGAAGATCCAGGGCTGGTCAACTCACTGTCACAACATGTATGATGGGAGGTGTGAGGTCAGAGGGCGTGGAGGGTAATAGATTCATGGCTGCACAGATAATGGACCAGGACCTCTGCTTTTAGAGCGATGATAGAGGAATTATCCCTTCACTAATATCACTACAGCACTTGAATGTGGCTTGTAAAGAAAGAAGTCCTGATCAGTGCAGACTGCATTGACCATAACTGCATTCTTTATTCGAAGGCTTGGCACAGAAGTTCTTGACAATGAGCCGCTAGAACAAGGGTGTACTAACCACATCTCAGGCCAGAGAAAGTGAGGCAAGGAGTGCATGCAGCCACGTGCCACCCCTGGGTGTGTGAGTGTAGATGCTGAGCTAGCGAGTGCTACCCAGACAAAAGGAGGTAAAAATTGCACAACAGAGACCTGATGCCTTTTCGGACTCTACTGAGCAAGCATCGACCACATCTCAGGTCACGAGGACTAGGCTTGGGTCCATGGAGGGATGAAGAGCCAGCTCCATGGAGGAGACTCCCTTACCACTTAGGGATGCTATCAGGGGTGGGCTCTGCTCTTACTGCTCAGCTTTCTAACTAGGATGTGGGAACAGTTAGGAGGACCTGAAGAATCCAAACTTCATCTGAACATCTACAGATCTATGAATTCCATTGACCCTTTACCTATGTCTCATCCTATCTGTACTTCATCTCTCCCTCTTTTCAGGCAGTGGTTTGATAGGGATCTAAAAATTATCTATTAATAACCAAGACACGCCAGTATTGGTGAGATTCCATTGGCCAGTGAGAAGCTTGTATGTATCCCCCTATTCTCTTCCAGCTCCCAAGCTATACTCACTTAGAGTCTCTGACCCTAGTCCAGATTTTGACATATCGTCATTCACCCATGTTTGAATCTCTAAAGATGGTACATCAGCAGATGTCATCAGAAGTTGACTGCAGTAGCTGCTGGCTCCCTGGCACTAAACCATTGCTGCTTATACTTTTAAAGAGTATGTTATGCAGATTTCTAGAGCATGCTGTCACCAAGGAGGGTATCCTGGTCTAGCCAAACCCAGGACCTAGTGGAACTACTAGGAAGGCAAGCCAGGTCTTCAGCTTCTTGTGGAAATCAATAAGTGAAGAGCCTCTAATGTGCAGTGCCAGGTCATTCTATGCTTTAGTAGTGCTATAGCAGAAGGCTCGACCGCTGAATCTGGTTTTCCATATGCATGGGATTTGTACTAGTAGGAGTCCAGATGAGTGGAGTTGTCTGGAAAGTTTGCGAAAGCAGATGCAAATGTTGGGGTATGCTGGGCCAGTGTTATGTAGTGTGATGAAAGTGGGGGTGTGGAGTTTGAATTGTGCTAATTTGCATATGGCGCACCAGTGGATCTCCTTCAGGTGTGGTGAGATGTGAGTGCGGCATAGGAGGTTAAGAGTTATTTTCACCACAGAGTTCTGAATGGTCTGCAGCCTTCTTGTGAGTGTTTTTGTGGATCCCGGCATAGAGGTGTTTCTATAGTCAGACTTGCTTGCGACCAGGGCGTGTAATGGTTTTCCATTTGCTGATTGGGAGCCATTTGAAAATCTTCCTCAGCATCTTCAGGATATGGAAGCATGAGGCGGAAATGACGTTGACATGGGTGGTCATGTCGAGTTTGCTGTTGATGACAATCCCAATGTTCTTGGCGTGAGCAGTGGGGGTGGGTGTCAGTCCTAGCGCTGTTGGTCATCAGAAAGAGTCCCAATGTGAAGTGTTTTCCCAAAGATCACGATTTCAGTCTTGTAGGTCTTCAGCTTTAGACAGTTAGTCTTCATCCAGTGAGTGATTTCAGTCATGTAGGCATTTAACTTGATACGGGTACTGGGCATCTTTTCCATAAGGGAGAGAATGAGTTACACGTAGTTGGTATAGGAGACGAAATTTTTGTCATGAGAGCAGATGATGCTTGCTGGAGGGATCATGCATGCGTTGAAAAGGGTCCAGCTCATGAAGAGACCTTGCAAAACTCTGCAGATGAGGTCGAGGTGGGCCGAGGTTTACAGTTTAAGGCTGACTGACTGGAACATTCGATTCAGGAAGGAGCAGATCCATTGGTGTGCATGTCCTTTGATTTCGATGTCATGTAGGTGTTGGATGAAGGGGGAATGGGATACCATGTCAAATGCTGGGGAGAGTTCCAAGAGGATAATGGCCGGTGTGTTTCCTCTGTCCAGTGCAATATAGATGTCATCCATGGTGGTGATGAGGGCAGTTACCATGCTGTGGTTGGGTCTGGAACTAGACTGAGTGGTGTTGAGGAGTTGGTGGTCATTGAGGTATTTGATTAGGTGTCTGTGGATGATTTTCTCTAAGATCTTGGACAGGAATAATAGCAGGGAGAACAGTCTATTGTTGGTGAGCGTTGAATGGTCAGCTGAGGGTTTCTTCAGCATTGGGAGGGTATCTGTGCATTTCCAAGTGTCTGAGAAGATGATGGAAGTGGTGGACGAATTCTGAATGGGTGTGAGCATGGCGCTGATGGGTTGCAGTCCTCTGCAGTAGGCATGGTAGAGGGCAGGGGTCCGATGGGGCCCCTGAGTGGATGGACTTCATGGTGGCGATGGTTTATTCTGGGGTGGTGATGGGCTATGTGGTTAGCATTGGTTCTTTGGATAAGGTCGGGAGGTGTTTAGAGAGGTCTGTGTGGTCCGGTTGTGGGTTGAAGATGCTGTAAATGGCAGTGACTTTGTTGCTGAAGAATTGAGAAATTGTTTTAGAGGTCCTGGAAGGGGCTGATCGAGTTGGGGGCAGCCAGTAGTGAGGTAAAATTCTTCACAGTGGTGAACATTTATTTGCTTCTGTTGGTCCTGGCTTTTATGCGGTCAGCCAGAGTACGGCATTTGGTGGCCTGGATTGTTTGGTCATAGCATATCAGGGTCGATTTGAAGGTGCCCCTGTCTGTATTGTCCTCATTCTCCCTTTGCGCTCCATTTTTTTACAGTGGCATTTCATCAGTTTGAGTTTCTCCATGCACCTGGCCTAGTGACTAGATCTTGTAGTGTTTCTGTGTTTCAGGGGGGCCAGGGAGTCGGCACAGGAGGTGATCCAATTGTTGAAATTCTTGATGGCTTTGGGGTGGCCGTTGCTGTGTTTGGGTTGGTTGACATTGAGAGTGGTGTTCCAAGACTTGTCAGTCATGTTGTTCCAGATTTGGCAGGGTGGTCTGGCAGTGGTGCATGTGCGTTGGACCAGGAAGGGGATGCTGAATTTGACATGGGTGTGTTTTGTCCAGCAGACTGGTGTGGGCTTGTTAACTTTGATTTTGTTGAAGATGGTGAAGATATGGTCAAGGTGGTATCCGGCAATGTGAGTAGGTTCCTTTACTTGTTGGATTATTTTCAGGCTTCCAAGGTCTTCTATGAGTGCTTTTGAGTTGGGGTCTGCATGGTCCTCCAGGTGGAAGTTCAGGTCTCTGAGCAGGATGTAATTGCTAGCACCAAGGTCCAGTGGTGTGACAAAGACTCTGATGATGTCGGTGAAGATGGTGCATGGTCCTAGTGGTCTGTAGATGACAGTGCTGCTTAGGGTGAAGCTGTCTGTGACGTGAAGCTTGAACAACAAGTGTTCTATGTTGATGAATGACGTGTCCGTGGAGGCAGTGCACCTGATGGTGTTCTTGTGGATGATGGTGATTCTTGTTCTGGGCTTGTGAAGTCTGTCTTGCCTGGCGATCTTGTAGCTGGGGGATGACTGTGGAGATGTTAGGTACGGATGCAGGGTTCACCCAGGTTTCCATGAGGAAAAGTAGGTCAGGGGCATTGTCATGCAGCAGGCCCCAGATCTCTGTGGTGTGTTTATTGTGTGAGCAGGTGTTGAGGAGCATGCATGGGAGTTTGGAGGGTTGCGTGGGTGGTTGCAGGGCTGTGTGAGAGAGTGTGGTGTTGGGTGCTGTCGTGATGATGCAGTTGTGGTTAATGTTCGGTATTACTAAGTGCATAAAAACTTGCAAGAAGAGCAGAAGAACGTTCCCTTGGTGTTCTGTGGTGTGGACAGACAGCAGTGATGAGCAGCAGTAGCAGTTGCGTGCAAGGAGGTCATAGCAGCATGAGGAGTGAGGAGCAGGGTTCCTAGTGATTGGTGCGGTCCAGGCGCATACCGGTGCAGACGGGTGCAGATGGGCTTGTCTTTGGTGCGCTTTCAGTGTGCCAGCGGCATTTCCACCGGTTGTGTTCACTGCACATCCATGCTGCGACCAGCTTTATGTAGGTCCTGGGATGGGGCAGGGGGATGTTTGTCATTCACGTATGTCCTGTCAACAGCGTCATGGCTCTCAAAGCTGGCGGGTGTCATTTCTGCTGGCAGGTATACTACAGCTCCTCTTGCAGGCATGTAAGGTCTTTCATCTCCTAATAGCTAACAGCAATGTAACTGTGTACTTTGTGGATGCTTCCCAGACATAGGTGGAGTGATGATGCAGCAGCAGTTCAGATCCTTGTTCTTAGGTATCTTTTCTCTTGCATGGGCTTACAATACCTCCGGAGACAGGTGACTATTGAACCAGGTACTGGCTGAGTGGGCAGTCAATATCTTCCCCTGATGGCCAGACCAGGCCAATCAGGTGATCTGCACCTTTTGTATTTCTTGTGGTCCCTCCAGTGGAAGTGAGGCATGTTCCCTCCCCTTGAATGGCTTAGGTTATATGTATAATAGCTTCTTAGAGGCCGTATGTGGTATTCCTTAAGTGGATTTGAAATGTTATGAAATGGAATGTTATAGATGGCATTCCTTGCTAGTGATGATCCGACCAGAAGGTTCTAATCTGGTCATTGAGTCTGGTCCAGGAGAGCTAATGGGGTGTGGCTGAGGTGCCTTTCAATAAAAAACCTGAAGAACCTAATAATATTCTCCTGTGTCCTCTTGGATGTTCACAGTGGCGACGAGGATGGGATGGAGCACCTCACCACTCATTTTCAGCCTCTTCGGAAGCTCATGGTGAGTAATCCCTACCACATCTGCTTGTTTCACTGTTGTTAATCAGGCTTGTTCATATGCAACGGTTTCATCAAGTTGATTTGCACTCTACTAGTTTTTGAGCCATTTCATCGACCGATGCCAAGTTTAGTCTAACAGGCTCAAAACAAACGGTAGGGTCTTCAGTTACCTGGCTGTCCGAAGAGCCCTAAGCGCGTCATATATGCATGTGCTGATTGAGGCGTTCAGACTGCGAGGAGAACACGTAGGTGAAGCCGCCGCCTCATTCATATTTCACTGCAATGTATTGTTGGGTGCTGCTGTGGGGCCCATCGTACATGTATAGGCATGCTGTACCGTGAGGAAGACCCGTAGTGTGCGCTTACTGCTGTGTTTTCATGGAGCCAGACATCGGAATTAATTGAGGGGCCGCTGAAACAGGTCAGTTCCTTTGCAGTCTGGTCATGCTGTCCTGCTGGAAGCCTGTCTTCTGGATGTGACAACATCTTCAATGAATAGACTACATCGCTCGCTGGAATAGGATGTAGGAAAATTAAACCTCATATACTTTCGTCATCACGTGATTGTCAGTACTTTGATTTTGAACGCCCTCTGGTGGAGGAAGAAGGGCATTTCTGTGGGCAAAAGATAGACTAGACTGCTTACACCTTACTGGGAAGAAATCAAAGGAATATTTTCCTGTTCGCTCTTCGTCAACTCTATCAACCTCGTTAACGTTGGTTCTGTCATCTTGGTCCCTCTGGTGGGGTGTCAAGGTGGAGGATGGGAGAATATGGAATCTCAATAAGGTGGTGGCATGCAAAGGTAACCTTTAGGAATAGATAAATAAGAAATGTGAGATATTCTTTTTACTATTGTGTTGGAAATTAATATTCTTTATGTTATTACTATGCTACTAGTCTTTGTATTGCATTACTATTCTAGTGTTTTATAATTTTGTTTGTTTACTTTTCTTATTTAGAACTCTTGTATGGTTGGTTCTTGATACCATGTGTTTGTTGCTATTTATTTTACTTTTATTATAAAGAAGGGGGTGTGTGGTATTCTTTAATTGGATTAGGAATGTTATAGAATGGAATGTTATGAGTGGCATTCCTGGCTAGTGATGGTCTGACCAGAAGGTTCAAATCTGGTCAGTTGAGGCTGGTCCAGGAGAGCTAATGGTGTGTGGCTGAAGTGCTCTTCATTAAAGAACCTGAAGAATCTAAGAATATTCTCCTGTGTCCTATTGGATCTTTTCCCGGAACAAGATCAAAACAGAGAGCACGCCATAATAGGCACGGCATTCTTAAAGACTTATCAAGGTCTCTAATATCCTGAGAACTGCGTACTCTCTGCATCTATTTCTGACATATGAAATTTGGCAGCCATTACCTTGGACCCATGCTTACGTGCGTTAGATCGCAAAGGGGACTGAATATATTTTTATATGTGCTATTGGAAAGGAACAGTATATATACACCTATTGGCTAAGCTGTCATAACTCCTTGGAATTTTATTAGCTTGAGAGATGGTTGTGACCCTCTTGCAATTTGAGAAGACTACAATTTCTATTCACACCATTCATTTTTTGCAAAAACTATTTGCGATATAGCCTTGAAAAAGTCCCACAGTGGGACAAAACACGTGCTGGCTGAAACCATCTATGAAGCATTTCTATCAACATATCTGTAGTTAATGTTGACAAATTGTAATTATATTATAAGAGATGCTGAGTATGGCAACAAGGTTAAAGAACACAGTCTCTATTTAAACAAGTAGGAACTTCCAATGTCGAGATTTTCTTTCTTCATTTGTTCTTTATTAAATATCTTCTCAAATAGAAATACAACAATGAGATAAAATCCAGTAGCTGACACGTTTCGTCCACATAGGACTTCTTCAGGGCTACAGAAAAACTGAAGTCCTATGTGGAGAAGTGTGGCTCAATGGTTAGAGCGGCAGACCCTGATGCAGAGATCTGGCCCGGGACCAGGGTTCAATTCCCACCTCGGCGGGTCTCGGGCTTAACTTCCTCGGACCTGATAATTCTCGCCTCGGTGCCTATTCTAATCATGGGTCCCACTCTGCAACTCTGGGCAATAGCTTGCTTAATCTCCACAACGGCCCCACCAGCGCTGGGATGCCTGGCTTCACCTTGGGGGTGCCCAGGAGTGGACATTTCACAGGGAAAAGCCAGGAAGGGTTCCACAGCGGTATGCGTTCAGCGCCAGGATGCCTCAGGGTAGCAGTGTGCTTTACAAGTACAAATTCATTTCATTTCATTTCATTAACCTTGTTGCCATACTCAAGCATCTCTTATAATATAACACAACAACTGAGTGCTGAACCATCATTTATTCTTTTGCATTTTGGAGTTTTCCATTTTTGGAGTAGAGAGGGGTTGTACTCCTTGATTCATTGCACCTCTGAAAATATTTTGTACCTCTCCCGTAATATTATTGTTGGCAGGTGAAGTTCCTTTTTGCCTCAACCCTTCAGCTTTGTGTGATAAATTTTAATTATAGTCAGGTTATTGCTTGCTTTGTTGTGATATCGGGATCAAGTAAAAATAACATTCACCTTAATACTTGGAGCTTTAATGGATTTTTTGTGAGTGAGTGATTACATTGCTCCTCAATGGAAACATGTTCTGCATGTTTCAAAAATATTAATAATCACAGCTATTGACCTAGACCTATTTCTTGTTTTGTTTATGCCTGGACTGGGAACATGTTTCTCTGGTCTAGATACACACATTGTGGCAACAAGTGTGTTATAGTGTTCAGAGCACCATTGTTGGTTCATTTATCATGTACTTCTCTAAAGATAGAGATGTGCGACTGCTGTACTACTGTTGCCTCTTGTTATGAGAATCCTCTTGGATCTTCACAGCGTTCATCTAAGAAGTGATGGCGATATTAGACAGGAAAAGGGGAGTGGTAGGTTCTTCTCTGGCATTAGAGCAATGGAAACATTTAAGGATTGTTGGACAAATGAAAACTCCTAAAAATTATTTAACGTCCCATACTTTACCCCTATAATCCCCACAACCGACAGCTAAAATTAAACTGTAAAAAAACTGAATTACACAATAAACTAATAGAATTTAACAACTAATTATTAAGTAAAATTAATTTACTCCCCATACTGTACCCCTATAACAATAAAACCCACACACAAAAAAGTATAAACAAATACACTAATTAAGTATAAATTAATTAATTCATATTAATGATCAACTAATTTTTAATTAATTAAACATAAATTACTTCCCACCCTTTACCCCTATAAACCCCACAACCCACCCCTAAAATTAATAACACAAATTCCATATTTAATTTTCAATTAATTACTATTAATTAACATCTAATTATTAATTCATTAAACATAAATTACTTCCCACCCGTAACCCCATAAACCCCACAACCCACACCTAAAAAAAATCACACAATTACCATAATTAATTTTCAATCAATTAATTATTATTAATTAAGAACCAATTATTAGTTAATTAAAAATAAATTACTTCCCACCCTTTACCCCTATAAACACCACAACCTGCACCTAAAATTAATTACACAATTTCCATAATTAATTTTCAATCAATTAATATAAATTAACAACTAATTATTAATTAATCAAAAACAAATTACTTTCCACCCTTTACCCCTATAAACCCCCAAACCCACTCCTAAAAACAATTACACAATTACCATAATTATCAATTAATTAATAATTAATTACAAATAAATTACTTCCCACAATTAACACTATAAATTCTAAATTAAATAAATAAAAAATAATCATTAATTTATTATAATTAAATTACTTCCCACCCCATTCCCCTATAAACCCACAACCCGCAGCGGAACTAAAAATGCAAAATGTAATTAAAATAAAATTCATAACTACTAAAAATTTAACACATATATTAAAAACCATAAACAATACTTATACTAAAAAACATACATCACAATCATTTAAAATATAAACTAAAACACATAACACTAATTAAAACATCGATATTTTAAACAACTATTTTTTGCAAACAATATTAATGACTTCTATATTTTTAAAAACAATATTTCTACCTTAAATTCGATATTCTTGACCATGATATTCTTGCTGTCAATATTTCTGAATCACGATATTTCCAACTCAATATTTGTGTAAGTCATCATTTCCAACTCGATATTCTGTCTCAACACCGGTTTTCAACATGTGTCAAGCCTGCCATTGCAGGCCGGTGTCTGCACACGGGCACCTATAGTGGTTTTAAACATTAGTCTGGCCTGCCAATGCATGCCGGTGTGTGCGCAATTGCACTTTTGCTCAGGCTGGCTTTGCTAAATCACAAGACCATTCCTAGGGAGACATTTCACCACCACTAGGGCACCCCTAGGGTTACTCCTGAGGGGTGAAGCAAGTGGTAGGTGAAAGGCAGAGCAGGTACACATGTGTGTACCCTGCCTCAGTAGTTAAGAATAGCTATGGTTGTTTTCGCTACCTATGAGGTTTGCTCTTCCCATAAAATTAACATGGGGAAATGGTTGAAATTACTTCAGGCTGCCATAGTGGATTGCAGCGGAGCAGCCTCCTAGTGTTTCATGTCATTGGATTCACAATGACAAACCATATCCTGTAGTAAAGGTGGTTTTGTCATTAATTGCTTAGAAATGCCTCGTCTAGAAAGTGTGCAACTGGAGTGATAGACCTCTGCCATTTGAGGGCCTGGCTGGATGGATTGGGAAGGGAGGCTTTGACACTTGGCCTCTTGGAGCCGGGTCATGGCCCCACTAAAGATTAAGATCTGCATTCCTCATCCTCATTGCATACAGGACTGATCTTTAGGGGAGACATCTGTGGTTCAAAGGGAGACCCTCATAAGCACCCCCAACTTCAAAGGAACACTACGGTATAACCACTGATGCAATACTTCAGTAGGGCAGAGATTCACTTGTGGGGACAATGGACTGGAGAATTTGGAACTGCGAGGTGCACTATGCCAGAGGAATCTGCTGTGCACAAGGAGAATTACTGCGATTGAAAGGGACCATGTGCCCTTCCTGAACAGTGGCTGGCCTGGGCTGACTAATTGCTGCTGTGTGGCATCCTGAAATGGGCTCTCCAAGGGGTTGTTGGCCTGCAGCCTGTTCTTTTGGCAGTCTCAGGGACATCAAAGTTCTCCTTCGAGGGACCCACCTATCTACTCGTAACACCTGGAGAGCGGTGCCCTCTTAAGTGCCCACATCATCTCCTGGATCCCAACTGGTAGTGCAGCATGAGTGAGGAACTAAGAACTGTGCTTGGAGACCATATTGCCTTAAGCGGAGTCCCAGAATTCTTGTTTGCATCTTAGGCATGTGGCCCCTGCATCATGGGGACCCTAGCACGCAGAAGAGTCTTGTTGGCGGTGAGCAGATTCATCAGTTGTGGGATCCAGTGTGGCCCGCTTCACTGATCATGCTGCATCTCTCTGGTGCGACACGCCGACTGCATGCTTATTGCGTGCAGAGTCTGATTCACAGGGTACAACCCTCAGAGGTGAGGGCGCATCCGTAGAAGTGTCTTATTCTACCTCATGCAGCCCTGCTAAACATGTGTCTGTGTGTGTGACCGGAACTGTCTGGTGCTACCCGTATCAACGTGCACCAGGCGTTGTTCCTCATTTCCAGGAAATTATGAATTTGCAACTCTTTGTTACGTGTGAATGGAACAGTCTGGTGCGACCCTTATCAACACGCACCAGACGTTGTGCCTTCTTTCCAGCAAGGTACTGAGAGTGTGACTTTTCATTGTGGGAAGCCATATGGTGTGCCCAGATTGCCCAGGTGCGACTCTGAACGACGTGTACCTGACAGGGTGATTCTTTCTTCTGAGAGGCCCCCCTGCTTTATTTCCCATTCATCAATTGTTTCCTTTTGGACCATCAGTGAGGCGGACCAACTGCCCTCTCCTCACCCAGCCCTGACCACATCGTGTTGCCAGGTAATATTGCCTGGATCGGGCCTTGGTAGGGATTCTGCTTGACTGGGCTGAAAGAACCCTTCTGAGAGTGATCAGAAGCAGGTCAAAAGACTGTGTGACCCCCAACTGTGCTTCTCAGAACTGGGTTGGTGCCGGAAGGCCCATTGTGGAACCCTTTTGAGTGATTGACTGTCGCCCTCAGCCCGCTTCTGCTCTGCATCCTGTGGGTGAATTTCCCGGGTGGTGGCCAAACCCCCCATTTGATGACACACTCCTAATTAGTCCTGCTACCTACTCCCACCTTCTTTCCTGGGACCCTGACAGAGTGTGACTTCGGCCGCAAGCAGCCTAGTATCCAGGGGAAGGACTGATCATCCCCAGTCCGTGGGCGTAGAGTTGGAGGGGTGAGTTGGAGGGTGGAGGGAGGCTTGGGCTACGGGGTCTGCAGTGGTCTACCAACTGACCTGCTGGAGATAAGTTGCAGCGCATTATGATGCTATGTGTGCATATGCGTTTGAGCGCATTCCATAAGGATCAGCCTGATATCAGTTGCGGTATTGCTTTACACGTTGATTTCTTGCGTTTGACATTGGATTTACCCATGTAGCCTTTGCCAGTGGTGCTGCTTAAAAGTGTTATAATTTTTTGTATGTACATATTTCTGATATTGTTGTGACCTAGGGTGCACCCAATAACTGTGTGGTATTGAATTATAAGAATTGACAGGGTGGGCCTGGGGTGGACAACGTATTGCACTGCATAAGGTGCTGAGGGGTGTAGAATAGGATCTGTCCCAAGTGCGCTTACTACTAATGTAATTTTAACACGGTTGGGCCTTGTACTGCTAGTAGTATTTCCAAGTGTGATTTATGCCCAGAAATACATGAAGTTCATGTTGTGTTAATTAATGTGTGTGTTGGATATAACCTTTATTTCCATACACCTAGTGTATGGAAATTTCTTTTGTGATGCTCAGTGCATTTATTGTTGGGAGTGCTGTGCCAATGCTTTACACATTGCCTCTGTGATAAGCCTGACTGCTCAGTGTCAAGCTACCTATGGGTGAGCGCAGATTATACAGTATGTATAATCACCTGCCCTGATTCAAGTGGTAGTTTCTGTCTGGCTCGGGCATCATCTCAGCCAACTAGAAAGTACCAGTTCCAACAAGGATTCTGACTAGCTACATGTCCCCTGCTCCCAACAGAGGCAAACAGGTTTGAAGAGGGGGACAGGAAATGTCTGTGCGGGTTTCAATTACCAAAATGGACTTCAGAAACGAAACAAAGTCAACCACAAAAAAGTTAAGCATGCACAATGAACTCCACCATTTTCCTATACAGGCACTCATGAAGTCATGCAAACATAGATGAACAGGGACTTACATGCGTATCCCTGACATCCTGGAAGCAAGAAGACCCAAGTTACATGTGACCGAACAAACGTTACCTAGGGAGCAGAAAGACAATTTCTCCATTGGAGTATAGGTAAAAAAGCCTGCATCCCTTACTAAGAATTATGCTGCCACAACTGCCAGTCTACTCATAGGCTGTGATAGTGCCGTTACTAGAGAGAGGACCATCGCCCCACCTATAACTGTCCTAACCACCCCGTGCCACACCACTGGGCGACATCCACAATCAGCACACTACCTCTCTGGGACCAGCAATGTTCTTATTTACATTTGACCTTTTACTTACTCTTGCATTTCTTAAGGGTATTTACTTTCCAGTATGTTGTGTTTCTGTAATTTCTTTTCATGAAGCCTAATGCTCAATAAAGTGCATGCTGTGAAAAGGGTCAACTCTGTGTATCTGTTTGAGTTCCGGTTAGTGCTGGGTATTTATAAGTGCCACAATAACAATTGGCACACCTCTCCATTGCTCTGTGCACTGTGCAGAGAGGCAAAGGATTGGATAAGCATGTATTGTAGACACCTTTATGACCCACTGATGGGCACTGTGAGAAATTCACACTGCCTTCGGCCTGAACTCCATAGCTCTCATTTGAGATTTTATGTTAAAGTGGGTGAAGGAGGAACAGTACTGTCAAAATATTGATGCAGCACAATGCAGTGCTTACATGTGAGTCGGTGCATTGTGTGTGTGTGTGTGTGTGTGTGTGCGGGTGCGCGTGTGTGTGTGTGTGTGAGTGGTGAAGTGAACGAGAAAGAAGGAAAGATCAGGAAAATGCAGGAAAGAGTGGAAAGTGGAAGAGGAAAGAGATGAGTTGTGAGATTTGCATACTGAAGGTTTCAGAAAGATATGAGGAGAAAAAAGTGCAAAAGTGCCTAGTCGCCCCCCTTCCCTTAATCAATAGCTTGGGCCTCGAGGGAGGGGGTCCTTGGGGCCTAAAACAGCTCCGAGAGGGGGACCGCACAGACCCTCTCCCCTTAATAAATAGCTTGGGCCTCAGGGGATGGGGTCCCTGGGGCCTAAACAGCTCAGGGAGGAGGACTGCACTCCCCTTAAATATACCCATCCCCAGGGGATACGGTACCTAAATTGGCTGGGGCAGGGGGCCCTACTAACACTCCCCTCCCCCACTTATTTTGTTTTAAGTTTGGCCCCGGAGTGTTCCCTCTGGGTACTCCCCATGGGGCCTAGGAGCCTGCTCCCTTATACCATTTCATAATTTGTGAGGTCATAAACTGTGCATGGCAGGGGCACAAGTTATTGTTAGCTCTAGTACTATCACTGTTGAATTTCTGCAGTTTTCTGAGTTCAAAACGTTAATGTTGTCACTGAGATATTCACGTAACTACAACATTACTATTAACCTTTGTTTTTTTCAGTGAATATATATATATATATATATATATATATATATATATATATATATCAGTCATCACTGACTGTATATATTATCTACTGGCGGTCGCCAGTAGATAGTTATAGTTACAACCTATTATCCATAGGAAATCCGCGACATTCTATTTGAAATAACTCTCTTGCCGGTTGACGTATCTTTGCAAAATTTTCAAACTTTGTGGGGCGCTCCGGTCCGCTCCTACCCTGAAAGTCTCGGGGGGATTCGTCAAGCGGGGGCCGAGAAAAAGGGGGTCCCAAAACGCGTTTTCCCCATGCAATTTTCCATAGGAAACTTTAGACACGGCTACAGCCCGAACTGCTGAACGGAATTACACCAAATTTGGCAAAGAGGTAGTTCTTGGTTCAGAAAGAACCCTTTTGTTAAATGGTGTAAATCCGTTCAGTAGTTGCTGAGAAAATCAAAAGTAAAAAGATAGTGATATCTATGGCCGAGTAGGGTCCGCGTACCCTCAGCGCACCCTGCGCGCACCGTCCCGATCACGAGCTGCATGTTAATTGGCTGTCAGCTGGCTGTCAACATTCCGATTCAGGAAATGTTGGCAGCCATTTTGTCCCTCGGTAGAACCGAGGGACAGAAACAAGTGCGCAAAGCGCACAAAGGGGGCAGGGTAGAAACACCCTGACCCCTAGGTTTGCTCAGGGGGTCCCACAAGGACCCCCTGGGCAAAAAATTTTTTTTTTTTTTTAAATCGGCAGGATGCGCTCTGGGTGCGCGAATCCTGCCGAAGAAAAATCGAAGCGCGGTCTACCGCGCTTTGATGTACACTGGCCCCCGGGTGGGCCAAGTCCCGGGGGCATGCTGGGGGGGTTAATTTTATGTGTGGGGGCCTCTAAGGGCCCCCAAGCTCCGGGGACCACCACCCCCGGGGCTTTATGTGTAATGGTGCGGGAGGGCTCTGAGCCCTCCCGCAGCCCCGGGACCGCCACCTCCCGGGGCTTCTTTTTTATTTTTGATTAACCTGTGTGGGGGGCTCCAGCCCCCACACGCCCGGGACCACCACCTCCCGGGGCACTAAGAAAAATTACAATGGGGGTCCGTTTTGACTCCCAAGCCCCGGGGACCACCACCTCCCCGGGGCTTTCAAAATGTAAGGAGGGGGCCGCGCGGCCCCCTCCTGGAGCCTGTGGTGGCCCTGGGGACCGCCACCCCCAGGGCTGGCTCCTGCAGTGTCCCGGGGTGCCTACCCCCGGGACACTGCTGCTTGTAATGACAGGACGGAGCCTCGCGGCTCCCGTCCTGTCATTGCAAACTGCTTTGGATATTGGAAGAGAGAGCAGGAAACCTGCTCTCTCTTCCAATATCCAAAGCTGATTGCTTTCCACATGGGGAGCAGCATGTTAGCTGCTCCCCATGTGTAAAGCAATGCCGGCTCCCGTAGGACACGGGGAGCCGGCGGGACTGTGGGGGTTTGGGGACCCCCACAGTCCCCAACGAGAGGCCAGGCCCCGGGGGATGGGGTCCCCGGGGCCATAAGTGGCCACGGAGGGGGCCACGCAGCCCCCTCCCCAAAGGAAAAAAAAAGGAAAAAAAAAAAAAAAGTGCTAGGCCGTCCCCGGGGATGGGGTCCCCGGGGCCTTAAATGGCCTGAGGAGGGGGCCACGCAGCCCCCTCCAAATAAAAAGAGGCCATGCCCCGGGGGATGGGGTCCCCGGGGCCAATACAGGCCCAGGGAAGGGGGCCACGCGGCCCTCTTCCCGTTTTTTTTTTTATTTTAATTTTAAAAAGGGAGTAAGGCCCTGGGGGATGGGGTCCCCAGGGCCTAAAAATAGGAAAAAGGAAGGGGGCCACACAGCCCCCTTCAGGGAAAAAAAAAAACTATTGGGCCCGCAGGCCCCGCCCCTTCCTTCACCACTCTGCAAACGCGCCCCTGGCGCGCTTGCAGAGGGGGAACGATCCCCTTGAATACTGGGGGTCCCTGGGGCCAACTAGCCCACCAGGAACCTCCAGTATGCGCCAGGGGCTGCCTTGCAGAGAGGTGTACAGAGGCCACGCCCCTTTTACACCTCTCTGCAACGCAGCTTTGTGGCGCTTTTGGAGGTATATGGTGGGCTAGTTGCACCCCAGGGACCCTCAGGACTCAAGGGGAGTTAATCCCCCGACTTAAAACGCGCCACGGGCGCGTTTGCACAGTGGTGAAGGGAGGGGCGGGGCTTCAGGTGACATGTGTGCAAACAGGCCCTGTGGCGCGTTTTAAGATGGGGAATTAAATCCCCTTCAATCCTGAGGGTCCCTGGGGGCCAACTAGCCCAACAGGTACGTCCAGAAAGCGCCACAGAGCTGCGTTGCAGAGAGGTGTAAAAGGGGTGTGGCCTCTGTACATGTCTCTGCAACGCAGCCCCTGGCGCATACTGGAGGTTCCTGGTGGGCTAGTTGGCCCGTAGGGACCCTCATGATTCAAGGGGACTTAATCCCCTACTTAAAACGCGCCACGGGGCGCGTTTGCACAGATGTCACCTCATGCCCCGCCCCTCCCTTCACCATTGTGCAAATATTCCTCTAAAATCAGCCGAAATACGAATTCTGATTTACTCACCTGTTATCAGGAGAGACCTCAGTGCTGCATCTTTCAGCCCAGTACTAATCCTGAAAAGTAATTTTAACCGTACTTACCAGTAACTTGAATTTCCTTCCATAGGCTAACATTGACTGGTTTCACTTGGAAATTCTTCTAAGTGTGGAGTTTTGGAACTTTAAAATATTCCTCTAAAATCAGCCGAAATACGAATTCCGATTTACTCACCTGTTATCAGGAGAGACCTCAGTGCTGTATCTTTCAGCCCAGTACTGGTCCTGAAAAGTAATTTTAACCGTACTTACCAGTAACTTGAATTTCCTTCCATAGGCTAACATTGACTGGTTTCACTTGGAAATTCTTCTAAGTGTGGAGTTTTGGAACTTTAAAATATTCCTCTAAAATCAGCCGAAATACGAATTCCGATTTACTCACCTGTTATCAGGAGAGACCTCAGTGCTGCATCTTTCAGCCCAGTACTGATCCTCAAAAGTAATTTTAACCGTACTTACCAGTAACTTGAATTTCCTTCCATAGTATATAATTGCCTGCTTTTTGCTGAAAAAGTTTCGAAGTGTTGATTTTTGAAACATACAAATATTCCTCTAAAATCAGCCGAAATACGAATTCCGATTTACTCACCTGTTATAAGGAGAGACCTCAGTGCTGTATCTTTCAGCCCAGTACTGGTCCTGAAAAGTAATTTTAACCGTACTTACCAGTAACTTGAATTTCCTTCCATAGGCTAACATTGACTGGTTTCACTTGGAAATTCTTCTAAGTGTGGAGTTTTGGAACTTTAAAATATTCCTCTAAAATCAGCCGAAATACGAATTCCGATTTACTCACCTGTTATCAGGAGAGACCTCAGTGCTGCATCTTTCAGCCCAGTACTGATCCTCAAAAGTAATTTTAACCGTACTTACCAGTAACTTGAATTTCCTTCCATAGGATATCATTGCCTGCTTTTTGCTGAAAAAGTTTCTGTGTTGATTTTTGAAACATACAAATATTCCTCTAAAATCAGCCGAAATACGAATTCCGATTTACTCACCTGTTATCAGGAGAGAACCCAGTGCTGCATCTTTTAGCCCAGCACTGACCCTGAAAAGTAATTTTAACCGTACTTACCAGTAACTTATCTTTTCTTCCATAGGAATCCATTGTCTGGTTTTCAGCAGAAAAGTTTCAAAGTGTCGATTTTCACAAACTACAAATATTCCTTAAAAATCGCCTGTATGACTTAAACGCATTTTTTCAACTGTTTACAGGAGATGCACCAGTGCTGGATCCAGGATCCAACACTGAGTAAGAAAAAGTAACGATAACAGTTTTTACCTGCTAAGTGAATTTCCTTCCATAGGATAACATTGGTGATTCTATGAGGAAAAGTTTCGAAGTGTCAACTTTTAAAATACAATAATATTCCTTAAAAATCACGACTGTAACCAAAACGCTTTTACTCAACTGTTTACAGGAGATGTCCCAGGACTGAATCTTAGATCCAGTCCTGTGGTTAGAAAAGTAATCCATAAAGTAACTAATTGCATTTAACTAGAAATTCACATTGAGCTGAATGTTGCATTGTGTTTGAAAATGTGTTGCCCATTGCAACAACTGTAACTACTGTACTTAAAAGTCTATTGCCTATGTGCTAAGTATTTAAACTAAAGTAATTCATTCTGAGAAAGTATTTTTTGTAATGTAATGTATAATGTAATTACAATGTAATTTAAAAAATAAAATATGTAAAAGAAATTGTTTCTAAAAATGTAGTAAATCAGTATGAAAAAAATAATATAAAAATTAATAGATTTAAAAACCTTTGAAATTCACTGAAAAAACCGTAGGTTTCAGGCACGTTATAGTTACAAATTAGCATTTAAAAAACCTTTGAAATTCACTGAAAAAACCATAGGTTTCAGACACGTTATAGTTAGAAATTAGCATTTAAAAACCTTTGAAATTCACTGAAAAAACCATAGGTTTTAGGGACAGTTATAGTTACAAATTAGCATTTAAAAAACCTTTGAAATTCACTGAAAAAACCATAGGTTTCAGATATGTTATAGTTACAAATTAGCATTTAAAAAACCTTTGAAATTCACTGAAAAAATCATAGGTTTTAGGGACAGTTATAGTTAGTTGGACATTTCACTCGTACAAAACCCGTGAAATTCCCCCGTTATAGTTAGTTCAGCTAACTATAACTCGCGCCCCGCAATGCACTGCTGATGACGTCACATATTACATCACTCATGACATGGTCAGTGACATCACTGATGACATCACTAATGACATCTCAAATGACATCACTGATGACATCATCCACGTGATAATCTGATGCAGCTCCTCACACCCTAATATAACCTTTGATACACCCAATCTAAATTACAGACTGCCATTCGCAAAACTATAGACACTTCAACACCAATAACTACATACCCACTCACTGATTCTTAGGTCTACACACACACATCCACTCACTCACCCGTACAGTCACTCATACTTACGGTCACTCAGTACAGGACTATCATATGCACTCTTACTCCTATATAGACACTCAAACACCGCCACTCATCCAAAGAGGTACTCACACACCTAGTCAGTCATGCATATAATTAAACACACTGCCATTTACTCACCTATACAGTTATACACACACCAGCTCACTTAATCATACAAATACTAGCACATTGTTACGCTCTTATACAATCACTGATACAAGCACACACTCATCCATACAGCCACTATCACAATCACTCACTCTCGCTTATAGCTATTTATATACTCCAACACACATATATACTGGCTTTCACATATGTAGTTACTCACACATGTACCACTGGGACATACATTCACTCACTAACACACTCTTACACACACTTACCCACCCATACAGTCTATCACAGATGCACTCTTGAAACCATCCACCCAGTGAATCACCCACTCACACATCTATGCACAGAGTCGCACACACCCCACCCACACAAACACTTAGGCACCCATACAGATACTCAGACAACCAATCAATAACTCATATAGACACTCATGTAGCTATTCACAAACCCATGCAGCCACTTACACAGCAACAGACAGACGGATACAGACATTCACCCAGTTTAGTCACTAACCCATGCATTCAGTAAGATACGTTAAATCACTCACTTATAGAGTCAGTCACGCACCTACTAAATCATCCATACAGACACTTACACACCCACTCATTCTTCAATACGTCTTTTCCTATATATATTAAAAATATTTAAACTTTACAGAAACACACAGTCACTGGATGATGTCATCAGTGATGTCATTTGAGATGTCATCAGTGATGTCATCAGTGATGTCACTGACCATGTCATGAGTGATGTAATATGTGACGTCATCAGCAGTGCATTGCGGGGCGCGAGTTATAGTTAGCTGAACTAACTATAACGGGGGAATTTCACGGGTTTTGTACGAGTGAAATGTCCAACTAACTATAACTGTCCCTAAAACCTATGGTTTTTTCAGTGAATATATATATATGTACATATAAATCCACTTGAGAATTTTCCCTAGCTGTGTCGGACCCGTTTGTATCTGCAAGTGGGGCTTGGACTTTATGTTTAACCAGTATCGCAGGCACTGGTTTGCGGCTCAGCCTCCCGGTCTGGTGCAATGCGTCAGCCAGCGGATTTGGAGAAGGTATGACAATACAACGCGCCGCCTCCCCCAGCATTCAACACCACAGTGGAATCTCTATTTTTGCATGGGGAGGGAGGAAGCAATATTTGACTGCGTAGGGACGCCTAAGTGGACTCACCATAATAACAAACTCACAGGGACAGGCTGCAGCGGTAGGTGTGCTGTCCGTGAGCCAACACTGTTGGGACACCACTGTGTGTCTGAAAGTTCTAATTACTTAATGGACTTTCGCATCTGCACAGGCATACCACCATGCAGCTGTCTGAATCAAAGCGCATGGTGAAGTCGTCAGACATATCATTACACCTTTAAGGCAGAGGCGGGGTCAAGCCGCCACTCCAGAGGGAGTAGACTAGTCATCAGTGATATGGACCCCGGGTGAGACAACCTGCAAGTGAGACCAGCACTGAGGAAAGCCGTCAGGCTGAAACGCGTCTGCCACTGCGTTTCACTAATCCAGAAACTATGCGCAGAGACATTTTATTGGCAATAAATCCACTTGAGAATTTTCCCTAGCTGTGTCGGACCCGTTTGTATCTGCAAGTGGGGCTTGGACTTTATGTTTAATCCCTTGCGTGCTCGTGTGCGCAGGACAGCTCCCGGCCGTCCTGGCACATGGCACCGGAAATCCCTCTGGTGTAGGCACCAGAGGGATTTATTTTTCTCCCCAAAAGCCTCGGGAGCTGGGGAAGAGCTTCCCCAGCTCCCGAGGCCCTCCTCCTGGTTTCTGTGAAATGATGATCAGCGCGCACGTCGAGGACGCACATCGCGCCACAGGAGGGCGATCCCCAAGCAGGGATCCACCCACTAGACACCAGGGAGGGGGGAGCGGCCCCTTGGGCAAGGGCCTTTGCTCCCCCCAAAACAATTGGCTACATTCAGTCTTTCTGCCCCCCCGAGGGGCAGAAAGCCCACTAGAAACCAGGAATTTTTTTTGGCAAGTACAATTAGGGGTGGGGGCTGCCCAAAACGGGCATGCCAATGCCCCCACCCCCGCAAAAATGACAGCCTTTCTGCCCCGGGGGGGGGAGGGGGTGGCAAAAAGCCCACTAGAAACCAGGGATTTTTTTTGGCAAGTACAATTAGGTGTGGGGGCTGCCCAAAATGGGCATGCCAATGCCCCCACCCCCCTGCAAAAATTACAGCCTTTCTGCCCCCCCTCGGGGGGGCAGAAAGCCCACTAGATGCCAGGGATTTTTTTTTTGCTAATTTGAATTAGGGGTGGGGGCTGCCCAAAACGGGCATGCCAATGCCCACACCCCCGCAAAAATTACAGTCTTTCTGCCCCCACTGGGGGGCAGATGGGGGCAGTAGTCACCGGTAGTCACCGGGTTGACACAAATTTCCTATCACCCAGCGTTCTCCCAGGTCTCCCGATAAAAATGGCACCTCAGTGATGTGCGTGGGTCAAGTACCCATGACAGGTAAGAGCCCAAAACGTATTGTGGAGACATCAAAATTACCTATCACAAAACAACCTGGTTTTGCAAGGGGGGTCTCCTGGGTTTTTGGCCCCCGTCTCGGCAGCCATCTTGGGAAACCTACCAAACCCATACATTTCTGAAAACTAGACAACCGGGGGAGTCAAGCGAGGTATGGCTTGCGTGGATCCCCCAACGTTTCCCTACCCAGAATCCCCTGCAAACCTCGAATTTTGATGAAAAAATCATATTTTTCTCAAATTTCTGTGTGGGAAAGTTGTAGGATCACCAGGCTGACACACATTTCCTACCACCCAGCGTTCCCCCAGGTCTCCCGATAAAAATGGTAACTCACTCGCATGGGTGGGACAAGTACCCGCAACAGGCAAGGGCCCAAAACGTATTGAGGAGACATCAAAATGACCTATCACAAAACAACCTTGTTTTGCAAGGGGAGTCACGTTGGTTTTTGGCCCCGGGCTCGTGGCCATCTTGGGAAACCTACCAAATCCACATCTTTCTGAAAACTATACACCCGGGAGAGTCCAGTGAGGTTCGGCTTGCATGGGTCCTCCAATGTTTTCCTACCCAGAATCCCCTGCAAACCTCAAATTTAGCTGAAAAAAATCACTTTTTTCTCAACTTTCTGTGTGGGAAAGTTCTGGAATCTGCACGGATCCACACATTTCCTACCACCCAGCGTTCCCCCAGGTTTTCCAATAAAAATGGTACCTCACTCGCATGGGTGGGTCAAGTACCCGCGACAGGCCAGGGCCCAAAACATATTGAGGAGACATCAAAATGACCTATCACAAAACAACCTGGTTTTGCAAGGGGAGTCACCTTGGTTTTTGGCCCCGGGCTCGGCGGCCATCTTGGGAAACCAACCAAACCCACATATTTCTGAAAACTAGACACCCGGGAGAGTCCAGCGAGGTATGGCTTGCATGGGTCCCCCAACGTTTTCCTACCCCAGAATCCCCTGCAAGCCTCAAATTTAGCTGAAAAAATCACTTTTTTCTCAACTTTCTGTGTGGGAAAGTTGTGGAATCTGCATGGATCCACAAATGTCCTACCACCCAGCGTTCCCCCAGGTCTTCCGATAAAAATGGTACCTCACTTGCATGGGTGGGTCAAGTACCCGCGACAGGCAAGGGCCCAAAACGTATTGAGGAGACATCAAAATGACCTATCACAAAACAACCTGGTTTTGCAAAGGGGTAACCTGGGTTTTTGGCCCGAGCTCGGCCGCCATCTTGGGAAACCACAAAACCCACATATTTCTGAAAACTAGACACCCGAGGGAGTCCAGCGAGGTATGGCTAGCGTGGGCCCCCCAATGTTTTCCTACCCAGAATCACCTGCAAACCTCAAATTAAGCTGAAAAAAACACATTTTCTACATATTTTTGGGTGGAATCACTGTGTCGGCACAAATGTCCTACCCCACAGCGTTCCCCTTAGTCTCCTGAGTAAAATTATACCTCACTTGTGTGGGTGGGGCAAGGGCCTGTGACTGGGAAGAGGCCAAAACATAGGGATTAAGGGTATAGCACCGAGAATTCTAAGCGCTACATTTTTTTTAAATACGTTTTTAGCCAATTCTGCATTGGACACTGTTAGAAATGGGGCTCTCTAGTTGGAAGAGGTAGGTACCTTTGTCCAAATAGGGACCCTTGCTTCTAGTCAGGGTAAGGGGGATACACACTTTAGATAACCCCTGCTCACCCCCTTGGTAGCTTGCCACGAGCAGACAGGCTTATCCCAAAGGCAATGTGTAAAGTATTTGTACCAACACTCACAGTAACACAGTGATAACACCACAAATGGACACCACACCGGTTTAGAAAAATAAAGGGGCAGATTTACAAGAAAGTGATGCATCTGTAGAGATGCGTCACTTTCCCTGCGCCACTCTGAAAAACCCTTGCGCCACCATGGATGCGCTGTATTTACAATACGGCGCACCATGGCGCAAGGATTGACAGATGTGTCAGAAATTCTGACGCATCTGTTGGGGCAAAAGCCACGCATTGCTGGAGTCGTGTCGCGAGCACGACGCAACTCCAGCAATGCTTTTTGAGGCCTATTCCCACAACACTGCGTCACACCTTACGCCTGCTTCAAGCAGGCGTAAGGTTTTGACGCAGTGGCGTCCTAAATGTGACGCAATGAAATCTTGTAGATTTCACTGCGTCACTTCTACGAGGCTTTTTTGCGTGGGAATGCCCACCCTGCATACATTATACCTGACACAGGTATAATGTGACGCAGGGCTTTACAACGTGACACATCTCCCTAGATGTGTCACGTTGTAAATGGGCCGCATTTTGACGCCGCCGCTGCGTCACAAAAAGTGACGCAACAGCAGCGCAAAAATGACGCATGGGGCTTGTAAATCTGCCCCAAAGTATCTTTATCTAAACTTAACAAGACCAAAACGACAAAAATCCAACATACAAGTATTAAGAAAAATGACTTTCAAAAGGTTTTAGCAACTGAGTCCATAGAAAACTATGGATGCATAATTTCTTGCAAAGTACCTGTTGTTGCGACAAAATTCACCAAGCCAAACAGCCTTAGCGATGAGAAGCGTCTAAAAATAAAGACATGCGTCGTTCCTGAGACCTTCGTGGATGCGATGCGACAGTTCCGCTGTATACAGGGGAGCGATGCGACGGATCCGGTCTGTAGGGGGAAGCGATGCGTCGATTCTGAGACGACTCCGATCCGCAGGTGATGCGTCGGGGAAAACTTGCCGCACAGGGATGATGCGTGGAACTCAGGGATGCGGCGGCGAACGATGCGGCGGCGCCGAGCGGCGCTGCGTCGATTTCTTCAGCCGCGATCCCTCGATGCGTTGATTCTTGCAGCGGCGGCAGGCGCTGCGTCGGTTTCAGCAGCAGCGCGTCGGTGCAGGGAGATTCTTCTCGAACCACGGCGTTGCTTCGGAAAAACTGTCACAAGAAGAGCGATGCGTCGATTTTCTTGTTGTTGCGTTGCTTTCCAGCTCCCAGTAGCAGAAACAACCTCCAGAGGCCACACACAGCCACAGGCACTCCTGGCAGGTCAGAACTCCCAGCAAGGAAGCTCAGGGGAGCTGGGGGTGAAGTCTTTGTGTTCGTGAGACTTCAAAACAGGAGGCAAGCTCTACTCAAGGCCTTGGAGACTTTCCTCAAGCAGGGGACACAGCAAAGTCCTTCTCCTTTCTTTGGCAGAAACAGCAACTGCAGGACAACCCCAGACACACAACAAAGGCAGTACTTCTCCTCAGTTTCTCCAGCTCTTCTCCTCAGCAAAGGTTCCTCTTGATTCCAGAAGTAGTCTAAAGTTCAGGGGTTTTAGGTCTATTACTTATACCCCAAAATATCTTTGTTCTCTTTGTGCAAGGGTCTCTGAGCCCAGTCCAAACCAGTTCTGGGGGCACTCTGCAAGTGCCCAACAACATCCATTGTCAGTTTGAGCCTTGGCTCCAGACACACCACAGGGGGGCGGAGCCAGCATTGTGGAAGGCAGGCACAGCCCTATTCAGGTACAGGTGCTGCTCCTCCCACCACTCCAAATGCAGTCAGGCCTATTCAACCTTGTGCTGACTCATTCAGGAAAGGCAGGACACACATCAACCCCCGCCCGGTGGCTGTCTGAGAGAATGCACCTCCCCAGCCCCTGTCTCTCCAAAACCAGACAGTCAATACACAAACAGGCAGAGGCACACAGAATGGTTAAACAAGAAAATGCCTACTTTCTAAAAGTGGCATTTTCAAACACACAATTTAAAAATCATCTTTAGTAAAAGATGTGTTATTAAATTCTGAATTCAGAGAGCCTAAACTTTATTTTTCCATCTTATCCCAATGGGAAGATATGCTTGTAAAATGTTACAAAGCATTCCCCATTCTGTCCTATGGGGCAAGATAGCCTTTCAATAGTGAAAAACGAAATTGGCAGTATTTCACTATCAGGACATGTTACACACATCAGTACATGTCCTACCTTTCACATACACTGCACCCTGCCCAGGGGGGTACCTTGGGCCTACCATAGGGGTGACTAACATGTAAGAAAAGGGAAGGTTAGGGCCTGGCAAGTGGGTGCACTTGCCAAGTCGGCATGGCAGTTACCAACTGCGCAGACATGGCAGTGGCAGATCTGAGTTACCTTTTCAGAGCTACTCATGTGGGTGGCACAATCAGTGCTGCAGGCCCACTAGGAGCAATTGATTTACCAGCCCTGGCACACTTAGTGCACTTTACTAGGGACTGACCAGTAAGTCAAATATGCCAATCATGGATAACCAATCATGTTCACAATTTACACAGAGAGCATATGCACTTTAGCACTGATCAGCAGTGGTAAAGTGCCCAGAGTCCTAGAACCAACAACAACAGGTCAGGAAAAAATAGGAGGAAGAAGCATAAAGTTTGGGGATAACCCTGCATAAAGGGCCAATTCCAACACAACCCCCTTCCAGCCTAAAGCCAGGGTAGACCAATCCATACCTCGATGGGCTTACCTGCTTGGGGCGATAGAACATGGAATCTGGCCCACAACAGCAGGAGTCTATTCCCGTTCTACGCCTTCCTGAACCCATTTGGATCCCTCTATCCATACTCTCAGGGCCCACTAAGCTGACCCATGGGGAAACCTTCTCCTCACCTGTGGACCCCATCTGTGCAGCGCCTAAACTTACTTTGCTCACAGATGTGTCCCAACAGGAAGACAGTATACTCATGGCCAACACAGTAGTGTGGCCCAGTCCACCCCCGGGGAGTGACTCCTGTCCCCCTCCCAGGGGCAACTTGGTCCACTAGGACAGCCAGCCACAGTGGCCACTGACATCTGTCAGTGATGAGAGCCAGGCCTCATGCCTTTCAGGCCTCTCTAACCTCTGTGGCGTCAGAAAGTGGGGGGCGGTAGCCCCAAGTGCCTGGCACCTTTTGTCCACTCTCCCTCCTGCCAAGTCAGGTATGGCATCCTGACACTGGCCCACCAGCCCAGGGTCTGTACCCTGCGGGTGGGCAGGAGACGGGGGTGGGCTCTCCCACACCCTGTTCCCCTCCCCAGGGCTCTGCATCCCCCCACTGGGAGCAGTCCTCCTTGATTCCAGAATTGTCAGGGCACCTGTGGCAGGTGTTCTGCACAATTCTCCCACCAGTTCAGGGGTGCTATCCTGCAACTGGTACACCAGCCCAGGGTCTGTACGCTGCAGTTGGACACAGGACTGGGGTGGGCTCTCCCACACCTGGTCTTCCTCACTGGGGCTCTACACCCTCCCACCTGGAGCGGTACCCCCAGAAGACAAACTTGTTGGGGCACTGTTAGCAGTCTCCCCTTGCTCCAGGTCAGGGGGGACACCCTGAACCTGATCCTCCAACCCAGGGTCTGTACCCTTAGGCTGGACCTGTGCCTGGCAACCCAGGACTTCCGGGAGAGTACATCGACCCTCCCCAAGGGAAACACACTCCTCATGAGTTGTGCAAGAGTCCACCTGGCACAGGTCTCCAGCCTCCTGTCCATCTGACAGAGCATGAAGACCCCCCAGGCCAGAAGTGGCCTTACCAGGGTCAGTCCTGGGGTGCTCTGATCTCAGAGCTGGCAACCCCTGACCCACTGGTCCTTCCACTGGGGACTTCGTCCCCACCTCACCCTTTTCTCAGGACTCATGCACCCGCCCCACTGGAGCGGTGGAGCCAGACACCAGAACTGGTGGGATGCTTGCCACAGAAGTCCCCCCCAGTCCACCTGACACTTTGGGATCCCCCTCAGGGGATGGCCTCTCAGTACAGACTAGGCCCCACTCCTGGTGTTCACTCATGGAACCAACCAGGCCTGGGGACTGGGTTTCAGGCACCTTGGGACACAGCCCACTCCCACTCCTTCTCCTCTGAGACAGAATGTGGGACCCTACACCCCTCCCACTACTCCAGGACCTATCTGGGCTATCACAAACCTCCCCTACCTCGCTTGGTTGGGGAAAACCTGAGCCACCCCCTTCAGGATCACTCCCAAAAGCTTTTTCAGACCCTCTGGAATCCACCAAAAGGCCTGCCTCCAGTGCAAGCTCCCTGGGGTCAGAGAACTCACACTCCACCGGCTGTTGGCATAGCTCTGCAAAACAGGGACTTAAAATATGTTCTCCAAATCGAATCACACAGCCCCACACATGTGTTAACCAAGATACCCTTTGCCTCACCATCCAGTGCCTCACACAAGTACCCCACACCACTCTCCTGAGATTGGCAAGACAGTGTCTGACTGTCTCTGTTACTCACCCCACACTCTTCTGGGCGGTCTCCACACTCACACACCAAGGCTTCTATCATGGAGGAACCCCTCTCCCTGCACCTCTCATCCAGAGTCAGTAGAGTGTCCCTCCCACCACTAGGAATATGAACCCCTGTGAAAGTTCCCCAATCCACCTCAGCGACACTGCACACCACTGGAGCTACCTCATAACCTGGAACCCCTTGGTGTATGTCAACCCCCTTCTTCAAGTCAGGCGCCACATCTTTGGGTGTGTGTACTTCTCCCTCAGCACTAGACACTACATTTTTGCCGCCACCATCTGAGCTGGACTCCACCTCCAACCCAGCCAAGCTCACTTCATGAGCTAAACACTTTTCCTTTTTCTTGGCTAAGACACTCATGGCCTTAAGCCTCTCGAGCTCCATATCAAGCTCTCTCATTCTCAATTCACGTGCAAAAAGCAACTTCCTTTCTTCCAAGGCACGAGCGTTCTTGCTCTCCTCTGCCTTTAGTCTCATGACCTCCAATTCCTGATCCCTGGCCCTGTGCCTTTCCGAAAAGTTAAAAACAAATGTTCCCTTTGGAAATGCTCTACATAATGTCCATACACTTATTCACCACAAGCATTCACTATCACACTAAGTACCGTAAATACTCCACTCAGGATGCTAAAGCACTTATAAAGATATTTAATTGATATTTAATTGACAATACCACAATAATGCATTAAAAATATGTGTAAATGAACAATTTTTCTTAAAAAGACATACAAAACATGTGTAAAACCAAAACAAACTCACCTGGTGCACACAGGTCAAACAAATTTATTCTCCACTGCCGACTCTTCGGACCAAACGGTCAGATCCAAGTGTTTCGCCGTTCAGGACCCCAGTCAGGATGGCTGCTGGCCGAGGTACCGTCTGGCGGGACAGAAGGGGCAGCTGCGAGTTCAGGAACTCTCTCGTGTAGGGATCCCTGGTCCGTCCGTCCAACCCGACGACTGCCTTTACACCCCCACCCGGGAGGGTCCACTCACCCGATGGGGTCCCTGTTCGGGCGCCAACTGAAGGAAGTGACCTGATTAGGGCCACTCGGGTCACTCGCGACCACCTCTCAGTCTTCCATACAAATGAAGAGTCGGTCAGACAGTAGAGAATACAAACCATGTATATGTTTATTCAGATACACTCGAGCGGAGCCCCATCTGCCCAGTCGCATATGGGTGCTGCAGAGAGGACTGACATCAGTAAGCATAGCGATACATTATGTACATTTCAGAACCGAGGAAGACCCGCCGATAATGGAATTTTACAAGCAGGTGCAGCTGAAACAAAGAAGTATAGTAGGAGGAACTTCGACTCTGGGGCCGGGCACACATTATCTCTATGCCAAGGTCGTTCTGTCTGTGTCTACCGCTAGACTAGTGGGAGAAGGCCTCTATCAAGTGGGAAAGGTATGCGCTAATAAGAACAGTGTATTCATTAGCAGAGCAAGGCCTAACCTTGGAGAAATGAAACTTTCCACAGCTTGCTTCTCGAGGAAAGAATACGCAGTTAATGGCATGATTCAAAATGGCAGCTAAACATAAAATGGTGCTGCGAAAGCTAACTTACATAGAACAATGCACGAGCAAAATAACAAGAACATTTTTATTTCATCAGGGGGGAGAGAGACGGTTTACCCCCCAGCAGATAACCCCAAGAAGCTTAAAGCTGCCCCTGCCAAGAAAAGGCAGCGCCCAAGGAGAAGAAAAGCAGTAGAGCAGCCCAAGCCACTGAACCATAAAGCTGCAGTATCTAGGAGGAGCTGCACAGCCCGCAGTATCAGCAAGGCTGTCCCGGCCCACAGAGGGACCAAGAAACTGTGCAGAAAGGCTGGTAACCCCTGCAAGTGTAGCCAGAGAGTGGTTTCCCCAGAGATGGAGCAATGTGCACTGGCCAGGGAGCAGAAGCCACACGTGGACAAGGAAAATCCCCCGTGAGAGCAGATCACTGCACACCCTCTAGTGGTGAAAGGCCACCAACACAAGCCAGGAGAACGGGCAAGCAAAGTGCCAGCAGAGGGCACCCATGAAGAAGGACCGAGAGTGTGAAGTCAGATGTGCGCAGAGGGCAGCATCTGCAAACCTGACAGCACGGGCAGGAGCCCAGGAGAGAGAGGGACCTCTCTTAAAGGAAGACGCAATGCTGAGCGGAAGAGGTTGTGCCATCTGGCCGCCCCAGCACTGAATGGCCACCATTGGCCCATCCTTGAGAGTGTCACATAAAGTGACTGACCCTGCCAGTATGCCCGAACCGAGGCAGGATGAAGTGCCGTGATGGCGCAGCCTCGAGGTGGAAGCACTGCGCCCTCAAGCGAAAAAGAAGAGCAGAAAGATGGTGACCCTCGAGCCAAGCAGTGAAGCACCAAGAAGATCCCTGAGGGAAGGACCGGACCTGCGAAAGGCCCGTGAAAAGAGAAGAGTCAAGTTCTAGCGACAGGACAAACCTGTGACAGGTCCACAGCAAAGAAAAGACACAGTCCTAAGAATCGGACACGGCCAGCGAGATGTCCATGTGGAGTCAACATGCAACACTGTGCATGACGCCACATTGGGAAGGAGTTGAAGAAGTGAAGAGAGTGGCATGATGCCACAGTGTGAACAACAACCACCACAGGTGTGCAAGAGAAAAGGCAGAAGATCGATAAGACTGAGGACTTGAGCCAATACAGGAATGGGCATCCATCAACACAAGCCAGCCACCAGGGTGCAGAGACGTCACTGGAGACAGCTCCACAGGAGGACCAACTGTAAGTCACCAGCAAGCGCGAACCGTGTCCAGACACCACGCTTCACAGTGCGACTTTCCAGCCACCTGTCACCTCCTGCTTTACATAGATGGCATCCCTGCTAGTAACTGCACATGCTGAAGAAGAACTGAAGGTGGCTACGAAGTCCCTCCAATCATCCTTCCTCCAAGGAAGACATCGCCACCTGTAGCCCAAGTTGTTAGATTGTAAAATTGTCTTCATCACCAGAGTGGATCCATATGCCGGCAAAACAACAGAGTTTAACAAGGCATCCCTGGTGCCATGGAAGGCTGGCCATCCAGAAATCCTCTGTGAGCCCCCATGAACCTGAGACCGCCGAAGACAGAATACTCAATCATTGGACCATCCACCCTTGGGGTTGCATGAGGCTTGGCCCACATTGAACCATGTAAATAGTCTCCAGCACCGTGAGACCAGGCCGGTCCGAACAACATCGCTGAGGTAGACTAAAGCGTCATGGACATGTGGTTAAGAGATCCAGTACTGCCCAGCGGATGGCCTGAAGAGACTCAGTGGTGCTGTGTTTTGTTTGTTTGTTCTTTCCCACAAGTTGGACTTGTTCATCTCTTTTTCAATAAAGCGTGGGAAAGATGTAGTGTCCTGCTGGCCATGTTCTGGTGTTCCAGGAATGCACTTTACATACACTCTACACCCACCCATCACAGGCATCACTTTCAGGTGGCCCTGCTAATAAAAGGGTCTGGGCGCACATGCCCTGGGCAAGTTACCAGTAACCATCATACTATGTCTGCGTCCTTTATTTCCAAGTATGTGGGCCTAAAGCCCCCTACCTTACACTTTAGTCACCCGCCTGCTGTAAACTGCAATTTCCCACCCACATTTCCCCAAATCTTTGTTGAATTAGAAATGTATAAATAGGCAAGACTGAAAACCGAAGATGATGGATAAATATATGTGGTTTAAAACTATGTTTAAAGTACTTTGGTCATGGTTTGGGGCTGGTTTAGTTTGAAGGTGGCTGGCCAATTTGGCGCTTTTACCTTGTAGATCCACTGCAGCGTTACTCACATGTCGACACCCTAATTTACTGGGAGGGATGTGATTGGGACCAATCATGGATGGCTCGCTCCATTTAAATGCTAACATGTAATACACAGAGTATGTTTTTGTAGCAAACAGGAAGTCAGATGAAATCCTGCACTCTCAGGGGCAGATTTACAAGCCCCTTGCGCTGCCAGTACGTCACTTTTTGTGACGTACTGGCAGCGCAATACACTGCCCCATATTTACAAGGACAGGAAAAGCCACCCTGCGTGGCTTTTCCTGTCCGGGTGGCTTTTCCTGTCCTTGTAAATATGGCCCTTTAACACGCAGCACTTTGCGTGAAAGGGGCGTTCCATGGGTGTTGCTGTGGGTGTTCCCACGCAACACCCATGGAACCAGACACATTTCCAGATTTACGAGGAATCGTAAATCTGGAAATGCGTGTGAATGCGACGCCTCCCCAGGGGAGGCGTAGTGAGGCGCAACGAGGAGAAATGTATTCATTTCTACTCGTTTTCTTTTCCTCTTTCTATGCGTGCTGCATTCTGCAGCACACATTGAAAGAGGAAATCACCTCTAATGATAGTTTTTGTTCAGGAAGGGTTCCCTTCCTGAACAAAACCAATCATTGAAAGAATGCTGTTTTTCAACTATGTGTGCTAATGCAGCACACATAGAAGTTGAAAAACGCATTTCTGATTGTTTATGTGCAGGAAGGGAATCCTTCCTGAACAAAAACAATCTCCCCACGATGCAGGCATCCTTGCACCATGGTGCAAGGGTGCCTGCGTCGGCGCATGGCAGCAGTTTGTGCGCCAGCGCAGGGGGAAGCACTGAGATGCGACATATTGTTGTAAATATGTCGCATCGCTGTGCTTTCCAAACTAACGCAGCACGGCGCAGCAAAATGACTTGCTGCGCCGCGCTGCGTTAGTTTATTGTAAATCTGCCCCTGTGTTTAGTTGCACAGTTTTCTGTATGCGCAAGTAGGGGCTGTGACGTGTATAAACTAGATGAGAAGAATCGAGGTCCTTGCTGCCTGTTATGAAATGGAAACTGAAATAGGTTTTGAAAAGACAGTCAAACTTGAATGATGCAGGGTGGGTGGGGTATGTGGAAAGCTTGAACTGGGAAAGGAGATCTGGAACTTTCACATGCTCCCGCGAGGATCAGTGCATATTCACTGCGCAATGTCCGATCCTGCGCTCAGATTCGCACCCCAAGGCACCCTGCCTGCACAGGCAGAGTCAGACTGAAGAGGTGAGTCTTCATTAAATGAAGGAGGCAGTAATGCGAGAAGGGGTTTCTTTAAAGAGAAGTTGCTTTATTGTCAATAGGAGCCCATGTCCCGAAGATCCACTCTCCATCAGTTCCCAACTCCAAGGCAACCATGGAGAAGGAACACAGAACATGGATCTGTACATAAACATAAACAAAGCGTGCATGCAGGTTAACAGCCAGCAAGCACGGGGATGTAAAACATAGACATGAAAGAAACACTAAGGGGCATATTATCAAGAACGGCGTTAAAAATTATCGCCGGTTTAGCGGCAGAAAACTGCTGCTAAAGCGGCGATAATGGGCTTGATAATATGCCCTTGAGAATTCCAATAGAAGCCCATGTTCTGCAGTGATCCTGGGCTTCTATTGGAATTCTCCAGCGCATATTATCAAGCCCATTATCGCCGCTTTAGCGGCAGTTTTCTGCCGCTAAACCGGCGATAATTTTAACGTCGTTCTTGATAATATGCCCCTAACTACCTTTACACAGACCTGACACCGGCTGGAGAGTGAGAGGCTACGCTAATGACCGCTCAGATACTGACATCCTGCTCTTGTGAGATTAAAAAACATAACAGCACAACTAACTGAAAGTAAATGGTGATGCATACATGTTTATAAAGTTCAGGAAGTGCTTTTTTCATCTCAATCTCAAAATGAAGGCCAGACACTCGAAGTGAGAGGTATTTTTATTGCAATGCCGTGTGCTGAATTCATTTTCTGCCCTGGAAGATTGAGAGAGGCTGGAGGTAGTGGGAGGAGGAAGAACAGGAACGAAAATCAAGAGAAATAGAGATTAAGAAAGGTGAGGGAATAAGAGAGCAGAAGTAAGAATGACAGAACAATAGATTGAATAGGAGAAGAATGGAGAAATAAACCTGAATTAAATAGTAAGAGTTAAGAGGATGGGCAAGAAAAGAGGTGAAGATGTTGGGTAAGGACAGAGTGAGAGGAGGGAGTGTGAAGGATAAATAATAGAGATATAAGGGAGGAGAAAGAGTAATAGAAGAACCGGAATAATAGTAAGCTTTATGAAGGAGGAGAGAGAAGTAGGAGAGAGAAGTAGAGAACAAGAAGTGTGCTTAAATAAGCAAAGGGGGTGATCAAAGAAGGGAGTGGATGAAGAGGGTAAAAAGAGAAACTGAGAGCAAGATAGTTAATTAGAAGAAGGTGAAAAAAAAACAAAGGGCTCAAAACGGTAGAGAGAAGTGAGAATTCCAGGATCATGTACAAGGGAATAGAACTTGCTATGTTGGTGCAGACTTCAGTGGTCTGGGGATGTATATTCTTTCCCTTGGCTTTGGGTGCAACATGAGCAGCAGTTTCTCATCAGCTATGTATGAATGGGCCTCTGAAGGCAAGGTTACGTGCAAGACCAGGGCTTCACTAATAATTCTTTCAACATAGTGCCCAAGGTACACAGTAAGCACATATACTTTTCCCATCTCTCACTGTAAATCAATTGTCCATAAACCCAGGCAATGAATTTGCAGAACATTACCTATCCTGGAGGAACTAAAAAGTAAAGGTATTGTGTGGTATTTGCTGAGAATATATGAAGTTTTCTAGAGGCTTGTTAGTGTAATTAATCAGTGCATTTTCCAACATCATGGGTTTGTTTATCGTGGAAATTCCAATGTAATTTTTTCTTCTTCTACGTTATTAAACAGTCCTGCACCACTTGTGTAGGTGCTGCCTAAAGAATGGTTATCATTTGTGTCCCTGAGTGGATGACACAGTGAGCAGAGAGCCCCTTGCAGCACATGCAGGCCACAAGTTTCAGTATCAGGAAAACTCTAAATTTTCCATCTTTCGAGGCCCTTCTTCCTGCTTTTTACAGCACTTAGAAACTACGAAAGTATGGCATGAAGTGCTATGAAAACAACAACTTATTCTAATCATTACTGCAATAGGGAGGTGCTGCAACATGGTGTCACGTGCAAACTTGCCATTAGCAGCACTTTTATTTCGAGTCATTCTAATAAAGCACTACTATCTTTTCCAGAATTGATGGGCAAAGATGCAGTCACATGCAGTAAGGTGGCTCTAAATCAACCAGGTTCAACTCTAATGACTTAATGCAAGGAGGCAATCTGCAACTCACCTTGCCCACCTACTCCTCGATGTCAGAATAGAGCCACATCAAGGCACTGAGGGGCAGATTTACGAGCCCCTTGCGCCACTTTTGCGCCGCCGTTGCGTCACTTATGTGACGCAGCGGCGACGCAAAACATGCGCCATGTTGCGCAATATTTACAACGTGACGCATCTAGGGAGATGCGTCACGTTGTAAACCCCTGCGCCACATGAAACCTGCGTCAGGTTTCATATGGGCGTTCCGGTGCAGGGTGGGCGTTCCCTCGCAGGTACGCCTCGTAAAAGTGACGCAGTGAAATCTACAAGATTTCACTGAGTCACTTTACGCCCATGCTGCGTCAAAACCCTGCGCCTGCTTGAAGCAGGCGTAAGGATTGACGCAGCATGTTAGGCATAGGGCACCCCCGAGCCTTGCTGGAGCCGCGAGGTGCTTGCGACGCGACTCCAGCAATGCGCCGCCTTTCCGTCGGGGGATGCGACACGCATCTGCCCATCCGTGCGCCACGGCGTGCCGCATTGTAAATGCGGTGCATCGGCGGTGGCGCAAGGGCAAACTTGCGTGACGCATCTTCCCTGGCGCATCCCTGCTGATTTGCAGGGATGCGCCAGGGAACGTAAATATGTCCCTGAGATTCTCATGAGTTTAGGCTACTTGGGTGAAAATGTTCTGGTGGCGTGAGGGAGTTAAGAACAAATGGCAACGCCCTTTGAAGTGTAAGTGTGGCTGGGCACAGCTCCTCCACAGCCTTTTTGTAAGGATGGCCCATCCCGTCCGCACCTAACCCCCTTAACTGTCTGGCAACAATACACAAACCCCAACATTAGAGCCATCACAGTCATGTGTCCCAGGACACTGGGAGAAAGGGACAGTTGGTTGGAACAAGAAAATGCTAACCTTCTAAAAGTGGCATTTTTAAAATTGTAACTTAAAATCCACCATCCCCATTAAAGAGAAATTTAAATTATAACTTATTTGATTGTAAACAGCATATCTCTATCTTCTCCCAATCAAAATTTAGCACTTATTACATGCAATATATAGCTCAGTGTTAGTCAGTGGGAGAGACAGACCTTACAACAGTGAAAAACGACTTTTGGAAGTTTTTCACTGTCAAGACATGTAAAACTTAATACACATTTCCTACTTTTTAAATACAATGCACTTTGCCCTATGAGCCTCTAGGGCCTCCCTTAGAGGTGACTTATGAGTAATAAAAAGAAAGGTTTAGGCCTAGCAAAAAGGTTTTCTGCACACACAGGCTCTGCAATGGCAAGCCTGAGACATGCTTTCAAAGGCTACTTTAGTGGGTGGGCCACTGAGTGCTGCGGCCCACTAGTAGCATTTAATTTACAGTCCCTGGCAACATGTAGTACTATTTACTAGGGACTTGTTATAAGTAAATTAAGGCGAAGGCCAATTTTACCATGTTTTAGGGAGAGAACACAAGCACCGTAGCACTCGTTACCCGGGAAAAAGTGCACAGATTCTTAATAGACAACAAAAATAAGTTCAGCAAGGGAAGGCAGAGGAAGGCAAAACATTTGGGCCAGATCCCAGAGAAACATTGAACTACATTAATAATAAGGTGCATTATTAGAATTGAATTCAACCTGAAGGTGCACCTTGTTTGGCGAGGGACAAACAACATATTTTTGAAAACCTGAATAAAAGTACAAGTCTGTAATTGCAGCCTGTTGAAAAAGTAATTAACATGTTACTTTGCTGAATAAGTACACATAATGCACCTGTAATGGCTTCTACCTATTTTTGTACAGGTGTCACCAAATATGTGCTAACACTGGGCTCATTATATGCGGATGGGAGCGAAATTAGGATTTTTAGGCATTAATATGGGATGTATTTCCTTATACTAGTACTGTGGTTTCTGACAGTGTTTGGCACTAACTCTGGCTCTGATCAAGTACTGGCAGTGTCTGGTCTGTATAAGGTTTTCACAGAGAAACTGGTGGTCACTGATTGGGCACTAGAATATTTTGGGCCTGCAGTGAGTAGCAGCTCTGAAGTCTAGTACTTACGAAAATGATTGACTCTTAAGGTCGAGCCCTAATTAGAAATTATGTTTGTATTCATAGAGTTTACACTGATGCCAAGAATGTCTTATATGCACAATGTTCCTATTTTTTCAAGCACCTTTATTAAAGGCCAGACTGGCCGCACTGGGCATCAGGAAATTGGAAGGGTGGGGGGCTGCTTTTATTACTGGGGGCTGGTTTAGTTGCAGTGCAGCAGTTATAAAAGCGCTGCAGAGTTCCTTGTTAATCCAGCAGTTTTCAGGCAACTATAAATGTGTCAAGATAACTTTGGTGATAAATATACCTGCTGGAGAGGGATGGAATTTTGTCTAGTGACAGTTTTGACTCGCCTAAGATTGTGCAGAGGGTTTATATGGCTGCTGCAAATATCGTGTAGCATGCAGATCACAGAACAGTATTTTATGTGCATAGCTCACTGGGTTACTGCTTTTGTCACAGAGATCCTTTTGTTATTGTGCAGTTCATAAGTTGCGATCATAATCTAGCACAGAGAGCTATGAACTGCCATCAAAGAGCTGCATGCAAAATGCATGGTACAGTTAACAAAGTTATGTTTTTCCCAGGATTTCATTATCCTAATGTTGCTAAAATGGGTTTGTTTGTGTAGAAATAAATTCTTATTAGTAAAGTCGATCCTAACCACTGTGTTACATTCTGAATCCTGAGGTTGTGGTTCTCCAGATGAACCACTCTAAAAAAATGCCTACCAGTATGGATGACGTGAATCCTACACCTTGTAGTCTCCTTTGTCTTATATAACATGTTCTAAACATTGATTCACACAGATATAATTCATTGTCTCTGTATATGTGTGTGATGTAAAGTGCTCCAACACTCTTCACTGGTATAAGAGGTGCTATAAAACAAATGAAATACATGTGACAGATGGGCTAAGGAGAGGCACTGTTAGATTTTGATAGTAAGGGAATCATTGTAGAGCCCCAACAAAGTTTGTTGTATATTGGTGCACTGTAAGGTCATTGTTTACTATGCATTAAAAACTAATACAATCTAATAGATATTGAAAAATGTGTTGTAGAATGCACCATTTGTGCCATTTATTCCCAAATGTTCTTTGGAGGAGAATGCCCCCAAACACCGGTTGTAGTGGTTAGGCTTGCTTGCTGCACTCGCTTGTTATGCACTGTACAGTGGCTGGTCTGACAGAAGTTGCCAGAGCCGCTTTGGGCTTCTAGTCCAGACCTGCCCTTCTTGGAGGAGAGATCCCCTTGCAACCACAAGTTATGTTTTAATCTTATCCATTTTTTATCAATGTTACTGGCTGTGCACTATTCATACTTTCCTCGAAGGAGAATCCCAAAATATCCTGTAAATTTCTATTTATATATTATCCAAATTGACTAGTGTTAGAAGGTCCTTCCATCGTGTTGTCATTACTGAGGGTCTGTGCCCCCCTGAGCATACACTGCTACGGCCCTGCACCCACTAGGCTGTGCACCAAAATAATTGCAATATTTTTTTCTCAGTATTTTAGGAGAACAGATGAAGAATATCTCATTAGTGATTGAACCCATGATGTCCACGAATGGTAATATTATCACGATAATGGATACTGCAACATCAAGTATGGAGACCGTGGTGGACCTGTTTACAAAGAACATTACCTCAGCATCAGAAGATGCAATGAGCTTTATCCCCTTCTCAACTATTGCCTCTACTTCAGCAAAGACCAGCAGAGGACTTCCTCGATCTAGCAAGTGTGATGATGACAAAAACATTGTCGACCGCATGAATACCTTCTCGGTGGTGTTGTATAGTGTGGCATTCCTCCTGGGGGTGATGGGTAATGGCCTGGTCATCTGGGTTACTGGTTTCAAGATGAAAAAGACTGTGAACACTGTATGGTTTCTGAATCTGGCCATTGCTGACTTCATCTTCACCTTCTTCCTCCCCCTCAGCATCGCCTACACTGCCATGGACTTCCATTGGCCCTTTGGAAAATTCCTGTGCAAAATGAGTGCTGGTGTTAGCTTCCTCAATGTGTACGTAAGCGTCTTCTTCCTTACCATTATTAGCATTGACCGCTGTTTTTCGGTGGTACTTCCAGTGTGGTGCCAGAACCACAGAACCATCAGGCTGGCGTCCATCATTGCTCTGGTCACCTGGCTTTTTGCTCTCACCATCAGCTCACCAATTCTTTACTTTCGTGACACCAGAATATCCAGGAAGACAAACACCACAGCCTGCTTCACGAACTATGCTGACCTACGCAAACCAGGAAACAGTTATTTGTTTCAGGAGAGGCAAAAGGCCATAGGCACCACCAGGTTTGTGTTTGGCTTTCTCATTCCCTTCATAGTCATCGTTGTCTGTTATGGAATCATCTCCTGGCGGATAATAAGAAACCAGATGTCCAGCAAATCAAGAAAGCCCTTCTTAATAATGACTGCAGTAATTGTGTGTTTTTTTCTTTGTTGGCTGCCCTTCCACATATTTGCCTTCCTAGAAATAAGCATCCACAAAAGTACCAGTTGTGCATTGCAAAGAGCGCTAAAAGTTGGCATACCCATTGCTACAAATTTGGCCTTCCTTAACAGTTGTATCAATCCCATTCTTTATGTCTTGCTCGGTCATGATGCCAGGAGCATGATCCGCAAGTCTTTCTTGGTAAAGTTAGAAAGTGCTTTCAAAGAAGATGCTTCACAGGACACACGTTACTCTAGGAACCAGTCGAAGACTATGTCGGAAGTAGACATGTCTGTTGAGCGGGTGTCCAGCAAAAAGTTTCCAATGCACCAGGTGTCAGTGACACAGCCTTTGAATTATTAACTGTTGAATTAATCTGAACTATTAATATTCAGTGGAATCAGCTGCACAGCTAAGGCCCATTCATTTGCTCTACATGTTTATTTTGCTGTCCCTTTGGGATTGAAACTCCTTTTCCTGATTTCAGTTGAGAAGCATTATGCTTTGACAGTAACTCTCACCTTTTGACTTACCCCAATGGTTGAATGAAATGCAGTGGTATGTTGCTGATTTACAATCCAATAGTCAATGTAGGAAATTTCAGACCGACTAGTACTCTATTCAGGTTTCTCACATATCCGTGTGAATCTTCATACTATAAGTCACCTGTAGCTATGGAGCAACCATTTTATGTTTGTCTCTTCTAAACATTAATTTCTATTTTCCCTTGAATCATCTAGCCATGTCTCTTCTTCTCCTGTCACCCTGTCTCTCAAAGAGATATGAAGTATGAATGACTTTACAACATCCTGGGTTGCGGTACTACTGGCGTGCATCCAAAATGCTGGTGGTGCTTCGTGAGACACCACCGCTGGTGCCTCTTTATTATTGAACCACACTACTCAAACCAAATAGTCCGAGACTTAGCACACGACGGCAGGAGAAAATTAACTGCTTTAATTAATCTGGTCTCCTCGGACGCAACAACATTAAAGGAAAACGCGTTTCGGCAGTTCAACTGCATTTGTCAATCCACTCTGCACCATATTGGTGCTTGATTTAAATATTAATGGCTGTAGACATAGAAAATGCAATTTTCTTTAGTGGCATCGAAAAGTATTCATGTGTGACAGTAAAATCTGTTTAAACATGAAAACAATCTCATTTAAACCAACCTCTCAGTTTCAAATATTAACTATAAAGAATACATAAACACCCTTGCATGATAGCGCAAGGGTGTCTGCATTGGGGCATAGCTGCAAAATGTGTGCCACCACTGGCTGAAAAGACAGGAATGCACCATATCTTGTAAATACGGTGCATTCCTGTCCTTTCGAATTAGTGTAGAGCAGCACAACAAAATGATCTGCAATGCTGCCCTAGGCCAATTTCTTATAAATATGCCCCAACGTGTCTCCAACCAGTCGAGCATGAGTTACCAGTAGCTCACAGACTCCTCCAGAGTAGCTCACAGCCTTGAGTTTATTTTTAAATAAGCACAGGGTCACATTTTCCTTTTAAAGTGAAGGCAAAACTGTGTTTATTTTACATTATTGTCTTCTGGCTGAAGATAACAGGGCCTGATAATGAGCAGTGCTGGAGTCTACAGGCCACTGGATGCAAGATGCCTGCTGTTTGTAAATGCAACACTTTGAAATGGGAGAAAATGTAAATGATGAGTTTTATGGAATCAATATAAACATAAAGTTAACTCTTCAGTTGAATTTTCTCCCATTTCAAAGTGTTGCATTTACACACAGCAGGCATCTTGCTCCCAGGGGCTGGTAGACACAGTGTCATATTTATAACTGAAAAATGCAGCCATTTTTTAAAGTGCAGAAATTCAAAGTGCAGAAAAATTTTCCTTATTGTGAACATTTTTTGCAGAACATTTTTCTGCGCTTTAAATTTCTCCCATTAAAAAATGGTTGTATGTTTGTGTTATACATCTAACAGAGCCACATATGGCAAAAGGTATGTCCTGCGCCACAAGTACATACGACACAGACTCTCATTCACCCATACACGTATATCCCATTCATATGCACACATGTTCATACATCTCCAAAGACCACACTCTCACTGACACACATGGCAGCCCTGTCATAGAGCCCCTAGTCAAAGTATTTTGTTCAAACCATAGTATCAGGCCCTATGAACATTAGGCTTAAATTTAATGAAACTGGGTGTGGGGGTGTCTGGTAACATTGCACGAGTGGTTTGGCTTTCAGTAGCTCACAATGATTTTCACTGATCAGAAGCAGCTCTCACTGCAGAAAAGGTTAGAGACCCCTGTTCTACAAGGTGTGCTTTTCTACCTATGGGTGACATGGGTGAACTTGGTTCAATGCATCAATGATGAATGTGAAAGACAAGTTATTGTAGCCCCGCAGAACACTATTCAATGTGTTATTGAAATAAAGGTATTGCTTTTGGGTTACTATAAATCCCTATGAGGGGATCAGGAACACCGTGGTAGCAGCAACAAACCTATTTCTTTATTAAAAGTCTCACACACACACACACTGAACTAAGAAGAACGAACATTTTTAATTAAAAAGTATTTATTAATAACCTGTTTCTCAGTTCCCCTAAAAAAACTACACAGAATAAAATGAACATTTCTAACATGGTTAAAATGTCATCTGGAACCTAACACTTACTTCTATGCGCTACACTAAGAGAAAATGGAAGAAAGAGCAATTTGTAGCCTAGAATTTCTTATGGAGAAGAGACGCACTGCATATGTTGTGACAGCAAAAGCTTCCTTTATCAGCAGAGGCATGAAGACAGTGTTCCCTGCGAAAGGCAAACACACGCTGCTGTAGCGCCCATCCTCTAGGACTCAGCTTTATCGGTTGCAGGCTTCCGACGAGATGTAGCATCTGCAAAGTGTGCTGGCAGTAGGTGAGACTATCTCTGGTAGAATCTTTTGCTATAAACTGGGTGAACGGCCTCTCCTGACAAGTGGTCAAGTGGCTGTCCTTATATACACTATCTTTCCAGAAACTGGAATTTCTGACATAAGTTTAGGAACGATTGACATAGATTATGTGCATCAAGGTGTGGGTTCCAGATGTTTTCTTTTGAACATATATGATAAAATAACCTCAATTCAGACAACACAATTTCGGCTATATGTCTGTACTTGTTCTTATTTAACCTTGACATGGTAAAAAGTAGACACTTGTACCAGACTAAGGTCGTATCAGGTGTTGTATCTATGTCACTAGTCATTTGACTTGACACCTTCACAGCTCTTAGAAAGATAAGGTCAGACGACATCTGCTTCAAATGACAGAAATACCAATGATTCTGCAAAAATCTGGAAAGATGGCGACCTCCATTATCTAAAATGGAGTCAGGGCCTACATTACATGGAGCCAGACCTTAGGAGCTTTATGTCACCAGTTGGATTTGCAGTTTTGCGTGCAATCCCTTCCAAGCAAAGTAGGAAAAAGGATATAAGGCGGCTGGGTTTCATGGTCCAGCACACTAATGTGTTTTTTACTGGGATCTCTCTTAGACAGCATAAACACAGGTTCTAAATACTGGGAGACCCAACCAGTCATCTTCCAGATGTCAAAAATTTGAGAAACCTTGAACATCTGTTATTGCAGATACACCAAGTAACACAATTGTGTTTTCTACTGCACTCCAATGCACCCATGAATACATTTTCACATCCCCAGCTAAGCAGTTGGCACAATCTAGCTCTTCACTCGCTTCATCTTCACAGCCTTTCCTTCCAACCCTCCGATTAATCATTGCTTCTGCAGCTCTACCATACTATCCTTTCCTTCATAGTCCAGCTCCCAGTACCGCCTTTGCCTCAATGCCCCATACAGCCAGTATTTCAAAATCTCTTGAAGCTGTATGGCTTGTTCATCAGGTGAAGTGTGAGTGAAAGGGAAATAAGCAGGGGTGAGGTGCTGACCTCCATTTCGTCCAATAAATTGCCTTGAACTATTAACCTGTATGTGGGAGTGATGGTTACAATCTGCCTCTCTAGTGCCCTGTATCCCTGCACCATTGCTTCTCCTTACAGTTGTTGGTCCTCTTCACCATTGCAGACACATCCTTCAGCTATCAGACCTTGATCAAATCCCTTCTGTGTCCCCTCAAGTTCTTCTAAACCAATCCCATTTCTCTGTCAGTCTGTCCAGGTCTGCCACTATCTGCTTCTACTGCTTATTGTGGTTACATACCTGCAATTGTTCACTTTATGATGTGGTTTTTGATGTTATTCTTAACTATACAGCAATCTCGCTGCACTCAGTCAAGGCCCCAATGCCCTCTAATTCCTCACTTATGCTACGATTCTTAAGTGTTCTACCACTGTTATTTTTTAATCCTGAATTATGCGCCAGAGGACCACTGTGACTACTCTACACCTATTACCTTTGCTCAAATATCTGACTTGTTTCTACAGTGATGCATTTTCACTTCTCCATGAGATTCACCTATTACCGAGCTCAAATACCTGACTCATTCCCATAATGATGAATGTTTTAATGTCATTTTAATGTTACTGTTTATTGTAAGGTGCCCACATATTTCACATTGAGTGAGCGGTATATACAACTGTAACATAAATAAATGAGTACTTATGTTAATGCTCGTTTTACATCTCTGAAGTACCATTTGTATTGAGAACAGATGAAAACACCAGTTACAGTCGAGCAGCAATGGAAAGAAAAAATATTTTCATTAAAGTGATCTTTTCTCCAATTCATTATTATATGTTTATTTGAATTATACACAGCATTGTTAAATTGTATTCCCCTACCAAAGGAGTCACCATTATTTTATATTTGCAGCTGTCCCACTGTTTCACCACTTGGTGATGCAGTGCATGTAAATATTGTGCGATTTGTGCCTTTATTGTATTCTTCACTGTACATATATCGTACAGATATAAGGATTCATTATTAATTCGATCCATATAATGCATATGTTATTTTATTTCTCTAATTGTGTTCTTTATGTTTACTGGCACAGTTGTGCAATGCATTTGCATTATGTTTGTAACCTCTTCACTGGACACTATTCAAAATAAAAGATTATCTCTAAACCAAACAATGTATGTATTTGAGCACAGAATCAGTTCTATGCCAGATAGATATAGAATGTTTCTGGAATATGTACAATGTTTCCCTAATAGGTAGAAATATGCTAGTGTTGTCTTTATAGTGTAAGACTTGCAAACTACCCTGAACCTACCACCATCAGATCTATCTATGTCACACCACTTAACCCAATGCCTGGAAGCAGTCTCCTGCCATTGGCTATCACAATTTTCTAATAGTGCTGCAGCTCTGTAGGGCAGAGGACATGGACAGAACACACAATTCATGGGCAGCGTAATTAGATTTAGATTATAGAGGGGTTTATTAGAGTAAACATGCCTAAGTGTAGTAAAGTAAGCTACACGTTTCAGAATTTCAGTAAACGAAAGCAATTTACGCAAAGCAACACAAAGGCAGTGGGTAGAGTTACTCACCACAATTCAATCCCTGTTTTTCCCTTTTTTAGGTCGAGCCTAGCATTGCAGCACATGCGTTGCAGCACATGCGCTGCTCGCTTTGCGAGGCATGCTGTATTCGGGTATGTTTTAGAAGTGGTGTGGAAGCCACGCCCATATTTTTCATTGGCTGGCGCCATCGTCCATGGTAAAAGCTGGCTTCCAATTGGTAATGAGGCTTCTTAGTGCCTCCTTGTTACCGCCCTGTCTCCTTTTGGGACCGCCCATCAGGACTGGATATTTTACTTGCGGCGTTACACTGTCTTCTTCATTAGTCGGTAAGCACTATATTTTTTTCACAATGGCGACAGCTTGTCTGGTATTTGTATTCGGGGTTTTAGCGCGCGGCTGTATAGCCTGAGAACCAGGTCAGCAGAGCCGCTCTAGAGCCAGAGAACCAGGTCAGCAGTGCTGCTCTAGAGCCAGAGAACCAGGTCAGCAGAGCCGCTCTAGAGCCAGAGAACCAGGTCAGCAGAGCTGCTCTAGAGCCAGAGAACCAGGTCAGCAGAGCTGTTGTAGAGCCAGAGAACCAGGTCAGCAGGGCTGCTCTAGAGCCAGAGAACCAGGTCAGCAGAGCTGTTCTAGAGCCAGAGAACCAGGTCAGCAGAGCTGCTCTAGTGCCAGAGAACCAGGTCAGCAGAGCTACTCTAGAGCCAGAGAACCAGGTCAGCAGAGCTGCTGTAGAGCCAGAGAGGCAGGTCAGCAGAGCTGCTGTAGAGCCAGAGAACCAGGTCAGCAGAGCCGCTCTAGAGCCAGAGAACCAGGTCAGCAGAGCTGCTCTAGAGCCAGAGAACCAGGTCAGCAGAGCCGCTCTAGAGCCAGAGAACCAGGTCAGCAGAGCTGCTCTAGAGCCAGAGAACCAGGTCAGCAGAGCTGCTCTAGAGCCAGAGAGCCAGGTCACCAAAACATAAATAAAAGGCATTGTCATTTACAATGCCAATAGCTCAAACTTGCGTAAATGCGAGACCTATTGCATTGCGAATGCTTGTTCTCCCATGGTATGCCTTTTTCTTCTTTAATTACTTTGAAGCAGTAACATGAAGGTGGCTAATCTCTTCCTGATATCTGGGATTTGATTATTGGCACATTCTATGTGTTCTGTTCTAATATGGGGAAAGGAAAGTTATTAGAAACACCGATGAGGGCATCTACATCCAAGAAAAAGCCTTACCCCTGCAGTAACTAACACCCTAGAAGAGACAGACACTCTGATTGAGGAAGTAGAAACTGTGCTGCACCCCAAACATTCTTCTGCTGTTAACTGTACACCTTCTATGCGTGCGTTGCCACTCTATGGTGCCAAGGGGTCTGGCAAACCATTGGTGAGATTTTTGCAAAAATCCATGGGCAAAAGTCTAAAACATCTCTGCCACAGACTTGTGGCCTCATGTGTAAAAGTAATGACTGCGTTGTGATAAGCACTGTGGCCATCGTTCCAGCCCCCGGGTCTTCTCCGCTTCACCCCCTTACCACTTTCAATGCTCCTTGCAGCAATAGCTGTGCCTCCGTGGCAAGTCTGGGGCATGCATACGTCGCTAAGCCTGATCCGCACCTCAAGGAAAGCCAAATAGTTTCTTTGATAAGGCTGGTCCAAACAGTGCTCAAGTCCATGGGGGATCTTAAACTGGAGGTAAAGGACTTAAAGGTAGAGATTACATCATTAATTGGTTCGTAAAACACCACGGGGTATATTCACAAGAACGTGTGATAACTGCCGCAAGAGTAGCGTAACGCAACTTTCAATATCGCAGCCTATTGCGGGAAAATATCCCCGTGTCAACGTGGAATTCACAACAAGGCGGTAGCATTTTCCGATAGTCTGCCGAAACCACGGACAATGTCCGCGATACAACCACCACGATGGAGATAAAAACACAAACCACAACACCAAAAAACACGCGATGGGCGAAAGCGCGATGAGGAAACAGCGACAAGCAGCGCCAGGCCTGCAACACACACCTGTCAGGCGTCAAAAATCTCCATAAAAGTAGAAACAACACCCACGCACAAACTGACCAACACACAAGCACCATGGAGGCAGCCGGAGCAGGCGCAGAGGACAAGCGCAACCCCACAAGCACCCCGGATGACCAGCCTGGGACCTCGGGGACAGGGAAGGGCAAGGACAAGAAGACCAGGAAGACCAAGTTCAGCCCGCAGGCAAACAGGATCATAGTCACGGAGGTGATGGAACACCATCAACAACTCTTCGTCACCTCCAACGTGTCATTGGGCACCAAAACTGGAATATGGCGGGACATCGTCGACAAGGTGAATGCCGTCGGAGAGCACAAGCGGACAATGGACGAGGTCAAGAGGCGATGGAATGACATCAAGCGGAAGACCAAGGAGAAACTCTCCGCCAACCTGAAGGCAGCAACGCAGACCGGAGGTGGGGGCCCAGCGCCACAGCTGGAGCTGGATGACATGGAGGAGCTGGTGTCAACAGTCATCAGTGTGGAGACTGTGGCCGGAGTCGGGGGACCGGACACTGCTCGACAGGACACAACACAACCACAACAGGGAGAGTGACCACCAGGTACTGGGGGGACGGGGGCAGATGGCCACAATGGCACACATGCACAAGCAAGCAGGGCACAGTGCACACCCACAATCACTCTGGGTCCTCGCCCAGACCCACAGACTGTCACAATGTACAATGCCATGCTGTCTGAATGTCAACCTGTACCATGCGGCTACATACATGTGGACACATTGTAATACACCATCTCCCCGTCACATCGCAGGGGCATTGTCAACACCTCCTGCAGAGCAGTCACAGCCACTCTTCACTGATGACGAGGAGGAGGACAACACCAGCATCGACACCCAAACCATCCAAGACCTCATTGACCTCATCCGCAACTCACCTCCAGGATCAGGGCAGCCCAGCTACATCCATGAGACCCCAACCACCACCCAAACCACCCAGCAGGAGGCACTCACAGCCCTGGCACCCTCCCAAGTCCCCCAGGAACAACAAATGGCCTTCCAACGCCGTGTGCTGGAGGGCCAGAGGGAGATGGCCGAGCAGGTGCGGGTGGGGTTCGAGCTCATGGCTACCAAACTGGACGCCATCCTTGGGTGTCTATGTCCGCCCCATGGACTCCAGCGAGCCCTGACTGACATCTCTGGAGTCTTGACGCAGAGGGAAGAATACCTGTCCGCTCAGAGTGGCCCCAGCGATGCCAGCCGTGAGCTGGCACACATGAGGAGGCTCATGGAGGACATGGTGCGGATGGAGGCGGAAAGGATGGCAGCTGCCGCTGCACATCAGCGAAATGTAGCTGGGATCTACTGTGCCCTGCATGTCCTCATCTTGGCATTGCTGCCACAAGGCGTGGTGATGATGAATGCTGCTGCCCCCACACCATCCACATCTCCGCCCCCTGGTGTGTCAGTGCCTCCCAGTGCGGCAGGCGTATCCACTCCGGCACCTGATGTGTCACTGCCACACAGTGCGACCGACAATCCTCCTCCGGCCCCTGATGTGTCAGTGGCACACAGTGCCGCAGCCGGTACTGCAACACCCACAGGTGGGGCAGGGCACACACCGGGGGACGAGGACGTGGATGGGACTGTGGTCAGGAGGGCCAGGCACTAGCATCCATTTCCGCCACCATGCCTGTTTCTGCTTGGTGCCGCACAGGGCCTCAAGACCTACCACTGACCCCCGATACACTCCGATGCACTCACCTTGGACAGCGACATGGACTTCCACATCCTGTTTGACGACCATTGACATGGTGGACAGACTGCGGACTGTACCCTTCCCCTTCCGCAGTACAGGTCATCCCCGGATGTACACTGGCTGGCCCTCCACGGGCCCATATTGTGTAGTGTGCTCAGCATTGCCCTGTACCGCTCCAGCTGCATGACTGCACTGGATGTGCAAATAAACATCCAGTGATGCACTGCTGTGTAATGTCTACGTCATTCATGTATGGATGTGTGGATGAATGTGGGGACAGTGCCTTCCCTTGCGTCAATGATGTTCATCCTGTGGGATGCCAGTCAGAGGGTGCGACATTGCATTTTGTGTACCGGGTCCCGTGAACACTACAACAGGGACACACGCATCAGTCACTTCCTTGTCCGGACATGGACTGGACCACGCGAGTCATTGTTGCAAGCCCTGCGCTGGTCCGGCGCACGGCACGCCAGACCACTTCGCTTACGCCCCGAGGGGGGCCCTCATTGCTACCCGTCGCAGCCGTACTCGCTGGTGGTGTGCAGGTCACTGGTCTAGTTGTCAGCATGCCACAGCCACTCCCTGTGGGCAGGTTTTCACACACACCACACCCATCCGGCACAGGCGTCACAGGCCATGTGACTCCGCCAATATAAGGGGCCGACGACGTCACATTCCCCTCTTCCGGTGGTGACTGGATGACGGACGCTCCACGGTTCGCACTCATATAGGGCCCATGAGTTGTTGCGCACAGGGTTAGTGGCATCCGAGGCCTTGAGTACGGCACAGGCCTACCACCACGTGGCGCAGACTGGGGTTGCACAGGGTTAGTGGCATCCGAGGCCTTGCGGACGGCACAGGAACCCCGCCACGGGATGGTGACTTTGGGTGCACTGAGTCAGTGGCACCTTGAGCTGCTGAGCGGGTGTGCAGCCTGCGATGATGCCCCGTCCCGGCGGTCCGGACAGCTCAGGTTTTGTGTGCCCTGCTGGACCGCAGTGTAGGCCAGAGCCAATGGGCAGCGTGGGCCTACCACCCCGTGGCGTCGCTTCCGGGATCCCAGAGTTGGTGGCACAGATTGGGCTGAGCGGGTGTGCAGCCTGCGATGGTGCCGGGTGCACTGGTATGTCCTCTGCCATGGAGTAATCAAGACCCAGCACCAAACGTGAGACCTGGTGGCCTGCGGAGCGGGGCTGCATGATGTGGAGGGTGCCATGTCCGCGGGCCCCGGGCTTGTGGCTTGCAGCGGCACGTGGTGGGACCTCTTGTCTACGCGCCGGTGGCGGAAGGTGAGCATTGAGGACTGGGTGTGCATGGGCGGGCATGCTCCGATGGGCAGCGGGAGAGGTTGGGGTGCCTCTGCCTGGGTGTGCATGGGCGGGCAGGCGATGTTGTCTTGTGCAAGTGTGTGTACTGTGCCAGTCATGTACCTGGGCTCTGTTTCAGCTGACGGCTCTGTCTCAGATGTGTGACCTGGTGAACTGCACTACATACCGGCACGTGGTTGGAGACACACCAGTGGCAGCAGGTGAGCAGTGTGGCCTGGGTGCGCAGGGGCTGCACTCTCTCTCTCTCTCCCTCCCTCTCTTCCTCTCTCTCTCCTCTTCTCTCTCTCTCTTGCTCTCTCTCCTCTTCTCTCTCTCTCTCTCTCCCTCTCTTCCTCTCTCTCTCCCTCCATCTCTTCCTCTCTCTCTCCCTCTCTTCCTCTTCTCTCTCTCTCCCTCTCTTCCTCTCTCTCTCCTCTTCTCTCTCTCTCTCCCTCTTTTCCTCTCTCTCTCCCTCCCACTCCTCCTCTCTCTCTCCTTCGCTCTCTCTCTGTCCTCTGATGTGTGCAGGACACACTTTCTCATCACGTTTTTTTGTCTTACAGGCTGTGACCTACGTATTGTCCGGAGGGGAGCGGCCATGTGTCTTCATTTCATTTCGTTGTTCATTTTAATAAAGTTTCATTTGTTGCTTCAAAGTGAATGTGTGCTGGTCATTTCTGTGATGACACATCCATGTCACCAGTTGTGATTGTGCGGCATCAAGCGGAATATTTTGTACGTGTTTGGGTGTGGCTGATGTGGCATGTCTTTGGTCGGGGTGCCAGGGAGGGGTGGTTCTGGGGCTGGTGGCGGTGGGTGTTGTGGCCCTCTTGGGTGTCCGGGCCGCATGATGGGTGGCTCCATGGCATCTGTTGCCCTTCCGATGTTGCCCTGGGCTGTGCTCCCTTTTGGTTTGCAGGCTGCCGTCCGACTTTACACCAGGTCAGAGCAGGTGTAGATTTCCTGGTGCTAATGCGCCTTATCGCCTGTTTTGTGTTTTTATCGCGGATGTGGCTGGTCGTTGTGAATGTTGAGGTGTGCTGTTGTCTCGACATTTGTCACGGGAACGCCTACTCTGCATCTCATTAGCGATATTTGCGGGGGTCCTCTGTGGCAATGTTTTTTGCGGCTGCTATCGTGGGTAAACTGGTGCTGTGGGCTGTTAACACCGGCTTGTGAATGGGGAGGTAAATTTATCATGACTTTGGCTGCGGTAAAGTGCCGTTAATTCGGCGATAGCTCCTTGTGAATATGCCCCCACCTTGTTTGCACTCTGTCATTCTTCTGTGGGAGATCCACCTTTATCGGGTAAGAACTTTCTGGATACCGACCCTTCGGAAAACCTCAGCGCAGCCCCACTCGGGTCAGACTGGTTGTATTCCCCCAGTCTTAAGCTCCTCCAGCACCTCCCAGTGGCTGAGGCAGAGGACGGGAGACCCGGTTTTGCTAGACAGCCTTTACTACACTTATCTTCCTCCAGCTCCTCAGCATCAGTTGAGTAATACACCTGACAGCACAAGACTGGCTGTCTCCTGCTCCATACCGAGTACTGGACCTGGGCTAATGAATCAGTCTCTAGTTGGACGTCAAGGCACCTCTGCCCCCCATGCATTACCAAAGGGGGTGCGCAATTTGGAGAAGTGAAGTACCATCTTTATGCTCAATGTCGCAAGGTTACCTGAAGGGGCCAGAGAAGATCAAGACTCACTAATTAATAAAACCATTCATTGGCTTCTCACTGTGAGGAAACCTGCATCAGTCATCTACCAGGACATTGTCGGACGGATCAGACATCATTGAGTTAGTTTTAGGCTCACCTAGCCTAGCAGACAACCTGATTGCCCTTGATTTGCATTTTCCAACCCCAGCATCAGCCACGATCTGCCTGAAATTCAATGCCTCAAGTAGCTCAGCTGGGACTGAAAGGTCTCATTCTCAGCCTAGGGGCACAGATGTACCTGAGGTATGACAGCCAATCCCCGCAGAGGTTCCAACTACATTGTTCCCTATTTCAAGCAACCATCCTGAGATCTGGAACATCTTGTCATGGAACATTGATGACCTTAGTTCTAATTTGTCTCATCCGGACTGGGTGTTTTCATCGATACATCTGACCTTTGCATGTTCCAGGAATGTTGATGTGTTGAGCCAGTGTACAGATTGGAGTTTACAACCTTTTTTTGTCCAGCTATCTCTCAGGGTAGGGGGCAACCTGAGGGTGTTTTAATTGTACGGATTAAAAAGACTCTAGCTTGCACTGTAACAGTGTGTGATCTATATTCCCTGGATAATTTGGGGTTGTCACTTGCTAGAGATGGCCCTTCTTACTACTTTTTCTGTTTACAGCAGAACAAAGAGGGCATACAGACCATCCTGCACTCTTAAAACTTTAAAATGTTAGAGGAGCCTATTGGCTCCCTCCCTTATAACAACCATGTAGTTATTGCTGATGACTTAAATGTAGCATTTGAACCCTTGGGCTTTAATCTCCTTAACATAGCGAGGTAGAAGAAATGGAAGTGCACAGTGGCCATTAACCAACTGATGGGGTTATTCCTTCTACTCGGCCATAGAGCTTGCAAAGGTAGGTCCATATCAGACCGAAATGGTGCTTTTTCTTTCAAGCGTTCTCAAAAAAAGTCCTGCACCAATTATATATTTTTATCTATCCAGTTATGACCCTCCATTATACATATATGGTGGTGGTCGAGCACCATGACAGTGACCATAACATCCTTAATTTAACTCCTACGGGTTTTGGGCCTCCAGTTCACCAGGGTGGCATTTCTAAGTTACCAGGAGATCTGACCCTTTCGCATAACAAGCGGGACCTATGCAGGACCAGTGGGAGCATGTCTTTAGGCATCCAAAGATCTTTGGCTTCGATCTATGGGCAGGTTGCAGACACCTTAGAACTATTGGCTTCCAGCGCCAAGATTGCTCCAGACCCTGTTCTTGTGTCTAACTCCCATGAGAAACTGTTTATTTCTCCACAAAGTCTTCTGAGTAAAATTGATAGCAAGGCTGTCAAACCTCATTCTAGCTGTCCGTGGTTTGACAGACATTGTAGGAAGGCAAGATCAATTCTTCCACAGTGTTTAAAGGCAGGGAATAGAACCGACAGTCTTAGGGCCAGAAAAGCCTATAAAGATGCATTGTTGTTGGCCAAACTAGCATGGGGAAGCAAGGTACTGGAAGACCTGGTAGTAGCTGTCAGGGCAGGGGACACATAGTCATTCTGGGGTGTAGTGGTCCATGATAGTTGCTATGCTGCTACCCGGTTGACCTATCAACCTGAGACCTGGGTGACCTATTTTCAGAAGACCTATGCACCCAAGCAAATTTCACATGCAGTGATACCAAATTATCTTCCATTCCTCTAGGAAGGGAAGCAACTCCGTTGACTTTCCAATTCAAATATATCTTGGATGCAATAAAGATGATTCCCCACAATAAAGCCCCTGGTCCCGATTCCATCTCAGGGGATTTGTTCCAAGCAGAACCTTACATCTGGGTCGCCTATTTCTTTCTGAGTTTCATTCCACCTTGGAAGGCAGTCCAGTCCCAGGCTGTTGGACAGTCGGTAGATATCGCCTCAATATTTATAATGGTGTGTAAAGATGGTCCTGGGAATTGCAGGTCAATTAGCCTGAATGATGCATCCAAGAAATAATTTTTCCGTCTTGGTAGGGGAATTGACGGAGTGGATTCAGGAGAACTTTATTTTCTCAGATATATAGGGAGGATTCAGGAGCAGGGTTAGTGCTGTTGATCAAATTATCTGATTCTGCAGTATAAATTGGAAAACCGTAGCCCTTGATAAAGGCCATTTCTATCTGGTCTTTATCGATCTAAGATCAGCTTTTGATTCTACTCCGAGAGCTAAGTTGTGGGAAATTTTGAAGCAAATTAATGTCCATGACAACATCTTGTCTGTCCTAGTTAGGCTGTGTGCTTCCCATTCTGCCCAAGTCAAATATGAGAATAATGGAGAGCTAACAGATCACTTTATGACCTGCAATGCTTACAAAGGAGGGAGGGTGAATATTATGGTGCAGGGTGTGCACATTAAATGAGTTTCTCTACGCATATTAGCACAAGCTCATTGAAGCGTTTGCAAGAATGAGGTGCAGTGATCAAAATGCATAAAATAAATCCGACCTCATCCCTTGCCCCAGCAGTGGAGATTTACAATCTAAATACCAAATTCTCAGTCATGTATGGTGCTGAACCTTGGGGCTATGCGAGGGCCTACGATCTTGTCAAGTCTGGAAACAGGTTTGTTGGGAGTCTTATGGACATTGGCATCTACCCGATTAACCTTAGTGTGATGTTCCGACCAATTATGTACTGGCAGAGGCTCCGATGCACAGATGAGTTGGACTCATTTAGAGCCATGACAAAGGAGCTTCTAAGAACCACGGGTTGTGAGAGGATCCCTTAGCTTGCCTACATAGGGCCTCATTTATGAAAAGTGTCGCAACACTTTTCATTGCTCTCTCCTTGTGACACCATGGATGCGCCGTATTTACACTACGGAGCTCCTTGTCGCAAGGATTGATCAGATACGGCAGGAATCCTGGCATTTCTGGTGGCGCAGTAATGATGCATTGCTGGAGTGTGTCAGTCAACTGAATAAGACCCACTAAATCTATGCTTCACGAGACTGGCTTGTCCTTTTTGTGGGACACCCCAGAGCAAGCCACATCAGGCTCTCACACCTTGGTCAAAGAACGCTTGAAGGAGCATCTTTGGCTGCGAGAACTGAAGGGTGTGAAGGCAGGAAACCTAGCTGACCTTCTTGACATCAAGATTACGCCTGCATATGAATTGTTGCTTGACATTGTTCTGGGACGTATCCCTCTACAACTTTATTTAAAATGGAGATATGGGACCTTCCCTGCGAACAGTTAGTGTGTCAAATGGTGTGGGGAATACTGCAACACCAGCAAGAGCCCCTTTCGCACTTCAGTTGCGGAAACCTTACATCACTTTGCTTTTTTTGTGCCCCACTTATGCACGCCTTCGTAAACAAGCATTGGCATAGCCAACAGGTCTCGCCTTTAGGACCTTATAAGTGTTTACCCATGCAGCACTTTATCCCCCCACTCGCATGCAGACACACTCCAACAACACACAGCATGCTGGGACCAGTAGGGCCAATTTTATAAGAAGAAAAGTGAACAGACATGGCTTACTCTTGTTGCTACAAATAACAGAACTGGAAGAAGCACAGCGTCAGACATGGGTCAACTTAAAATCTAAGCAGTCTTCAGAAAGAAAACAGGGGAGGAAGTAAAGTGTATGAGTTCAGGCCATAGATGAATTGTCAATGAAACCAGACCAAAGTAAGGCACAAATAGATGAAGAAGGTGTGAGGTAGGGCCCAGGAAAGACAAGACCGGAAAGGGGATTGTTTTTTTAGGGGGGGATTTAGGCAAGGTCGTGCAGGGGCAGGTGAATAGACTACAGCAGGCTTAGAGTAACCTGGGTTGGGTTTGGTTTTACAAAAGCAGGCAGGATTTTTGGGCTGGGGGTTAGCGAGAAATTAGGTGACGCCAGGATAATCAGGGTTGTTAAGAGTCAAACCCAGGGGTTATGCAGGGTCAGGACAAAGGGAAGGGGGATATGCAAAGCCATATGTGTAGGTGAAACTGTGCCACGGGAGGAGAAATTAAGCAAGTTTGGGGACAAAGATTGGAGGCATAGAGGAACAAGCATGCAGTGAAATGGGTGCAAGAGAATGGAAGGTTGCTGCAGCAGGTCAGTCTAATATTGGGGACATGTCCTCCATCCTTCCCCATCAGAGGCCCTTTTGTGCTCACATGTCCCGTCCTGGCTGCATACCCCGGAGCAATGCCCAGCCTGTGAATACACATTTACCCCTTTTCCTCTCATGCATTCAGTTGATAAACTGGGGGTAGGAGTCCATGGGAAGGGATGAGATAGGGAAGGAGTGGGAGAAAGGGAATCGGAGAGAAGATAAGAAAAATAAAGAACACACAATTTTATGGACTGCCTAGAGGTAATGAACTGACCCAGCAGCCTAGAAAGAAAGCATTATCCAAGGCAGCTCGCAGGTCAGCTATGTGTGCGTCCTTCTAATCTAAGCGCCCCGGCCCTTGTTAAAGTTAGCCCATGCCAAAAGCCAGCCCTGGATAGGACTTTAAGGTAAGGACAGCCAACTTCAGAAGTGGATCCTAAAGACAGGTTATCATATTTAGCCGGAGTGTTCTTGGCTAAGGTGGCACTTTACATGCCAACATTTTACAACAGCAAAGAGGGAGATTTATACTGCAGCAGACATGATTTTAGGAGTGAGGGATCTAACATAAATCCATTTTCGGCATCTAAAATCAAGAGTCTCCCGTCTGAATCAGGTCGGTTGGCATGTATGGGATATGGTTGGGTCATCCCTTTAGATGGGGGTTAAATAAAGAGTGCGGGCATCACTTCACATGACATAGAATTGAAGACCGTGCCCATACTCCCATTCTTGACACAGAGTCTTCTTTATCTACATATTTTATAAAAGTGATAGGAAGTATGTTTTTGATTCTATTGCATCTCTCGTACAATGCTGATCATATAACAAACTTTTGTATTTTTGGATTGCACAATGTATTGCCTAATAAATAATAAAAAGGCCTAAGCAATGCCAATTAGGCAACAATAAAAGATAAAGAGCATGGTGAAACAAGGAGAGTAAAACAAATCACTTTCAGCAGGTGCTGCTTGTTGTCCAAGACGAGGTCATGCAAAAAATTAATATGATGGGAAAAAATGTATCACTTGGGGTGGAGTGAACTGAGTCGGTAAAGCTGCCACTGCAGGGGCCATCTTACTCATAAGTGAAGCTGTAAGAAGCAAAGTAAGACTTGTGAAGTAACTACTAATAGCCTCAGATGTCACCACTAGAAAACAATAAAAAGAGGACATCTAGAAAGAAGGCCACATAGCTCCACTAAGAATTAACACCAAAAAGAGCAAGGACTTGCATTTAGACCGTAGAACCACAGGAGTGAAGCTATGCAATAAGTGCTACTGACAACACAAGACAACAGTTTAGTAGAGAACATGCATCTTTACTGCAACATGGCCGACCAATGTAGAAGGGTTAGTGATGGGTGCACATGAACGGCATTCAGAGGTGTGTTGGACCAGAGCATCACCAGAGCTTGCCTTGATGTCCTGGCATAAAACAGCTCTAGTCTCGCACAGTGTGTCTGTGTGATTACTCGAGTGACAAGTTACACACCAAGTGCAAATACACCGGACGACACTTCAGGCAAAGATTAAAATGTGGTTTCTGTTCATGGGCAAGAAGTGAAAACATGTAAACAGCTCATATACAGCACGGTCTGACGTCGGATATTCTCTCCGCCCTGTATCGCTGTTTGGTGACTGGAGCACAGCAAGCGCCAAAAGACCCCTGAATCCGACACCCCGCATTTAGATCCAAGGTATGGTTTTCCCTCTCTGAACTGATAACCCCACAGTTTAACTTTGTTTTCGATGGTTGAAGATTGATTTCTATTCCAATGGCGAGAATATTCAAAGCCCAATGGAGGACAATAGATCCTCTGTCGATGCCAGAAATCTCGCTGGACAACTTAAGCTTGCGGTCAATGTCACGAGACTATCGACTACCGAAAGAACTTTTTTCAAGATGATTTCACCATGCCACCAACCATTATGTGGCGGAATGACACAATAATGTGAGCCTTGAACAGAATCATACTGCATACTGTCCGCTGCCTCCAGTATTGGATTCTACACATTAGAAGGTTCCTTCTTGCAGCCCGGTTTATTCCGTATTTCTTGTTTTTGTTTAGCACCTAAAAATGTTGCTAATCAGCACACAAACACACACAGACAAGTACGCACAGACACACACTCAAGCACACACGCAGACACAGAGACACACTCAAGCACACAAGGACACGCGTGCACACACAGACACACACCCAAGCACACACAGACATACACTTTCAGTTTAAAACTCTGCAAAACTCATTTTATACACCTCAGAGGGAAGTAAAGCGTATCTGGCCAAAAGTACCCTCATTACGAGTATGAGCTCACAGAGATTATCACATAGAAGTAGAAGATCAGTAGGCCTGGACATAGAAGTGGCACTCTGCAGCGACGGCGGTGGGTGGGACCTAGCACCTAGCCCAGAGCAAGGGTGCATGGAAGGCGGTGACGTGCAAGTGGTGCACTTTTTCTCGACGATGGTTACACTAAACTTGTGGAAGAATCTATTTACTGGCACCGTCTCTTTGCATCACAAAGGCCTTGCAGCTGTCTGAGTCCCGGGTGCTGTATGGCTGTCCAGCTTGGCCCGAACACCTCTAATTCTAATAAAATAAAAGCAGAACTCCTTTCAAAAGATGCTCAAAAAGTCATATCCTACTAAAGAAGCTCAACCACGAAAACAAAACAAAGACTAATAAGGACTCGGTAGGGGGTGGTGCGAAGGGAACAGCATACAGAAATGGTGGATGGGGGGGAAAGCAGGAACACTGCAAACATCAGCTGCACACGTTTGCTGAGAACATGAACAGATGCAAAGCACAAGAGCGCGCGCCTCGCGCGGCAGCGAGGGGAGAGAGGAGGGGGCCTGCGCGATTCCCTTGCGGGAGCGAGCAGCAAGGCACGATAATTGATAACATATGGCGCCAGCTGCTCGCTCCCGCAAGGGAATCGCCAAACGTGCACGCGTTGCCATTGAAGGCAATGGAACGCGTGCACGTTTTTGGCTGAAAACCGAAGCGATTGCTAAAGGTCTTTTGCCGCTAGTGCATGCGCGCTGCGTAGGCGAGACCTAAAAATGGCTCATACCTTAATGCAAGCTATTGGGATTCACTCAGTTTCTCTATGTGCTACATATATTAAGCACTGACATGAGAGAACTGATTGTAACTGCAGTGGCTTGTTCGTAATTGATGGAGTGATGTGTGTTTACCAGTGCTGGCTGATCTGTGCTACCTTTTATCGTAGTACATTTTTGCATTTGCACTTTATCTCTTTTTTTCTGATCGCTGTAGTTATCTTACCCATTTTAAATGTCTTTATAACTCTATAAATTTGATGTAACTTATGATTGACAGTGAGTTTAATGAGCTTGAAGATGGTTGTATATTTTTAATCCGCCTTAAATTATTGCATTTGGTAAACACAATTTCAGGAACATAAATTGCAATGTCGTAATCCATGGCAGTGTGAATCAGCCTCTGTGGGTTTCCATTTGCTTAAAAAGGGTGGAGATCCCTACCCTGCCCAGAGCTATCTCGCTTCATATCTTGCTTCTGTAGAGTACAAGTTTGCTTGACTCTTCCATTATCTACAGTTTCTTAGAATTTGCAACAGGCATTTCCCCTGTACCTTTACAGGGAGGAACAGGAAGGTCGAACTGCAGATGCTGACTGCAGATAATATTTTACACCTTCCCCAGCCCTAAATGTTGTCATATGTACAGTGTTCTTCTCTCTGCGGTGTTGCCTTTCAGCACCATCATGTGGTGGAAAGGTGTAGGGGGTGCTTTGTCCTGCTCTGAGGAGGTAGTTGTCATTTGCAGGAGATGGAGATGTGCTCAGGTGATGTTGCAAGCAAACGTGCAGCAGCATTTATGAGAGCCAGGGTCCCAGAGATGTGTTAGAGAGAAACAACAGCAAACATTGCAGGTATGGCTACTTCCAGCTCATACTGTTCACCAGAAATAGTGTGAGTCGTGAAAAAAGGATAATATTCAGAGGGGCTTTTAGGATAGGTTTGAATTTATATAGACAGTATTCTTACATGGATGAGTGGAATAAAAACTGTAGTCCCAGTCCACAATCACACTACTGAGCTTTCCTGCCACACATACTGCCCCATCACTTCCACTGACATTGAGGTGCATCCAGAGGTGTAGCTTACTCAGTAAGACTCTGGTGTGAATCTCAAATTTCCCAATAGGGTCAGTACTGATTTGCATTAGGTGGGTCTCTGTCTACATTGGCAAAATCGATGGGTTAGAATGCTACCCCGAGCGATTGTCACTGCTTAGACAATTTGCAAGCATTTTTCCCCATCACCTTTTGGGTCTTTGATTGCCGGTTGTATGCCTGGAAACTTCAGATTGGTGCAGCTTTCCAAGCCTACCTCTGCCAATCTTTGTGAATTCCAAAAATTAGTACATTTGCACAAATTCAAGAAGTACTTCTATGGGTGCAGATGTACTACTTTTTTTGGTAAACCAGTCAATATATATATATTTAAGATCCCAATCAAAAAATGAACAAGTTAAAACCTCTCAGTGAAATGAGAATGACATGAAAAACTGGCACAATCAATCAATCAATCATGTCACTTATAAAGCGCACTACATACCCGCGAGGGTCTCAAGGAGCTGGGGGAAGAGGGGGGTGGTGCTGCTACTGATCGAAGAGCCAGGTCTTGAGGAGTCTTCTGAAGGCCAGTAGGTCTTGGGTCTGTCGGAGGTTGGTGGGGAGGGTGTTCCAGGTCTTGGCGGCGAGGTGGGAGAAGGATCTGCCGCCGGCGGTCGTTTTCCGGATGCGGGGGACTGTGGCGAGGGCGAGGCTGGTCGAGCGGAGCTGGCGGGTGGGGGTGTAGAAGCTGAGTCGTCTGTTGAGGTAGGCTGGTCCGGAGTTGTGGAGTGCTTTGTGTGCGTGGGTGAGGAGCTTGAAGGTTATCCTCTTGTTGACAGGGAGCCAGTGCAGGTCTCTCAGGTGGGGTGTGATGTGGCTGCGTCGGGGGATGTCGAGGATAAGACGTGCAGAGGCGTTCTGGATGCATTGCAGCCGTCTCAGGAGCTTAGCCGTCGTTCCTGCGTAGAGGGCGTTTCCGTAGTCCAGCCTGCTGGTGACGAGGGCCTGGGTGACTGTTTTTCTTGTTTCGGTGGGGATCCACTTGAAGATCCTGCGGAGCATTCGGAGGATGTTGAAGCAGGATGAGGAAACGGCGTTGACCTGCTTAGTCATGGAGAGGGTGGGGTCGAGGATGACCCCTAGGTTGCGTACGTGGTCGGTGGGTGGCGGGGCTGTTCCCAGTGATGTTGGCCACCAGGAGTCGTCCCAGGCTGAAGGGTTGGAACCAAGGATGAGGACCTCCGTCTTGTCCGAGTTCAGCTTCAGGCGGCTGGTCCTCATCCATTCGGCGACGGCCTTCATTCCTTCGTGGAGGTGGGCTTTGGCGGTGTGAGGGTCTTTGGTGAGGGAGAGGATCAGCTGGGTGTCGTCGGCGTAGGAGATGATGTTGAGGTTGTGCTGTCGGGCGACGTGGGCGAGGGGTGCCATGTAGATGTTGAACAGCGTTGGGCTGAGGGAGGAGCCTTGGGGTACGCCGCAGATGATCTTGGTGGCCTTGGATCGGAAGGGGCGAGGCGGACGCTTTGTGTTCTGCCGGAAAGGAAGGATGTGGTCCAGTCCAGGGCCTTCTCTTGGATCCCGGCGTCGTGAAGGCGTGTTCGTAGTGTGTGGTGGCAGACCGTGTCGAAGGCGGCTGATAGGTCCAGGAGGATGAGGGCTGCTGTTTCTCCGTTGTCTAGCAGGGTCCTGATGTCATCGGTGGTGGCGATGAGGGCAGTTTCGGTGCTGTGGTTGCTGCGGAAGCCGGACTGGGAAGGGTCCAGGATTTTGTTCTCCTCGAGGTAGCGGGTCAGTTGTTTGTTGATGATTTTCTCGGTGACCTTCGCGGGGAACGGGAGCAGAGAGATGGGTCGGAAGTTCTTGAGGTCCTTGGGGTCTGCCTTGGGTTTCTTGAGTAAGGCGGTGATCTCGGCGTGCTTCCAGCTTTCCGGGAAGGTTGCTGTCTCGAAGGAGATGTTGATTATTTTCCGGAGATGGGGCGCGATGGCTGTACTGGCTTTGTTAAAGATGTGGTGAGGGCACGGGTCTAGCGGTGTACCGGAGTGGATGGTGTTCATGATCTCGCTGGTGTCCTCGTCGTTGATGTTGGTCCAGGAGAGCAGGCGGTTGGTGGTTGTGGGGGCAGTGGTCTCGGTGGTTGCCGGGGCGGTCGTGGTGTTGAAGCTGTCGTGGATGTCGGCGATTTTGCGGTGGAAGAAGGTGGCCAGTGAGTCGCACAGGTCTCGCGACGGCTGGATGTCGTTGGTGTTGGAGCTGGGGTTGGAGAGTTCCTTCACGATGTTGAAGAGCTCTTTGCTGTTGTGTGCGTTGTTGTCTAGGCGGTCTTTGAGTGAGGCCCTTTTGGCGGATCTGATGAGGTGATGGTGACTGCGGGTGGCGCTCTTGTGGGCGGCGTAGCTGTCCGCTGTCCGTTCGTGGAGCCAGATCTTCTCCAGTTTTCGGCATGTTCGTTTGGAGGCCTGGAGGTCTTCGGTGAACCAGGTGGCTTTCTTGCTGGTGTGGCTGTTGGGCGGATTCTTGAGTGGGAAGGTGTTGGCGCAGTCGCCGATCCACTGTCTGAGGTTGCGGGCGGCGGTGTCGGGGTCGGAGGGTTCGGCGGGTGGGCTCAGGGTGAGGGTTGTGGTTAGCTGGTCTTCCGTGACTCTGCTCCAGCAGCGGCGAGGCATTTGTTCGGTGCGGCACAGACACAGCAGACCCAACTCAGGGTCCCCAGACCCGACTACCAAACCAAGAATGCACTTGAGGGATATCACACCCCAAATGCACCCGCTGAAGCTACACCATGCTGCCCCACCAGGGCCTGGTAGTTCTCCCTGGAACCTCATGACTATGGTCACTTACAACACAAAGATCTGGAGCCCATTCCCTGGGATCACTTATTTTAAATGTATTTTCACTGCAGGCACTCGTCTATATCTCTTCTGCAAGAAGTCTTGATGGTAGAGTTGTCAAATCTGTGCAGGGGTCCATGTTTCTAGCCATATACAAATCATTCCATCAAGTGATTGACAAACCCATTTACTAAGCTCGAGTCAAAAATAGAGGAAGTTGCTCAGGCAAATTGATAGGATGAGTTGAGCCAGAGCAGAGCCATGGTTCTGGTTTGGCTCTAAGAGTCTGTGTAGGAACAGAACCATGAAAACAGTTGGCTTGTATATCATTCCTCAAACATAATGTAAAAATATGATACAATCTCTTCAAAATTCAAAACTTGTATTTCTTCAACATGCAGAAGCATTTCACTGTTGTACATCAGATTATATAACCGGAAAGATAGACATTTATTTAAAGTTAAGATTTTGGACCCTAGCTCTTCCGGCACCTAAGGAAACCTAGCAAACCTATACATTTTTGAAAACTAGACATCCAGGGAAAACCAGAAGGGGGTGACTTGTGTGGCTCTCACCAGGTTCTGGTACCCAGAATCCCTGGCAAACCTCAAACTTTGTAAAAAAACACATTATCCTCACATTTCTGTGATGGAAAGTTCTGGAATCTGTGGGTAGCCACAAACTTCCACCCACCCAGCATTTCCCAAAGTCTCCCAATAAAAATGATACCTCACTGTTTGCGTTGGCCTAGTGCCCGCAACAGGATATGTCCCAAAACGCAACGTAGACACATCACATTTTTTCAGTGAAAAATGACCCTTTTTTTGCAATGTGCCTAGCTGTGGATTTTAGACCCCAACATCTGGGAAACCTAGCAAACCTATACATTTTTGACAACTAGATACCCAGGTGAATCAAGGATGTGGTGACTTGTGTGGCTCTCACTAGGTTCTGTTACGCAGAATCCCTTGCAAATCTCAATCTGTGTCCAAAAAAACAAATTTTCCTCACATTTCTGTAATGGAAAGTTCTGGAATCTGTGGAGAGCCACAAACTTCCACTCATGCAGCATTCCCCCAAGTCTTCCTATAAAAATGGTACCTCACTTGTGCGGGTAGGCCTAGTGCCCACGACAGGAAATGGCCCAAAACATACTGTGGAGACTTCAAATTTTCTATTACAAAAAGACCTTGTTTTGCGAGCGAGTCACCTGCGTTTTTGATCTGGAGCTCGGCGGCCAACTTGGAAAACCTACCAATCCCAGAAATTTCTGAAAACTAGACACCCGTAGGAGTCCAGGAAGGTGTGACTTGCGTGGATCCCCCAAAGTTTTCCTACCCAGAATCCTCTGCAGAGAAGGGGCTATTACCCCCATCTGCTTTCTGGGGGTGTGGGGGCAGAAAGACTGTGGCACTTTTTTCGGGGTTGGGGCAGCCTCCACCCCTGATCTATAAAAAAGTAATCCCAGGAGTCTAGGGTGCGGGGGCAGAAGGACCCAATGCACCCATTTGGAATGGGAGGAGCAAAGGCCCTTGCCCAAGGGGCCCCTACCCTCTCCCTGGTACCTAGTGGGTGGATCCCTGCTTGGGGATCACCCTCCTGCAACAATCCCCAAGCAGGGATTTACTAGGGTGGGGCACCATTGGAAAGGGGAGCTTCTCCCCTTTTCAATGATACCTCTCCCGTGTGTTTCGGTGCTTGGGGCTGAGATAGCCCCACGAACTAGACACCCGGAGGAGTGCAGGGAGGTGTGACTTGCATGGATCCCCCAAAGTTTTCCTACCCAGAATCGCCTGCAGATAAGGGGCTATTACCCCCAATTGCCTCCTGGGGGGGGCAGAAAGACTGTGTCAATTTTCGGGGGATTGGGGCATTTGCAGGCCCATTCTGGGCAGCCCCCACCCCTACGTATAAAAAAAATATAGTCCCCGGGGCTTAGTATGCTTTCTGCCCCCTGGGTGCAGATCAGGGGCTATTGCCCCCATCTGTCTCCTGGGGGGGCAGAAAGACTATGGTATTTTTAGGGGGGAGGGTGGGGGCATTGGCATGCCCATTCTGGGCAGCCCCCACCCCAGATCTGTAAAAAGGTAATCCCTGGTGTCTAGGGTGCTTTCTGCCCCCGAGGGGGGGCAGAAACACGCAATGCACCCATTTGGAATGGGGGGAGCAAAGGCCCTTGCCCAAGGTGCCGGAAGTGTTCGCTCTTCCAGCACCTTGAGACTAAGAGCGGTAGCAATACACAAGACAAAGGAGGCTTATCATGGCTCTTCCTATTTTTCATTAACCGGTAGCGATCTACAACAAAGGCTCAAAATAGGCTTCACAAACGATAACTTTCTCGCTGGTTAATTCACCATCTTGGATTCACTCCCCAATACTAAGGATGTACATTCTGGACAGCTGGACGTCTTTTGCTTAATTCAGAAGATGCATTTGAACTATACCATTAAACTTTTACGGCACATCTCAACTTATGGCTGAAAAGGAGGAGGGGACATTAGTTCACACAGGCGTGTTGTGTCGGCGCTAAACCAAATAGCGTGATCAGTATTGAGATTAAACAAAGTATATGCGGTGCAAAAGGTGGAGGAAATATCCCTAAAAAACCCCAAAACAGGACCCGGAGGTCCAAAACAGAACAAGATAACAAATCCTATGCACACGCAAAAGGTAAGAGGTATATGACACTGTTCCTGTAATTTACAAAGGAGAGACAAATCCTTGATCCGTTGTAGTTCGATTTTAATATGAATTTTCTTGCGCAAACCAGCCAACGCGCGTTTCGTCAGTGGGTAGTATCCCCATGACTTCTTCAGGGCTGGGAAGCAATACAGAAAGTCAAACATGTCACCTTTCGCACAGGATGACTACAAGTGAAAGGCAAACCATATTATCACACACCCGTGTTCTAATTGCATTACCAGGTGTGCAATGTACCCCTAGGGTATCAGGTGAAGACAGAAAGAAAAACAGAAAGAAACACCCCAAAGCAAACCATCACATTGTTCATTTAAAAACATTTAAAAATATTGTACTCCTGATTAATCACATGTTAATCAGGATTCGCAGTCACATCACCTACTATGCCAATAGACAGAGTAAAGCAGGAAAAGATAGGGAAATCCTGCAATCATATAGCAGATGTAGAACAGAACATAAGACAACTTGTCTTATCGTGTCTCAAAGGTTAAAAACTAGACGCTAAACCCAAAAATGCACAAACATGAGAGTCAATATGTGAAAGAATTATAACCCTATATAAACCACAGATGTAAATCGTACATCACCCAAGTGTCGAGAGTGAGCGTTTTGCTATAATTACCCCTAAAAACGGTGTGTGATTTGCACGTACTTGCTCAATAACTTTGCAAACTTAGAGAGCCCAATGCCTAATAACCCCGGTGTCGGCGGCAATCCAAGGTGCTCTAAACAAATGGGCAGCTCAGCAAGCTAGCGCCCATGCAACCACGTACCTTCCTGCACAATTGATTGCAGCTCCCAATCTGTGTAATAAGGCATAAAAACGTTCCAGTCAGGAAGAGATTTTCTTGTCAAACAAGTATCGCAAGAGATTTTCTTATCAAACAAGTATCGCAAGATAACTCTATACTACAAGCCAATTAAGCCCAAAACATTATTCCAATCAAATTGATTGCTCACCTCTCCACCGGTGATAATTCCGACCCAGTTGGGCATCTATCAGTCTTTAACCTCGTATAAAATTAATTCCAATTCTGTAATATGAAAGAGAGGGACAGCCACGCCCTGTCATGATTCAGTTTATAGAGGGTTCTCATATAGACATACACCTAATCATCCCTGTATCCATATCACCAATAAAAAACGTCACATTCGACCACACAGTCATATGTTCCACATGTGACCTCTTATATATTTGGTAAGTCAAATCTTACCTCCAATCCAGATAATGTCTGGTCCGAGCCTCTTAGCCTATTACTTTTGTCCCTTCGTGCGGCGCTCTCATTCTGAGTGCCCACTATATAGATTCAGGCGGCGGAGAAAGCCGTCTAGAACCAGACTGAAACGAAATTTAAAAAGAAGGGATAGAGCCAATTAATAACTCAACACATAACCGCAAGCGGTGTACCTATCTTGCAGTAAACACCGGATTCAGTCAAACTGCCCATCAGGGAAACAAACACTCACCCGTGGCGAGTGAGCCAACACGTCCTGTGTAGACTCGGGATCTCTGTCAACCGGATACGGTTGTGCGAGAACCCGGAAGTTAATTTAAGTTGGAACCCGTGTAAAGCGCTAGACCGTGAATTACAGTAAAAAACCATAAAACACCACCATCTTGGGAGTAACATATACCCTTTAGCGAGGGTTGCAATTAAAACAAACTACCACATCCCGTTAAGGTAAAAAAAAAGAGAAAAAGGGATAGATGAAAGGTAGTAAAGAAAGTAGAGAGTAAAATCACTGAAGTATCCTTAGCACACAGCTTAGAACATAGATCACATAATGATATAAGGCTTGTTACAAACACAACCGAAAGGACAGACCAGCTAATCATTAATATCAAGTCAGTACATCAGGATACTTTTATGATATACATGCCAAAACGCAATTTTAACATATATAAATCCAAATAGACATTGAGTACATTCAGTTAAGCTAGGGAGATCTTTTCCGGTCAATATCATACTAGAAGCTCAAAAATATTAATTATGCAAATCTAAACAAATGCATCAAAACTTGATCCAGTGAGTCGGCAATAATCTTATCAATCACATATACAAATCCATGCACATATACATATGTTAATAAAATATCCCAAACAATTGTTACACCTTACAGTTCAGGACACTTGAGTAGTTAAAGTGACTCATCGGGTTAGGGTGATGTATGCATGATGCATAGGATGGTAGCAACCCGTCATACACTTATGTCTTTAAAGCATATTAATTATACATATAATTAGTATGTTGCAGTGATCATGATCATGCATGAAGAAGGTACATACATATTTCGGGGGGGGGTTTCTTTGGTATGACATGTTGGAGGGTCTATCGTCCAAAACAGTCCAAATTACTCCAGGTACATAGATAGCACTCCCACAGTAAGTCCGAGTTTAAAACAACAGCCCTAAGAGACAGCGCCCCTCTGTTTCAAAATCCGACTAGTCCCAATCTAAAATTCAGTCCCCCAGGAAATAGTGCAAACCACCCGGTCGCTGTTAAGACCTAGTTCGTAAGTCTTAAGGCGCATAATCCAGAGAGCCTCTGAACGTCTCAGTCTGAGTTCTCGGTTCCCACCCCTTGGGCTCTGATTTGTTACATCAATTCCATAAAACACAAAATGTTTATGAGGGCCCTGCGAGGGGCACTCCCATACATGTAAGGCCATTGGGTATCTAGGGTCTCTTAGTTTGACTGCACGGATATGTTCCATGATTCTCTCTTTTATGGGTCTGATCGTGCTTCCCACATACTTGCATCCGCAAATGCACTCTAAGATATACACCGTAAATTTCGTGTGACAATTAATATTGTGTCTGATCGTATATGTCCTATTGGGACCTGAGAACTCCTTAATATGGGCAGAAGCCCATCGACATGCACCACATGAACCACATTTATGAAAACCCAGTGTGTGTGGTGTCAGCCAATCGCAACTATGCTGGGAGCTGGGGTAGCTGGGACTGAGCCTAGTTCTGAGCGTTCTTCCTCTCCTATATGTAATTTGAGGTAACCTGTGTACATGTTTGGTTAGTGTAGTGTCTTCTGTTAACAATCTCCAATGTTTGCGTAGACACTTAGATAAAATCACACTGTAGTCGTTAAAATCAGTAATTACTCTCACTGTGTCTCCTTTCCCCTTAGAGGATATCCTATCCTGTAGAGTGATCTCCCTCCGGGTACTCCTGATTCTCTGTTCTGCTCTAGCCAAATTTTGTCGTGTGTATCCTCTATGTTCAAACCTGGACTTCATTGCCAACAGACATTTCTCAAACTCTGTCTCATTGCTGCAATTTCTTTTGGCTCTCATAAATTCCCCAAACGGAATTGCTTGTATCTGATGTAGGGGATGAGCACTTCTGGCATATAGAATTGAATTATAGGCCGTGTCCTTGCGGAAAAGCTGTGTGTGCAGTGAGTTGTTGCTGATGTAGATCTCTATATCCAAAAATATAATGCTGGACTCGCTATAATGTTGCGTAAACTTGATGTCATAGTTGTTATTATTCAGGTAAGTACAGAAACGTTCAAGCTTCTCATGTGTACCCGACCAAATGAGTAGACAGTCGTCTATATAACGACCCCAATAGATAATTGAATCACTATACTCAATACCTTTCTGTCCCCAGATGACCTCCTCCTCCAGGCACCCCATGAAGAGGTTAGCAAAACTGGGTGAGAATTTTGAACCCATGGCCACGCCCCTTTTCTGTCTGTACCATTGCTTCTCCACCAAGAAAACATTGTTCTCAAGTATAAGACTCATCATGTCGAGTAACATGTCTGTGTGTTGCCATTGTGTTGCCGGCCTCCTGTGTAAATGATGTTGTACCGCCTTCAAGCCTAGATCCAATTTAATGCTTGTGTAGAGCGATACAACATCTAACGTTACCAAAGTCATGCCAGAATCCCAAGTGAAATCAGCCAATGTACTCAAAATATGCTTGGGATCCCTTATAAAAGAGGGAAGATTTTGTACCAGGGGACAAAGGAAAAGATCCACGTATTCAGCTAAGCGTTCTGTCGGTCCACCCATCCCCGATACAATAGGTCTCCCAGGGGGGAAGGGCAGTTGCTTATGCACTTTAGGTAGAGTATACAAACAAGGATATTGGGGTCTGAATACTCTTAGATACTTGAGTTCATCCTCATTAATAAGTCCTGCTAAATGCCACTGCATCAGTTTCCTATTGATTACAATGGTGAGTGGCCCTATGGGATTAAATGTAAGGCATTCATAGCACATTTGGTCACATAATTGAGAAAGAATTTCTTTGTTGTAATCCACCTTATCCATCACCACAATATTCCCCCCCCTTGTCCACTTCTCTGATTATCAAGTCACTATCAGACGCAAGTGTCTTAAGAGCCAAGCGTTCTCCGGGTAGGAGATTGTCAGTGTGTCTCAGAATTCTCTTAGTCTTGTTAGCCTCGAATTTGTCCAGGTCTTCCAACACCAGTTTATGAAATATATCAATTGGATTACCCCCAGGTAAAATCGGTGTCCATTTGGATTTACTTTTTAAACCACTATCCAATGTCAAGTCATTGTCCACATTTAGCTCGTCCAAAAGTGTAGTCATGTGTAGTGGTGTATCTTCGGTGTCTGTGAGGGAAAGCAGGAGATGCGTATCATGTACATCCTGTATTGTAAGAATATCAAGAATCGAACTCGTTGGAATATTGACATTTCTTTTATTAGGTGCTGGATAACACTCGAAAAACTTTTTGATTTTTACACCTCACACAAATTTGAACAAATCGATTTTAGTGTTGCACAAATCACCACCATCTTTAGTAATAAAGCTCAGACCTTTTTCCAAGAGGGAGATCATATCATCATTCAATTGTTTCGATGAGAGGTTAATAACCTCAACCCCCTTCTCAGCCCTATCTATTTGTTCTTCTCGTCCCCAGATCTTAATTTTCTTTTGTAATCTTTTTGTTCCTGCTCTTTTCCCTCTGCGGGTCCTATGCCCTGGTTTTCTCCCCTGGGTTGAGCCCTGTTCCCTTTCCGAATTCGTTCAACCTCGCGTAAAAAAGAGGATTGACCTTGTCTATCAACAGAAGAGGGACCCGCATTATCAGCCTCGCTTTCACTGGTAGAAGGGGCATTTAGCGAAGTGGCGCTGGAAGAGATTGAAATTAAATCCTGCCTGTTGTTCCTCTCCTTCCCCTGTCCTGTCTGGAAACATTGATCATACTTCTTAGCATAAGTAAATACCCTACCCTCTTTATAATCATACTCGTCCCTTCTGAGTTTTCTAGCCTTCCTCTCCTTTATTTCATTCTGATGTCTGGCAAGTATTTCGTTTAGAATTACATAATTTTTTTCTGTCCCTTCTTTTAAGTCTAGTTCTCTGATTTCTTTTTCTAAGTTGGCAATCTCATTTTGAAACCTTCCTTTCAGCACTCTCGATCAATATATCCATTAAGGTGTTTGAACTATGGGTCAATGCGTCCTCCCACCGTTTAAGGTGGTCTTCCTCAAGGTCATCATAAGTGGGGAATATTTGCACCCTCAAGCCCCTAGGTATTCTGTTGAGACGTAAATACTGCTTCAGGGTGGCCCCATCCCACCACTTAGAGTTCTCCCTTTTCCTTAATCTTTCAAGTTTTATAAATTTGTCTCTTAGACCCTCCCTACGTTGGGGTGTTTCGTTACTCAAACTTTTAACAATAGTATCTCCTTTAGCTAAACTGTCAAACAACTCGTTCGCTATTCTATCTCTGTCCATGTTCCCTGGTATATCACACGCGGTAGCTGCCCAACCTGACTCTAGTTAACTATGGCTGAAAAGGAGGAGGGGACATTAATTCACACAGGCGTGTTGTGTCGGCGCTAAACCAAATAGCGTGATCAGTATTGAGATTAAACAAAGTATATGCGGTGCAAAAGGTGGAGGAAATATCCCTAAAAACCCCCAAAACAGGACGCGGGGGTCCAAAACAGAACAAGATAACAAATCCTATGCACACGCAAAAGGTAAGAGGTATATGACACTGTTCCTGTAATTTACAAGGGAGAGACAAATCCTTGATCCGTTGTAGTTCGATTTTAATATGAATTTTCTTGCGCAAACCAGCCAACGCGCGTTTCGTCAGTGGGTAGTATCCCCATGACTTCTTCAGAGCTGGGGAGCAATACAGAAAGTCAAACATGTCACCTTTCGCACAGGATGACTACAAGTGAAAGGCAAACCATATTATCACACACCCGTGTTCTAATTGCATTACCAGGTGTGCAATGTACCCCTAGGGTATCAGGTGAAGACAGAAAGAAAAACAGAAAGAAACACCCCAAAGCAAACCATCACATTGTTCATTTAAAAACATTTAAAAACATTGTACTCCTGATTAATCACATGTTAATCAGGATTCGCAGTTACAACACCTACTATGCCAATAGACAGAGTAAAGCAGGAAAAGATAGGGGAAATCCTGCAATCTTATAGCAGATGTAGAACAGAACATAAGACAACTTGTCTTATCGTGTCTCAAAGGTTAAAAACTAGACGCTAAACCCAAAAATGCACAAACATGAGAGTCAATATGTGAAAGAATTATAACCCTAGATAAACCACAGATGTAAATCGTACATCACCCAAGTGTCGAGAGTGAGCGTTTTGCAAAAATTACCCCTAAAAACGGTCTATGATTTGCACGTATTTGCTCAATAACTTTGCAAACTTAGAGAGCCCAATGCCTAATAACCCCGGTGTCGGCGGCAATCCAAGGTGCTCTAAACAAATGGGCAGCTCAGCAAGCTAGTGCCCATGCAACCACGTACCTTCCTGCACAATTGATTGCAGCTCCCAATCTGTGTAATAAGGCATAAAAACGTTCCAGTCAGGAAGAGATTTTCTTGTCAAACAAGTATCGCAAGAGATTTTCTTATCAAACAAGTATCGCAAGATAACTCTATACTACAAGCCAATTAAGCCCAAAACATTATTCCAATCAAATTGATTGCTCACCTCTACATCGGTGATAATTCTGACCCAGTTGGGCATCTATCAGTCTTTAACCTCGTATAAAATTAATTCCAATTCTGTAATCTGAAAGAGAGGGACAGCCACGCCCTGTCATGATTCAGTTTATAGAGGGTTCTCATATAGACATACACCTAATCATCCCTGTATCCATATCACCAATAAAGAACGTCACATTCGACCACACAGTCATATGTTCCACATGTGACCTCTTATATATTTGGTAAGTCAAATCTTACCTCCAATCCAGATAATGTCTGGTCCGAGCCTCTTAGCTTATTACTTTTGTCCCTTCGTGCGGCGCTCTCATTCTGAGTGCCCACTATATAGATTCAGGCAGCGGAGTAAGCCGTCTAGAACCAGACTGAAACGAAATTTAAAAAGAAGGGATAGAGCCAATTAATAACTCAACACATAACCGCAAGCGGTGTACCTATCTTGCAGTAAACACCGGATTCAGTTAAACCGCCCATCAGGGAAACAAACACTCACCCGTGGCGAGTGAGCCAACACGTCCTGTGTAGACTCGGGATCTCTGTCAACCGGATACGGTTGTGCGAGAACCCGGAAGTTAATTTAAGTTGGAACCCGTGTAAAGCGCTAGACCGTGAATTACAGTAAAAAACCATAAAACGCCACCATCTTGGGAGTAACATATACCCTTTAGCGAGGGTTGCAATTAAAACAAACTACCACATCCCGTTAAGGTCGAAAAAAAGAGAAAAAGGGATAGATGAAAGGTAGTAAAGAAGGTAGAGAGTAAAATCACTGAAGTATCCATAGCATACAGCTTAGAACATAGATCACATAACGATATAAGGCTTGTTACAAACACAACCGAAAGGACAGACCAGCTAATCATTAATATCAAGTCAGTACATCAGGATACTTTTATGATATACATGCCAAAACGCAATTTTAACATATATAAATCCAAATAGACATTGAGTACATTCAGTTAAGCTAGGGAGATCTTTTCCGGTCAATATCATACTAGAAGCTCAAAAATATTAATTATGCAAATCTAAACAAATGCCTCAAAACTTGATCCAGTGAGTCGGCAATATTCTTATCAATCACATATACAAATCCATGCACATATACATATGTTAATAAAATATCCAAAACAATTGTTACACCTTACAGTTCAGGACACTTGAGTAGTTAAAGTGACTCAACGGGTTAGGGTGATGTATGCATGATGCATAGGATGGTAGCAACCTGCCATACACTTATGTCTTTAAAGCATATTAATTATACATATAATTAGTATGTTGCAGTGATCATGATCATGCATGAAGAAGGTACAAACATATTTCGGGGGGGTTTCTTTGGTATGACATGTTGGAGAGTCTATCGTCCAAAACAGTCCAAATTACTCCAGGTACATAGATAGCACTCCCGCAGTAAGTCCGAGTTTAAAACAACAGCCCTAAGAGACAGCGCCCCTCTGTATCAAAATCCGACTGGTCCCAATCTAAAATTCAGTCCCCCAGGAAATAGTGCATCTCCCGGTCGCTGTTAAGACCTAGTTCGTAAGTCTTAAGGCGCATAATCCAGAGAGCCTCTGAACGTCTCAGTCTGAGTTCTCGGTTCCCACCCCTTGGGCTCTGATTTGTTACATCAATTCCATAAAACACAAAATGTTTATGAGGGCCCTGCGAGGGGCACTCCCATACATGTAAGGCCATTGGGTATCTAGGGTCTCTTAGTTTGACTGCACGGATATGTTCCATGATTCTCTCTTTTACGGGTCTGATCGTGCTTCCCACATACCTGAATCCGTAAATGCACTCTAAGATATACACCGTAAATTTCGTGTGACAATTAATATTGTGTCTGATCGTATATGTCCTATTGGGACCTGAGAACTCCTTAATATGGGCAGAAGCCCATCGACATGCACCACATGAACCACATTTATGAAAACCCAGTGTGCGTGGTGTCAGCCAATCGCAACTATGCTGGGAGCTGGGGTAGCTGGGACTGAGCCTAGTTCTGAGCGTTCTTCCTCTCCTATATGTAACTTGAGGTAACCTGTGTACATGTTTGGTTAGTGTAGTGTCTTCTGTTAACAATCTCCAATGTTTGCGTAGACTCTTAGATAAAATCACACTGTAGTCGTTAAAATCAGTAATTACTCTCACTGTGTCTCCTTTCCCCTTAGAGGATATCCTATCCTGTAGAGTGATCTCCCTCCGGGTACTCCTGATTCTCTGTTCTGCTCTAGCCAAATTTTGTCGTGTGTATCCTCTATGTTCAAACCTGGACTTCATTACCAACAGACATTTCTCAAACTCTGTCTCATTGCTGCAATTTCTTTTGGCTCTCATAAATTCCCCAAACGGAATTGCTTGTATCTGATGTAGGGGGTGAGCACTTCTGGCATGTAGAATTGAATTACAGGCCGTGTCCTTGCGGAAAAGCCGTGTGTGCAGTGAGTTGTTGCTGATGTAGATCTCTATATCCAAAAATATAATGCTGGACTCGCTATAATGTTGCGTAAACTTGATGTCATAGTTGTTATTATTCAGGTAAGTACAGAAACGTTCAAGTTTCTCATGTGTACCCGACCAAATGAGTAGACAGTTGTCTATATAACGACCCCAATAGATAATTGAATCACTATACTCAATACCTTTCTGTCCCCAGATGACCTCCTCCTCCAGGCGCCCCATGAAGAGGTTAGCAAAACTGGGTGAGAATTTTGAACCCATGGCCACGCCCCTTTTCTGTCTGTACCATTGCTTCTCCACCAAGAAAACATTGTTCTCAAGTATAAGACTCATCATGTCGAGTAACATGTGCAAATCACACACCGTTTTTAGGGGTAATTATAGCAAAACGCTCACTCTCGACACTTGGGTGATGTACGATTTACATCTGTGGTTTATCTAGGGTTATAATTCTTTCACATATTGACTCTCATGTTTGTGCATTTTTGGGTTTAGTGTCTAGTTTTTAACCTTTGAGACACGATAAGACAAGTTGTCTTATGTTCTGTTCTACATCTGCTATATGATTGCAGGATTTCCCCTATCTTTTCCTGCTTTACTCTGTCTATTGGCATAGTAGGTGATGTAACTGCGAATCCTGATTAACATGTGATTAATCAGGAGTACAATATTTTTAAATGTTTTTAAATGAACAATGTGATGGTTTGCTTTGGGGTGTTTCTTTCTGTTTTTCTTTCTGTCTTCACCTGATACCCTAGGGGTACATTGCACACCTGGTAATGCAATTAGAACACGGGTGTGTGATAATATGGTTTGCCTTTCACTTGTAGTCATCCTGTGCGAAAGGTGACATGTTTGACTTTCTGTATTGCGCCCCAGCCCTGAAGAAGTCATGGGGATACTACCCACTGACGAAATGCGCGTTGGCTGGTTTGCGCAAGAAAATTCATATTAAAATCGAACTACAACGGATCAAGGATTTGTCTCTCCTTTGTAAATTACAGGAACAGTGTCATATACCTCTTACCTTTTGCGTGTGCATAGGATTTGTTATCTACATCTCAACTTATATTCATCATTCTACAGGATTATAACTACTCAACCACTATTTCAGCCTTGAAAAATGTACCTGTGTGATGAAACACGTGTCAGCTGTTTTTCCTGACTCAAATACAAGCTTTGTTTATCCAACATCTGGCTTTTGTCGTCTAACTGTGGGAACTATGAAATAATATGAAGGGTGGAAACGCTCTATGTTGATTGTTTTTCGGAGTTTTGGGGTATTTTGATTCCTCAGCATCCAATAGGACTTCACCCCCAACCAATAGTGCACCAGGAGGTGCATTTGCAGAGTGGTAAAGTAAGGGGGCGTGGCCTCCATAGACATCTCAGCAATCCCACTGTGTGGGACTTACTGAAGGTAACAGGATGGTAGTTGGTCCCCAAGGACCCTCAAGAGCCAAGGGAACTTAATCACCCAACTAGTAGTGTACCAGGAGGCATGTTTGCAGAGTGGTGGAGAAAGGGGGCGTGTCCGCACCCACAACCTTGCAGCAATCCTGCTGTGTGGGACTTAATGGAGATAACAAAAGGGGTACCTGGCCCCCAAGTACTCTCAGCCACTAACAAGACTTCATCCCCCAACCATTAGTGCACCAGCAGGAGAGTTTGCAGAGTGATGGAGAAAGGGGGCGGGACTCCGATCACCTCTCAGCAATCCCCCTGTGTGGGACTTACTGGAGGTAACAGGAGGGGTTGTTGGCCCCCACGGACCCTCAGCAGCCAGGGGGAGTTCCTCCCCCAACCAGTTGTGCACCAGGAGTGCATTTGCAGAGTGGTGGTGAAAGGGTGCCGGCTTTGCTTTTATATATTTTTTATATTTCGTTCTAGAAGGTTCCATAAACACCTGATGCTTTCAGCAGCCATTTTGGCCAACCAAGCCTATTTAAGCCATGCCCATCATCACACCCATTGCTAGCCTATCAGTGGCTCGGACTAAGTAGCAAAAAGACGTCAGAGGTGATCCTGAAGCTACTGTGGCAGTAGGAGAAATCGGCCAGCAACATGGATTCAACAGCATAGACAAACCTGCCTACAGCCCTGCTCCAGCAGCATCACAGCATCCAGGAGCACCCTGCGAGGGCTGCAAGGATCTCTCAAGATAATCTGGTTTTGACAGATTGCCTAGCCCACGTTTAACCCCTCGCCTAAGCGATGGACACCAACCACGAACTAACCTCCATACTGGAGATGATCACTAGCCTGCAGCAAGACTTCCAGATTTCACGAATAGAGAGCCAGGATTTGAGATGAGACTTGGGTCAGTAAGGAGATAGATAGCAGTGCTTTACCGCCAGGAAAAAGGGGATAGAGCTGCATCAGGTTCAAGAGCCTAGACATTCCCACCATTTTCACAGTCAGGAACCTCCTCCAATCCCTCTCCTATACATCCCCCTTCTGCCACTCCTTGGGTGTGGGAGGTCAGTCTACACCCGCTACCGCCATACATGTAATCCAACCACCATAGGTTGAATGAGAGAAAAGGGGGCAAATCAAGGCCAGAGGCTAAGTTAATTATGGTTCCGCCGATTAAGACCAGAAGGAAAATGGGATAGAATCAATGAAGGTGAATGGAATCTGAGGCCCTCTTACCCAGGAAGAAGGAGAAAAACAAAGGAAACAAAAACAGTGCATGTACTGTGGTAAAGGTGGGCACTTTGTCAAGGAGTGTAGGGCCTGCAACAGAACCAATGACACTAAGTAGCTCACAAAGGGACAGGAAGTGGTGCAGGGTCAGAGAGAGGAACTGCCAGAAAACTAGATCTCTTGAGTTTGACAAGGGTTCCAAATTTGAGAGCAATAGATGTAGAGACCCCTATTGTGTTAGCAAACATCCAATGAAGTACAGTCACCCTTATTAACATCTAGGTGCACTTAAATCTACCTGACAAGGTTGCCATAGACGTAGCAGCACTAATAGATTCCAGAGCAACCGGACACTTCATGGACCAAACCTTCGTGTGACAGGTTAAGGTGCCATGCATCACTAAGACATTCCAGAACCAGTGAATGCCGTAGATGGATCTGCCTTAACCTCTGGTCCGGTACAATTCCATACCATCCCATTAGAAATGCAGCTGGGCTCAGCACATTGGGAAGAGATACGCTTTGATTAAATCGATGCCCCAATTTAATGTTAATTTTGAGTATGCCATCTTTAACACTACAAGACCCACAAGTCCATTGGGCTTCATGAAACGTCCAGGTCACTTCAGAGTACTGCTGCAAGCACTGCCATAAGGAATTTGTGGTTCAGGATCTGGCGAGGGTCTCACCTGTAAAATATTTGTCCGCTAGTGATACAGAGCCACAAATATGTAGTATCACAACTCACACTGGTCAATATCAAAATTACACTGAAGTCTTCGATAAAGACAGGGCTGCTAAACTCCCGCCTCGCTGGGAATATGATTGCAGAATTGACCTAGTACCTGGTACAATAGCGCTGTGCAGCAGCATTTACGCACTAACCGAATTCGACACACAACATCTGAGGTAGTGCCTTGACGAGAATCTAGCCTCAGGTTTCATTTGCCCATCCAAGTCATCAGCATCCTCGCCTCTCTTTTTTGCACCAAAGAAGGGGGGAGAGTTGCGAACGTGCATCAGTTATAGGGCAGTCAATCACTTTGACAGTTAAATACAGGTACTCATTAACACTAATTTCTGTCTTACTGGATCAGTTAAAAGAAGCATCCATCTACACCAAACTGGACCTCCGGGGTGCCTACCATCTAGTGCGAGTTTGAAAGGGCAATGAATGGAAAACCCATTTTTAACAAAAATCGACTTGTACGGACATCAAGTCATGGCCTTCGGTAATTTCATGGATGACTCCCTAAGGGGTACCTAGACACCTTTTCCATCCTCTATATAGATGATATTCTGATCTTATCTGAATCCGTCCAACAACATATAACCCATGTGAAGCCCGTGCTGACTCGGCTGAAGGAACATAACCTGTTTGCTGAATTGGACAAATGCCAATTCCATGCATCATAAATAGAGTTCTTAGGATATGTAATTAACCACAAGGGAATTCAAATTGATGAGAACAAGGTTGCTGCTCTCACTGAGTGGAAATCTCCCACAAATGTGAACAACCTGCAGAGATTCTTAGGGTTTGCAAACTTTTATAGATGGCTCATAAACCAGTTCTCAGTAATAGTGCAGCCATTGACCAAGCTACTGTGATAAAGAGCATCCTTTAACTGGTCAGATGAAGCTGAGGCAGCCTTTCAGCAATTAAAAACAAAATTTGTGCAAGCCCCAATACTGTGCAAGCCCCAAACCAGCGCCACCCGGACGTGAACGTAGCTTTCCATCTAGAAGCCGACACCTCTTATTATGTGGTGGGAGGGGTTCTTTCCCAAAGACAACCAGATACAGACAGATGCACCCCGTATAATTTGATTACAAGAAATTGTGACCAAGTGAATTAAACTACAGCATCACAGATAAGGAGCTGCTCGCTATTAAATGGGCATTTGAACAATGGCGCCACTACCTAATGGGAGCTAGACACATTGTAGAGATTTATACTGACCACCGCAATTTGCAATTCCTTAAATCCGCAAGGACCCTTACACCCCGACAACTCCATTGGTCACTCTTCTTTTTGGATTTCAACTTTCTCATCAAATAATGTCCTGGCCCACAGAAAGGTAAGGAGGACACCTTATCCTAATCTCATGTGATAGCTGATAAAAAATACCTTACTTCTACTGACATTCTGCTAATACTACCCATTAGGTCCCAATCCACAAAAGAGAACCATCTCGATCTAGCCACAATGCACAGAGATTTTGTGAGTGAGTTACAGAAGCAGGTCTGATTGCTGGATCAAGCCTCTTGGCTAGCCACAGAATCTCATAGGGAGGAGAAGGGAGGGCTGTTATATCACCAAGTCAGGACTTACAAAGAAAGGTGCTGACCAGGATGTATGACTCTGACTTAGGAGGACATGTAGGATCGCTCAAGACACAATGTACCACATAATAATACTTTTGGTGGCCGGCCCTTAGGGAGGATTTAAAAAGATTATGTGACATCTGCTCAATATGGGCTATGAGGAAGTCCTGTAATAAAAACCAACAGGTCAATTGTGCCCCATATCTATTCCTCCTAGCCCATGGCATAGTGTCCATAGCCTTTATAGTGGAGATGCCCCCAAGTCATGGGACTATGACAATCTTAATAGTTATAGATCACCTGACAAAATTGAGTCATTTCATAGGCTTATCAAAACTACCCTCAGCCCCAGCCTTGGCACATATATTCACAGAACATATAATCTGGCAACACTGTTTAACCAATGTTCTGGTTACCGACTCAGGTACTCAGTTCTCAGCACATATCTGGCAACACTTGTGTAAGGCAATGAAGATAGATGCATGCAAGTCCACAAGCTACCACCCACAGACCGATGGAATAACCGAACGGCTTAACTATATGTTAGAGCAATACTTAAGATGTTTGGCTATCCAACAAAAAGAGGAATGAAGCACACACCTATGGATGGCAGAGATTGTTTACTACAATTCCGAGCACTCCTCCCTGGGATACTGCCCATTTTTGTCACCTACAGTTACCACCATAATATCTTGCCATTTGAGTGGCCAGCAGGGTCTACTAAGCCTTCTGTACAGGAACATGATCAAAAGCTACAAAAAGTGTTTCAACATGCTAGGCAACTATTGGAATTTAGTAGACTGGAAAGGATTAGGACCAGAGGAAAGCTCAGCCGGTTTCATGACTTGCACCCCACAAAACATGGGCAGCCGCTGGGATGGTGGTCCTTAAGGGGAGAGCTGTTATGGCCACCCAACACCTGTCCTCCTAGTGGACCCAGAAGATGCATGAATGGAGGTGCAGGGCACTGTAAGTGCTTGCTAAGAGTGTCTGAGTGCTCCAGTATATGTGTGTCTAGAGGTCATGCACAATTTACATGCTCACTATTACATGCCCAAGTGACTTCTACACGACCATGTGGTTATTTTTTGGCCTTGTCATTCAAGCGTAGGCACAGTTCAGAATGATTGTACATACTGCCACATCCTGCCTTTCTAGACCATTCTAGAAAGTTCTAGACTGTTCTAGACTGTTCTAGAAGGTTCCACATTGGCCTCACTCATACTGCCACACCCTGCCCTTCTAGACTGTTCTGGAAGGTTCCATAAACACCTGATGCTCTCAGTGGCCATTTTGGCCAACCAAGTCTATTTAAGCCATGCATGTCATCAAACCCATTGCTAGGCAATTGGTGACTCAGGCTAACAAGTAAGAAGATTTTGGCGGTGATCCTGAAGCTACTGCCTTCGGCCAACCGACAGTAGGAGAAACCAAACAGCAATGCGGATTTGACAGCCTGGACAAACCCACCACACTCCGGCAGCATCACAGCATCCTTGAGCACCCTGCGAGGGTTGCAAGGCTCTCTAAAGAGGATCCTGAAGCAGCACTGTCGTCCGTGGCACACACAACTGCTGCAGCAGACAACAAAGGAATCCAGATCTGTCACAGAGTTTTAGAATCGTGAGTACAAGCCGAAAAAAGGCATGCACACTTGCTGCTTCTTCAAACTGGAACGGTTTAATGTGCAACTCAGCACCCTCAACACAGCCACTTCCCAGCAGGGCTATAGAGGCTGATTTACATATATATCTGTTTGCTGTTGCATGTTCCTGAGAAATGCAGGGCAGTGATCAGGCTCCAGGTACCTTAGAACCTGAAACTCCACCACCTCATTGAACCAAGCTTGCTCTTTACCTGAAACCAGGTATCCTAGTGCATGAGGCACAACCTGGAGACTTGCATATCTGGGTCTCAGTGCATGCCCCGAGGTGTAATTTGAAGAGAACACTTTAGTCCTCATTCAAACCTAAGTAAGATGTTGCCAAGTACACCATGATTTAATTAACATTGGAGTGTATGTGAATGTGTAGAGTGTGGTAGCCTGGGGGGCCTGAAGGACATGTAGAAAAGCAGAATTATTAATTCTGTATACCTTATCCCACCAGATTACCAGAGCGTGTGCAACAACGCCAAGAGTCTGAAGAAGACAAAACCTGAGCGTAACAAAGTGGTCATCAGTTGGTAGTTTATTATTTTGTCCCTTCCCTCATTCACTTCTTTGGTTCTCGTTGGTGAGCTAGAAAGCTCCTTCCACAGAACTTAGAGGGTCGTGGATGGACTATCGCCGTGCATCGCTCCCGCTGGGTATGAAGGTATAGGTTAGTTCAATTGTATTACAGTGATAATCTGGGTTTAACAGGAGGTCTATTTGTGTGTGAGTGGTTTTGTGGGTGTGTGAATGGGTGTGTGAGTGGTTGTTTGGGTGTGTGAATGGTTCTGTGGATGATGTCATGACTGATGTCATTTGAGATGGCATCAGTAATGTCATTGACCATGTCATGAGTGATGTAATATGTCAAAAGCAAGGGCGCGTAAGTCTGTGAATTTCTACAGTTTTTTTTAATGTTATGTCCCTACTATAACATTCCTGCAATCTATGGCTTTTTTATTTAATTTCTATGGTTTTTTAATGTTATTTCCTAACTATAACATCCCTGTAACCTTTGTTTTTTAGTGTATTTCTAAGGTTTTTTTAAATTTTTATTTCCTAACTGTAAAATGTGACCTTTGAGAGTCGGTGTGTGAGTGAGTGCATGAGTGTCTCAGTGGGTGTGTGAGTGGATGAGTGTCTCAATGGGTGTGTGAGTGGGTGCATGAGTGTCTGAGTTAGTCTGTGAGTGGGTGCATAAGGTTCTGAGTGGGTACATGAGCATCTGAGTGAGTGTCTGAGTGGGTCTGTGAGTGGGTGTGAGAGTGCCTGAGTGGGTTTAAGAGTGCCTCTGTGAGTGAGTGCATGAGTGTCTGAATGAGTCTGTGAATGAATCTGTGAGTCTCTGAGTGGGTCTATGAGTGGGTGTGGGAGTCTCTGAGTGGGTCATTGGAGTGGGTGTGTGAGTCTCTGAGTGGGTCTGTGAGTCAGTGCATGAGTCTCTGAGTAGGTGTGAGAGAAAGTGAGTGGTTCTGTGAGTGGGTGCATGAGTGTCTGAGTGGTGTGTGAGTGGGAGTATGTGTCTAAGTGGGTTTGTGAGTGGGTGCATGAGTGTCTGAATGGGTCTGTGATTGGCTGTGAGAGTGTCTGAATGATTTTATGAGTATTTGCAGGAGTGCCTGTGATGGTTAGTGAGTGGGTGTGAGAGTGTCTGAGTGCATCTATGACTGGATGCATGAGTGTCTGAGTGGGTTTATGAGTGTGTGTGACAGTGTCTGACTAGGTCTGTAGGTGGGTGTGTAAGTGGGTCTGTGAGTGGGTATGAGAGTGTCTGAGTGGGTCTGTGATAGGATTTATCAGTGTCTGGGTTTGTCAGTGGGTGTGTGAGTGCCTGAGTGTGTGAGTGGGTATCTAAGTGTCTGTGTGGGTGTGTCAGTAGCTGTGTGAATGACCGGGCCACAGCAGTACCATACCTGCCCCTTTATCCAACAAGAGTCCACAGTTTTGTACAAAATATCTACCCAAGTGGAGTACTTTCTACTGGTTAATTACTAAATGCTACCTCGTTGGGTAAATGTCCAGTGCGTGTTCTTCACTACAGCTGCGTAATGGACCACGCGGAAATTGCACCAGTGACCTTGTGTCTGTTTTGGCAATGTGATTGTTCCTCGTGCTCCTTTATCCAGAAATCTGTGATAACATGAATCTTCCTATAGACAAGACAACAAGACTATAAAGGAATGTATGACATTACAACGCAAACATTTACAATGCATGCTTTTACAACGCGGTTTTTACATTGCAGCATCCATTACAACACATGATTTTACAATGCATGCCATCACAACGCATTTTTAGAAACTACATTTACAACGCATTCCATTACAATGCATACCATTACAACGCATAATACTTTTAGGGCAACAGTAGGGTAAGTGTTGGATAGTGTAGGGGTAAAAATTACTATTCTCACTCCAGTGAGTGCAACAACAGGGTAAGTGTTGGATAGTGTAGGGGAAAAAGTTACTATTCCCACTCCAGTGAGTGCAACAGTAGGGAAAGTGTTGGATAGTGTAGGGGTAGAAATAACTATTCCCATGTACCCCAAAACCCATACCCACCCTAAAACTTAAAAAATCTCCATTACTTACCTTATAATGCGTTGTTATGGAATGCGCTGTAGTGACATGCGTTGTAATGGCATGCATTGTAGTGACATGCGTTGTAATGGCTGTGTTGTAATAGCATGCGATGTAAAGGCAGTTGCGTTGTAACAGCCGTGTTGTAAAGGTAGTGCGTTGAATGACTGCGTTGTAATGGATGTTTCCCCTATAGAGAGGTAAATCTCCAACAAACTAGGGTCCTTCTTCTTAACTATATGTAGTAAGTGCTTCTTTGTTTGGTGGAGATGTCCTCATATTCCTTGGCATCAAGAATGCCTCTCCAAAATTGGTGGGGAACTCGCTGGGGGGGCTCTTGTTAAGCTGTCCATCAACCTGGCAAAAGGCAGGAAGACCTTTGCATAGTACTAAAGTGGGCGGGGCCAAAAGGCGAAGCTTCCAAGTGATTTGCACATTTGCATACTCATAGTAATTTAAAGGGAGAGGCATTAACTCTGCTCTCACCATATAAAGACAAGAAAGAACCCACTCATCACGTTCACCACAGATTGCACTCCAATAGATCAATGATGAATTCCCCTGCAACAAGGATTTCAGATTGTTTTTCAAATTGGAATTGCTGAGAAAACACACTTGCTTTGCCTTCGCCAAGCCCAGGAAGTTAAGATCCTTTTTCTTTTATCAAAAAGGGGGCCGTGCGGCCCATCTCCTCAGGCCGATTTCGGCCCCAGGAACCCCATGCAAGATTTAATGGGGAGGGGGACTCCATCCACCAGGGCCCGGACTATTCTTGGAAGCTCATCCCCTGGAGCCTGGCCTATTTATGCTGGGTGTCCTGGAACCCACCCAGGGCACCAAGTGTGCAACATTGGGGACTGCTGGGGAGCCCCAATGCCCCAGCGGTCCGTGCCAGCTCCCCACCTCCAGTGGGAGCTGGCATTGCTGCTGCACATAGGAAGCAGCCACAAATGTTGGTCCCGGCATACAGGAGCAAATCTTTCATCTGTTTATAGATGAAAAGTCCACTCCCAGTGAGCTGAAGCAGTTTTCCAGCTCCTGCCAGCTGGGAGAGGACTTACTGTTTCCTCTCACTTTGCGGGAGCTGTCAAAGCTCCTGCCAAGCGACAGGAAACAGCTATGTTCCTGGGGTGGGCAGCCCAGGACATAGGTAACCAGCTCAGAGGGTTGGGGACCCCAGGGCCTTTAATCGGTCCAGAAGGGGGACCGCACTGTCACCCTCCTTTCATTTTCAAGTGCCTGCCCACAGGGAGGTGGCCCCTCCTAAAAAAATTAAAATGCCCCAGAGAGGTGGTCGTTCCCAGGGCTGTACATGGCCCGGTAGGGGGGTCACGTGGCCTCTCTTTAAATTTAAATCATCGCCCCAGGGATGTGATGTCCCTGGGGCCTTTAAGGGCACAAGTGGGGGGCTGTGCAGCCCCCTCCAATTTTATCATTAAATTCCCAGGGATGAGGTGGTCGCTGGGTCACTTAAAAGCCTCAGAAGGGGGCTACTTGGCCCTTCTTCACTTGAAATTAAATTGGTCTGCCCTGGAGAGGTGGCAGTCCCCAGGGCCCAGGGCAATCTATGGCTCCAGGAGGGGGACCACGCTGCCCCACTCCAACACTGGACACAGCCCTTGGGAGGTGGTGTCCCCAGGGCTGCGGGGGCCATGGGCCTTCCACTTTAATTATTTACACTTGCTCTGGGGAGGTAGCAGTCCCCGGGGCTGCAGGAGTGCCCCACTGGGCCCCAGCATTTAGCTCGTGGGAGGTGGTGGTCCCTGGGGCTGCAGGGGGTGCATGCCCCCGCATTAATTTTATATTTAGCCCCAGCGAAGTAGACAGTCCCTGGGACATCGGGGGGGCCAGAGCCCCTGCCTTAAAATTACATTTAGCTCCAGGGAGGTGGCATTCCCTAGGGCTGCGGGGGAGCCTTACGGGCCCCCTGCATTGATACATTTGTCCTAGGGAGGTGGCGGTCCCCAGGGCATAATTTATAAAGAAAGCCTCGGGGAGGTGGTGGTCCCCGGGGCTGCAGGGGAGACCATACGTCCTCCCCCGCACTAATATTACACGTAGCCCCAGGGAGGTGGTGGTCCCCGGGCTGCAGGGGGGGGCTGTGCGGGCCCCCCTACATCATTCATTTTATTGTTTGCCCCAGCATAATTAATAAACACTGCCCCCAGGATTTGGCCCAACCAAGGGCTTCATTAAAAAGACATGCAGTGCTGTCATTTGAGATGTCATCCGTGATATCATCGGTGATGTCACTGACCATGTCATGAATGATGTAATATGTGACGTCATCAGCAGTGCATTGCAGGGGCGCAAGTTATAGTTAGCTGAACAAACTATAACGGCGGAATTTCACTGGTTTTGTACGAGTGAAATGTCCAACTAACTATAACGTCCCTGAAACCTATGGTTTTTTCAGTGAATTTCTAAGGTTTGTCAAATGCTAATTTCTAAATATAATGTGCCTGAAACTTATGGTTTTTTCAGTGAATTTCAAAGGATTTTTAAATGCTAATTTCTAACTATAACGTCCCTGAAACCTATGTTTTTTTCAGTGAATTTCAAAGGTTTTTTAAATGCTAATTTCCAACAATAACCTAGCAGTCGGGTTTGCAGAGTGGTGGAGAAAGGTGAGCGTGGCCTCCAAACACCTTTTAGCCCCCAACGTCAACCTTGGGGGCCAACTACCCCTTTTATAACCTCCAGTAAGTCCCACACAGCAGGATTGCTAACTTGTTATAACAGGCCCAGCCCCCTCCCTGCACCACTGTGCAAAGGCGCCCCCTGGCACGTTGTAAGTTGGGGTATTAAGTCCCCTTGAATCTTGAGGGTCCCTGGGGGCCAAGTAGCCCACTAGGTACCTCCAGTAAGCGCCACAGAGCTGTGTTGCAGAGAGGTTTCCGAGGCCACGTCCCTTTTTCCACCACGCTGCAAACACAGCTTCTGGCACACTGCTGCTCGGAGGATGAAGTCCACTTGTGTCTTAAAGTCCTCAGGACACAAGAGGACCTCATCGCCCCACCAGCAGTGCACCAGAACCGCATTTGCAGAGTGGTGTAAAAAGGGACGTGGCCTCGGACCACCTCTCTGCAACGCAGCTCTGTGGCACTTACTGGAGGTACCTGGTGGGCTAGTTGGCCCCCAGGGACCCTCAGGATTGAAGGGGACTTAATCCCCCAATTTACAACGTGCCAGAGGGCACATTTGCAAATTTGTTATGTCAGGCCCCGCCCCCTCCCTGCACCACTGTGCAAACACGCCCCCTGGCGCATTGTAAGTTGGGGGATTAAGTCCCCTTGAATCCTGAGGGTCCCTGGGGGCCAACTAGCCCACCAGGTACCTCCAGTAAGCGCCACAGAGCTGCGTTGCAGAGAGGTGTAAAAAGGGGCTCGGACCAGCTCTCTGCAACGCAGCTCTGTGGTGCTTACTGGAGGTACCTGGTGGGCTAGTTGGCCCCCAGGGACCCTCAGGATTGAAGGGGACTTAATCCCCCAATTTACAATTTGCCTGGAGTGCGTTTGCATACTTGTTATGTCAGGCCCCGCCCCCTCCCTGCACCACTGTGCAAATGCGCCCCCTGGCGCATTCTAAATTGGGGGATTAACTCCCTTTGAGTCCTGAGGGTCCCTGGGGGCCAATTAGCCCACTTGGTACCTCCAGTAAGCGCCACACAGCTGTGTTGTAGAGTGGTGTAAAAAGGGGGCGTGGCCTTGGACCACCTCTCTGCAACACAGCTCCCTGGTGCATACTGGAGGTACCTGGTGGGCTAGTTGGCCCCCAGGGACCCTCAGTATTCAAGGGGAATCAATTCGCCAACTTACAACGCACCAGGGGGCGCGTTTGCAGAGTGCTGCAGGGAGGGAGCGGGGCCTCCGGCGCGATGCCATCTTTTTTGTTGTTGTTGTTTTCAGAAGGGGGGCTGTGTGGCCCCCCTTCTTTTCCCATTTTTGGGGCCCTGGGCACCCCATCCCCCAGGGCCTGACCCCTATTTTTTTTTTAAATAAAAAAAATAAACGGGAAGGGGGCCACGTGGCCCCCCCCCCGAGGCCAATTTTGGCGCCGGGGACCCCATCCCCCGGGGCATGGCCACATATTTATTTATTTTTTTAAAATATTTTTTAAGGAGGGGGGCTGCGTGGCCCCCCTCCTGAGGCCTCTATTAGCCCTGGGGACCCCATCCCCCGGGGCTGTGCCTCTTTTTAAAAAAAAAATAATTTGTTAGTTTATTGAGGGAGGGGGGCCGCGTGGCCCCCCTCCCGGGCCACTCCTGGCCCTGGGGACCCCATCCCCGGGGCCAGCCCTTTGCGTTGGGGACCGTGGGGGGAGCCCCAATGCCCCCACTGTCCCACCGGCTCCCCGCCTCCTGCGGGAGCCGGTATTGTTTTTGAGAAAGGGGAGCTGCTGACATGCAGCTCCCCTTGCTCAAAAGCAATTCTGCTTTGCTTCGTTGAAGCAAGAGCAGGTTTCCCTGCTCTCGCTTCAACGAAGCAAAGCAGAGTTTGCTTTTACATAGCAAACAACAGTGTCCCAGAGGTGGGCACCCCGGGACACTGCAGGAGCCGGCCCTGGGGGGTGGTGGTCCCCAGGGCCTTCGAGGGCTCCAGGAGGGGTGCCGCGGGGCCAACCTCCTATGTGTTTAAAGCCCCGGGGAGGTGGTGGTCCCCGGGGCCAGGGGGTCCGCTACGGACCCCCGCATTTTTAATTAGTATGTGCCCCAGGGAGGTGGTGGTCCCCGGGGTGTGTGGGGGGGCTCTTTCCCCCCCACACATCATTTTAATTTTCTTACAGAGCCCCGGGGAGGTGGCGGTCCCAGCTGCGGGGTGCCGTAGTGCCCCCGCATACAATGAAATAAGCCCCGGGGAGGTGGCGGTCTCCGGGGCTGCAGGGGCCCCCGCAAATTAATTGGCGAGTGCCCCGGGACCTGGCCCACCCAAGGACTTTTTGAAAATGAAGCGGGGAGCCCGCGCTTCGTGTTTTTTTTTTTCACGGCAGGATTCCCGACCCCAACGCAAATTCTGCCGTTTAAAAAAAAAAAAAGCTTTTTTTGGCCCTGGGGGTCCTTGTGGGACCCCTAGAGCAGGCCTAGGGGGTCAGGGTGTTTCTACCCTGCCCCCTTTTCCTCTTTTTCATGTTTTTTTTCTGATTTCTTGTGACTCGGTTACCGAGTCACAAGATGGCTGCCAACACTTCCTGGTTTGGAATGTTGGCAGCCAATCAGAATTAAGCTCGTGCTCGGGAGGGGTCGCAAATCCTCCTCAGTGCTCAGATATCGATATTTTTTCTTTTTTGAATTTCTCAGGAACTACTGAACGGATTTACACCATTTAACAAAAAGGGCTCTTTCAGAACCAAGACCTACCTTTTTGCCAAATTTGGTGTAATTCCGTTCAGCAGTTCGGGCTGTAGCTTTGTCTAAAGTTTCCTATGGAAATTTACATGGGGAAAACATGTTTTGGGACCCCCCTTTTTTCTCAGCCCACGCTTGACAAATCACCCCAAAACTTTCAAGGCAGGAGCTGATCTGAGTGAGCCATTAGTTTTGAGAATTTCGCGAAGATTCGTAAAATGGCGCCAAAGATATTGGCAAAAGAAAAAACGCTCTTTGAATATAAACAAGGTCCTAATTATAACTACCTACCTATATATATATATATATATATATATATATATATATATATAAATATTACCTACTGGTATGTAATATGTGTGTGTGTGTGTGTATATATATATATATATATTCACTGAAAAAAACACAAGGTTCAGGGAAGTTATAGTTAGAAATTAGAATTTAAAAAACCTTAGAAATTCGCTGAAAAAACCACAGGTTTCAGGGACGTTATAGTTAGGAATTAGCATTTAAAAAACCTTAGAAATTCGCTGGAAAATACACAGGTTTCAGGGAAGTTATAGTTAGAAATTAGCATTCAGTGAATATCTAAGGTTTTGTAAATGCTAATTCCTGACTCTAACGTCTCTGAAACCTGTGGTTTTTTCACTGTATTTCTAAGGTTTTTTAAATGCTAATTTCTAACTATAACTTCCTTGAAACCTGTGTTTTTTTCAGTGAATATATATATACACACACACACACACTACACACACACATATATATATATATATATATATATATATATATATATATATATATATATATATATATATATATATATATATATATATACGCACTCCTCCAGGCAGCAGGAAATACTCCGACACTCCAGCATGCTCGAATAGCAGGAATAACGTAAACCTGTGATAACCTAGAACTTTTGATTACTGTTATGTCTATTATGCTACAGTGGGGCAGGAATATGGCTAAATGCACTTTGCGGTAATTGTAATAAATATTCACGAGTGGTTCATCATAGAAGAACCAAGTATATGCTATTGTGTCAAGATGGCCGCCACCTTTTGCACTATCGAAATCACATTGTATGGGTGAAGTCTTCTTTTACCTTCTGTAAAATTTATTTAAATACAGAAATGTATAACTGTGCATTTATGACCGTGAACAAGACGTAAAGCCGAAACTCATCGTTTTTTGTCAATAAACTTATATTCAAGCATGCTGGAGTATCGGAGTATTTCCTGCTGACTGGAGGAGTGCTTAATATTTGATAGGGTCACCCGGTAACCCAAACTCGGACCGCCTATGAGACAGCCTCGTAACTAACCGGGACTGGTGGAGTGTATATATACAGAAAGGAAGAAAAGGGTGGCTGTTTGAAATGCTGCAGATGCTGACGAATAAATGTCTGTATTTGAATCAGAAGTCGGAGTTGGGCTCTATTTTCATTCCTGGCTAAGACCCAAACCTACAGGATTCTCCGTTCCTGTTTAAGGAGTCCGCCCTGCAGGGTCGGGCCCCCGGTAAATGGAGACTGGCAAAAACACATATATATATATATATATATATATATATATATATCATAGACTTGCGATATACACATCAGAGTTGAGGTAGCCACTCTATAATTATAGTTAGAGTGACTAGGGACAGGGATTTGTTTTATTTTTGTCCCTTAAAAACTTTGCACTCGTTTGATGAATGTGTGTGAACTTTTGCAGACCTGCTGCCACCATTTCATTTTGGGGGGACTGAAAGTTTCACTGTGTTTGGTCTACTAAACAAAAATCACTGATGTAGGATTTAGAGGCATTTTTAACTCACTCATATTCCCTGCAAACCCACTACTAAGAGCTCAAGCCCACCCATTCGCATTAGGTGTCTGGTTGTAGGTCCACTGATGAAGCAAGCCACAGGTGGTACCTGTGGGTGAGGACAATACATATATATATATATTGAAGAAATGTGGCGTGGGCACTAATTTACCTGGGTGCCATCTGCTCACTTTCTTGTGATATATAAAACATTCATGCATACCACTCTATAGAAAAAGGTTTTTCAGGAGAAATGGGTGTTGTCTCTTGTAAGTAAGTTTGCGATTACAGGTTGGGAAGTCTAACCCATATAAAGACTTTTCACTCCTACTGAGATTTATTGGTCCAAACTCGTGGTGGAGGTGCTGTGGCAGTCAGGGACTGCCGCACCAGTGGTCTGACTGCTGCATAACAACTTTGGCGGTTGGACCGCATTAGGACCGCCACAACCACCAGGGATACGTGATCCCCGGTGCTGGGCTGAGGCTTCAATATGCTTGGTGGTTCATCAGTGGCACCGCCATGCATATTACGAGTTGGCTGTCAGGCACCCTTTTCATGATGGCGAGACTGCCATGAAAAGGGTGGCGGAGAGTCAACAAAGAGGGTCCTACAGATCCCCCCTGTTGCCTCAGGGCCTTTGGGATGCATGTAGGGGGGCACATGGTGTGCCCTTCTGTGTGCATGCACTCCCTGTTCCAGCACAGCATGGACTTTATAGTCCATGCCGGCGGAGAAGGCGCTCTGCCTGTCCAACAGCACTGCCTTTGTAAGGCTTCCCTATGAGCATTTAAAAAGCAGTGCCGTGGGCCAGCCCTCGCAGGACCGCCCACCCGGATTGCAACTAGTAATACGCAGTCCCGGCTCCTGGAGGAAGTTCCGCCGGGCGGTGATGTGCGGCGGGGGAGGGGCAGGGTGGGGGGTAGTAAAAACCGGAATCCGGCCGAATCCAGGTAAGTTAGCAAATAAATAAATAAAACGAATTTCGTAGCGCGCGCTGCATCGCCAAATGCGATGCAGCGCGCGCTACGAAATTTGTTTTATTTATTTATTTGCTAACTTACCTGGATTCGGCCGGATTCCGGTTTTTACTACCCCCTACCCTGCCCCTCCCCCGCCGCACGTCACCGCCCGGCGAAACTCCCTCCAGGAGCCGCGACTGGTAATACGGCGGGTGTGGTGGTGGAGTTAGGCAGTGTCGGAGTGGGGAAGTGGGTGCCACCCCGCTTCTACACCGCCAAATTCATGATCAGGCCCATAATCTTCAAAGGTGATAGTGGATGCACCTGCAAACCTATAATGTCGATCTTCAGACTCTAAACACCATCCTAAACTAGTGAAACATATAAGAGTTTGAGAGACATGGGTAAGGTTTGGCAAGACAAAATCAATTACTTTCAGGTACCTAATATTTATGGATAACCCACTCTTAAGTGGCTGCTAGGGGTTCAAATTGAGATAGTCAAAACTTCCTTCTGAATCAGTGTTCAATTTGCTTATCAACTATTCTATGTTGCTGTGCTTAACACATTCCATGTACTCAGTGAAGAGTTAAATATTTCATCAAAGAAATGTTTTGATGTTTACAGATCATAGCTGTATTGAGCAATAATAATATAGACCTGGTACTCGGCTGCCTCCCTTAGATATGTACTATCCTGATAAACCAAGTCCCACACTGACTAGCTGTCTAATATCACATGTTTATGTAGCAAGTTCAGGATCAAATAGCACCATGGGCAAAGAAATGGTTGCAATGTTTATCAACGGAGATTACTCAAGAAACAATGATAGAATCCATCCAAATGAGTCTAAAGGTTTGCATCATAGCTAAATACTGCCAGCAACATAATCAGATACTGTGAGAAGCTGGCCTGGTATATGATGTCCACTAATGTGTCCACTAATGTGAGTGGGCACCTTACACCAGTCCAGACAAACCTTATGGTGATTTAAGAAGTCTTAGACAACCACAAAAAGCTCTCTAAGTGGTAGCTGTGGAGAACAGCCTTCAGGCTTAGTCCTTAAGGAGTGTAAAGCAGCTTGTTTTACCAGAATGCAATCTTATAGTATAGATTAAATGAAAAAGAACCACACAAGGTATTTATAAAAATATGTATTTATTATATAATACTCTCTAGTCCGTTCCAGTATCTCCCACATGGAGATATAGACAAAGCACACAATACTATATAGCAAAGAAATCACAGTAAATAGCAGTAATACACAGTGGGCCTCGGGGGAGGGGACCAAACCATATACTAAGAAAGTGGTATAAGAACCACGACTCGAGTCAGGACAGTGTTGAGAGGTTGTAGAATCGCTAGGGACCCAAGGAACCACCCAAGGTAAGTAGACAGGGACCCCACGGAGGGCACGTGCAGTGTGAGAACACGACTGCGGGCTCCGTGCAAGTCTACGTGTAAGTCACGGTTGGATTTTTAAAAATTAGGGACCCTTCCCAGTGGACCCTGAGGAAACCCCATGGAAGACAGAAGGATGGAGAGCCACCCCACCCGTGGATACCGTGGTACCCAAGTTACCTATCCCAGGGGAGCCGGGTGCATAGGTGTGAAGTGGCGTCGGAAACCGCCGCTAAACCCAATGGAGGACTTCAGGAAAGTGCCACTGATGGAAGAGGAGAAAGTGTCTATTGGAATCCAAATGTGGATTCTTGATGAAGGGTACCTGAAAGCAGAGGGGACAGAGTCTGGGTCACTTGAGAGTGACCAGGGGCTCGGTAGACGAATGCCCACCGATGTCAGGTGCTTCAGAATAGAGGTCGATGATCTTGACTCTGCAGCTGTGGGGACCAGGCAATGCTGAGGACAACAAGGAGCCGGATACGAGCTGTTCCATGAAGGATGTTGAGTGCTGAGCGGTCGGTGTCCAGCGGGTGCACCAACAAGCCTTGGCAAAAGTGACCCACGCAGGAAGTCAAGAAGTTGCAGGAAGAGGACCAGCAAGGTCCAGGAGACTCACCACAAGCAGTGGAGTCAGGGCAAGCCCAGAACGATCAGGGGAGCCCAAAGAAGACATAGGTGATCCTCCACAGGACCCACAGGTCGAAGACACTGGAGTCGCAGGAGGACCTTGTGCAGCTTTACAAAACAACAGGCCACGGAGCACAGGGTGCAATGTGGTTGAAGATCTTTGCAGGAGAAGGTGCCAGAGAATGGGGCTACTTGGAGCCCAATGCACTTGCTGCAGAATTGCCAACAAGCATTTGCACTTGCAAAAGTATGCAGTGCACAGGGGTTCGGGTATTGCAGCTCCCACGAGGGATTCTGCCTCAAACTGGGTGAGAGGGCAGTTCTAGTCACGAGGGAGGTAGAAACCCACCTCTTGTGTTGTTGAACCCTTTATAGTCTGTGGGCGCTCGGAATCAGCAGACCAGTCACCAGTGTTGCGGTGCCTGCAAATGCAGGGGAGTGACTTCTTCACTCCAAGAGGGATTATCTTCAAGTGTCTTGGATGCTCCACAGGTCCTGCATGGATCCTGCATGGTGCACAGGAACAGACGAGGTAGTAGACTGAAAGGGAGATTAAGTCAGGCCCAAACGAAGTCCAGCGAAGTCCAGAGTGCCCAGACGGTAGAAGTGCAGTGGTTTCAGTTCTGAATCTTGTCCATGACAAATCTAGGGACCTACACCCAGAATACCCTTAAGTACCCTAAGGAAAGGGTTGGGAATATTCAGGGGTCCCTCCGAGGGGAGGGTCTGGACAGGGGGGAGATTACTCCCATGTCCTTTGTCCAGTTTGGTGCCAGAGTGGGAGCCAACGGCTCCCAGGACTGGTTTGAACTGGACTATGCACAGGGACACCAAATGTGCCCCTCATACAGACTTTCAGGTGCTGGCAAGCGCACCTACCCAGCCCTAATACACTAAATCCTGTCTGGGAGGTGGTCACACCTCCCTGTGACAGGATGCCTATTGTTCTGCCTTCCCTTGCTCGAGCTTGACTCAGCAGCAGGAGGGCAGAAATGTGTCTCTGGTCGGCAGCAACCATTTTGTACTGTCCGGGACTAGAAGGCTGGTACCGGGAACACTGAGAGCCTAACGGAGGGCTCTCCCGGTGCTTGAATTCATAACTATCACACAGTTTACGGTGTGGGGGTATGATTCCAACAAGTTTGATACCAAACATGATAGGATTCGTTGCAGCCGTTTTTTAGATGGTCATCGTGTGGTCAGGCCCCTCTATGTAGCATATGGCTGCTTCACTGACAACACGGGAGAATGGACTCAGTAGGCTGCAGGCATGTCCTGCTAATGCAGGGGCACCCTCTCACTTAGAACCAAGCATCCTGCCCTCAGGATTGTAAAGGCCTGCTAGAGGGGTGACTTATAGGTTTTAAGAGCAGTGACCCTTAGATACAGTAAAACTATGGGGCATATTAGCAACGCTTTGCGATAAATATCGCAAAGTGCGCTTAGCGCTTATTTTTTTATCGCCGGCTATCGCTGGATTTGATCGCCGAGATAGCGCGTTATTAGCAACGCGTATCTCCAAGGCGATAATTAATCCAGCGATAGCGGCGGAATGCCAGCTAATCGCATGGAATCCAGCGATAATAGGGCAGCGATAGGGGAATGCTTGATGATATGCCACGGTGGACTCAGCCCCACAATCCACCTCCCATTGTGAAGATGGGTAAGTACTGTTTGGAGCAGGTGTAAAAATACCAGCGATGACCGCGGTTAGCGCGACTTTTGTCATCGCTACCCGGGTCCGGGGCCGCATTGCTAATAGGGGGTAGTTGTGTTAGCGGCTGTTTCTGTTGACTTTTGGTTGGGAACGCCTACTTTGCATGTCATTAGCGATAAATATCGCTGACATGCAAAGCGGCACCCAAAACGGCCGCTTTCGCCATTAAGCTGTCGCTAACAGTTGTTAGCGACAGCTTGCTAATAGGGCGTTGACAATATCGCCGCTTTGGCGGCAAAAAGTGCTGCTAAAGCGGCGATAACGCCCTTGCTAATATGCCCCTATATCTTTAGTAAGTGGTCCATGCACCAACTTACACAGGCTGCAATGGCAGGCCTGTAGTTCCATTTTGCATGGGTGGCATAATGCATGCTTCAGCCCATGGGGAGACCTCTGGGGTACCTATGCCCTGGGTACATGGGTACCATATACTAGGGACTGATAAGGGTACCCCAGTATCCAATCTGGGATTGTACCTAGGTACTAACACAACAGTTTAGGGAGAAAGCAGATAGACTGTGGTCCTGATTAGCAGGATCCCAGTCAGCCTAGTCAAAAACAGTGTCACATCAAGCAAAAAGGGGGGGTACAGATACTTTTTGATTTTTACTTTAAACCCACTAAGGGGCCGATTCCGATTTCGGCCGGAAGGGCACCAAACGATGGTCGGAGCCCTTCCGACCGAATCGGAACGTGCCGCTCGGATTCCTTACCGACCGAGCCATTCCGATGGGCTCGGTCGGAAAAGAATCCAACTCGGATTTCCGGATGGCTCACGACGGGTTCGGAGAGCCCGTCAGCCATCCGGAAATCCTCTCTGTACTCCCCGGCTGCCTCTTTGCGACCGAGGGAGTACGATGGCAGTTTTCACTGCCTTTTCGTGCCGGTCTTTCCGGCACGAAAAGGCAGTCGATCACTGTCTTTGGGGGCCCCCAGTGGGACCCCCATGGGTGCAAGGTCGCCGAATGGCGGCCTGGAGGCACCTATGGTGCCCTTCTGTTGAACCCTGCACCCGGTGGCAGGCACCTTGGGGTGCCGGCCACAGGGTGCAGGGTTGAACTGCACCCCTGCTTTCTCCAATGCCAGCATGCATTCCGTCCGGAATGCATGCTCCCATTGTGGGAGATACGAGTGCGACCGAACAGGGTTCGGTCGCATCGTACTGCCTGGGCCGTAACCGACGACAGCAGGTCGGTCGGTTACGGCTCCGGACCGATGTCGGACGGACCTGAGTCCGTCCGACATCGGAATCGGCCCCTTAGTTGATAAAGCAGCATAGAGGAAAAAGAACGTTGGGACTGATTCACAAAGGTAACACACTTTTCAGTAAATTTACACTTTTGAGTATGTTTACTTATTTTTGGCATTCAAAAACTCGGTGTGTATATTTCTACTAAAATAAAATCAGTAGTAAGTCCAGCACTACACATGTGCAACCACTGGTACTGCAACACCCTCACATAGAATATATGGAAGTGAGGAATTAAAATGAAAACTAGGGGTGGCTGTAACTCATGTCATTAAATGTAGCATAATCATATGGAATTACCCAAAAATGCAGTGAGATTATGTATAACTACGTGAGAAGAGTAATTCTGCACATAGCGCTATATCTTAACGCAAAAATGACCCCTTGCATCAAAACGGGTGGTAGAATACTTTTTGCGCTAAGGAATAGTGCGAAATGTAACAGAACATGAGTAGCGGGTGCTCGCAGCTGCTCATGCTCGCTGATTGTTCATCTTGGTGTAGGATTTTCCACCAACTTATTCCTAGCATTTAGCGCTATTTTCTTAGCTCAAAATGCACCCTTGCATATACGGGGATGCATTTTGTGCTAAGAAATAGCGTTAAATGCAGCAGAACATGAATAGCGAACATGAGCGGCTGCTCGTGCTCTCTAAATATGCTCTTGCAGTCGGATTGATTTCCTTCAAATAAATCTTAATTATGCGAGCAGGAGTAATCACATTATTATTGGTAATTCCACATAAAAGAGTAATGCAGAATTATCGAAACTACTCTGGTTTCTCTGTCGTAAGGGAAATTCCGTCCAGGCCTACTAAAAGCCCATTGGAAATTATGTAATATAGTTACAATTACGAATAAATACAAATGAATACTAAAAGTAATTTATAAAAATTAGGGCCTTATTTATTATTTAATACTATTAAAATATTTTGAATTTAAAAATGTAGTAGTATATTTTGTTAATAATAACTAAATTACTTTTAATTATATGCATCACTTTTAATAATTAATAAAACACATTAAAAAAATCTAAGTCAGAATTTCTTTTTTTGATTTAAAGCTCTAAAAAATAAATGTAATTTAATACATCTACATTACTAAAAGTTTGTATTCAACATCAATTTAATAGCGCAGTAGTTTTTTGTTTTGTTCAACTTTTAAAGTAATTATATAAATTAAATTCACGTTAATATTTAACATCAAAATATTTGTAATATTTATTTTCAATTTAAATCCATTTTTTAAAATGTCTCTATACTTTACCAAAAGAAGACAAAACCATGGAATTCATAGAACCCGCTGATTTAGAACGATTCTTGCAAACACTCGCTCCCCTAACAATGGAATTGCAAATGGATAGCAAAGAGCAGTAAGGTGCTAATACGAATTAACTGTCCACCACATTTTTGCAACAGCAGCAGCACAATCAACATACCTCTCCAGATACAGAAGGCCTACAACAGTAAGTGGGCTCCTGAAATCAAGATGGCGATATATCCAGCTCTCCCCTGAAAGCAACAGAGACAGAACCAAAGAAGTAAGGGGCATATTAACAAGGCGGCGATAAACAATTATCGCCGCTTTTGCGGCCGTTTTCGGCCGAAAAGCCGCGATAATTATATCGCCTTATCAGCAAAGACACGCTATCGCGTGTTTTGCTGATTTTACTCCCGTTTCCAGCACGCCTGACTTCGCATCGATAATGAGATGCAAAGTAGGCGTTTCTGTGGAAACAACATGGGTAAATATCGCGAAGGCAGCTTCGCGATATTTACAATGCGAGGAAGCGATTATTTTAATCGCGTTAAGTATGCTTAACGCAGGAATTTAACGTCTGTTAAATTCCTGACTAAGGCATACTTAACATGGGGGGTGGATTCTGTGGCTAAGACCATAGGCCCTATCATCTAGGATATCGCCGTTTTCCACCATGGAAAACGGCGATATCCACGCTATCTCTGAAATTTTTATCGCCTCAGCGATGCGCGTTGTTAATAACGCGCTAACCGGGCGATAAATTACAGAGACAGCCGGCGATAAATATGCAAGCGCTAAGCGCGCTATGCGATATTTATCGCCGGCCCTTGATAATATGCCCCTAAGATACCCCAAAAAAACAACGAGAGTCGCAAGTTATACGAGCTGCTATAGTACATTTCTTTATCCATTACTCGGGGGGTTTGAAAATAACCAAATGCTTATGTTTTCAGGTCTTTGGATAAGGCAATGTAATGGTAGGCAACTATAGACTGAATGAAATCAATGACTTCAATTATTGAAACTGTACTACACAGCTAGGACTACTAGTAAGAATGAGAAATGAGTGACAGTGTCGCAGGTTAGTCAGAGAGAAAAGGTGAGATCATCATGCAACAGCAGACGCCAAAGTACCCAAACCGTAAGCACCAATAGAAACCCATCAATGTTACAGCACATTCAAAAATAGCAAACCCCCACCTGTATCTAACACAGCCTCCGTTCCCTTACTAACTAGCGTGCGACAAAGACCCTTCAGTGTATACACACAGTCATGTAATGCAAATCTAAGAAGAAGTGGGCTCCCAACACAAAGTTGAGAATGCTGGTGTGAGAGTTGCAAACCATTTTCAAACTGGTTTACAAACACTACAACATTGCATCAGTATGTTTGATTAGCATTTTTGTATGTCAACATTTTCTGAATCACAAATAGGTGATCACATAATTACCATTTAGCGATTCGGTATTCGTATGTTCAAAGCATCCACATTTGTGAATAGTCACTAGGGGGCACATGCATCAAAAATGTCATTTACGATTCCTAATTATCGAATATTAAGGATTCGCTAATAAGGAATCACAAATGCCTATGCATGTAGGAATTCGCACAAAAATAGAGAATCCCTAAAATTCCTTAATTGCGACTCGCAAATTGCGAGTCGCAATTAAGGAATCGCTACGCATTCATTCCTATGGGCCTAGAAGCCCATAGAAATCAATAGAAATTGCATGCGCAATTTGCGAGTACCCAATAGTTACTCGCAAATTGCGCATGCAATTTCAAGGGTACAAGGGTTCCAAAAGGATACCCTGTTGCACCCCTGAATTTACTATTTAACCACATGTTGCGCACACACATGCCCCAAGGGCATGTGTGTATGTATCATGTGACTTTCAAAAATGCACTTTAGTGCATTTTTCAGAGAAATCGAAAATTACCATCAACTTTAGATTGATGGTAATTTGCGATTCTTATTAGCGAAATCGCTAAATTATTTTGTTTAATGCATTGCATTTAAGGAATCACAATTTGCGATTCCTTAAATGCAATCGCAATTTAAGTAATCGCAAATTTTGCGATTCCTTAAATTGCGTATTGTGCATTTGGGATGATGCATCCCAAATGCAAAAATACCGGTCGCAAAGGGGCAGATTCTGAGAATCTGCCCCTTTGCGACCGGTTTTTCCTTTGATGCATGTGGCCCAAAGTGAGCTTTTTGCACTCGCAAATTACCACCAAGTGGATGCAGGTGGTAACCAGGTGCAAACTCTAAAAAGGGGCCCAGAATGCTTCATCTCTTTTCTCAATGACTGTGTTGTATGCTGTGGTAAGGTGGGGGCACATTTTGGCTGTAGTACAAAGGAGAAGGAACAGGAAGGGAGGATTTATAAGATCAGAGTTACACCCTTTGACAAAACAGTACATTTTTACAAAGTACAGTCTTACTAGTACTGCTATTATTCATAGATGAAGTTCACCCTTTATTACAAAGAGACACATTCAAAGGCCAGGCCATTCCTTCACAAACAAGTGCTGTCCTCTGTGCGTCTTTTAGCATCAGGGATTTACCAAGGTTTTTTCAGATTTTTAAAAGTTTTCTTGAAGCCTCATTGCTAAAATTAAATAGTTATATTGTGCTTTCTCATGCATCAGAGTAGAACAATTCCCTATGGTAAATTGGTTGGATTGATGAAACACACATTCCAATCTGTCCCCCATCCAGATCTGTATTTTTATGCAGAAAAAGAAAAAAATATCAAATGACCAAATACAGGTAGTGTGTGTAATAGTGAATGTACAGTTACTTCCATTGTAGCACGTCATCTAGCCAGTACTCGTTATTATTCCTGTATGTTCCGCCACTGTGATCTGTACACCGATCTGGCTAAGGACAGCCTGGAGATGGTTTTCTTTTTGGGTATGCAATACAATATAATTTTTAAAATATGTATATACTTTTTTTAATGTGCTGGCTCTCTTATAATGTTGAATGTATTTTTAGGTGACAGTAACATATACTCTTCACTCATGGATTATGACCCTTTTTGTACATCCTTATTCATCCAAGCAGTAAAGATATACTATAGCACACTGACAAACAGGTCCATAATAGGGCTGACATTTGGCCTCCTCAAAGGACACTTCAGGTGCCTTAGAGTCCATAAGAGTGGGGGAGCACCGCATTATACATCAGACGTATCTTGAAAGATTGCGGCTTCCTCTAGCGGTGTTAAAGGACGTAAGTGATGATGACATACCTCCACCTCATGAAGAACATCAAGATGAGGATGCCAACAGAGCCACTGATGGATGGAATGTTAGAACACAAATCACCAGCAACTATTTTTAAAGTTAGTGTTTTTATTACTGATATTTTCTGCTTGCACAAAGTATTATTTTTAAATTGTAAACAATGTTTATTTCTGTTCCTCACAGGCCATTGAAGAACAAAGTTATGTTTTTCTTTCAGTTTATGTTGTTCAGTCCAACGTGTAATTATAAACATATCCTGGATATATTTTTTCACTTTCTATTGTATACAAAGTAAACAAACACGTAATATAACCACATTTTTAGTTTTACTGTTTTACTTTTTTCCCCTTTTATAAATGTTACTCTGACAATAGATATTGGTATATTAGTGGCATCTACATCTGGGGTTTATCTAGTACTGCGCCTTATAGTACCCTCCTTTTGCACAGCCAAATTGCAGTGGATTGATGCCTCTTCACACTCTTCTAGTACACATCCCACATCACTTCTTGCATGTCTATTTTCCATTTCATTTACTACATTGCTTATAACATCTTCACTACAATGTCAGGGACCTTCCAGATATGAGACCTTTAGCGGCAGCAAGGTGATCTACTGATCTATCAAAGGCTTGTAGCCTATTAGCTAAATGTTTATGCTAATGTTGCTCATCACATCTGTCAGCATTCATTAATCCACAAAGTGTAGATATGGCCTCTGTTGATGCAGTTATTTATGTACATATAGCCTCATGTGATTCACAAATGTGATTAAAGCCAGATGTCATGGATTTCTCTTTGGCACTTAAATTTGTTCTAAAAGAATGCATTTTCCTTAATTGCTGTTTTTGTACTTTTCTCACTATTTTGAAAATGTCAAGCATATTGTAATTTTGCTTTTAAATTAAAAGACATCGCTGCCCTCGGCCTTACATTAGCTCTATGATTTTGTAGCAATCTGCTTAGCATAATACGTCTTGTTGAAGGAGTAATATTTCTAATTATTAGCATAGTTGGACAGGACCCACATGACTGCTATGTATGCTATGCTGTGCAAAGCCATAACGATCATTCACTTAATATCTGCCCCTAACTATTTTAGGGCCCAATTCTATACCACGCGGAACAGTTTCTTTAAGGAGTTTAGCAACACCCACATTATGGCAACCTTAAGATTGGACCTTAGCCCCTGGATCAGTCCTGGACTGACTGACAGAGGCAGTTTCTTAGACAGAGCTCTACTAAAAGATGTTATATATGACCAAACCCTCGCAGGCATCTGGTGACTACTCCACGCCAAGGGCAGAGAATACACTTTGTTCCCTTGTGCACAAGGCACAAACTCAAGAATCAACTATATTTTGGTTTAGGGTATAGATTCCCCCATCCCCCCCAAAGGTAAAATTAGAATACAGTCAGGCTGACCATGCCCCATTTGACTTACAGGTAGACACAGGCAGAATTAGTCCCCCAGTGCCAAATACCAGATGAGACTCAACTCCAATGTACAACAATACATAAAAGACAATGGCGTATAAGAGGTCTCATCACAGACTCTGTGGACAGCAGGTAAAGCAATATTAAGAGTGATCATGATAGAAGACAGTGCCATAACATGTTTTTCTTTAATCAAACTTTATTGGGTTCCAATGCAAATGCAAAGCACACAAACGGACATTTTTTCATTGTCATATATTGTTCAATAATACATCTCAGTTCCTCACGTTCATATCCTGCAATAGTTTTGAACTTTTGACCCCCATGATATACTACAGAGAGTTGTACGAGTTTTAAAAATCATTCTATGTCCACTGACGACCTAGAGAGAAGGATGATTTGCATGTAACCTCCCAGTGATGTGTTCAGTGGTTGTGTTTATGGAGTGTATCAGTTTACTGTTACTGAGGCTGTTAGCACTAATGAGTGGTTGAAGCAGGTGATCCCACGGGTGATACTACCGGTGACTCTGGCTCCAGGTCTATAAGGCCATCCACCAGTGCATCTATGGTGCCTATTCCCCTCTTAGTGTTGCTTAACAACACTCTCCCCTCACGCCCTGCCTGTTTCTCTAATTGCCTGTGGTATGTGGTCACCCGGGGACACCCAGGGTCCTTCCAGTTCCCAGTGTTCTCCCTTCTTGTTAGTATAAAAGCCAGATCGTGAAATCTACTCATGACTTTGGTTTTAGAGGTTTGAGGGAACCAGCTCAGTAAGCAATGGCCAGGAGATGCAGGGACCTCATTTTCTATTATTGTAGCTACTATTCTCGTAATCTCTTCCCAGAAGGTGTTGAATGTTGAGCACTGTGTTACAGTCATGGATAAACCCCACCTAGTCAGGGTGTATTAATTTAGTCATGAATTGGAAGAGCCTGGCTGCATGGATTCTGCCTAAAATCTTGTAGTCGATAGTAAGCATCGATAACAGCCTATAAGATTTGCAGTTGTGTGCGGGCTTTCCAGGTTTCAGTAGGGGCACCACCAGTGCCTCCTGGGTATAGACCAGCAGACACCCAGGTACTATGGATGCGCTGTATAAGTTTCCCAATTTGGGGGCCAGCTCCTCAGCATAGGCTGCTCAGAACTCGACCTGAAATCTGTCTGTTCCCGGTGTCTTACTGTTCACCAGGCTTATAATCACCTCCTGTAGCGTGATCTCTCCACCTAGGTCCTCCACCCCCTCATCTGTGAAGTGTGGGTGAGGCAATGAGGCCAGGAAGGTCTGTAGCAACCCCTCATCATGCAGCATGGCGCTCTTGTATAAAGCTGAGTAAAACTGCTGAAAGTGATTATTGATACCTTCTTGGCCAGCTGAATACCTGGTTACCCCCCTCCACCTCAATGTCTACTATAACTGACCCCCTTTTTGCTACATTAAACAACTAGGCCAGTAAGCATCCCATTCGATCCCTCTCAGGGTGAGTTCGCTCCATATATTTCCTATATTCAAAACACCTGAGTCTTTCCACCTGTTCTACCATTTTCTCCTTGGCGTCTATTAGGGCCTGCAGTAACTCTGGGCTCCCAGGTCTGCGCTGTTCTAATTCATGCAATTCATGTTCTGCTGTCAACACTTCCCTTATCATATTGCCCGTGACTCCCATCGGCTCAGCTATGCACTGACCCCAGATCATCACTTTGAAGGCATCCCACTCTATCTGGGGAGAGGAGGCTGTACCATTATTATCTGTGAAACACTGCTCTCTCTTGCCTCTGATCACCTCCTCAAACAACTGATCTTCTAAGGATTCAGTTTTCAGCTTCCATGTAGTGATACAGGGCCTGGTTCGATCGCTTTGCAGCTGCAAGAGGGCCAGGTTATGGCCCGATATTGTGTTGGACAAGTACTCTGTGTAAAAGACTAAACTATGAACATCAGGGGTGCAAAAGAATGTGTCTATGCGGGTGTGAAGCTCATGGAGGCTTGAGAAAAAGGAGTAATTTCGCACTTGAGGGTATGTCTGCCTCCAGGTGTCTATTAGACCCCATCTAGCTTGCCAGTCTGTGAATATTCGGGTCATTTTAAATGCCTGGGAGCCCCTCAGTGGAGGGTGTGATCGATCCAACTGGGGATCTGCTGCGCAGCTAAAATCTCCACCCATGAGAGTGGGGTGGACTAGATACGGGGCTAGTGGGCTGGACAATTCTGTCAGGAAGGATCCCTGCTTCACACTGGGGGTATATACGTTCCCCTGCACTATGTCTCTACCTCCCAGGCAGACCCTCACCACTACATATCTGCCCTCCAGATCAATGAGATCTCCCATGTGCTGGAAGGGGACTCTCACTCTGATCCAAATCAGGACACCCCTGGCATATGCAGAATGCGTAGTGTAGTATGCCTATCCTCTCCATCTACGCTATAGTGCTGCTCCTTCTTTAGCTGTAAGGTGTGTTTCTTGTAATAGTGCGATTTAGATGCCCCTTCTATTTAGATAAGAAAACACTTCATACTTTTTTGACATCATGTGCATGCCTCTGATGTTCCAAGAGAGGAACCTGTAAGTCATGGAGGCCACCATTTCTCAAATGTAAGGGTCTTCATGCGTCCCCATCTCCCAGTAGTAACCCAACCTCTACCCACCAATATACCAGGAGGGATCGTGGACAGGAAATTCTAGTAGTTATAACTCATCTAGTATAATTTCCAGAAGGGGCTGGTATCACCCCAATTTGGACTTACATCTCACAGTATACACCATCCACCTTAAAAATTTTGACATACTCTCATACCATCATTTCTCAGGCTCTACTACAAATTTTCAATACACTCTATTGATATGGCAACTGTTCTGGATGCCTAAAAGCAGACTTCATATTAACCCACATTTGATCCCTTCGATCTTAGTAACTATTGCCCTGTCTCTCTTCCATCATATCCCCATCAAACATCAACATACAGCTCCCAACTTTTCTTAAATCCAATCATCTAGTGGACCTATTGCAATCTGGTTTTCGCTTATCTTATACAACTGAGACAGCTTCGGTCTAATTACTTGATGATCCTGGAATGCTGGCAAACCAGAACACTTCATCAACATGCCTGCCACATTTGACTCTGTCTTGCACTCTAATTAGCTCAACATAAATCCTTGGGTCAAATTCGCTCTAAAGAATTGGTAGAAAAAGACAATTGCTGTGAACAACAGCTGCTCATGTTCTGGCTGTTTGTATTGTTCCTGTCTTGTTCCCATGCAATAACTTTGCCTCAAACTGCCGAATAGTTACGCAATGTTGGGTAAGGGCATCATTTCAGGATTTTTGTGTGACAGGTGTAACGTGAAATTCCTAAAATTACGCCAATTACAGCAGTATAATTTTATTTTCACCCTGGAAATATTGGTATTTGCATGGTGCATCATAATACACCCACTGATATTAGGTAGTATTTAACTGCATTCACAATCTTCCTAATGCTTAATGTCAACCCTTGCCATATCATATCGACATAGTGAAACAGTCTAGTAGGACATGATGACATAAAGTCTATAAAGCTCGACTCCTTCATGAGTTGGCTGAAACTCCATTTTCTCTAGTTTTTGCAGAATCATTGACATGTCTGCCTTTGACACAGATGCCACCTGTCCTTATCTTCCCAAAAACCTGTGAAAGTGTCAAGTCACTCAGATAATCACATCGATAGATAGATAGATGCAAGTTATGCTACTCCATGCTCCCCTAGGGGAGCGGACAGACAGGGTGTTAGGGTATTAGCTTTTTAGATTACATTTTAACAATGGTAGAAATGTTTTTTTTATTCTTGCTGTTCCCAACATCCATTTGTGCTGTTCTAATGATATTATGTGTGGTTAGTTTAGATATGCTGAGCAACAGGATAAGACTGTTGAAATTAAGTTTTTAGTTAAAGTGCTTTTTTCTTAGCAGTTTGTGTGTGTGATATTATAAAGAAGGAAATTGGTCTTTCAGATGTCTAGGGCATCCTTGGATCCCTGTTTAGGGACTGTTAGTAACCCAAAAACATTGACACCACTTCACCTAGGTATTGAGTGGGGTTCTGCAGGGCTACAATAACCTGTCTTTCATATTCAATCGTTAGTGCATTGAACTAAGTTCACTTATGTTACCTGTGGGTGTGAAAACAAACCTTGTAGAACTAAGACAGTGTCTTAGTTTATGCAACAGTGGACAAGTGATCAACTTGAAGAACAACAACATGCAACCTGTCCTCTCACAACAGAGCTTGTGCTCTCTTGTACAAAAGAAATACAGCTATTGGTATTTGCAATACAACATACTGCTATGAGAGCTCACATAAATTATAAGTGTTCAAGGATGAGTGGTTAATAAAACATAAGACATGGTGTATCTCTGTATATGTAAAGTCCTCCCCTTTCTATCACTGTTCTGAAAACTGTTCTTGGCAATTATCTCTATGCACCTTAGAGTAAATAGCGGAGTGGGTATATACAAAGATTAGTGGTTTGCATTGATTTGCACAATTTGGTGATGGCAAAACTGTGATAGTTCATTCAATAAAAGAGGTGGAGGGTCATGGTCACCATAGCACAATGTAGACAAGTCTATAGAGCTCCCACCCAAGGCCTCTAGCAAATAACCTTCAAATTAAGAACGGAAGTTGACTGTTGGAACCCACCGGGACCTCGATGTGCTGAGTATGGCATAGCAGATTTAATGGAACATATAGAGTGTCCTGAGCGACTGAGGGAGAGGTGGTGAGTGGAAGCAAGCTTGGATTAATTCCAAGGACAGTAGGACCTAAAAAGTTGCAACCTCACATGAGGCGATGGTCATTCTGACAGTTGAGGCAAAAGAGGGGCCATTAGGACCCCACTTTTGGATAAATTTGAAATAATGAGAAAAGGCCCGCAAACCACCAACAAAGTTCAGTGCAGGCGGGACCCAGCTAATACTCTGCATGTATGCTGTAAATAAGCAAGTGCACCTCACTATGTATGGGTGCGGAAAGGGTATGTGCATAAATTACACCTTTTAACTTGGGACGCCTTCACCGTTAATGAACACTGGGGAACGACAGGATGTTTCTAAGCCTTCCTGCTCAGCTGCAACATGTGAGAGTGCAAGACTTCCCAATGACTGGGGAGATCATATGAGGAGACAGAGTGTAGAAACAACTGAAACACTAGTGAGATCTCTTTTGAGGGTCTCCTATCTAAATACAATGAATGAAAATCCCCATCCACCATGCTATATGCCAAAGTTGTGGAGTCTTTTGATGAGGGTGCTGTGCGAGATGGTGTCGAACGCCGCAGAGAGGTCGAGAAGGATCAGGGTCACCATTTCTCCATGGTCAAGGAGTGATCTGATGTCATTAGTGGCGGCAATCAGCGCAGTCTCAGTGCTGTGGTTTGCCTGGAATCCTGATTGTTAGGCGTCCTGTAGGTGTTTTTGTTGCAGGAATTTGGTGAGGTGCTGGTTGATGGCTCTCTTGAGTACTTTGGCTGGGTAGTGGAGCATGAAGATTGGACAATAATTTTTGAGATCACTGGGGTCAGCAGAGAGTTTCTTTAGGAGGGGACTGACATCTGTATGTTTTCATCTGTCCAGAAACGTTGCAGTGGTGATGGAGGTGTTGAGGATGCTGGTTAGTTGCATGCTGATTGGGTTTGTTATGAGGCTGTACAGGAGGTGGGGGCAAGGGTCAGTGCATTCCCTGGAATGAATGGAAGACATGATGGCCGAGGTGGTCAGGGCAGTGGGGGAGACCAAGTGGTGATGGTTTGGCTGATGTTCACTGGATGGTTGAGGTCGTTAGGGTTGAGGGCCGAGGGTTGGAGGTTGAAATTATTGTAGATGCGGGTGATCTTGCTGTTGAAGTAGTCTGAAAGGGTATTGCAGACTTCTTGGGAGGGGTGGATGGTGTTCTCTGTGGCTGTTGGGTTGGAGAATTCTGTGACTATTTTGAAAAGTTCCTTTGTGTGGTTGGCTGCGGTGTCAATACTGGGTGGTGATGGCTGCTTTCTTGGCTTGTGTTATGTGCCTGTGATAATTGCTCAGGGATGTTTTGTGGGCTGCTCTGTTGACGGGGTGCTAAGTGGTGCACCATTGTTACTCCAGTCGGTGGCCGTTGCGCTTTGTGGTCCTGAGTTTTGGGGTCTACTAGTTGGCATGTTTGCAGATCTTGTTGGATTTTGTGGGTTTCCATGGGGCAACTCTGTCAGCACAGTTGATGATCCAGGTGGCAAAATTCTGGATAGCCTGGTTGAGGTCTGTTGAGGCCTCAGGTAGGAAGGTAGTGAGGGCTTGTGACTACTGAGTTTCTATAATCTTGCTCCAGCTGCAGTGGGGGGGATCTGACGCCTGTTGATGGTGTGCTGTGCGTCAGTGATGGTGAAGTGCATGATGGTATGGCTAGTCCAGGTGAGTTCCGTGGTGTGACTGAATTTGATTCTGTAGCTGCAGGTAAAAATGGGATTGATTGTGTGCCTGGCTTTGTGCGATCTTGGCGGGACTTCTGTCAATCCTCTGTGGTAAAGTTTACATGTACTCCGTCAAGTGGATGAATTCCTGCCCACCCAATTTAGATGTGTACTGATCCTCTGCCACCTTGACAGAGTGTTGCCCGTCACATATGTGGCTCACCACTGTCGACATGGCAGACCTGTCTGCTGGCTAACATAACTCTGCCTCTTTACATCTCAAATTTGTACTGGTGTTGTTGTAGCGGCGGATCGCTGATGGAGGGATTCCGTTGTGGGACGCGTTCAACATTGTACTCTTCCTGTGGCTATTGGATGGATGCTAGCATCACACTCCTGATGTGTTTTGGCCCATTGTTTTCACCTGCATCTGTGCGATACATATTATTAATTGCATGTATGACAGTAACGACAAAAGCTTTTTCAGATACTTTTTGTACAGTGCAAACAATATTGATAAAAAAATGTAATGGACAGAGAACTTTTGTTGCAAGCATTCATCATGATAATGGACACTTACACAAAAATAAACCTTTTTTCTCCTTTTAAGTAGTTAATATAGGTGTGCTTATCTTAACTTGATAAATGATAATAATAAACATATATGCATTATACCTTCCAAATAAAGAGACAAACAAACTTTATTAAAATACAGGAAATGCACTTGACAAGGAGAAGTGTTACAGTAATAAATATTGAATTGATTCAAATTTAGAACTAACATTGATTTTACAGATAATTTTAAAAACATTCAACCTTGTCTAGTGCAATTTCTACATTATGTTACATTTCAATTTTCCCAATAATATGTAATGCACATGTTTTCGATTTTGTAGTTTACAAGAATGAATTAAATACACCTCTATGGTCACTTTTTGTTTTTTTGATTGACGTCAATTTATGTGTAGGTGACCATTATCATGCAGGCAGCTTGCACAAAATGTAAAAATTAAATAACATTATACAGGAGTGATTCTTTAAATTTCTTAAATGACAACATTCCACACATATGCATTACACATTAGTTAAATATTGGTTCTAAGAGAGATTTCAAAATGCATGATTCCAGAGCTAATGCAAACAGAAACAACTAAAAAAAAGCATACCTTTGATTCTGGCATTGATTGCTTCGTGGTTGAGAAGCAGCAGCAAAGGCACAACTGGCCCAATAGGGTTCATGTCAGCAACAGAGGTGGAAAGAGAAAAAAAAAGATATGGGGGCATATTAGCAAGACCCACGTTAAAATTATCGCCGTTTTAGCGGCAGGAAACTGCCGCTAAAACGGCGATAATGGGCTTGCTAATATGCGTTATGGAATTCCAATAGAAGCCCAGGTTAGATGTCCTGCAATCTAACCTGGGCTTCTATTGAATTCTATAACGCATATTAGCAAGCCCATTATCGCCGTTTTAGCGGCAGTTTCCTGCCGCTAAAACGGCGATAATTTTAACGTGGGTCTTGCTAATATGCCCCATGTTTCTACCTTATTGTGGCAAAGTCGTTGGGCCCGATTCACAAAGGTAAAATGAGACAAAAGTCTAACTTTACGACTTTCGATATTCACAAAGGGCATTTATTACTTGTAAATGCCTTTTTTGAATACTGATAGTCGCAAAGTTCAACTTCTGGTATTCACAAAGGGCATTTACGTGCAGTAAATGCCCTTTGTGAATACCAAAAGTCGTAAAGTTAGACTTTCGTCTCAGTTTACTTTTGTAAATCGGGCCCATAGTGTGCACTGGGCACCCCCCAACTTTTTGCTGACTCTTCTGGTGGTAACTGACTGTGACTGACCCTGGGCTCTGCCTAACCGGGCCCAGGGCCAGTGCTATGCTGAAAAGACTCTTAGAATACAGTGAAAACACCTACATACACTAGGGTACACTATGGGTTAGGGTACCCCTATGATTGGCATGACTACCCTACAAGGCCCTAGTGCATAATAGGGCAGGGGGATTAAAACTACTTTTAAGACCCTGATATAACAGGGCATGGCAGTTTAGAGGCCAGCAGCTGTTTCTGCACTTGCATATGTGCACTGCTGGAGCCTGAGGTCAGTTTAAATGCAGCCCTGGGTTGCAGGGCTGCTTTTAAAATGCAAATTGTGCCCAAACTCGACTTTGGTGTTCGGGGCACTTACAAATTAATAAACTACAATATTTGGGCATATTAGGTACCCACAGGGTCTCCCCTAGGCGTCCCAGGGGGCGGAGGGGGCAGGTATTTATAAGGAGTACCCTTATAAAATGATTTAGATATGCCCTGGGTTTAGTGAAATTGCACATTTCACTCCCAACATTATGGTAAAGTGCTTCCCAAAATCGCCTTTTGTGCTAGGACCCTCTGTGGAGTGAGCATCTGCAATATGTGTACATATTCAGATTCCTTAAAGTCTCCCCTAGAGGTTCTAGTGGTGGAGGGTCCTGTAGAGATTGGCAGGCTCCTTTTACAAGATGTTTTGTAGCCCTGATGTTGGAGAGATTGCCCAGTTCATTTTCCCCATTGCAGATACCCAGCCACATACGTTAACTAACATCGCAGAGGTGATAAAATATCATTCAAGGACTTCCTAGAATGGTACTGATAAATTCAACAATATGGTATTGTTGTTGAATTTTTCCTAAAATGTACAGACACGAAGTTATAAGACTTTCTTGTCTGTAAGCCAAAATTCAGCCCTCTAGTGCTATGGTCTGATTGGCCAGAGTTAAGTGGATTAGCCAGGCTGCCTTGATAAGGGCATAAGTAGCCCAGGGGGTCAGGGAGTCATACTGGGTTCTGTTACATATGAATGCTATGGCAGCGGGAGGGTTCGTAAAACATCTACTTCAAAGAAAGGCGTGGACAGTCAGTGTAAGTAAGGTCCAATTACAGCCCTACACCCCGAACCCAGCCAGATGGCAGGCTTAAGGCTGGAATTTCCAGATGCAAAGGGGAGGAAGCGTATGTAGATGAGCCATCCTGTAGGCTGGTTTAGTTATCTCTTCTCTCTCTGCTGAAAAATCAGCCATGATGAATTTTGGAGAAATGGTGCTCTATGGGAGAAGATAGTGCCCCACTTTGGAGGATGTGGCCATACCCTGGGGTGTTGCCTGCACCTCATTGGACAGGAGTGCCCTCCTGCTTGACCCAGATATTTTGGAATACGTATCTGAGAGGGGCAGAGCCTCTCAGATCGGCTGCTTGAAACTGAAAGGAAGAAGGGTCCATGCTGGAAGTTTGATTTGCACCAACCAGGCCCTGCACTCTGACTGTGCCTGCTGCACAATCTGGAACTACAGCCCTGTGGCTCAAACCTGCTTCAAAAGGACTAAAGAGTGGACTTCCGCAAGCTACAGGTTAACAGAGCTCACCTGGAACATCACCACCAAGAATCCTGAGCCTGGAGTACTACCAGTAGATTTGCAAGGGTTTTGTCCAAGTGGATTGTGGGAACTGAAGTCCCAAACTTCCATGGTCCATCATGGGGCTTCCAGACCCTTGGAGTACGTATTGGACACTTTGAGACCCTTTGAGGAACTTCAAGAAGAAGTTACAGAAGTTTGGAGAACTTTGGAGCAACTTTGAAAAAAAGCTTCATAAGTGGACCAACTCGACCTGGCCAGGTAGGCCGGTGACTCTCAACTGCGAGGCAGCCTGCTGTCCAGGTTCGTCCTGCTGAAAACCTCCGGAGGTCCGACTTCCAGAGTTTGACCGGGAGTAAGCTGAAACCCAAGCCGGCAAACCCTCACCAGAGTCGGCCTGGTGAAGAGCAGTGAGGGACTCCTGAAGAAAAAGCTCCGTAAACTTTTCTAAGTCCGAACGTAGGAGAGGTGACCAGGACCAACAGCGTGAGTCAAGCTGCCCACCTTCAACCGTGAGCCGGCCTGGATCCCTGGCTCATCCTGCAGGAAAGCTACGGAGGTCTGACTTCCACAAGTTTGACCGGGATCTCGTCGCAAGACAGGCTGACGCACCCTCACTGAATCCGGACTGGCTGAGGGCTTTGATGAATCCTGGTAAGAAAAGTTCCAGAAAAGTTTCTAAGTTCGAAGGTAAAAACTTTGACCTACCGCGAGGGGTAGCTGCACAGTGCTCCATCGCGATCGGACTGAAACTTTGACCTTGTCCCGGTCTAGCGCGACCAGAAAACCCAATAGGCAATGTAGGTTTATTTGTGCTATATAGTGCTAAATCTTTAAAAATTCAAATCTCCAGTTCCCTATATTGGATGTTTTTCCTTTTGTTGGGATTTTAAAGATACAAATATTTCCTATTTGTATAAATTAATGTTGGATTTTTATTGTGTTGTGTCTGAATTCTTGACTGAATTGGTGTTTTTAAATGCTTTACATACCTGTCTTTGAAGTTAAGCCTGCCTGCTCGTAGCCAAGCTACCAAGCTTTGAGCATGGGAATAATTTTCTAAGACCTATTCTGAGCACTAGACTGTGTTAGTTGCCTTATTGCCAGTGAAATATGTACAATTGCCATTACTAATAACTCACCTTCCAACACTTATATACCTTCAACACCGCCAACTCAGGTGTGGAGGTTCATCCCCCAGGGTTACATCAGTGGGAAGGCACATCGTAATTTGCCCTGAGGAGAAATGGACTGTTCTCCTTCCGACAGCTGCTTTTGCCTATGACGCTGTTGATGCGGACAGAAAATTCTGGCAGAAACGGTGGCATTCAGACAGACTAACGTCCATAGACCCGCCAACATCAAAATAGATCGGGCAGACCGCATAGTAAGCGGGAAGGGAATCCAACGGAAAAGTGACGGAGGGGCCAGACACTAAACTCTAAATCAGGCCCTTTATCTTATTTCTCTAAATTGGTTTGGGATTTTGCTTGTGTGCTGCATAAATAATTTGCACAGTGCCTCTAAGTTAGGTCTGACTGCATTGGTGGCAAGCTACCAGAGGGTCAAATATGGGTTAAGTTAGAGACAATGTGTAAAGTATCTGTGCAACACACAAACAGTTATAAAGTTAAAACACAACACAATTAAAATACCAAGCTACTTTAGAAAGGCAAAGTAAAGTTTAATAAATAAAATGATACCATCATGTCAAAAATCCAATTGGTAGAACTGGAGAAATGCAGTTATAAAGCACAAAAGTGCCACTCGTGGTCATCTGGTCGAGCTAGATAAGTGGACAGTCATATGTTCAGGCTGACCGCAATGAAGCATAGGTCTGTACAGGGACCAGGCTAGTTCCGCCGAATGCTACCTCCTGAGTCCAGTGCAAAGAATTCAGTTCACAGTGGAAGCCGTGAAGAGCAGGCCTGGAGCATAGAATGGTCATCGATGTAGCACAAAGGACTAGGCCACATTATAACGCATGCGTTTAGAACACATGCCATTACAACGCGGTCATTACAACGACTGTGTTGTTACATCGCATACCTATTACAACGCAAGTCATTACAACGACTTGCTGTAGGGGGGCGCTGGATGTTGGAATAGTATAATTTACTATTCCAACTCCAGTCTGTGCAATAGTAGAGAAGGTGTTGGATTTAAAATCCAACACCTTCTGCCCCCTATAGCAAGTCATTGTAACGGCTTGTGTTGTAATGGCATGCGATGTAACAACACTGTTGTTGTAATGGCATGCGTTGTTTCGCATGTGGGGTAAATTATGTTTCCCAGCACAAAGAGTTGGTCAGGCATTACAAACGGTAGCTGCTGAGCTTCATGTTGGTGGTCATCATGGAAGTTTGTTGCTGTAATACAAAGTACAGCTCTTTGCTGCTGGTTGTATTGGTTGCAGAGAGCACAAACTTCAGGATTTCACCTTTTCTTCTTTGGAACGGATCGAACTAAGGACAGCCAAAGGTCAAGGACCTGGGTTGGGGGCTTCTCTTGAGGATCAGGAAGTCAAGTCAAGAAGCTCCAGAGGCCTCCCTGCTACTGCCCAGCTGACCTGCTGCAAATGAAGCTGTCTGGACCTGCAACTAGACCTGCCTAAGCCCTGCTGGTCCGTGCTAGAGTGAGTCCCTAATCCCCAAGAGGTGCCTCCACAGGCCCTGGACCCTTGGCTGGCATTCGAGGGCTCTCCTGAGATCCTGAAGCTTTGGGCTCTTCATGACAAGTTTGTGACAAAACTTTGCTGCCTGTGATGACCACCAATGTGAAGCTCCAGTGAACCTAACTCATCGACAGTCAATGATGGGCAGCAAAGTCAGACAACAGTGACTGCCAGCACAAAGCTCCAGCAATGACCATCTGTGACACCTAAATGGATCTTCATGCTAAAGTGATGCCCATCAATAAGTAGGGCGTGCTCTTCACGTTACAGGGATGTTCATCCGTGATGCTCTTCCTGCTCCTCACGGCCTCCTCCACCATGAACAGAACTCTTTGCACCGGTTTTTGGGAAGGTAACTTTTTCAGTGAGACTACCCTGTTCCCTCACTCGATTGCAGTTGGCCTGAACTTGTGACTTTCCCCTAGTCTGGCAAGCCCAGTTTATTACGTTTGTGTGCTGCATAAATTCTTTAAGTTTTGCCTGCAAACGAAGCCTGACTGCTTTTGTGCCAAGCTACCTGAGGTTTAAGCACAAGTTAATGTAATGACTTTTGTGGTTTACACTGGTAAGGATTGTTCTTTCTGGTTTCCCTGTGAAGAAAAGATCAGATCGACATGATTGGTTCTCTGTAGCCTCCAGTTCCATTTGTAACTCTGCAAGTTCTGACTGAAGCTTGGAAGTTATGCACTCCTGCCCATTATTAGCATCTTCCAAGACTGATACTCTTTGCTCCACCTCAGCTACTCTTCTTGTCAAAAGTTGCATGTTAGTATTAATCATACTTAGTTGTGCATTGGTCTCCTTGTGAGCCAGTTCTTGAGAGATTTTAATTGCATTTAATTAATCAAGTATTTGTAGCAGAACTGGTGCGATTGGTTGGATCTGGGTTACAGAGGGACCTGTGCTGCAAGATGCCCCCTCCACCTGCGTGCAATGCACATCCTCCCCAGAACCCTTTTGTATCTCATTTAGCATTCCAAACTCCCCCTGAGATGTATGTGACCCTGTCCGTTTCTGCACTGCCTCTGTGCTGTTAGTAGAGAAAATTTAATAGACTTTGTTAAAATAATTAAGAAGATTACTGAGGTCCAAGGTGGCTGAAGGAGTGTAAGGTTGTCATTTAGAAGAACACGGAGTAGGGCTAAGGAAGTCTCACGAACATTTTGTAAATACATTTTACCACCTTCATGTGAACTTTGTTTTGCAATTTGCACAGGTGGAAACAGACAGAGAAGACTCTGCTGCTGCTATATTCTACCCAATGGTCTGAGCTTAGATAAGTAATGGAAACTAACCCTAAGACCTGTAGATATAGGTGCATAACAGCAGGCACATTAATAGTCTTAGTTATGGTGTTAATTGTTTTGCTTGTAGGATTATACCCACCTACATCTAGTCCAGTAGATGCCTAATCCCAAAATTAACCCCAAACTCTCACATCCTGCTGACAATACTCTGTACAGATTCAACATAAAAGACTTGCATGTAGATTCATCAAGAGGGGTCTTTCCTTAAATGCTTATTTTAGATTGCTTAATGAATATGTGAATACTATGGAGGCAAGAGACTGCTACGTCTGCATGCAGTTGCCTGTATCAGTTGGAAAAGGTATTACATGCCATCACATCCCTCTGACCTATGGAGTTACTTGTAGTTTAGTGCTGAGCCTGTTCTATGGACAGGGTCATTTCCAGTTTTATTTTTCAAATTATGATTTAGTCCTTTCAGAATTTCTCTTGCTTGAACACTTGAATAGAAATCCTAATGCCCAAATCACTGACACAGCTAAAAGGTATTTTACACCAACCATGACACTAGATAGGGAAGCAGCGTTTACATTGCATGCCGTACAACGCATGCGATTACAACGCTAACCATTACAACGCAAGTCGTTACTACGACTTACTGTAGGGGGCGCTCTAAACTAAGGAATAGTATAATTTACTATTCCTAAACCTTCCCTACTGTTGCACACGCTGGAGTTGGAATTGTAAATTATACTATTCCTAAGTCCAGCGTACCCCCTACAGCAAGTCGTAGAAACGACTTGCGATGTAATGGTATGCGTGGTAACAACGCGGTCTTTGTAAGGCCCGCGTTGTAATCGCCTGCGTTGTACTGCATGTGATGTAACAGCGCATATTCCGCTAGATACCCTCTATGCTCATAGACATAAATTGACTTGCATTTTGACAGATGTTGAAAAGAAATTTATAGATTTGTTGGAAGATGGAAGGAGGGAAGTAAAGGTTAAATGCCAAACCAGATCAGGGTACTTCAGTGGACAAGGGAAGAGATTGATCATTAGGCAGAAGGAAATCAAGCTGCATTAGCTTTAGATTGGTAACATAAAGAGAAACTGTGTGCGTGGACTGGTAAGAATGAGCTTGACATTCAATTTTTGGGAAAGAGTGAGTGTGACCACACATTTGAAACTGGAGGAAATATGGAATTATTTCTAGATAGAAACGATACTATGATTCCTGGAGTTTGTTTCATTTGTGGAAAGAATGTCTATTTCAAGTTGCCGAAGAAATGATAAGGCATTTGTTATTTAGCAGTAGTTTTCCAAAAGATTTATCACTTGGAACATTTGAATGACCCTGTGTGGGAGCAGAAGTCTAGGCCTAAATTAGGAGCCAGTGCTGGAGAGGTTGTAGGATATATTTTTGATGCAACGATTCCCTGTGGCTGTGATTTTGAATGATTTCAATATTAGAAAGCTGTCAACAACAGAGGATACATTGGCCACTAGTACAGCAGGAGCTTTATTAGTTGTAGATATGGAAATGGTAGCTATTAGATCTTTGGTTTTGCAGAATAGACTTGCCTTAGACATCCTTCTTGCAAAGGAGGGCAGAGAATGTCGGATGTTAAAGGTCCAGCAATGCTGCACCTACATTCCTGACAAGAGTAAGCGTAGGAAGCTGGCTTTTTGTATAGTGATGCCAATGTAAGGCACCATGCAAAAAGTCCAGAAGACCTTGATATGGTTTACATGGCTTCCTTTTATAATCCCAAGTGCTCTATTTGTGGTAGTGTTGCCGAGCAGCTTAGGCTTTTCAGAGGGGTGTGTTAAGCATTTGTTTTCCACACAGAGTCAATAAATGGCTCACACATTCAATAAGAAATCAGAGACCAATTTCTAAAAATAAAGTAGACTGGCATAGGAATTTAGACACCAAGATCTTTAGAATAACTTTAGTACATTCAGAGATATTGATTTTAGAAGAAAACATAAAATTGTTCAAATAACGGATTTGAGGCATGTGCCTCTACTTCTACAATGTTAACCTCTGGAAGGAAAAACACATTTAGCAAAACGGGAGTTGCGGCCAGAGTTCAGAGGTATCCTTTGGGACTTAAGGTGCTAGGGGGCCAAGGTCCAAAGTACCACCAGCAGTTTTCCTTTACCTGCCCTGATGTGTCCAGGTGCAGAGGTGCTGGTCTGGATGGTAGCCTCGAGCACTACACCAGTAAGGTCAATGGGACTTAGGAGAAAGGCTGCAATGGGGACTTGGGGACAAGTCCTTATGAACCCAAAGGGGGGCTCAGGTCATGGGGACCCGAGGCCAAGGCAACGCAGTCAGAAGTTGTGCACTTAGCCCAGGGGGCTCGGTACAGAGGAGATTGGCTGCCTGGCCACTTGCGTTTGAGGCTCTCATGGTTGTCGGTATACTTGCAGAGGAGAGAAAAACAAGACAGCAGGGCCACTCTGGCCATGGGTCTCATCAGTCCTGAAGTCCCTCAAGGTGCAGGAAGGCTTTTTAGGTGGTGGTGTGCAGTCTGGACAAAGAACAAGCCTTGGATGGTGCAAGTGCCATGGTACTCAAGGTATTGGTGCTGAGGGGCTCTTCGAGGGTCTGGTATCTCAAAACTTGACAGAAAGAATGTTATGAGATTCTTGGAGTACCCCTGCTTCCTCAACTACATATCTTATAACAATTTTATCCTGGTTTGGACCATTTGCCTGGCTTTTTAAATGGCAAATTTTTCAAATATATAGTGTGGAGAGGTTCCGGCTGTCATTTTGTGTCTCACAATAGGCTATGAGCCTTTTTCCTCCACTTTAAGTTACAATGATTACAGACTTTTTGATGTATATATCTTACTAAATGAAATTTTCAAAAAATCATATTGTCTTTTTGGATAGATTGTGCTCGCAGTTATCTCCATATACTTCATAAGAGGAATTATTGACTTATAATGCTTCTCCTTTCCACTCATGAAAATGTACAAGCGTTATACTAGATCAGTTCTTATTCAGCTTTACATATTTAACATATTTTTATATGGGCAAAAATAAGAAAATGCACAATCGTTTGGAGTTAACTATATCCAAGGTTATACATTTCAATCCCTAGTCAAATCTAAAGCGGGCATAATGAGGGTCAAAGATTTCCTTCCTTCAGACGATCAAAACATTGTGTCTTCCACTCAGTGTCATGGCACTATTGCTAAAAAGGTAACTGTCTCAAGTTCAGTTAAAAGATCTAAAAAGGATGTGGACTCCCCTCCTAAATCTCCATGGTCACTAACATTAGATCATTTGATGGATGAGCTGAAATCTTTTAGTCCGTTTGTTCAGAAAACTAATGCCATTCTGCAGTGGATGGAAAAAGGTTGTGTACGCTCGATCAAAGGAGCTCCGTTATGGAGCAACGCCTTAGTGATATGGAGGACTTTGTGCCCAATGTTTCACAGCTACAAAAGGACGCTGATATGCTTAAAAGGGTAACTAAAGATTTGGAAAAAAGAATCAGGAAAAATAATCTCAGGCTTTATGGTATTCTGGAAGGAGCAGAGGGCGCTGATATGATTGCTTTCTTACAGTCCATCCAACCAAAGATTGTTCATCTAAATACTTTGCACCCTTTCAGCATACAACAAGCTCATCAATTCAGCCCAAAGCTTTCATCATCTTCACAAGTTAAACCTAGGGGTATCCTTATGTTATTTTTTCAATATACTGACCTGAAGGACATAGTCAAAGCTGCAAAAACTGCAAAAACCTCTTCAATGGTCTGGCAACACTGTTTATTTGTCAGAAGACATATCCAATGCAGCTGAATCTAGGAGAAAGCAATTTCTTAAACTTAGACCTCAACTTCAGGCTATTTATGCCACATATGGGATGGTAGATCCTTTCTTTTTCAAAGTGACCTACAGAGACAGAATCACCACTTATACTGACCCTGGTGTCCTAAAAGAATTTCTGCAACATCACCAGATGGAAAATATGGAAATTGGAGCTCATGCCAGTGGTTAATGTTTTGTTGTTATCTGAATAATTTTTAGTGCACTGTTTAATGCCTTCCAGGATTCTTGCTTTGAAAGTTCAAAAATAATCCCTTCTATTTCTTCTTTTGCAAATACATATTTGAATCTCCTCACTTGTCTGCATGTTGTTTAGTCATTGTGTTTAGAGCATTCTAGCTGTTCAGAGTCATTGATATTGTGTTCAGATTATTTGTCTTATAAATAAATAAGTGACAATTCTTCCTTTGTGCTGTTTTATCTTGTTAATTTACATATTACTAGCATTCTCTGAATGTTCTTTTCTATTGTTTAGTAAGTTGCCAGTATTGTTCTAAACTAAGAAGGGCAGGGTTCTGCATGTTTTCTTGAGAGTGACCCCACCTCCCTCTACCTGGTATGGTGTGTGTTTTCGTGTTTGAATGGTATCCATATGTGATCTTTTTTTTATACGGTCACCATTTCTTTTCTAGCTTCATTTCTGAGAATTGTTTCCCGTCCCTGTATGAGTTTTTTTTGTTCCCTACTTTCCTCTTTTATCTATCTTTTTTCTTCCTTCCTTTTGTCTTTTTTCCTTGCTTTCTAGCTCTCTGATTGCATCTGGTTACCTCAATAGTGAATGTTTTTATCATATACATTAACATGTAAAATGAACCTTAGAGTTATTACTTGAAGTGTTAAGGGCTTAAAGAATTTATCACGACGCAGAGTTTTAACTCACATCTCAAGGTTGGAGGGGCAATTGGTTTTATTGCAAGAAACTCATTTATCAGAGAATGACATAGGTAAACTTCAGATATAGGGCCATATTATCAAGAACGGGCGATAACTGTCAGGATGTGTCAGCAGCGCCAAAACAAGTAATGCCACTAACCTTTAGTACCACCAGCGGGGACGACGGAGTGTAGAGAAGCCCCCCTACTCCCCTGAGCACAACCACACACAGAGGAGATATACACTACTATGTAAGGAAGCACCCCGGGGAATAGGGAAAAGGGATAAATAATAAACTCTGCTGCTGTGCTGGAGTCTTCTTACACCTTAAGTCTGGTCTATTGCTCGGTATAACTTCAGAAGTCACCCCACAAACATAAGCTGCAGATAAAAGAACAGAGAGGGATATGAGAAATAACTCAGGGATTCATTCATATGAAACAGCAGGATGCTCGTATAGTCAGATACTCACTTAATATAACAAGCAGCAATATTCTTTATAGAAGGTTCAGAGACTATCCAATCCCAGAGAGACCATATACTGAGAGACAAAGAACTGGAATGCCAGGGAGTTTATGAGCTCACTGAACCCAAGGATGATTTCATTCAAAAAACAAAGTCACGGTAAATGGTGCCTTAAGAGGACTCTGAATAGCACCATAAAAGAGCATAAGAATGCTGTTAATATCACAGCATAGTAGCGAAGGAATAAAGTTGTGCACGCAGTAGTCACAAGCTCAAGTTCAATACCACTGAGCAATTGGCGCTCCCACCGCTGTTTGCAAGCACAGCGTAGATTGTAGGCACAGGCTCCAAAAGAGAAGACAAGCGTGGAAAAATTACAAAAAATAAACTGTCTCAAAAAGCAGAAGGAGCACTCCAGCACTTCCTTTCCGAGTGAGGTTAAATACCTTGCGTTTCCAACGCCGGGAAGAAACAGAATCCTCTGACCTTTAGAGCAACCCTTCAAACACTTCGGAATGAAGAAATGTCAGCAACGGTGATTAATGTGAACCAGCTGGAACACTCCTCAGAGAAAGCCCGGGCCTCGGAAAGCAATTGCCTTGCTTGATGAAAGAGCTTCAGCAGGAAACAACGAATCCAACTCAGAAATCCAGCGGGGAATACCATCCGCTTACTTGAATTCAAAAACAGGCGAGATTGTCAAGCCCCGACCCCAGGAAGGGGAGGGGCTTTATAGGACCGGAAATCCAGGCGTCTCCTTATCCATCTACCAGCATTACGTCCCAAGGGATTCTGGGACATGTAGTCAGCCATGCGCCATCTGCCAATAGACCTGGTAACATGCATACAGGGGAAAAGAGCCTTAACTGTAGGTGCAGGGAAACCCATCTTTCCTGACCTACGCTGAAGAATCACGACAATAACATATCACCGCTTTAGCGGCAGGAAACTGCCGCTAAAGCGGCGATATGGGGCTTGATAATATGTCCTATAAAATTCCAACAGAAGCCCAGGTTTGATGTCCTTCACACCAGAACCTGGGCTTCTATTGGAATTCTTTAGGGCATATTATCAAGCCCCTTATCGCTGCTTTAGCGACAGTTTCCTGCCGCTAAAGCGGCGATAATGTTATCGCCCGTTCTTGATAATATGGCCCATAGTGTGTTGGACATATTTTCTTTTCTCCTGCCTTGGGTACTAAGACCAAAGTTGCAATTCTATGTCATAAATGCTTAACTGTGAACATGATTGTGGAACAAAAGGCAATCAGAGGGTAGATGTGTGGTGGTTCATCTTAACCTCAATGATAGTGAAATATGTTTAGTCAATGTATATGGACCCAATAATCATGATAAAAAAATGTGGTGCACCCTATCAAAGATACTCCTGACAATTAGATTTTTGGGGGTGATTGAAATCAAATACTTGATCCCGTTTTAGATAGGAATTCACTAGTCAAAAACATCCCTAATGCCACACATAAATATTTTCTGAGAGCAATTTCACAAGGAGAACAAATAAATGCATGGGGACTAGTTAAGCCAAGTCTTAAAGAATCCACTTTTGGGGGGCGTGGCTTCGGCGCCTGAGAGGATGGCCGCCGCTCCCTGAGGCTCCGTGGCGGTGCGGCAAGAGGAGGCGATTTTCGGATGTCGCCATTTCTTCTTTCGCTGCCATAATGACAGCGAGTTGAAAGGAAGCTGTCCTGTCCCCAGTGCGGCGCTTCAAATTATCGGGGGTGAGCATTTTGCATTTATTCATACGCTGACTTCATTTCAGTCAGCTAGAGCTCGCGGCCGCCATTTTGAAGACAGTTTGAGCGCTAATCTCGCTCGATTTTTTGTTTTAAGCCTGGCGGTTGCACAATTCCTGCAGAATGGACGCTCCCCTTGTCTAAGAGTTGGCTAATGCTTCTCCTAGCCATTTTCATTATTTTTGGCTCATTTGTTCGCTGTTTTTGTCATTTTGGCTGCATTATCTATGTTTCTGGAGTCCTGGATTATCTTTACATCTACTGTGTATGCTCACGTATTTTACCATAAGGGTGATGAATCCTACTAGCAATATTGGACTTTATGAGATTTTTCTTAAGGAAGAGTGCCCTTATTTTTCAATCTGATATTCCTATTCATGGCAAATTGGGGATGTTATACTATGAACAACTTCTGAATTCGCTTCAACTTTTTGAATGGGACTCTTTTCTTTGAACATTGTTCTATGCTCAACGCTTGTGTAGTATGTGACTCCATTCCACCTATTTTGATGTCTTGGGACTTTCGCTATTTTGTTTAACTTTTATCCAAAAGTTACTTTTCCCATTTGGCATTATCCAGCTCTTTTCCAAACACTTCAACGTTATCAATCAACATTTTTAAGAGGACGTTTGCATCATTGGTGTACAGCTCTTATGGCGAAGGCACGAGTTACCCGTGGTGTAACCTCTTCCCTTGATCCAGCTTCTTTGGTTGATTATAATCCTTTCAATATTCTACAGGATAACATGGAGGAGTCTGATTCCAATCCCATTTCTTCCGCCGTAAGTGGAACTACTCCTACTACTACACGAGTCGCACCCAAACAAATCTCTAAACTACCTTCTGCTTCATCAATGGCAACAGGGAAACGGGTCAAGAAAGATCCTCCTTCCCCAGCCAGCTCTCCAATATCTATATCTATGGAACTACTTCTGGATGAAATCCGTGCTCTCAAACCTTATATGACAGAAACAAATGCTCGTCTCCAAAGTATTGAAGATAATTGGTCTCATACCAATCAAAAAGTTCTTCATTTGGAGAATAGAGTAGAGTCTGTTCAAGTGATTGTCAACCAAGTACCTTCCATGCATCAGGAAATCTCACGTCTCCAACAACAAGTGGAAAACTTGGAAAATAGAAGTAGGCGTAACAATCTACGCATTTATGGCCTTGTGGAGGGTCTTGAGGGCTCTGATCCTCTTGTTTTCTTTCAAACTTTCCTCCCAAAGCTTCTAAACATTACAGATTCTCCACCTTTGAATATCCAAAGAGCTCATCGTCTGGGTCATGTTCCACAAAGTTCTTCAGCATCATCTAAACCAAGAGGCGTTATCTTGTACTTTTTGGAATATACTGATTTACTTAGGGTGTTACAAGCAGCCAAACTTAAAGGAAAAATTTCTTGGCAAGGCTCTAACCTGTTTTTTGCTCAGGATTATGCAAAAGCGACAGCAGATCGTCGGAAGCAGTTTCTAGATATGAGACCTGCACTTCGTAACCTGAATGCCAGATATGGTGTGTTTCACCCCTGCCTCTTTAAAGTGACTTACAAAAACAAAACTACTAACTACGAAGATCCTGCTCTACTACAGCGCTTTTTGGATACCTGCAGGGAGGAAGATATGGACATCCCTCGCTCTTCGTTGAATTGAATGTTGTTGTTTAATATTGTTGTTTTCCATTTTTCTCCCCTATTTTCATATCTTTTTAGTTTGCTTGTTTGTTGATGATGTGACATGTTGTTTTATTGGTTCCATTTCCTTGGATCAGTTTGTTCTGTTTTATTCTTTTGTCATCCGTTTCCCTCTAACTGTTAACTGTTATCTGTTTTGGTTCATATGGTTATATAATGTATTCTTTTTCTTTTTATCACTAGGTAGAATTTCCATGGTCCCCTGATTTTATGGCCGTTCCCCAGTATGGTTGTCCGCCTCCTTTTCCCGTCTTCGTCCTGGAGCTTTTCGAGTGGCTGTTCCGTCTTCCTTATGTGGCTCCACCACCCCCTTTTCTCATTGTATGTTCGTGGTATGTCTTTTTATTTTCTCTTTACTTTTTCATCTTCCTGTCCTCTTCTGATCTTTCTTCTTGAATATACATTCATTTCCTGCTTCTTTTCCCTACTGATTTGTTCTTCTTTTCTCCTTCCTTCTCTTCCCTTTGTTTTTATCTTTTTTCATACAATTTCTATATTCTCCCTCTCATCCATTCTTCTCTCACTATTTATCTGGTGACCTTCTCCTTCTTTTCTTACTATTACTAATTTCTTGCTTCATTATGATATTCCTACCTTCTTTGTATCTCCCCTATGCATAGTACTTTTCTTCTTGGTTTCTTCTTTTTAGACACATATTTATGATGTGTTTTGATATTTTACTTTTTGCATTTCATACTAAGTTTTATTCAAAGTTTTTGCTTATGTAAATGTTGTTAAAAGTTATACCCTGGAATGTTAAAGGTTTGGGTTCCCCCATCAAGCGTCAACGAGTTTTAACACACATTGCTGGATTAAAAGGTGATATAGTTTTACTTCAAGAAATTCACGTAACAAGCAAAGAAATTTCCAAACTTCAATGTCAATGGGTGGGTCATGTTTATGCGTCACCGGGTTCAGGCAAACGGAATGATGTAGCTATCCTTTGTCATAAACGTTTAGATATTCAAATTTTGCGTCAAGATGCTGATTCTGAAGGCAGATGGGTTTCAGTTTCGTTACTTGTTAATAAAATTCCTCTAACTATTTTTAATGTATATGCACCCACCACCCCAGATAAACTCTTCTGGCCTCAGATTTTATCTAAATTGATGTTATGTACTGATGAGTATTTACTGTTGGGAGGAGATTGCAATATGGTTGTAGACCCCTTCCTAGATAGATGTTCCAAGTCCAAAAATATCCCCTCTACCATGCACACTCAATTTACGTCTACCTTATCTCAAAGGTCCCTAGTTGATTCTTGGAGACTATGTCACCCCACTCTCCAAGAATACTCATTTTTTTCACCCGTTCATTCCTCATAATCTCATATAGATTACATATTTATCTCAAAAGCCCTTACTCAACATATTTCCCACTCCAACATAGGATCTATACTAATCTCAGATCATGCCCCTATAACCTTCGTTTTAGACTTACTCCCTCCCATTAAAGGAACTAGGAGATGGAGATTTAATAATGCCCTTCTCTTAGATCCTAATTTTACTCCTGCCTTTCAGGCATTTGCAGACACTTTCTTTTTAGAAAATGAATCTCCTCTTACCTCTCCCCCTCTCATTTGTGACACATTCAAAGCTGCCTCTAGAGATTTCATTATTTCATATGTAGCCCAAAAGAGGAGAGCATCTGCCCAAATCAGAAATTTGCTTACTTCACGTATTAAGCAACTAGAACATTCTTACTACTCTACAAAAGCCCCCTCTGACTTGACTGAACTTATCAAAGCCAAGTTTACCTTTAAAAAACTTTCTACTGAATCGGCCAATTTATATTTACTTAAGTCTAGTGCTAAATATTATAGTGCGCAAAATAAAGCGGGAAATCTTCTTGCCAATTATCTCAAAGTTAAAAAAGAGTGCACCAAGATTGAATCTATTTTAACTTCATCCAACACTACAGTCCACAAAAACGAAGATATTCTTTTAGAATTTTCCAATTTTTATCAACAGCTTTATACCCCTGAATCTCCTTCTCAACAGGCTGATATTGATCGTTATCTATCCTCTATTCCTCCACCTTCATCCCTTAATGTAGATTTTTCCCTTTTGGAAAAAGATATTCAGACTACTGACATTCTTACTGCTATTCAAGCTATTAAAAAAGGCAAGGCTCCCGGCCCGGATGGGTTTACCATTGAATTTTATTCACACTTCTCTCCTTTCCTTCTTCCCAAATTACACCAGGTATTTACATATTTTATTTCTACTCAAAAATCGGAAGGATCTTTTCAAGAAGCGCTGATCTGCCTGCTCCCAAAAGAAAACAAAGATCACACACTCTGTAAGAATTACAGACCTATTTCTTTAATTAATTTGGATTACAAAATCTTTGCAAAAATTCTCGCCCTTCGTTTAGATTCCTTTTGCCTCAATTGATTGGAAATGAACAATGTAGTTTCATTAAAGGTCGTCATTTATCGGATATGATTGTTTTTTAACGTCCTAAGTAAATCTAAATCGTATAAAAAATCTTTAACAGCAATCTCATTAGATGCTGAAAAAGCTTTTGATAGGGTTAGTTGGTCCTTTATTTTTTCTGCCCTTACTTGGTTCGGTTTCGGCCCTAAACTCATTAATTATGTCTCTTTACTTTATTCCTCTCCCAGGTCCTTTATTTTAGCTAATGGTCTTGTCTCCCCTTCGTTCCCCCTTCCTCGAGGAGTTCGGCAAGGATGCCCGTTATCTCCACTTTTATTTATCCTTTCCCTAGAGCCTTTTTTAACAAAAATGTGATCGAACATAAGCATTACTGGTTTTTCTTATGGAACTAATCAGTTAAAAATCTCAGCATACGCAGATGATATTTTGTTATTCATTTCAAACCCACAATCCTCTTTGCCAGCTTTCTTATCAGAAGTAACTGATTTTGCCCTTGTTTCAGGCTACAAGCTCAATGCTGTCAAATGTGAGATCCTTCCTCTGAACAAGCTATGTTTTCACGCTGATTTCTTGTCTTCTTCTTTTCATTGGAATCCAGTTAAAATAAAATATCTTGGAATTTGGTTTACGCCTTCTATTAAAGATACTGTTGCTTTAAACTTGAAAGAATTACAAACTACTTTACGTTCTTCTACTTCTCGCTGGCACCCCTTATTTTTATCCTGGTGGGGCAGATTAGATTCTCTAAAAATGATGCTCGTTCCAGTAATATTGTTCTACCTATCAAATATACCCATTAATATTCCTAAATCTTTTTACAAAACTATATATAGCATCCTTTCAAAAATTTTATGGCATAATAAACCTCCTAGGATATCTCTTAATAAACTTAAAAAACCTAAACACATGGGTGGAGTTAACTTTCCTGATTTTTACTCTTATCACTCCTCATTTTTTCTTAAAAATTCCTCCTTCTTATTATCTGAGTTTGTCATTGAGTCTCAACTTTCCCCTTTGTGGGTTGACATCGAGAGAACCTTTTTTCATCCTTTCTCTTTCGAAGAATTTATTTCTCTTTCTCATGTACCTTTGTCGTTTTCTCTACCTATTCTTAAAAATACTCGGAACTGTTCCAACCACTTTTTTCATCTGCTTTAGATGAACATGCACAATTTATGAACTCATCCATCTGGTACGATAAACATATTAAACTCAACAATAAATATATTTTTTGGAAAGAGTGGTTATCCTATGGTCTCAAATGGACTTACCAACTTTTTCAAGATGGTGTTTGTATACCATTTTCGGTATTGCAATCTCACTTTTCTCTTCCCTCCTCATTTCATTCCAAATACTTATCTTTAACAGCAGTTGCTCAGACCTCTTATAATTCTCTCTCCATCTCTCATACCCCTACTCCTTTATCCCCTATTACCACATCATTTCGAAGTAATTCTCCTTCGGCTTCCCAAGTATATAAAACATTAATGGATATCCCGGTGTCTCGTAATAAATCCGAAGTTGAATGTAGCTGGGAATCTGATTTGGGTACATCTTTCCCTAATCCACTGTGGAATAAAATCTGGACTAAAGTGAGGAGATCTTCTAGAGCAGCTAATACTACTCAAACTTTATTCTTTATTTATAATAGACTACTCATCACTCCAGCTAAACTACATAAGATCGACTCTAACACTTCATCTTCTTGTTGGTCATGTACTGCTCCATTAGCAGATCTTAAACATATGCTTTTTAACTGTCCAAAAATCCATACTTTTTGGACTCAAGTATGGCGTCAGATTAACAACATTTGTCTTTCCCATATTCCCTTTTCTTTTTCACACATTTTCCTAGGTAGTGTCTCTGAAGTTTGGTCTCCATCTTTTCATATAATTGATTTGCTCATAGCTGTTGCATTTCAGCAGATCACTAAATCATGGGAAGACACCTCGACAGTATCTTTTCAAGCATGGTGGTATGGTGTTTGCTATAATCATAGACTTGACAGAGCTTATGTACATCCAGTCTCGCTTGCCATTAAAAGAGAAGCTCTGTGGATGAATTCTTAAATACTTCTGCTAAAAAACAGCCATTGCATAACCCCTGCACTGAAGAGGTACCCAAACCCCCTTGAATTTATACTTACTGCTGTTTTATTTAAAATTTATCTTATGGTCATAGAATATTTCAATGTTTGTTATATTAAGTATAAAATGGATGTTCCTCCCCTTCCCTCTTATTTTTCTATCTTTTTCTCTCTCCATTTTTTTCTTTCTTATCCCTTTCTCTTTTCCCTTCCCGTTTTTTCTTTTTTTTTTATAATGATATTTTATACAGATATGTACCTTTTTGTTCACTGTATTTCATCTTATGCTTATATGAAATAAAAATTCCTTTAAACTGAAAAAAGAATCCACTTTTTACTCTGCACTGCATCATTCTGAATCAAGGATTGACTATTTGTTCATTAGTAAGAACATGACTCAAGCTCTACATAATTCAGAGATTGGTTCCATAGTTATTTCAGACAATGCCCCAGTATGGTTTGATTTTGATCTCTTACACAATAAATTAAAAACCGCACACTGGTGGTTCAATAACAATTTATTAAGTGATCCAACCTTCCTATCATAGTACAAACAGTTCACTCAGGAATTTATGCAACACAGTATAAATGATAATATTGCAATTCATACATTCTGGGACGCATTCAAAGCTGTATCTAAGGGATTTATCATCAACTATGTTTCTGTTAAAAAAAAGAGTGCAGAAAAAGAGAATACAGGATAAGGATAATTTAGATGAACTGATTAAAACCAATATGCAAATTAAAAAAGCTTCTACATGTAAGGCCTCAGGCTACTTGCTAAACATTAAGTCTTGATTTACAGTGGTGGAAACAGGCCAGGTACTCTTCTAGCCTATTACATCAAATTTAAAAAAGAGAAGACTAATATAAACTCTATCATTTTTTTATTTTTATTGAGATTTATTGCATAGTGCACATGCAGTGGACAGCAAGAATTAGAAAGAAAAAACATCAACAAATAGAAACTTCAGCCCGTGCAGTACAGTACATCAGGCATCACCTTAATACTTAACATCCACTCAGTCGAGTGTGCTGCCCATCTCAACCACTGCCTAGCAAGTTATCCACCATCCCACTAAACTATATTGAGCTGCTGTGCGTATTCGATCAATTATAACATTCCTGGGTGTTTTAATTAAAAAACAGTCACTGTGGCCCATATATGCTTGGGTTAGGAGGACACTGGTAGCTCTTTGGCGTAAATGTCCAGTTGTTCTCCACGAAATGCAACATCCTTCAGCCATTGTGCCACTGTAGGCACCGCTTTTCCACCTCAATTTTAAGCCACCAATCTCTTTGTTAGCAGCATAGTAACAGCCACCAGCTTGCGGTTGCATGGTTTAATCGATTTAACAAGTCCTAGCAGGCACACCTGCGGAGTGCATCCCACCTCTTCCATTATCATTTGCGCTATAATCTTTGTTACCTGAACCCAGGAGGTGTTAATAAGCTTGCAGGTCCAGGCCAGGTGCATAAAATCGGCTGTGGCATCACCACATCTCACACACCGGGAATCCTCCAGCAACCCATATTTATGCAGCCTTGCAGGTGTATAGTACGTTTGTTGAATGAACTTAAAATGGAGGATTCTCAGGTTACAGCTTGCAGTGAGGCACTCAGTGAGTGCACAGCATGCCTCCCAGTCCTCCCAAGCCAGAGGTGCCCGAGCATACCATTCCACCTATCTAGGGCTACAGTGCTGGTTACTGAATTTTCCCTAAGGGATGTTATATAGTCTAGTTATTAGCCTATTCCACTCTCCAGTAGTCAGTAACAGCTGAAGTGCTTTCAACATCCTCAGATTTTTCAGGAACTCAGGATACAGCAACCTAACAGCCATTCGAAGCTTAGCATATATGAAGCCTAGCATCGCCGCAGAAGGCTGTTCAGCCGTAAGTGCATCTAGTGACATAAACTGCCCACCAGTATATAGGTCTCCCAAAGTAGTCACCCCAGCAGTTCGAATTCCCAATGCCTTGGGCTCATGGGTGACCGATATGCTAGGCTGCGCTGCCAGTGGCATAGCCGGCGCATAAATATATTCCCTTCCTGCCCTGAGGCCCAGCTCGTTCCAGGCTTTGGAAGTACTAATGACAGTATTTATCTCCTGTCTAGTAATCTCAGGCCTGTTATATAATATCATGGCAGTGAGAGGGATTGGGTGGGCATCATCTGCTTCCACCGTCAGATGTGGTAAATAACGCTGTGGGAAATGCCAATAGTGTGCAAATTCTGCTTGCGCACATAGATAATATAATCTCAGGTCCGGATCGCCAAAGCCTCCTCTCTGATACGGCTGTGTTAGGGTATCCCAGCTGCATCTCAGCTGCTTGCCCACCCATGCCAGTGTTAAGAAACATGTTTTGATGGACTTAAATATTGCTTTGTTTAGTACTATTGGTACATTCACAAACAGATATATGAATTTGGGTAATACCGACATTTTAATTACCACGATTCTATCCGCCAAGGACAGCGGAAGGTGTGTCTATCATGCGACCTGATCAGTTAGCTTCGTGACAGCCCACCCTTAATTAACGCGGACCACTACCTCTGGGTCTCTGTGTACCCAGATACCTAAGTACCGTACAGGTTCAGTTGCCCAGGTCAATGAAAACTTCAGTTCATAGGATGTGGTGCATTGTGTAAGGGGAAACATTTTTAGATTATTTTCAGTTGATACTGAGGCCATAATACCCCTCAAACAGCACATACTCCCGTATCAGGGGCACCAAGTGTATCTCAAGTTCCCTCACATACAAAAGCTAGTCATCTGTATACAGGGAAATGAGAAGACGACGCCAGTGGAACCTCAGCACAGCCTGCGCATGGCACTCCCTAAATTTACACGCTAGGGGCTCTAAAACCAGGGAGAACAAAATCAGGGATAGTGGGCACCCCTGCGTAGTACCCCTGCAGATCTCTATAGGATCAGAAACACATTTATTCATATGTGTCTTTGCTATTGGGTTGGTATATAGTAGGCACACCCACTTCAAAAAAGCAAGCGGCATCCCAATGCGATGCAGAACTGTGAACATATACCCCCACTGTATGTAGTCAAATGCCTTGGCGGCGTCTAACAGCACCGCCACAGCCTTCAGCTCAATGTTTAATTGATGCAATACTGCAAACAAGGTTCTCAAGTTGTAAGCCGTAGATCTCTGAGGCACGAATCCCGACTGGTCCGGAAGGACTAGACTAGGCAAAAGAGGTTGCAATCTGGTGGCGATTATTTTAGCCAGAATTTTGGTGTCAATATTTATAAGCGATAACGGTATGTATGACTCGCACATATTGGTGTCATCACCTGGCTTCAGTAACGTGACTATAAGGGCCTCACGGAAGGTGGGGGGCAGAGCTCAACTTTCATACTCTTCTGTTTACACATCTAGCAGTCGCGAGGCCAGACTGTCTGCATAAGCTTTATAGAACTCACTAGGTAGTCCGTCCAACCCAGCTGCTTTCCCACTTGGTAGTGCCATAAAGGCTTCTTTCACATACTCCACTGTCCACGGCTGCATTAGGTACTCTCTCTGGCCCAAAGATAGTTAACCCAGAGCAATATCATCTAGATAACTGCCCACCTCACTGTCCGATGCTGCAGGCTTAGGCCCACATAGCTTAGCATAGAACTCTGTGAATGCTGTTATGATCTCTGGTGTCGTGTAATGTGTGACGGAATTATGGTCTACCTTTTATACCATGTGGTCTTGTACCCTCGGCTCTGCTAATCTGGAGGCCAGTGAGCGCCCTGGCCTGCCTCCCTCCCCATATACCCACGCCCTCCACCTTCTAAACCTATGATGCCCTTCCTGCTCAGTAATATCTGTGTGCTCTGAGACCGAATCCCACACCTGGGCTAATAATTTAGGTGTGCGCCTCGTTCACATCTACACTCAAGGGCGTGTAACCTGCTCTCAATGTCTTGCAATTTATTGCAAAGTGATTTCAGGATCCCCACCTGGACCCCCATGCACTCCCCACGAATAGTGGCTTTAAAGGCCTCCCATGGCGTCCCAGCGTCTTTCACTTTTCCCTCATTCTCATGAAAGAAATGCGTAAGGGCCGAACCTATAGTTGTACGGAATACTGGGTCTAGAAGTGATGATGGCTGCAATCTCCATTGAAATGGGGGTCTGATGTATGTATGTATCGCCAGCTCCAGTAGCACAGGGGCATGGTCAGACAACATCCTGGCAAGGTGAGACACCCCCCACCGTCCAGGTGCAGACCTCCCTAGAGACTAGCCAATAGTGCAATCTGGACCATGTGCTGTGCACAGATGATACATAAGTCCCCTCCATGGAGTTGGGATTCCTAAATCTCCATTTGTGTACCAACCCTTCGGCCTCCATAATTTCCCTCATCTTCTTGGCTGCTTGTTTCCCATGCCATGCTGTAGTGGCTGAGCGGTCAAATAGAGGACCCAAATATACATTTAGTCCCCCCCCCCCATATCATCATGGAAGAAGGGAAGGATCCCAGGCGTCTCCAAGCCTTATTGTAGAATGCAGGATCATCTATATTAGGGCTGTACGTATTTACGAAAAGCATCCTTGAACCACCCAAGCATCCCTGTATTAGCAGGAATCTCCTGTGTTCATCAGTCTCTGTGAGAGTGAGGGTAAATAGTGTTCCCTTTTTCACTAGTAACAACACACCCCTATAATATGTGGAGTATGATGAGGCAACCGTAACCGCCACCCATCTCTTCCCCACATTATGCTCTGTTTGTTTCATGAGGTGCATTTCTTGCAATAATGCCACTTGAATACCATGCCTGTCAAGATATGCCAGCACCTGCCGTATTTGTTTAGGGTTATTGAGATCCCGAAAATTCCATGTTAACAGTTTGATAAAACCCTCCCTGTCTTGAAATTCCCAGTGTATGGTGTTATCAACCCAGTGAAGTGTCCCCTTCCCCGAGTGAGCAGCAATATATTCACCTTTGTGCATGACATGCACTGCATCTTCATCCAGAAACAAACATTAACTCCCCCCACCCACTTTTGCACACCCAACTTGCTAAAGCCATCCCAGTTTAACCAAAACTTGTACAGAAATAAAGCAGTTCCCAACATCTGTCATAGGGGTATACCCATCGGGGGTCGCTAGTGCCTGAGATCCCTCCGGTTCTTAGGGGAGGTAGCCGGGTGTACCCATTGATACGGTATGTTAACTATACATTGCGCGTGGTAGACTCTGGACCCCAGTGTCAGGAGCCATGCACCAACACCACAGTAAGGTTCACTTGGGGTGTCTGCCCATCATCTCCCCCATTGTCGGCATCATCTCCCCCATTAAGCAGTTAGTTAGTTAATGTCCTGTAAGGTGCAGGCATACATCCACCACTGGTACCACCCATGCATCCGCTGCAGCATATACCGGAACTTCCCATCGCTGCGTGTCACCAACCTAGTCCTTGTCCAATGCATCTTCATCTGGCCTTTCTGCTTGGTCTCTCCGGCTCTTCTTTAGTGGTTTAATGTAATCTATGGCAGATTTTGGTGAGTTAAAAATCTTATTCTTTTCCTCACCCTCTACACGCAGGCGGGCCGGGTATAGCATTGCGTATTGGACTTGTTAGGCCTGTAACTTCTTCCTAACCGGCAGAAATTCTCGCAGGGCTACTTGAACTGATGCAGTGAAGTACGGGTAGAACGCAATGTTGTTTCCCTTGTAGTTGATGGTCTTTATCTCCCTCGCAAGTCATAGAACCGTATCCCAATAGTTGAGCAATCTTGCGATGATCGGGCATGGATGGGCTCCCGGGACAGGTTGCGCAGCCAACGACCTATGGGCTCTTTCCACAATCAGGACCGCAGACATGTTTTCAGGCCTAAAGATCTCCTTGAGCATTGATTCAACATACAGCTCCAGCCTGCCCGTGTTTGTCGACTCCGGCAGACCAGTAATCCTGAGGTTATTACGCCGTGACCGAGCCTCTAAGTGCTAATTTTTTGCCTGAATCACTGCCAGAACCTTCTCCATATTCAGGCATTTCAAAGAGACAGTTTTTAGGGCATCCTCAGTGTTTGATGTGCGCGTCCCTGCTTCTCCCAACCTGGCACCCTGCTTGTCCAGCTTCGCCGTTAGGTGATCCATACGCAAATTTAGCACGTCTATTTTTCCATCTATTGATTGTAGACTGCTTCATCGCTAGAAGCGTTGCCTCCAGTGCCGTGGCGCCCTTGACTGGGGGCTCCTGCTCCGAATCGGATAGCGCATGCTGCTGACACCTTGCAGGTTTTCGTGCTTCAAAGGTGAGGCATGCCTGGCTCTTGTCTGTCTTCCCCCTAGTACCAGTGGGACAGAGCGGCCATTCGACTGTTGTGGAGCCAATGTTTAAGGGTTCGTTTAGTGCACTTACCGATGCTCACACTCTGTTTAATATTGTGCAATTATAACATCTTCTCCGCAGCCTCGTTATTTTTCTCGATGTGCAGCCCACTGACCAGCTACCATGTAGGCCTGATTTGCTGCGCCTGCCCGGGCCGATTCACACCTTCAGGGCAAGGATGTCACCAGGTCTCCACAGCCCAGATTTTGCAAGGCCCCCATTCATTGGGGCCCTCCGCTCCACGGCCCAAGCCGGGCTCGACTGTACTTACAGGTCGGGCTGCAGCAGAACTCCTGGCGTCTCCAGCCACGTCGCAATGGTCAGCGCAGGCCGCTGGCCTCTAAAGCAGGCGTTGCACTACAGCTCTCCCCTCACTCAGAGAACTCAGCATTCGCAGAGCAGACGCACGTACGTCTCACTCCTGCTTATTCTCGTCTCCAAGCAGCAGCTTTTCTTCCTTCTGACGCAGCGGCCTTTCTTCCTTCTGACTGGCACACAACTGGGCCGCTCCAGTTTGCAACTCTCTTTCGGGCCACCTGTTCTCTCTGCCTCAGCTGCAGCTTCTCACCTCATCAGTCGCCATTTTACCGCTCTGTTTTTTCGGTGGCTGTCGCAACAGGGCCGGGCATTAACACCTAACACCACTTACACATAGCCCAGCCAGCTGGATTTAGTTCCACCACCTTTTTTGATGGCAATCTGCGACTTACAGAGACTGATGACATACCAATCTCATGATTTTGGACGTATCCCTGCACTCGGCGGCAGAGCTGCACTAAGGCGCAGCCATCTTGCTCCATGCCCTCTAGCGCCACCTAAACTCTATCATCAATACACAAGATTCTGCAGTTTACAAAGACTCAGAGATTTCACAGTAGAATTGTACTTATAATTTTCAAGTTTGTTACTTCCCCTTTTGTTCCGATTACTCTGTTCTTTCTCCACCTCTAACTCTTCTCAAGGATCTGAAACCAAGTCAATGATTTGTCTTATACCAAAACAAGGAAAGGACCACACATTATTGCAGGCCAATTTCAATCATAAACATTGCTAAAGCCCTGTTGCAGGGATTCTACGCACACACAGAACTATGCGTAGGAATATGGGAACTTAGTGTAAAGGGACTGAGTCCCCCTGCCACCTTGGTACCCATGAGCCCAGGACCGACTAGCTATAGTGTCTCACTTGCACTCCTACTCACCCACAGAGAAACAAGTGATTAGACACCGCAGAACACAACACTCCAGACTCTCTCAGGAATCGCGGTTGCAAGACACACCCTTTCGTTCGCACTCATGTACTTGTCCACAATAAGATCTGATCGAGAAATGGACAAGTTTAAAATATTTATTTCAACTTACGTGCTCTAATATGCAGTATACATGCCACAATAAGCAGGAAAATGCATAACACAAATATGGTAAGCATAGCAATTAGTCCGTAAATCATGAAAGGGTGCTGTCATTATAAATAGACTGTGTAGCCTAATCTCCCGCCTCTTGTATAGAAGCAGAATGATTATATATTGGAAGATCTCTGGGCGTTATCTGCAGACCCTGTACCTCAGCCTATAGATGGTAGATCTACATCATAGGTGCTGTCTTGCTCTTCTCCCTGGAAAGGTCCCTCTCCAAGTGTGTGCTACTTATTTGTGTATTCCAATAAGACCAAAGTACGTGTTTCCAAACAACAGCTGCATTGGTATGTTTTGTCTAGGTGCTAGGGCCTAACCAGAACAGAATAACAAGAGGCATTGTTGTTCGACCTTGCTCACAATGTTCAGACTAAATCCCAGGAACCTGCAGAGTGTGAACACAGCGATAGGTTCTCATGTGAAAATGGCAAAAGAGGCATTTGCAAAATAAACTCATGTAGTAACGTGCGCAAAGCAGCGGACAATCTGCAGCATGCTCATGCTAACTTAGAGAAGATGACAATGTCCCAATGGGCCATGTGACACCCTCCCCTTGGTCAGGTCAGTAGCCCTGGACTAAAAAAGAACTCAGAGGTAAGCAGCGGCAAAGCGTCTTGGTGGGAGGCCAAAGATCCATTCAAATCCAAAGCGTAATCTTGGTGGACTGAAAAATAAAACTGGATGAATAGAGAAAAAAAGATATTTTGTTTCAATGTTCAGTTAGACATCCATTCACACCGCATCATCAGGGCCAAAAACGTCATGGGAGAAGTGGAACGCCATAAGCTCCAACAAGCTGTCAGAACCTTCAGTACTAAAAAGGTATGCCATCCAATCCTCATATCCAGTGGCAGTCAGGAGTATTTCAGGGCAACCTGCATCAACTTCGAAGAAATTCCGATCCACGAGGCGCTGTGGACGAGCACAGGTACTCAAGTCTCCCGATTGTCCAAGCGTAGGACCGTACACAAAGGACCTACCCACAGAACAGTCCTGGTCATGGGCCATCAACAGACCCATCAACAGTTCACAATCCAGGGCAGCGTGTGACGTATTGGAGAGGCAGACATCCAGGGCCCACTGAAAAGGGCACCGGAGGCAGTAGAACACAGGTTGCACACAGGTAAAGTAGGCATTACGGAAGGTCAGCCAATAGTTGATGTTAAGAGCTTCCAATGGCATTAAACCAAAAAGCTGATGCATTCGATCACGGTATAGCTGCAACTGGTCCCGGCTTGGCAGTACCACAGGTTGAGCAGCCATTACGGAGCAGCAGTAGAAGTAACAGAACTCCACAAACCAAGAGGTTGCACTTGTCACAGGATTGCCAACAAACACATGCACTTGTAAAAGTACGCAGTGCACAGGGGTTCGGGTATTGCTACCCCCACGAGGGATTCTGACCTCAAACTCGGTGAGAGGGCAGCTCGGACCTCGAGGGATATAGAAACCCACTTCCTGTGTTGCTGAGCCTTTCAGAGTCCGTAGGAGCTCGGGATCAGCAGACCGGTCAGAAGTGTTGTGGTGCCTGCGAATGCTGGGGAGTGACTCCTTCACTCCAAGGGAGATTCTCTTCAGGTGTCTTGGATCCTCCACAGGTCCTGCACGGATCCTGTACGGTGCACAGGCACAGACGATGCAGCAGACTGATAGGAAGACGAAGTCAGGCCCAAACGAAGTCCAGCAAAGTCCAGAGTCCCCAGATGGTTGAAGTGCAGTGGTTTCAGTTCTGAATCTTGTCCAAGATGAATCTAAGGTCCTGAAGCCAGGTAAGCCCTTAAGTACCCACGGGAGAGGGTTGGAAAGATTCAGGGGACCCTCCCAGGGGAGGGTCAGGACAGGGGGGAGGTTACTCCCATGTCCTTTGTCCAGTTTTGTGCCAGAGCGGGAGCCAACGGTTACCAGGACTGGTTTGAACTGGACTATGTACAGGGACACCAAATGTGCCCCTCCTGCAGGTTTTCAGGCGCTGGCAAGCGCACCCACCCAGGCTTAATACACTGAATCCTGTCTGGGAGGTGGTCACACCTCCCTGTGACAGGATGCCTATTGTTCTGCCTTCCCCTGCTTGAGCCTGGCTCAGCAGCAGGACGGCAGAAATGTGTCTCCGGTCGGCAGCAACCATTTTGTGCTGTCCGGAGTTAGAAGGCTGGTACCGGGAACACCGAGGGCCCCACGAAGGGCCTTCCTGGTGGGTGGAATCATACCTCCCACACCGGTTACCGGTGTGGGGGTACGATTCCAACATGTTTGACACCAAACACAATAGGGTTGGTTGCAGCCGTTTTCAAGATGGTCATTACGCGGTCGCGTAATGCCCCTCTATATATAGTATATGACTGCTTCACTGACAACCCAGGAGAATGGACTCTGTAAGCTGCAGGGCTATCCTGCTCATGCAGGGGCACCCTCTCACTTAGAACCAAGCGCCATGCCCTCAGGATTGTAAAGGCCTGCTAAAGGGGTGACTTATAGGTTTTAAGTGCAGTGACCCTTAGATATAGTAAACCTATATCTTAAGTAAGTAGTGCATGCACCGACTTACACAGGCTGCAATAGCAGGCCTGTAGTTCCATTTTGAATGGTCTCTCATCGGTGGCATAATACATGCTGCAGCCCATGGGAGACCTCTGGGGTACCTATGCCCTGGGTACATGTGTACCATATGCTAGGGACTGACAAGGGTACGCCAGTATCGAATCTGGGGTGTACCTAAGTACATGCATATCAGTTTAGGGAGAAAGCAGATAGACTTTAGTCCTGATTAGCAGGATCCCAGTCAGACTAGTCAAAAACAGCATTATATCCAGCAAAAAGTGGGGGTAACCATAAGAAGCAGATCCTACTTTCCTACACAACCCCCCCAAACGTAAGGAGATGAGACTAACCTTGCCCAGTTGAGTCTTCATTTTCTAAGTGGAAATATCTGCAGAGTCCATCTGCATTGGCATGGTTACTACCAGGTCTATGTTAGACCTGGGCGTAGTTCGCAGAGTGTTGCTACGCGGAACTTCGCGAAGTTACAAAAAAAACTCTGCGGAGTTCCGCGAGTAGAAATTCTACCTGAGCGGCAGCTCGCGCTCGCGAACTTACCGTTCACAATCGCGAACTTACCGTTTGCGATCGCGAGCGGGGAAAAAACTCCGCTGCACATCGCAAAGCGGAGTTTTCTGCACTCAGCGAGAGTGCAGAAAACTCCGCAAACTCTGCGAACGGAGCGAAGTTCACCGCCCAGGCCTACTCTATAGTCCATCCCCTGTAGGGAAATGGACCACCTCAAAAGTTTGGGATTTTCACCCTTCATCTGTTTTTGCCATAAGAGGGGCTCATGGTCTGTCTGAACAATGAAGTGAGTGCCAAACAGGTATGACCTCAACTCCTTCGGGGCCAAGACCACAGCAAAGGCTTCCCTCTCTATAGCTGACCAATGTTTCTCTCTGGGGGTCAACCTTCTGCTGATAAAAGCTACTGGTTGATCCTCACCCTCTGCATTAAGTTGCAACAACACGCCCCCTACCCCCAACTTAGATGCATCTGTTTGGACAATAAATTGCTTGGAGTAGCCAGGACTCTGCAGAATGGGAGCAGTGCACATGGCCTGCTTGAGATCATCAAATGCCTTCTGACAGCTAACTGTCCACTGAACTTTTTTGGAGGTGAGATCATTCAAGGGAGTCACTATAGACCCATATCCTTTTACAAATCTCCTGGAATATCCAGTCAGGCCCAAGAAAGCTCTGACCTGAGTCTGGGTAGTTGGAGCAACGCAGTCCATTATGGTCTGGATTTTGCTCTTTAGTGGTTGAACCTGACCTCCACCCACAAGGTGGCCCAAGTACACAACATTGCTCTGCCCTATCTGGCACGTAGTAGCCTTGATAGCGAGGCCTGCTTTCTGCAGAGCCTCCAAAACATTCTTCAGGTGGACCAGGTGATCCTCCCAGGTGCAGCTAAAGACAGCTATATCATCAAGATATGCTGCACTATGGGCTTCCAGACCTGTGAGAACTTTATTCACCAGCCTTTGGAATGTGGCAGGTGCATTCTTCAAACCGAAGGGCATCACAATAAATTGATAATGCCCACTAGGGGTTGAAAAAGCAGTTTTTGGTTTGGCATCCTCAGCTAGTCTGATTTGCCAATAGTCAGCAGTGAGGTCAAATGTGCTCAAGAACTTGGCTGAAGCCAAAGTATCAATAAGCTCATCTGCCCTTGGAATTGGATGAGCATCAGTCCTAGTGACTGCATTGAGCCCCCTGTAGTCCACACAGAACCTCATCTCTCTCTTACCACCCTGGGTGTGAGGTTTTGGTACCAGGACCACTGGACTAGCCCAAGGGCTATCTGAGTGTTCAATCACTCCCAACTCCAGCATCATTTGGACCTCTGTCCTGATGCAATCTCAGACATGATCAGGCTGCCTGTAGATCTTATTCTTCACAGGTAGACTCTCACCTGTGTCCACTTCATGGGTACACCAGGTGGTTTGACTGGGTGTCAAAGAGAACATGTGCCTATATTGATTGAGGACATTCCTGCAATCAATCTGTTACTGGTCAGTGAGGCTGCCTGCAAAAGCTACACCATCCACTGACCCATTATGAGGGTTTTGTGAGAGGAGATCAGGGAGAGGGTCACTTTCTTCCTCCTGTCCCTCATCAGTTGCCATGAACAAGCCCATGTCAGCCCTGTCTACAAAAGGTTTAAGCCTGTTCACACGGCGTACCCTGTGGGGGCTCCTGGGAGTGCCAAGGTCCACCAGATAGGTGACCTCACTTTTTTGCTCAAATATGGTATGGGGTCCACTCCATTAGTCTTGGAGAGCTGCTGGGGCCACAGGCTCCAGCACCCACACCTTCTGCCCTGGCTGGGAAACAGTCAGAACAGCCTTTTGGTCATGCCAAGCTTTTTGCAATTCTTGACTTGCCTCAAGGTTTTTGCTGGCCTTCTTCATGCACTCAGCCATCCTGGAGCAGAGACCAAATACATAGTCCACAATGTCTTGTTTGGGAGGTTTGAGAGGTAATTCCCATCCCTCCTTCACCAAACACAAGGGACCCCTAACTCGATGCCCAAACAGAAGTTCAAAAGGGCTGTAGCCAACCCCTTCTGTGGGACCTCTCTGTAGGCAAAGAGAAGGCAGGGCAACAGAACATCCTATTTTCGCCTAAGCTTTTCTGGGAGGCCCATGATCATGCCCTTGAGGGTTTTGTTGAATCTTTCAACTAAACCATTGCATTGTGGGTGATAGTGTGTGGTGAACTTGTAGTTCACTCCACACTCCTTCCACATTGCAGTTATATAAGTTGACATGAAGTTTGTACCTCTGTCAGTTAAAACCTCCTTAGGGAAACCCACTCTGGAAAAAACTCCCAGGAGGCCCTGGCCATCACAGGAGCTGTGGTGGTTCTAAGGGGAATTGTTTCTGGGTACCTAGTGGCATGGTCCACCACCACTAGAATGTAACTATGCCCAGATGCTGTTGGAGGGTTCATGGGACCAATAATGTCAATCCGAACCCTTTCAAAGAAAACCCCCACCACTGGTAGTGATATGAGGGGGGTCTTTGTGGTACCACCTGACTTACCACTGGCTTGGCAGGTGGTACAGGAGCGACAAAACTCCTTGGTGTCCTCAGACATGTGAGGCCAGTGAAAGTGAGGGACAAGCCTGTCCCAAGTCTTACTTTGGCCTAGGTGTCCTGCTAAGGGAATGTCATGTGCCATGGTGAGTAGGAAGCCCCTAAACCTCAGAGGTATGACCAACCTCCGGGTGGCACCAGGCTTGGGGTCTCTACCCTCTGAGTAAAGGAGTCCCTTATCCCAATAGATCCTGTGGGATACACTTACACTCCCAGCAGCCTCAGCAGCAGATTGCTGTCTGGGGGGTTCAAGAGAGGGGCAGGTTTGCTGCTCCAAACTCAAGTCTGCCCTGGAAGAGCCCCCTGTCCCCAAGAACTCAACCTGATCAGGTTCAAGCTCATCTATCAATCAATCAATCAATCAATCATGTCACTTATAAAGCGCACTACATACCCGCGAGGGTCTCAAGGCGCTGGGGGAAGAGGTGGGTGGTGCTGCTACTGATCGAAGAGCCAGGTCTTGAGGAGTCTTCTGAAGGCCAGTAGGTCTTGGGTCTGTCGGAGGTTGGTGGGGAGGGTGTTCCAGGTCTTGGCGGCGAGGTGGGAGAAGGATCTGCCGCCGGCTGTCGTTTTCCGGATGCGGGGGACTGTGGCGAGGGCGAGGCTGGTCGAGCGGAGCTGGCGGGTGGGGTGTAGAAGCTGAGTCATCTGTTGAGGTAGGCTGGTCCGGAGTTGTGGAGTGCTTTGTGTGCGTGGGTGAGGAGCTTGAAGGTTATCCTCTTGTTGACAGGGAGCCAGTGCAGGTCTCTCAGGTGGGGTGTGATGTGGCTGCGTCGGGGGATGTCGAGGATAAGACGTGCAGAGGCGTTCTGGATGCGTTGCAGCCGTCTCAGGAGCTTAGCCGTCGTTCCTGCGTAGAGGGCGTTTCCGTAGTCCAGCCTGCTGGTGACGAGGGCCTGGGTGACTGTTTTTCTTGTTTCGGTGGGGATCCACTTGAAGATCCTGCGGAGCATTCGGAGGATGTTGAAGCAGGATGAGGAAACGGCGTTGACCTGCTTAGTCATGGAGAGGGTGGGGTCGAGGATGACCCCTAGGTTGCGTACGTGGTCGGTGGGTGGCGGGGCTGTTCCCAGTGATGTTGGCCACCAGGAGTCGTCCCAGGCTGAAGGGTTGGAACCAAGGATGAGGACCTCCGTCTTGTCCGAGTTCAGCTTCAGGCGGCTGGTCCTCATCCATTCGGCGACGGCCTTCATTGCTTCGTGGAGGTGGGCTTTGGCGGTGTGAGGGTCTTTGGTGAGGGAGAGGATCAGCTGGGTGTCGTCGGCGTAGGAGATGATGTTGAGGTTGTGCTGTCGGGCGACGTGGGCGAGGGGTGCCATGTAGATGTTGAACAGCGTTGGGCTGAGGGAGGAGCCTTGGGGTACGCCGCAGATGATCTTGGTGGCCTTGGATCGGAAGGGGGCGAGGCGGACGCTTTGTGTTCTGCCGGAAAGGAAGGATGTTGTCCAGTCCAGGGCCTTCTCTTGGATCCCGGCGTCGTGAAGGCGTGTTCGTAGTGTGTGGTGGCAGACCGTGTCGAAGGCGGCTGATAGGTCCAGGAGGATGAGGGCTGCTGTTTCTCCGTTGTCTAGCAGGGTCCTGATGTCATCGGTGGCGGCGATGAGGGCGGTTTCGGTGCTGTGGTTGCTGCGGAAGCCGGACTGGGAAGGGTCCAGGATGTTGTTCTTCTCGAGGTAGCGGGTCAGTTGTTTGTTGACGATTTTCTCGGTGACCTTCGCGGGGAACGGGAGCAGAGAGATGGGTCGGAAGTTCTTGAGGTCCTTGGGGTCTGCCTTGGGTTTCTTGAGTAAGGCGGTGATCTCAGCGTGCTTCCAGCTTTCCGGGAAGGTTGCTGTCTCGAAGGAGATGTTGATTATTTTCCGGAGATGGGGCGCGATCATCTGGGACAGTTCCTTCACAGGGACTGAGATCATCTCGCTCAGGAGACTGATCCTCACTCTGAATCTGGGGGGAAGACACAGCCTTACCCCTCCTGCTCTTTCTCTTGGAAGGCCCCTGGTCCATTGTTCCAGGGTCCAGGGCCTGTTCAGTGGTCGTCAGTTTGGCCTGTGACCTAGTCACAGCAAACACATCTGCAGAGATGCCCAGCATTGCTGCACGAGTCCTTAGTTCCACTTCAGCCCAAGCTGAAGTTTCCAGATCATTGCCCAGCAAACACTCTACTGGTAGGTCTGAACTTACCACAACCTTTTTAGGGCCAGTTACCCCTCCCCAGCTGAAATTAACAACTGCCAAGGAATGGTCAGTCCTGACATTGTTTGCATTGGTCACTTGGTACATTTCTCCAAGTATAATTTGGTCAGGGGCCACAAGATTCTCTGTCACCATAGTGACACTTGCACCTGGGTCTCTGTATGCCATGGCCTCCTTACCATTTATCAAAGGCTGCTGTCTGTACTTGCCCAGATTACTGGGACTGACAAGTAAGGTGGCAAGATCCAGGCCACCATTACAGACAAGCACAGCCTGAGTTGGAGTTCTGACTAGGCCAGAACCCATCTCAGAGCCCAAGGTTAACCCTACTGATCCCTTTTTCCCTGTACCACGACTTGTACTTGTGCTAGGGGGCGCAGTTGCCTTAGAGGCAGTGGTGGCAGGAGGATTTTCCTTGGCTTTTGGACAATCAGCATCTCTTGTCCAATGGGTCTTCTGTTTCCAAAGATAGCACCAAGGTTTCTTTTTGCCTTTACCTTTGTTGGATTGTGACTCCCCCCCAGATGCAGGTTTTTGGGGCCCTGATGAAGATTCTTTGGGGGATATTTACTAGGAAGTGGCGGAGCATGTCGTTAGCCTCCTTGGCTTAACGACACGATCTGCCACTACTGAAACGCAAGGCTCACCATATTTACAAGAATGTGGTGCAGCCTTGCGTTTCCCCCTGCGATGGCGCTAAGTTTAACAATTTAGCGCCAACGCAGGCACCCTTGCACCAGAGTGCAAGGGTGTCTGTGTGCAGGGGAGGATTGGTTATGTGTCGGAAGGTGGCCATTCTTGCACATAAACAATTCTAAAATGCCATTTTGTACCTTTCATGTGTGCTGCTTCATGCAGCACACATGAAAGTTACAAATTGGCATTTTTTTAAATGGTTTATTTATGTACAAGAAGGGACACCTTCCTGTACATAAACATACCATGACATTTTGCTTTTTCTATGTGTGCTGCACAAGGCAGCACACATGGAAAAAGCAAAAACGAGGAGAAATAATGCATTTCTCCTTGTTTCGCCAACTTAAAACCGGGATTTTCCTGGTCTTAATTTTGGCGCTGCCTCCTATGTACACCACCTTTGTACATAGGGGCAGTGTCAAATACAATGGGTGTTGCGGTGGAACACCCACCGCAACACCCACTGCACGCCCCTTTCACACTGACCATAGCGTGAAAGGGTGCCTTATGTACAAGGCAGCGTTAAGCCACGTTAAGTGGCTTAACGCTGCCTTGTACATAAGGCGCAGCCCCTATCACCACCACAACGTCTGTAAAAGTGGCGTTGTCATGGCGATAGGGGCTTGTACATATGCCCCTTTGTCTTTACCCTTGTCCCCACCCTTATCTTGAGCTTTTAAAGAATCTTGCTTCTTCTGGTCACCACCATGGTTCTGATTTTTCTGCTTCACCCTGGTTCTGAAACATTTATCTGCCTTCTTTCCCAATTCTGGGGGAGAAGTCAGATCTGAGTCCACCAGGTATTGATGCAATAGCTGATTCTGACAATTATTAAGGATCTGCTCCCTCATAATCAAATTGTGCAATCCATCAGAATTATGTACTTTGCTGCCAAGCAACCAACGTTCCAGAGCCTTGATAGCACTATCCACAAAGTCAACCCAGTCCTGATTCTGTGTCTTCTGGGTGTCTCTGAACTTAATCCTGTACTGTTCAGTGGTTAAGCCAAATCCATCAATGAGAGCACTCTTCAGAATTGAGTAATTGTCAGCATCCTCTTTTCTAACAGTGAGGATATTATCTCTACCTTTATCAGCAAAGGAGAGCCACACTATAGCTGCCCACTGCTCTTGAGGGACCCTTTGAACTTTACAGGCCCTCTCTAAAGCAGTTATCCATTTATGGACGTCATCCCCAACATGGTAGGAAGGGACAATCTTGCTCAGGTTCCTATGATCAAAGGAATGTTCCTCAAATCTAGGGACACAGTTGCTGTCACCATGGGACTCTAGTCACAACTTTATTCTAGCTCTATGGACTTCTAGAGACTCTTTGTCAAGGGCCAACTGCTCTTTCCTGAACCTAAGCCTAGCTTTCTTATGTTCAAGACGTTGGTACCCCCTATCAAAAGAGTGGTCCCTCTTGCTAGATTCAGAGGTCCCTATGGACTGTCCTGAGTGATTAGACTCTGCAGAGGGAGATCTAGATCTCCTTGGCAAACTCTGCAAGCTTCCTGGAAGAATGAAGAGGGGGCCCTCAGGGCCTTCTTCATTCTCATCCTGAAAATCTGAGTTGTCCAGGTGGGAGCCATCAGGTTCCCCCTGGTCAGGGTTAGATTCTAGGTCAAAGAGGGGTTCCCCTACAGCCCTATCTTCATGCCTGGCCCACCCACTCTGTCCTGTTCATCTGACCCAGGAGTCCTCCTTAGGTCATCTAACAGTAACACCTCTACCAGGCGTTGAGTGTTGGCACTCCTCCCTGTCTTCAGCTTCCTAGAGGCACACAGTGCTTTCAGTTCTTGGAACGAAAGTTCACTGTATCTAGAAGGCAGAGAGACACTGGCATCTCCTTTAGTAGACATACTAAGGGGCATATTAGCAAGGGCCTTATCTCCGCTTTTTTGCCTTTAAAAGCCAAAAAAGCGGAGATAAAACTATCACCCTATTTACAAGTGGGTGCTAACATGCATTAGCGCATGTTAGCACCCGTTTTCCCGACGCCTCGCTTTGCATCTCTAATGAGATGCAAAGTGGGCGTCACTGGGCAGTACTGCATGTAAATTATCGCTGATGTGCACATCGCAATATTTACAAGGAGGCCCACGCATTTTAGCAGACGTTAGTTTTTGGGGAAACCGCGGTTTTCGCCTAAAACTAACGTCTGCTAAAATGCTGACTTACGTATACTTAACATTGGGGGTGGATTATGCTGATACGACCACAGGGTCGTATCAGCAAGGTTATCGCCGTTTTCCATGGAACATCGCTGGAAAACCAGCGATGTTCCATGGAAAACACCGCTATCGCTGGAATAATTATCGCCATTGCGCTATGCGTTGTTAATACAGCGCTAGCATGGCGATAATTTCCAGCGATAGCCGGCGTAAAAAAATTCACGCTAAGCGCGGCCAGCGATAATTATCGCTGCCGCTTGATAATATGCACCTTAGTGTGGTGTGGTGTTGCACCTACCTAACCTAGTGGGAGCTAAACTCTCTTAGGTTGGAGAAAGGGTGTGCTAGACCCTTAACTTACCCAACCCCAAGTTCAGTAGAACTTACTATTCTAAGCTTGTATTATATGTGCCTAGTACTAGTGGTTTTTCAGTTAATCAATATAAAGATGTATCCAGTAAAACAATGCAGGCTTGAATCCCAACCGCTGCACACCAATGTGAGAGGCTGGCCTGGTATATGATGTCCAGTAATTAAAGTGGGCACCTTGCACCAGTCCAGACAACCCTTATGGTGATTTAAGAGGTCTCAGACAACCTTAGAAAGCTATCCAAGTGGTAGCTGTGGAGAGCATCCTTCAGGCTTAGTCTTGAAGGAGTGTAAAGCAGCTTGTTTTACCAGAATGCAATCTTATAGTATAGATTAAATGAAAAGAGAACCACACAGTAGTTATAAAAAATATGTATTTATTATATAACACTATCTAGTACATTATAGTATCTCCTACACGAAGATAGACACAAAGCACACAATACTTAAGCAAAGAAATAACAGTAAATAGCACTAATACACAGTGGGCCCCAGGGGGGACCAAACCATATACTAAAAAAGTGGTATAAGAACCATGACTCGAGTCAGGACAATGTCGAGAGGATGTATAATTGCTGGAACCCCAAGGAAGGACCCACCCAAGGTGAGTAGATAGGGCCCCCACGGAGTGCTTGTGCAGTGTGTGAACACAACCTTGTGCTCCGTGCAAGTCACGGTTGCAATTTTAAAGATAAGGGACCCTTCCCAGTGGACTTCGAGGAACCCCCGTGGAAGACAGAAGGTTGGAGAGCTACCCCAACCGTGGATACCGAACTACCCAAGTTACCTAACCCAGGGAAGCCGGGTGCATAGGTGTGAAGTGGCGTCTGAAACCGCCGTGGAACCCAATGGAGAACTTCGAAGAAGAGCTGCTGCTGGAAAAGGAGAAAGTGTCCGTTGAAATCCAAACATGGATTCTTGTTGAGGAGTACCTGAAAGCAGAGGGAACAGAGTCTGGGTCCTCAACACCCAACTGACCACCTTCATCGAAGAGAACGCCATCCTCTACCCCTCACAGTCTGGATTTCGCAGCAACCACAGCACCGAGACCGCCCTCCTTGCTGCCACCGATGACATCCGCATGCTACTCGACCAGGGTCACACTGCGGCCCTCATCCTACTAGACCTCTCCGCAGCCTTCGACACCGTCTGCAACCGGACTCTTGCAGCCAGACTCCACAACGCCGGCATACAGGGGAACGACCTCGACTGAATCCGCTCCTTTCTCTCCGGCAGAACCCAAAGGATCAGACTCCCTCCCTTCCTCTCCGAACCTACTGAGATCAACTGCGGAGTACCCCAAGGATGCTCGCTCAGCCCCAGGCTCTTTAACATCTACATGGCCCCCCTCGCCGCCATCGTCAGACAGCATGGGCTCAGCATAGTATCCTACGCCGACAACACCCAGCTCATCCTCTCCCTCACGAAGAACCCCGAAGACACCAGACTCAGCTTCCGAGAAGGAATGAAAGATGTCACAGCCTGGATGAGCAACAGCTGCCTAAAACTGAACTCGGAGAAGACAGAGGTTCCTGTCGTCGGACCCTCCCCCACGACGTGTGATAGCTCCTAGTGGCCCCATGCCCTTGGACACCCACCCACCCCGACGGACCACGCCCGGAAACTCGGCATCATCATAGACTCCTCCTTCACCTTGACCCACCAGATCAACGCCGTCACCTCCAACTGTTTCAACTCCCTCCGCATCCTCCGCAAGATGTTCAAGTGGAACCCCCCCAAATGCAGAAAAACCGTCACCCATGCACTCATAACTAGCAGATTGGACTACGGCAACGCCCTCTACGCCGGAATCAGCAAAACCCTGCTACACAAGCTCCAAACCATACAGAACACCGCAGCCAGAGTCGTCCTCCGAACCCCACGACACGAGCACATGACCCAGCACCTACGAGACCTCCACTGGCTCCCCCTCGAGAAGAGAGTGACCTTCAAGCTACTCACCCACGCCTACAAATCCCTTCACAACATCGGACCCAAATACCTCAACGAAAGAGTCTCCTTCCACGTACCCAAAAGAAACCTCCGCTCCGCCGACCTCGCCCTGGCAGAGACCCCATGCATCTGCAGGACCAGAGCAGGAGGAAGAGCCTTCTCCTACATTGCAGCCAAGACCTTGAACGAGCTCCCCGACATCATCAGACGCTCCCCCACTCTGCACACCTTCAGAAAGTGCCTCAAGACCTGGCTCTTCGACTGATCCGGAGCTGCACCCCCCCCCCTAGCGCCTTGAGACCCTCATGGGTGAGTAGCGCGCTCTATAAACCCCCTGATTGATTGATTGGGTCACTTGAGAGTGACCATGCTCTCGGTATACAAATGCCCACCCATGTCGGGTGCTTCAGGATAATTGACGGTGACCTTGACTCTGCAGTTGCGGGCACCAGGTGATGTTGAGGATGACCAGGAGCCGGATGTGAGCTGTCCCATGAAGGATGTCGAGAGCTGAGGGATCGGTGTCCGGCAGGAGCACCAACAAGCCTTGGCAAAAGCAACCCACGCATGAAGTCAAGGAAATGTATGATTTGGACCAGCAAGGTCCAGGAGACTCACCACAAGCAGGGGAGTCAGGGCAGGCACCGAGCAATCAGGGGAGCCCAAGGAAATTAAAGATGACCCTCAATTGGACCTACAGGCTGGAGGCACAAGAGTCCAAGAGGACTTTGGGCAGCTTCACAAAACAACAGTCCACGGGGCACAGAGTGCGAGGTAGTTGAAGATCTTTGTAAGAAAAGTTGCCAGAGGTTGGGGCTACTTGGAGCCCAATGCACTTGTCACAGGATTGCCAACAAGCACATGCACAGGGGTTCAGGTATTGCAGCCCCCACGAAGTATTCTGACTTCAAACTCGGTAACAGGGCAGCTCGGACCTCGAGGGATGTAGAAACCCACATCCTGTGTTGCTGTGCCTTTCGGAGTCCGTAGGAGCTTGGGATCAGCAGACCAGTCAGCAATGTTGCAGTGCCTGCGAATGCTGGGGAGTGACTCCTTCACTCCAAGGGAGATTATCTTCAGGTGTCTTGGATCCTCCAATGGTCCTGCACAGATCCTGTATGGCGCACAGGCACAGACGATGCAGCAGACTGAGAGGGAGGCGAAGTCAGGCCCAAACGAAGTCCAGGGAAGTCTAGAGTGCCCAGACGGTCGAAGTGCAGTGGTTTCAGTTCTGAATCTTGTCCACAACGGATCTAAGGTCCTACAGCTAGGTAAGCCTGGGGAGAGGATGTAGCCATACGGCTAGGGTGGTCGACTTCGAAGCTGGGGATCCGGGTTCGAGTCTCGACAACGACGCTCAACATCCTGTGATTCTGGGTAAATCACTTAATCCCCCTGTGCCTAACAAAAATGAATGTGTCCATCTGTAACAAAACTGGTGCTCATGTAAAGCACTCTGATACCCGATTTCTCGGTTCTAGTTCGTGCTATATAAAACTCTAAAAAAAAAAAAAAAAGCCCTTAACTACCCACGGGAGAGGGTTGGAAAGATTCAGGGGACCCTCCCAGGGGAGGGTCTGGACAGGGGGGAGGTTACTCCCATGTCCTTTGTCCAGTTTTGTGCCAGAGCGGGAGCCAATGGCTCCCAGGACTGGTTTGAACTGGACTATGCACAGGGACACTAAATGAGCCCCTCCTGCAAGTTGTGACAGGATGCCTATTGTTCTGCCTTCCGCTGCTCGAGCTTGGCTCAGCAGCAAGAGGGCAGAAATGTGTCTTCGGTCGGCAGCAACCATTTTGTGCTGTCCGGAGCTAGAAGGCTGTTACCAGGAACACCGAGGGCCCCACAAAGGGCTTTCCTCATGGGTGGAATCATACCTCCCACACCGGATAACGGTGTGGGGGTATGATTCCAACATGTTTGACACCAAACATGTTGGTGTCAAACATGTTTGGTTGGTTGCAGCCATTGATTGCAGCCATTTTCGAGATTGTCATCACGCGGTCGCGTAATGCCCCTCTATATATAGTATATTGCTGATTTACTGACAACCCGGGAGAATGGACTCCATAGGCTGCAGGGGTGTCCTGCTCATGCAGGGGCACCCTCTCACTTAGAACCAAGCACCCTGCCCTCAGGATTGTAAAGGCCTGCTATAGGGGTGATTTATAGGTTTTAAGTGCAGTGACCCTAAGATATAGTAAACCTATATCTCTCGATTGAGGTTAGAGGCCCGTGCGTGGGCATAGCAACTGGGGCAACTGCGAGGGGCATCTCCTCTCGGGAGCAATAACGCACCATTGTTTCTAGAAGCTTCCTGTCAGCAGGTGGTGGTCAACTGAACTTCACCGGAAGTACTGTAAAGCAGCCCCTCCCTGCTTCATGCAAACGACTGCTTCTATCCCCTAGGGTGCTGAGTACCACACGCAAACTTTTGTGGATATCATTCATTCTGATTGACAGATTGATAAACTCGACAAGATGCCGAGAGCGGTTAGACATACGAGTCATTTGGTGACCGTTTGTTAGTAGAGCAGAAGAGGTGTATTTCAACTCTGTACATAGGGACAGTGCGCCTTTTCTGTCTCCCACGCGTCAAGCCCACTCCCTCCTCATACGTTGTCAGTGGGGCCCCTTAGGTTGGCGTCGGCGCAGGCTGGTACCGTTTTCTTTCTACTTCCCTTTTATCCCGTTCCCCACTGGACATGTCTTCCCAGCACTCTCATCTGTGGTGCGTCTTGTACCTCCTCCGCTCCCTGGTACTTCGGTGATGAATTCTAGTCTTTCTCTCTTTCTGATTCCTCTCCTTCACCTTGTTACTCACTCGAGAAAATGACACACTGATGGGCGAATATTTCACTCCTACTTTCTAACAGCAGGAGGTTAAGTGTGTATATGGGGGAATACAACTATATTTTAATTGACCAGGTCTCCTCTCTTGACCTGTGGGCGAGCTGGAGGATGAGGCGGACGGCGTTTACCAGCAACACCGTGACCGGTGCTCTTGATGGAACTTTGACGATGCCCCCTGGGCGGAAACCCTAACTTTCTATACTTACTGCGGTGCCCGAGCAACCTTGGCGGATGCCCGGTGGAGCTGTCCTATGCAGCTATAGAGGAGTTTGGCTCTGGTTCACCCCTCAGCCGGCACCTACCCAGCCGGACATCGGACATTGTTTTCCTCGCCTCCCCTTTGTGTTTTCCTACCTGCTTTCCCTACCCCTGTTTACCATTCCCCCTCTACCTTTTCACTCCCCATAAGATGCGTGTACGCGCTAATAACTCACATTATAGTGTAATCCCATGTTTTCTTTCTCCTATGTCTATACTTGGCTATGTAATTATGTAACCTGTAACTCACTGATCCTCATGTAAAGCGCTCTGATACCTCCGGGTCTAGCCAGCGCTATATAAAACTTTGCAAATAAATAAAGTAAGTGGTGCATGCACCGACTTACACCAGCTGCAATGGCAGGCCTGTAGTTCCATTTTGAATGGTCTCTCATGGGTGGCATAATACATGCTGCAGCCCATGGGAGACCTCTGGGGTACCGAAGCCCTCGGTACATCTGTACCATATACTAGGGACTGACAAGGGTACTCCAGTATCCAATCTGGGGTGTACCTAAGTACATGCATAACAGTTTATGGAGAATGCAGATAGACTGGGGTCCTGATTTGCAGGATCCCAGTCAGACTAGTCAAAAACAGCATTATATCCAGCAAAAAGTGGGGGTAACCATAAGAAGCAGATCCTACTTTCCTACAGGCCTCATTAAGCCACTTTGTATATTCACTGGCTGCTGAATCTAGATTTGCACTTAATGTAGGCAAAGACATATCCAGCTGAGTGAGAAGATTATCAGCATCGATCTTGTTCCAAGCTTTGTAGACGGTTTGATGTGCCCTATGGTACTTTCGGGTAACTGTGGGCAATGAACTCCGCTCCGCTAGCGGAGGTTGCGGAGATTTGCTAACTACGCATTACATTGAAAACACGGAATTCATGCAAAAACTCCGACTCCGCCACGTAGCGGAGTTAGTTGCTGCACCCACAACCCTTTGATAAAACAACTTTACTTTTACATGCTAAAAAGCATATAACCAATTCACAAAAGTGAGCTTTTGAAAAATATCAGGCAATGAGAGAGGTGATGATTTTGGGGACCCCCTAACCTAGGGGGAAGAGCATATCATGCTGAACGATTCGGTGGTGGTCCCATCCTCCTAGGACCACCCCAAGCAACGTTATGGGCAAAAATACAATGCCAACCAAAGGCCCAGCAAAGCATTATGGGGCGAGATTCTAGAGTGCAGTGAATATTATAGTATTAGCTCTCAGCTGAGCCGGGAGAGCCGCTGCCGCTTGAGGAATGTTTTGATATTGGATACTATAGGAAACGATGCATCAGCGACTGGGAAAGCTGAAATGATTACTAGGGCTTGATCTCTTTTCATTTTATGAGACGAAGTATGTGGGGCTAGAACTCCGTCAACCAAGTCCGCAGCAGAGCGTTCAGGTAAGCAGTGGCCATTAGTCAAAAGGAAAAAGACAGTCATAAAAGCCAATCAACATGAAGAGGAACTCCATCGACAACACAATCCAGATGTTAGTCCAAGGTGGGACCGTGTAGGCGGCTCTGGCACAGACGAGGACAACGAAGACGTATCTGAAGAAAGGTTATTTCGGTTCATATAGTAACCACTGGAACCTAGTTGAAACAATGGGGGATGTTCTTCATTGGAAGTTGAATGAATGGTTCTTTCAGGAATATTAACTATAATTTCAACTGGTGGGGAAGCATACTCGTTTTCCACAGTTGCAGATGTAGCAGGTAAAACAGGCAATACGTCCATTGTATTCTCCATATCCCCTTCCAGTTCTTGGGGAGAATTTGATGAAACAGAATGCATTAGATGAAGGTAAACATCCCTCTGCGGAATGCTTGTAGGCATACTATTGAGTATCACCCATATGGTGCTACTTGACATGTTCAATGGAAACAAAACGATTCTCCTTGCGACCAGGTAGCAGAGGCAAGATCACAGTACAGGTGCCTTTTAAACCAGCGACAGGAACTGCTGCACAGTACGATGGACCAAATTCTTTCTTACTCTCCACTTTCACTCGGACCTGGTCACCAACTTTAGGAAGCCAGCCTGAAACCGTGATCAGCACTGCAGCATCCGTGGACCAGGGCAAAGGAGCTTTTGCAAGAGGGTCTCAACTCTTTTGTACTGTCAGAACGATTGTCCTTCCTCGCAATCTGCACGTGAAGCTACAAGAGACCCACCTCTTGACACCTCCAACTTTGATTTCGTATGATACCACAGAGTTTTGGAGTGGTCAAGCGGGGCGAAGGGATTGGGAAGGGAACAGCGTGGAAGGAGATCTGTAAAGCAAAAGTTATTTTCCAAAAGAAATAATAAAACTGTTTTAAACTAATGACTGCTTATGAACTTCAGTTTGCAGTAATAGGACTGGACCAAAATATAAATAGTTTATATACAACACTTGTAATTATATCACCCAATGAGAGTCGGAGAATTCTATCTCTTTAACATGCGTCTCTCTCTTTTATAAGAGTAACAACGTAAATGTACTTTACTCTTCTTTAGATGCAAATCAGTCTCTAGGCTGTAACTTCTTTTTTTATTTCTACGGGCACTCATTATTGCAAAATCATAATGATTACAAAATATTCATTAAAGATCGGTGCTCCACATACTCAATTCTTGTATTAGACTGTGAAATGTACTGATTAAAAAACATCAACATGTTTTACCACTAATGATCTGTAGTATCCCGATGTAGCAAAGTTCACAAACCTCCAACTCTTCCAAAAGTATCTCCTTACCGGTCAGAGCACGACCCGCTCTGAAACAGCCCACCTGAGCGAAGCTCGGAACGTGGAAGAAGGCGCGCCAAAATACCACGACTACAACCGGCCGCTCCAAAGTCAAAGAAATGAGGTCACTCCCCGCCGCGGGCCATCAGGTGAATATGCCGCGAGGACCCAGCAGAGAAATCAACCGACACACCTCCAAACATGGAGACGCCCGGTCAATGCCGAAGACGGAGAAAAGAGCTCTGCTCCCAAGGAAATCCAACAAATAGTGAGCTGTGAGCGTAGGGCGTGGCTGGCTATAAGAAGTCAGCCACACCCAAGATGGCTGCTAAAACATCATGGGACATGTAGTCCTGAATACCTATGAAGACAGATTAATAAAAGAAACCCCTCCCTCACATGAACAAGACACAAGATAAAAACAAATAACCAAAACAATTAAAAGTAAACAATACAACAGCACAAAATAAACATTGGACAAAACAACCCATAAGTAAATAATGTTAATATGGTTCATCGCTGATAATGACAAACAAACCACCAATGGGCAGAAATGACCGCCTCATGTGATTTACCACACAGGGGCTTGGCACATGAAGTGCGCACCACAGAGATGCGTGGGGCAGGCCCAGACCGCGCACCTCCCTAGATCTGACAGTACTCCCCCCTCCCAAGCGTGGTCTAGGGCGCAGCTTATGAGGATAACAGAGGTGGAAGCGTCGCAACAACCTGGGAGCATGAACGTTCCCAGCAGGTTCCAAGTAATCATTTTCAGCTCCATACCCCTTCCAGGATACCAAATACCATAACGAGGAACCCCTATACCTAGAATCCAAAATGTCCCGCACCTCATATTCCCATTGCCCATGAATTAAAAGTGGGGCCGGACGCTCAGGACACTGACTACTTGCCAGTTTCAGTAGGGAAGTGTGAAACACTGGATGGATTCATAAAGAAGCAGGGAGCTTCAGCTTGTAAGTGACAGGGTTCACTTGTCATTGTACTTCATAGGGCCCGAAGTATTTCGGATGAAAGAGGCTGGCTGTTTTAAAAGTGAAGTTTTTTGTAAAAAGCCATACTTTTTCTCCAGGATGATATATTAGACCCGGTCTATGTCGTGGATCATAATAATGTTTGTAGTTCAGATTGGCTTTGGTGAGATGTCGCTTTAATTGTTGGTGTACCTGATGCATATGTATCACTATTTCTTGCACGGCAGGGGTACTGAACATTGTCTTTGGCAAAGAGACTGGCAACGTGTGAGGTTGATAACCATACAAACCAGCAAACGGAGATGTACCTATGGATGAATTATAAGACGTATTATACGCTAACTCAGCCATCCATAGCAACTCGACCCATGATTCGGTAGCATCCATTGCATAACAACATAAATATTGTTTCAAAGTCCGATTTAACCTCTCAGTCTGTCCATCTGTTTGAGGGTGATAACTAGTTGACATGATAGAAGAAATATGTAATGTTTGACACCAAGTTTGCCAAAACTTGGACAAAAACTGAGACCCTCGATCAGACACAATCACATGTGGCAATCCATGAAGACGTGCTACTTGTTGAAGGAGTACTTTTGCCAATTGACTAGATGTTGGCAGTTGTTTGCAAGCAACAAAATGAGCGTACTTTGTGAAACTGTCGACAATTACCAGAATTGCTGAGTGTTGTTGTACCAATGGTAATCCTGTTATAAAATCCAATGAGACATGTTCCCACGGAGAAGAGGGAGTAGGTAGAGGTTGTAGCATTCCTTTGGGTTTACTATGGTCTACCTTACATCTTGCACAAGTTTCATCTTGGACCATTTGAGTAATGTCTTTTTTTCATAGTAGACCACCAAAAGTGTCTTTGCATATTGTCCAACGTTTTCTTAGATCCTGGATGTTCAGCAGTTGGAACCTTATGCAACCAATGAAAATCGGTTTTTTGCAACTCTACTGTAGGAAGATATACTTTTTTCTCATACAACGGTAATCCTTGCACTATAGTTTGTTTATTATCTTTTTCAATCCATTCTGCCCATGTGGTACTAGGAAATTGTTCAAGTATTTTATCCAGGAATTGTTCTGCAGATAATACACTTAAAATTATTGTAGGAGCAATGATGGATTGTGGTTCATTTATCGTACTTTGTAATGAAGAATCTTTTTCTGGAAAGAGCGTCAGCTTTTTTATTCTCGAGCCCAGGCCTATATAGGCCAATTCTGCAAAGAACATCATCCAGCATAGTTGACGAGAAGTTAAAACATGAGGAAAACAAATAAACTGAAGATTTCTATGGTCAGTATACACTGTGTACGTATACTTGGCCCCCAAAAGATAATGTCGCCACTCCTTGAAAGCCTTGCGGATGGCCAACAATTCTTTTTCTGCGATGGTGTGGGTCTGTTCTGCACTGTTTAGTTTTCGAGACATGTAGGCTACAGAGTTGACACATATCATGATTTCTTTGTGATAAAATAGCCCCCGATTGCCACTTCAGAAGCATCAGCCTCCACAATAAAAGGTTCATTAAGATCTGGATGTGCTAAGATGGGCACAGCAGTGAAGGCATTTTTTAATCATTGAAAAGCTTTGTCCGCTTCAGGTGACCACTCAAATGTAACCTTTTTTCGCAACAACCTTGTAATGGGGATACCACTAAAGAGAAATGGTCAATGAATCGCCGATAAAAATTGGCTAAGCCAAGAAAACATTGTGCATCTCGTACTGATTTAGGAATGACCACTCCGACACCGCTTGTATCTTTCTTTCAGTCATTCTTATTCCAGAGGGTGTCAAAATTACTCCCAGAAATTCGACCTGAGTAACATGGAAGTCACATTTATTTAGCTTGCAATACAATTGATGTTCCCTTAAGGTAGTTAACACCTTTCTAACATGATCTTCATGGATGGCTACGCTTTTGGAATATATTAAAGTGTCATCTATATATACAATGACAAAAATGTCTAGATATTCCCGTAATACATCTTTTAAAGAAAATTGAAATGCCGCAGGAGCATTGCAAAGACCGAAGGGCATAACAAGATATTCGAAAAGACCATATTGCGTTTTAAACGTGGTCTTCCACTTGTCTCCATCTCTTATTTGGACCAAGTGATATGCACCCCTGAGTTCTAATTTTGTATAAATCACTGCTGATTTGACTTGGTCCAGTAACACAGGAATAAGAGGCAGAGGGTACTTATTCTTTATTGTGATTTTGTTCAAAGCCCTATAGTCAATGCACGTTTTGAGCTCTCCATTTGCTTTTGGGATGAAAAGAAGCAGAGATGCTGCGGAAGAGCGTGAAGGACGTATGAAACCATTCTTCAAATACTGGTCAAGATATTGTCTTAGGTGTTTATTTTCAGCTTCTGACAGAGCATAAATACGGCAGTTCGGTACACAAGATCCAGGTACCAAGTCTATCTGGCAATCATATGCTCGGTGTGATGGTAATAGGGCAGCCTTTGTTTCACTAAAGACATCAGCCAAATGGGAGTATCGAGAAGGCAACATGATATCTTCTTTAGCGGCTGTGGCTATGTTACCTGGGACTTTGTTCGTAGTTATCTCTTCAGCTTGTAAAAAACAAGTTTTTAAGCAATGTATTGCTTGAAAGTGGAGTTCTTGTTTTTGCCAATCAACTAATGGATTATGCAAACAAAGCCATGGAATGCCAAGGATAAACCCATATTAAGGAGTTTGAAGAACATCAAACTGGAGAGTTTCTGAATGCTTGTGTTCTTTAACATCCTTACAAATCATATGTACCAAAATGGTTTGCCTTGTCACGGGACCTCCTGCTAATATCTTTCCATCCACTGCCTGTACTATTTCAGGTATGTCTTTCTTAACGCATCACCTGAGAGATAGGAAATTAAGAATGCAATTGTGGGTCTGGAAATGCTCTAGGCCGGCACGTGAAATGTAATTCAATTTGGGTAAGAAATATAGTACTTTAGTAGGATCTCTTGAAAATCGTTTGGGAGCTGCCATGGGGGTTGGCATAGGGATGTTTACTGCTATATTAGTGGGAGGCTGTGAATCAGTCCTGGAAGTTGGGATGGAGCGGTAGGGAGAGATGTTTTCACCCCCTGTAACTGTAACCGATCCAGTTTATCGGAGAGCGTTGCAGTAGCATGTTTGGCTTCGACTAAATCCCTCTGCATTTGTTGAATGACCTTCATGAGGTCATCTAGGGTGGCCATTGTAGCTTCCTGTGCAGATTGGGAGGAATAAAATTTGTGGGGTCACTATTCTGTCAGAAAGATCGTCCTTCCTTTGGAATCTGCACGTGAAGCTACAAGAGACCCACGTCTCGACACCTCCAACTCTGATTTAGTATTATACCACAGAGTTTTGGAGTGGTCAAGCGGGGGGAAGGGATTGGGAAGGGAACAGCAGGGAAGGAGATCTGTAAAGCAAAAGTTATTAACCAAAAGAAATAATAAAACTGTTTTAAACTAATGACTGCTTATGAGCTTCAGTTTGCAGTATTAGGACTGGACCAAAATATAAATAGTGTATATACAACACCTGTAATTATATCACCAAATTGGAGTCAGAGAATTCTATCTCTTCAACATGTGTCTCTATCTTTATAAGAATAACAACGTAAATGTACCTTACTCTTCTTTAAATGCAAATCAGTCTCTAGGCTGTAACTTCTTTCTTATTTCTACATGTATTCATTATTGCCAAATCATAATGAATACAAATTGTTCATTAAAGATCAATGCTCCACATTATCAATTCTCTTATTAGACTGTGAAATGTACTGAATAAAAAACATCAACATGCATTAACACTAATGATCGGTAGTATCCCGATGTAGCAAAGTTCACAAGCCTCCAACTTCTCCAAAAATATCTCCTTACTGGTCAGAGCACGACCCGCTCTGAAACAGCGCACATGAGCGAAGCTCGGAACGCGGAAGAAGGCGAGCCGAAATGCCGCGACTACAACTGGCTGCTCCAAAGTCAAAGAAATGATGTCACTCACCGCCGCGGGCCATCAGGTGAATATGCAGCGAGGAGCCAGCAGAGAAATCAACTGACACGCCTCCAAACAAGGAGACGCCCAGTCAACACCGAAGACGGAGAGAAGAGCTCCGCTCCCAAGGAACTCCAACGAATAGTGCGCGGCGAGCGTAGGGCGTGGCTGGCTATAAAAAGTCAGCCACACCCAAGATGGCTGCCAAAGCATCATGGGACATGTAGTCCTGAAAACCTATGAGGACAGATTAATAAAAGATACCCCCCTCACATGAACAAGACACAAGATAAAAACAAACAACCCAAAAAATTAAAAGTAAACAACACAACAGCACAATACACTTAAGAATGGAAGGTGCACCTGAATTGAAGTCACAATCACAAGTTTGAGTCCAACATCTTCTTTTATTAATCAAAAATAATTCCATACGATTTAAAATCAGCCATCAGCCAACGCGTTTCGTTCCTGTCACAGAGGAACTTCATCAGGGCTGGACCAATCACATAAAACACGGTATAAGTTTTAACACATAAACACATATAAAAAGACATCACATATTTACAAACATACATACATATAAGTGACTATTTCTTTGTTTTTTTTAATAAAGTTTTATATAGCGCAAACTAGACCCGGTGAGGGTATCAGAGCGCTTCACAATTGTTACATCAAAAGAAATAAAGTGAGAGCTAGGTACATAGATATGAGTAGCTAACAGGAGAGCGTAAATGATGTCCGTACTTGTTGTAGGTCTAGAGGTATTCAGGAGTGCGTTAGTTATTCTCTCCTGGAGTCTAGCTTACATCTGTCCCCTTTAGGGATCAGAGACTCAAAGAACCAAGGATAACGAACACAACACACTAAGAACAAATTAGACTACATGTAATGTATAACTGGACAGCCCACAGGACATATATAAATCAAAAAATGAGTCAAAGAGGACATCAAGAAAAATCAAGTGATTTAAAAACATGGATTCAAGACACAGTACGTGAAGACACAAAAAGAAGTACACAGCAATATATTACAGTATTCTTTACGGCCGTCGTACCCCAACTTGCAAATGTTGCTTACTAGTTTACGAGAAATGAAGGAGAAAAGAGAAAGGATAGAAATAAGGAAAAGAAAAATGAATACACGTTTAAATTTTAATCGAAACAGTGGGATAATTACTTTAAAATCTAATGCTAAGTGAGTGGTTCTGAATGCACCAAAAATATACGCCAATTCCTGTTATCATGCCTATTGTGAAATGCGCCTCACCTTCATATATTGAATAGCGTGTTCACACAGTATTTCAGAGAACTGTAGGGTCGTCATCAGGATGGCCACCCGAAGATAAGGGTATATATTCAAAATATATCCCAACTCGAAATCTCTATGGATAATGAATCAGTTAGCCAATTCTCACAACCTATTAAATATGTAACAAATATTCTAACATGTAACTAAAGGGACTCATGGGATTATCCTAGGCCTTCAAAAGTACATAAAACGACATGGGTAAGTCAATGGAACGATACGTAATAGGTAAATGGAAACGGTAGAAAGACAAGTGATGCATATTCACTAGCACAAAGAATAAATTAAGAGCAATCCTGAACAATGCTCTATAAACGTTCAAAGGTCCCCATGTGAGGTCATGACTCACACCTTTAAAGGGAACCTCTGATGACGGTATTTAACACCATTCACTAGCACAAATACTTAATTAAGAGCAATCCTGACCAGTGCTCTATGTATGCTCAATGGCCCCCAATGTGAATAATCACATAAATAGATCGACTATGACCCCTCATAATGCGTCATACCACATAACAAAAAATAGCAAGAATTTCAGACTTAAGTATCTCTGTACCCCAGTGTATGATGCCATATATTTTGGGACAAATTTTAATGAAAAGCAGACTTTGAACAGTATGTTGTTCCTGCGTTGTCCCTTGTGTACACGCAGTTCGACCCCCGTATGCTGCATAGTGCCACATACCAATGGGAAGGAATAGTACAAAACCGTAGTCCCCTCAACATGAATTAAACCCTCATATAAATAGCCCCCATGGTGGTCAGTCAGACCCTCACGAGAAGCACGATGCCACAAAGTACCTGAAGTGAAACAAAACTGTCAACTCACCCCAACATGGCAATGCTCACATAAGACAAAAAATGCTCGATAGACGGCATCTCTGTACCCCAGTATACGATGCCAGTTGTTTAGGGCAAAACTTAATGAAGGCAGGCTTCAAAACAGTAAGCTGTACCCGTGTTGTCCCTTATAAGAACGTAGTTCGACCACCGTGTCTTTTGCAGTGCCACATACCAACGGGAAGAAATAGGACAAAAACGTCGTCCCCTCAACAGGAAATAACACCCTCATATGCACAGCCCCCATAGTGGTCAATAAAATCTTCACGGGAACACCCTCATATGCATAGCGCCCATAGTGGTCAGTAAGACCTTCGCATAATGCCACAAAGTGCCTAACAGGTGACAGAAATGTCTAATCACCCTGACATAGAAATGCTCACATATATCAAAAAAAGCTCCCTAGACGGCCTTAACGGCATCGATCTATCTCACCTGAAATGTGGGGAATCCTGATGTAGGTAGAATCGCCTGTATCCTGTATTACCCGGCGCGCCATCCCGGTCAAAATTTAAAGGCAGACACCGCGCGTCTGACGTGTACCGCCTCCAAGTGCATTGTGCCTGATAGAGGTACGTAAACCTCAATAACTCGCGCCATCTTGGAGGGTAAAAATAACATGCCTAAAATGTATGCACATTCGTACATAGTCTTAAGGCTGTAAACCCCCTACACTGTCCACGTAAGGCGGATCATAGAAAGTAAAAAGGAATAAACCACATACGTTAAGGAGTAATTCCGCTGCCAAAGAAGACCCCGCAAGTTGTATAGCATAAACGAATAGACCAAAAGACGGTTGTAAAACAAGGCGCCATCTTGGTGAAATAATCTGCGTGATTGATCACCACTACTTACACTGCTGCAGCATGTAAATAAAAAATGATGTAACCATAAAGAACAAACTGGGACAAAGTTCTGAAAAAGACTACGCCTATTGCGTGGCAGAGTGTAATACTAAGAAATCACATACTCACCACATTGGGTAGTATCCTATGTGGAAGAGCCAAGAAGAGGCATGAACTGGCATTGCCGTCTTAGAGAGGTCATCTGCGTGCTAAATCACACACTTGATAGACTGGTATGAAAAACGAATAGTAAATGGGTATGAAAAAAACCATCCCTGTTCCGTGATAAATTGCAAAAATGTTATGCAAAAATTTAAATTGAAAACTTCACAAGTCTCCACATTAAGAGAAGACCTGTGTGGAAAGACCGAAAAATGGCATGAACTGGCATGGCCATCCTGGAGAGGTTGTCTGCGTGTATAATCACCATTGGTTACTCTGTAATGAAGTATAAATAACAATTAAAATCATGATATAGGGTAAACTGGGACAACCGTGAGAAAGAGACTACGCCTATTGTGTAACAGAGTGTAATAGTAAAAATTAAAATTCACAAGTCTCCACATTGGGCAATGTCCTGTGTGGAAGAGCAGAAAAAAGGCACGGACTGGCGTAGACAAACAGTAGTCAGTACGGCCATAAAGTTGCCAAAAGAACAGGAGTCACATCTATATATCCATCAAGAAAAGAACCCCATTGTTAATCCACTTAGTATGGCTATGAAATCAATTTTAAGAGAAAGAGGAATGGAAAGTGCGAGAATGATCCATCGTGTCAAAAAAGAGAAAGAAGGGACACAATAACAATAACATAAGATGTGCTACATAAGCAGACAATCCTGTACATTGGAGAAAAGTATAAAACATAGTGCATTACTCACTCACATGTCTCCACTACACTGTTGTATCACCACATTCCAAAATTACAGTTTAGTATTAACTTATCCAAGGAAGTAGTGTAACTCACTATCGGTATTATGACCCAATGTGGTTGCTCTCAGTCAGCAAATCCATTTCGCCTTGATTTGCCTCAGCGTGAGTTCACTGTTGCCCCCCCTTTTTCCAACCGAGACATGATCAATACCATGGAACCAAAATTCTGGATCATCTGGGTGAGTGGTTCTGTAGTGTTCTGCAATAGGATATCTGATATCCTTGTTGAGTATTGCCCTACGATGTTCCTGTATTCGATATTTAAGGCAACGTATCGTGGTGCATACGTAAGTCAATCCACATTTGCAACCAAGAACATAAATTGCATATGTGGCATTGCAGTTAATAAACTGCTTGATGGTATATTTTCGAGTGGTGTTGTATGTAAACATCTTGGTTCTGTTTCTGCCATAAGGGCAGATGTTGCACATGCTACAGGTGAAAAAACCTTCAGGTCTCGGTGGTAGCCACGTATCTTTCTTCTTAGAAGTTGTTACATAACTGGGGCACAGCGTCTTTCTTAAAGATACCCCTCTTCTATAAGTGATTGCTGGTGTGGTTGTGAGTGAGTCCTTTAATCCCAGGAACGTCCACGAGTAGGTGCCAGTTCTTCCTCAAAGCATTGAATATCTTATTGCTATGTGTAGTATATTGTGTTACGAATCTCAATGTACTTCTTTTTGATGGGTCAAGATTCCTTTTTCCTTTTGGGTTTGTGAGTTAGTGTGGCTTCCCTGTCTATTTGTTGTATCCTAGATTGGGCTTTGTGCAGGACTTTCATATCATACCCCCTTTTTAGAAATCTTTTTTTGGACTCAGTTAAGTTAGCCTGATAGGTATCCTCTTCACTGCAATTCCTTCTGATACGGGTCATTTCTCCGTAGGGGATGTTGTTAATCACCGAACCTGAGTGTGCACTGGAAGTGTGTAATACCCCATTACAAGCTGTCTCTTTTCTGTATAGCGTGCGCTATATGACATCATTTTTCACATAGAAGTGCAGATCTAAGAAGTTTATCATCTCCCTGTGAAAGGTCATAGTGAGTTTGACATTGTATTCATTGTCATTTAAAAAAGAGAAGTACCGTTGTAGGGATTCTTCTGGCCCAGACCATAGACAGATAATATCGTCTATGTACCTCCCCCAGAAGACGATGAATTCAGTCCAGGGGAAGGCACGTCTGCTCCAAGCATACTCCCTCTCATACCACCCCATAAAGAGGCAGGCATAAGAGGGAGCAAACCTAGAACCCATCGCTGTCCCTTGAAGTTGTTGGAACCAACGGTCATTATGGAGAAAAAAATTGATGGTGAGAATGATGTCCAACATCTGCATCAGCATTTCATTATACTCATACTGTTCGGCCCCCTCTCTGTCCAGATAGGACTGTACCACCATGAGTCCAAATTTTTGGTGAATGCAAGTATATAAACTCTCCACATCAAATGTCACAAAAGGAGCTCATCCGACCAATTAAAGTCCTTAAACTTAACCAGGATGTCCTTACTGTCCCAGATGTAGGAGGGTAGATTTTGAACATGCTTTTGTAACCTTAGATCCACAAATTTAAACAACTGTTCGGTTGGTGAGCCCACCCCCGAAATTATGGGTCGGCCCGGAGGAAAGGGCCCCCCCTTGTGGATTTTGGGTAAAATGTATATACAGGGGAAATTGAGGACATCCCACCCAAAGATACCCAAACTCATCCTCCGTAAGCAAACAAGTATCCTTCCACTCACTCAATTTGATGTTAATCAAAGTAGATAATTCTTGGATTGGGTCATTTTCAATTGATTTATATATGTCCTGTGGGCTGTCCAGTTATACATTACATGTAGTCTCATTTGTTCTTAGTGTGTCGTGTTCTTTATCCTTGGTTCTTTGAGTCTCTGATCCCTAAAGGGGACAGATGTAAGCTAGACTCCAAGAGAGAACTAACGCACTTCTGAATACCTCTAGACCTATAACGAGTACGGACATCATTTACCCTCTCCTGTTAGCTACTCATATCTATGTACCTAGCTCTCACTTTACTTCTTTTGATGTAACAATTGTGAAGCGCTCTGATACCCTCAACGGGTCTAGTTTGCGCTATATAAAACTTTATAAATTATAAAAATAAAATAAAATAAATGAGTCGTTTCTCAACTGGTGGTTGATTTCGTTCTTATAATCAGAAATATTCATGACCACCACATTTTCGCCCTTTATCGGCTTCTCTGATCACAATGTCGCTATCCATACGTAGTCTATTCCGTGCCTGTCTTTCCTTCTGGGAGATGTTTTGGCGGAAGGGTGGCACAAATTTGGTGGGGAGTTCCATATTGTGTAGCTCTTTGCTGACCTTTTCATAGAAAGCATCAATATTACGGTGATACACTGTGGTCGGCACAAATTTGGACTTTGGCCTTAAACCACTGTCAATGTTTAGATTTTGGGAAATATTAAGTTCTTCTAACAGTGACGGCATATCAGGCACCCCATCATCCTCAAAGGATAGCAGACACTGAATATTCCGCATAACTGTGATTGTATGGGTAACGCTACTTTGGATTCCAATGGGTGTGGTCGATTATGTTGTCTGTTCAGAAAAGTAATCTCTTAATTTAGGAGATCTCACAAATTTGTATAGATCAATATGAACATTCGTAAGGTCTCCACCCTGTGTGGGGCAAAAATTCAAACCCATACTCAGAACCTTGATCTCATCTTTGTCTAGGATTTTATTAGATAGATTAGCAATTTTCAAATCACTATTAACAGTTTCCACATCGTAAGGTATCTTTGCACATTCATGACTTTGTACCACATCAATTATGTTTTCTTGGATCACGTTACCACATTCAGCTTGTCTATTGCCCCTCCATTCGAACCTACTCTTGGACCTCCTCCCTTCCCTCCTGGTTTTGGCTAATCCTTTTTTTGTTGTAGCCTGCTGCTTATACGTAGCTTTCCTAATTCCTTTTGGAAGGAAGAGGCACCTTCCCCTAAAGGGATGTCTTGCGGTGTGGTACTAGATGTTGCACTACTCTGTGAGGACACCGGGACGCTGTTGATAGAGCGTGTGTCATTACTCTCGCCCCTATTCCTCTTCTTGTCCTCTATACCTTGGATATTGTCAAACTTTTTTTCGAAGGTATGTATACGTCCCTCGTGATAATCCCTGTCATCCTTTTTTAACTTTCTTAGTTTTTTCTCTTTCAAATACTGCTGATGATTTTCAATAACTTTTTTGAGAATAGCATAATTTTTTTCAATCAGATCTTTTGTGTCAATTTCATTGATCTCTTTCTCTGTAGCCTCAATCTCTGCCTGGAGTTTCTCCCCCTTTTCCCAGGCATGTCTCACCAAAATCTGCATCATAACCGGAGATGCACCTTCAAGGTTACTTTCCCATTCCCTTAATAGTTCTTCACTTAGAGCCTCAAATGTTGGGAAAATTAAGATCCGTAATCCTCGTGGTATTTTTCTATTATCCATGTATTGCTGGAGTGTCACCCTGCCCCACCATCGAGCCAACTCCTGCTTTTTCAGACATTCCAGTCTCATGAATAACGTTTTCAGGCCTGTATTCTTTCTTGCCCCCTGCACCATGGGCTGTTTATAAACATTAATGCCAAACAAATTTTGCACCATTTCCTCCCTGCCATCATCAAATTTGGGCATATTTGCCACACTATTATCACGGGATGAGTGCAAAACCGTCCACAGTAAAAACTATTCACAAAACTACCAGCGGCGGACCATAGGTTCTGCACCTCAATCCCCGTAACTTGAATTATATTGCCTGTGAGAACCAGAAAGAACGATACACTTAAAAATGGAAGGTGCACCAGAATTAAAGTCACGATCACAAGTTTGAGTCCATCATCTTCTTCTATTAATTAAAAATAATTCCATATGATTTAAAATCATCCATCAGCCAACGTGTTTCGTTCCTGTCACAGAGGAACTTCATCAGGGCTGGAACAATCACATAAAACACAGTATAAGGTCTATCTCAACTGAAATGTGGGGAATCCTGATGTAGGTAGAATCGCCTGTATCCTGTATTACCCGGCGCGCCATCCCGGTCAAAATTTTAAGGCAGACACCGTGCGTCTGACGTGTACCGTCTCCAAGCGCATTGTGCGTGATAGAGGTACATAAATGTCAACAACTCACGCCATCTTGGAGGGTAAAAATAACACGCCTAAAATGTATGCACATTCGTACATAGTCTAAAGGCTATAAACCCCCTACACTGTCCAGTTATAAATTACATGTAGTCTAATTTGTCCTTAGTGTGTCGTGTTCGTTATCCTTGGTTCATTGAGTCTCTGATCCCTAAAGGGGACAGATGTAAGCCAGTCACTTACATGTATGTATATTTGTAAATATGTGATGTCTTTTTATAGTAATTATCACACCGTTAATCGAAATTTAAACGTGTATTCATTTTTCATTTCCTTATTTCTATCCTTGCTCTTTTCTTCTTCATTTTTCTTAAACTAGTAAGCAACATTTTTAAGTTGGGGTATGACGGCTGTAAAGAATACTGTAATATATTGCTGTGTACTTCTTTTTGTGTCTTCACATACTGTGTCTTGAATCCATGTTCTTAAATCACTTGATTTTTCTTGATGTCCTCTTTGACTCATTTTTTGATTTATATATGTCATGTGGACTGTCCAGTTATAAATTACATGTAGTCTAATTTGTTCTTAGTGTGTTGTGTTCGTTATCCTTGGTTCTTTGAGTCTCTGATCCCTAAAGGGGACAGATGTAAGCTAGTCACTTATATGTATGTATATTTGTAAATATGTGATGTCTTTTTATATGTGTTTATGTGTTAAGACTAATACTGTGTTTTATGTGATTGTTGCAGCCCTGATGAAGTTCCTCTGTGACAGGAACGAAATGCGTTGGCTGATGGCAGATTTTAAATCATATGGAATTATTTTTGTTCAATAAAAGAAGAAGATGGACTCAAACTTGTGATCGTGACTTCAATTCTGGTGCACCTTCCATTTTTAAGTTTATCGTTCTTTTTGGTTCTCGGTGGCCCCAAACGGCGGCAAGTGCTCGAAGAGGATTGCACAGGACAATATCATTCAAGTTACGGGGATTGAGGTGCAGAACCTATGGTCCGCCGCTGGTAGTCTTGTGAATAGTTAATACAACAGCACAAAACAGACATTGGACAAAACAACCCATAGGTAAATAATGTTAACATGGTTCATCGCTGATAATGACACACAAACCACCAATGGGCGGAAATGGCCGCCTTGTGTGCTTTACCACACAGGGGCTTGGCACATGAAGTGCACACCACAGAGATGCGTGGGGCGGGCCTAGACAACGCATCACCCTAGATCTGACATGTAGATCCTGTAACATAGCACAATGGTTATCTACGTCAAACGTTGGGGCAGCCGCCACAACGTCTAGAACATCAAGGTCTGGCACAAACATTTTAATGCCAAAGAGCATTTCATATGGGGTCCGCCCACCCAGAGATCTTCTTAGGAGATTATTAAGTGCACATTGAACTCCATATAAATGAGTCACCCAGCCCCGACCAGTACCTAATACCCTCGCTACTAAAGATTGCTTTAAGTCACGGTTCATCCGCTCCACAACAGACCGATATGGAGGCAAGAATTGCACCTTCACCCCCAGTGACTTCTTCGCATCCCGGTAAGCCTTAGAGGCAAAAGCTGGACCTTGGTCTGAATGAAAGGTGCCACAGGCAAATGTCCCTACAAAGACATGCAAACTTTTATAACAGTTCGAGCATCAGCACTGTGTTGCGGCCAAACCCAAAGGTATCGAGTGCATGAATCAACTGCAACCAAAATATATTTAAAAGCATTGTCTGATGTCAAAGGACCACAGTGATCAAGATAAATACAACCAAATGGTTGATTCGAATTGAAAAGCTGAGTGTGTGGTGGACGTGAAACAGTAGAAGGTTTAATCTGTTGACAAATGTCCCAGGAAAGGACATATTTACGGGTTTGTTGGTATAAGCCATGCCACCAAAAACGTTGCTATAAAAGCGAAACAGTTGCTGTCACTCCAGCGTGTGCAAAAGCCATGCATTCGTGAGCAGCCACAATTAAAGAAAGTCTGCAGTCCTCATTGGGAATCAAATGATCACCACCTGATGGAATGGTTACAAATGGAATTTGATCAGCCGTTAAGTGATAAGTGTAATGCGAAGGGAATACCTGGGGAAACTGCGTTCCTTCCTTGGTAGTGGCTCTAGCCGTCAAAATGTCATCATCAATTTTAGTCACAGACCTAGTAACGGCTTCTACTGAGCATGTGGCTACTGCGGGTTTGGCGGCCTCATCAGCCAAGAAATTACCAACGGCGTGTGCTCCCACAAGCTGATAGCCCAATGTATGGATAACATGTGTGAGTGGCAAACATTCCTTAAGAGCGGCCACTCCGACCCAAAGCTTTTTATGCTTTATTGCGCTACCTTTAGAATCATGAAAATCATTCTGTTGCCAAAAGAACAAGTTGTCATTAAAGGATTGTACACAGTACTTTTACTGTGTACAATCCTTTAATGACAACTTGTTCTTTTGGCAACAGAATGATTTTCATGATTCTAAAGGTAGCGCAATAAAGCATAAAAAGCTTAAAAGCTTAAAAGCATAAAAATCGCACACCACAAGCATAGGCACATCGGGATCAGCAAACTCAAGAGCCAAAACCAAAGCTTGTAACTCGGCCAATTGTGCCGTGCAATCCTCAAGGGATTGTGTGTGAACCAAGGATGACTTAAAGTCACCGTCCACTACCATGCCTGCCACAATTGCGCAGGCCGCAGAATAAGCATGTTTAGAACCAATGGCTGGATGTGCAGATCCATCAGTGCAAATAATACATCTGTATTGAACAAGAGGGAGTAGCGATAAAGGAGAAGGATAAACATGTTCATATTGTAAAAACTCCTGTGTTTGCAAAGAAGGATCAAAGATAAAATTGACATCAGCCGATGTCAACAGTTTAGCCCATTGTATTGAATGAGGATGCAAGGCATTAGAATTGGGTATACTTGCCTTCGTGACAGCCTCTAAGGCGGGCACTGGCGAAACCATGGAAATGCATTTACCTTGAGCCAGAGAGTGTGCTTTAAGAATCGCCATCTGTACCGCTGTCGAAATGTTCTCAGTTGAAGAGAAACGCATTTCAGCAGGAGTATACAAATGCGATTTATAAGCTATGGGAACCGTGTCCCATTCATTGAAAGTTACGTAAGTGAATCCTAGTGCACCTGGTACAATCCTTATGACCAAATTTGTGGTATTGTCTCTAGTTAACAAGAATTGAGTTGCAAGCAGATTAGATTGCAAAGACCTAAGAACTGCGGTATGTTCCGGAAGCAAACTGGAAGAAGAAAAAGAAGATTGTATTAACGTGTATAGCGGATTGATGCGCTGGGCATAATCAGGAATGGAAGTCCTGCCGAAATTCAAGAAACCCAGCATAGATTGCAATTTTTGGAGGGTAGATGAAGGTTACAATTGAGCACATTTTTCTAAAAAGTGGGGGCCAACCCCCTACCTTCGTTATTGAGTTCGTAACTAAGGAAAAGGACTGTCAAAAAGACAATATGCGTCTTTGCAAAATTAATTTTGCAACCTAACGTCGCAAAATGTTTGTTAATTCGATCCACACTTATAAGATGCAGATTCATTTTGCCATCCGTCAAGTTTATTTCATCAGCGTACGAAAAGGCATCTGGGTCAATTCCATGCAAGATCGACACAATGCGTGCCGCAAACACTCCTGGGCTATTCTTATACCCCATAGGCAATCGGGTATATCGTCTTTGATTGCCAAGAGCGCAGAATGCAGTCAAGTCTCAGCTTTCAGGAGCCAATGTGTGACTGAAAAAACCATTGGAAATGTCCAACGTAGTTCTATATTTCTTTCGAACAATGTTGTTTACTAACGCAGAGCTATGTGTGTTTCTGTACCGCAAAGGTACGAACATGACTGTTCCAGTGTCTGTATTCTAAAACTAAACGATATGAACTGTCTGGTTTCAATATCAGAAAAAGAGGATTATTCATTGATGAAACACAGGGCTCAATCACACCCTGATATTCCAATTGAGTCAAAATATCACCCACGGACGCCTTAGCATCACGATTAATTGGATATTGCGGTTGGGGTTGTGGTGTAGAACGCAAAGGAAGAACATGCACTGTTGAATCCTTGTCCCAACCAACCTGATTGAGATATAAAGCATGAGCTAAGGCTAGGGACCACTCTGAAGCATAAGCCTTTTAAGTCTCCTCTGGGTCATATTGTGAAAAACATGATAGAATAACATCCTCACCCCCAGAGGAAGTGAGGACAAAGGGGGGGGGGGGGCATTTAACCTCCACCAGCAAAATATCATAAGAAGATGTTAAATAGTCCCAAAAGACTACTTTAACAATGCGCAAACTATCACCTTCAATTTGGAGGCTCACGTCATAAAACCTATCAGGAGGAGCCACACGAGTGTCAGCTGTTTCAACTGTAATAAAAGTGTCAGTTGATTTCGCCTCCAGATGCTGGTGGAGTGTCTGTCGCACTATGGTAACCTCCGCCGCGCTGTTTAGGAGGGTTACTGCCCAACTCCTGTCAAGGAGGAGGTTTCTCACCGTCTGAGGCATACTTTGCAGTCAAAGCGGCAACTTTTTTCTTCTGAAATAGGGCTTGATATTGAGGTGGGTCCTCCTGCTTGACTTTTACATCAAACTGGTGCTGCGGGTCACGTCTCGCCTGCTTAAACTTGCCTTGTCTGCGATCCTGTCGCCCTCCTCTGCCGAACTGTTGATCCGACGATTCATGAAAGGAACGAGGAGAACGAGGATAAGGAACCTGAAACCTCTCGGGTATCAAAATTTTGGAGCAGTCACGCAAATCATATCTACGTTCAGAAGCATCAGGTGGAGGCAAACCAGCACGAGAACCAAGCTTCTGTTGTTGCTGCTGCACATTTTTATTCCAAGCCTTTTTTAGGAAAGACTGGACGACCCTCCTTCTCAGGAGGGAGTTTACTCTGTGCCTGTGTAAATGGTCAAATCCCTAAGCTATTGCGACCCAAGGATGTATATACATCCGCAATAATAATTGCCAATTGTCACTCCCGATCCACGTCCGTCACCGCCGCAAGGCTTTGGCACTTGCAAGCAAACTGCTTCACCTTTAATGGTGGCCAGAATCATATCGGAGATAATAGGGAACATGCCCACTAACTTCATCCCCAAATCCAGGGCTGGACCAGCCCAGTGTTCATCCTGTACCTTCTTCAGAACGCTCGGCAGAGGGAAACATCCTCAACAACGACTCCAGAACAACGAGTCACGCAACGGAACGGAGTCACGCAAGCCGAACAATGACTTGCCCAAACAACAAATTAGCCTTAACCACGCATGTGCGTGGTTAAGGCTAAGTCGGTCTAGTGTTCGGGCAGGGCGGAGTTCAGAGGAGCATCGGACAGGAACAGGTAAGAGGGGTTCGGGTGTGGAGGGGGGGGTTTGTGTTAGTTTTCTGGGGGTGGGAGGGGTTCGTGGGGGTGGGAGGTTATGTTAGTTTTAAGGGGTGGGAGGGGTTTGGGTTAGTATTAGGGGGTGGGGCGGTTCGGGTTAGTTTTTAGGGGGCGGGAGAGTTCGTGTTAGTTTTTAGGGGGTGGGAGGGGTTTGATTAGTTTTAGAGGGTGGGGGTTTGAGTTAGTTTTTAGGGGTGGGGGTTTGAGTTAGTATTTAGGGGTGGGGTTCTCTGTAGTTTTTAGGGGTGGGGGGTTTGGGTAGTTTTTAGGAGGTGGGGGATTTGAAGTAGTTTTAAGGGATAGTTTTTAGGGTGTGGGAGGGTTTGTGTTAGTTTTTAGGGGGTGAGAGGGGTTCGAGTTAGTTTTTAGGGGTGGGAGTGGTTCGGGTTCGGTTTTAGGGGTGGGGGTTTGGGTAGTTTTTAGGGGGTGGGGGGATTTGAAGTAGTTTTAATGGGTAGTTTTTAGGGTGTGGGAGGGTTTGTGTTAGTTTTTAGGGGGTGGGAGGGGTTCAAGTTAGTTTTTAGGGGTGGGAGGGGTTTGAGTTAGTTTTTAGGGGTGGGGTCGTTCGTGTTAGTTTTTAGGGGTGGGAGGGGTTAAAGTTAGTTTTAGGGGGTGGGGGTTCAGGTTCGTTTTTAGGGGGTGGGGGATTCAGGGTAGTTTTTAGGGGGTGGTAGGGGGTTAGGGGTATTTTTTAGGGGTTGGGAGGGGTTCAGATTAGTTTTTATGTGGTGGGGGTTTCGGGGTAGTTTTTAGGGGGTAGGAGGGGTACAGATAGTTTTTAGGGGGTGGGGGTTCGGGTAGTTTTAAGGAGGTTGGGGGGTGTATTTAGGGCTCAGGGAGAGAAGGAGGGGGAGGTAAACTCAGCCATGGATTGCTGTTTACCATGCATGCCTTTACCACGAAAAATTGTGGTAAAGGAATGCGTGGTATAGCTAGTCGTGGTTAAGACGAGGTCGTAGTAGAGACCGCGTTGTTCAGGTAGGCGTTGTAAAGGAACTCATTGGTCCGACATACTACCCTCGGCAGAACGCTCATGGAGGGGTTGCCAAAGCACAGTGTATACACTGAAGCAAACACCATCCCCCAGGTGGTGCAGTCTGCTAAAGGAGGAATCAGACCACTAAGCAAACTCATTGTAAGGAACCTGTGTTTCTCAACAGGAGACGTATGTGGAAATACAGCCTCAAGCTGCTCAATTTTTTTGGGATCCAATATGGTAAGTCCTCATCATGACAGTACTAATCACAAGTCCTCTGCCCTGACCTGGTGCCGGAGGAGCAGCTCCAGCCAGAGCTGCTTGAAGTGCACGAGATATAAACTGTATGACTTGTCTATGAAGATGAACCAATTGTGTATATAGTAGACATAGCTCCACAATAGTAACATAGAGGTGTAACGTGGTGTAAAACCAGCCAAAACAGGGCAAGTAGCCCGATCGATAGACAAGGGGCCCATTTGAACAAAAGAGACAGGGTGAGGAAGGGCGCCATTAAACCAAATAGTATGCTCCCAGGACATCAACGGAACTTCAATTAATGCATTAGGCGATACGCTGCCGGAGGAGCAGCGGCCGTGTAAGCGTGAAACAAATTATCATTCGCATTTACCGCTGGAAATGTAACCCAAGAATAAAATACTTCGAAGCGGTATGCTGAATATGCCTCAACCATGAAAATAAAGGTAGCCCCCGCATTGGGGGCTCTGTGTTGAGATAGGTTGGCAGTAACCGCTTCCTTGCTATGGGCCGGAATAGCGACCGGTTGTGCCATGTTGAAACAAAAAGAGTCTATAAAATGGTAGCGCAAATGGGTCTAAAACCCTTTTAAACTTCAAGATGAATAACCTACAGAAATAGGTGTACCCTACAAACATAGGAGGCTATGCCCCCCCCATCACAGACAGCTCTGGGAACTGGTGAGAGGGTATTGTGGACAAGCACAAGCGCTACTCAGGGGTCTCGTGAATAAGTACCAGACCAAACGCTGGTGGCGCCATGTTGCAGGGATTCTGCGCACACACAGAACTATGCCTAGGATTATGGGACCTTAGTGTATAGGGACTGAGTCATCCTACCACCTTAGTACCCATGAGCCCAGGACCGACTAGCTATAGTATCTCACTTGCTCCCCTCCACACCTACAGAGAAACAAGTGATTAGACAACCCAGAATAATACACTCCCGACTCTCTCAGGAATCACGGTTGCAAAACACACCCTTTCGTTCGCACTCTTGTACTTGTTCACAATAAGATCTGACAGAGACACAAACAAGTTTAACATATGTATTTCAACTAACGTGCTGTAATATGCAATATACGTGCCATAATAAGCAGGAAAATGCATAACACAAATGTGGTAAGCATAGCAATTAGTCTGTAAATCATGAAAGGAGCTGTCATTATAAATAGACGGTGTAGCCTAATGTCCCTCCCCTTGTATAGAAGCAGAATGATTATATATTAGAAGATCACTGGGCGTTATCTGCAGACCCCGTACCTCAGTCTATAGATGGTAGATCTACATCATAGGTGCTGTCTTGCTCTTCTCCCTGGAAACGTCCCTCTGCAAGTGTGTGCTACCTATTCATGTATTCCAATAAGACCAAAGTACGTATTCCCTAACAACAGCTGTATCAGTATGTTTTGTCTAGGTGCTAGCGACTGACCAGAACAGAATAACAAGGGGCATTGTTGTTCGACCTTGCTCACAATGTTCAAACTAAATCCCAGGAACCTGCAGAGTGTGACCACAGCGATAGGTTCTCATGTGAAAACGGCAAAAGAGGCATTTGTAAAATAAACTTGTGTAGTAACGTGTGCAAAGCAGTGGACAATCTGCAGCGTGCTCATGCTAACTTAACGAAAACGACAATGTCCTCTTGGGCCATGTGACAGCCCTGGCTATCCATTTAGAAAAATTCTTACCAGGTATTATTGTTCCCGAACAAACGGGTTTTGTGAAAGGACGTAATATTTCTGACAGTTCTCGCACCTTCTTTAATATCATTAGTAAAGCAAATAAACTCTATCATTCTTTGGCAGCATTATCTGGCTCTTCACGTAGTTCCAGCTTTCTCTTTAGGCCTTCTGCATACCTCAATTGCTAGACTTTATCAGCACTGGGACACTTCAGTCGAAGCAGCCATGTGCTAAACAAATTGTTTTATTATATTATTCTCTCTAGAGGCCGAAAAGGCATTCGATAAGGTTAGTTGGCGAGACTTGGAAAAAACGTTACAGTGGCATGGCATTGGCCCTAAATTCATAGATCTAGTGTTCCTATTGTATTCATCCCCCAATTCTCTATATATGTTAATGGTATACAATCTCCATATTTTCCTATAAAACAGGGAACTGGGCAGGGTTGCCCACTTTCTCCTCTTCTCTTTATTTTAGCCTTGGACCCTTTCTTATGTCAAATTAAGTCTTCCTCATCTTACTCTGGCTTTCATATTAAAGGTTGTTAGACCCAGCGGGGACACATTGGCAGTCGGTCAGAATCCACTGTCCTCGATAGGATGAATACGATACACTGTCCAATAACCTGTGCTCATCTTTAGGTTTTTTGGCACCAAGGACCAACGTGTAAAGTATTTGCACAATACCACCCTCACAATGCACTGCGTACCCCACAAAAAAACTCCACACCGTATGTATAAAACACTGGTCTTTGTATTACACACACATTGATATAAAAACAAAATACACACTGTATATACATTTTATAGCTATATGCAATTGTCGAACCTTCCCATTAGCAGCAGAACAGCATGAACATACATGCCCTAATCAGAGGCATTCATCCAACACAACATTTACCAATTTCGCATAACCTCAACAGTTGCAATGGCCAATCAATCACAGGTCTTTGAGTATGCCTTGTGACCCAGCCCCTCAGTCCCTCAACTACACCAGTAAACGATACATGTTGCCCCTGCTGGCACCATGTGGATTAGATTGTCAGAACCACCCAAAATGAAAAGAAACATTAACTTAGTTTCATCCATCCGGACTAGACCTCCAGGCGCCCAGCGGCATCTAGCTGAGTGCAGGATCACTATCTCCTCCCCACAATAAACAAGAGGTTGTGACCCATGCAGCTGGCACATTTCCAGGTCTGAAGAAATGTTTCCCCTCAAGCTGAGGTGTGAGCTGCCGTAGCTCCCAACACCCAGCCTTAGGTGCCCACAAGGCAAAATCCACCAAGTGACAGTCCCCTGCCTGGAACACTACAAGCTCTAGGCCACCACAAGTCTGCGGATAATCCAGTTGCAGTCCCTACTGCCTTAATGATTCCTCTTGTCCAAGTCCCAGGGTCGAACCAGCATAGTATGGTTCCAACTCCAAAAGCGTCTCTAACTTCTGAGGCCAGAATCCCCGTAGTAATACCCATTATGGCCTTTGAAAATGCGATCAGTTCAAAAGGCCACGTTTGAAATGCACAGGCCTTCTCTAAATATTGTCCTGTCTACCATCCTACCCTGGGAGGTTTGATCACTATTTTCAGTAGTGCAAAGACCGAAGGGTCCCAATTCCACCCCCACATAACCATCCCATCCCATAACCATCCCAAAAGGCCCCTCAGAGTCAGAGGTCTTCAGTCTCCCTTGAGCCCCCAGTTTATGGCCTTCTATCAGGCAGGCACTGATGTAGCTGCCCGCCAGCACCCAGATGTGAATTGAAGACATGCCGACAGGAACACAGAGCCACAAGCATTGAAATGCCTACTTTCCCAGAGTGACATTTCCACACACGTAACATCAGATCCACTCGCACTACCAGAGAGGATTCGCCATTACGAACTCATCAATATCAAACACTACACTGCTACTATTCTGCACGTAGGAAGTAATGCACAATAGCCTTTCTCTACCTTTTCCCATGCTAATCCAATGCAAGAAGCATTACCCGTCGTACCGAACACACCATCCAGTGCCATTCACAACCCTTGTATGTAACGCGCACATGCCATACCAACACCACACCCTGTCCCCAGCGAGAACTCCGATATAGCAAGAGACAAGCAGAACTTTGGCACATAGCTTTTTAAATGCCAAGCCAAGTTTAAGTAACATGTGCACATGGGCCCCAACAGGACAAACCTGTGGCATGAACGATGAGCTACCTCAGTGGATGGCACAACCAGCGCTGCAGGCCCACAGAGGAGCCTTTGAGGTACATGCCTTGGGTATTTGTCTTACCCTTAGACAAGGGACTTACAGCTCACTTGAATCAGCCAATCATGTATACACCAGTCCCCAGTATGTTTATGACAAGCACAGCGCTATAGCACTGAATGGCAGTGTCAAACACGCTCAAAGTCTAGTCTAGCAATACAAGGTCCAAACATGAGATTAGCAGCCAAAATAGTCAGGGGCGATAACGCCAAATAATGCCAGGTCTGACAAAGATCAGCAAATTAAATTCACCGCTTATGCAGATGATATTTTATTGTTCCTCTGATCCCCAGAATCATCCCTCCCTGCTTTTTTTCAAGAATTACAAATGTAAACTCAAGTCTCAGAGTACGAACTGAATGTTAATAAGTCAGAGGCAATCGCCCCGCTAGGTGGGAACCCGATGATGAAGCATGCCACCAACTAGGTTGGTGGGTGAGGGTTCTTTTCAAAACCCTAATGGGTTTTCAGTAAGGGAGACCACTTCTATGACTTAAGTTATATTGGTCTTTTCAAACCACCTTTAGCTTGTTCATATTGTTTATTCACTATATATTATTTATGCCATATTGCATGTTAATTCAATACATTTTGGTTATTCTTGTAGTTATTTGGAATATTTTTATATTGTTACTCAATTTAGAAATCTTCTCCGTCTTCTCCTTTTCTTTTCCTATATTCCTGTTTCCTACAGGTTAGAGAGACAAGGTACAAAATAATATGTGTTTGGTACCCTATACTACAAAAGCTGAAACAATTCTTTCCCAGCTTCAATGGTCAATGCTGGAGAGGCTGTGGTGAGGAGGAACCAGAGTTGCATGTGTTGTGGGTCTGTTAGAAAATTAAGGTTTCTGAAAAGACATTCTAAGTCTTGCCGTCACCACTCAAACCTTTAACAGTAATTTTGGGAATACATCCCCGCCAATGTGATTATATAGGTAGAGGTGAATGGACTGTGATCTCCCATTTTTTGCAGGCAGCTAAACAGGAGTGTGCAGATCACTGTAAGAAGATAATGTACCTGATTGCAGGGGATGGTCATGCAGTGTGTGGAAACTGATGGGTTTTAGACCTGGCATCATTGGCGTGGGTTTCCCCTGTATTTTTGCCTTTGCCTCCTGTTATTTTGCTGTGTGTTGGACTTCGTTTTTGCTGGTCTAGATGCTTTGGGCACTTTGCCACTGCTGTTCAGTGCCAACGTGCAAGTGCTCCCTGTAAATTGTTGTTATGGATTGGTGATTCCATGATAGGCATATTTGATTCACTAGTCAGTCCCTAGTATAGTGCACTGTGTGTGCCCAGGGCTTGTAAATCAAATGCTGCTAGTGGGCCTGCAGCACTGATTGTGCCACCCACATGAGCAGCCTGTAAATGTAACTCAGACCTGCCACTGCAGTGTCTGTGCATAGTTTTGTACTGCCATGTTGACCTGTCAAGTGCACCCACTTGCCAGGCCCTAACCTTCCCTTTTATGACATGTGAGTCACCCTTAGGTAGGCCCAAGGTAGCCCATGGGCAGGGTGCTGTGTATGTGAAAGGAAGGACATGCCCTGATGTGTGTGGCATGTCCTTATAGTGAAATACTGCCAATTTTGTTTTTCACTGTTGCAAGACTATCTGTCTCATAGGATAGAATGGGGAGTTTACTTATAACAATGTATAAGTATAACTGCCCATGGGAGCAAGATAGGAAACGAGAGTTTAGTATGCCTGAACTCAGAATATGAAGATGCATCTTTTAGTGAGGATGATTTGTACATTCTGTGTTTGTAAATGCCACTTTTAGAAAGTAGGTATTTTCCTGCTTAGCCATCCTGTGTGCCTCTGTTAAGTTTGTGTACTGACTGTCTGGTTTTGGAGTAGCAGGGGCTGGGGATGTGCATTCTGTTCAGACAGCCACTTGGGGGTTTGTGGTGTGTCCTGCCTTCCAGGGTGAGTCAGGGCTGGGCTGAATAGACCGGGGCTGCATTCAGAGTAGGGGGAGGAGATTTCTTTCACACCTGAATGGGCCTGGTCCGCCTTGGACCATGCTGTCTCCACCTCCTGCCAGGAACTTGCACCAGAGAGGACAGAACTGGTTTTGGCTAGGCAAAGAGCTTCTCTGTCACTAGAGAACAAAGGATTTTGTGCTATAAAGAGTGGGGCCCAGACCCCTGGGAATTCAAGAGGAACCTTTGCTAAGGAGAAGAGCAGGGGAAAAGGAGGAGAAGTACTGCCCCTTTTCTGTGTGCTATCTGAGGTTGGCCTGCAGTGGCTGTTTCTGCCAAGGAAAGGACGAGGACTTTGCTGTGTGCTGTGTCCCCTGCTTTAGGAAGATCTCCAAGGGCTTGAAGTAGAGCTTGCCTCCTGTTCTGACGTCTCAGGAACACAAGGACTTCATGAACCCCCAGCTCCCCTGAACTTCCTTGCTGGGAGTTCTGACCTGCCAAGAGGTGCCTGTAGCTGTTCTGGGCCTCTAGAGGTTGTTCCTGTTGTTGGGAGCTGGCATCCACACCTGTTTCCAATGCATCCTGCAGTGCGTGAAGAATTTCCACGCATCATCATCTTGCCTCTGAAGAAACTGACGCAGCGCCTGCCCGCGGCTCGAGAATTCACCGCACTCCGCATCGAGTGCACCGATCTACGAAGGCCGAGATCACCGCACCGATTCCGACACAGGCCCTGCATTTTGGGACTGCGGCCGTCATGCCGCCGCATGAAGTACTGCAGCATCCTTGATTCTCACGCATCACACCGGGGCACCAAGACTGCAAGGACACTGGGGCCGCAGTAAAAAAAACAATGCATCACCTCCCCGCACAGTAAGAAATCGACGCATCACCTCCCCTTCAGTAAGGAACTGATGCATCACCTCCGCTGGAGTAAGGAACCGATGCATCACCTTCCCTGCGCGCAAGGAACAGACGCATCACCTTCCCTGTGGCTTTTCTTGCTTTTGATTTTGACGCATCCGAGGTACTTTGTGTTGAAAGTGTCGCATCTGCAATTTGCTTTGAACAGAACTGTTTCTACCTTTTAAAAGTCATATTTTTATTACTGTTTTGTCGATTTTTTGTTGTTTCGGTCTTGTTTGGTTTAGATAAAGATTACTTATTTTTCATAACTGGTGTGGTGTCCATTTGTAGTGTTTTCACTGTATTACTGTATGCATGCACAAATGCTTTACACAATGCCTCTGAGATAAGCCTGTCTGCTCGTGCCAAACTACCAAGGGAGTGAGCAGGGTTTATTTTAAAAGTGTATCCCCGCTTACCCTGACGTGGAAGAAGGGTCCCTACTTGGACAAACGTACCTACTTCTGCCAACTAGAGACCCCCATTTCTAACAATGGATATGGATAAGGTAAGGTATGCTCTGAGAGATGAGAGGAAGCAATTTGGAAGCTGGTAATGACACCACTGGAGGGGTCTCATATCCTGAGATGCCGCCGCACACTTAGAGCTTTGAGACTGAATTGGTCTTATGTAGAATCAAATATGGGGTGTTGCTTCTGTGTTAGGGACATTTTGGAGTGTGGAACTATGACGTGTGGTGGGTCATCTGATTGCACTAACTATCCTTAAGTTACTCATGAGAAGGTACTCGGCTTGGGGGGGTATGTCATGGATTAGGGCAGTGGACACCCAGTGGTGCTTAAGTTGTCTTGCTTTTCTTAAAATCAATAACATGTCTTTGTCTTTTTAAAGGGGTGGGTACATGATCTGAACGCCCATCATCATTTTGTCCATAAGATGACAAAGCTTGAGAGATGAACATAGCCCTGACAGTCACAGGTGAACTTTACGAACCAACTAAGGCAAAATATGAAAGATGGAGTTTCGCAAAAAATTATATAAAACTGGACCATGGTACTGATATTCTCAATAGCATGTGTTTCAAATGAATAAGGCATTAGAGATCGGGTCTCAAAACATCTAATGCACAAGATCACTATATGTTTGACAATATGAGATTGTAGAGGCAAATCTCACCTCCAGCTTGAAATCCATTATTTAAAAAAAAGCTCTAACCTGAAGCCCTCGTTCTGTGACAAAACCCAAGCCTTCAGAACTCTGTACCAAATTTTATTCAACTTTTTGCCTCACTAAAAATATTTCAGATGGCGCTCACTCACTGGAAAACTATTAATTTATATTGATACTTTAGATTCTCTTCATGAGAAGAGAGCTATATGAGACGAGTCTCAAAAATAGTAAATGGAAAATTGAGGAATAAACATTATTTGAAGTTGGATGATGTAGGTGTCCAGCAGCATCCCGAATTCTTGTAAACACAAAAGACAGAGCACACTGGTGACAGGGCCAGGACATACTGATATCTCTGAATCACAGGAGTCAGGAAGAAACCCGGATAATTTAAGAGGCACACATGGACGTCTTTCTGTAGAGTTCTTCTTAGTTTAGTTCACTCACAGAAAATTTTCATTTGCATATTGTTAGAGTGTTTAAGGCCACAAAAACTGAACTTGTCAGGCCTCTCCACCGAAACCTACTGCTCATCTCAGGAACACATTCCTGAACAAGCTGAAAATGTCTGTGAGTTTCTCAACAGGCCCCAGGAAGGGGATCTTTCAGAAATGAAGACTTGAGAGTGTCTACATTTGTAGGCATGGAAATTTATAGCGTGATCGATTTGGATTTCAAATCTAAGCTGCTGATGGAAAAAAACTACAAATCAGTCTTGTAGACTTAAGTGATGCTTACGATGGGACACCAGATCGATGCGCTGGAATCTGTGGAGGGAGGCACCGACCATATAATCTTGTGGTTTGGCTCAGAGGCAGACACAATTCCAATTCGGTCTTGCTGGAATTTCCTAGAATCAGCAGATGAACTTGGGCTTTGTTAGTGTACAACAGATATGAAAATGTGGTTCATGGCTTGAAAGGGTGGTATGTACATTTAAGAGTGTGTGAATAAAAAGGAGCAGAGCTTTGTGGACAGCCACAAGAGAGAGTGGAAAAAGAACAGATGATGGACGGAATGCTGAAACAATCGAACGTTCACAACCAGTCACAGATCTGAGTTAAATCCGATCGTATTTTTGCACGCCATGCCATTCAAGTTTAGACCCAGCCATATGCAAATCAGTCTTGACCCTGTTCCCCATGGGAACAGACCAGCCCGAACTGCCAGGCCAGGTCCTCCCTGGACCAGAAACAAGCATCTTAGGACCGGTTTCAGGGGTTCACCCCTCATCAGCCAGGAGAGCTTGAATCTGGTTGCGTAGCGAATACGGGACCCGCGTCTGGGCATACCCTTTCCACTTAGGGTGATGTAAAAAGAACAGATAATGGACAGAATGCTGACTCAATCGAACATTCACCCCCAGAGAGAGTGGAACCATCTTGACCACCTTGTTAAAGCTAATCACATATAAGAAAGGATGGATATTCTGACATTTGTGATCATTAGAAGATCAGATACGTGTGCTCCTATAAGTGGTGTACATAGGATGAACAGAGGTACATTAGGAGAGATGCAGATTTGGTGATTAATATAGAGACCATTGTCATGGTACATTAATTTTAAAGAGAAATTCAAGAACGGATCCACAATTAGACAAATAACTAGATATTGGCACATTGCTATCTACAGATCTGTGTATATATTGCACAGGTTGTGTCAGAGGAGTGCAGCCCACCAGACTCCCCAGGTTTGGTCGTTCTAAAGAAGGTGTGAATTGAAACTAACAAACACATGTATGAAACAATACTTACTCTCTAACACCAATTGAATTGTGTAGGAATTTGTGGTTGAAATAATATAACTGTAAACCAATAATTACCAGGAAATGTCTCACTAACAATTACTTGTAAGACTAATCTGTTTTCTATGAATTCTATTTTTGTACAGCAAAGAGGGAAGTATTTAAGTTCCTCCTTCTTTGGTGTTTCCACAGTTGCTCATCTACATTCTTCAAAAAACTGCTGGGTCATTTCCTCTATTCCTAAAATTATGTGCACTGGTTCTGATGAGAGGAGTACTTAAGAATGTAATGAAAACGCTAATGAATTTGCTACAGCAAACAATGTGTACTGGGCACTCTATAACAGACATATTTTAAGAAACTATTACCATCACACCAAGCATCCCAAATGTGCTATCTTTAATCGCATAAACCTATCCTTATTAGGTGACCATATCAAACTATTTTTTAGCTTATATTTAATTTCTCTTGTTCATGGGCCACAATAATTGTTTTTGTGAGTGATTTATCAGAATTATGATTTTAGTATGGGCTGCAGAAGCTTGGAAAATGTTTGCTTCCTGGATGTTTCCACAGCAAAATGTGCATCATTCATGTAAGACCCCACATGGCAGGCTAGGAGCATAAATGTCCAAGGATCCTATGCTTTTTCTATCAGTATTAGTATCTGTAGGTATGTAGAGAGCAGAACTTTAACATAGGAAGGATTCTTTATTGTTCCCGGTGAGCTATGACTTCCAAAGAAAGGTTTTAAGGCCTTTGTAAACTGAGGTAGAGGCGCAAGACTTGCAGGTTAAATGGAAGACAATTCCAACATCTCACTGCAGAAACTGAGAATGCTCTGTCCCTATATCTGGTGGCGTGCGATTTGGGGACATCTACCAAAAACTGCTGTGCTCATCTTAATGTTCACTTAGGTCTATGCCAGGAGAATCTGTCGGTCATAAGAGTGGGATAATAACCAAATATTGCTCTATGTATTACAGACATGAATTTTAAAATATTCTGGAATGGCAGCCAATTGAGAGTTTCCTATCAGAGCCCAACTTCCTGAACCCGCAAATGAGGCAGGCTGCTGCATTCTTTATTAAAGGTAGTTGTAAAATATGTTTTTTGGAGGTGCGATAAGAACGGTATAGCCATAATCCATCAGAGGCAGAATAATGGCGTTGACTGCTTGATTGATTTTAAGTCTTGAGTCAATCAATCAATCAATCAATCAAAAGACACTTTATTCGGTCAAAAAAGAAAAAAAATATGACGCACAATCTTAAAATGAAAAAATCAGATTTTTGATATAGATGCTACATGAGTATCTAAGAAACAATTACAGTCTATAAGAATCCCTAGATTTAGGACATAAGTGGCTGGTTTGAGAGGATAAACCATACAGGGAACCAACCACCATCGTGTGACGTCACTTTTAGGGAAGTGAGCAGAAACTCTGGGGCATATTCTCAAGCCCCCATCGCCACCACAATGTCACTTTCAGTGACGTTGTGGTGGCGATAGGGGCTTCGCCCTATTCACAAGGCAGCGTTAAGCCACGTGAAGTGGCTTAACGCTGCTTAACGCTGCCTTGTGAATAGGGCCCCCTTCACGCTGTTCTTAGCGTGAAGGGAGCGTGCAGTGGGTGTTGCGGTGGGTGTTCCAACGCAACACCCATTGAGTTTGACGCTACATCCTATTCACAAGGGCAGCGTAAATAGGAGGTAGCGCCAAACTTAAGACCAAGAAAAATCTGGTCTTAAGGTGGCGAAACGAGGAGAAATGCTTTATTTCTCCTCGTTTCTGCTTTTTCCATGTGTGCTGCCTTGTGCAGCACACATGGAAAAAGCAGAATACCATGGTTTGTTCATGTACAGGAAGCTGTCCCTTCCTGTACATGAACAAACCTTTTTTAAAAATGCCGTTTTGTAACTTAAATGTGTGCTGCATGAAGCAGCACACATGTAAGTTACAAACTGGCATTTAAGGTTTGTTTATGTGCAGGAAGGGGCACCTTCCTGTACATAAACAAACCTCCCTGCTTGCAGACACCCTTGCACTATGGTGCAAGGGTGCCTGCGTTGGCGCTAAGTTGTGAAACTTAGCGCCATCGCAGGGGGAAACGCAAGGCTGCACCATATCCTTGAGAATAGGGTGCAGCCTCGCGTTTTCGAAGTGGCAGAGAGAGGCGTTAAGCCAAGAAGGCTAACGCCTCTCTCCGCCACTTCCTTGAGAATATGGCCCTCTGTCTTGTCTGGATTCAATTTCAGGTAGTATTTTGACATCCACCACCATTGTGATGGATAAGCTATCGTCTAGAAGAGATCTAGCCAGTGGTCCAGTATCTTTCTGGTTTTGTCATTTTCTGGCGTAATACACCAACGATTAATTGTGTATCATTAGCATGCATGAAGAATTTTGAGTCGAGTTGGAGTAACAATGTCGCCAAAGGGCACCTGTACAGTGAAGGGTGGAGAAAAAATACTTAGAGCCCTATACAAAGGACAGACTTCAGCCAAGACAGGGTCGAGCCTACAATTAATTAGCCTGTCCTGCAGGATGTTATGGACAATGGTAGTGAATGCTGTTAAGGGGTCCAGTAATTAAGGGTCTGATTACGAGTTTGGCGGATGGGTTACTCCATCACAAATGTGACGGATATCCTGTCCGCCGTATTACAAGTTCCATTATATCCAAAGGAACATAAGGGAACTTGCAATATGACAGACAGGATATCCGTCACATTTGTGATGGAGTAACCCATCCGCCAAATTCGTAATCAGGCCCTATGGCTTCTGGAACCCTGGCATCCTAATCCTGCATAAATTCTGTACGGCTGCAGTGTCTACGAGCTCAGTGCTATGACCTGGATGAAATTGTGCTTGTTGACAATCCAACAAAGAGTTGGATTTTACAAGGTTTTGCTCCTAGTAGAAAACTATTTTCTCAAGGCTCTTGGACAGAAATGGCAGAAGAGAAATAACCCTAAAATTGGACGGGATAGTTGGATTAAAGGTTGGGTTCTTCAGCAATGGCAGCACCATGGCCTGTTTCCAGCGTAGGGGTATTGATCCTGAAGAAAAGGAGGGTTTGAAAGCTGTCTAATCTCAGAGATTATAAAAGGAATCTATTATTGAAAATATTTGGCTCAGCATGCATGCATGGAATTAAAGCCAACAAGTCCTGTTCAGGGAGAAGTGATCAACATTCACAGTGTTATTGTATTGTGAATTAGTGGTAGTAGTTAAAGAAAACTTCGGGGTGATTCTATCAAGACAAGATGGGTGATCAACAGGGTTAAAATCAATTTCACCTCTCAATTTCGTTATTTTGACAGAAAAAACAAACAGGCTCTTCAGATAAAGACTGGTTCAAAGGGATTACCTGTGTGCCAGCAGCAGGTTCTGCAAGATTATTGATGATCCTGAACAGTTCTTTAGATAAGTTCTAAGATAGACGTCAAATAAAATAGTCCTATTTTTGCAGATTTGATATTTGTTCGATGTTCTCTTGCTAGCGCAATTAAGCGAATCTAATCGGCAGGATTTTTCAGCTCTTCATACTTGTAGTTTACATTTGGACAGTTGTACATCAAACCAATGATTATTTTTTCAGTTTATAGATTTCCTTATTATGCTTTTTCAGACATTATTTCATCTAAACTTTGACTAACAGTCATATTAAAATAGGCCAATGTTTCATTACTCTTATTGTTAAGGGGAGTTAATATTAAATTGTCTAACTTGCTTCAAATTTCTGAGCCTATAATATTTGGACAAAAAGAGTTAAAGGTCTGTTTTTCGGAGAAAGTGGTCTTTACCTAATTAACAGAACTGGGATGGAGTGCCAGCCTGCATGGTATGGCAACATGATCAGTCCAGGCCATAAGCAACTGAACTTCAGGTAAAACACAGTTGGCAAAAATAGAGTCAAGGAAGTGTATGTAGGGCGATTTGATAAAAGCTTCATGCCAAGGATTTCTACGGTTTCTCTGGTGTATTGTGCTAGACCAGAGGGAACATTCAACCTGATCCAGCGCGACTAATATAATTTCTTCTCCTGTGGACATAACATCCAGGTTGGAAACACTCTTTTCCAACAACTATACCAATATGACGGTGGGGCCCATAACACCACATATACATTCACTCACTCAAATATTCCCTGGATCTCATCCACTTCTACCTAGGAGAAACAGTTAAATGACTGCTGGAAGAGAACGGGATACCTTTTTAAAGTTGACAAGATAATTGCTCAAACATCATACATAATTAGTTTTAATCCTGTCAATTTCTAAAACATCAAGGTATTCCGCTCATTGGTCGATGGACCAACTAGTAGGAATCAGTTGATGGTGATTAAGACCAGCTCAATCACTTTAACCTATTAAACATTTGCATTTATTATTGAGCTAAAGAACCACAGACTCGTAGATTTAATTTATAATAAAGTTTATCTACTTGTTTAAAATGCATAGAAAAGTCTCAATTTTATTAATCAATTAATACATTTATTATCATTATAAGAATAAACTTTAAAGAATTTATGCATACCCTTTTAGATGGAAATAAATTTCGTCACAGCAGATAAATTGCAGATCACAGCATAGAACTCCCAAAAATTGACTGTCTGTCCCGCTAAACAGGCCTCCTCGACGGACCACCTATACAGGTTTCCCGCATCGATCTCGTTCCTTCCCAGTCAGATTTAAAAGCAAAAAGATTAATTATATTAAAAGAAAATGACCTATAGAAAATAGCAGCGATTCTCCAGCGTCAAAGTTCAGTGCTCAAAATTATGTATGAATAGCGCTCCTCCTACTTAAGAGTAGGTCCTCTTATACCCTATCACTTGCTTACTAAACAGAAATGTTTCAATCTTTGGGGGCGAGATTCACGCTAATTGGTCCATTGGAGGGGTGGCAAGCATCTCCTCATTGCCCTCCTTGTTCAAACCAGTTCCGAAAATGTTTATAATTTTGTCCTTTCCACGGTTTTAGGACATTACCAATCCGATTGACAGTTCTTAACATGTATCTTCTTTTGTATCCTTATTTTAAACAGTTCATTGTTAATTCACAGCTGCATCTTTGGTTCTCATACATTCTCGCTGAGTCCTTTTTGGCACCCATCTGGTGACAGGTCACGCCGACCTTGATCCTTTTCATTCTGGGCTCTACAAGCGATCACGTGACATATTTCCGCAGCTCTCTTCCACTTGGAAGCCATTTTGCACTTGCGCATTAAGCCCATCTGCCTCGGCAGCCATTTTTGCAGTGCGGCCTAGCAGGCCCGAACGAACTATCATGAAAAAAAAAACACAATAATAGTTAAGAATAAAGAAAATAAGCCTTTTCATTTCCCACCCGTCATTCTACGTACCCCAATTAGGTGTTACCTAGCAAAAGCGACATGTAAAGCTATGTTTACTTACCATCCGCATTTCTTTAGCCACAATACAGTTTACTACATAGCACAAATCATGCAACATTACTTTAATTAGTACGCAAACCATTATGTTAGTATTATTTCACGTTGACAAATGTAAGTAGGTTAGCTTTTGCACATAAATTGCGGTTACCACTTATAAAAGATGTCTATAAGAGACGTAAAGTGTTGATTAGTTATCAAAACAATTAATAGTATTAATTATTAGCATTAATATTAGGGGGTTCAAAAATTTCTTATTTACCTTGCTCCATCAAACCACGGGTTAAAATTCCCTAAAATTAAAAGATTCTTTTTCTGAAGAGACTCAGCACAGCTCGTTAATAATGTATCTATCGCCAGCTGGTCCGAATTAGGGTGGTGGTTATAAATTAGAAGAAAATACATTTGTGATTTGTTCAGTTCTAGTGAGAAAATAAGGTTTTCTATGTTTGTATAATTTAGAATAGTAAGTCTAGTCATTTTAAAATGCTAATGTTGAATAAGTGCAACTCCACCTCACCTCTTTAAACTGAGAGACCGATATGAAAAATATTAAACCCAGGGGGACCAGTTCATCCCTATGGATCCACTATCTGGAGTTAGCCAGGTGTGGGTAAGAAAATATAGCTGTAATTGAAAATTCTCATTTAATGAGTATATATCTTAACAGTGGGTTGCAGCAGATCTGACAATGTCTAACAGCGTTAAAACATTTAGGGCCTGCTTTACAAGGAATTAACGCAGCGTGGTGCCATTCTGAAGCACAGGGATGCAACATATCTACAACGATATGATAGATCCCTTTGCTCTCCCCTGAGCTGGCGCACAATTTGCTGCCATGCACCGACGCAAGTGTGCCTCCTTTGAGGGGAATGAATTTCCCTTCCTGCACATAAACAATCTGAAATGGCGTTTTGAAACTTCTATGTGTGCTGCTTAATGCAGCACACATAGAAGTTGAAAAACGTCATTTATTAATAATTGTTTATGTGCAGAAAGGGACACCTTCTTGCACAAAAACAATCACCAGAGGTGATTTCCTTGTTCTATGTGTGCTGCACAATGCAGCACGCATAGAAAGAGGAAATAAACGAGGAGAAATGAAAACATTTATCCTCGTTGCACCTCCCTACGCCCACCCTGGAGAGGCGTAGGGATAGACCTTCCTGCACAGAAACAATCTTCCAGTGCAAAGCAGACACCCTTGCACTATGCGCATTGGCGCTAGGCACCTACATTTAGCACCAGCCCAGGGGGAAACGCAGAGCTGCACCATATTCTTGTAAATGTGGTACAGCCCTGCGTTTCTAAAGTGACGGAGCGTGTCGTTAGCCTTCTTGGCTTAATGACATGCTTCACAGCTTTACTAGTAAATATGCCCCTCAGCTTTTAGGCATGGGAAGATTAAGGGCCTGATTTAGATCAATCAATCCATCAATTAATCAATCAAGCATTTGTAAAGCGTACACTGTCACCCCGTGGGGTATCTGGGTGCTGTGCCTGTGTCGAAGAGCTAGGTCTTGAATCCCTTTCTGAAGTCTGCCAGCAATGGAGTCATACGTAGCTGGAGGGGTAACTTGTTCCAGGTCTTGGCAGCGATGCAGGAAAAGGAGCGGCCACCACTGCGGCTGCGACGGACGTGGGAGGTGTGTGCGAGGGGGAGTGAGGAGGAGCGCAGGTGTCTGGAGGGTTGGTGGGAGATTAGTTGATGTAGGTAGGTCCTAGGTTGTGGAGGGCTTTATAGCCGTCTGTGAGGATCTTGAACTGGCATCGTTTCTGGATGGGGAGCCAGTGGAGGTCTCTAAGGTGGGGGGTGAAGTGGGTTTGTTTGGGAAGGTCCAGGATGAGTCTGGATGTGGCATTCTGTATGGTCTGGACTCTTCTGAGGAGCTAGGTGGGGATACCAGCGTAGAGGCAGCTGGTGATGAAGGCCTGAGTGACGGTCTTTCTGGTGTTGGTTGGAATCCATTTGCAGATTCTGCGGAGCAAGCGAAGTGTGTGAAAGCAGGAGGTGGTGACTGCATTGACTTGTCATTTCATGGTCAGTTGGCTGTCGAGGATGATGCCAAAGTTGCTTCCTAGGTCAGTCGGTTTGGGTGTGGGTCCGAGTTCTGAAGGCCACCAGTTGTGGTCCCATATGGAGAAGTTCTTCCTGAAGATCAGTGCTTAAGTTTTGTCGGAACTGAGTTGGAGGTAGATGTCTCTCATCCATTTGGCTACATTGGTCATGGCGTTGCAGAAGTTGGTTTTGGAGTTTGAGGGGTCCTCAGTGGGCGAGAGGATCAGTTGAGTGTCATCTGCGTCGGAGATTATGTTGAGTCCGTGGGATCTGATGACATCTGTGAGGGGGGTCATGTAGATGTTGAACAGAGTGGTGCTGAGGGATGATCATTGAGGTATGCCACATATGATTTCTTTGGTTGCGGAGGTGAAGGGAGGCAGTCGGATGCTCTGTGTGCATCCTGTGAGGGAGGCGATCCACTTGAGGGCGTCTTGCTGTATGCCTATGTTGTGGAGTATGTTGATGAGGGTGTTGTGGGAGACGGTGTTGAATGCCATGGAGAGGTCAAGGAGTATCAGGTCCACCATTTCTCTGCGGTCAAGGAGTGATCTGATGTCATAGGTGGGGGCAATCAGCACTGTCCCAGTGCTGTGGTTTGCCTGGAATCCTGATTGTGAGGAGTCCAGTAGGTGGTTTCGTTCCAGGAATTCAGTGAGCTGCGGGTTGATGGCTTTCTCAAGTACTTTAGCCGGGTAGGGGAGCATGAAAATTGGATCATCATTTTTTATTTTTTTTATTTTATTAGATTCTCTTTATTCAAGATTTCAAGTCATACAAACTGCTACAATGGGATGTATTCAAACAGGCCACAGGTCAGCATTTCTCAACATTCTTATATACAAACTTATATTGGTTCCTCTCCCATGTACCCCTCTATTGTCTCCTCTTATGTCATCCCGCAGTGGTTTTACAGCAGAGAGTCATATACAATCTCAGGATCTCTTTTGATAACCCCAAATTATAAGATAAAAACAAAAGGGAAGCTTGCCATTCTAACCAACAGGGAGGGGGGTGGGAATGTCATAGGGGAAGGAGGGGGAGGGAGGCTATCATTGGGGTCTGTTGGGCCAGGTGGTTTGGGCTAGGTCCCATTGGCACTCGCAGCTGGTGAGTCTAGTGTTGCGCCTATTCGTGTGGGGTTGGAGTGTAGGAGGACACCTCATCTGCTGCGTGTGTTCTCATGTATAGTTGCAGCTGGCCCCATACATCTTTGGGTCAGGATTGTGTAGGCATTAGGTCCCAGTATGATGACAGCTGTTCCTGGCAAAACACCACATCCCTGAGCCATGTCACTTTCTGTGGTGTCCGTGTCCCACCCCATAATATTGCAATGCGCCTTTTAGCATGTAGCAAAAGCAGCGAGCTTTCTGCTATCTGTCGGGAGGTCCTTCATATAGCCAAGCAGTGCCGTCAGTGGAGACCTGTCTATGGGTGTGCCCGTCATTTCATCTATTGCATCAAAGGCAGTAACCCAATCTTGGTGAATCGGGGGGCATTCCCATGCCAGGTGTAGGAAAGTCACATCAGGCAATCTGCATCGCTGGCAGCACGCTTCCGAGACTAGGCCTAGTCTCAGGAGCCAGGCAGGCATCCTGTAAAGGCTGTGCAGGAATTTGAAATGTATTAGGCGCAGTCTATAGTTCGGGGAAAGAGCCCGCACCTGTGTACAGCAGAATGTCCACTGCTCTTGCGTGATTGAAATGCTCAGTGCTGTCTCCCACTCCTGTCGGGCCCGTAGGGTGCGTACCGGTGCTGTATGTTGCATGTCTGTGTAAAGGTGTGGTATTGGCTTGCGCGGGGATGGATTTTTCAGGAACCTCTCCAGGTTTGAAATGTGGGGGGTGCTGCCGGGAAGGAGGGGATGCAGGCATGCAGCGCGGCACGTAACTGGTAGTATGTCATCTGTTCTAACATGGTTAGTTCCTTTCCCTCCCTGATCTGATGCGGAGCAATGAAGGTGTCGCCCGGGAACATATCTCCCATTTTCGTAAGCTTCATGGTTCGCAGTCTAGCGCAGGGACTGGCCTCCGCCAAAAACGGCAACTCCGGATGCTTTATCAGGGGGGCCATGGGAGCGTATATAGCATCTTGACGCGCCCTCTTTCGCATACCATGCCAGGCCCTCACTGTGCATCCCACTGTGTCTATCTCAGTCTGAGGTTGGGGTCGTGTCTGATATAGGCCCACTGGAAGAAGTAGCGGGGAAACACGATCATGTTCGGTCGCAGTATGTGCCATAAACTGCGTGGGGTATATCCAGTAATGTGCGAATTGTGCTTGGGCGCACCAATAATACAGATCGAAGTCTGGTGCCCCAAGTCCTCCCTGCTCGAATGGAAGGATAAGAACCTCCCATGCTATTCTGGGCTGTCTACCTGCCCATGCAAGAGCGATCATGTCAGAGCATAGCCGCTTCCTAAAACTGTAAGTGAGAGGGAGTGGGATATTTGTAAAGAGGTAGAGGAGCTTGGGTAAAACATCCATCTTGGCTATGGCCAACCTCCCAGTCAGAGACATGGGCAATGTGATCCAACCAGTCAATTAGCCCGCCGTAGGTGGAGCACCACAATTCCTTGGGATCGCAGCTGATCCATATGCCCAGATATTTCACAGGGTCCCGTGTCCACTGCAGGGGGAACTCCGACTGGACCTGCGTAGTGGCCTATGTAGCAGAAATATCGTTGATTTGGCCCAATTTATTACTATCCCTGAGAGTCCGCCAAATCGGATGAACTCTCTGATCAGCGGGTCCAGATTGGTAGTCTGATGTTTGATGTAAAGCGTGACATCGTCCGCATACAACGAGACCAATATTACCCGTGGGGTAAACGCCAGTCCTCTGTGGGCATGATGCTGTCGCAGCCTGGCCACCAATGGCTCCCTGCCACGGTGAATAGCAGGGGTGATAGGGTGCAGCGGGAGACTGGGAACGGGGGCGTTATCATGCCGTTGACCCTTATGCGAGCCGTGGGGAGCGTGTAGAGTAGCGTTATTATACTAATGAACTTGGGACTAAGGCCTATGTGTCTGAACAGGGCGAATAAATATGGCCATTCAAGCGAATCAAATGCTTTAGTGGCTTCCAGGAAAATTGCAGCTGCCTGCAACGGTGGGTCCACCTCTTGCATCGTGACGAAAAGAGTTCGAAGGTTGTGTGCCGTGAATCTGCCGGGGACAAAACCACATTGGTCCGGACGCAGCACCATAGGCAGCAGTGGTAGGAGACGCATCCGCATTACATCCGCGATCAACTTAGTGAGGATCTTATTGTCCACATTAATCATGGAGAGTGGCCGCTACGAGTCACACGTTAGTGGATCCTTGTCGGGTTTAAGAACTGTGATGATGAGGGCTTCCCGGAGCGATGGAGGAAGGACTCCCTGTTCTACGGAGTCCTAATACATGTTTATTAGATGCTGGGTAAGTAAGCTAGCTTTATAGAAGGCGGCAGCTAAGCCATCCAGGCCTTTGGGATTCCAATGACCTCCTCTCTGTAAAGGGTTAATCAAGATAGGCCCTGTGGCCTGCCTCTCACCACAGCAGCTGCAGGGTGTCAAAGAATTCCTCCACGTCAGAAGACACTATGTCCAGTTGGGCACGATACAGGGAAGTGTAGAAGAAAATCATTTCAGCCTGAACTGCTTTTTGGCCTTCCACCAGCTCATCGTCGCGGTGCGTGACTCTGGAATATAGTCGCTGGCCCAGGGTTTTCTAACTAACCCTGCCAAGGTCTTCCCAGCACAATCCCCCTCCCTGTATCGCCGGGCTCTGGTTTCCTTAGTGAGAAAAGGTGTTTCCCTATTGGCCGCTTCTTGGAATTCATCTAGTTTAGCGCATATGGTGTGTAGCGTGTTGATATTTTTACTTATAAAGAATTCCTCCTCTAGGGCCCGTATTTCCCCTTCTAATCTATTTAAGTCTCCTCGCAGTGACTGAAGGACTCCCGCCTGCTTTGCGATGCATTCGCCCCATATGACGGTTTTGAAGGCTTCCCAGAGGGTCAAGGGGGAGTCGATTGTGCTTTCATTGTACAGAAATATTCGGTTATAGCCTTTCTGATGGATTCACGAAATGCCTGGTCTCGCAGTGGCCCCGTCGGAAGTTTCCAGGTGAAAGCCCTGGTAGGGTAGTCCGGGATGTCCAGTACCAGCATCACTGGAGAGTGGTCAGAAAGGGTCCGGGGCAGATGCTGCAGCTCCGCGACCAAGATGCCGTATCTCGGGAGATCAACCAGTAATCTATCCGTGACCACGCAGGCCCAGCAGTCGTCGTACATGTGCCTCTCATCTCTTCTGGGTGGTTATGGTGCCATATCTCTATCAGTTTACCCTCTGTTAATATGGCCTGCAGATGAGCTGCCACGCGGGGGTGGGGTCGACGGGATTTGCCCAACCTGTCTTTGGAGTCATCGAGTACTACGTTAAACTCTCCCCCCCATATGATTGCACTGGGGCCAAGTGAGTTTGACACCCTCCAGACATTTGTGAAAACACTGGGGTCATCCGAATTAGGGCCATATATTGAGATGAGTCTAAGCGGGTGACCTCCCAGCGACGCCGCTAACATGACGTATTTGCCCATCTTATCCGTGATTGATGTGCGCGTGCGCCAATGCAGCCCTTTTCTGATGACAATGGCTACGCCACGTGCATTATTTGAGTAGCATGAGTTTGTTTTTCCCCCACCCACCCCGCTCGCAGCTGCCCGTGTGTGTTCTCAGTTAGGTGAAGTTCCTGTAGGAAACAAATGTCTGCTTTGTGCCGGTCTAGTTGCGCAGCTACTATTCTAGTCTTGCAAGCATCATTGAGACTGCGCACATTCCAAGTGATACATTGAACCCTAGTCATGTAGCCCTACTTGACTGTTTGCTTAAAAGCATGCGTTGTTGCATGTCACACTGGAGGAAACGGTTTAGGAGACAAGGTAAACGGGGAGGGAATAGAAATGCAGCAGTTACTAATTGTGAACATACCAAAGAAACCCCACCCCGCACCCACTCCAGCCCCCCAATCAGGCTGAGCATATCCCCCAGGTAGCTCCCATCCCCAACATGTGCGTAACTTTATGCATTTCAAGGGAATCATCCCCAGGGGGAGAAGGTCCAAGAGCCCAACGTGTCCGCCCGCAGGGGCCCGGGCGGCGGGACACAGTCACAAGAGTGAATGACCAGTCTTGTTGAACAACAGATAAAGTAGAATGTCAGCATCTAAATTTGCTTAATAACAGTAAAGGATACATGTATAGGTAGACTCTTAGGGACGGACTGTTCAGACCAACTGAGAGTCCGCCGGTGGACCTCTACTGGTATAACTCTGCTCCTCATGCTTAGTCGTTGTCGCTGGTGCGATTCCCCTCTTCAGTGTCTTTCCTTGAACGGTCATCTTTCTTGGTGAGACGCAGGTCTTTAAAGAAGCGTGCCGCATTCTTAGGAGCCGTTAAGTAGATGGTCTTTCCAGCATGGAATACATGAAGTTTTGCAGGGCATATTAATGAATATTTATCTACCAGCTGCTGCAAGTTGCGTTTGATTGGTAAAAAATCTCTGCGGGCTGCTTCAACTGCCAGGGTGAAGCCCGGGTAGAAGGATATTGAGTTCCCTTGATGGACACATTTTGCATGTCTCTGGCAAGATGTAGCACAGTGCCTCTATTCCGATAATTTAAAAGGCGCGCAATTATGGGTCTTGCTGGTGCACCCTGGGAAGGGCACGCTCCACAATGCTCATGGATGATAACAACTCACCAAGAGGGACCGCAGCATTTCCTCCATGTAGTCCTCCGTTCGTGTCATGGCAGTGGACTCTGGTACCCCTATTATGCGTAGATTGTTTCGACACAACCTGGGTTCCAAATGTTCTTTCCTGTTCTTAATCACTTCGAGTACCTTCTCCATTCTGAGGAGCTTTTCACGGGTGTCTACGCCTTCGTCCTCTAGCGATGTTCCACCTGTTCAAGGCGCTCCCCATGTTTCATCACCTTTTCCTTTAGGCGGTCAAACCTGTCTGTTGTCTATGGCGGTAAGTGATTGTTTCAAGTCTCTGAACATTTCCCGTATGTCCGCATTGGGAGGGGTCATGCCGGATACTTCTGCCTCCTGTTGGGAGTCCTCCCAGGCCAGAGGCCCCCGAGTGGGTCTCCGCTGTTCGAAAACCAGCTTTGACTGCTTAGCGTCCGTTTTTACCTTTTTTCCAGGGTGTATTGTATGCTGCCATGTGGTCACGAGCCTGTCGCAGCGACAGTGGCAGCCAGCAGGTACGAACTCCAAGCTACGTGTATGGTGTCACCTTCTGTGCTGAATTCCTTGCTACTACCGATCACTTGTCTGGTTGTTGAGATGCACCCGTTGGTAGTACTCGCAGGACCTCACATATTCCCTGGTAACGTGCTGCCAGGCGGCCCCCCGTCCAAGGCGCCACGGTGATACCACTTTCAGCTGTCCTGCGTCATAGGCAGTAGACCACACAAGATGATGGACGGAATGCTGCACATTGGCAAACATTCACCCCCAGTCACAGATCTGGGTTTAATCCATCGTTATTTTGCTTCACCACGCCACCCCAGTTCATACATAGCCCTATGCAAATCAGTCTTGACCCTGTGCCTCATGGGAACAGTCCAGACCGAACTGCCAAGCCATGTCTTCCCTGGACCGGAATCAAGCATCCTAGGACCGGTTTCAGGCTATCAGCCTTCATCAGCCAGGATAGCTTGACTCCAGTGGCGTAGTGAGCACGGGACCCACGTCTGGGCATACCCTTCCCACTTAGGGCGAAATGCAAAACACACAAGATGATGGACGGAATGCTGCACATTGGCAAACATTCACCCCCAGTCACAGATCTGGGTTTAATCCATCGTTATTTTGCTTCACCACGCCACCCCAGTTCAGACATAGCCATATGCAAATCATATGCAAATCAGTCTTGACCCTGTGCCTCATGGGAACAGTCCAGACCGAACTGCCAAGCCATGTCTTCCCTGGACCGGAATCAAGCATCCTAGGACCGGTTTCAGGCTATCAGCCTTCATCAGCCTCCAAGAGGTTTGCTAATTGCGATTTGCGTGAGCCAAGACCGACTCTATGCTCAAGTACATTGGGGCTGCGTCTGTCGGCTAGGGTAGTGCTGGGGAAAATTCCAAGAGTCCATGGGCAGGGGTGGCCTCTTTTCAGAGTTAATGCAGTTCCCCCCGGGATCATCGGGAGCTGGTTTCTACTTTCTATGAGCAGTAGCAGGGGCGCTCACGCTGTAGGGCCGCCGACTATGTTTCCTGATAAAGGCCCGATCGCGAAATTCCGTCTCAGCCGGGGGCCAGATCCAGGCCCACCCACCAGGTGTTTCTGTCGGCTCAGCAAGGGGCCATCCGCCGACGTGCCCCCGAAGGCTCTTCCTACAGTGCTGCCCACAACACACACGCTCGGGCATCCTCTCCCGACCCCGGGATTAACCGTGGCCGGAGGTGTGTCCCACTCTAATTAGGCCTCAGGAGATGCCCATCCAGATTCCGTCTCGGTGCGCTGGGCCCCAGACAAGCCTGAGGTCGCACTTCTGTGCCTGCTCCGAGTCCGGTGCAAGGCCCTCCTGGCCGATCGCGTCCCCAGGGGGGCCCAGGCACTCGCTCCACCTAGGCCTCAGGCACAGGGGGCTGCAGCCATGTTTCCGCCCCAGCCGTTCCGGCACGGAGGTCCCTCGTCACTCACCTCTGCACTGGGGGGGATCCGAGCAGCGGCCTTTCCTCGCATCGCAGTCACCTCCAGCAGCAACTCCATGCCCCGCCTCCTGGTCCATCCAGGGCCTCGTGGCCTAATCGATCCGCCAATGTTTCGCTGTTCTCGAGGCTACAGCCGCGTCTCTGCTGCAGCCGTCCCGGGCCTGGAGCTTCTTCTCTGCTCACCGGTGTTCTCGCACTGCTCAGGGGGGATCCGGGCAATGGCCCAGCCTCGCACCGCAGGCTAACCCAGCTGCGTCACCACGCCCCACCTCCAGGTCCATCCGGGGCTCCGCAGCTCATCGATCCGCCGATATCTTGCTGTTTTTGAGGCCGCTGACCGCGACACTCGCTACGCTAGATACTGCAGGCTTCCTGATTGAGTCTGTGCTGATTTAGTGCTTAAAAGGTGACTGGATGGGCCGATTAATGACGGATTTATCGTCCCGCCTTCGGAGCCTCACTACAAAGTGGCCATCTTGAAGTCAGGCTCTCTAGCGCCCCCTTGGATCATCATTTTTTAGATCACTCGGGTAAGGCAGAGACTGTCTTTAGGAGGGGACTGACATCTGCGTGTTTCCATCTGTCCGGGGAAGTTGCAGTGGTGATGGAGGTGTTGAGAATGCTGTTGAGTTGCATGCTGATTAGGTTCTTTGAGAGGCTGTAGAGGTGGTGGGGGCAGAGGTCGGTGGGTGCCCTCAAGTGAATGGAAGACATGATGGCTGAGGTGGTCAGGACGGTGACAAGAGACCAGCTGGTAATGGTTTGGCTGATGTTCGCTGAATGGTTGAGGTCATTGGGGTACAGGGTGGTGGGTCAGAGGTTGAAATTATTATAGATGCTGGTGATCTTTCTGTTGAAGTAGTCTGGGAGGGTGTCGCAGAGTTCTTGGGAGGGGTAGATGGTGTTCTCTATGACTATTGGGTTGGAGAATTCTTTGACTATTTTGAAGAGTTCCTTTGTGTGGTTGGCCACGGAGTGGGTGGTGATGGCTGCTTTCTTGGCTTCAATTATGTGCCTGTGATAATTGCTGAGGGCTGTTATGTGGGCTGCTCTGTTGGCAGGGCCCTTAGTGGCGCACCATCGTTTCTCCAGTTGGTGGCAGTTGCGCTTGGTGGGCTTGAGTTCTGGGTAGTACCAGCTGGCATGTTTGGAGGTCTTGTTGATTTTGTGGGTTTCAGTGGGGCGACTTTGTCAGCGCAGTTGGTGATCCAGATGGCAAAGTTCTGGACAGCCTGGTTGAGGTCTGTTTAGGCCTCAGGTAGGAAGGTGGTGAGGGCCTTCGACAACTGAGTTTCGGTGACCTTGCTCCAGCTGCAGTGGGGGGGGGGTCTGACGCCTGTTGATGGCCTGCTGTCCATCAGTGATAGTGAAGTGCATGATGGTGTGGTCAGTTGAGGTGAGTTCTCTGGTTTGGCTAAATTTGATTCTATCGCTGGAGGTAAAAATGGGGTCGAGTGTGTGTCTGACTTTGTGCGATCTTGGCCGGACTCCTGTTGTGCCTCCGTGGCGGAGTTTACATGTGCTCAGTCCAGTTGATGGATTCCTGCCTGCCCTATTTAAATGTGTGCTGACCCTCCGCCGCCTTCACAGAGTGTTCCCCATCACGTATGTGGCTCACCGGTGTCGACGTGGCAAACTCGTCTGCTGGCTAACATTACTCAGTTGCCGTCAAGGTGGTGGAATTGCAGCGAGCCTATTTAGATATCAAATTTGTGCTGCCATTCTTATTGCAGCAGATTGCCAACGGTGGGATTCTGTTGTGGGACACGTTCAACATTGTACTATTCCTGTGGCTATTGGATGGATGCTAGCATCACACACCTGGTGTGTTTTGTCTCATTGTTTTCACCTGCATATGTGTGATATATATTATTAATTGCATGTATGACAGTAAAGTCAACAGCTTTTTTAGATAACAATTTTTGTGCAGTGCAAACATTTGTGATAAAACATTTAAATGGACAGAGACATTTTGGTGCAAGCATTCATCATGATAAATGACACTTACAGCAAAATAAACCTTTTTTAAGTGTTAATACAGGTGTATTTATCTTAACTTGATAACTGATAAAAATAAACACAGATGCATTATACCTTACAAAATAATGAGACAATTGAACTTTATTAAAATACAGGAAATGCACTAGACAAGGAGAAATGTTACACTAATACATATTTAACTGATTCAACTTTAGAACTAACATCGATTTTACAGATATTTAAAAAAATTATTCAACCTTGTCTAGTGTAATTTCTGCATTATGTTACATTTCAATTATCCCAATAATATGGAATGCACGTTTTTGATTTTTTAGTTTACAAAAACTAATTAAACCCACCTCTATGTCACTTTTTTTTTATTGATATAAATTTTTGTGAAAGTGACATTTATCATGAAGGGAGCTTGCACAAAATTTAAAAATAAAACAGCATTATACAGGTGTGTTTCTTTAAAGTTCTTAAATGACAACATTACACACATATGTATTACACATTAGTTAAATATTGGTTGTAAGAGAGATTTCGAAATGTCCGGAGCTAATGCAAACAGAATTAACAAAAAAAAACTTAGCTTTGATTCCGGCAATGACGGGATTGATTGGTTTCATGTTAGAGAAGCAGCAGCAAAGGCACAACTGGCACAATAGCATTTATGTCTGCAACTTAGGTGGAAAGAAAAAAAAAAGATAGGTTTCTACCTTATATAGCTTCAACAACGCTAACTCAAGTGTGGGGGTTTACCCGCCAAGGTTACGTCAGCGGAAGGCACATCGTAATTGGCCCTGCGGAGAAATGGAATGTACTCCCTACGACAGCCACTTTTGCCTATGACGCCGATGACATGGATGGAAAATTCTGGTGGAGACAGCGACACTCAGACGGACTAATGTCCATAGACCCACCAACATCTAAATAGAGTGGAAAGACCGCCTAGTAGGAGGTGGGGAATCCAACGGGAAAGGGAAGGTGGGAACAGATCCGCCAAGATCTAAATCAGGCCCTTTATCCTATTTTTGTAAATTGGTTTGAGATTTTTCTTGTGTTGTGTTTTACACTTTATTACTGTTGCTGCATAAATAATTTACACAGTTCCTCTAAGTTAGGTTTGACTGCTTTGGTGCCAAGCTACCAGAGGGTCAAAAAAGGGTTAATTTAGAGGCAATGTGTAAAGTATTTATACAGCACGCAAACAGTTATAAAGTTAAAACACAACTCAATTAAAATACCAAAACAATTTAGAAAAACCGAGTAAATTTTAATAAATAAAATGATACCAGCATGACAAAAATCCAATCAGTATAACCGGAGATATGCAGTTATAACCGTTTTAGTGAAAATAGTGCCTGGAAGCACAAAGCTCCACTCGTGGTCATGTGGGTGAGCTAGACAAGTGGAAAGTGATAAGTTTAGGCCGACCACGATGCAGCACAGGTCTATACAGGGACCAGGATAGTTCCGCCAAAAAGTTACCTTCTAAGGCTGGTGCCAAGAGTTCTGTTCACGGTGGAGGCTGCTGAGCAGATCTGGTGCAGTGGATGGTCATTGTTGTAGCACAAAGAGTTGGTCAGGCATTACAAGTAGTGGCGGCTTGCACAGGCAAACGCTCTAATTCGGTGAGGCGGGGCGGAGTAGGAGGAGTGGAGTTCGACATACGACGGTAAAGGTAAAAATAAATAAATAAATAAAACCACCCACCTTGCGCTCGCAGCATCGCCTATGCGGCGAGCGCAAGGTAAGTGATTTTATTTATTTATTTTCACATTTCCCGTCGTATGTCGTAACCCACTGCCCCCTCACCCCGGCCCTGCCCTGCCTCAGCATCCCACAGCATTACCTGCGTGAGCCACCCATGGCTACAAACGGTTGTTGCTGGAGCTTCATGTTGGTGGTGATTGTGAGCTGTTGTTGCTGTAATGCAAAGTACAGCTCTTTGCTGTGGGTTGTATCGGTCTCAGAGAGCACAAACTTCAGGATTTCACCTTTTCCTTCTTTGGAAGGGATCAAACTAATGCCAGCCGAAGGTCAAGGACCTGGGCTGAGGCTCCTCTTGGTGATCAAGAAGCCAAGTCAACAAGCTCCAGAGGCCTCCCAGCTACTGCCCAGCTGACCTGCTACAAATGGAGCTGCCTGGACCTACAACAAGACCAGCCGAGCCCTGCTGGCCTCTGACCACAGTGACTGCCAGCACAAACCTCCAGCAATGACCATCTGTGACACCCGCCCAGATCTTCATGCTAAAGTGACGAACATCCACTATGCAAGCCACGCTCTTCGTGCTACAGCGACGTTCATCCGTGATCCTTTTCCTGCTCCTCACGGCCTCCTCCACCATGAACTGAACTCCATGAACTGAACTCTTTGCGCCGGTTTTTGAGGAGGTAACTCTTTTAGTGGCACTAACTTGCTCTCTCGCTCTATTGCAGTTGGCCTGAACTTGTGACTTTCCCCTAGTCTAGCATGACCAGTTGACGGCGAGTGCCATTTTGTGCTTTAGTTGCTATAGTTACCAAAAACTTTGAAATTCAATATCTCAAGTTCTACTGATTGGATGTTTGTTGTTCTGATCTCATTTTATTTAATAGGATTTCTCAATTTACTAAATTGTTTTGTTTTTTTTTTCCTGTGCTGTATTTTCAGTTTATTACTGTGTGTGTGCTGCACAAATAATTTATGTTTTGCCTGTAAACTAAGCCTGGCTGCTTTTGTGCCAAGCTACCTGAGGCTTAAGCACAAGTTAATTTAATGACTTTGTGGTTCACACTGCCAAGGACTGTCGTTCCTTCTGGTATCCTTGTGAAGCGAAGATTAGATCAACGTGATCTGTTCTCTGCATCATCCAGTTTAATTTGTAAATCCGCAAGTTCTAACTGAAGCTTGGAGGTTATGCACTCCTGTCCGTGATTAGCACCTTCCAAGACTGATACTCTTTGCTTCACCTCAGCTATTCTTGTAGTCAAAAGTTGCATGTTAGTATTAATCATACTTAGTTGTGCATTGGTCTCCTTGTGAGCCAGTTCTTGAGCGATTTTCATTGCTTTTAATTCATCGAGTATTTGTAGTAGCACTGGTGCAATTGATTGTGTATGGGTTACGGAGGGCCCTGGGCTGCAAGGTGCCTCCTCCACCTGTGAACATTGTACACCCTCCTCAGAACCCTTTTGTGTACAATGTACTGTTCCAGACTCCCCCTGAGGTGTAGGTGACCCGTTATTGCAGTACCTCGGTGCTGTTAGTAGATACAATTTAATAGACCTTGTTAAAAGAATTAAGGAGTTTACTGAGGCCCGAGGCAGCTGAAGGAGCGTAAGGTTGTCATTTATAAGAACATAGAGGAAGGCTAAGGAAGTCTCACGAAGATTTTGTAAATACATTTTACCACCTTCTTGTGAACTTTGTTTTGCAATTTGCACAGGTGGAAACAGACAGAGAAGACACTGCTGCTGCTATATTCTACCCAATGGTCTGAGATTTGATAAGTAATGGAAACGAAGCCTAACACACTTAGATGTAGGTACATAATAGCAGGCACATTATTAGTCATAGTTATAGTGTTTATTGTTTTACTTGTAGGATTATATCCACCTATATCTAGTCCAATGAACGCTAAACCCAAAGTTAACCCCAAACCCTCACATCCTGCTGACAGTAGTCTGTACACATTCAACATTAAAGAGTTGCATGGAGATTCATCAAGAGGGGATATTTCCTTAAACGCTTATTTTAAATTGATTAATGAATATGTGGATATTATGGAGGCAAGGGTCATTTCCGGTTTGATTTTTCAAATTATGATTTAGTCCTTTCAGAATCTTTTATTCCCAATCACCCCAGTTATCATCAAAGCAAACGGAACCATAGAAGGGGAAAACAGTTTATTTAAAATAACATCTTGAAATGTGGCAGGCATTACCAGTAAACTGGAAAATACCCTTTGGCAAAAACTCTGGCAGGCTAACGACATCTCCTGTTTTCAGGAGACATGGGCTGTGGATCCTATTTTCATCAATGGATTCCGCTCCTTCCAGACAAAGGCAATCGAGTCAGCTGCAGGGAGATCTAAGGGGGGCCTCTTAACGCTAATTCCAAACACACTGAAACTGGAAGTGAAGATGTTTGGTGATAGGAGCCCCTTCTTTCACCTTCTTGTTCTTGAGCTTCTAAACAAAGGTAACTGGGTTTTAATACATTTTTATAATAATAATTTCGGACCTAATACCCATATGGTTATAGATGAGGTAAATTTGGCGATTGACAAGGCATTAGGTTTTATAAAGAAAGCTGAGGCATCAACCATCATTTGGATGGGAGATTTTAATATACACCCATGTAAATATAACCACGATAATGTTGTGGTCTCGCTGATTTGTTGGGAAATCCCGTCCTCCATTTCCACCACAATAATTATGGAAATAGTCTAAATAAGACTATGTCCATTAGGAATATGTCCATAGTAAATATTTGGAATAACTTAGAGGACTCCCCTATGAAAACCTTTCGCCGAGAAGCCCAGGAGTCAACAATTGATTTTATAATGGTTTCTAACCCTTTTTATGATAGTTTTAGAAACACAGATGCGCAATTTATGGGTTTTAGTGATCACGCTATTTTAATTTGTGAACTAGTCTTGACTGGTAGGGAAAAGAGTGGGAACCAGATCATAGACCTCCCCTTATTGGCTAGGAAAAACGGATTCCAACTTAAGTGGGCCCAAATTGATAGCCGTAAGCTGATTCTGGAATTAATAACCTCCGCTCTGACTAGCATTAGTACTTGCCTAGATGTAGGAACTACCACAACTGTATTGGTTTCTTCTTTTATGGACTTAATGGAACATATAAAGGTGGCATTGACTCGCCAGAGTTCTGATAAAAACACTAAGGTCAAAGGTTGGTTTGATTCCACCTGCTCAAAGACCAGGAAGGCCCTTAACGCTGCTCTTAAAGCTCTACCAAGAAATAAAGGCCAAATAGCATTACTTCGCACCCAATACAAACTGGCGAGAAGGCACAGAGAGAGCACATTGAGGGAGGAGATTTGGGAAAAGCTAGGTCAAGCAACAGCTTCAGGTAACAGCCGAGAGTTCTGGGGCACAATTAATTTACCGTATTTTAAAACCCAGAAGGACCCCACCATAGACACTAATGTTGGAGAAGAGGAATGGGTGGAACATTTTGTTAACATTTTTTTGCCCACCACCTCTACTGTTCAACCACCTATCTCTGCACCCCCAAGTATGCAGGATACCTTATCTTTCTCACTTATTGAAGTGAGAAATGGGTTAATGGCATGTAGTGCAGGGAAGGCCACTGGACCTGATGGGGTCCCGATAGACTTTTTTCAAAATAATTATGATGAATTGTGGATTCCCTTATTGACCAATGTTTTTAATAATATATCGGCAGAAGGACCCCCTCCTTCATGGAAAACCAGTGTAATTGTTCCAATACATAAAAAAGGAGACAGAGGAAGTCCCAAAAATTATAGACCCATATCACTTTTAGATACAACAGCAAAACTCATAGGTTGGAGGCTTGGGCATTAGACAAGGAAATATTAATGCAGCCCCAATACGGGTTTCGGCGGGGCAAAGGCACTGTAGACCAGTGCTTAAACCTTTCATTGTTAATGGACAAGTATGCCATAGCTAAGGGTGGGAAAATCTATCTTGCTTTTATGGATCTTTCAGCAGCATTTGACTGTGTTTCCCACCCTAAACTTTGGCATAATATGGAAGGGATTGAGCAGCCCATAATTGATTTTATCTGGCACCTATATACTGATGCTTCTGCATCGGTCAGATACGGGAGAAATGGGGAATGCAGTCGACCATTTAAAATCTTGAGGGGGGACAGACAGGGCTGTGTCCCAGCACTGTTCCTCTTTTCTATCTATACGAACGGTGTGGAGAAAGCCCTGCTCGGTGCAACACCGGACCTTCCAGTATCTGACTCTATTCAGCTACTAATTCTGGCTGACACTGATGATGCGGTTTTGATCGCCAGATCAGGGATAGGGCTCCAACGCCTCATCACGCTAGATCCGAAAGTAAACCAGACAAAATCGTTTGCAATTATAGCAGGAGGGGTTGTCCGAGATAAACCACCTTATCTTTGTACGGAAACAGGGAAAATAGAGGTGGTTGATTCCTTGTCCTATTTAGGGGTACTTTTTGATAATAAACAAACATGGTCACGGCTAGTTGAGGGGAGGACTTTGGGAATGGAGAGGAGCCTAGCGGCGTTAAAAGCACTCTTATCTAGGATGGGTGCGCGACCATTAGCAGCCATCAAGCATATTTATCATGCCAAAACTAAGTCTGCGGCCACTTACGGGGCTGGCGTTTTTGGTATGGCCCACGTCGATCGACTCCAATCCATCGAGAATACTTTTTTTAAATCACTGGTGTCTCTCCCGCAATCCACCACAGATTACATACTACACGTGGAGTTGGGCTTACCTTATATTACGGATGTAATTAGATTAGCCCCGATCTTGTTATGGCATTCTATCTGGTGTAGGGACACAGTGTCCTTAACTCAAAATATAATAAGAGACTGTCTAAGATTAGAAAACTATAAAAGAATTAGATGGTTAAATTATGTCTAACAGGAATTGACCGTGATGGGGATGAAAGACTTATTCAAGGACCCAACGGCCTGTAGACTGATGTCAAGACACAGGCTGCTGGAAACATTTACATTGAGGACCCAATACAACTATAGGCAGAAGAACTATAGTAAAAAGTCTGTCCTCACCTACCAGTTAGTTCCATCTATTTTAGAGGGAGGATACTTCTACCTAGAGGACGTTCCTTTATCGCAACATAAATTCATATTATTGCGTCTTCGCCTAAATGTGATACCCTTGATGTTAGGCTTCCCTGGGAAAAGATTTAACCACTCAGAGCTGACCCTTTGTCCATGTGATATGAATTCTCCCCAAACCACCTAACATTCTTCTGTAGATTTTAAAAGAGGGAAAGGAAAAAGTATATTACACCAATCATAAAGCCCCATGACTTTAAACAATGCAGGGTGGTACTGTACTTTAAAATCACTCCCAACCCCTTAGTCTGTATTTCATTAGCGTCATTTTTATGGACATGTATGAAAACAAGAAAGTCTTTGGAATTTTAATTGGCCCTGGCATCTATTGTTCTAGATTCCCATTATTTTTATCGATAACCTGTTTTAACTTACATTTTAATTTAACATCTGTGAATGTATATATCGAATTTTTATAATGATTTTTCATTATTTTTGAAAAATGTTTGTCTCTCTGGAATACATGAATTGTAACAGCATGCTGGTTATGGGTGTAACTCTAAGCTTTTGTTTTTAATGTACTTTTACGATCTTATTTGATAATGATCGAATAAAGTTATCGAATCGATTTAGTCCTTTCAAAAGTTTCCTTGCTTAAACACTTGTATAGACATCCTTATGCCCAAATCACTGACACAGATAAAGGTATTTTACACCAGCCATGACACTAGTTACCGCCTATGCTCATAGATAAAAATTGACTTACATTTTGACGGATGTTGAAAAGAAATGTATTGATTTGGTGGAGGATAGACGGAAATAAAGGTTGAAGCAATAGACCTAATCAGGGTACTTCAGTGGACAAGGGAAGAGATTAATCATTAGCCAGAAGGAAATCAAGCTGCATTAGCTTTAGATTGGCAACATGAAGAGTAATTGTGTGTGATAAGAATGAGCTTGACATTCTATTTTTGGTAAAGAGTGAGTGTGCCCACACATTTGAAACTGGAGGAAATATGAATTACTTCTAGATGGAAACGATCATGTGATTCCTGGAGTTTATTTCATTAGTAGAAACAATGCCTATTTCAAGTTGCCAAAGTATGATATGGCATATGTTATTTAGTAATAGTTTATCCAAAGATTTATCACTTGAAACATTTGGATGACCATCTGTCGTAGCAGAAGTCTAGGCTTAAATGAAGACTCTTTGCTGGACAGGTTGTAGGAAATATTTTTGGTGCAATGATTCCATCAGTGGGTGTGATTTTGAACCATTTCAATATTAGAAAGTTGTCAACTACAGTGGATAAATTGGCGACTCGTACAGCAGGAGCTTTGTTAGCTGTAGATACTGAAATGGTAGCTATTAGATTTTTGGTTTTGTAGAATAGACTTGCCATAGACATCCTTCTTGCCAAAGAGGGCGAAGTCTGTCAAATGTTAAAGTCCAGCAATGCTGCTCCTACATTCCTGACAAGAATAAATGTAGGAAGCTGGCTTTTTATTTTGTGATGCCAATGTAAGAGCACACCATGCAAAAAGTCCAGAAGACTCTTACTTGGTTTACAGAGCTTACTTTAATAATCCCAAGTGCTCTATTTGTGGTAGTGTAGTCGAGCAGCTTAGGCTTATCAGAGGGGTGTGTTAAGCATTTGTTTTCCACACACAGTCAATAAATGGCTCACACATTCAATAAGAAATCTGAGATCAATTTCTAAAAATAAAGTAGACTTTTATAGGAATTTAGACACCAAGATCTTTAGAATAACTTTAGTGCATTCGGAGATATTGATTTTTAGAAGAAAACGGTAAAATAGTTCAAATAACGGATTTCAGGCATGTGCCTCTAACTCTACAAGGTTAACCTATGGGAGGACAAACTCCTGTAGAAAAACGGGACTTGCGTCCTGAGTTCAGAGGTGCCCTTTGGGACTTAAGGTGCAAGGAGGCCAAGGTCCAAAGTACCACCAGCAGTTTCCCTTTACCTGCCCTGGTGTGTCCAGGTGCAAAGGTGCTGGTCTGGATGTTAGCCTTGAGCACCACACCGGTAAGGTCAATGGCACTTAGAAGAGAGGCTGCAATGGGGGACATGGGGACAAGTCCAGATGAACCCAAAGGGGGGCTCAGGTCATGGGGACCCAGAGGCCAAGGTGACGCAGTCAGAAGTCATGTACTCAGGCCGGGGGGATCGGTGCAAAGGAGATTGGCTGCCTGGCCACTTTTGTTTGAGGCTCCCATTTTTGACGGTATACCTGCAGAGGAGAGAAAAACAAGACAGTAGGGCCACTCTGGTCATGGGTCTCTTCGGTCATGAAGTCCCTCAAGATTCAGAACGGCTTCCAAAGTGGTGGTGCGCAGGCTGTACGAAGAACAAGCCTTGGATGGTGCAAGTGCCATGGTACTCAGGGTATTGGTGCTGGGGGCTCCTGGAGGGTCTAGCATCTGAAAAGTTGGCAGAAAGACAGGGCTGAGGTCCTAGAATTTCTTATATTCTTATGTTATGAGATTCTCTGAGTACCCCTGCTTCCTCAGCTATATATTTTATTACAATTTCATCCTAGATTACACCATTTGCCTGGCTTTTTAAAAGGCATTCTTTTACAAATGTATATTGTGGAGAGGTTCCAGCTGCAATTTTGTGTCTAATATTGAGCCTTTTTCCTCCACCTCAAGTTACAATGATTACAGACTTTTTGATTTATATATCTTACTAAATGACATTTTCAAGAATTCAAATTGTCTTTTTAGTATAGATTGTGTTTGCAGTTATCTCCATATACATCATAAGAGGAATCATTGAATTCTAAGGCTTCTCCTTTCCACTCATGAAAATCTACAAGTCTTATACTACTTCAGTTCTTATTCGACTTTACAAAGTTAACATATTGTTATATGGGCAGAAATAAGAAAGTGCACAATCGCTTGCAGTCAACTATATCCAAGATTATACATTTCAGTCCCCAGTCAAATCTAAAGCAGACATGATGAGGGGCAAATATTTCCCTCCTTCAGATGATCAAGACATTGTGTTTTCCACTCAGAGTCTTGACTCTATTGCTAAAAAGATAACCGTTTCAAGTTAAGTTAAAATACCTAAAAAGGATGTGGACCCCCTCCTAAATCTCCATGGTCACTAACATTAGATCATTTGATGGATGAGCTGAAATCTTTGAGGCCGTTTGCTCAGGAAACTAATGACACTCTGTAAAGGTTGGAAGAAAGGTTGTGTACGCTCGATCAAAGGATCTTCGTTATGGACCCACACCTTAGTGATATAGAGGACTCTGTGCCCAATGTTTCACAGCTAGAAACAAAAGGATGCTGATATGCTTAAAAGGGTAACTGAAGATTTGGAAAACAGAAGCAGGAAAAACAATCTCAGGCTTTATAGTATTCCAGAGGGAGCAGAGGGCTCCGATATGATTGCTTTCTTACAGGCCATCCAACCAAAGATTGTTCATCTACATTTTTTGCATTCTTTAAGCATATAACAAGCTCATCGATTAGGCCCAAAGCTTTCATCATCTTCACAAGTTAAACCTAGGGGTATCATTATGTTATTGTTTCAATATACTGACCTGACAGGCATAGTCAAAGCTGCAAAACTGCAAAAAACTCTTCAATGGTCTGGCAACACTGTTTATTTGTCACAAGACATCTCCAATGCACCTGCATCTAGGAGAAAGCAGTTTTTTTAACTTAGACATCAGCTTCAGGCTATCAATGCCACATAAGGGATGGTACATCCTTGCTTCTTCAAAGTGACCTAAAAAGATGGAATCACCACTTATACTGACACTGGTGTCCAAAAAGAATTTCTGCAATGTCACCAGATAGGAAATATGGAAATTGGAGCTCATTCTGGTGGTTAATAATGTTTCGTTGTTATCTGAATCATTTTTAAAGCACTGTTTAATGCCTTCCAGGATTCTTGTTTTGAAGGTTGAAACGTAATCCCTTCTATTTCTTTTTCTGCAAAGACATATTTTAATCTCCTCACTTGTCTGCATGTTGTCTAGTCATTGTGTTTAGTGCGGTCTAGCTGTTCAGTTTCGTTGTTATCGTGTTCAGATTATTTGTCTTATACGTAGATAAGTGGCAATTCTTCCTTTGTACTGTTTTTTCTTGTTGATTTATAATTTACTAGTATTCTCTGAATGTTCTATCCTATTGTTTAGCAAGTTGCCGGTATTGTTCTAAACCAAGATAGAGCTGGGTTCTGCATGTTTTCTTGAGAGTGTCCCCACTCCCCTGCACCCGGTATGGTGTGTGTTTTCATGTTTGAATGTTATCCACATGTGACCTTTTTTTTATGGTCACCATTTATTTTCTGGCTTCATTTCCAAGAAACGTTTTCCCATCCCTGTATGAGTAATTTTTGTTTCCTACTTTCCTCATTTATCTATCTTTTGTCTTTATTCTATCTTCCTTCCTTGCTTTCTATCTCTCTGATTCTATCTGGTTATCTCAATAGCGACTGTTTTTATCATATACATAAACATGTACAATGAACCTTAGAGTTATTACTTGGATTGTTTTGACTCACCTCTCAAGGTTGAAGGGGTATTTGGTTTTATTGCAAGAAACTCATTTATCGGAGAATGACATAGGTAAACTTCAGACACAGTATGTTGGACATATTTTCTTTTCTCCAGTCTTAGGTAACAAGGCCGGAGTTGCAATTTTATGTTATAAATGCTTAACTGTGAATATGATTTTGGAACAAAAGGTATTCAGAGGGTAAATGTGTGGTGGTTCATCTTAACCTCAATGACACTGAAATATGTATTGTCAATATATATGTACCCAATAATCCTGATAAAAAATTTGGGGCACCCTATCAAAGACTCTCCTAATGTATCCTATTGACAATTTGATTTTAAGGGGTGATTGTAATCAGATACTTGATCCCATTTTAGATAGGACTTTACTAGTCAAAAGCATCCCTAATGCCACACATAAATCTTTTCTGAGAGCAATTTCACAAAGAGACCTAATAGATGCATGGCGATTAGTTAACCCAAGTCTTAAAGAATACACTTTTCACTCTTCACTGCATCATTCTGAATCAAGGAGTGACTATTTGTTCATTAGTAAGAACATGACTCAAGATCTACATAATTCAGAGATTGGTTCCATAGTTATTTCAGACCATGTCCCAGTATGGTCTGATTTTGATCTCTTACACAATAAATCAAAAACCGTACATTTGGTGGTTCAATAACAATTTATTAAGTCATCCCACCTTCTTATCACAGTACAAACAGTTCACTAAGGAATTTATGCAACTCAGTGTGAATGATAATATTGCAATTCATACATTCTGGGATGCATTCTAAGCTGCATCTAGGGGTTTTATCATCAACTATGTTTCTGTTAAAAAAAAGACTGCAGAAAAAGAAGCTCTAAAACATTTGTCCAAAATTAAAACACTAGAACATAAATTCTACATAAGAAAAAAGGATAAGTATAATTTAGAGGAACTGATTAAAACCAAAATACAAATTAACAAAGCTTCCACATATAGGACCTGAGACTACTTGCTAAAAGGTAATGCTAGATTATTTGGTGGTAGAAACAGGTCAGGTACTCTTCTAGACAATTACATCAAATTTAAAAAAGAGAAGACCAATATAACCTCTATCATTAATACACAAAAGTCTGCAGTTTACAAAGACTCAGAGATTTTAAAACGCTTTGTTCAGTATTTTAACAACTTATATACTCCCTCAGACATTTTATTAGATAATTATTTGTCTTCATTAAAAAAAGAAACTTATATCCCACCTGAGTTTTCCTCCTTAGAAGCCTTAACCATTCAAGAACTTTTGTCTGCACTTAGGAAACTTCCTACCTGTAAATTACCTGAACCTGATGGTTTCACATTAGAATTTTACTTAAAATTTTTGAGTTTGTTACTTCCCCTTTTATTCCGGTTACTCTCTTCTTTAACCATTTCTAACTCTTATCTTGGACTTTTTACCAAGGCAATGATATGTCTTATTCCAAAACAAGGACCACAGATTGTGTCAAAATGACAGGCCAATTTCTCTCAAAAACATTGGTTGTAAAATTTTTGCTAAAGCACTGGCTATCCATATAGATAAATTCTTACCAGGTATTATTGATCCCAAACAAATGGGTTTTGTGATAGGACGCAATATTTCTGACAGTTCTTGCACCTTCCTTAATATCATTAATAAAGCAAATAACTCCATTATTCTTTAGCAGCATTATCTGGCTCTTCAGATAGTCCCAGCTTTCTTTTTAGACCTTCTGCTTACCTCAGTAGCTAGACTTTATCGGCGCTGGGACACATCAGTCAAAGCAGCCGTTCGCTTATTATTATTGTTATCTCTAGATGCCAAAAAGGCATTCAATAGGGCTAGTTGGCGATTCTTGAAAAAAGCGTTACAGTGGCTAAGGGGCACTTCAACCCTAAGGGGCAGATTTCCAAGCCCCTTGCGACACTTTTGCGCCACAGTTGCATCACTTTGTGACACAGCGGCGGCGTAAACAATGCGGCCAATTTACAACATGACGCATCTAGGGAGATGTGTTACGTTGTAAAGCCGATTTCTGGCACATCTGTCAATCCTTGCGCCATGGTGCGCCGCATTGTAAATACGGCGAATCCGTGGTGGTGCAAGAGTATCGCAGGCTGGCGCAGGGAAACTGATGTATCTCTACAGATGCGTCAGTTTCTTGTAAATCTGCCCCTAAATTCATAGAGCTAGAGTTCCTATTGTATTCATCTCCCCAGTTCTCTATATATTTTAACGGCATATAACCTCCTTGTTTTCCTATAAAATGGGGATCTAGGGAGGGTTGCCCACTTTCTCCTCTTCTCTTTATTTTAGCCTTGAACCCTTTCTTATGTCAAATTAAGTCTTCCTCATTTTACTCTGGCTTTCATATTAAAGCGGTTTCCGGGCTGGCTGGGACTTATCGCAGCCAGTCAGAATCCACTGTTCTAGATAGGATGACTATGATACACATGTCCAATAGCCTGTGCTCATCCTTAGGTAGCTTGCCACAGAGAATTCAGACTTATCCTCAGGGGCCAAGTGTAAAGTATTGGCACAACACCACCCTTGCAACACACTGTGTACCCCACAAAAAGACTACACACCGTATTTATAAAACATTGGTCTTTGCATTACACACACATTGAAATCAAAACGATTTACAAATTGTATATACACTTTACAGTTAAATGCAATTGTTAAACTTTCCCATTAGCAGCAGAACAGAATGAACATATATGCCCTAATCAGAGGTATTCATCCAACACAACATTCCCCAATATCACATACCCCCAACAGTTGCAATGGTCAAGCTATCACAGGTCTTTGACTATGCCTCGTGACCCAACCCCTCAGTCACTCAACTTCACCAGCCAACAATACATGTTGCCCCTGCTGGCACCACATTGATTAGATTGTTGGAACCATCTAAAACAGAAAGAAACAGTTACTTAGTTTCGTGGATTAGATCTCCAAGGGCCCAGCGGCACCTAGATGAGTGCGGGATCACTATCCCCTCCCCTGTAGACAAAAGGTTATGACCAAGGAAGCTGGCACACTTCCAAGTCTGGAGAAATGTTTCCCCTCAAGCGGAGGTGCGAGCTGCCGTTGCTCCCGACAGCCAGCCGTAGGTGCCCACAAGGCACATTGAACCCCTTGAGCCCCGTCACAATGTTCTCCAAAACAAAGTACCTTGTGCATGGGTCCAGGGAGAGGGAGGCAGTGACCTCAGATGGAGGCTGTCATATCAGGCTCTATCGTCCTCCCGATCTGGAGGTCGAAGACAGTCTTAGCTCCCAGCCCAGGTCCCCCAACGCTCCTTGGACATCATGTGCTCTGGAGTGCAAGCTAGCACAGGTCCCCTGGTTGCAAGCATGTTTCCCTTGGACTCTGCAAGCTTCCCCCGCTCTCCTCAAACTTCTCACGTCCCGGCACCTCAGGTGGGCTGCCGATCTATACAAGCATACTCCTCTGCACAGTGTGATGATGGTGTACGTCAGGACGGTCCTTGTCCCAGCCGGCAATCACTTCCACCCATTTCCACCACTCGCTGTGCAGTGCTTACGATCTTGTGGAAACAGAGAGATCCTTTATGTCTCTGGGATCTTGTGGACAGGATGCCAGCCAACCGGCCCTTGGAGAGTACTTGGGGACCCCAGCCACAACAGTTGGTACTTAGCTGCAGTCCAACAATGCCCAAGCAAAATCCACCAAGTGATAGTCCCGTGCCTGGAACAAGACAAGCCCCAGGCTACCACAAGTCTGTGGATAATCCAGTTGCAATGCCTCCTGCCCAAATTATTCCTCTTGTCCATGTCCCAGCATTGAACCAGAATAGTATGACTCAAAATCCAGAAGCGTCTCTAATTTCTGAGGCCAAAGCCCTAGTTGTTATACTCACAATGGCCTTTGAAAATGCGATCAATTCAAAAGGCCACCTTTGAAATCCACAGGCCTTCTCTAAATGTTGTCCTGTCTACCATCTTACCCTGGGAGGTTTGATCACTATCTTTAGTGGTGCCGAGACCCTGCCCCTAGGAATGCAGGTCCCAATTCCACCCCCACATAACCATCCCAGAAAGGCCCCTCAGAATCAGAGGTCTGCAGTTTCCCCTGAGCCCCTAGTTTAAGGCCTTCTATCAAGGAGGCGCAGCTGTAGCTGTACCCCCAGCACCCAGATGTGAATTGGAGGCAGGCCAACAGGAACACAGAGCCACGAGCATCGAAATGCTCACTTCGGTAACGTAACTACCAATGAGCTGTCAAGCTTTTGTTCTTTATCTCCTAAGATAGTAAATGAATTATTACTATCCAACAAGTCAGGTTCCCCGACTGATTCACGTCCTCCCTCTATGTTGCATATGGCATCAGACATGGTCAGTACACATTTGGCCCGCTCTTAAATAATATTCTCGTGTTGGGGTCTTCCCGACATGCTGGAAAAAAGCCTGCATTCATCCTATACTAAAAAAAACCTTCTTTAAACCCCACAGAGGTTAAAAACTATTGGCCTATATCCTGCTTACCACTCCCTGGTAAAATTCTGGAAAGATCCATGAATGAAGATCTGGTGTGCTATCTGGAGTCTAATGATCTTCTTGACACCACCCAACATGTCTTCAGACCGAATCACTCAACTGAATCAGCTTTAGTTATGGCCACTGAGGAAATCCGCAAACAGCTAGACAGTGGGGGGAAGGCTGTTCTCATCCTACTTGATCTCTCAGCCACGTTTGATACTGTTAATCATCTGTTGCTAACGCAGAGGCTGGAGTCAGTAGGAATAAAAGGGACAGCTCTAACTCTGCTCACTTCCTTCCTTTTGTCGAGGGAACAGAGGCTGTGTTGGGGTAATCTTATATCTGAGGTCTTCTCACTCCCCTGTGGAGTCCCTCAGGTCTCAGCATTGTCTCCTACTCTATTAAAAATCTATGTCACCCCTTTGGCTAAGCTGATTCAAGCTCATTGTTTTTCGATAGTATCTTATGCAGATGATACACAGATAGTCATATATATCTTCATGTGCAGACTTGGTGGCTGGTCAGTTCCACAACTGTCTGACGAACATCATTAGGTGGCTGCTTCAAAACTTCCTCAAGCTAAACACGGATAAAACGGAGGTGGTGGAGTTCGGAAAGGGACCTCCACTCTGGAATAGCCCCTGGTGGCCAGTTTCAAACAGTAGCAAAGGTGCATCACTTAGCAGAAAGACAGCAAGGACACACATCAAATTATCAAATCCATGTCCACAGTAGTTGTCTTCAAATTCTTCATTTATTCAAAAAGTGTGTTAAAACCAGTCATGTAGAAAAAAGAACAGCCGACGCGTTTCGTCCAGACAGATGGACTTCTTCAGGGTCCTCTCCCATTACTACTCTGCAGGAGGTGTTTCTAGGTCGGGGTCCAGCCCTATTAAGGTTGGATCTAGTGATTACCCTTTTTTATCTACGGTCCGCCTTATCGCGGTGAGACTGCTTTAAACATACTTGCCGGTTATACTTTGCTTCTGGCATTCTTTCTCTTGAGTGAAGCACACATAGTTGCTCTAAAAATCATTGTGGATGAGATTTTCTGCCATCCTGTACAAAGCTCCTACCAATCACGGACACCTGGATGTTCTTACTTATTAGGAGTGCCCCTTCATTGCCCTGAAGAAGTCCATCTGTCTAGACGAAACGCGTCGGCTGTTCTTTTTTCTACATGACTGGTTTTAACACACTTTTTGAATAAATGAAGAATTTGAAGACAACTACTGTGGACATGGATTTGATAATTTGATGTGTGTCCTTGCTGTCTTTCTGCTAAGTGGTGCACATTTGCTACTGTTTGAAACTGTCAAAATCCTCTATTGGATTGCACCATGACAGTGGGTGCGTTATCAGTGTGCACACATATCCTTTGGGAAAATTCCCAACATATGTATAGTAATTATGGATAGCGGATCATGTGCTAGGTCCCTGTAGGGTCCACTGTCAAAGCTTGTTTTTCCAACCTCTGGTGGCCAGTTGAGGCAGATCTCTGTCCTGACCAGGTTAACAAAGCTAGAAATCTAGGTGTTCTGTTTGACGATCAGCTTAGTTTTTCAGAACAGATTAATCTTGTCACATTCTCCTGTTTCTTTTTTCTAAAAATCCTGCAAAAGATTCTCCCATTCATTCCACAAGAACTGAAACAAAACGTGATTGTCGCCCTGATCCTTTCCAGAATAGACTATTCAATGCCCTTTTTTGGGGCATTAACAAGCGTCTACAATCAAAATTCCAGTCTTTGCAGAATGCTGCAACTCGGGTGTTACTTAACATTCCCAAATTTCATCCCATATCTAACATCATCAGGGAGCTCCACTGGCTACCGGTCCAGCAAAGGATTAAGTTTAAGGCATTCTGCCTGGTGCACAAAGCACTGTTTGGGGGAGGGCCTTGTGACAATCAGAAACTCTTTTCTTGGTGTGTCCCGCGGCGGGACCTAAGATCAGCAAATGCGGGGCTGGTTTATGTTCCTAGGATCTGAAGGGCTAGGTGGCCTGGAAGAAGTCTTTCCTATCGGGCAGCGAAACTTTGGAATATGCTGCCCGTTGCAATAAGACTACAATCAAATAGATCCTCTTTCAGGAAGCTGCTCAAGACATGGCTCTTTCCTCCCAAGTAAACATCAATTATCTCCCTCGCCTTCTTAGATGAAGCACATGTCACATCCAGTGCCAAGATGCCTCAGCATTCGTTGCGCTTTACAAATGATTACTTACTTACTTACTTTCCCAGAGTGACATTTCCACACACGTAATGTCAAATCAACTCGTACGACCAAAGAGGATTCTCCATTATGAACTCATCGATATCAAGCACTACACTGCTACTATTCGGCATGTAGGAAATACTGCACAATAGCCTTGCCCTTCCTTTCCCCATGCTAATCCAATGCGAGAAGCAGTCCCCATCATACCGAACACACCATCCGGTGCCATTCACGACCCTTGTATGCAATCAGTCAATGAATCATTGGGTTTGTAAAGTGCAGCTACTCACCTAAAAGGGTCTCAAGGCTCTGAGGAGGGGGGGGCTCGCCGCTCCTTGTTGTTCACGGGGGTTCGTTGAAGAGCCAGGTCTTGAGGTCCTTCAAGCACTTGGGGAGTGATGGTGTCTGTTGGAGGTGGAGTGGGAGGGAGTTCCATGCCTTGGCAGCGAGGAGAGTAAAGAAGTGTCCACCTGATCTTGTCTTCTTGATGCGAGGTACCGTTGCAAGGGAGAGTTGGGTCAAGCGGAGGGATATTTGGGGTGCGTGGAACATGAGGAGGTGGTTCATGTAGAGGGTCCAGTGTTGTGGAGGGCTTTGTGGGCGTGGGTGGGAAGTTTGAAGGTGATTCTCTTCTCGGCGGGGAGCCAGTGTAGTGTCTGTAGGTGTTGGCTGACGTGGCAGTGGCGCAGTAGGTTGAGGATTAGTCTGGCGGCAGCGTTCTGAATGTTCTGGAGTTTGTGGGTGAGGTTCTTGTTGATTCCAGTGTAGAGTGCATTGTCGTAGTCCAGTCTGCTGCTAATAAGGGCGTGTGTGATGGTTTTCCTGTGTTCGATGGGAATCCAATTGAAGGTCTTTTGGAGCAGGCAGAGGGTGTGGTAGCAGGAGGAGGTGGCAGCGATGATCTGGTTGTCCATTTTGAGTTCAGAGTCCAAGATGATGCTGAGGTTGCGTGCGTGGTCTGTGGGAGAGGGAGGGTCTATGAGGGCGGGGGGCCAACAGTTGTCGTTCCAGGCGTGGGGGGGTGGGCCCATGATGAGCACCTCGGTTTTGTCCATGTCAAGTTGCAGGCAGCTGTTCGTCATCCACCTGGCGACTGCTTCCATTCCATCCTGAAAGTTGTATTTGGAGATGTTGGGTTCATTGGATAGGGAGAGGATGAGTTTGGTGTTGTCTGTGTATGATACAATGTTGAGTCCGTGAGATCTGAAGATGGATGCGAGTGGTGCCATGTAGACGTTGAACAGGGTCGGGCTGATGGAGGATCCTTGGGGGACTCCGCAGGTGGTCGGTGTGGGTTCCGAGTGGAAATGGGGGAGTCTGACCCGTTGCGTTCTGTCGGAGAGGAATGAGCAGATCCAGTCGAGGGCCTTGTTCCGGATTCCCGCGTTGTGGAGTTTGCGAGCTAGGGTACGATGAGAGACCCTTGTATGCAATGCACACGCGCACATGCCCTACCTCTTACCAACACCGCACCCTGTCCCCAGGTAGAACTTTGATATAGCAAGAGACATGCAGAACCTTGGCACTTAGCTTTTTAAATGCCTATCCGAGTAACAGTAACATGTGCACAAGGGCCCCAATAGGGCAAATCTTTGGCACGATCGATGAGCTACCTTCATGGATGGCACAATCAGTGCTGCAGGCCCACAGAGGAGCATTTGATGATTTGAGGTACATGCCCTGGGTATATGTCTTACCCCTAGACAAGGGACTTACAGCTAACTCGAATCAGCCAATCATGTATACACCAATCACCAGTATGTATATAACAAGCGCAGTGCTTTGGCACTGAATGGCAGTGTCAAACATGCTCAAAGTCCTAAGGCTAGCAAAACAAGGTCCAAACATGAGATTGGCAGCCAAAAAGGTCAGGGGAGACCACGCCAAAAAAATGCCAGGTTTAACAAAGATCAACATATTAAATTCACCGCTTATGCAGATGATATTTTATTGTTCCTCTCCTCCCCAGAATCATTGCTCTCTGCTTTTTTTCAAGAATTACAAATCTAATCTCAAGTCTCAGAGTACAAACTGAATGTTAATAAGTCAGAGGTTTTGCACCCTGACAAATACTGTGTAAAGGATCAGTTTGATCATTCAGTATTATTGTGGAATTCTTCCAAAATTAAAGTCCTGGGCATTTGGTATTTACTTATTTATTTGACAAACTGAATGAACATGCGCAGAAATGGTCCCCTTTGTATCTTCCATGGTAGGGCAGATTATATACAATTAAAATGATGCTTCTTCCTCACTGACAGGTTCTATCCACCTGTTAGACGGAACAATGGAAATCTATTAATTTATATTGATACCTTAGATTCTTTTCATGAGAAGAGAGCTATTTGAGACTCGTCTCAAAAGCTGGAAATGGAAAATTGAGGAATAAACATTATTTGAAGGTGGATGATGTACGTGTCCAGCAGCTGCCCGAATTCTTGTAAAAGACAGAGAGCACCGGTGACAGGGCCAAGACATACTGATATCTCTGAATCACAGGAGTCAGGAAGGAACCTGGATCATTTGAGAGACACACAGGAACGTCTGTCTGTAGAGTTCTTCTGAGTTTAGATCACGCACAGAGAACTTTCATTTGCATATTGTTAGCATGTTTAAGGCTACAAAAACTGAACTTATCAGACCTCTCCACTGAAACCTACTGCCCATCTTAGGAACACATTCCTGAACAAGCTGAAATGTCTGTGAGTTTTTCATTAGGCCCCAGGAAAGAGATCTTTCAAAAATGAAGACTTGAGATTGTCTACATTTATAGACGTGGAAATTTATAGCGTGATCGATTTGGATTTCAAATGTAAACTGCTGATGGAAGAAAACTACAAAGCAGTCTTCTATACTTAAGTGATGCTTAAGATGTTACACCAGATCAATGCACTGGAATCTGTGGAGGGAGGCACAGACCATAAAATCTTGTGTTTTGGTTCAAAGCACACACAATTCTTGCTGGAATTTCCTGGAATCAGCAGATGAACTTGGGTTTTGTTGGTGTTCAACAGATATGAACTTTTCTTTCATGGCTTGAAAGGGTCTTATTTACTTAAAGAGTGTGTGAAGGAAAGGGCGGAGCTTTGTGGACAGACACAAGAGAGAGTGGAGCCATCTTAACCACCTTGTAAAAGCTGATCACATATGGGGGCGTGGCCAACCGCCGATGAAGATGGCTGCTTAGCGCAGTGTCTCCGAGACTCGCCACTACAATCACCAGTAATTCGTCACTAAATCCGAGCGCCAACAACCCAGTATTACGGCAGAGGTCAGTCCGATATCGTGGCGAGGGAGCTGCTTCACTATAAGTAGTTTGCGATCTCAGGGAAGAAGAGAGATGCGGCAGCCTGGTGGTCTTGGTGACGCCACAGCCTAGATTTGAATCGGCCAGCCAAAGACCCGTAACACTGCGAACCCTTCTGGGCCCACCATCAATCGACTAGCAGTGACCGTGTGGGAGACCGGAGCTGGTGTCGACCGCTCCCCCCCAATGGTCAATGTGTGGAGCGGTGGAATCACCACCGCACGGAGATCTCTGCAATCTGAGTGGCAATGCAGAGGAGGCCCCACGGGCCTTAAAAGTTGGAGGGACCTGGGGCGGCGGTGAGGGGGGACACTTGCTGAGACCATGGAGGGGTGGCACCAACCGGGAGCTGACCTACCCGACCCCTCCCTCTCCCTCTCCAGCGACTGAACGGAGAGTACACCACCTGCCTGGCGCCAGTCCTCCACATCGGACGAGTCCACAAGGGACTCCTTGGACATAACTATGCTGCATACCATGCTAGCCACCCTTAATTGGTGAAGAGGTGGAGACATTGCCCACACACAATTTGAAACCCTTTACTTGGCATCATGCACGTCTAACCGTTTATGTATCCGACTCCTAGAGGAGGGGAGTATTTACCATGTTCTCTGGATCCATGACCATTCTTGGGCACTCCTGAAGTGAGTGAATAATCCCAGCTCAGACTCTGCACATCCAGGTAACCTACGCGGAGTCACCTCCAAGTAGGTTACTTGGATAGGGGAGGGGAAAAAAAAGCAGCGACGACATGACCACATACCCCCTGACCGAGAGAAGTGGTGCTGGGGTGGTGCGAATTTATCTCCTCTCCCTCCCCACCAACAAATCTCTATCCAGCCGAGCCTACAATACCACAGCCAGGTGCTAGTGGAGCCAAGTACTCAGGTGCTGAGCGGGTTAGAGGGCGTCATGTGGGGAGAAACCCAAGAGGCTGCATTTGACATCTTGGACCCAAATGGACAGGCGGCGCCGCATACTCCCACTCCCTTCCTTCCCCCGTCTAGTCTACACCACTGCCCTCACAGAATGACAGTTGGAAAGGCCATGAAAGGGTCCCACCTACGAAGATAAATACATTTGCACAGGCCAAGGGGCCCGAAATCACGCAAAACTCTGAGTATCTTTCAACCCCCAGCACCCTGCAGGAACCAGAAGAAGCCTTGGTTTCCTTACACGACATCATGGCTGCTATTCAAGAAGTCTGTACTACACTGAAAGTCCATATAGATACTGTAACAACTGAAGTCTCCCTTCTACGTACAGACCTGGGCAACCTGGGGTCTCGTGTTAAGGAAGTGGAAGAGTCAACATCCATCCTCTTACAAGATACACGAAGTCTCAAGACACGGGTAAGGGACCCGGAGGCCTCCAATAGATTCTTGGAGGAGCGACTGGAGGACTAAGAGTGGAGATCCCGGCGCAACAATGTACAAATTTTGGGGGTCCCGGAGAGCGCCGAGGAACCAGCAGCTGATCTGTTTGTGGAGGAACTCATCCTCAAACACCTCCAGCCTCACGGACTCTCAATGTTTTTCTCTGTGGAGAGGGCACGCCGAGTCCTGGGGGCTTGCCACCACCCAGGAGCTCCTCCGCGTCCCTTACTTGCCTGACTTTTTCACTTCAGAGATCGTGATTCAATTCTTCAAATGACCTGAACGGCTCAGCCAGTTCTATACGACAATGAGCGAATAACCTTTTTCGCAGATTTTATGCTGAAGGTTCAGAGACAAAGACCAGTTTTCTAGTAGTCAAAAAGTAATTGCGAGAGAAGGAAGTGAAGTACTCTATGCTCTTCCTGGCGAGATTATGCATTGAATCAGAGGGCAAAGTCTGGTTCTTTACTACCTCAGATGAGTCCTGGGAATAGCTGGGGGCTGGCGACCCGTCGGTAGGCACAAAAGGAGGAATACACCGTGGGGACTGCGCAAGGACCAAGGGCACACCGGGACCACGTATGGAGAGAAGTATTCCGGCACGAGATGAAGAGGCAGAGCAAAGGCACAAAGACTGACGACCCGGAAGAACATGGCTCTGAAGAACCTCATGCTCTGAAGGAGTGGCCACAACACATTTTTCATCAAGAGACACTGAGAACTCCCAAGACTTACAGATTGGCCCGGGGGGCCTCATGGCAGAACAATGCGAAACTTGAAGGACAGACTTTTAATTATTGTTCTTGATGGCGCTACAAACTACTATGGATATGGGGATGGGTGGCGGGTTGAGGGAATGGCCTATGACCTCCTAAGTTTACTATGTTGGGCTGGGGTGACAGGCACTCTGCATTGTTGGGGGGGCGGGCAGTTCCACATCCATCATGCAGGGAAGCTGGGTAGGGGGAAGTGGGGCCTCTTTCTATCTTTATTTTTTCCCATATCAGGGCGTATTATTGCATGTCATTGTTGCTGACATCTATGATTACAACCACTAGATCGCTGCCTCAAATATGGTTGGTAGGTTCACTGCAGGTACGAAACAACAGTATGAGAAATCCGGTGACAGGGACTTACCTTATATAGGTAAATAAAAACAGGAACAGACACAAGGCTCCCTGAGTTGCGTATTCCATCCTGCAATGTAAACGAATTTGGGGGCAAAATTAAAAGGGGAATAGTGTCACAATACATCAAACAATACTCCCTAGATGTTGTCCTATTACAAGAGACACATCTCATGGGTAACGCATGCAGGGCACTTGATCGTTAGGGCTACAAAATGACGGTACACGCAGGCTATACCTCCAGCTCCCGCGGGACTGGTATCCTCCATAAGAAGAACTTCCCAATTTCAATTAAAAAGACTTGGCCAGACAGATAGGGTGGATATGCTGCACTGACAGGCATTTGGGAGGGGGAGCAGATTAAAATCATATCTGCCTATGTACCTCCAGGCCTACACTCTTCCAGATATAGGCACGCTCATGCTCCAGGCACCAGAGGGCGAGTTTTTAATAGGAGGAGACTTCAACATGACACTTAACGACAATATGGACCGACATCCCCCGAGACAGGACCCCCCTTCTAACACTCAACTGATAAACTTCCTAATGGCGGTAGGGATGGTGGATGTCTGGAGGGCCCTTAACCCATTTTTACCACACTTCGCTTTCCACTCTGGGGCCCATGGCAGTATGTCCCGCATCGATCTCCTCATCTCAACTCCCTCTACTCTCACAAAATTCTGCGATATGCGACACCTGGCGAGAGGGATATCGGACCACTTCCCCATGTGGGCGAGATACTGTAGAGGCACTCCAAGGGTACGGGACACAATCTCCATAAATCCCTGGTTCCTTAAACTCCCAGTAATACAGGAGGGACTCCTAAAACAAACAACCCATTATTTCTAGGAAAATGAACATTCTGTTACCTCCTCCTTGACACTCTGGTAAGCCTACAAGGCGGTAATCAGAGGACAGGCTCTCTCACTGATGGTGGGACATAAAAGGGACAAAAATGTGACTGTGGAGGCGCTCATACAAGAGATCTTAAAGCTTGAGATGCAGTTAGTGCAGGATACACAAATAGACACACAACACCGCTACAACTGGTACAACAGGAGTATAGAGACTTAGTAGCAGATGCAGCCAGGATCAAATACAAAGCTACACAACACAAAGTTTATGAACTGGGAGATCGATTGGGGAAACTACTCGCATGGCTAGATAGACGAGAGCATGCTAACAGATGGGTGGTGGAATTGGAGTCACCAGAGGGAGAGCGTCTGAGAGACCCGCGAGCTATTCCAGATGCTTTGGCAGTCTTTTACTCACAATTGTACTTGTCCGATGCGGCGACTTCGGAGCAAGACTCCCTAGCCTTCCTAGCGGATAAACCCTCCCGACCCTCTTCCGGATGAGGTTTCGCTCGTAGAAAGCGACCTCATGGAGGAGGAAGTTAAACAAGCCATCCGATCATTACAACCGGGCAAAGCTATGGGACCTAATGGTATGCCTTAGAACTATACAAACTTACGGCAATCACCATCGGGCCTTATCTCCTGAAAATGTTTGAGGAAAGTAGACAAGTCCCGGAGGAACAGAGACTTACCTCTGTGGTTGTAATTCATAAAGAAGGTAGACCTTCAGACCAATGTGCCTCCTACAGGCCTATATCCTTACTTAATGCAGAGCTGAAAATACTAGCCAAACTCCTTGCACTCCGATTAACTCCACTAATGACGAAATTGGTTCATCCTGATCAATCGGCATTCATCCCTGGCTGAAATACGATGCTAAACCTACGCCGACTCCAAGGAGTCTTGGGACGAGCACAGAAGATCAAGGAGTACACGATGATTCTGTCATTTGACGCTCACATGGCCTTTGATACTGTGAAATGGCCATATCTTTTTGCTGTGCTCCGTCATATGGGCTTTGGACCAACTTTTTTATCCTGGTTGCGACTACTATACTTGCAGCCTCTGGCGCGTGTAGTAGTAAATGGTAGGGTGTCAGAGGTTTTTCCCCTCCATCGAGGAACACAACAAGGCTGCCCTCTCTCTTGCGCTAGACAGAGTACTGGTAGGACAGAATATCACTGTATGCTGATGACTTTCTCCTTTATATCGCCTCCCCTAGGTCTTCCGTCCCCAGACTAATGAGCATTCTATCGATCTTTGGGGAATACTCTGGATACCTAATTAATTGGTCCAAGTCGGTGATGTTTATAGTCCACGGCCTGGTGCCACGCCTCCCAACTGGATGCGAGGTCAGTGTGGCCACTGAGAGTTTTAGATATTTAGGCATCCATGCTACTACTGATCCCAAGATATTTATAGCCAAAAATCTGACGAGTCTCTTGACTCACCTTAAAAGTGATGTGTGAAACTGGAGACCTCTCCCACTTTCTTTATTGGGAAGGGCAGCGCTATTTAAGATGATAGGACTGCCCCGTTTTCTTTACGTGCTGCAGATCTCCCCCTTGCCGGTGCCAGACAGATATTTCAAAGCAATCAATAGTGAAATTAGGACCCTGCTCTGGGATGGAGGACTACCCAAAATTGCCTTGGCAAAATTGACCCGGGGGTGGTATGATGGGGGATAGCCCTACTCGATCTTCAAACATACTATACAGCAGCCCAACTAACAACCATCAATTATTGGGCCCACCAGCCCAGGGAGGAACCTGCCTACTGCATGGACCAACCAGGGGGATACCGTCGAGTGCTATACACGATCCACGCCATTATCTCTAGAGGGACCAACAGCCCTAACAGTCACCCATTGGCACTCAACCCTACGAAAACTGGGGTGGGAAAAGAGGATTACACGGGCCATACCTTTATGGGATGCAGAACTTCTGGGCACAATGGCAAATAGACAGGGTTTTGATAGGTGGAACTTAACAGGGATCTCCACGGTGGGAGACATATGTACATCCAAAGGGGTGATTCCATTTGCTGACTTACAAAAAACGTACAAAAAATTAGCCCCCACAGAGGCCTTCCGGTACTTACAAATCCGACATGCCCTTCAGGCAGTACTTCCACCTGATGAAGCCCTACCGGAATCGTCTCCCCTGGAGGACAGACTGCTGGAGGAACGCCTTTCCACCAAGGCAATTTCACTCACATACCGTAAACTCATAAACAACTCCCCTGACACTCTCACCCAGCTCCGACAACACTGGGAAACAGATTTGGAAGACTTGCAGGACGAGGACTGGGCAGAAGCTCTGGCCTCACCACGAGAGGTCGCTGTGCGACTACTCTTTTGGTTAGTACAGTTAAAAATTCTGCACAGAGTCCATGTCTCCTGCACTACACAAGTAAAAATGGGCATACAGATGGACACGAGATGTCTCAGGAAATGTGGCCAAGTAGGAACATTTTTTCATATATTATGGGAATGCCCGAATGTCCAAATATATTGGAGTGCGGTACTAGCATGCATCAATGAAGTCACGGGTATAACCACAAGATCACGGCTAAATTATGCCTCCTTAATATTTGGGAGGCCACAGATCTATTGCATCAGACCAAACTTGGGTTACACTGGGCATGATGGTAGCTAAACGTAATATTGCACATATGCCGATGACACGCAGCTGGTGTTTTCCTTTTCTAATGATCCTAGGCAGGATCCTGTGAAATTCCAAAAAGATCTGATTGCCATCTCCGACTGTATGGCTGCCAACTGCCTTCAATTGAATTCTACTAAATCAGAAATTCTCCTTCTAGGAAGGAATACCCATCTATGGGCAATCACTGGTGGCCCCCTGCACTAGGGTCACCCCCTCTGCCTAAAACAGCTGTTGAGAACTTGGGTGTTTGGGTTGATAGCGCCCATTCCTTTGATGCACAGGCTAAATCAGTAGCAGGCATCAGCTTCGGACTTTTACGCAGCTTAAAGCCCATTTTAGGACTTTTCGACTCCCTCATACGTCAGATGATAGTTCAATCTACCATACTGGCCAGGCTGAACTACTGTAATGCGTTGCTCCTTGGGTCTAACAAGACGGTGATCAAAAGGCTCCAGTGGGCCCAGAATTCTGTGGCTCGGCAACGTTTCACTCTTCTGAACCACTGCTCTGTCTCTGGCCTTATTTACCAGCTGTACTGGCTGCCAGTAGAGAAAAGAATCCACCTGAAGGTCCTTTGTATCTCTCATAAAATTCTCACAGGCTCTGGCCCCCTCAATCTGCGGGATCTGTGTCTTCCCTGTGTGCCTGCCTGTGCCTTGCGCTCGGCTGACCTCCACCTTGCCCGGGTGTCCCGGATGTGTAGGGCTAGAGCATGCAGGCGCTCTTTTCGGGCGATAGCCCCACCCTTTGGAACTCCCTGCCCTTCCCCACTTGATGCATCTAGGATCACTGGGCCTTTAGAAGGGCCGCGAAGACCTGGCTATTCTCTGACCATTAGCTGCTCCCTGCCTGCTCTGCTTTGCCGACTACAGCGCTGGGACGCCCCATTGCTGGGGAAACCATGCGCTCTATAAATATTTAAACATAACATAATATAGCATGTGGGGAGGGTGACAACTCCATCCCTTAATGACTGGAAGAGAGACTTGGATTGGTGCATGGTGGCAGAGAGATCTGTGTAAGAGAGTAGGGGTTGTCCTAAGAAATGGGAGAAGATCTGGGGTAGATGGAATAGATTCAGAGGGAGCCCATGTACCGCCCCGAGATCAAGGGCTTCAGATAATATAATACAGGAACTAGCAACATGACCGGGATGGGGGTTCTGAATATGTTACCCTGTTCACCTGACTACCCTTAACAATTTGTGCAATAGACTGTTGCCTTGCAAACCTGCCTATACCAACTGATGAACACTGTATTAAGTCAGTAATGTGATACCAACTATGATTATTTGTGCTTTACCTAATACTTGTGTTACAACCAGCATTGCCATGTGGTGCATAAACTTTAGTAAAAAAAAAAAAAAAACATTTAAAAAGCTGATCTATGTGATTTTATTTTATTTTATTTATTTTAAGGAAGGCTGGATATTCTGACATTTGTGATCATCAGACGATCATATACGTCTGCTCCCATAAGTGGTGTATAGGTAGAACAGAGGTACATTAGGAGAGTTACAGATTTGGTGATGAATATAGAGACTATGTCAAGATACATTAATTTTGAAGAGAAATTCAAGAATGTGTCCATAATTAGACAAAAAACTAGATATTGGCATATTGCTATCTACATATCTATATATATTATACCGGTTGAGTCAGAGAAGTACAGCCTACCAGACTCCCCAGGTTTGGTCGTTCTAAAGCAGGTGTGATTTGAAACTGAGAAACACATGTATGAAACAATACTTACTCTCTAACACCAATAGAATTGTGTAGGAATGTGCGGTAGGAATAATATAACTGTAAACCAATAATTACCAGGAAATATCTCACTAACAATCACTTCTAAGCTAAGACTAATCTGTTTGTTATGAACTCTATTTTTGTACAGCAAAGAGGGAAGTATTTAAGTTCCTCCTTCTTTGGTGTTTCTACAGTTGCTCATCTACATACTTCAAAAAACTGCTGGGTCATTTCCTCTATTCCTAAAATTATGTGCACTGGTTTTGATGAGAGGAGTACTTAAGAATGTAATGAAAACGCTAATGAATTTGCTACCGCAAACAATGTGTACTGGGCACTCTATAACAGACATATTTTAAGAAACTATTACCATCACACCAAGCATCCCAAATGTGCTACCTTTAATTCCATAAACTTACCCTTATTAGGCAACCACATCAAAAAATGTTTAGCTTATATTTACTTTTTCTTGTTCAGGTGCCACAATAACTGTTTTTGTGAGACATTTCACATTATTTTAATTTTAGTATTGGCTGCAAATGCTTGCAAAATGTTTGCTTCCTGGATGTTTCCACAGCAAAATGTGCATCATTCATGTAAGACCCCACATGGCAGGCTAGGAGCATAAATGTCCAAGGATCCTATGCTTTTTCTATCAGTATTAGTATCTGTAGGTATGTAGAGAGCAGAACTTTAACATAGGAAGGATTCTTTATTGTTCCCGGTGAGCTATGACTTCCAAAGAAAGGTTTTAAGGCCTTTGTAAACTGAGGTAGAGACGCAAGACTTGCAGGTTAAATGGAAGACAATTCCAACATCTCACTGCAGAAACTGAGAATGCTCTGTCCCTATATCTGGTGGTGTGCGATTGGGTAAATCTTCCAAAAACTGCTGTGCTGATATTAATGTTCACTAAGGTCTATGCCAGGAGACTCTTTTGGTCATAAGAGTGGGATAACAACCAAATATTGCTCTATGTATTACAGTCATGGATTTTAAAATTATTCTGGAATAGCAGCAAATCGAAAGATTTCATATCAGGGTGAAACTTCCTGAACCCGCAAATGAGTGAAGCTACTGCATTCTTTATTAGACGTAGTCGTAAAATATGTTTTTGGAGGTGCAAGAAGAACTGAATAGCCATAATCCATCAGAGACAGAACAATGGTGTTGACTGCTTGATTGATTTTAAGTCTGGAGTCATGAAAATATGATGTGCAATCTTAAAATGAGAAGATCTGATTTTTAATATAGATGCTACATGAGTACCTAAGAAAATTTTACAGTCTACAAGAATCCCTAGATTGAGGACATAAATGGCTGGTTTAAGAGGATAAACCATACAAGGAAACAACCACCATCCCGTGACGGCACTTTTAGAGAAGTGAAAAGAAGCTCTATCTTGACTGGATTCAATTTCAGGTCGTTTTTTTATGTCCACCACTACCATCATTGTGATGGATAAGCTATTGACTAAAAGAGAACTAGCCAGACGTCCAGTATCTTTCTGGTTTTGTCATTTACTGGGGCAATACACCAAATATTAATTGTGTATCATCAGCATGCATGAAGAATTTTGAGTCGAGTTGGTGTAACAATGTTGTAGGAAGCTGGCTCAGTATATGCTATACCAAAGTAAGGCATAGTGTGCACAGTGTCTAGGGAGTCCCCAGAGGTATAGCAGAGGCTAAATTAGTTAAGTACTTTTTTTTAATTTTTATTTATTTATTGACGGAACTTGTAATGCACACAGCTACCCCAAAGGGTTTCCCGGTGCAGGGCGAGAGGAGGGCAGAAAGGGAGAGAACAATAGTACAAGTTAGAAAATCAGGGTTTTTAGGCCCTTACGGAAAGCCAGGAGGGATGCTGAATCTTTCAAGGCAGCTGGCAGAGCATTCCATAGAATCGACTCTAAGTAGGAAAAAGAATGACCTTTCGTGCGTGCCAGTCGGGTTTTTGGGACAACAAACTGAGTCTGCAGAGCGGATCTCAAGGGCCAGGAGGGAAGGTAGAGATGGACTAAATCCCGGAAGTATTTAGGAGCAGATCCAGATCTAACCCTGAACATGTAGCAGAGGGCTTATAACTTGATACGCTTCGACACAGTCAGCCAGTGTAGGTCGCAAAGAATGCTGGAGACCGAGGTGCACTTGGGAAGGCGATAAAGAAGCCTAGCAACTGCATTCTGGACGAGTTGCAGTCTGCGGATAGTGGCCTTGTCAGCTCCCAAATACAGGACGTTGCCTTTATCCAGTCTAGAGATTATGAGGGCCTGGATCACTGACCTCTGAGCTGAGAAAGGAATCAGCCATAAGATCTTTTTTAGCCACTTAAGAACAGCAAAGCAGGTGGAGGTCGCCTTGGCCACTTGTTGTTTCATGGATAGTGATTCATTCACTAGGAATCCCAGGTTGTTAACAATGCTAGCAGGAATGGAAAGAGCTCCCAGTTCAGTGGGCCAATGCTGCAGCCCTCCAGAGATCAGGCCTTTTGCCTAGATTCATAACTTCAGTTTTGTCTCCGTTGAGTTTAAGTAAATTGTGCTGCATCCAACGAGAGACCTTGCTCAAGCCTAAACTAAGGTCAGAGGGCCTGTGTCCCTTCGTCGGAGAAAGGGAGAACATAATCTGGGTGTCATCTGCATAGGAAAAAAGAGACAGCCCACTGTTTTTAACCACTTCCGCTAGAGGACGGATATATATGTTGAATGACAGAGGGTTCAGCACCAAGCCCTGTGGAACTCCACGGGGCGGGGCGTGAGAATTTGACCTGGCCGAAGAGGAGGAGACCTGAAAGGTTCGGTCCTTAAGAAAGGAGTGAAACCATTCCAGGGCCACTCCATCAAGACCCAGTGTCCGCAGTTCCCCCAGAATAATATGGTGAGACACCGTGTCGAAGGCAGCGCTGAGATCTAAAAAGATGAGTGCCACAATTTCATCCTCATCCAAGCGGTGCCTTAACATCTCTGTAACCCCCAAGAGGGTGGATTCAGTAGAGTAGCCAGCTCTAAACCCAGACTGGGAGGGATGAAGAAAATTCTGGGTTTCCACAAAGGAAGACAGTTGGCCACTGACATGCTTCTCCAGAATTTTTGAGAGAATGGGGAGTAGAAAGATGGGGCGGAAATTTGAGGGGTTAGAGGGATCCAGGTTTGCTTTCTTTAGGAGGGGAAGGACCATAGTGTGTTTCCATCTTTGGGGGACTATCCCTTCCTTTAAAGAGGAGTTAAGGAGATCCATTTACAGCTCTCTTTGTGGTAGTGTGGGCGAGCAGTTAGGCTTATCCAGAGGGTGTGTTAAGCATTTATTGTATTCACTCAATCAAGACTGATGCACACACTCAGAGACTGAATCCAGACCAATTGGGAAAGTATAACAATCATTTGCAATGCAATAGGTCTCGCATTTACGAGAGTTTGAACTATTGGCAATGCAATAGCTTAAACTCTCGCAAATGCGAGCAATATTGCATTGCAAATTACTAACGCCCTTGCGGCGCTTTCACATTCATGGAGGCCACGGCCCTTTCTTTAGACAAGCCGCGTCTGAAGAAAGGGGTGTGGCCATCATTAAACTGAAACCGCGGCATGGGGCGCTTTGACAGAAAAAAGCATCTGTTTGTCAAGTTGACAAACAGATGTTTTTTTTGTAAAAGCGCTCATTTATTTATTTATTTATTTAATTTGTAAGGCGCAACAGCTACCCAAAAAGGGTTTCCCGGCGCCAAGCAGAACAAAGACCAGAAGTTAAGATTTAGTAACGAAATCATTTGTTAAAGAGCCAGGTCTTTAGTGCTTTACGAAATTGAACGTAGACTGTTTCGTTCCGGATGGCAATGGGAAGGGCATTCCAGAGTGAAGGACCAAGGAAGGAAAAGAGCGCCCACCCATTCGAGAAAGCCTAAATCTGGGAACGGAGAACCTTCCCTGAGAGGATGAACGTAGGCAACGGGACGGGACATACAGTTTGGCTAGGGAACGTAAGTAGTGTGGTGCAGTTCCAGTTTTGATCTTAAACATATAGGTCAGAGCTTTGAATTGAATTCGATTTTCCACCCTGAGCCAGTGCAAGTCTCACAAATGGTTGGAAACAGAGGCGGTCCTAGGTAATTGGAGGAGAAGTCGGGCTGCGGAGTTTTGGACCATCTGCAGCTTGCGTGTCACCTCTTTGTTAGCGCAGAGATAAAGAACGTTGCCATAGTCCAGTCTGGATGTAATTAGAGCTTGGACTACCATTCTTTTGGTGGACTCTGGTAGCATCCAAATGATCTTCTTGAGCCACTTGAGGATGGAAAAACAAGTGGCAGCTACCTTCACCACCTGGGCGTGCATTGATAACGAGTCATCGATGGTAAAGCCCAGGTTACGGACTTGGCAGGCGGGCTGAGGCAAGACACCCATCTCACATGGCCAATGTTGTGGGCTCCAAAGATCCTTGTCTTTACCTAGGATGAGCACCTCCGATTTCCCCCCATTTAACTTGAGACAATTCGACTGCATCCATAATGCAATTTTTCTCAGGCCAGATTGAAGAGGGGACTGCCCATTTGTTCTCACTGCAGAGAGAGAGAAGATGATTTGAGAGTCATCTGCATAGGATAACAAAGTCAGACCTGCCTCTTCAGCTACAACGGCTAGAGGCCTCACATACAAATTAAAGAGCAGAGGGCTAAGAAGAGAGCCCTGGGGGACTCCATAGGGTGATGAATGGATTTCAGAGCTGGCCTCTACAGAAAAGACTTGGAAGGTACGGTTGGCCAGAAATGAAATTAGCCATTTAAAAGCCGGACCGCAAATACCTAATGATCTCAGAGTATTTGCAAGGATGGAATGAGACACGGTATCAAATGCCGCGCTTAAATCCAATAGGATAAGGGCAGCTGTCTCTCCATCATCCAGATGTTGCCGTAGTCTTTCCGTGACTCCCAATAATGTAGTTTCAGTAGAGAAACCAGCTCTGAAACCTGATTGTGATGAGTGAAGTAAGCCTTGAGCTTCAACAAAGAAGGAGAAATGGGAGTAGATGTGCTTCTCAAGGATCTTAGAGAAGGCCGGTAGTATTGAAATGGGTCGATAGTTCGATAACCCAGCAGGATCTGCGTTGGCCTTTTTTAGAAGAGGAAGCACCATAGCGTGTTTCCAATCAGATGGAACTAGTGCTTCTTCTAATGAGAGATTCAGAAGATCCATGATGGTTTGCAGGGATGACAACTCTAATTGTTGGAGCACCGAAATAGGTAAAGGGTCCCTAGGTGACCCAGATTTGATATTATGTAAAAGTTTGTTGAAAGAATCGAAGTTAAGGAGGGGCCATGAGTGCAAACAGTTTGGAGATGGTGTGATCATAGGAGTCTGATTGGAAGGGATCAATGCCCTTGGGATCGGGGTGGGTGTACATTGAGAAAGGGCATCATGTTGCTTTAGGGGGAGGCCATCAGTATGTTTGTTAGCTACTTCCGAATAGATATCCTCAACTTTTTGCACAAAAAAGTTGGCCAGCTACGTCGCATTGTTTTTTATTTAGTGGGGGAGGTTTGGATTGAATTTTTGATCCTGCCAACTCTTTCACCATATTAAATAGAGTTTTCGAAGAATTCAAAGCATTAGTAATGGTGGAAGATACATAATTTGCACGAGCTGATTTGCATAGCTTGTGATAAGCTTTAGTTGCTTTTTTGTAGATATTTTTAGATTCTAAGGCGTAGTCCCTTCTCCATTTCCTTTCCAAAACTTTACATTTGGCTTTTTCAGTTTTTAATTCTTCATTGAACCACGGTGCCGGGATATGATGATTAAAATTTCTTTTTAGGGAAACAGGGAGGCAGCTGTCAATGGCATTCAAAAGCCAGTCTTGCACTGAAACGGCAAGTGTGTCCACCGTATGTTTAGAAACCGGTAGATGAGAGTGTAGAAGTTCCTTTAAGACGGTGATGTTCAATTTTTTCCAGTTCCTAGCTGAGGTCTTCTGAGTGGGAACAGGAGAACCAGAACACTCTGGGGATCTTACGCTAAATTTAATGATGTAGTGATCAGACCAACATAACGGAAGTGAAAGCTCATACATTGCTTTCACTTTAATAGCCGCCCGCACCTTTCTTTAGACGCGGCTTGTCTAAAGAAAGGGGCGCGACCTCCATGAATGTGAAAGCGCTGCATGGGTACTAGTAAACAAAATGAATAAATAAATAAATAAGCTCAGCCGCTATATTTAAAGCGGAACGCGCTTCTAACATGAATAAATAAATAAACGCGCCCGCTATAGTTAAAGCGGACCGCCATTAGTAAATAAAATAAAAGCAGGCGGCATGCTGCGACCTAGTGGGTGATATAGGGGAAAATCATTAACAAAATAGTGCTCACAGACACTATAAAGCAGACTGTGTAACAAGACAAGTAAAAGGTCCAGTCGTTATGGGAGGTAACAAATGCAGACAAGGCGGTACCACGCAGGGACTAACAAGCCTAATACTGTCTCGGAAGCCAGCGTTTACAAAGGACAATAACACAAGCCAATTAAAAATATGGGCGGAGAATGGGCGGGGCTTCAAAGCCATACTCCAATACTGCATGCTTCGCAGCAGCACATGCGCTGCCCAGGCTCGACCTAAAAAAGATATACTTGTATTTTATTTTCTAGAACCAAGCAGGACTTGGTACAAGTAGGAAAAATATACTTTCAAATGCAGACCTTTACATTAAAATGCAATTGAGGATGGACTTGCAGTTATTACAGGTTTGTATCACTTTGAAATGCAGTTTGTGTTGCACAGTAAGTACTTTTAGATTACTTTTTATTTACTTTTGGATTACGTTGAGTACTGGGTGGTATGCCTAGATATCACACCTCAGGATCTCACAATACACAGTAAGTAAGACTTTTTATACTTTGCAGTTTAGTTCTCTTTTCTCCATACAAACACCAGCTCAACACTTAGAACATTTTAGTCCCAAAATCTCTTAACATGGGTTCCTATGGGAGAAAAAGTGTTAGCGGTTTTTCAGGTAAGTACATGACTTATGAGTGGGAGTTTTGGGGGTTAGGACCAAGGTTTCCTGGGGTCTAGATGGGCACTTGAGTTGCACCACCAGCAGCACTGGGGCGGCCGGGTGCAGGGGCCCAATATTAGCCAAAGGGGCTAAGGGGGCCTTCGGTTAGAGACTGCTTATAAGCAGGCCAATCGGTGTGAGAGCGAGGCTCCTGGGGTTAAGGTCAGCACTGCAGGGGCCAACGGCCAGCACAGGAGCTGCACCACCAGCAGCACTGGGGCGGCTGGCTGCAGGGTGCAAAAAGGACGTTGGGGACCCTGTGCTATTCAATGAAGACCTTCAGTTTTGTGAAGTTGCTGAAGGATCGGGCAGGGAGACTTCCTGAAGGCGATCACCAGCTGGAGAGTTAAGTTGACTTCTTGGGGGATGCCTGGACACCGTCGGATGGGCGACCCAAGGCCGTGGGGCGACAGGTGCAGGAGTGTCTTCTGCCATTGGGGTTTCTTACCAGCTCCGGTTGCATTTGGGGGGACCCTTCATGTTGATGCTGCAGGCATCATCTCAAAGCTTGAGGGAGGTCGGGGATCACCGGATCCCAGGTCAGGATCACTGGGGAGACCTCCTTGTGGAGTTGGGCCACTTGAACTCGGGCTGTGGGTGTCAGTTGCAGAATGGTGCAGAATCGTGGAGTCACTGGAATCCAGATTCTGTGGGTGAGTCTTTGCTTGAGCAAATCCGGTGCTCACGGGAGACAGAGTCTGTAAGATGGTTGCAGGGCTCTGGGGGTTGCTGGCTGCTGGCTGCTGGACTCACTGGGGTTTTTGCTGCAGGTAGGTCGGGACAGTCCGGCAGGGCTGGGGCCAAAGCAGTTGGTGTCCTCTTCTTCTTCCTGGGTCAGCACGGCTCTTCAGTCCTTCTTTCTTCCTCGAATCTGAGGAGGCAAGGTTCAGAGTTGCCCCTTAATAATAAATTTAGGGGCGATAAAGGGGTATGCAGGTTGGGACCAATGGGTCCCTTCTTTGGGGTGGGTATTATAACACCCTCCAGTGGGAGGGGGCATGAGCCACTCCCTAATTGTCTGAGTCCCCTTATCTTCAAGAGGGAGGGGACTGAGATGTGTGCTTCACCTCGCCTCCCCCACCAGAGGGGTGGGGTTGGCACAGGTGGGCACACCTCCCTTCCTAGCTTGGTTTTCCCACCGATTCTCCTGCCCAAAGTGGGGGGCAGAACCGGTGGGAGCCAGTTGCTGGGGGCAAGAAAAGGCAGGGACAGCTTCCAAAGGAGACAGGCCTTTGAAGCTTCCTCTTCGTGGACCCAGCCCGTCCTGGAGGAGGAGGCATGACACCTCTGCCCAGGATGGGCTTTGTTTCTGAACCAGATAGCCGAGGCTCTCTACCCAGGTGTCCAGAAACCTGTCTGGTGGTGGCAAATGGAGGGCAACCATTCAGGAACCACACTAGGGCTGGTTGATTTTCAGGGGGCATCTCTAAGATGCCCTTTGAGTGCATTTTACATTAAATCCTACACTGTCATCAGTGTGGGTTTAATGTGCTGAGAAGTTTGCTACCAAACTTCCCAGTTTTTAGTAAAGCCAATATGGAGCTGTGGAGTTCGTAATGACCAACTCCCATACCATATACTCTTTATGGCTTTACTACACTTACAGTGCCTAAGAATAGCCTTAGACACCGTAGGGGCACAGGGCACATGCCACTGTGCCCTCACCTGGGGTGTCTTGCACCCTGCTCGAGGGGGACTTACCTAGGCCTCAGGCAGTGGGTTGTAGGCAGGGCACACAGGGATGTGTGCCATGTTTACTCTTCACTTTTCTCTGCACCAAAACACGCAGCCTGCAGTGGCGTGTGTGTGTTTTTAATAAGGATCATGGCCTCTAATGGTGGCACAATAGGTGCTGCAGCCCTCAGAGGCCTTCCCTGGTCATAGCACCCTTGATGCCCATGGTACCTTTTACAAGGGGCTTACCTGTGGCCAGGGATGTGCCAATTTTGGGTACCATTTTGGGAAAGAACACAGGCCCTGGGAACCTGATTGGCAGGGACCCAGGGCACATCAAGTAAGGATGCATCAGATGTCAGGCAAGAAGTAGGGGGTAACCATGCACAAAGAGGCACTATCATACAAATGTCGCCAAAGGGCACCCGTAGAGTGAAGGGTGGAGAAAAGATTCTTAGAGCCCTATCCAAAAGGACAGACTCCAGCAAAGACAGGGCCAAGCCTATAATTCCCAGTTCAGTGAGCCTGTCATGCAGGATGTTCTGGTCAATGGTACTGAATGCCGTCGAGGGGTCCAGTATCACTAAGGTTTCTGGAACCCTGGCATCCATAATCCTGCATGAATTGTGTAGGCTGCAGTGTCTTTGAGCTCAGTGCTATGACCTGGATGAAATCCTTCTTGTTGACAATCCAACAGAGAGTTGGATTCTTCAAAGTTTTGCCGCTAGGATGAAACGATTTTCTCAAGGATTTTGGACAGAAATGGTAGAAGAGAAATGACCCCAAAATTTGAAGGGATAGTTGGATTAAATGCTGATTTCCTCAGCAATGGCCACACCATGGCCTCTTTGAAGCCTAGGGGTATTAATTCTGAATAAATTGATGGTTTAAAAGCTGTCTAATTGGAGAACTTTATAAAAGGAATCTAATATTAAAAATATTTGGCTCAAAATACATATAATGGGGAACCTGTAGGTAGAGTCTGTTGAATTAAAGCCAGCAAGTCATATTCAGATAGGAGCGAGAAGTGATCAAAATTCACAGTGGTATTGTTTTGTGTATTAGTGGTAGTAGTTAGAGAAAACTTCGGGTGACTTTATCGAGACAAGATGGGTGATCAATAGGGTTAAAATTAATTTCACCTCTCAATTTTGTTATTTTGTCAGAAAAAAAATAGACAAGTTCTTCAGATAAAGACTGGTTCGGAGAGATTACCTGTGTGCCAGCAGCAGGTTTTGCAAATTTATTGATAATCCTGAACAGTTCTTTAGATAAGGGTCCAGGGATAGACGTCAAGTAAAATAGTCCTTTTTTTTCAGATTTGATATTTGTTCGATGTTCTCTTGCTAGCGCAATTAAGCGAATCTTATCATGGGGATCGTAATTCTTCTGTAGGATCTTTCAGCTCTTCGTACTTGTAGTTTACATTTGGACAATTATTCATCAAACCAAGGATTATTTTTTCTGTTTATAGATTTTCTTATTGTGTTTTTTCAGATATTATTTAATCTAAAGTGTGACTCACAGTCAGTCATATTAAAATAGGTCAACGTTTCATTACCCTTATTGATAAGGGGAGTAAATGTTAAATTGTATAGTTTGCTTCAAATTTCTGAGTTTATAATATTTGGACAAAACGAGTAAAAGGCTTATTTGTCAGAGAAAGTGGTCTTTACTTAATTAACAGAACTGGGATGAAGTGCCAGCCTGAATGGTATAGCAACATGATCAGTCCAGGCCATAAGCAACTGAACTTCAGGTATATCACAGTTGGCAAAAATAGAGTCAAGGAAGTGTATGTTTAGGGCGATTTGATAAAAGTTTCATGCTAAAGATTTCTACGTTTTCTCTAGTGTATTGTACTAGGCTAGAGGGAACATTGAACCAAAGGTTAAAATCCCCTAAAATTTCAAGACTCTTTTTCTGAGGACACTCAGACCAGCTCGCTAAGTAATGTGTCTGTCTATCGCCAGCTGGTCCGACTTAGGGTGGTTATAAATTAGGAGAAAATAAATGTGTGTCTTGTTCAGTTCTTGTGAGAAAATAAGATTTCCTATGTTTGCATAATTTAGACTAGTAAGTCTACTAGTTTATAAAATATTAATGTTGAATAAGTGCAACTCCACCTCACCTCTTTATGAAAAATATTTAACCCAGGGGGACCAGTTCATCTCTAAGGATCCACTATCTGGAGTTAGCCAGGTGTGGGTAAGAAAATATAGTTGTAATTGAAAGTTCTCATTTAAAGAGAATATATCAGAGTAGTGGGCTGCCGCAGATCTCACAATGTCTAACAGCGTTAAAACGTCTAGTATGTTTTGTTTGTTGAGGAGGAAATATCGGCAGAGGGGAAGGCAACTTAGAAATCCCAATTCTCTTCAGACGTTGGGGCATATTTACAACCCATTTACAACCCCTTTCACCACCACTGTGTCACTTTTAGTGACCTTGTGGTAGCGATAGGGGCTTCGCCATATTTACAAGGCAGCGTTATGCCACTTAACGTGAATATACAGAACGTTATAGAAGCCAATAAGGAATGAGCCAAAACTACACATCTCATTCCTCTGCAGAGGTGCAAAGTGAATATACAGAACAGAAAAATGGTTAAGATTGACACTAGGTGAAGGAGCTCTTAATAATGATAGATATGTAATAATCCTTGCTTTCCTCTTGTGGTCACATAACTAAGGGCCACATGTACAAAACCTTTCTTGAGGTCGCAAACGGCCTGATTCACAGAATAGAGCCATTTGTGACTGCAAAAACGTTTTTTTAAATGTACAAAAGTCAAATTGCGATTCAGTAACCTGTTGCCAAATCACAATTTGGGTTTGTGAATAGGTATTTAGAAGGGGTGTGCTTAGATAGTCCCTTCCTAATTCTGATTCACAGTGGTATGTATGAATGTTTTGCGACCTAATTATAGATTCAAAACATAACATTGTTACCAACACCACAGAGGAGGTGGTAACCATTGGCAAATGGAAAGGGGTCCCCATGAGACCTTTTCCCCTTTGTGAATATTGATACAAATATTTTTTAAGTGCAGGCAGTGGTCCCAAAAACCACTGCCTGCTCTTAAAAAATGAAACTTAAACGTTTCATGTTTTTCTTTTTAAATGCAGCTGGTTCTCCTTGTTATGTTATTTTATGTTAATTGGTCTTGTAAGGCACGACAGCTACCCAAAAAGGGTTTCCTTAAAGGAAAAGGGCTGCATTTAGAGAAATAAAAGATTGCTTTATTAAAAAAAATTGCCTCCAAGTCCCTCGTCCTTGACCCAGTCATTACTCATGAGGTATATTCCACTGACAGGAAACAAAACAGGAAAGGCTTGATGGCTACACCCACCCCCCTGCCAGGGGCTATATTACTATAGCCAGCACAAAGCACTTCCTGTTTTGTTTCCAATCGGTGGGCATGACGGGGGACACTGAGGTAATTGCCGGGCTCTTACCTTCTTCATGTTGTATCCTGGTTTCTCCCTTTGCTGGGCTCTGGGGGTGCCTTGCGACCGTTGTGGGAGCAGCTGGAGTCGGGACGCGGCTGGTGGCCTCCTGGACTTGGTGAGTTGCTGCCGTGTGCCTGTCTTGTTGGGCTTGGTTGGTTCCCGGTTGTTAGAGCCGGGATTCCCTAGTTGGCTGAGGTAGGTACCTTAGGCCAAATAGGGAACCTTGCTTCTAAGTCAGGGAAAGGAAGGACACCTTCTCAGATAGCCCCTGCTCACCCCCTCAGTAGCTTGGCACGAGCAGCCAGGCTTATCTTCAGGGCAAATGTGTAAAGTATTTGCAACCACGCTCCCAGTGACCTAATGATGACACCACAAATGGACTCCATACGAGTTTCATAAAAAAACAAGTATACGTTTATATAAAAAGATATACGATGAGACCACACGATAGACATCCAACATATGCGTACTTGTAATAATTCACCTTGCTGGGTATTAGGCCAGCAAGCCCTTGTAGGTTCTGACCATATTAATGAGCAATTCTAGATGATCCAATGCAGTCCTAATGCAATGCTATGCAGTTCGTAATGCAAGAATCAGGCACTTTACAATGTAAAAGTAATGCAGTTCGTTATGCAACAATCAAACAGTTCGTAATGCCAAAATAATGCAATGCGTAATGCAACAATCAGGTAGTTCGTGATGCAAACTAATGCAATGCGTAATGCAACAATCGGCAGTTCGTTATGCAAACACAATGCAATGCGTAATGCAACAATCAGGCAGTTCGTAATGCAAAAATAATGCAATGCGTAATGCAACAATCAGGTAGTTCGTGATGCAAACGAATGCAATGCGTAATGCAACAATCGGCAGTTCGTTATGCAAACACAATGCAATGCGCAAGGCAACAATCAGGTAGTTCGTAATGCAGAAACAATGCAATGCGCAAGGCACTCCGGCACCGATCACGGTGCTTTAGACTGTCTCTCTGCCACTCGTACTGACTCGTGGTCAGCTTCCGCCAACATATGCCCCCAACATGGGTATGGTGTAAACCAAAGTGCAGCTTCACACTCCGGCCCCGGTACTGCCACTCCTTTGGCAAGTACGGGCCGCGATACGAGCTTGAGCAGAGGCTCGCGCTGCAAGAATGGGAGAGGCCGAGAGCGTCTCTCTCCGAGCCTGCACCCCGCCCCAGGCGGCGACACACGTTACCTGGGAGGTGCGACCTCGCTCTTCTCTCCTCCTCTGGCGACTTGGGCCTCCGATGCGACTTGGTTGATTCCGGGCAGTGGTCTCGGGCCCTCCCCGACCGGGGTTGGTTCGAGGTCCTGCTTCTGGCAATGGAGGGCTCGGGCCGGCGGCACAGCTCCTCTGGGGATGCCGGTCCGGGCCGATGGCGATAACGAAGATTTCAGGCTGCAACAGGGCACACGCACACAGCGTCGCTGAGACTCACTTGAGCTCCGGGTGTGCACGGTCACAGGGCACTCCTCACGAGGTCTCAGGCTGCACGAAGCACACGCACCCAGCGTCGCTGAGACTCACTTGAGTTCCGGGTGCACACGATCACAGGGCAATCCTCACGAAGATCTCAGGCTGCACAAAGCACACGCACACAGCGTCGCTGAGACTCACTTGGACTCCTGGTGCCCACGATCACAGGGCAATTCTTACGAGGGTCTCAGGCTGCAAAAAGCACATGCACACAGCGTTGCTGAGACACACTTGAACTTCGGGTGTGCACGATCACAGGGCAATCCTCACGAAGGTCTCAGGCTGCACAAAGCACACGCACACAGCGTCGCTGAGACTCATTTGGACTCCAGGTGCACACGATCACAGGACAATCCTCACGAAGGGCTCAGGCTGCACGAAGCACATGCACACAGCGTCGCTGAGACTCGCTTGGACTCCAGGTGCCCACGATCACAGGGCAATTCTTACGAGGGTCTCAGGCTGCAAAAAGCACACGCACAAGGCGTCGCTGAGACACACCTGGAAACTTTTGTGTTCCTCAGTTTCCATAACAGGGAGCCAGCTCTCCTCGGGCCCTTGGGGATAAGTTACTTCAGGACACAGCACACAGCAAAGTCCTTTCAAGCAGGGGTACACAGCACACAGCAAAGTCCCTTTAGCCTCTCCTTGGTTAAATCAACAAACTGCAGGCCAGCCCCAGAACACACAGCAAGGGTCAGTCCTTTCCTTCAGTCTCTTCAGCTGTTTCTTCCTTGGCAGAGGTTCCTCTTGACCACGAAGTAGTTTCAATCCTTTACAGTCTTGAACAGTTCCATTCCAAAGTCCAGGGGTTTCAGCTCTCATAGTTATACCCCTAAATATCTTTGAAGTCTTTGTGTTCAGGGGGGCACTGACCGCTGCCAAAGCAGTTCTGGGTGTCTCCCTGCCAGTCACACCTTCTGCCTTTGATAGTGGGGTCTGGATCCTTAATCACTCAGCAGGAGATGGAGCCATTGTTTTATGGCAGCAACCCAGGCCTCTTCACCTCCAGGGGCTACTCCTCCCCCTACACTCCAGATGCAGGTCAGCCTGTTGCTGTCTCACCTCCTCCCCTGGGTCAAGACATTCCCCAGAGCCTATCACGTTCAAATCCAGACAGTCGATCCACAACCAGGCAGAGACACACAGAAATGTTAGAGCACAAAAACCCAGCCACTTCTAAAAGAGTGGTTTCTAAACACGCAATTCAAAAACCACCTTCACAAAAAGATATGTTATTAAATTGTGAGTTCAGGTGCACTAAACTTCACCTCTCCATCTTAAGCCTTTGGGAAGATAGGCTGGAAACATATTACACAGCCTTCCCCATTCTGTCCTATGGGCAAGATGGCCTTTCAACAGTGAAAAACGAAATGGAGAGTATTTCACTGTTAGGACATGGTATACACCTTAGTACATGTCCTACCTTTCACATACACTGCACCCTGCCCTTGGGGGAACCCTGGAACTACCATAGGGGTGTCTGATGTGCATAGAAAGGGAAGGGTAAGGCCTGGCAAGTGGGTGCACTTGTCAGGACAACATGGCAGTTTAACGCAGTTGCAGGCCGGAATTCTCTCTTTAGGGCTACTTGTGTGGGTGGCACAATTAGTGCTGCAGGCCCACTAGTAGCATTTGCATTACTAGCCCTGGCACACATAGTGCACTTTACTAGGGACTTTACTAGTAAGGCAAACATACTAATCATGGACAACCAATTACCATTACACTTTACACAGGGAGCACTTGCACTTTGACACTGATCAGCAGTGGCAAAGTGCCCAAAGCATCTAAGTTGGCAACACCATGTCAGAAAAATCGTCTAGGGGGAAAGCAAAAGGTTTAGGGAACATCAGCCAAAAAGGGCCAAGTCCAACACCAGTCACCTTCTCTTTCTTCCTTTTTTCGCCGCATGTTGCTGCTGCTTGTCATTGGGACTTGTAGCCTGAGTGTCTTTCTGCATTTCAGGAAATGGCCGCAACCTGTTCAGGGCGGTACTCTTGGTACGCCGGCACCTCCCTCTGTGATTTGGATACGTGGGGGTGCCGACATGTTCCTGGGTAGCTCGAGGTGCCGGACCGGCTCCGGTTGCTGGTTGCTGGACCCTTGGGATTCTACTGCAGCTTTCCGGTGGGAGTAAAGGCTGTTTACCATTTCTGTTGGCGCCCACCTCTGTGTTGGTGGGGCTAAAGCCCCTCCCCATGTGGTGTGGCCTGCGGCAGCCTGCTTGTCAGGTGCTTTCCTTGGTTACTTGTGCTGCAACGTGGCATTCTGTGGCCAAGCCTCTGCGTTCCTTGCGTGCCACGCGGGGGCTGACAGCGAGTTTTTGTTCTCCCTGTCACTGCACGCGCTGGGGCCGGTTTAAAGCTGTATTTTCTGCTTGTTGGTAGATTATGTGTTTAAGGTGATTACTTTCAGGCACATGCATCAAAGCATTTTGCGATCGCAAACGGTGCGAATCGCAAAAATCGGCCGTTTGCGATCGCAAAATTAGCTTTTGCGATGCATGAAACAACTTGCCACTCGCAATTTAAAAAATCGCAATTTTTTGCGATTTCTTAAATTGCGATTGCATTTAAGGAATCGCAAATTGCGATTCCTTAAATGCAATGCAAGATGCCTTTTAAAATAGCGATTTCGCTATTTGGGCCCGCTATTTACCGCGAAATCATACCAGATGGTAAATAGCGGAAACTTTGAAAAATGCACTAAAGTGCATTTTTCAAAGTTATAGGATTACACACACACATGCCCTTGGGACATGTGTGTGCGCAACATATGTGCACAGATCAATTTCAGGGGTGCAACAGGGTGTCCTTTTGACACCCTTGCACCTTGAAATGCATGCGCAATTTGCGAGTACCTATTGGTACTCGCAAATTGCGCATGTACTTTCCCATTCATTCCTATGGGCCTTTAGGCCCATAGGAATGAATGGGAAGCCATTCCTTATTTGCGACTCGCAATTTGCGAGTCGCAAATAAGGGATGTGTAGGAATCGCTATTTTTATAGTGATTCGTACATGCATAGGCTTTTGCAAGTCCTTAATTGCGATTCCTTAATAATCGCAATTAAGGACTCGCAAATTCCTACCTTGATGCATGTGCCTGTTTGTTGTTTGTCCCTTTACTTTACATTTGTATCAGTATGGGGAAGCATAGTCAGAAGCGCAGGGATTGCTCTTCTGATTTTTCACAAAATTCCTTAGGGGGCAGTGTGAATTTAGCCCCTCCTTTGAAGCAGTGCAAAATGGGTGATGACGCAAGGCTAAAGCAACTGATTTCGGAGACATTGACTGCTATGAAGTCCTCTAAAAAGGCAGCTGGTGTTTGCTCTGGAGGGGGTCATGGCCCCTACTTGGATATTTCCATCTCTGAGTCTTCGGATGGTTCTTCCTTGGGCGCGGTGGACCTTAAGGGAAAATAGATTTCTAAGGATATGTTACCGGACATTCTTTCCCATGTCAGTGATAACATGGGTTTCCCTGATAAGGCGGTTGCGAGCACGTCCAGGGATATGGTTTTGCCCCAGTATCAGAAGCAGTCTATGAAGGCGCTGCCCATTCATCCTTTCTTGATGACGTTCTTTTAAAAGAGTGGTAGGATCCCAACCGCATTATGATGCCCCTCTTCATGTCCAAGTGGTACCCCTTGCGAGACGTGGAGGATACTATTCCAGAGTCTGTTCATGTTGACTCTATTGTGGCCAGTCTGGTGGGGTGTCCGTCCATGGCTGAATATTCCGTCCTAAAGGATGGTGTGGATAAGAAAGTTGATTCTTCTTTGAAGAAGGATTATGCGGGGCCACATCTCACCATCCATTCTAGGGTGTATGGTGCATATGTGGCGCATTCTTTGTTATCCGACTTCAAGTCCTTGTTCTCCTCTATGCAGGAGCATGGTCATTATCCTGAGTTGTTGGAATCCATGGAAAGTCAGGCTGAGTTCCTTTCTGACATTGCGTTTGACCCCTGTTCGTGCTTCGGCTCTGTCCTGTGGTGCGTCCATTGCTGCCCGTCATAATCTTCTGCTGAAGGGTTGGAACACTGATGGTGCTCAGTGGTCCATGGCTTTGCGGTTACCATTTACTGGTCCTCGTCTTTTTGGTAAAGACCTTGAGGAGAAGTTACACAGGGTGTTCAAGGAACAGAAGCATTCCTTTTCTTTTCGCCATCAGCAGAAGCATAAGGAGTCATTCTTTTCTTCAGCTGAGTCTTTTTAGCTGTCTTCTCCTCTGCAGAAGAATTCTTTCAGGAACCAGAAGGGTCCCGGGAAGGGTTTCCAGCGGAATTTTCAGAAGAACCCTCCTGGCGATTCTGGTCCTGGGAGTCAGCGTTCCTGACTATGCTGCATCCCAAGGTGGTCCTGCTGGGGTGCTGTTAGAGGTTGGTGGGAGACTGTGCCATTTCCTGGTGGCATGGCATCTCAAGACAATGGACCAGTGGACCGGGGTTACCACCAGATCAAGTTCCTGCCCCCCCCCCTTGTCTGGCAGGGTACAGACTCCGATTCCGAAGGAGGTGTTGCAGGGGCGAGCCCTGTTGTAGGGGGTTCAACTGTTGTTTCAGAAGAAGGTGATTGTTCCTCTTCCTTGGTCGGAGTGGGGTCAGGGGAATTATTCAGTCATCTTTCTGGTGCGAAGTGGCTTCTGGATCGTTATCAACCTCCGGCCCCTGAACAGGTTTGTCCAGAAGATTCCCTTTAAAATGGAGACCCTGCAGCGTGTGATTCATTGATTCAGTCCAGATGGGTGATGTCTACCTTGGATCTTCAGGATACGTATCTGCATGTTCCTGTGGCGTGGGGTTCCAGAGGTTTCTGAGTTTTTGCCTGAGAGGTCGTCATTGGCAGTTTTGTGTCCTACCTTTCAGCCTGCATTCCTCGCCCAGGGTTTACCAAGGTGGTGGCTCCTCTTGTGGCTAACCTTCACCTCCTGGATGTCTCAGCATCTGGATTTGACCATCCGTATGCTAGAGGGCCATGGCTTTCTCCTGCAATTTCTGAAATGCCATCTTCTTCTGGCCACCAGGAGGTCTTTTATAGGGGCGGACTTCAACTCTGTTTTGGGCAAAGTGTTCCTGCCTCCTTCCAGAATCCTGCATCTGTAGTCGTTGTTGAGGGCACTGTTGTCTCGGACTTTGGCATCCCTGCTTCTGTGGATGGAGGTACAGAGACACATGGCTGCTGCAGTGTTCACTGTGCTGTGGGCCAGGTTGCATCTTTGCCCTTTGCTGTGGTATTTTCACAGCTTTGTTTCTTTCACTTTTAAGGATTTCTCCTTGGAAGTTCCCGTTTGTCCAGAGGAGGTGAACAGCCGGCAGTGGTGTATGGACTCGGCCAATCTCTCCTGCGGCATGCGGTTGCATCCCGCTCCACCTGTGGTTCTGACGATGGATGCCAGTGTGTTGGGTTGGGGCACGACTCTGGGTCAGTGGACCATGCAGGCTCGTTGGCAGGGGTCGGAGTCTTGCTGGTCTTCCAACTGTAATGAACTGTCTGCTGTGGAATGGGCCCTTCGTTCCTTCCAGGGTCATCAGTTGGGTTGCAATGTTCTGGTGAGGTCCCACAACACCGTGACTGTGGCTTACATGAATCATCAGGGCAGTACTCACACTCAGTCTTTGAATCTGGTGGCCTGTGCTATTTCGGGTTGGGCAGAGCTTCATCTCCAGGCCATTTCAGCTCAACACATCCGGGGCTTGGACAATGTGGTAGTGGATGCCCTGAGTCATAAGTTTCCGTCATCTCTGACTTTGTGCCTGTCTCCCAGAGTGTTACGTTTGATGTGCCTGAGGTTCGGGACCCCCAAGCTGGACTAGTTTGCTTTCCAGGACCAATGCTCTCCTGCCCCTCTTTTGTTCCCGGATTACTGAACGGTGGGTGTGGGGTGTGGAGGCCTTGTCCCTCATGTGGCCCCCTTGGTTGATGTATGCCTTCCCCCCCTTTCCCCTCATCCGTGCATTTCTGTTGAAGGTCCAGAGGTTGGTGGCTCAGGTGGTGGCTGTGATGCCTCACTGGCCCCGAAGGTCTTGGTTCCCGTTATTATTGAGTCTTGCAGTGGGTCCTCCTCGGATCTCCCCTGAGGTCTTCCAGTCCTCTACTTCAGGTCCCTCTCACCTTAGTGTGCTGGGGGTTAAAAGCAGTTTCTAGGTGCCGGGGTTTGCCTGACAACATTATTTCTGTGATGCAGGCCTCACGTAGGAAGCCCACTTTGTCTTCTTATTCTAAGCATTGGTCTTCTTTTGACACCTGGTGTTCTGGTCATGATCTGTCCTCTACTTCTTGTTCTGTCTCTGAGATTCTGCAGTTCTTTTTGGATGGGTTCCATAAGGGTTATGCTTTGTCTACCCTGAAGGGCCAGTGGGTGGCTGTCCAGACATTCTGGGATCCGCATTCCTTGTCCTCTTAAGATGGGCTGTTAGTGTCCCAGTTGTTCTGGAGCTTTTCTCTCTCCTCTCCTGTAATTCGCTCTTCAGTGCCTGCTTGGGATCTTTACCTGGTCCTGTGTGCTCTGCAGTCCTCTCCTTTTGAGCATTTGTTGTCTGTTAATGTCAAGTTCTTGTCTTTTAAGGTGGCTTTCCTGGTGCCCATCACCTCAGCTCGGAGTTTGGGGGAGCTTTCTGCTTTGCGTTGTTTTCCCTCTTTTTTGAGGTTGGTGGAGGATGTTGTGATTTTTTAAATTTGGATCCTGGTTTTCTGCCGAAAGTCGTCTACGTTTCATGCTTCTCAGGAGTTGGTCTTGCCATCTTTCTACCCTTCCCCTTCTTCTCCTGATGATCGTTTGTTGCACACTCTTGATGTTAAGCGTGCTTTGACCATGTATGTGGACTGGTCAGTGGCTTTTCGCTCATCTGACAGTCTGTTTGTGACTTTTGGGCTGGCTGGCCATGGGAAAGCTGCCTCTCGGTCGTTGGATCAAGTCAGTTATTTCCTTGGCTTATCAGGGCTATGGTTTGCCTTGTCCTTCGGTTGTGCAGGCCCGTTCCACGAGGAGTGTCTCGGCTTCCAGGGCTGCCTTTCATGGGGTGTCTTTAGATGAGATCTATCGTGCGGGGACTTGGGCTTCTGAGTTTACCATTTTTAAGCATTATGGGTTGAATTGCACTCTGACTAACCGTTTGAATTTTGGGTGTGGTGTTTTATGTGCTGTGGAGCCTGATGCTCCTCATGGATTCTTTCACGCAATTAAAGTTCCACTGTGGTGCGCTTCTCTCCTGTGTGCTGTCTGGTTTGTTTTCTACCAGTGTTCCAAAGGTCTTCGCTTTATGGTGATTGCTTTGGTATACCTCAAGAGTAATGACTAGGTCGAGGACGAGGGAAGTGAGGTAATGTCCTGATTACTTACCGGTAATCCTCATTACTCTTAGTCCTACTCGTCCTCCACCCAGTCATGTTTCCTACCCACCCTCCGTCAGGCCTTTGTTGTGCTTGGTATGCCAGGAAGTGCTTTGTGCTGGCTATAGTATTATAGCCCGTGGCAGAAGTCTAGGTGGAGCCATCAAGCGTTTCTTGTTTTGTTTCCTGTCAATGGAATATACCTCATGAGTAATGACTGGGTCGAGGACGAGTAGAACTAAGAGTAATGAGGATTACCAGTAAGTAATCAGGACATCAGACATGGTGGTCTGCTGACCCCAGCAGGCCACCATCCCTGTGATGTCTGCAATTCCTAATGGGTCGTAAACAGTGATCTACCTCATTAATAATCATGAGGTACATTGATTTGCGACCCACTAGGAATCGCTAAATGAAACTCAATGTGTTTCATACATTAAGAATAGCAATTTCCTATTAGTGATTTACAAAAAATCGCATTTACATAATCACTATTTATAAAATGTATGCATATTGCCCCATATGACCAAACTGTTTGTGGTGCTTTGAGTGAATTTTTGCTTCACGGTATAAACAATAGCTTGTTGTATTTAGAATCTATTTTGATAAATTGAGCACCGTATGTTTTAATTTTTAAATTTCAATTCACAGCACTACAAATTAAGGGCTCCCATTCCCAACTTTACTTTGACATTCTCTGCTGTAGGCAGCCTTGTTTTATGCCATTCTTCCAGCCAGTTTTCACATTTTTGCTTTGGTGTCAGATGTTTTTTTATGATAGAAATATACCTGTTTTTATATATACTTCAGAATTACTGCACTGGTGTCAAATTCGATGGTTAATGCATACAAACCACAAGTGACTAAGCTGTAGGACTCATTGGTGCCAGCTCCCTCCTGTAGCCTATGTGTGTCCTCTACCATCTGTTGTGAAATAAGTTCCTGTTAGTTACTCATCTCTAAAAACCTGTTATCTCACTGTTGTTCAAATCAATCTAGTTTCACAGACGACAGGAGCTCTGCAAGGACCTGCTCACTGTTCGAGTCACAAGCAAAGGTAAGTGACTCGGATAGAGATGAAAACAGAGGTAGCAGAAGAGGGAAGAGTTTAGGGAGGTGTGGAGATGGAAAGAGAGAAAGGGTAAAACAATCTTGTAGTGAAAAAAGGAGAGTCACTGTGAATGACAACCGTGGGAGCCATCTTTGTGTGGATGCACGCATGTGTGTGTGTGCTCCCGTGTGTGCGCGCTTGTGCAAATGGGTGCATGCAAAGATGGGCCTTTTGCTGTCAGTGAAAATGTATACGTGTGCTCCCTCACAAATCACCCTTCCCAATGAGCATATGCACGTGCACAAGCTCGCACAAACACAAAGACACTAGGGGGCCGATTCTGATCTCGGCCGGTAGGGCTCCGAATCGGATTCGGCTTAACCGGATCCGATTCGGAGCCCTATTTCCCGACCGAATCGTACACGCGTCCGGGCGAGCGAGTACGATGCGTATTCGCCGACCGACTCGTCCGGGCATCCCGACCGCTCCGACTGACTCGTTCCCGGGTCTAACCGCACCGACCAACTCGCTCGGACTCGACTCGCACCGCGCAATGGAGACGTTCCCCGGCCGGGTAAGTACGATGCGCGCCGCGAGCAGTCCGACCGAGCCGCGCACTCCGGCTTGAAAGAGCTGTCGGAGCCGTACTTTGGGGGTCCGTGTCGGACCCCCCTGTACGCGTAGCCGTGCGGGTCCCCCCTACCTGTGCGTGTACGGCGCGAATCGCTTCGCCGCGTACACGCTGTAGGGGGCGCACTTGTCCGCATCGCACCCATTGAGTCAATGGGAGCCCGCGTACGTGTTGTATGACAGGCTCCCATTGACTTCAATGGGAGTCCGACCGACTCGAGTCCGATGGCATACGTGCGCATCGTACTCGTTCGGTCGGACTGCACGGGTCCGATTCGGTCGGAAATCTCTCCGGGTCCGGCTCGGTCAGAGAGATTTCCGGCCTGAATCGGAATCGGCCCCTATGCCTTTGTGAATTTTTCTTATGCCTGCCAAATTGTTTTTTCCAGTGAATTTTGTAAAAAGTCATAAAATGTTTCGGGGAGGGGGACATTCACAACACCTTTTGTCTGTGGGACACATCTCTCACTGAGCCACAGTCTCCCACTAATATCACCTGACTTTGGAACGCAAGGTATGCCTTCATGTTATCGCTCACACCTCAAAAATCAAACTGTTCTAATACACACATAAGCACATGAACAAGTTATTCATTTAATATAAATATTACCGCCTTAACTAGGGAGACTATTGGTAGAAAATAAATTTCTTGCAGATTTCAAAGTTAAAAAAAGACACACGACCGCTATTCCTATGCCTCCTTAATAACCATCGCTCACAGAACATCAAAGGCCAGCAAGCCACGTGCCTCTTAGCACCACCCACCACCCATCTCTCAGCGTGCTTATCAATGCCTGCTGCACAGCTCTCAGGCGTTCACAGCTTCTACCGTGTTAAGAATAAGCTGCTGGATCTATTTGAACATTATGGTGAAATTCATTGGACTGAAGGGGTACCTTGGAGGGGCACAGCAGCAAATTATCAAAGTAAAAATTCCTTATTTTCTAAATATTAAATGAATCTACAAGTTATAAAAAATCAACCAAAGCAATATATATTGTTACACACAGCTGATGTAAATCACAAGTATCCCTTTAATGTACAGAAGAATAACTGAGCTTACAGACGATGACTTTCACTCAGTGCCTAAAGCATGCTCTTCCTATTTTAGAGTTAATAGTTATTTGTCAATATTCCAGTATGGGTGATCATGGTTATTGATCACAGCCATCAATATGTCTCATTAGCAGCCTTTAGTCACGTGAATCGTTGTTACATGCTCTTTCTGTAACAAGCGCATAAGATGAATGACATGAATGACTTTTGCCACCCCTTATCTCCAGCCACACCGATCGCATGTGTAGAGGACACAGGCTAAAGGCCCATCTGTGTTTAAAAGCGTGTGCATGTGTGTGTGCGTGTGTGTGTGTGTGTATGTGTGCATGTGTGGGTGTGCATGTGTATGTGTTTGTGCGTGTGTGTGTGCGTATGGGTGTGTGTGTGCATGGGGTGTGTTTGTGTGCGTATGTGTGAGTCTGCATTTGTGCTCATGTGTGTGTGTGTGAGTGTGCATGATTGAGAATGTGCACATATGTGAGTGCGTGTGTGTGTGTTTTTGTGTGTGTGCAATTGTGTGTGTGGGTGTGCATGTTTGTGTGTGTGCGCATGTGTGAGTGCATGCGTGTCTGTTTGTGTGTGTGGGGGGGGGTGTGTGTGGGGGGGTGTTGTACTGTATATAGGAAGTTAGGTCTTCCACTTGCGTTCGCTGTATTGTAAATATGATTTATTACCTCTTAACTGAGAGCAGTTTGGTTTGTGGTGGTTTCAGAAAGGCACTGTGGTTGTATTTCAGTATGTCTTTTTTGTATATGGTAGTATTATAATTTATTGCTAGGAACAGCCAGGTTTCTATTTGGATCACGAGGGCATTGATTTAGTACTTTATTGTACAGAAGAATAACTGAGCTTACAGAGGATGACTTTCACTCAGTGCCTAAAGCATGCTCTTCCTATTTTAGAGTTAATAGTTATTTGTCAATATTCCAGTATGGGTGATCATGGTTATTGATCACAGCCATCAATATGTCTCATTAGCAGCCTTTAGTCACGTGAATCGTTGTTACATGCTCTTTCTGTAACAAGCGCATAAGATGAATAAGATGAATGACATGAATGACTTTTGCCACCCCTTATCTACAGCCACACCGATCGCATGTGTAGAGGACACAGGCTAAAGGCCCATCTGTGTTTAAAAGCGTGTGCATGTGTGTGTGCGTGTATGTGTGCGTGTGTGGGTGTGCATGTGTATGTGTTTGTGCGTGTGTGTGTGCGTATGGGTGTGTGTGTGCATGGGGTGTGTTTGTGTGCGTATGTGTGAGTCTGCATGTGTGCTCATGTGTGTGTGTGTGAGTGTGCATGATTGAGAATGTGCACATATGTGAGTGCGTGTGTGTGTGTGTTTGTGTGTGTGCAATTGTGTGTGTGGGTGTGCATGTTTGTGTGTGTGCGCATGTGTGAGTGCATGCGTGTCTGTTTGTGTGTGTGTGTGTGTGTGGGGGGGGGTGTTGTACTGTATATAGGAAGTTAGGTCTTCCACTTGCGTTCGCTGTATTGTAAATATGATTTATTACCTCTTAACTGAGAGCAGTTTGGTTTGTGGTGGTTTCAGAAAGGCACTGTGGTTGTATTTCAGTATGTCTTTTTTGTATATGGTAGTATTATAATTTATTGCTAGGAACAGCCAGGTTTCTATTTGGATCACTAGGGCATTGATTTAGTACTTTATTGTACAGAAGAATAACTGAGCTTACAGAGGATGACTTTCACTCAGTGCCTAAAGCATGCTCTTCCTATTTTTAAAGAGTTAATAGTTATTTGTCAATATTCCGATAAGGGTGATCATGGTTATTAATCACAGCCATCAATATGTCTCATTAGCAGCCTTTAGTCATGGGAATCACCCCACTTATCATTGTGACATGCTCTTTCTGTAACAAGTGCATAAGATGAATGTCACCCCTTATCTCCAGCCACACCGATCGCATGTGTAGAGGACACAGGCTAAAGGCCCATCTGTGTTTGAACGCGTGTGTATGTGTGTGTGCGTGTGTGGGTGTGTGTGTGTGTATGTGTGTGTGTGCATATGTGTGTGTATGTGTGTGTATGCGTGTGTGTGTATGTGTGTGTGCGTGTGTGGGTGTGTGTGTGTATGTGTGTGCGTATGTGTGTGTATGTGTGTGTGTGTGTGTGTGTGTGTGTGTGTGTGTGTGGGTGTGCATGTTTGAGTGTGTGCGCATGTGTGAGTCCGTGTGTGTATGTGTGTGAGTGAGTGTGTGTGGGTGTGTGCGTATGTGTGTGTGTGCATGTTTGAGGGTATGCACATGTGTGAGCGTGTGTGTGTCTGTGTGCATGCATGCATGTGTGTGCGTATGTGTGTGCGTGTGTGCGCATGTGTGTGTGGGTGTGCAAGTTTGTGTGTGTGTGCATGTGTGAGTACGTGTGTGTGTGTGGGTGTGTGTGTTTGTACTGTATATAGGCAGTTAGGTCTTCCACTTGTGTTCGCTGTATTGTAAATAGGATTTATTACCTCTTAACTAAGAGCAGTTTGGTTTGTGATGATTTCAGAAGGGCACTGTGGTTGTATTTCAGTATGTCTTTTTTTATATGGTAGTATTATAATTTATTGCCAGGAACAGCCAGGTTTCTAGTTGGATCATTAGGGCATTGATTTAGTATTGTCACTGTGGGTCTTTTTTATGGTGTTAGTGCCTGGTTTTCCCTAGAACACCTTGGGGCATATTCTCAAGAACGTGTGATAACCATCGCAAAAGTAACTTAACGCAACCTTCAACATCGCAGTCTATTGCGGGAAATTTACGCTGTGTTAACCAAGTATTCACAACATGGCGGTACCATGCGATATTCACCAGATAACGCGTCAACTGACCGCGTTAAAATCAACGCCACGCCACAAAAATGCGAAACACGAACACAAAAAAAGCTGCGATGAGGCCAATCGCGATACGAAAATCAGCGAAAACCAGCTACAGGCCTGCAATTCACACGCGTCAGGTGGGAACAATCACCATAAAAGTAGAAAAAAAACAGACAAACAAATGCCAAATAACAGCGAAGCACAATGGACGTTTCCGGAGCAAGTACGGAGGAGAACCAGAACCCCACAAGCCCCCCGGAAGACCATCCTGGGACTTCGGGGTCATGGAAGGACAAGGACAAGAAGAGTAGGAAGAAGCGGTTCAGTCCGCAGGAAAACAGGATCCTGATAACAGAGGTGACAGAACACCATCAACAACTGTTCGTCACCTCCACTGTGTCATTGGCAACAAAAAATGGACTATGGCAGTCCATCGTGGACAAGGTGAATGCAGTCGGAGTGCTGAAGAGGACAATGGACGAGGTCAAGAGGCGCTGAAATGATGTCAGGCGCAAAACCAAGCTGAAACTCGCCAACAACCTGAAGGCAGCAATGCAGACTGGAGGTGGGAGCCCAGCATCACAGGAGGAGCTGGACGACATGGAGGAAATGGTGCCCACAGTCATCAGTGGGGAGACGGTGGTAGGAGTTGGGGGCCCGGACACTGCTCAACAGGACCCGACACAACAGCAACAGGGTAACGACCAGGGCCTGGGGGGCCTGGGGGAGATGGGCACAATGGCACACATGCACAATTAAGTTGAGCACATCTGCGGACAAACCATGCCCCAGACCACCAACTCCCACCAAGAGACCAATGTACCCAAGTATGCAACATGTCAGCACTGTACAAGCACAGAAGTCAAAGGCACACCGCATGAAAGGGATAAGGGGCAGCAAAATCTGAGCTGCAGGGCGACTCCCCAAAATGCAGCACACACATCACATGCAGAGCACATCTACATTGACAACGATGTGACACAATCCGCAAAACACCTACAACAGAACACAGGACACAACTGGTGCCGCTTGGGTGCAGACACTGGCCAATCACATTTGGCATTGCAGGGAAATGTGAGTTAATAATGTACAAGTACAAACACACACACGTCTGTTGTCGAAATGTCCACTGTCCCCCATCAAATAGGCAGCTCCTCCCAAACAGCCACAATGTACCCAGTCATGCTGTCTGTATGAAAACATGTACAATGCGACAACATACATGTGGACACATTGTTAAACTGCATCTCCCCTTCACATTGCAGAGGGAGAATCAACACCTCCTGCAGAGCAGCCCGACCCTCTCTTCTCTGGAGACGAAGAGGACCACCACAGCTTCGACTCTGACGCCCTCCAACTGCTCGTGGACAGCCTACGCAGCCCACTTCCAGGAGCTGGGCAGCCCAGCTGCTACGAGGAGACCCCACCCCATGCACAGACCACACAGCAGGCAGCACCCACCACCACTGCTGCCTCCCAGGACCCCCACGAAGAACACATGGCCTTCCAACGCCGTGTTTTGGGGTGCCAGGAGAATCTGGCTAAACAGGTGCGGGTGGGCTTCGACCGCATGGCAGACAAACTAGATGCCATACGTGGGTGTCTAAGTCCCATCAGAGACCACTCACGGTCCCTAACGGACACCCACAGTCCACTCCATGCTCTCCAATGGACCATGGCTGACATCGCTGGAGCCCTGACTCAGAGAATAGTACAACTGTCCAGTCAGAGTGGCTTTAGCGATGTCACACGGGAGTTGGGAAACATGCAGAGGTTAATGGAGACCATGGAGCGGGCGAATGCGGAACGAGCGGCTGCCACGGCTGCACACCAGCGAGAGGTAGCTGGGTTCCTCAATGACCTCAGGACCATCCTCATGGCATTGCTGCCACAAGGCCAGGCGCGGATGCATGCTGCTGCCACAACTCCATCCACATCTCTGCCCCCTGAAGTGTCAGTGCCACACAGTGCGGCAGATCTTCCACCTCCGGCCACTGATGTGTCACTGCCACACAGTGCTGGAGACAGAACACCACCACCCACACGTGAGGCACATGAAACAGCAGAGAACAAAGATGCAGATGATTCTGCCCTCGTGGTAAGAAGGACGCAGCAGCATGCATCTCATCCATAGGTCCGGCTTCAGCTTGGTACTACCCTCTGCATCATCACCTTTCACTGTCCCCCGATGCACTCTGCGACACTCACCTTGGACCTCGACATGGACTGCCATATGCTGTTTGATCGCCATTGACACAGCAATCAGACTGCAGACTGAACTCTTCCTCTCCCTTTGGACTTGTCATTCCCTGAAGGACCCTGTCTGGCCCTCCATGGGATAACATCGTCATGTGGGGTTTGTATGGCCCTGTACTGCTCCAGATGCAACACTCCACTGAATGTGCATTAAACATTCATATTCACACAGATGTGTCATGTCTATGGTCTTTCAAGTGTGGAAGTATGGATGAATGTAGGCTCACTGGACTCCTCTTACGTCCATGTGGCTCATGTCGTAGAACAGGGGTCACAGGGTGACACATTGCCCAATGCAGTCCGGGTGGCACTGACACAACAACAGGGACACACGCATGAGTTACTTCCTTGTCCAGCCCAGTACGGAACCACGCCCAGGGCCCCGGGGTCATTTACAAACCCTTACGCTGGACTGGCATACGCCAGGCCAGCCCACTCCGCTTACGCTCACAGGGGGGCGGCAACGCTACATGTCCCATGTCTTTCCTGTAGTGATCTGCTGCTCATAGGTCTAGTTGTCAGCATGCCACAGCCACTCCCTCACGGCTGGTTTACACCCACACCACACCCATCCAGCACACGCGTCACATGACATGTGACCCAGCCAATAAAACGGGCCGGGCGCACGTGCTCGACGCCATTTCCACTCTCTATCTGGGTGCATCCGTGTGGTGTTAATGTAGGCATGAGGGCCTCTGGCCCTGCAACATCACATTCCCCAGGAACGGAGGTGACATGATGGCATCCGCAACACGATACCCAATCATACAGGGTCCATGACTTTGGGACACAGAGTTGGTGGCACCGGATACATTGCGGCCGGCACAGGCACACTGCCACGGGACGGTGACTTTGGGTGCACTGAGGTAGGGGCACCTTAAGTGCTGAGCGGGTGTGCAGCCTGCGATGATGCCGGGTGCACTGGTATGTCCTCTGCCATGGCGAAATCAAGACCCAGATTCATATGTGAGACCTGGTGGCCTGCGGAGCGTGGCTGCATGATGTGGAGGGTGCCATGTCCGCGGGCCCCAGGCATGTGGCTTGCAGCGGCACGTGGTGGGCCCTGAATGCTACACGCCAAGGGTGGAAGGTGAGCAGTGAGGCCTGGGTGCGCCGGGGCGGGCATGCACCGCTGGGCGGCGGGAGGGGCTCGGGTACATCTGCCTGGGTGCGCAGGGGCGGACAGGCGATGATGTTTTGTGCAATTGTATGTACTTTGCCATTCATGTATCTGGACTCTGTTTCAGATGACGGATCAGTTTCAGATGTGTGACCTGGTGAACTGCACTACATACCTGCACGTGGTTGGAGACACACCAGTGGCAGCAGGTGAGCAGTGTGGCCTGGGTGCGCATTGTCGGCACTCTCTCTCCCTGTCCATCTCTTCTGTTATCTGTGTCTCGCTCCCCCTCTCTGTCCGTCTTTCTCTCGCTCCCCCTCTCTGTCCGTCTTTCTCTCATTCCCCCTCTCTGTCCGTCTTTCTCTCGCTCCGTCTCTTTCTCTCTCTCTCTCCTTCGCTCTCTCTCTGCCCTTTGATGTGCGCAAGACACACCTTCTCATCATGATTTTTGTCTTGCAGGCTGTGACCTATGGATTGTCCCGAGGGGAGCCGCCATGTGTTTTCATTTCTGTTCTGTGTTTCTTTGAATAAATTTTCATTTGTTACATCGAAGGTGAATGTGTGATGCTCATTTTTGTGACGACACATGCATGTCACCAAATGTGATTGTGCGACATCAGGCTGATTATTTGGTACATGATTCCGTGTAGTTGATGTGGCATGTCTTTGGCCGGGGGGGGCCCAGGGAGGGGGGGTCCTGGGGGTGGTGGCGGTGGGTGTTGTGGCCCTGTTGGGGCTCCGAGCTGCATGATCAGTGGCTCCATGGCATCTGTTGCCCTTCAGGTGTGGCTCTGGGCTGGGCTCCATTTTGTGGTGCAGGCTGTGGTCCGACTATGCACTAGGTCAGAGCATGTGTTAATTTCCTGCTGATAACGCGCCTTATTGCCTGTTTTGTGGTCTTATCGCCGATCTGGCTGGTCGTTGAGAATGTTGCGGAGTGGTGTTTTCGCGGCTTTTTGCAAGGGAACGCCTACTCTGCATCTCATTAGCGATAGTTGCGGGGGTCATCTGTGGTGATGTTTTTTGCGGCTGCTATCGCGGGTAAACTGGTGTTATGGGCTATTAACACCAGCTTGTGAATGGGGCGAGAAATTTATCGCAACTTTGGCTGCGATAAAGTGCTGTTAACTCGGCGATGGCTCCTTGAGAATATGCCCCTTGATTTTATGTACTTTTCTACATTGAGTTCATCTTCTTTGCATAGGGGTCCCTGGAACTCAGAGGTCGACTCAGAAAGAAGGTACATACAAAATGACAAATTTTATAGATGCCTAATTTACCAAACGAGGATTGATTGGTAAGTGTCATTTGTAAGTTTGGGCTTCATGTGAGTGTTGTATGCTTGGAGTTCTCATGTTGTTCTCACTTGTATCTAAACGTATTGCATGTAAAATGAGCAACAGTTCACTGAATCGCCACTTTGCACTTGCAGCAAAAGTTACCAAACATAACAGTAGCTAAACCAATTTACAATTAAAACCATGCCAAAATAGAGGGTATACTATTCAGACAACAGAAAAAGATCAGCTTACAGAAAATGCTGCTTTGTCGGGAATGCCTCAAGGAAACATTTTTTAGCAAAACAAGCCCAAGTAAGATAACTGTCTTTGGCACCTTGCCACACGCCTCTCACCGCATAGACTTTCAGCAAGTTATATCTCCTGATTACAAGGAACTTGTGACTCATCACAAAATATTTTCTCCTCCAAGGTAGGTTCTCCTAGGGTGTGTAAACAGAGACTAGAAGCCAGATTATATATTGCACGGTCCTGGGGCAAAGGTATAATTACATGCAGTTGTACCACTACAGTGCGATAAATCTGCACCATGCATTGAGAAGTACAACACCATGAAAAGGGGGATTGCCATGTGGACCCAATTTTTCTGGCCCTATAACCACACAGAATTCCCATTTTCACAGAATATCAATGCATACATTTACAACCTGCTCTGAGTAGGGTGCTGTGTTTGGGGTGGTGAGGCTGGCGGTAGTGGGAGGCTGATGAGGAAGGTCTTTTTTCTAGCAGAGGAACTGACTCAGGTATAAGATATGGTTCTACAGCTAGGAAAACAGTGGTTTGGAAAAACCTACCATACTCTGAATCAGGTGGAGAAAATTCTATTTGGTAATTTTGCTCCATCTGACTCAGAATCTTTACCATGAGGGTATTTTGAGTATTGACAGCAGCCTGCCATCCCGCCAGGGTGGCAGAGGTAACAACCTCTGTCGCCTTGTGGGATAACCATGAGCTGTATTTACAGATCTTCATCTTTCTGGCAGAGCTCTCTGGGCTTTCAAAGGAGCCACCATGGTGTGCCTTCAAAGGAGCCACTGTCACACTAGCTCATCAGATGTCACTGAAAGTTGATGAGTGCCCTCCATGTTTCATGAAGACACTGAGGAAACTTTTTTCTTTAACAAAAACAAATTCCCAAAGTGGGAATTTGATTTTAAAAAACAAAAACCTAATGGCCCTTAGGAGATTTCTCTCATGGCATGTGGGTAATTTTACTTTTTTCTGTTAGAGACTGTCAGGCTGTTCTTGGCAGTCCCAAACAGGTAAAATCATGTCATTGGTTTGCCTTAAATAGGGAGGATGGTTTGAGATATTTAGAATGCTGGTCCTATATCTATAGAGCTGTTGGTCTAAGTCAATCCAAAATACAGCGGGTGAACCAGTGGTCTAAATAGGCCATTACGATGGGGACAAATGCTCAGACATGTGATGACCTCCATCATCAAAGGTATGTATTCTCCCTTCCCTACCCCTGTCATTTGGTAACTCGAGGTCCAGGAGACAGACTGATGTTGTTTTAATCCTGAAGAAGGTGCCCAGTCACTTTTTTGTAGTCTCTTAGAGAGGTCAACATACAAACTGCGGCTGCAAGCATGCCTTTAGCTGCAGTCTTCGTTACAAGCTTAGAGGAAATCCTGATTTGGGAGGAAACAAGAACATTTCACCTAATTTGGGTTGCCTTTTTACAACTAATAAGTGCTAACTTTTGATTGGTCACAAATAAGCATTTCATTTTTGGAATCTATGAAATTGTAATTAAAAATCCTATTTAATGGTAAAGTCAGATTTTAAATTACAATTTTGAAAATGTCCCTTTTAGAAAGTTGGCATTTTCCTGCCCTTAGCCATTTTGTGCCTGCAGTCTCCCCTGGGTCACACGACTGACTGTAGTTAGACTTTATGAATTTCTCCCAGACAGTCACCCAATAAAAGGATTAGTTGTGCCTGAATGGGCCATCTGCTGGCAGGATAGGGGGCAGAACTGGGCACAGAACCATTTGCAACTGAGTAGGCTGTGCTCTGCCTTCACACAAAGGGCTTGACAACTCCACATTGTCTATGCAACCAGCATAGAGCCAGGGCAGGAGAGTCAGGAAATTCTAAGCAAAGGGAAACCTCTTGAAACTTCTCCTAACTTCAAAGAAGTGACCAGGTACAAAAATAGGGCCCTGAGACTGACTCTACCCTTTACTTTCTGGACTTGCAGAAGGATTCTCAGAGGACTGCCTGCTGCTGTGGCCTGCTGTGTACTCGACAAGACTGCTTTGCTGCACCTGGAGGGACTGCTTTGCTGCATGGAGCCTGCCTTGAATCCTCAGAGACCAAACCTTCTGTTTGGGCTTCTCTTCTTCACCTGAACCCAGGACTAACAGAGTGACTCCAAGGGCTGGATTGCTAGCCTCCTGTTCAGAGTCACAGGGGCTTAACATGCTCCCACCATCTTGAACTTGCACCTGGACCCAACTGAGTCAGTCCTAGCCTTGCAAGGAGAGCCCTTTCAGTCCTGGGCCTTGGGTGTTGGTGCTAAAAGTGCCCAGATATCCAAAATCCAAAACTTGGGAATGGTTGGCTAAAAACTGCTCTAAGTACTGTGGGAAGACTGGAACCAACCTGCTAGTCGATCAGCCCAAGGTTCATCACCGGTCAGCCTGACTTCGTGGCTGTTTCCTCTATGTTCTTCTCTGCAGCAGCAAATCCTTTTCAGTGGTACTTCGTCAAAGGGATGTCCATCCTCCTATAACTCTCGTCGGCTATAGCCTCCTGCCTCATCCTGTTGGAGATTTTTGACTTCAAATGTAGAAATCTTCACCACAACTTCATTCATCAGCTCCCAAAGGAGGACAACCCTGCCTCAGACACAGCCTACAGCCTTTCCCCGTGGAGCTTTACCTTGTTAGAACACTTTTCTTGAAATTCCTTCTAAGTCCGAAGGTAAGCGTCAATTGGCAACAATCCACTTCTAGTTTCTGACCTGCGCTCCATTCCAGTTGGCCATATTTTTCGTCTTTGACCGGCCTGTGCGACTAAATGTCCACGGTTGGTGCTTTGATCTTTAAGGCACTAGATTTTACTAAAAACTTTCAAAATACATAACTCTGGTTCTACTGATTGGATTTTTGTCATTTTGGTGTCAAATAATTCACTAAATGTTTTCAAATTTGTGTGGGATTTTTCTTGTGTTGTGTTTTAACTTTATTACTGTTTGTGTGCTGCATAAATACTTTACTCATTGCCTATAAGTTAAACCTGACTGCTTTTTGTGCCAAGCTACCCAGGGTTAAGCACACACTGATTTAGTCACTTTTTGTGACTGTTGCTTGACCAGGGCTGACACCCCAGTCAACCAACAACTCAATTTCTCATAACTCCTGACCCAGTTGCTGCACAGTTTCAAACTTTCTGCATTGGATATGTGAGTTTCTTTGAAAAGCACTACGTTGGGTCGGAGAATGTGTAGGTATGGTATTACTTTTTTCCATTTGTTAAAATGCATCAGGCCATTAACGTTGAGCAAAACTATTTTAAGTGTATTTGAGGCACAGATCATGTGCATTTATGAGCCAAGGAGTCTGGGTTCAAGATGGAGGTGTGGAGAAAAGGGTGAGCACCTGTGGTGCTGATTGGTGGGGAAGAGGGCACATCAATGGACGATCACCCCGGTGCCAAAGCGTCATCAGTGTATTTATCTAAATTTGAACAGGTGGAGGTTGAGTTCATCCAGGAAATTACCTGGTCCTAGGAGGACATCAGGGAGTCCCTAAGTTGTGTGGGCCCATCAGTTTAACATGGGATGGAGGTGCTGAGTTGTGGTCTCCAGGATTGGTGGATTTTGAGTTTCCCCTATGCTCACGCTGAGAGTGTCGCAAGAGGGAGTGACCATGAGTTGTGTTTCCCCTTGCAGTAGTATTCCCAGAGATTATGTACTGTCGAGTGGGCACTGGGGTGAATGTGGATGTTGTGATTCTGTGGTGGTTGCATCCATGGTTGTGCCCTCCAAGGATTCTGGTATATATTCTAGGGTTTAATTGGCACGCAAAATCACCATTATGGCAGGATCCAAGAGTCTGTACCGTATGTCCAATTTTTTGAGACACAGTCGCAGGGCCATAAACCACTGTCTGTGTTGGACAGTGCTGAGGGAAAAGATTGTGATAAGAATGCCTTGGTGTTGGTAGGGACCTTGTTTTTTAGCTTACCTAATAATTTGGTGGACTCCGTTGATGGCGAAGGAAGCATGCAATAATCTGGCGGGTTCCTCAGATGCCGCTGCTTACCTGGTTCTTATTCTATGTACCCTTTGAAATTCTAAGGGTGGTGTAAATTTTGAATAATTAAGTTCAGGCAAGCAGGAAGCTAGGAATGCTATCATGTCCGTGCCCTCCAATTGTTCTTTTATTCCAGAGAAGCTGAGGTTGTCTTGACAGTTTCGGTCTTCCAGTCCCATAACTTTGCATTGGAAAAACCAATGATCCTGTTCCCAATCGATTGACGTTGCTATTTTCTGCTCAACAAGTTGGAGTCTGTCCTCCGCTGACAATAGACGAGTGTTAAAAAACGCAATGTTAATGTGGACAGAGAGGATGTTAGCCGCAGTTTTGGTGGTGGTCTCTTCCACCATGGCCATGGAGAATCAGAGGGCACAGAGTTCTTTCAGCATGGCCTCGATGGTGGATTCCGCTGATGATGTGATGTGCTAAATCTGCATTGTGGGTGGTTTCCCTGCCACAGCCTCTATGAACAGCAATTGTCACAATGGCTTAGATATGGTCCCTAGTATTTCGAAGAGGCATGGATACGCAGCCTGGCGAGATGCATGGGTGTGTTTCGTAACGCGGTTGGTCAAGTGGGGGGCTGTGTGACAGAGGCTCTCAGAGGGATTATGAGGTGGAGAGGGGTGGAGGGAGGAAGAGAGGCCCTCATCCCATTGGCAGGCAGATAACTGGAATAGGGTGGCGGCTTTTCACCTGTTCAGTATCGGTAGCCTGGAATGCTTTGTCATTCCTGAATATGCCTATGCCCACCGTGAGGTAAGGAGGGTCCTGCAAGGCTGGGCTAGGTGCTTCCCCCGCCTCCAAGGCTGAACACGGCAACACCTGGCGGTCTTCTCCAAACCACCCGGTGTTAACTGTCTATGGCACACCATCCAGGGCAATGGCAGTAGATTGCGCTGAGGTCTAAGAGTACCCTCTATGTGTGCTCCCTCTTTTAAGTAACATGCCTCAGGTAGTCAGCAGTATTTCCAGTGCCCACCAATGTGTTGGGGTCCCCCAGAAATGCCAGACTCAGCAGATCTATACAAGGCAGCGGCCATCTTCCCGGGCTTGTGGCCCCACCCCAATTGTTGAAATTCACAATCGCTTTGGGGGGGCTTTTGCTGTGTTCGGGTTGGTGGGTGTTGAACTTGCATGTTCACAGCTTCCCAGTGAGTCCAGTACATAAACATGCCTGTTCACATATTCTCAGTGCCATTCTAACTGTTGGATGACAAAATATAGTAAACACAAATATAATGTGACATGTATTGTGTGTCAAAAATACAGTTTACCAAAATATTGTGTTTCTATATTTATAAAAGAAATTACAAAAATAGTGTGGGAATTTTAGGCCTCATGTTCAAAGGAATTATGTGTGATAAAATCACAGACTTTGAAAATGCGATATAACTTTTTTTAGATGTACTAAACCCCTTTTACGAGTAGGCAAATCATTCATAACTTAGAAAAAAAGTTCTGTGACTTATTTTGAATTGGAATAAGGAGGGGGAGTGAGAGGGGTGCTCCCTTCTAATTGTAATTCATAATGATATGTATCAATCAATCAATCAATCATGTCACTTATAAAGCGCACTACATACCCGCGAGGGTCTCAAGGCGCTGGGGGAAGAGGGGGGTGGTGCTGCTACTGATCGAAGAGCCAGGTCTTGAGGAGTCTTCTGAAGGCCAGTAGGTCTTGGGTCTGCCGAAGGTTGGTGGGGAGGGTGTTCCAGGTCTTGGCGGCGAGGTGGGAGAAGGATCTGCCGCCGGCGGTCGTTTTCCGGATGCGGGGGACTGTGGCGAGGGCGAGGCTGGTGGAGGCGGAGCTGGCGGTTGGGGGTGTAGAAGCTGAGTCGTCTGTTGAGGTAGGCTGGTCCGGAGTTGTGGAGTGCTTTGTGTGCGTGGGTGAGGAGCTTGAAGGTTATCCTCTTGTTGACAGGGAGCCAGTGCAGGTCTCTCAGGTGGGGTGTGATGTGGCTGCGTCGGGGGATGTCGAGGATAAGACGTGCAGAGGCGTTCTGGATGCGTTGCAGCCGTCTCAGGAGCTTAGCTGTCGTTCCTGCGTAGAGGGCGTTTCCGTAGTCCAGCCTGCTGGTGACGAGGGCCTGGGTGACTGTTTTTCTTGTTTCGGTGGGGATCCACTTGAAGATCCTGCGGAGCATTCGGAGGGTGTTGAAGCAGGATGAGGAAACGGCGTTGACCTGCTTAGTCATGGAGAGGGTGGGGTCGAGGATGACCCCTAGGTTGCGTGCGTGGTCGGTGGGTGTCGGGGCTGTTCCCAGTGATGTTGGCCACCAGGAGTCGTCCCATGCTGAAGGGTTGGAACCAAGGATGAGGACCTCCGTCTTGTCCGAGTTCAGCTTCAGGCGGCTGGTACTCATCCATTCGGTGACGGCCTTCATTCCTTCGTGGAGGTGGGCTTTGGCGGTGTGAGGGTCTTTGGTGAGGGATATCAATGCTATGTGACTGCAACTGATACCTCAGTTGGGCTGCTCTCTGGTTCTCAAAACTGCTGACCCGGTAGAGCAGTTTCATTTTAGGTCGAGTAGACAGTGGACCTGGGCATCACTGCATGCTATTCTTGATATCTTCCGAAAAAGCAAACTTTTTAAAAGTTGAACCTGTTCCTTTAAGAGACGCAGGCTGCTGTTTAAAAAAACACAATGTTTCCTGTTTGGAAATGCAAACGCAGGTTGGAGGTTTGCTGTCCCATGCAATCTGCAATCTCTGTGTCGTAGCCAAAACGAGAACTGTCTAATTAGTATTCATTAGACAGGCTGATTTGCGAGTTTCTCCAAATGGATATTTTGCAATGAAATCTGTTAGTATACAGGTCACATGGCAAAATGACAGGCAGGGTGCAAAGAGCACAATTTGCATCAGCTACTTGTGCGTACATCAGTCCACTAGAGGCTGAGAAAATCCCTTATATCTTCTTTAAAATTTTCATTGAATACAATGACCTTGAAGTCAGTAGGACAGTCCTTCAGGCATAGAGCATGTGTCACAGAGTACACCCAGTGAAAACATGCTGGTGGACAGAGAGGCCCAATTCAGTGACCATAACTGCTATTAAGTCCATTTAAATGGCAAACAGAGAAAGACCTGGGATTGCACCCTTGGGTACATGGGAGTAGAGAGGCCTAGCTAAAAACAAGGGATGTCTAGGGCATAGCGAGATAGGCTTGATGAAAACCAACCCCTCATGCACCCAGATGCAGGGGAAAAAGAAGAACAATATGGCCACATGGTGGTCTATATCAAAAGTCACAGATGGATTGAGATGGTCAATATCAGCATTTATCTTTATGATGTTGAATAAAATAAATAGAATAAGGGGAAGGATTTAAAGATGACACTTCTTCCAGCCGGATACATTTTGTACTATTCATTGTTCATGTTTTATTACCTCTGCTTGTGTTATAAGATGTATTGTGACATCATTCACTGACCTTCAGACGGTTGGTGAAGACCTGGCTTTTCCCCAACCATTAGCCCCATGGTGATTCCTCTCTCTATGTTCAACGGCACGCTGGGACGCCCCGTTGTTGGGGCAGCCATGCGCTTTACAAATAATTTAACATAACATAACTGGATGATCCTGTTAATGATCTTACAACAACAAAAGATTGAGTTTTACATTGTTTTTGTCTTAGTAGTAATGACTATTTGTACATTTCAGGAAGCCAATAAGAACAATAAGGATGGACAAAATCACATTATCACCTAAATCAATGAGTTCCACTTGGACATCTTCTGACATCCATTCTTCAGTCTTCCAGCTATCACCTGTATTGACACATGACTCAGTGTCAGGGGTAACACTCGATTATATGGAGTACAATGAGTCAGAAGTAATGCCTTCCAAACCTGAAGACAACAACATTTTGCAGATTGTGTGCTCACTCCTTTACTCCATCGGTTTCCTACTGGGAGTGACGGGCAATGGCATAGTGATCTGGATTGCTGGTTTCAGGATGAAGAAGACTGTCAACACTGTGTGGTTCCTGAACTTGGCCATTGCTGACTTCACCTTCACGGTCTTTCTCCCCTTCAGTATCGCCTACACTGCTATGGGCTTCCACTGGCCCTTCAGCGAAATCATGTGCAAACTCAACAGCACAATGGTTTTACTCAATATGTTTGCCAGTGTTTTTTTTCTAATCACAATCAGCATTGACCGCTGCGTTTCAGTAATAAAACCTGTTTGGGCTCAGAATCACCGGACACCACGGCTGGCATCCTTCATAGCCCTGGGGGTGTGGGCTTCAGCTTTGATGGTCAGCTGGCCAAATCTTATGTTCCGGACCACAAGTTCCTCCCACGGAGATGAGAACATACTTTGCTATAATGACTTTGGATTGCCCAGTGATTCACAAGATACGTTTAATAAGCTAAACAGATATAGAGCGATAACTTCAGTGAGATTTGTTCTTGGATTTCTTTTTCCATTCTCAGTCATTGTGGTTTGCTATGCCATTATAGCCAAGAAATTGAACAGGAACCGTATGGCAACATCCAGCAAACCATTCAAAATCATTATCGCCATCATCATATGTTTCTTCCTTTGCTGGTTCCCATACCATGTCTTCTGCTTCCTAGAACTATCACATTTTGCTAATGGTGGGCAGGATCAGACAGTACTGACTACTGGGATCCCAATCTCCTCTAGCCTGGCCTTTCTCAACAGCTGCATCAACCCCATTATCTACGTCTACAATGGCCGTGATTTTAAGGAGAGTTTCCGTGTGTCAATCATAACTATTTTTGAGAATGCCTTCAATGACATTACTGTGCAGGAACATCACTCTAGAGCCAGTAGCAGATCCCGATCCATCTCCAGGGTAGAATCAGAACTTCAGCAATATGGAACATCTTGCACCGCTGAAAATCAAGACAACTTTGTCATCTAGCAACTCAGAAGGATGTCTAAATTGTCCCACTATGTTGTGATTGCACAATGGACTCATTGTGCTGTTTATTAATTGCAAGATTCCCTCTCTCAATGTACCTTCCCTTATACAGTTGTGGCTGGGGGAAACCATACATGGTGACTTCTAGATCTAACGATCCCTCAGTTTATAAAATGATAATAGTGATGGATTGTACTCAAATAAAATATATATAAATATATAATTTCTTCATTCTTGGTCTAGTCCAAAGCCTGTCCTCAGAGGACCCAGGTGCCTGGATTGCGTGCCTCGACATCTGGCCCACAGACACCCATATTCTTGGAACAGGACCCCGATAATGATGGGATTGTCATTATGTGGTCCCATGACGCAATGGACACATCCCCACTTTCCATTAGAAACTGCACATTTGTTGAGCAACATAAGCGTAGGGATGGTGCCAGACTGATTCCAGGCACTCTCGCCACATATGTTGTCTTGGAGACCAGCTACTCACAAAAATAAGAGAGCAACCCTGCAAACAAAAGGGACAGGGTTAAAATATCTAGAAACAGAAAAAGGTCCCTCTTGTGTATCTTTTTTATATTAGTCTGTTTATCATTATCTCACTGAAACACACAATCAACAATCAATCCATTTACCCATCACACTATGCAGCCTGTTTATTGAAAAGATATCTGTCCTTTTATTAAAAGTTAGTGATGTAATATAAAATATCATAAAAACACTTCAAAATACGTTACAATATATCTTCATCCCCAAAAGCTTTTTACAAACTAAACTCATTCAGTATTACATGCAGAACAATCGCTTATGTCTATGTTGTTTTTCTCCCGTATTATCCTATGCCCTTACATTACTGAAAGCTATACCAATCATTGTTGTTTCATATATGTAATGAACTACAACACATAAAAACACCTTACTACAGTCTAAAAAACTATACAAATATATCAAAAGGGCAGAATTACAATTTGTCAAATTATCACAAGTTGTCAAACTGTCAAAGCAGTGTTTTTATGTGTTGCAGTTCATTACATATATGAAACTAATGATCGGTATGGCTTATGGAAGAAAAACAACATAAACATAAGCGATTGTTCTACATGTAATACTGAGTGATTTTAGATTGTAAAAATATTTTTGTGTGTCGCAAGCCTTTTGCCTTCACTTGACAACTTTTATCCCAGAAAAAGGACGTTGAGATGGGCAATTTTAGATTTTTCTAATTAAATTTGTAGCCCATGTGAGCAAACACAAAAAATATTGCAATCTCCTCTTGTCTGTTGTCCCATGAGGTCATCATCTATCAGGTAGATGTCATTGACATAGGACAATGCCTGGTCATCAAAATGTTGTAGGAGCTCTGTTAATCTGGCTGAAAACAGCCCAGGACTATTCTTATAGCCGTGGGGCAATCAACAGAATTACCTCTGAGAGTCTAGCGCGCTAAGAGCGGTCAAATATCAGCTTCCAGGTGCTATATTTTGGCAGAAAAATCCGTTTGAGATATCACTTGTTGTTTTGTATTTCTTCCACACTATGGGGCATATTTAAAAGAAAGTGGCGAAGCGTGTCGTTAAGTCAAGAAGGCTAACGACACGCTTGTCTCTTTAAACGCAATGCTGCACCATATTCACTAGAATATTGTGCAGCCCTGCGTTTCCCCCTGCGCTGGCACAAAATTAAGCTGCCTAGCGCCAACGCAGGCACCTTTGCACCATAGTGCAAGGGTGCCTGTGTTGAGGAAGTTTGTTTATATGCAGGAAGGTCCCCCTTCCTGCACATAAACAATCGTTAAATTCCATTTTGTAACTTCTATGTGTGCTGCTTAATGCAACACACATAGAAGTTGCAAAATGGCATTGTTTTTAAATGATTGATTATGTGCAGGAAGGGGGACCTTCCTGCACATAAACAATAATTGGCGTTTTGCTGTTTCTATGTGTGCTGCCCAAGGCAGCACACGAGGAAACAGCAAAAACGAGGAGGAATAAAGCATTTCTCCTTGTTTCGCCTGGCGCTGACCCCCTATTTACGCTGCTCTTGTAAATAGGGGGCAGCATCAAAGTCAATGGGTGTTGCTGTGTAACACCCACCACAACACCCATTGCCCACCCCTTTCACGCTAAGTTTAGCGTGAAAGGAGGCCTTATTTACAACACAGCCTTGTAAATAAGGCAAAGCTCCTATTGCCATCACAACGTCACTAAAAGTGACGTTTTGGCAGTGATAGGGGCTTGTAAACATGCCCCTATGTTGTTCATTAGTGCGCCACTGTGTACATTTTGTACTGCAAATGTGAGTGTAGCTGTGTTTCGGTGTCTGTAGTCTAAGACTAAACCGTGTGAATGATCAGGTTTAATTTCATTACGGGAAACAAGGGATCATTCATTGATGAGGTGCAACTTTCTAATACCACTCGGTATTCAAGTTGTTAGAGGATTTCCCTAACTTGTTTTTCAGCTTCATGCTTAATTGCATACTGTCTTTGAGGTTGTGGGGTTGTTCTCAGTGGTGTTTCATGGTAAGGGGAACAGTCACACTACCCCACATGGTTGCGGTATAATGCAGGAGCTAGTGCTAGCACTCACTCCTTGGCATATATGTGTTTAACTGATTCTGGAACAAGTTCGGAAAAAGCAGGTAAAATTACCTTTTCCCCATTTGGGTACTCCATTACTAAATCAGGTGGGCAATCTTTTTCAGCCAAAAGAATATCGTAACCTTGGGTTAAGTCCTCCCAAAAGAGAACATTAATGTTTCTGAGCACGTACCCCTCCAATAGGAGTTGTATTTCTTATAAACGATGTGGGACACTTACTCTGGTATCCAGTGACCCCACTGTAATATAATTACTCAGCGCTACTCCCCCTAGACAATCCATCAGGTTCTGGCGAACTGTCATGACTTCTACCGTACTGTCCAGCATGGTCACTGCCCATTCCCCATTCAGAAGCAGAGTACTCAATATCGGGGGCATGCCTGACCTTACGTCCGGCTTCCTTCTTCTTTTTGAATTGAGGCTTGGACGTTTTGGGTTTAACTTCCTGTTTAATGATGTAGTCACATGAGTGTTGTGAGTCCTTCTTCTGTTTCACAATCTCTTCTTATATGCGTTCTGACCTTCCACCTCTCTCTGAACATTTTTCAGATGACTCCTGAAAGGAACGAGACAAACGTGTATCAGTAACTTGTCTAATATTATCATGTTTTCGCAGGTTATAGCATTTTTCAGTGGCTTCCTGTTGAGGAGATCCACCCCGTGACTTAGTTTTGTCTTTCTTATTCTCCCACTACTTCTTGTAGAAGACTGGGTGCTTGCTTAGAGTTATCCTTTTCAGAATTACTCTTTAATTGTGGTTTACTAGGTCTGGCACCAAATTATCTCTACCCAGGGTAGCATAGGTTTCATCAATAATTTTAGGTAATTTGCACTCATGCTGTGGAGGAGCCAAACCCCAAATGCGCTGGTGTATAGCCAACACTGTTGTTTCCTCCTTTATGTTACTCAACATAATGGCGGATACTGCAGCAAAATTGCCCATCAATTTCATCCTCAAGTCCAGGGCAGGTGCTGCCCCATACTCATTCTGGATCTGTTTAAGCACTTCAGGCAAAACAGCCAGTGAAGGGGTACAATGTGCTCCGTTATATACTGCAGCAAAGACTGTAACCGAAGTTGTGCAGTCTTCCACAGGGGGAGCCATCTCCATTGACAAGCAAATTGTTAATATTTTGTGTTTTTCCTTCAGGCCCGTATGGGGAAACACCACCTCCAACTTGTTCTTTTTGTCTAATACAGAACAGAATCTCGTCCCGTCTGATGGGAAATGCATTCAGTGTTTGTGGGCTGATGCCAGGGGTAGCCAATTGAGGTTGTGCAGTTTGAGCAGTTTGCGCAGGTTTAAGTGTTGGTGTTCGCATAATGAACTGTGTCAAGCATCTGTATATTGTTACTAGATTTTTGCTATATTGTTCACACCTCTGCTGCTGGTAAATTATCAACATCAGGATGCGGTGTGTATCCGGCTAAGACTGGCCATGTTGTTCCCTCATTGCTGCGAGGACCGAGTCTAACGTTTTCTGTTGTGTGTGGTAGGTTGCCATTAAACCAATTTATGTGTTCTTGGTATTTCTATTTCTTCGTATAGTGTATACTTTTCTGGTACTTCATCCTGTTTGTAAGTGTGGTACCTTCTGCAGCTGGGAATGTAACCCAGGAATAGAATACATCTGTCCTAAATGCTTCATAGGCCTCAACCATGAAAGTAACATCTCCACCCTTGAGTGCGAGACCATGTTGTAAGAGCTTTTGAGTAACCGCACGTTTGTAGTTCTCAGCGATGTTTAGTGCTGCTGCACCTCAATCTTCAGACATTATTACAAATGTATAAATGAATTTCAAAGTGGGTAACACAGTGGGAATAGATCCTTTGAAAAGTTCAAGTTTGAACAACCTACAGTCAATACATAGGGGTTGCCTACTCAGCTGGGGAGGATAGTCCCTACCACCACGTATGTCTCCAGGTAAGAGGTAAGTAGGAGTCTCGGAGAAAGCACGATTGAACTACTCAGGCGATCCATTAAATAAGAACCAATTCTACCAATGTTGGCTGAGCAATGTCATGTAGTTCCCCACTTTTCATTAGGAACTACGTGTTTGTTGAGCAACATAAACGTAGGCATGGTGCCAGAATGATTCCAGGCACCCCCGCAGGATATGTCACCGTAGAGACCAGCTAGCCCACAGTGTCACAATATGCCCCCTACAACTAGACAGGTAGCAAATGGTTTTGGCAACCACAGAACATGACAACCCTGATCCCTCCCGGGATCATGGTAACAGATCTAGAACCATTTCACTCAGTCATTTGTGCTCTCTTTCTCTCTGAGAAATATACAAGGAATATACAGAGGGGCATTTTCAATATTTATTATACCATTGTGATTCTTGTGTAGAATATATGTGCTGCAATGATCAATAGACAGAAGCTGATGTAAGTGATTAGCAATATAAGGACAGTGAACAGAATGAAAAGTTCCTACCATCTTGCTAAAACAATGTATATATGCAGGCGTATAAAACAATATAAATATATCTATATATCTATCTAAAAGCAGACATTTGAGATGAGCAAATTTAGAGTGTCGCTGGTGTTGATAGTGCTCTATACTGGAGCTGCTTTCCACCTAAACTTGAGAACTACCCAGAGTTCTCTGCTTCTTTCTTTGACATCATATGACATCACTGATGACATCATCCGTACAACCTCTCATACGCCCACTCGCACATCTACACAACCACTCACATACCCATTCACAGACCCATACCAGTACTCATACACCCACTCGCTCTTGCATACAGCCACTCACACACCCACTCCCTCACCCATACAGCCACTCAACCTACCAGTCACTCACCCATGCAGCCAGTCACATAGCCACACACTCACCCTACGCACACACCCACTTATTTACCTACACAGTCTCTCACACAACCATTCAGCCTCTCAACACAGTTACTCACTCACCCATACAAATACTCGTGCACTCACTCACACAACCACTTACATATATATATATATAAAACTGAAGGCGTATGCAGTGTGCTTCCAAACCGCCGCGGGTGCACATAAGCGTACGCTCCCAGACGTAAAATATTGCAAAAACTGCTCCAAGAAAATATTCCGGAGACGGCACTCCCGTGGTACGCCAATTTATTCACCAATGTAAATTTCGCATATCGCAGTCCAACGTTGGTCTGCGATATGTGATATTTACATTGGTAAATAAATTGGCCATACCACGGGAGTGCCGTCTCTGGAATATTTTCTTGGAGCAGTTTTGCAATATATTATATATATAAATATATATATCCATCAAAAGAGTTGCCCCAGTGAGGATGACCACCTTGGAGAGAACGCCTCTCTTGTGAGGACTGCAGCTACTGAATTCTGCTTTCAATCTTGCTGGCTCTACGCGTTTCGGAAAATCATTCCTTGTTCACGAGCCGGACGCCAAAGAACGAGCAACAACATGAGTGAGGTTCACCTGCATTGATTTATTCATTTCAACCTCAGTGGGCGTGTCCTCCCGCATCGCGGGCATTCTGGTATTTGCAGTACATTCACTCAAGTATTACCCATGTGGGTGTTGTTGTGCGCCCCAAATAACGGCAATGTTCCTCTGTGGGCACAAGTCAAGAATAAGGTGCTGCCAGTGTGTCACTCAAAATGGGCTAACTCCATCCCTGTTTCGCTGTGCCAGGCCTTCCTGGCGCTGCAGGTCCGCATCTCGCGGCGGGTCACCCTCGCGGCTTAGGCTTCACCGCTACGAATCCATCAAAAGAGTTGCCCCAGTGAGGATGACCACCTTGGAGAGAACGCCTCTCTTGTGAGGACTGCAGCTACTGAATTCTGCTTTCAATCTTGCTGGCTCTACGCGTTTCGGAAAATCATTCCTTGTTCACGAGCCGGACGCCAAAGAACGAGCAACAACATGAGTGAGGTTCACCTGCATTGATTTATTCATTTCAACCTCAGTGGGCATGTCCTCCCGCATCGCGGGCATTCTGGTATTTGCAGTACATTCACTCAAGTATTACCCATGTGGGTGTTGTTGTGCGCCCCAAATAACGGCAATGTTCCTCTGTGGGCACAAGTCAAGAATAAGGTGCTGCCAGTGTGTCACTCAAAATGGGCTAACTCCGTCCCTGTTTCGCTGTGCCAGGCCCTCCTGGCGCTGCAGGTCCGCATCTCGCGGCGCGTCACCCTCGCGGCTTAGGCTTCACCGCTACGAATCCATCAAAAGAGTTGCCCCAGTGAGGATGACCACCTTGGAGAGAACGCCTCTCTTGTGAGGACTGCAGCTGCTGAATTCTGCTTTCAATCTTGCTGGCTCTACGCGTTTCGGAAAATCATTCCTTGTTCACGAGCCGGACGCCAAAGAACGAGCAACAACATGAGTGAGGTTCACCTGCATTGATTTATTCATTTCAACCTCAGTGGGCGTGTCCTCCCGCATCGCGGCGCATTCTGGCTGTTTGCAGTACATTCACTCAAGTATTACCCATGTGGGTGTTGTTGTGCGCCCCAAATAACGGCAATGTTCATCTGTGGGCACAAGTCAAGAATAAGGTGCTGCCAGTGTGTCACTCAAAATGGGCTAACTCCGTCCCTGTTTCGCTGTGCCAGGCCCTCCTGGCGCTGCAGGTCCGCATCTCGCGGCGGGTCACCCGCGCGGCTTAGGCTTCACCGCTACGAATCCATCAAAGAGTTGCCCCAGTGAGGATGACCACCTTGGAGAGAACGCCTCTCTTGTGAGGACTGCAGCTACTGAATTCTGCTTTCAATCTTGCTGGCTCTACGCGTTTGGAAAATCATTCCTTGTTCACGAGCCGGACGCCAAAGAACGAGCAACAACATGAGTGAGGTTCACCTGCATTGATTTATTCATTTCAACCTCAGTGGGCGTGTCCTCCCGCATCGCGGGCATTCTGGTATTTGCAGTACATTCACTCAAGTATTACCCATTTGGGTGTTGTTGTGCGCCCCAGCACGACCCCCTACACTGCCCGAACACCACTGCACTGCCCTAAACCCTGAAACACCACCCCCAGCACGACCCCCTACACTGCCTGAACACCACTGCACTGCCCTAAACCCTGAAACACCACCCCCTGCACGACCCCCTACACTGCCCGAACACTACTGCACTGCCCTAAACCCTGAAACACCATCCCCAGCACGACCCCCCACACTGCACGAACACCACTGCACTGCCCTAAACCCTGAAACACTACCCCCAGCAAGACCCCCTACACTGCCCGAACACCACTGCACTGCCCTAAACCCTGAAACACCACCCCCAGCAAGACCCCTACACTGCCCGAACACCACTGCCCTAAACCCTGAAACACCACCCCCAGCAAGACCCCTACACTGCCCGAACACCACTGCACTGCCCTAAACCCTGAATCACCAGCCCCAGCACAACCCCTACACTGCCCGAACACCACTGCACTGCCCTAAACCCTGAAACACCACCCCCTGCACGACCCCCTACACTGCCCGAACACCACTGCACTGCCCTAAACCCTGAAACACCACCTCCAGCACGACCCCCTACACTGCCCGAACACCACTGCACTGCCCTAAACCCTGAAACACCACCCCTGCACGATCCCCTACACTGCCCGAACACTACTGCACTGCCCTAAACCCTGAAACACCACCCCCAGCACGACCCCCTACACTGCACGAACACCACTGCACTGCCCTAAACCCGAAACACTACCCCCAGCAAGACCCCCTACACTGCCCGAACACCACTGCCCTAAACCCTGAAACACGACCCCCAGCAAGACCCCCTACACTGCCCGTACACCACTGCACTGCCCTAAACCCTGAAACACCACCCCCAGCACGACCCCCTACACTGCCCGAACACCACTGCACTGCCCTAAACCATGAAACACCAGCCCCAGCACGACCCCCTACACTGCCCGAACACCACTGCACTGCCCTAAACCCTGAAACACCACCCCCAGCACGACCCCCTACACTGCCCGAACACCACTGCACTGCCCTAAACCCTGAAACACCAGCCCCAGCACAACCCCGTACACTGCCCGAACACCACTGCACTGCCCTAAACCCTGAAACACCAGCCCCAGCACGACCGCCTACACTGCACGAAAACCACTGCACTGCCCTAAACCCTGAAACACCAGCCCCAGCAAAACCCCCTACACTGCCCGAACACCACTGCACTGCCCTAAACCCTGAAACACCACCCCCAGCAAGACCCCCTACACTGCCCGAACACCACTGCACTAAAGCCTGAAACACCACCCCCAGCAAGACCACCTACACTGGCCGAACACCACTGCACTGCCCTAAACCCTGAAACACCACCCCCTGCACGACCCCCTACACTGCCCAAACACCACTGCACTGCCCTAAACCCTGAAACACCACCCCCTGCACGACCCCCTACACTGCCCGAACACCACTGCACTGCCCTAAACCCTGAAACACCACCCCTCAGCACGACACCCTACACTGCCCGAACACCACTGCACTGCCCTAAACCCTGAAACACCACCCCCAGCACGACCCCCTACACTGCCCGAACACCACTGCACTGCCCTAAACCCTGAAACACCACCCTGCACGACCTCCTACACTGCCGGAACACCACTGCACTGCCCTAAACCCTGAAACACGACCCCCAGCACGACCCCCTACACTGCCCGAACACCACTGCACTGCCCTAAACCCTGAAACATCAACCCCAGCAAGACCCCCTACACTGCCTGAACACCACTGCCCTAAACCCTGAAACACCACCCCTACACTGCACGAACACCACTGCACTGCCCTAAACCCTGAAACACCACCTCCAGCAAAACCCCTACACTGCCTGAACACCATTGCTCTGCCCTAAATCCTGAAACACTAGCCCCAGCATGACCCCCTACACTGCCCAAACACCACTGCACTGCCCTAAACCCTGAAACACCACCCCCAGCACGACCCCCTACACTGCCCGAACACCACTGCACTGCCCTAAACCCTGAAACACCAGCCCCAGCAAGACCCCTACACTGCCCGAACACCACTGCACTGCCCTAGACTCTGAAACACCAGCCCCAGCAAGACCCCCTACACTGCCTGAACACCACTGCACTGCCCTAAACCCTGAAACACCAGCCCCAGCATGACCCCCTACACTGCCCGAACACCACTGCACTGCCCTAAACCCTGAAACACCAGCCCCACCACGACCACCTACACTGCCCAAACACCACTGCACTGCCCTAAACCCTGAAACACCAGCCACAGCACAACCCCCTACACTGCCCGAACACCACTCCACTGCCCTAAACCCTGAAACACCAGCCCCAGCACGACCCCCTACACTGCCCGAACACCACTGTACTGCCCTAAACCCTGAAACACCACCCCCAGCAAGACCCCTACACTGCCCGAACACCACTGCAGTGCCCTAAACCCTGAAACACCACCCCTGCATGACCCCCTACACTGCCCGAACACCACTGCACTGCCCTAAACCCTGAAACACCACCCCCTGCAGCACCCCTACACTGCCCGAACACCACTGCACTGCCCTAAACCCTGAAACACCACCCCCTGCACCACACCCTACACTGCCCGAACACCACTGCACTGCCCTAAACCCTGAAACACCACCCCCAGCATGACCCCCTCTACTGCTCGAACACCACTGCACAGCCCCAAACCCTGAAACACCACCACCAGCACGACCCCCTACACTGCCCGAACACCACTGCCCTAAACCCTGAAACACCACCCCCTTCACGACCCCCTACACTGCCCGAACACCACTGCACTGCCCTAAACCCTGAAACACCACCCCTACACTGCCCGAACACCACTGCACTGCCCTAAACCTGAAACACCACCCCCAGCATGACCCCCTACACTGCCCGAACACCACTGCCCTAAACCCTAAAACACCACCCCCAGCATTACCCCCTACACTGCCCAAACACCACTGTACTGCCCTAAACCCTAGAACACTACCCCCAGCACGACCCCCTACACTACCCGAACACCACTGCACTACCCTAAACCCTAAAATACTACCCCCAGCACAACCCCTACACTACCCGAACACGACTGCACTGCCCTAAACCCTCAAACACTCCCCCAGCACGACCCCCTACACTACCCAAACACCACTGCACTGCCCTAAACCCTAAAACACTCCCCCAGCACGACCCCCTACACTACCCGAACACCACTGCACTGCCCTAAACCCTAAAACACTCCCCCAGCACGACCCCCTACACTACCCAAACACCACTGCACTGCCCTAAACCCTAAAACACTACCCCCGCATGACCCCCTACACTACCCAAACACCAATGCACTACCCTAATCCTAAAACACTACCCCCGCATGACCCCCTACACTACCCTAAACCCTAAAACACTACCCCCGCATGACTCCCTACACTACCCAAAGACCACTGCACTACCCTAAACCCTAAAACACGACCTCCTACACTACACAAACACCACTGCACTACCCTAAACCCTAAAACACTACCCCCTACACTACACAAACACCACTGCACTACCCTAAACCCTAAAACACTAACCCCAGCAGTACCCCTACACTACCCAAACACCACTGCACTAACCTAAACCCTAAAACACTACCCCCAGCAGTACCCCCTACACTACCCAAACACCACTGCACTATCCTAAATCACTACCCCCAGCACGACCCCTACACTACCCAAACACCACTGCACTACCCTAAACCCTAAAACACTACCCCCAGCATGACCCCCTACACTACCCAAACACCACTGCACTACCCTAAACCCTAAAACACTCCCCCCAGCACGACTCCCTACACTACCCAAACACCACTGCACTACCCTAAACCCTAAATCTACCCCCAGCATGACCCCCTACACTACACAAACACCACTGCACTACCCTAAACCCTAAAACACTACCCCCAGCATGACCCTCTTCACTACCTAAACACAACTGCACAATTTGTTACAGGCGTTGCAACGCAGGCCTGTGGTGCTTACTGGAAGTACCTAGTGGGCTAGTTGGGCCCCAGGGACCCTCAGGATTCAAGGTGACCTAATCCCCCAACTTAAAACGCACCACGGGGCGCGTTTGCACAGTGGTGAAGGGAGGGGGCGGGGCCTCAGGTGACATGTGCGCAAACACGCCCTCTGGTGCGTTTTAAGTTGGGGAATTAATTCCCTTTGAATCCTGAGGGACCCTGGGGGCCAACTAGCCCACCAGGTACCTTCAGTAAACACAACAGAGTTGCGTTGCAGAGAGGTGAAAAAAGGTGCGTGGCCTCGGAACGCCTCTCTGCAACTCAGCTCTGTGGTCCTAACTGTAGGTACCTGGGGGGCTAGTTGGGCCCCAGGGACCCTCAGAATTCAAGGGGACTTAATCCCGCAACTTAAAACGCGCCACGAGGTGCGTTTGCACACATGTCACCTCAGGCCCCCTCCCTTCACCACTGTGCAAACGCGCCCTGTAGCGCGTTTTAAGAGGTAGTTTTAATCCCCCTGCCCTATTATGTACTAGGGACTTGCAGAGGAGGTCATGCTAATCACAGGGGTACCCCAACGCATAGTGTTCCCTAGTGTATGTAGGTGTTTTAACTGTATTCTAAGTGTCTTTTAGCATAGCACTGGCTCTGGTTAGTCAGAGTCAGTTACCACCAGTACCCGTCTGAAAAAGTTGTGGGCACAGGATGATTTTGCAACAAGGCCTCTTTCTGCTCCTCTGTTGGTTCTTTCTGCACATCTTTTGCTTCTTTCTGTGCGTTTTTCTTCTTTCTTCACATGTCCTACCTCTGTAGGCATAGTTAGAAACTAGCATTTAAAAAAACCTTTGAAATTCACTTAAAAAATCATAGGTTTCAGGCACGTTATAGTTAGAAATTAGCATTTAAAAAACCTTTGAAATTCACTGAAAAAACCATAGGTTTCAGACACGTTATAGTTAGAAATTAGCATTTAAAAAACCTTTGAAATTCACTGAAAAAACCATAGGTTTTAGGGACAGTTATAGTTAGTTGGACATTTCACTCGTACAAAACCATAGAAATTCCCCCGTTATAGTTAGTTCAGCTAACTATAACTCGCGCCCCGCAATGCACTGCTGATGACGTCACATATTACATCACTCATGACATGGTCAGTGACATCACTGATGACATCACTGATGACATCTCAAATGACATCACTGATGACATCATCCATGTGATAATTTCATGCATCTTCTCACACCCTAATATAACTTTTGATACACCCACTCTAAATTACAGACTGCCATTCTCAAAACCAGAGACACTCCAACACCAAAAACTACATACCCACTCACTGATTCTTAGGTCTACACACACATCCACTCACTCACCCGTACAGTCACTCATACTTAGTCACTCAGTACAGGACTATCATATGCACTCATACACCTATATAAACACTCACACACCGCCACTCATCCATAGAGGTACTCACACACCTAGTCAGTCATGCAAAAAACTTAATCACACACCCATTTACTCACCTATACAGTTATACACACACCAGCTCACTTACTCATACAAATACTAGCACATTCTTACACTCTTATACAATCACTGATACAAGTACACACTCATCCATACAGCCACTCTCACAATCACACACTCTCACTTATAGCCATTTATATACTCCAACACACATATATACTGCCTTTCACATATGTAGTTACTCACACATGTACCACTGAGATATACATTCAATCACTAACACACCCATACACACACTCACCCACCCATACAGTCCATCACAGATGCACTCTTGAAACCATGCACCCAGTGAATCACCAACTCACACATCTATGCACAGAGTCACACACACCCCACCCACACAAACACTCAGGCACCCATACAGATACTCAGACAATCAATCAATAACCCATGTAGACACTCATGTAGCTATTCAGAAAGCCATGCAGCCGCTTACAAACCAACAGACAGACGGATACAGACATTCACACAGTTTAGTCACTAACCCATGCATTCAGTAAGATACATTTAATCACTCACTTGTAGAGTCAGTCACTCACGTACTAAATCATCCATTCAGACACTTATACACCCACTCATTCTTCAATACGCCTTTCCCTATATATATTAAACATATTTAAACTTTACAGAAACACACAGTCACTGGATGATGTCATCAGTGATGTCATTTGAGATGTCATCAGTGATGTCATCAGTGATGTCACTGACCATGTCATGAGTGATGTAATATGTGATGTCATCAGCAGTGCATTGCGGGGCGCGAGTTATAGTTAGCTGAACTAACTATAACGGGGGAATTTCTATGGTTTTGTACGAGTGAAATGTCCAACTAACTATAACTGTCCCTAAAACCTATGGTTTTTTCAGTGAATATATATATATATATATATATATATATATATATATATCACATACACATATATACACATATATACACATATATATATATATATATATATATATATATATATATATATATATATATATATATATATAATGTCCAAAGTTTGCCGGCCAACGCGGTGCTCCTGACCGGGAGGGCGTGTCAGTTGCCAGTGCCCGCAATACTGGCTAAACATCAAGTCCAAACTTCCACTCTAAATCAAGAATGGAGCTGACACAACTCGGATGCATCACCTGTGAATTTAATAAGCCTGAATTTGTTTGTACAGCTCAGCCAGTTAATCCGTGAAACGCTGCGGCAGAAGCGTTTCAGCCTTGTGGCTTTTCTCAATGCCTGTCTCACTAATGGGTCATATCACCTAGGGTTTAAATTCTGGAATATCCGCCCCCATTGGAGCACAGTTCAAAACCCCACCTGGATGGTTAAAGTCACAGTGTCCCATCTTGCGGCCTCACGATACGCCTCTCCACCATCTGCCAGTAACGTTAAGGTTAGTCCTCTGGGAACGCCTATTTAGTAATCGACGCTCCAACACACAGTGGCGTCCCGATCCATGTCGGCCCGCGGGCTGCATATCCACTACAGCATCTTTCTCATAAAGATAGAATGTCAGACTGTGAGTTTCCCGAACGTAAGTTTCTTCTTTAGTGTCTATATAGGTGTATGAGTGCATATGATAGTCCTGTACTGAGTGACCGTAAGTATGAGTGACTGTACAGGTGAGTGAGTGGATGTGTTTGTAGACCTAAGAATCAGTGAGTGGGTATGTAGTTATTGCTGTTGGAGTGTCTGTGGTTTTGAGAATGGCAGTCTGTAATTTAGAGTGGGTGTATCAAAGGTTATATTAGGGTGTGAGAAGATGCATCAAATTATCACATGGATGATGTCATCAGTGATGTCATCAGTGATGTCATTTGAGATGTCATCAGTGATGTCATCAGTGATGTCACTGACCATGTCATGAGTGATGTAATATGTGACGTCATCAGCAGTGCATTGCGGGGGCGCGAGTTATAGTTAGCTAAACTAACTATAACGGGGGAATTTCTCTGGTTTTTTCAGTGAATTTCTAAGGTTTTTTAAATGCTAATTTCTAACTATAACGTGCCTGAAACCTATGGTTTTTTTCAGTGAATTTCAAAGGTTTTTAAATGCTAATTTCTAACTATAACGTGCCTGAAACCTATGGTTTTTTCAGTGAATTTCAAGGGTTTTTTAAATGCTAATTTCTAACTATAACATGCCTGAAACCTATGGTTTTTTAAGTGAATTTCAAAGGTTTTTTAAATTCTAGTTTCTAACTATGCCTACAGAGGTAGGACATGTGAAGAAAGAAGAAAAACGCACAGAAAGAAGCAAAAGAAATGCAGAAAGAAGCAACAGAAGTCCACAAAGACGAACAAAAGTGCAGGAAGAAGCAAGACATGTGCAGAAAGAACCAACAGAGGAGCAGAAAGAGGCCTTGTTGCAAAATCATCCTGTGCCCACAACTTTTCAGACGGGTACTGGTGGTAACTGACTCTGACTAACCAGGCCTAGAGCCAGTGCTATGCTAAAAGACACTTAGAATACAGTGAAAACACCTACATACACTAGGGAACACTATGCGTTGGGGTACCCCTGTGATTAGCATGACCTCCTCTGTAAGGCCCTAGTACATAATAGGGCAGGGGGATTAAAACTACCTCTAAGTCAGAGGTGCAGAAATATGCTACTTTCACTAGTAGACACGTTTGCAGAGTGGTGGAGAAAGGGTGCTGGGCGTCCAACCAACGCTCAGAAATTCCGCTGCGTAGGACTTACAGGAGGTACCAGGAGGGGATTCTTGGCCCCCAAACTCCCTCAGGACTAAATTGGACTTCATCCCCCATCCCGTAGTTTGCCACGAGGCACGTTTTCAGAGTGGTAGAGAAAGGGGGCCATGGCCTCCGAAGATGTCTTAGGAATCCCACTGTGTGGGACTTACTGGAGGTAACAAGAGGGGTAGTTGGCCCCCAAGGACATCCTTGGGGGCCAACTTCCCAAACTATTACCTCCAGTCAGTCCCACACAGCAGCACTGGTAAGTACCCGTACCAGGCCACGCCCACTTTGCCCACCACTCTACAAACGCGCTCCCTGGCACGCTTTTGGATGGGGATTGAAGTCGCCTTCACTGCTGGGGGTCCTTTAGGGGCCAACTAGCCTACCTTTTACCTCCAGTAAGCCCCACGCAGTGGGATTGGTGAGAGGTAGACAAAGGCCATGCCCCCTTTCTCCACCACTCTGCAAACACGCCCCCTGGTGCGTTGTAAGTTGGGGAATTAAGATCCCTTGAATCCTGAGGGTCCCTGGGGTCCAACTAGCCCACCAGGTACCTCCAGTAAGTACCACAGAGCTGCGTTGCAGAGAGGTGTAAAAAGGGGCGTGGCCTGGACCACCTCTATGCAACGCAGGCCTGTGGCGCTTACTGGAGGTACCTGGCGGGCTCGTTGGCCCCCAGGGGCCCACAGGATTAAAGGGGAATTCATTCCCCAACTTAAAACGTGCCACAGGGCGTGTTTGCACACATGTCACCTCAGGCCCGCCCCCTCCCTTCACCACTGTGCAAACACGCCCCGTGGCGCGTTTTAAGTTGGGGGATAAAGTCCCCTTGAATCCTGAGGGTCCCTGGGGTCCAACTAGCCCACGAGGTACCTCCAGTAAGCGCCACAGAGCTGCGTTGCAGAGAGGTGTAAAAAGGGGTGTGGCCTGAACTACCTCTCTACAACGCAGCCCTGTGGCGCTTACTGGAGGTACCTGGTGGGCTAGTTGACCCCCAGGGGCCCTCAGGATTGAAGGGGAATTAATTCCCCAACTTAATACGCGCCACAGGGCGTGTTTGCACACATGTCACCTCAGGCCCCGCCCCCTCCCTTCCTCACTGTGCAAACGCGCCCCGTGGCGCGTTTTAAGTTAGGGGATGAAGTCCCCTTGAATCCTGAGGGTCCCTGGGGTCCAACTAGCCCACCAGGTACCTCCAGTAAGCGCCACAGAGCTGCGTTGCAGAGAGGTGTAAAAGGGGCGTGGCCTGGACCACCTCTCTGCAACGCAGCCCTGTGGCGCTTACTGGAGGTACCTGGTGGGCTAGTTGGCCCCCAGGGACCCCCAGTATTGAAGGGGAATTAATTCCCCATTTTAAAACGCGCCACAGGGCGCGTTTGCATAGTGTTGCTGGGAGGGGGCGGGGCCTCCGGCACGATCGCAGTCTTTTTTTTTTTAGAAGGAGGCTGTGTGGCCCCCCTTCTTTTTCCTTTTTTTGGGCCCTGGGGACCCCATCACCCAGGGCCTGACCCCTTTTAAAAAAAAAAAAAAAAAATCTGAACGGGAAGGGGTTTTCCCTGCTCTTGCTTCCAAAATCCAAAACAAGTTTGCTATGGCAGGGCGGGAGCCGCGAGGCTCCCGCCTGCCTGCTCGCTGCAGCAGTGTCCCGGGGGTGGGCACCCCGGGACACTGCAGGAGCCGGCCCTGGGGGTGGCGGTCCCCAGGGCCATCACGGGCTCCAGGAGGGGGGCCGCGCAGCCCCCCTCCCTTCAGTTTCAAAGCCCCAGGGAGGTGGTGGTCCCCGGGGCTCGGGGGTTCATAACGGACCCCCAAATTTACATACTTAGTGCCCCGGGGGGTGGCGGCTCCCGGGGCTGCGGGGGGCCGTGTGCCCCCCGCAAATATTCAAGAAAAGCCCCGAGGGGTGGCGGTCCCCGGGGCTTGGGGGGGCCTTGGAGGCCCCCCACACATTAAAAAAAACAAGCCCCGGGGGTGGCGGTCTCCGGGGCTGCGGGGGGGCCGTGTGCCCCCGCAAATATTTATGGAAAGCCCCGGGGGTGGCAGTCCCTGGGGTGGCGCCCACCCGGGGGCTAAATATTAACGAAGCGCTGGAGACCGCGCTTCGTTTTTTTTATTTTCACGGCAGGATTCGCAGATCCTGCGCGAATATTGCCGATTTAAAAAAAAAAAAAAAATGCTTTTTATGGCCCTGGGGGTCCTTGTGGGACCCCCTGAGCAGGCCTAGGGGGTCAGGGTGTTTCAACCCGGCCCCCTTTTCTTGTTTTTTAACGTTTTTTCTACTGTTTTCTTGTCACAAGATGGCTGCCAACACTTCCTGGTTTGGAGTGTTGACAGCCAATTAGAATAAAGCTTGTGGTCGGGAGGGTCCGCGGATCCACCGCGCCTCTAGATATCGAAACTTTTATTTTTTGATTTTCTCAGCAACTACTGAACGAATTTACACCATTTTTAAAAAAGGGCTCTTTCTGAACCAAGGGCTACCTTTTTGCCAAATTTGGTGTAATTCCGTTCAGCAGTTCGAGCTGTAGCCGTGTCTAAAGTTTCCTATGGAAAATAACATGGAGAAAACACGTTTTGGAACCCCCTTTTTTCTCGGCTCCCGCTTAGCGAATCACCTCGAAACTTTCAAGACAGGAGCTGACCGGAGCACCCCACTAGTTTTGAAAATTTCGCGAAGATTCGTCATCCAGCACTAAAGTTATTGGGAAAAGAAAAAACGCTTTTCCTATGGAAACTAGGTCCTAACTATAACTATCTACTGGCGACCGCCAGTAGATAATATATATATATATATACATTTGCATTGACAGTCCGTTCTTAAAATGCCAAAGCCTCACATCCAAACGGCATAGAAAACAAAATGCGGCACATCCAATTCGGTTCTTTATGTTTATTCAAATTGTTTTCAATATCTTAGGTCATAACACCAAGTGCACCAGCAGCATGAGATAGCCTATGCGTTTCGGACGTAGTCTTCCACAGGGCCATAGAGATATGTGAGCAGAGTGCCCCATTAAAGGGGCATATGCTCCAACCTACACCTCTTTCAACAAAACTGTATTCACAAAAGAGACATGACCATGTTATCCAATAACACTTAATGTTTAGGGCACAGAGAACTAGAGATTGAGTTGAAATGAAAGATACAGGTAACGGTATATGTATATATATACACACATACACACACATATATATATATATACACACATAATTACACACACATATATATATATATATATATATATATATATATATATATATATGCGTATGAATATATATATCCGCAAAACTCCAACCTTTCTTCGATCTTCTCAAAAAAACAGGAGCACGGACCACGAGTAGGTGCAGATTTCTCGAGTCGGTCGGACTCCCATTGAAGTCAATGGGAGCCTGTCGTACAACGCGTACGCGGGCTCCCATTGACTCAATGGGTGCGAGGCGGACAAGGGCGCCCCCTACAGCGTGTACGCGTCCATGCGCATCGCGGCGTACATGCACAGGTAGGGGGGACCCATGGGTCCCCCCTGTGTGCGACTCGCGCGCATACGCGTACAGGGGGGTCCGACGCGGACCCCCAAAGTCCGGCTCCGACAGCTTTTTCGAGCCGGACGGCGCGAGTCGATCGGACTGCTCGCGGCGCGCATCGTACTTACCCGGCCGGGAAACGTCTCCATAGCGCGGTGCGAGTCGTGTCCCTGCGAGTCGGTCGGAGCGTGTTGAAGCCGCGTTCGAGTCGGTCGGCGATTTCGCGGGTGCTTGCATCGTACTCGTTCGGCCGGACCCGTGTACGATTCGGTCGGGAAACAGGGCTCCGAATCGGATCCGGTGAATCCGAATCCGATTCGGAGCACTACCGGCCGAGATCGGAATCGGCCCCTAAGTCTATCTCACCGTTCACTATACTAACCACAGTGCTGCTAAAAGAGATAGATTGTCCTTGAGATATTAAAGTTCACTAACTCCAGATACCATTTTCAGCCTCAACCTAATCAAAGTAAATATCGGGGGTCCAAAAATGGCTGCCTCACACATTGACATTCGCACTCTCGATGACCTTCCAACCAGTCTACAGGCCTTCACACAGTTGATCAGTCTCTTGGTGGATATCTGTCACCTGGCTTATGTGGGTGGGGGCATGTGAAAAATTGGGTTGACTGGGGTGTGGGCCCTGGTCAAGCTGCAACAACAGTTCTTCTCAGGGTGAGGCACAAGCAAAGCCTAAATTACCTGTGCCCAACCCAGCCCGACCCTCTGGTAGCTTGGCACAGAGCAGTCAGGCTTAACTTAGAGGCAATGTGTAAAGCATTTGTGCAACACTTTATACACTAACATAATAAAGGGAAAAACACCATATAAAAAAGATTAAAAAAATAAAGGAGGCCCCATGCGGCACTGGAACGTCACTTTTTTGACGTTCTGGTGGCGTAATGTGACCCGGCATATTTACAAGGCCACGTAAAGCCACTTTACGTGGCTTTTCATGGCCTGGTAAATATGTGCTCCTTTCACGCAGAACACTGCATGAAAGGGGCGTTCCATGGGTGTTGCTGTGAGTGTTCACAGCAACATCCATGGCTTTTTGACACTGCCCCAGATTTATGAGAAATTGGAACTCTGAGGCAGCGCCAAAAACTTACGACTCCCCAGGGGAGGCGTAAAGGAGGCACAACGAGGAGAAATATCTTTATTTCTCCTTGTTTTTCCTTTTTCTATGTGTGCTGCATTGTGCAGCACACATAGAAAGAGGAAAAAGCCTCTTGTGATTGTTCTTGTGCAGAAAGGTTTCCCTTCCTGCACAAAAATAATCACCCTCACAATGCAGGCACCTTTGCACCATGGTGCAAGGGTGTCTGCGTTGGCACATAGCAGCCCATTGTGTGCCAGCGCTGGGGTAATGGACAGGAATGCGCCGTATCACATAGGTACGGTGCATTCCTGCCCTTTTGTTTTGACGTAGGGCAGCCCAGCAAGATTCCTTGCGGTGCTGCCCTACACCAAAACCTCATAAATGGAGCCCGCAATGTTTAATAAACAAAACAAGACCAAAATGACAAAAAAACAATAAGTAGAACCTGAAATATGCAGATTTAAAGATTTGCGTGAAAATAACACAAAAATGCGCAAAGTGCCAACTGTATACTTCTGTGGATATCTGGACCAGGACAAAGTCACAAGTTCAGGCTGACTGCGATGGAGCATGGACTGGCTATAGGAACCCGGTGAGGCCCGCTGAACAAAGTACTCTAAGTCCTGGTTTGTGAACATCCGCATTGAAGATGAATCAAGCCCCAGAGGTGATGCGTCAATTCTGAGGTGTGGGGATTCCGCGAAGCAAGGTCCTGCATCATCATCAAGGTTCCCGTTAATGAGGGCTTGCAATGCGAGGTCCGTCGTCGATGATGCATCGCACAGTCAGTGCGATGCATTCGTTCAGAAGAGATGCAAGGCTGTGATGCTAAGACCTGTTTCGTCATTGAGGTTGCCGTTAATGACGGATACGAGGGCCTGTGCTGAGGAATGTGTTGTGCAGCAGAGGTTCCGAAGTGGCTGTGGACTGCAAAGGCAATGCAGATTTTTATGAAGGGTCCAATCCACACAGCAGCTGTGATGTGGCAGTTCTGCTCGGGGTTGCACCACGTAGCAGAGCAGATGTGTAGGTTCCGCTAGGTCCACAGAGGTTGGCAGATTACCTTAGACCCACTTCCAAGGGTCCAGGTCTGGGGTGGCACCACTTGACAGGGTAAACTCACAGATGATAGAGTCCATGTGCTGGGGTCAAGGTTGTTGGAGTCTTTTGTCCCTGAAATTCAAGTCAGGAGGCCAGCCAACTAGCACTTGTAGTCACTCTGGGCCTTATTTATGAAGGCCTTGCAACACTTTTGCGCCGCCGTTGCGTCACTTTTTATGACGCAGCAGCAGCATAAACAATGTGCCACACTACACCATACTTACAAAGTGATGCATCTAGGCAGATGCATCACCCTATACAGCCTATAAAGTATAATGTATGCAGGATGGGCGTTCCCTCGCAAGAAAGCTTCGTAGAAGTGTTGCAGTGAAATCTATGAGATTTCACTGCGACACTTCTAGGACGCCAATGCGTCAAAACCTTACGCCTGCCTCATTGCAGGCATAAGGGTGACTCAGTGCCATAGGCACAGGCCTACCCCATGCATTGCTGAAGTTGCGTCATGCTTGTGACACAACTCCAGCAATGCATGACTTTTGCGCCGACAGATACATCAGGCTTCCTGATGTATATGTATTTCCTTGCGACATGGAGCGCCATACATTAAATACGGCGCATCCATTGTGTCGCAAGGAGGGTGCAGTGAAAACTGTTGCATCGATGTTTTGTCGCAGCAATGCAACAGTTTTCATAAATGAGGCTCTCTGGGTTCCTGTGTTCAACAGATGCAGGTCCAGTACTTCTCACCCATGCAAGAGGGCAGCAGGTAGCAGGTCAACACAGCAGCACACCAGTTTTTTTTTCCTGCAGAGTAGAGTCAGAGAAGCTACCGGAGACTGCTGCTAAGCCTCTAATCAACCATCTTTGCGAGTTTGCCACTATTTCTTTGGAAGAATTGGAACAAGCCATCTGAGATTATAGATCTGGCTCACCAGATGATCCATGCTCCCTCAAATCTTGATCGCCAGTTCGAAGGTGATCAATTCCTTTTTTGGACCATCTATTCAATACCTCAATCCAATCTGCCACCATGCCAACTTACTGGAAACAGGCTAGATTCATTGCACTATTAAAAAAAACCTCAGTGGATAGAACAATGCTGAATCATTTTAGGCCTATTTCTCTGTTACTAGCTCTGTTGAAGATGTTGGAGAAACTCATTAATGGGTAGTTTACTGAATACTTGGAACAAGGTCAGCTGTTGCATCAATCACAGTCAGGCTTCCAACAATGATTCAACACTAACTTGACATTAGTGGAAGTGACAGACTCCATCAAGCTGGCTGTGGATCAAGGGAAACAGGCTGCGATTATATTACTCGATCCATCCATGGCCTTTTATACGGTGTCCCACTCTATCCTCCTCCATCGTTTTGAAAATATCGGAGTCAGTGGCTCCGCGTTGGCTTCGATCAGCTCCTTTCTCACTGACAGAGTTCAATCTGTTTGGATGGCACCATTTGCATCTGACCCTAAGCAGATTATGTTTGGAGTCCCACAAGGTTCAGCATTGAGCCCGACTCTTTTTAATATTTACATGACCTCTCTGGCCTCCTTCGTGGATTCCTTTGGGCTCCAGATAGTGTCATATGCTGACAGTACGTAGCTTTTCCTTACTATGGACAACAACTCACCTGATGCCTCTAGGATGTTCAAGAACTGTCTGAAGGCTGTCTTCCAATGGATGTGGGCTAGCAATTTACAATGTGTTGGCCAAACGGGGTCACTCCACCTTCCCCTCCAGCTATGGGAGCCAGCAATTTAGGGGTTAAGATTGACATCCTGCTATCCTCATATCTGCCATGGCGACTGTGGTATGCTCCTGTTTTTGACTCCTAAAGTTGGTAAAGAATTTCCTATATCCATTCCCTTTTCAGGCCCAATAAACGTGCCCTCATAACTTTACATTTGGATTATGCTAATGCACTACATCTAGGCCTCCCAGCTTATTTGCTGAGGAGGTTACAGATGGTTCAAAATGCTTCTGCAACAACGCTGTTAAAAATCCCTATGCAGACATCTATCTGTCCTTATTTAAAGGAACTACATTGGCTTCCTAGTAAGGAGAGAATTCAGTTCAAAATATTAACTCTGGCCCACAGAGCTTTTTATTGGACGGGCCCTGACTATCTCTCCTCCAGGATCATCCACTTCCATCCAGCTAGAACCCTCCACTCTTCCATTGCTGAGCTGGTCCTGGAACTGAGAACCATGAGGAAAAAATGGGGTAGTACTTCCTTCTCTTACCATGCTGCGCGGTCATGTGTGTCTCAAGGTAGGAAAACTACTTCAGGCGTGCTCTTAAAATCTGGCTCTTCAAGACAGTTTTTCAGTGGTTATCAATTGTGTGCGAATATGTTTTAAGGCCCTTAAGGGCTGGGTCACTCTCGAGTAGCCATGAGCTCTATAATCCCTCATTGATTGATTGAGAGTGTCAATAGGTCCAAATACTGAAGACGTGGTGTCTGAGGTGCAATATTTATATCTGGTGCCCTTCCTCTGGAAGATGGGGCAAACATCTAGAAATTCCATTTGAAGACCCCAGACCTCCTGCCTTCCTTATCCTGGCTCCAGACTAACTACAGGGAGTATGTAGCCCTTTGTGTGGCGGCCGGGCATGGCCTATTGAAGTGTAAGTGGGGCTGGGCCCAGCTCCTCCCTCCCATCATGCCAGTGATGGCCCATCCTGGTACACTTAAGTTCTCTATTCTGTGTGGCTGTCTAGGAGGGATGCACAAAGCCCAACTGTCAAATACATCCAGTCTTGTGACCCAAAGACAGGCTGCAGGCACTAAATGGCTAGAGCACAATTATGCCATCTCTCTAAAAGTGAAATTTTCAAAATTGTAATTTAAAATCCGACCTCACCATAAGGTAGGATTTTACATTATAATTCCAAAGACACAAAACATGAATCTGTTACCTGCTCTCATTTGGAAATTACAGCTTCTAAAATGTAATAAAGTAGCGCCACTCTCATCTATGGGAGAGGTAGGCCTTGCAGTAGAGAAAAACGTAAGTGCTTTTCACTAACAGGACATGTAAAACTTAAAAGTGCATGTCCTACTTTTTAAATATGTTCCATCCTGCCCTCTGAGCTGGGCAGAGGCCTACCCTAGGGGTGTCCTATATGTATAAAAAAGGACGGTTTGGGCTGCTACACTGTACAAGGGATGGGCCTGCCAAAGCCCTCTGAACAAAGGAGGGAGCCCAGACAACTGGAGCCAACCCAGGAGGGGGCTCTCTTTGAACTTTTGGTGTGCCGGACCCAGGCAGTGATGTTAGCGAGGGGGAGCTGAGACTCCAGGTACAGAGGTGACCAATGACTCCTGGATGATGCCATCTTGAACTGTCCCAGCATGCTGTGCAGGAGGGTTGAGACAGAGGTGGAGAGGTGATATGGCACCCTAGGATTGGTCAGGGATGCCTCCCTTCTGAAACCTTCCTCTTCCCTTTAAAAACTCTTGCACAAGGGAGAGCCTTTTCTTGCATGGTGATTTTTCAGCACTTCACTGCTGTACCCTGGGACCACCATGGACAATTAGAAGGAAGAACCTCCTGATGCTCAGAAAGTACTAAGGACTCTGCCTAGTTGACCCAAGGAGCAGTAGGTCTCCCCAAGGGCCAGTGAGGCTGGCCCCCTTTCCACTACCTGGGGACCAATTGGGGGGAAGCCTGGACTTTTGCTCCCAAAAACCAAGATCAGGAGGAAGGCTGGTGCAGGGAACCAGGAGAACCAGCTCCCTGAGGACTGCACCACTTTGGAGGTGAGGCGGTCCACTTCAACTGCCTCTGGTGGCTAGAACTTCCCACTAGGAGTCATCAAAAGTGGCCCAACAGGGCCCAAGTTATGGCATTTTAAAGTTTGAAAACCTTTCTCCTGCAACAAAGTGCATAGGGGTCCACTGCTATTTTCATCAGTTACCCCTGGGATGGGCCAAGCCCTGGGGGTTGGCACAAGGAAGGTTTCACGTTTTATCCCCAGGGAAGGGGTGTGCGTGAGGCTCTCTTCTCTGGCCCTCATTTATGCCCGGGGACCCCATCCACTGGGAGTGCTCATTCTAAGGGACCCGGGACCCCACCCCGATCCCACGCATGCTAAAAAGTGATGGGAGGAATGCATGTTCCGCTCCCCTAGCCGTGGTCAACGTGCCCCGCTCTTGTGTCCAAGGGGAGCAGGAGGCTGCCACAGTGATCAGTACCTGCCTGAAGGAGTGGGTAGTCAGAGGAACCTTACAAACTCCTGTGGCAGCACAGAGTACCTCAATATTGCAGGTCCATGTTGTAAAACATACATTTTCCCATTCGCTTCCAGACGCTTATTTAAAGGTTGGATGCCACTGATCCCAAAATCTTAATATAAATATAACTCCACCATAGCCTTTAGGCTGTATATCACTTGGCTGTAATGAAGTATGCTGGTACTTCTTCTCTCTTTTTTAAATAATTTTTATTGCATATTATTTCATATCCAAAATTACACCAAAAAATTTGACGGTTAGAAGCAAAAATTATAATACAGAAAAGAAAAACAAACACCAAAATCTTCCCAATATTATTGTGCATTTTATCATTTGTTTCCCACCCTGGAACCCCCCCCCCCAGCAGCTGATGAAAGATCAAAGCAACATATATGTAATTCATTCTTTAAACTCAAAAAGCAATTTTTCATAAAAAAACCCTTTCTCACAAATAGTTATAAATCTTAAATATCCAACAGCTATACATATCAATTTCTATAAAGTGCGGTGTGCCAAAGCAGCAATCTATCAACTGTGCCTGTTTAGTTATTCCCCTCTACCCACTCAGTTGGTGGCACCCAGAATCTCAAGCCTTTCATTCGCGCTCTAGCCCCCCTTCTCACATACACAGCCTTTTCAAGGTTGTAGACTGCTAGTAACCGGGCAAGCCACTGCTGAAATCACGGTAGGTTAGAATCCAACCACGTCAACGCAATGCATAGCCGTAAAACCGCCATACCAATAAAAATCTGATCTTGCCCTGCTCTCCCCACACTCTCATCTGCCACACCTAACAAAATCAGGCTTGGAGAAAGGGAGCATACCAATCCTAACGCTTCATTAAAAGATTTAATGATATCTTGTTTTAAATTCATAAGTATGTCACAGGAAGCAAAAATATGGACAAGATCTGCCCGATACACTGCATAGCGAGGACAATATGTCCCCTTACCCCTCCCCGATTTAGCAATTTTATGTGGGGTATAATAAAGGGAAAAACAGGTTTTATAATATTGTGCTTGAAATCAAGCGGGGATTAAAATGTTCTGCGCCATTCTGTATGACTGATGGAACCACGTATCTGAAATACCATTTTTATCATTCCATTTCATCGACCAATGCTCCAAATCATCTTCCATCAATGAATTGAGAAGATGATATATTGCCCATATTGACAAATCCCTATTCTCTACCAATTTTTCAACTATAATATTTTTGGAAAATCCAATTGGTCCAACCCCTTTTTTAGATACTAAAGTCCCTGATCAGAAGGTATTTAAAGAAAGTTATTGGGCGATATGAGCTAGGATCCGCTACTGGTTTATTTTTTTAAGAAATATCACAATTTTGGCGGAGGACCAGGAACTCGGAGGCCTACCCCCCTTAAACACATGAGCAACCAACTGAGTCATACACTCTTTTTTTTTTTTTGTCTTTTTACAAAAACAAGTCTCTCGTTAAATATAAACAGAAATATAGAGATTAAAAACAAAACATAGCCAATTTAATTTAGTCCATAAGGTTCGAGATTGGTGCCCACATCCGTAGCCCCCTATCTTTTTTCTTACGGCCCTTTAAATTATAAATCGCAACCTCAATATTATATGCTGCAAAAAGTCGTGCATGCCAATTAGAAACTGTAGGAGGGTCAACACAAATCCATTCAGATGTTATACAGAGACGGGCAATAGCCATTGCAATAAACACTAATTCTGCAGTTGACCTTGTCCAATTATTTGTCACATCGTTACTTATTCCAAAGATAATGAGAGCTGGATTGATTGCAACCGGGATCCCTAAAGACAGTAAAAAAAAGATTTCTATACCCTGAATGAAATCAGTTAGCTTTGGACATGCAAAAAACATGTGTACTGTATCTGCAGCTATAAGATTGCATCTGTTGCATTTTCCCCCTCGAGCACCCCCCCATTTAGCGATCTTAGCAGGAGTGTAATACAGGTCAAATATTGACATATAATGTTGACTTTTTAGGCTACCTGTAATTAAGATCTGGTTAGCTAGTGACAAGGAGTCTTCTAGATCTATTTCAATCCCCCCATTTTATTAGCCCATTTACATGATTGTGCCGCCAGATCATCAGGAAAACATTCAAGCAGGATAGAATATAATTTCCCTAGCCGGCTTTTTTTTATCATTAGTTCTATCAAAGGGATTTTAGCGGTGTTGAAGGGTACCCTCTGATTTTCTTTCTCTAGATAACTTCGTATTTGAAGATATTTAAAAAAATCTCCCCTTCCCAGCCCATATTTATCCTGCAAAGTAGAAAAAGGTACCAGTTGGCCATGCCAATATAGATCTCCCATTACTGAAAGACCTTTATTCCTCCAGTTGTATGTAACCTGATCACGAAAAATTGGAGGAAGAATTAGTGTATTCGCCAGTGGGGAATAGGCATTTAAATTTGGGATCTTTAGCCTCCGTTGAACCTGTTGATTAATGCTGATAGCAAAATATATTCTAAACTTCTGCAATACCGATTAGGACAGGTTATCACCTTGTTGGTGTCCCTAGGTCAACATGGCATTATCCCGGGGAGGGATACAACAGACCATATACGTCGGGTGGTTGCAATATTGGACTGGGCACAGGCCACGGATGCACCGCTAGGAGTTCTCCTCTTGGACGCTGAGAAAGCGTTTGACAGGGTCTCCTGGCGGTACCTGTGGTCTGTTCTACAATGGAAGGGGTTTAGCTCGGGGTTTGTTCAGGCGGTTAAAGTGCTGTATTCATCACCGGAGGCAAGGGTTCGGATTGCAGGGCAGGAATCGGAGGAGTTTTCAATCAGCAGGGGCACAAGACAGGGCTGCCCCTGTTCCCCTCTTTTATTCGCCCTTTATATCGACCCTTTTTTAACAAAATTGGAGAACTACACTCGGATTAAGGCAATGGAAATTGGTGGGGTTAAGTACAGAGCATTAGCCTACGCTGATGATATTGCCATACTTACTAGCGACGCTTGCTCTGCGTTTCCAGCTGTCAGGGATCTAGCGGCCCAGTTCGGAGCATTTTCTGGGTATAAGCTTAATGCCAATAAGACCCAAATCTTATGTTCTGGTTCGCTATGCCCTTCAGATTTTCCGGTTGTTACGGAAGCAGACTATCTGGGTGTGACAATCTCTACCCAAGTGGAAAGCATCCCAGATCTGAATATAAAGCCAATAATTAACTAAACCAACAGGCAATTAGAGAGATTGGATCATTTACATCTTTCCCTAATTGGGCGTTGCAATGTTTTAAAAATGTTAATTTTACCTAAGTTTTTGTATTTATTTCGAACAATACCCCTTGAATTTTCACCCTCCCATTTTTCAAACATTGAAAGGATGTGTACCAGATTTCTCTGGGGATACCGGAGACCAAGAAAAGCAGTTAAATGGCTGATGCTTCCCAGCCAGAAAGGGGGATTGTCTGTCCCTAATTTTCTATTATATTACTGGGCAGCATTACTCCAACATATGACGATACTTCTTGTGGGCTCTGGGGCTGATATACCGCTGGCAAGCAGCCCATCTATATATGAATTATGTTTGGGGAAACAAGCAGTGGGCTGCCTGGCAGCGATTTTCGAACCCAGTTACTACAAGAAGACACGGTTCAAGATCTTGAGGGCAGCTTACAAGGTTTGGAAACAGAGTCATACACTCTTTAAGTTGTTGAGCGAAATTATTTTTAAAAACTCAGCAGGTATGCTATCCAAGCCAGTAACTTTACGGCTAGAAAGACTATTTATAGCTAATAAAATCTCTATCCATTGTGGGGGATCCTCTAGCTGTTGCTGCTCTTCTAAAGAGAATTGTTCTCTAGGAATTAAACCCAGATATTCCTTAATCTCTCTAAGATTCCTCTTTAGATCCTACTGATACAGGTTTGAGCCTGAATTTCTGAAATAAAGCTGCCTGTTTCCCCCCTAAAACCAATCTTCAGTTGAGCTGGATTCTGAAGATATACTTCTGCCCCAAGTTGTTGAAATGGGGCAAAAAGCTGCCTAAGCCTCCACTTTCGTTCAACGGTGGCATGGGCAAAATCCGGCCTAGTAAAAAAAGTCACTCCGTCATGTTCTCTTTTTGCTGTTGGTCGGGCTAGGTCATAGAGGGCCTTTCGCAGCAAAATATTTCCAAAATATAACAGCATTGCCCGTGGCCGTTCAGGGGTATTAGGTGAGCGTTTTGGCAACATTAAAGGAAACCTGTGAGCCCTCTGGATTTCCTTATCCTAGTCCCAAGTGTTTAGTTCGGGAGAGTCACCTCTCAGTACGAAAACCATATATTTTCTGGGATCGTTTCCCTCGACTCCTTCAGGAATTCCCAGGAAACGTAGATTGTTACGGCATTTGCCTGTTTTCTTGATCTTCCATTTTCCACATCATGTCTTTGACAATGCCCTCATGAGCTACACTCTGTGTTTTTAGGGCCATGACTTCTGTTTCAAGGCTTTCAGTCCAGACTTCCACGGAAGCCATTCTTTCGGCAATGTCAGCACAGGTTCTGCCTACTTTCCTAACAGCACACTGTAATTTTTTAGCAGCAAGCCGGGCTCTGCGATTATCATTTTTCACCTTCTCTTGGAAACTCTTAATAGATTGCAGAACCATTGAGAGGGAGGGGTCACTCTGGTTTCCAGTCTCTGATGTCTCCCTGTTATTTGCCATCGTAGAGCCTGTCGGATCTCCTTCATATTTATCTGCTCGACCTGCTAAGACAGTGAGCTGTGAGGCCGAATAGTCCCATTTCAGATCTCCTGTACTTCCATCGTCAGAGATTTCCCGTAGGCCTTTTACTTTCTTCCTCCCCTTTTTTGTGAGAGATTTCCTTTGCCACTGAGGGTTTACTAGGTCTTCTGGCCCAGAGCTGCTGTTCCAATTAACACCTTCTTCTTCACTAGACACTGATATACTTGCGCCCGAAATTTCTGACTCATCTGTCGGAGTAGAATTTTTCATTTGCATCAGGGGATCTGGCCTGATTTGAGGGGATGCTTGCTACTTTATCCCTGGTAGCCTTATCCACATGAGGGATCGTAGCTTTGTTGTCTGCCTGATTTCAGTTATTTTGTCTCCATTCAAGAGGCCTGGATGGAGATCTAGCTGGGAAGAACCTGAGGTTTCTAAGGCATGTTCCGCACTGGATTTTACCAATAGATCAGACACAGCTTCCACATCCGGGGTCTCTATCGCACAGACAGCCACTTGCACCCCATCTCTCCTCTCATGGCCATCCATAGACTGCACACCCGTGCTAGTAGTGCCAAAAAGTTTAGTAATCAAAGGCTGACAGCCTGCTACCTCACAGAGAGTCTTCTGTGGTGCTTTTTTATGGTTTCTGTTTTATCCACTTTTTCCCCCTTGCCACCACGACCATCACTTTTTTTGCCACTGGTTCGATTTTCTGGGAGCGTCTCATGACGTGGGGGGCTTTACAGCAGCCACAGCCACTGATGAAGACAGAGCCGACTGAGCACTCCTCGGTTTCGTGGATTTCCCACCTCGTCCTGCCATCACTGGTTGTGGGAAGCCCTGCTGTGAAACTGAAGTTCTGAGCAGAGTCTGCCAGAGCCGGCACCGCAAGTTCCCCAAAGCAGCAGGAACCGGTGAAAGCAGCAACTGCTGACTCAGCACGAGCCAGAGCTACAAGCTCAGCGTGAGCGCAGGCACCGCCCGAGGCAGCAGCTGATCCAAAGCGAGCCGCAGCCGCAGGCAGAGAATGCAGCAGGAACCGCAGAGAGCAACAGCTGAGACACTGGGGGGCGCCACACACAGCCAGTTCCAGAGATCCCTCCGTGAAGACCGTGTCGGTGTACCTTCCCGAACGCAACGTTAAGGTAAAGCACAAGTTGCATTCTCCCATAGCATCAGCTATTTCGGTGGCTGGAGGTCCGGTCGAAGGACCTTCTCAAGCAAGGAACTACTCGGGTGCCATCTTGCCTCCTCACTGGAACTTCTTCTCAAACAACAATTTTGGAACAATGGTGTACATAGATCCAGGGTCACCCTTAAATGTATCCATTTGTGAATGGGAATTCACACAAAAAATCAGTCTTAGTTCTGTTTCTTCTTGCATTTCCCTAATCCTCAATGCACAACACCCTTTCAGTGGCTTCATCATCCTCATCTACAGACCCAACATGTACATTATTTAAGTCTCGACAAACCCTTGCTATGTCACCTTTTTTCCCACTTTTAAGACAGTCTGTCTTTTGCAAATTATCCCTTGAAGTCTGCAGCATGCAACACGCTGCCACATCTGTAATATCCCTTGAATGATGACTTATTGCAGCTTCTACTTTGTTTATCTTTATTTTTTTAGGTTGATTGTCCAATCCTTTGGAAAACTTGGCCTGGCTAACTCTTCTCTGCACTACTTTGACATCTTCACCTTTTCTCACCTCCATCTGTTGCATCTCTCTCATGCTCAAATCTGACTGATTTTTGCAATGCCTATTACGTCTTGCAAAGAGGGATTGTGTGCAGCCCATAATCACTCATGCATTTTTTTATTTTCACACTGCACTGTTAGTTGATCTCTGATCATTTGATTTTTCATTTCCCCAAAGTCACATTTGACAGCTAATTCCCTGAGTCTTGTCACAGACTAGTCCACCATTTCATGACTTTTTTGTGGCTGAATATAGATTTGTGTCTTTGCATAATAATAGTAACCGGCTGGCCTAAATAAATCTCCAACCTTTTCCTTGCTTCCATGTATGCATCTGTTATTTCTGTATGTCTGCCCCCCCTGGCAACTGGCAAAAACTTAAAAACATGTTGCCCTTCCTTGCCCAATGCATTGATTGAAAAAGCTCTTTTCTTCGATTGTCTAATATTGAGGACATTAGTTGCTTCCAAATGATTTTCAAAGTAGTCAATCCACTGCTCCCATACAATCAGTGGTGGACCAGCTAAAGATAAAAGTATTGGCGGAGGAGCTACTGACTGTAAAGAACGGTTCTTCGTCTTCAAATGTTTTATTTTGGGATGTTATAAATGAAATTATTTTTAAGCCCAAAATACATCCATGTATTGAATAACAAACAGTTCTGTGTCAACTCTCCCCTGCTGGTTATAATATCCACTCAAAAACTACACACTCAAGTCTGTCTTCCCTTTACATTTCATGAAGGGGCGGGGCATCCAGTCCGAAAGGTTCGGCAAAGTTGCTAGGGAGTGCACATGCACAACTAATGCCCTCCTACTCACTTATGCACCTGTGTTCTTTACTCTGTTTACACCCATTCCAAATAATGCTCCCCATGGGGACTGGTATGACCAGAAAAAACTTTGTAGCACTTGGCACCTATAATAGATAATGGCCAAAACAGGCCAGTCAGGCTGCAACAGCCTGTACCTCCTCTGCCCCATGATGCTAGCTTAAATAGCTATCAGGCCTCAACTTTATGCTTGACGCTGGCTGCCCTCGCTGGCAGCCAGAGCGCGATTAAGGCAGCCACTCGTCGGCAAATTAAAACTACATGCTTCTGTTGCTAATCGTAAAAACAATTATTTCATTGAAGATCTCAAATTGCATATGGTGCTCCCTCGCCTGCACTCTACCAACGGCCTGCAGTCCTTCAAACCACCGTAATCTCACAGATGATGACCACTATGGTCAGGGCTATAACTGGGCCGGGTCTTGCCGGTACTTAGCACCGGCAGCTCAAAAAATCAGGTGCTGAGACGGGTCCCTATCGGAATCTCCATTTTTGCCCTCACCCTCAGGGTGTAAAAGTAAATCTTAACACTGCAGGAGCTCACTTTTTTTTTTTGCAGTTCTATACTGCGTGAACTCGGCCCTCTGGAGCACTTTACATGAGCACCAGTTACATTACACAAGGACATACTCATGAGATTAAGGGATTTGCCCAGAATCACAGGATGTTGAACTGACCCAGACACTCGAACCTGCTGCTACAGCTTCAAAGATGGCAACTCTGGCCGTTACGCCACATCCTCTGCAACAAGAACCAAGGCATTTTCAATATTATATGCAGCAAAGCCATTGTTGTTTAATAGCTGTGGCTTGTTGTAGGTGTAATGTAACTTGTTGTATTATGTAGCTGGGTGCAATGACAGAAGCAGCAAAATACCAGTTGGTCGGCACACTATGCTAAGCACAGATTTTTAGCTTAAGCATCAGGTGATGTCCATTGTCAAGTGGACCGAAGAAGCAAATGGCAATTCTTTTCCAGGCATGCATTGGCAACTCGGACATATTTGAGGGGTGTTGAGTGGTTTTCGATGACAGGCAGTTATATAGATGACAGGCCTTTAACTCTTTTTCAACTCTCTTGTTGAGATGTGGAAACCAGACTCAGTCAGTTACCTCTTGTCGCATACTCTCTGCAATGACAATTCTCAAACCTCGTAGAATAATACCTTTCTGCATAACGGACAATTAATCTTTGATATTTTTAAACTTCTGATATTCACTGTCACTGGTAAGAGGTCAAGGGTGCCATTACCAAGACTGATGTGTAGTGTCTTTCAGTTTGAACATATCACTATCTTGGCTTGTGGCAGCAACAATTTGTTCCAACGAAATGGCAGCTGTTGTGCTTAATTTCATAATGAAATTCATGTAAGCTTCAGCCGTCTTACAATGGGTGCCAGGGCATTGTAGAGGCACTCGTGAGAAGTAGTCGGCAGGGTTCTGATCTTTTCCTGGGCGATTCACAATGGTGTTGTTGTATTCTTGCAATCGCAGATCACAATGTTCAATGCGAGGAGGCTTTTTTTTCTTTGGATTGCCAAAGATAGTCAACAATGCTTGATGAACGGTCCCAAACGTGAAGGGCTTCCCATACAAGACTACTTGGAAATGTTCTCAAGCCCATGCCACTGCTAAGCTTTCTTTCCCAGGTTGTGAATAAGTTCATTCAGTTTGGGACAAACTTCAGCTTGCATACACCACAATACGTCTTTGAGCATTTGGGTTCTGCTGTGCTGTGCAAGGATGGTGCCCAACCGAACAGGGCTAGCACCAACAACAACCTCAGTATGAAGCTTTGGATCAAAGTATGCCATTTCAGTAGCGTTCTCAATAGCTTGTGATTTTCTGGAAGCTTTGCTCACATGCATGTGACCAAAGAAAAGAAACATTCTTTTTTATCAAGTCTCTTTATGGCGCATTGACAGTGGCAAAGTCTAGTTAGTATCTAGAGCAATAGCTGGCATGCCAAGGAATAAACATAACATGGAAACATCTTGTGGGGGGTCAGCATTAGACAGCGCTTGCACTTTAGCTGGATCGGGTGTCATGCACCCATCAGAAAAGATATGGGCAAAGAATTTTTACTTTGCCTTATGGAAATCACATTTCTCCACTTTAAAAGTAAAACCAGTATCAGCAGGCAACTGTCACACTTGTGAGAGAGCTTTGTCGTGCTACTTCTGTGTAGTTCCGAAAACCAATATGTAATCACTATGATTGAAAGCATTCATGGCAGGCTGTATGATACTTTGAATGACATCTTGGAATAGCTTTGCAGCTGATGACACCAAAACATAGTCTTTTGTAACAGAAGAGACCAACATGTGTAAAAAAGGTTGTAATGTACCTGCAAGTCTCCTCAATCAAATCAATCAATGAGGATTTTATAAAGTGCAGCAAATCATCCGTGAGGGTCTCAAGGCGCTGAAGTTGTTAACTGCTTTGCAGTGCTCTGTTCATTCGAACAGTCATGTAAGCAGTGAAAAACGAGGCAAAGGCAGGAGAAAGCACTCAAAAAACAAGGGAGAGGAAGGAGAAAGCAGTAAAAAACAAGGCAAAAGCAGGAGAAAGCACTCAGAAAGAAGGGAGGAGAAAGCAGTAAAATCTAGGCAAAAGCAGGAGAAAGCACTCAGAAAAACGGGGAAGAGGAAGAAAAAGCAATAAAATAAACAAGGCACAAGCAAGAGAAAGCACTCAGAAAAACAGGGAGAAAGGAAGGAGAAAGCAGTAAAATGAGGCAAAAGCAAGAGAAAGCGCTCAGAGAAATGGGGGGAAAGGAAGGAGAAAGCAGTAAAATGAGACAAAAGTAGGAGAAAACACTCAGAGAGACAGGGAGGAAGCAGAGCAGTGCAACAGCATGGGAGCGCTGGGCCTGGGACCGGCTCAATGGAGTTGCGCTGTGGCCTCCATTAAGTAGGTCCTGGCAGGAGGGAATGGTGCTAGGAGATGGTGGGAAAAGCTACACAGGAGTTGGGAAATAGGACAGCACACGGGAGTGGCAAATGAGGAAAAAACAAGGAGAAGCAGAGAAAAATGAAGAAAAAACATAAAAGGAGGGGGAAAGCAGTAAGAAATGAGGGAAAAGCAGGGGCAAGCACTCCAGAAAATGGGGGAGACAGGAAGGGAAGAGCAGTAAAAAAATGAGTGAACGGGGGAAAGGAGGGTGAAAGCAGTGAAAAATTATGCAAAAGCTGGTGAAAGCACTCGGAGAAATGGGGAGGAAGCAGAGGAGTGCAGCAGAATGGGGAGAGCTGGCCCTGGGGAGGTGGTGGGGGGGTTTCGACAAACAACGCTGAGGGGAAATTAAATAAATAATTAATTTTCCCTCGTCGTCTGTCGAATCCCCCCAACCCACCCTACCGCCCCACCCCTCTTACCTGCATTGGCTGCTCCAGGCCTGGTCCTCGAGTTCGAACTGATAATATCCTTTATTCAGATCTAGGCAAGAGAATATCTTTGCACTATTCAATTGTGTTATCATGTTAGCAATGTACGGACTTGGATGTCGTTCTCTTTCAATTGCCTTGTTCGCTTGATGCATATCCACGTAGATGAGTACCACTATGGCAGAAACCCATGGAATTGGAACAGTACAATGCTCAACGAAATCATGTTTGAGCAAGGTTGCAAGTGCTTTTTCAGGAGCTTCCTGTAAGTGAATGGTAATTCGTCTATGTCTATGAGCAATAGGACGGATGTCCTCATTAATGTGTAATTGGACTTTCATAGTCTTGAGTTTTCCCAATCCATAAAACAATGAGGGATTGACTCACTATTTCGTAATGGGTATTCATGTTACACTTAATGGATATCAGTTCCATTTCAGCAGCTGTGCTGAAGCTGAGCAAACAGGCACTTGATGCCGTACCTTGTTTTCTTATGCTTCATCGTTGCTGCAAATCAACCTTTACTTTTTTGTGGCGTAGATGCTGCCCACGTATACACTTTAGTTTTCAATGGCATGAGTCAGGCAATGGAGACAGTTTTTTGTTTTGTTTTTTTGGGAGTTTTATATAGCGCTGACTTGACCCGGGGGTGTCGGAGCGCTTTACAACAGTGTTTCATAATAGTTACATAGTAGAGCAGTCTTAAACATAAAGTTCGGTAGTCCAAGAGTGCTGAGGCTTCTTGAGGTAGTGGTTGAGTTCTGAGGTAGCCTCGTTGAATGCTTTATTGAGGTAGTCCGAGAATCTTGAAGGCAGCCTAATTTTATACACACTTGTCTGGAAATGGGCTGAGGTGGATCTGAGTGGTGTAAAGTCAGAGAGTAACGGCGTCAGGGATAGCGTGAAGGCGGCGGCTATCCATTCGGGAGGGAGCGGTTGAGGAGGAGGGCTTTTAGGTGTTTTGTGAATTTTGTGAAGGACGGGATAGTTCTGATATCTGCTGGGATGGAGTTCCAGATTTTTGGCGCGTTTCCAGCGAACGACCTCGCGGCGGTTTTTTGTTTGCGTGTTCTCAAGGGGATGAGAAGGAGGGAGTTCGAGCTCCTGACTTTTCTTGTCTGACCGGCCCTCTTGAGTTTGGCGGCCAGATAGTCTGGTTTTTCAGTGTGTAGGGCTTTGTGCGTGAGGCAGGCCGTTCTGAAATTAGCTCGCTGTTCAACTGGGAGCCATTTTAGTTCTCTTAGTGCTGGTGAAATGTGGTCGTATTTCCTGATTCCGGTGACCATTCTGGCTGCTGCGTTGAGGGTTGTTTTGAGGGGAGCCAGGTGGGATTTTGTGGTGCTGGTTAAGGTTGCGTTGCCGTAGTCGAGTCTGGATAGCACCAGTGATTGGGTGGCTTGTTTGAGGTCTTTAGTAGGGATGAATGGTTTGATTTTGTAGAGAAGCTTCAGGTTGAGGAAGGCAGTCTTTGCAGAGTTTTTGATGTGGTTGGTCATGTCCAGTTTAGGGTCAAGGGTGATTCCTAGCGATTTTACGGAGTTGGCCAGGGTGAGATTACCGTTTAGAGCATCCATAGCTTTAAGCCATTCTGCGATTTGTGGGTTCTCTTCTTTGTTGGAGATGAGGAGGATCTCCGTTTTGTCCTGATTGAGTTTAAGGTGATTTTGGGACAGCCAGCGTTGAATTTCTTTTAGAGTGTTGTTTAGTCTGAGGATGTCATTTGGTGAGGAGGTTTCTAGATAGATCTGGGTGTCATCGGCGTATAGGTGGAAGGGGATATTCGCCTTTTTAAGTATGGTGGTGAGGGGTTCCATGTATATGTTGAACAGTTGTGGTGAGAGCACTGAGCCTTGGGGCACACCTCTGCTGACGGGGTGGAGGTCGGAGGTAAAGGTTTTGATTTTTATCCTTTGCGAGCGGTTCTGGAGGAAGGAGGTGAACCAGCGGAGGACCATCTCATCGGCACCTACCCTTTCTTGTAGGGCCTTGATGAGAAGTTGGCGATCTACCGTGTCAAAGGCTGCCGATAGGTCGAGGAGAATGAGAAGGCAGCAGTGATCGGAGTCCAGTGACTTATGGATATCATCTGTGATATTGAGGATCGCCGTCTCAGTGCTGTAACCTTTTCTGAATCCCAATTGGTGGGGGTCAAGAAGGTTGATGTTGTCCATGTGCTGAGTCAGTTGTGAAAGGACGCATTTCTCGAGGATTTTGGATAGGAGGGGGAGATTGGAGACAGGTCTGAAATTGTTCAGGTCCATGCAGTCAAGGCCTGTTTTTTTTAGTAGTGGCATTACTTGGCCGACTTTAAGGCATTCAGGTATGATGCCGGATCTCAGGGAGCTGTTGATGATTCTGCACCAGAACGGGGCTATGGAGAGTTTGAGTTTTTTGGTCAATTGAGTATTGGGTATAGGGTCCAGGACATGAGAAGCGGGTTTGGAGGTGGAGATTAGCTTGATAATCTCGGCTTCCGTGATGGGATTGAAGGACTTCCATGTATTTGTGCGGTGCAGGCATGTGTTTTCTATTGGAACTGGGGGCAGGCTTTTGCAGGCAGGATTGGTGCTGGTGTCTAGCGAGAGCTCAATCTTGGAGATTTTTTCTTCGAAGAAGATGGTGAATTTTTCCCACAGTTCCTTGGAGGCCAGGGTGGAGGGTGCGGGGGGCTTGGTGGTTTGTTGCTTGATGATTTTAAACAGTTCATTGGGCCTGTTTTTTGCATTGTCCAGGGCGGAGCAGAAAAAGATGGTTTTTTCATTACGGATGTGTTTTTTGTATTTTCTCCGAGCTGCTTTGAGTTGTTCGAGCAGGCTTGCGGAGGGGTTGTTTCTCCAGAGTATTTCTATGGCTCTAAGTTGTCTCCTTTCGTTGTTGATGTCCGTGTTGAACCAGGATCTGGATGGGATGTTCCTGGTTTTTTTTAGTTTCAAAGGGGCTATCTGGTCTAGAATGGATGTCAGGGATGTGTTATAGTGGTCAGTGAGTTCTGTCGTGGATAGATCATCCGAGGAGGTAGTGAGGAGGGAGTTGACTATTTCCTCCAGGTCAATCATGTTGATCTGAGTGCGATTTCTGGTCCAATTGGGCTGTTCTTGGGTGGGGGGTTGTATAGTGGCTGGCTGAGTGAGGTGGAAGAGGATTAAGTGGTGGTCGGACCAATCTACGGGCAGGGTGTGGTTTATCATCAGTGTGTCGCGTTTGGCGATGATGGCATCTAGGGTTGCTCCTTTATTGTGAGTTGTTTCTGTGCAGTGTTGCGTAAGGTTGTTATTGCATAGTAACTCACTCAGGTTTTGGATTAGCGGGTTGTTATCTTCATTCCAGTGTAGGTTGAGGTCACCCAGAATAAGGTTGTTCGCATCTCGTAGTGAGCAGTGGGCAATCAAGTCAGACAGGTGTTCAGTGAAAGTGGTGGAGTTGCCTGGGGGGTGGTAGATAAGGTGGCAGGTAAGTGGTTTTTTGTTGCATGTGTTGATGTTGACAGTTAGGCACTCAAAGGTGTTGTAGTTGAAGGAGTCTGTTTCCGTCACGGAAATATTGTCTCTGTGGATGATTGCTAAGCCTCCTCCTCTTTGGTCTTTTCTGTCTTTGTTGGTGATTGTAAAGCCTGGGGGCACGAGAGTGTCGAGGAGTGGTAGGGAGGAATCATTAAGTCAGGTTTCGGTGATGAATGCTATGTCTATGTCGTGAGTGAGGATGGATTCTGCTAGTTCTGTGGCATGTTTGGTGGCTGATCTGCAGTTTATGAGCATGCAGTTTGTGGGGGTCGTCTCTGTTTTGGGTTTCTTCATTAGGGGGGCCATGGGTATGTTAGTGCGGGTGGTTGGTGGTCTGGGTGAGTTTGGAGGGACTTGGTCTCTTCCTAGTCCGGTGATCACCTGGATTTTGGAATGGAGGGTGACAGCAATAGTATTGTCGTACGAGGAGGCGAGATCCGCCGCCTCGCTCTCAGACATAGCGTCTCTGGTTCTTTTCGGTCTCTGTGTCAGATTGGGGAGGGGGATATCTACCCTTCTCTGGGGGGGACAATGGACGGTCTTTGTTGTGTGTGGGTGGTGGAGGAGTGGGTGTGATGCGGTTGCTGGGGCACTGCGAGGTTGGCTAGGATTTCACTAAGGCCCCGGATTATAGTTGTTATCTGGGTTTCCAGCAGGGAGAGTCGCTGCTCAGTCTCTAATTCATTGAGGTAACGGGACTGGACCTGTGCGGGTGTGTTGGGCCTAGGGGGGGAGAGTCTCAGGGTGTTGGGTAGCTTAGTGGTGCCTGTGTTGTCCGTGTCGGGTCTGGGGAGAGAGGATCTCAGGGAGATGGGTAGCCTTGTTTTGGTTGTGTTATCCTTGTGGGGTCTGGGCGGGGCCGTGAGTGCAGGGTGGCGGGGGTCTTGTTGGGGTGTAGGTGCTATATTGCCTGTGGGTTCGGGGGGATGGGTGTTCAGGTTGTTCGGGGTGAGTTGGAGTGAGTGGAGGGCAGGTGGCGGGTGGGGGTGAGAGCCTGCAGGTGACAGATGGGGGTGAGAGCCAACGGTGGGCAGTAGGGGGTCTTGTTCTCTATGGGGGTGGTGAGGGGGATGTCGTGTGGTGAGGGGTCTTGTTGGGGTGTAGGTGCTTTATTGCCTGTGGGTATGGGGAGGTGGGTGCTCAGGTTTTTCGCAGTGGATTGGGGTGGGTGGAGGGCAGGTGGTGGGTGGGGGTGAGAGCCAGCAGGTGACAGATGGGGGTGAGAGCCAACGGTGGGCAGTAGGGGGGACCTGTTCTCTATGGGGGTGGTGAGGGGGATGTCGTGTGGTGAGGGTTCTTGTTGGGGTGTTGGTGCTTTATTGCCTGAGGGTATGGGGAGGTGGGTGCTCAGGTTGTTCGCAGTGGATTGGGATGGCTGGAGGGCAGGTGGGGGTTGGGGTGAGAGCCGGCAGGTGGCTGGTGGGAGTGAGAGCCGAGGGTGGGAAGTAGGGGGGTCCTGTTTTTTATGGGGGTGGTGAGAGGGATGTCGTGTGGTGGGGGCGTGTGAGGTTGCTAGGTAGTATCGGAGCGGTAGGTGGCGGGTGGTGGTGAGAGCCAACGTAGGGGAGTAGAGGGGTCCTGTTCTCCCTGGGGGAGGAGCGGGGGATGTCATGAGGAGGTGGGCGTGCGGGGTTGCTAGAGAGTACCGGAGATGTGGGTGCCAGGTGGGGGTGAGAACCGGACAGGGGTAGTGAAGGGGACATGCTCTCCCTGGGGGTGGTGGGGGGGATGCCGCGTAGTGAGGGGCGTGTGCTGTTGTTAGTGAGTGCCAAAGCGGTAGGTGAGTTCAGATGGCGGGTCCGGTTCCTCCGGGGGGGGGAGTAGGGGTGGGAGAGGAAGGGGAGCGTGAGAGGGTGCATTCCGGAGAGAGGGGAAGAGGGCATCAAAGGACTCTAGATTGTCGCTGTTGGCTTGCATCAGGACTGTGCCATTGGAGTAGATGGTCACCGTGGTATTTCCAGTACGCCTTGAACGGTAAGGGAATGATATAGTTAGTTTGCAGCTATGTGAGGTGTTGGTGGTTTTTGAAATGTTGAGATGCAATCTGAAGATGGATTTCCATGCTTCGTGTCTCTCAGTGTGGAAGATAAGGTCAATTTTTACCTTTCCTTTGGAGGGGCAGTGGTAGATGTTTGCGAAAAGTGACTCGGGATGCTGTCTGATCAGTTTCTGTTTGAAGTTCTTCTTCGCTTTGGGTGAGAGGTCAGGTGGGAAACTGATCGCGAAGGAGTTCGGGCCGTGCAGAATTATGTGGTTCATAGAGGAGGGGGCGGTGTGGGCTGTCGTGTCGGGGGGCATTGTGTGTGGATGGGACGGGGGCAGGCTCCATACTGGGGGGCGGAAAAATTGTCTCCAGAGAGTCCTCGGAGGGTGGTAGGAGAGTGATGGAGAGATTCGGGTTTGGAGAGATTCGGGTAGTTATTACGTGGGCTAGTTGAAGAAGGCAGACTCAGGGTGCGGTGGATTGGGGTGCTGGCGGTGTGGATTGCGGGGTCGCCTCAGTCGGGAGTTACGGTCCTGGGCGTCCCTCTAGAAGTTAGGCATAAATTGATGGTGGTCACAGGTGTGTTCGGTCTCACTACCTTCTTCCTGTTGGTGGAGGGTTCGGAGCAGCATAGAGCTCAGTCCGTGGTGTTTTCCACTCAAAGGTGGTCATAATTGACCAGATGAGATCAGGGAAGTATCAGACCATATACAAACAGGATCAAACAGTGAGCAGCATAGAGCTCCTGTCCGTGGTGGAAAAGTGCCATTTAGTGGTGGTGGTTTAGTGGTTGTCAGTTGGGGTACAGTGATTTAGGCGGCCATCTTGTGGTTGGCACCGGAGAGCAGGTCACAGGTTGCGACGGGGGGGTCGCGCTGCAACAAGGACAGGTCGACTATCCTGAAATCTATTGGCGTAGTTAAGATGTAGGTGGGGCATGCGTTTTAGTTTTCCTGCCGATTTGCGGGCATGGTGGCCATTTTGGGGACAGGCACAGGCGAGTGGTGGGAGCGCGGGTCTTTATTTGCAGGGGGAGGGTCGCGCCCCACTAGGAACGGGTGGAAGGCTGTCCCGCAGGGGGTTCCGAGTACCTCACTTCTAGTACTCACTTACTGGCTCAGCGGTGTCGTGAATCTGGCTTATGGAGTCTGGCCGGGGTGGCCATCTTGGTGTCAGGCATCCGAGGGCTGCGTGGGTCTGTGCTGTCAAGGAGTCTTCGCGCCGCTTCTAACCTCTGCTGTTCCTGTCTCAAAACGTGGCCCACGAGGGATTCGCCCAGAGGTGAGTGCCTCGGTGCTTTTATTTTCTTCCCCCCAATGGAGCATCAATAGGGGTCGGGAGCACGTTCCTCCTTCTGCAGGGCTACGATCTTTCTTCTGCGGGGCAATGGGGGTCAAAGCACTCTTGTGGTCCCCATGCCATTTTTCTTATCTTATTTCTTCCGGTGCTCCTGCACCGCCACGGTGTCCATGGCTGATTTACAGGGCTTTGGGAGCCAGCGAGACCCAGGAACTTTCAGTTTCGTTCCGGGGCTTCGCTTCTTTGTCCAGTTTCCCCGTGGCTTTTAGTGGCTGGCAGCAGCAGTGTGTGTTGTTTCATTCCCCTTCTTGCGTGATCCAGTGTTGGGGGAGCGGCAGAAGTGGTGTGGAGGGGGGGGACAAGCAGGGATTTCCACCGAGTGTCGGTGATCCTAGTGTCCGGGCCCCAGGGACTTTCAGTTTCGGAATTTCGGTCCTTCGTCCGGTTTCTTTGTGGATTCTTGCGGATGGCGGCAGCGCTGAACCTTGCTTCAGACCTCTTTTTACCTGGTCCGGTGGGGGAAAGGCAGAAGGGGTGTGCAGGGGGTGCAAGCAGGGATTTACACCTTGTTGGTGATCCGAGTGCCCGGGAGCTTTGTTGAGGAGCTCCTTCCCAGCGGCCATCTTGCCCCTCTCAGTTCATTTCCTCTCAGTTCATTATATTTCTCCTCAGACATACTATATATATTTATTTTTTTAGTTTTATATAGTGCAAACTCAACCCGAAGGTATCAGAGTGCTTTACATGAGCACCAGTTGTGTTACAGATGGACACATTCATTTTGTTAGGCATGGGGAGATTAAGTGATTTGCCCAGAATCACAGGATGTTGAGCCTCCCTGCCGAGACTCGAACCCGGTTCCCCCCCTTCGAGGTCCAACCCCTCTAGCTGATAGGCCACATCCTCTCCCCTATTTATTGACACACCACTATCGATAATGGAAGGCATTAAACAATCATTGACTTTCAGTGTGATTTTGGGACAATGTTTGAATGACTTCGATGCTTTGCCATGTCAACTTCTCTTGGACCAGTATTTTTCCTCACACGCGGCCAGTCCAACATGTGCATGATTCTCTGAGGTAAACATTGACATTGCACAACCTTCTTCTACACTTTCACTTACTATTGATAAGGAAGAACTGTTTGCAAAGATTTAGATGTTGATTGACTTTGTTTGGAGATGATTTACCTCAGCTGATGAGGTCGCTTTGCCTTATGGGCGGGCGTCGAACGTTGCGTCTGGAACGTACAGGTGGCCATTTTGTCTTCGGACCGTGATGCATTTACTTTTTACTTTGCCTTGGAAACCGTTACAGAATGTTTCTCCTTTCCACAGCTTTTGCAGATTTGCCCAATGGCGGGACATTTACCTTTGTGTGGAAATGAAAATCCACACCTGAAGCACAACTTCATTTTCTGTGGAGAATTCACTGTGCGTCCCTCAGGCTTTTGCTTTGGCTCACTTTTCACATTCATGACTGACTCACTCTGGGCACTTCTGGCCTCCATGTCAGCAGCTTGTCGATCAGCACACTCTTCCCCTCTGGCACTCGTGAGAACTCTCTCCAGACTTTCTTTCAGCATTCGTCGTCTGAACGAATCTGACAAGCATCCATCTATCACTCTGAGTCATATAGCTTCCTCATCATTAAATTCATTGATCTTACAGGGTTTAATGAGTGTATCCAGTCTCTCAACAAACACCGGCTTTATGTCATTCTTGACTGAAGATTAAATTTCTCTTAAAAGTGAGCTGCACCAGAGCCAGCCAGCTAAAGAAATAGATAAACAGTGGTGCAATGTTCAGTTGCACCACCTGAACCCTTCCCGGACAAAGGAAGCCAGAAGGAGAACCATAACAGAAAATCAATATGTATGTTGCATCAGAGGCCTCATGTTATAAGGTACCATGTCTCAGAGACCTTGATTGACTATAATGGCCAAATATATTAAGATCCTGGACACTGTTATAAAGGGATAGGTTCAAATTGTCTTTTTCCCGGTGTAGAGCGTAAGTAGCAGAATCTCACTCTTAGTCAGTTCATTTATTTATTTTGCTGGGAATCTCATGTTTTGTTATAGAATGCTGCTCTCCCAAATGTGTTTGATGCATTAGCTGAACATCCTGTATCTCCTCTTGAATGCTGTTCTTTCACTTTCTTTTCTGGAAAGTTTACATGCTCAATGTCCGGTACCTCTTCTTGAATTTCTGTTCTACTGCACTTTTGGACTATGTATTAGCTGAACATCCTGTTTCTCTGTAATGAAGTAGCAGTTTACAGCAGTTGATATGAAGTCCCTTTGTTTAGGTTAGAGGTTGTACACCTCAGTCACCACATCGTGAAGCTTCTGCTCCAAGCTCGAGCTTTAAACATAAGATTGCCACTCTACTGGAAGAAAAGAGGCGTAAAGAAGAAAGCACAACAGTTACTGTAAACTGGCAAGAAGAAGACAGCTGCTTTGAATGAGCATTGGGAGCGAGGATCCTGCATGGAGCAGATCGTACAGAATCCAAATGGTGCTCCACACAAAATGCTCAAAATGCTCCAAAGTTCCTCAAAATGCTCCACACAATAGACGAGTTCTAATGTTTCTTAAACCCTGTCATTCTGCAGTGTACTGCCCAGTCCAAAATGGTGGTTCAGAAATAACACAGATCCATGGTAAAGCCCAATCCAAGGTGGCAGGACTCGGAAATGCTACCAGTCCACTGTGTTGCCCAATCTAAGATGGCAGGAGCCAGAAATGCTAGCAGTTCCCTCTGGCCCAATCCATGAAAACAGATTAAATGCCACTTCTGCATCCAAATAAGTGCTCAGGGGATGCACAAGAAGCTAAAATGGGACTAAGCAAGCAAGCTGTGGAAGGCAGTGCGACGCACAAAGGCTCAAGGGGAAACATGAGCGGCTGGTATGTAGTGTTATGTGTCTGAGTTAGGAATTAGTGTCATTTTTACATGCACAGGGTCCTTTCCTAAATTTGCCTTCTCTTTGCCACATTGACTTTTGACACACATTTGCATTCGTGACTCTTGGACTAGTTTCTTGGAAACACTGGCCTTGCTGACACGGAACACTTCGTGAGTACACTATTAGGGACATAGGCCTCATGTGCATGACGCTAATTTGTTTATTATTACGTCCATGTGGCTACGCAGCTGTCTGTGAAATACAAACAATGGCAAGCCGATCACAATCTCGGCCCGAGGCAAGATACTATTTTCTATATATAACCTTTTGTTTCCTAGCATAATAAAAGAGAGACACTTATGCTGACTTTGAGGGGTTGCTACATGCTGAAGCTTTCACCTAGGAGGTGACCCACACCTCTGTGAGGGGTGTCCAGTTCGTGACCAAGACGGGGTCTTAAACTCTTACCCATCAAGTATTGGGGTTAGATCATCCAAAAGGGGGTTTCTTGGCAATACATACATCTGCACCCTAGACACATAGGTTAGGGATCTGTATTGTAGGATTGCGCTACATAGCTATATTATTGTATATGTATGCATATATAAGTTGTCTCAACAAAATGGTGAAGCTATTTGTTTTGTTCACCGGTCTGACATTCAGTATAACTTTTGTCTGCTTCTGTCTATTAATCATCGCAGCCACTTTTTCTATGTAAGAATCATTACAGTTCAATAAATATTGAAAATGCCTGTGTATTCTTGTATATTTCTCTGAGCGAAAAAAAGGCACAAGTGACTGAGTGAATAGATTGAAGTCTGTCACCACAGTTCCTGAGGGAACAGAGTTGTCATGTTCAGTGGTTGCCAGAACTGTTCACTCCCTGTCTAGGTTGGGGACTAACGGTGGCACTGCGAGCTAGCTGGTCCAAGGCACAACATATTCTGTGGGGTGCATGGAATCAGTCTGGCACCATCTTATGTTTATGTCGTCCTGTTATGTTTCGTATAGAGGCCCTAATATAGACACGTTCATATATACCGTATATGGTCATAATCGTATATGCCCTATTATGGTCATAATCGTATATGCCCTATTATGGTCATATTCTCCTATGCGCTAATATAGGCATGATCGTTCACCTACATTAGTTCCCTACAGTACACAACGAGCTCTGAGGGTTGAATGTTATCTAGTCTGTGGTTTGAACACTGAAGGGTTTTTCCCAAACACAGGCCTACAATGTACTCATAAATTATGCATGAGCATTCACCAGCTACATCTCCTGCATAATATGTATGTACAAAGTTCACCCCTGATGTCTTCCTCATGTCTAACAAAGACCAATACAAACCATACTAAGGGACAAGACACTTTGGGATATAAATACACCACATCTTGCCACGGTAAGGTAGAGGGAACCGAGACTTCCATGCCGACACACTGGCCAGAGACGCTGAGGCTCCTGCATGCAGTCGCTCCAGCTGACAGCGGTCTAACACAGCCCTTGCGGGGTGTCCAACTCGAGACCAGGACGGGGTCCCACACTCTCTCTATTCAGGTAATGGGGTTTGACTAAAATCCAAGAGAGATTCTTGGCTCTTAGGCTTTTAGACCTACACCCATGCTAGGTACACTTAGGTACATCTAGTTAGACATCGTAGGAGTACGCGCACTTTTATAATGCATTTCATATATTCATGTATGTAACCATTATTATTGCAATATGGTAGAACTGTACTATCCTTTCACTTTGATTGTACTGCTGATAATATATCTCTGCTATTGTCTGCTGGTTGTTGCAGCACATATATTCTGCACTAGAATAACAACTGTTTAATAAATACTTATTGAAACGCCCAGACTGTTTATTCTGTGTAACTCTCTGAGACAAATCGAACAAGTAAGCACGAGTGACTGAGCGAAAAGTAGTACATTGTTTCCACGATTCTGAGGGATCAGGGTTGTCATGATCTAAGGTTGCCAGGAACTAATCTCTCCCCGATAAGAGGAGATTCTATTGGCACTGTGAGCTAGCTAATGCAAATCAGGCTAACATACGCGGTGGGGGTGCACAGAGCCAGTCGGTCACCAAGCCCACAGTTTATGTTATCCAAACACGCAGGTCCTGCAGGGGTACTATAGGAACTACACGACAGTCCACGAACACGCAGTTCCTTACTAAATGGTGGAAACTACACGACATGGCGGCCAACGTTGGTTGGTTTCTTATTGAGTATAGATCAACTGAGTAGCTCCATCATACTTCCTCAAAGATCCCCATACACCTTTTAACCCGGAGACGTCCTTTGTAGTAGGAAACATCCTCCTCGGCTGAGTAGGTATACCCTATGTATTGGCTGTTGGTAAATTCAAGCTTCAAAGGATATGGTTCCCACTGTGTTAGCCGAATTCTGTAATCCTTCATTCTCATAAAATGGCACAGAATATATCTGAGAACTGCAGACATGCGGTTACTCAGAAACTACTACAACACTGCCTCACCCTAGATGGTGGGGAGGTTACCTTCGTGGTAGAGGTACATGAGGCATTTAGGACTCAGGTATTTTACTCCTGGGTTAAATTACCTGACGCAAATGATACTACACCGGTATTTTACAGATATAATGTGAGTGAAAAAACAGAAGAATACACTCCTTACTAGAAGATAGAAATACCATTAACTTACCAAGAATCTATTAATTGATTTAAAGGCGTCCTTCCTCATAATATACAAAACATAAGACTGGGCCCACTCAGCAATGAGAGGGCGACATGGCCAGTCCTAGCCGGTTACACAGTGTATCCCAAAGTTGATCGTCTCACTGCAGGTCAAATACGAGAATTATAGAATAATCTGGTAATTATATACAGAAATCTTACACAATACGTGATGCGAACACTAACATTGGCTCCTGCGCGGACTGTTCAAGCAGTAGCTCCTCAGTTAGCTACACCAGGCATTAGCCCACAAACATTAAATGCAGTAATGGGTAAGATCCCCACCAAAAGGGAAGAAATTCAATTTTGAATCACACAAAAAACAAACTAGCTTGAAGCAGTGTTCCCCCATGCGGTACCGCAGAAGAAACACAGAATACTAGCGATTTGCTTGCCAATGGGAACCGGAAGAAGATTGTGCCACTTGGGGCACACTCATTGCTGCAGTATGTATCAGAACACATGGTGCCCCTTCACTGGAATGTCTTACCTGAAGCCCTGAAACAAGTGCAGAATTAGCAGGGGGCAGCACCTGCCCTGGATCTGGGGATGAAACTTATTGGCAACTTTGCTGCAGTATCTGCCATAATGTTGAGTAACATTAAAGGGGAAGCAGCAGCGTTAGCTATACACCAGCGCCTAAGGGATCAGACCTCTGCCCAACAGGAGCGAGAAGTGCCTAAAATTAGTGAAGAAACTTATGCTACGCTAGGTATAGATAATTTGGGAGCCAGCCCTGGAAAACCACAAGTAAAGAGTAATTCTGAAAAGGATAACTCTAAGCAAGCACCTGATTCTTCAACAAAAATGAAGTGGGACGATAAGAAAAACAAGGACAAAACAAAATCACAGGGTGTGTCTTCTGCATAGGAATCTACCGAAAAATGTTACAATCTACGCAACCGTGAAAATGGTAAACTGTCTGATAGGTATCAGGATACTGATGCACGTTCCTCTCATTCCTTTCCGGATACTTCTGACAGACATTCAGAGAGAAGAGAATGGTCAGAGCGCAGATCAGAGGAGCTCGTGAAACAAAGGAAGGACTCACAACACTTGTCTGACTACATAATTAAACAGGAAGATAAACCTAAAATATTGAAACCTCAATTTATAAAGAAGAAGGTAGCCGGACTTAAAGTCATGCATGCCACGGATTTGGAGGACTCTGATTCTGAACCGGCAGTGGGCACTGACAATGTTGTACAGAGCGGCAGGAGTCACAATATTCGCCAGAACCTAGTTGATTGTCTGGTGGGAGTATCGCTGAGTATATCACAGTGGAAACACCGGATACCATGGTAAGTGTCCCACATCGATTGTACGAAGTCCCACTGCGGTTGTAGGAGGACATTCCCAGGTTTATCAATGTCTTCTTTTGGGAGGAACTAACTTAGGGTTATGATATCCTGCTGGCTGAAAAAGATTGGCACCTAACTTCTGAATGGATTGCCCAAACGGAGAAACTGTAATTTTACTGGCTTTCTCCGACCATGTTCCAGAATCAATTAAACACTCATAAGCCAGGGGATGCACGGTAGTGCTAGCTCCTGCGTTATACCAGGACCATGTGTGGTGGGATGACGGTTTACCTTAAAATGACATGCCATTACGGATGCACCCACAACCTCAAAAACAATACCCAATAAAAACTGAAGCTAAACAACAAAACAGAGAAATATTAGAACAAGTTGAATATCAAGGTGTAATTGAAACATGCACCTCTTCCATGAATAATCCTCTGTTTCCTGTAATGAAACCAGATCAATCATACCTTCTAGTATTAGATTACAGACACTTGAACACAGCTACTTGCACATTTGCAGTGCAAAATGCACATAGTGCAGCATTAATCAATAACATTGTGCGGAAGAAATACAAAACTACACTAGATATCTTGAATGGATTCTTCTGCCAAGATGTAGTTGTGGAAGCAGATATTTGACTGCCTTCATGGTGCTAGGTTCACAGGAACAATTCTGTTGTTTACCTCAGGGGTATAAGAACAGTCTGGGCTCTTTTCAGCCAGAGTCACAGAATTATTAAAAAACTTTGATGATCAGGCATTATCATATGTTAATGACATATACTTAACGGGCGATGACCTGATGGATCACTTGACCAGAGTGGACCGCATAATTTGGGGGTTTGCTCACATGGACTACCGATTCAATTTTAAAATTTCAAAAATTGCCCACCTAAGTGTCTTATTTTTGGGACACGAATTGTCAAGTGAAGGCAAACACCTGGTGACTCATTTTTCAGAAAAATGTGGAGTATTTCAACCTCCAACAACTCTGAAAAGATTGTAATCAATATTAGGATTTCAAACTTTTGGCAGAACATCCATTCCTGATTATGCAGAATGAGTAAAACCATTCTACGACCTTACACCTTCAGATTTTTCAGGGACACACTGGACACTGGAACACACAGAAATCTTAATTTCCATCCAAGGTGACATGGTAGCTTCAAAACATTCACACACACGTGTGAACACAATGAACCTGGTGATTTGTGTGATCGTGGGGACATCAGGCATCAGGCTACACACATGTCACGTTCAGTGAAGGTGACACAGTACTGATTTCATATAAATCGCATCTCTATACAAATGCTGAATTGCATTTTGCATTGACTGAAAAATTAATGACTGCAGTTCAGACTGCTGTAGTGAGAGAACATGCCCTGGCACAAGGAAAACAAATTATTAACGTGACCCTGGTACCGACTTTAGAGGTGGTTACAAGAGTGAGTGTACCAAATGCAAAAGCTCTGGAGAGTAAGACCTCTGACCTCCTGTTCGGAGCCACTGCTCTCCCCCTGCACAGCTGGTGGTCTAGTAGAAGAGCCTGCTCTTCTGCTAGCCTGCTCTGTGTGTGTCACCTTTTTCTGTTTTGCCTTTTCTGTTCTGCTTTCTGATCTGTCTTTTTCTGTCTTGCCTTTTTTCTGTCCTGCCTTTTTCTGTTTTGCCTTTTGCCTGTTTGCCCTTTTCTGGTTGCCTTTTCTGTTTTCCCTGCCGCTGCTGCCCCACGGCCCCTACCCCCAGCGTGTTCCCGCTCCCGCCTCCCATCTCCCAGCTCTCACCCTCCCCCGACCCCTACTTGATGGCGGCCGCTGTGCGCCAAGGAGAGCAAGACCTCTGACCTCCTAGTCGTAGTCACTGCTCTCCCCCCGTGCAGCCCCACCGTTAAGGCATTGCCCTTAGCGCCAACTTGAGCTTCAGGTAGGTGCACGAGGCCCTCCTCCCCCCGCAGACTCCTGCCTGCGCCTCTTCCCTGGTGGTCTGGTGGAAGAGCCTGCTATTCTGCTAATCAGCTCTGTGTGTGTCATCTTTTTCTGTTTTGCCTTTTCTGTCTTGCCTTTTTCTGTTTTGCCTTTTTTCTGTTTTCCCTTTACTGGTTTCCTTTTCCGTTTTCCACGCCCCAGCTGCCCCAGAGGCCCCTCCCCCCAGCGTGTTCCCGCTCCCGCCTCCCAGCTGCTCACCATCCTCCCAACCCCTACTTAATGGCGGCCGCTATGCGCCAAGGAGAGCAAGACCTCTGACCTCCTGGTCAGAGTCACTGCTCTCCCCCCACGCAGCTCGACCGTTAAGGCACTGCCCTTAGCACCAACTTGAGCTTCAGGTAGGTGATCGAGGCCCTCCTCCACCCGCAGGCTCCTGCCTGCGCATCATCCCTGGTGGTCTAGTGGTAAAGCCTGCTCTTCTTCTAGTCCGCTCTGTGTGTCATCTTTTTCTGTTTTGCCTTTTCTATTCTGCCTTTTTCTGTTTTGCCTTTTTATGTCTTGCCTTTTTCTGTTTTGCCTTTTTTCTGTTTGCCCTTTTCTGGTTGCCTTTTCCGTTTTCCCCAACGCTGCTGCCCCCGCGGCCCCTCCCCAGCAGTGTTCTTGCTCCCGCCTCCCACCTCCCAGCTGCTCACCCTCCCCCGACCCCTACTTAATGGCAGCCGCTGTGCAGCCGTGCTGCTGGCACGCCGAAGGCCTGCCAAAGGCAAGCCCGTCTGCACCTGTCCACGACCCAACCACGACAAGTGCCAGGGACCCTGGTCCCCCGACCTCCCGCTGATACGATGCCAGCACTCTCCACGCACTCAACCCCGGACGCAACAACAACTGAGAGCTCTAGATGCCGAGCAACACCCAGGGCCTGATCTCCTGCTGACATTGCCGCCACACCTTCACCCACCTCCGGACCCAGGCAGCCTCCCCCAACCCACCGGACGCCACCACACACAAGCCACTAAACTGCATCCTCCTCAATGTATGCTCCCTGCACAGACACGCCATAGAAATCTGGGACCTCCTCAACACTCACTCGCCCAACATCGCCTTCCTCACAGAGAGCTGGACCAACGTCAGCTCTGGACCCGACATCGCAACCGCCATTGCAGACGGATATAAGATCCTGAGGAAAGACCGCCCCAACCGTCCAGGAGGAGGCCTTGCCATCTTCCACAAAAGCTCCCTCCAACTAACAACCACCAACTCAGACGACGCCTCACCCCTCATGGAACACATCCACAACCAGATCCAGCCCAACCCTAGAACGATGCTCTGTGGAACACTCGCCTACAGACCTCCTGGACCCCACACCCCCTTCACCAATGTCATCACAGACCACATCGTTCCCCACGCCCTCACCGCCACGGACTACATACCACTCGGAGACCTGAACTTCCACCTAGACAACCACAGCGATCCCAACACCACCACCCTCCTGGAGAACCTCACCAACATAGAGCTGAAGCAACTTGTCTCCAACCCCACTCACACAGCAGGACACACACTCGACCCCATCTTCACTTGAGGAAACAACATTCACTTCAGCCACACCATGGAACCGCTCTGGACAGACCACCACTGCATCCATTTCTCCTTCTCGAAACCCACCACACACAAGCACACGCCCTGCCCCCCACGCAGAAGCTGGAACAAAATCTCCGAAGAACACCTCACCTCCGCCCTCAACTGCACTCCTCCCCCAACTACGACAGACGCCAACACAGCTGCGAGCAACCTCCACCAATGGATCGCCAACTGCACCAACACTCCCGTCCCCCTCCAGAACACAGCGAGACAACACAACAAGAAAGCCAACTGGTTCACTATGGACCTCCGAGAATCCAAGCGCTCTTGCCAACGACCGGAGAAGACGTGGAGAAACAGCAGAACCCCGGAAGCAAGCATTTAGGGCCTGTTTAATTCCACAACAGATGATTTTCCTGAACAAAACTGTGCAACAGACGACGTGCCTAGGCTTAGCAAAGACTAAAGATTTGAACACGCCACAGGTTCCCGCTCTTAGCTGGTTTGAGAACTGGCAGCATTTAGCACAATATGATGAAAAAACGAATGACTCTATTCTGCGTAAGACTAGGCATAACTCACCAGACCCCAATTGGAAGGGATGGTTAATATGGCCATTGGACACTAACAAGTATCAGGATCGATTCCTGGGTAAGATCAAGGGATTTACAGCACATAGGCCTTAACATTCAATATGTACAGAGTGTGCTTTCGAGGGTGGGAACAACTTACAGTATTGGGAAGTTGTGCCTTGATTGGCTAAAAACCTCAACACTGTGCCAGGTACAACTGCACTTGTCCCATTTATCGAATGGCTTGGACTTACGAGATTTCTTGTTAGGTCCTTGGAAACCACATCAAAAGCACTTTCTGTATGCTGTCTATAATGAGATATGGAAAATATCTCAAGAAGAAGCTGCTGAAAGACTGCGTGAGATTGCCAGGGCCAATTTAGAACAGGCTCTTGCAGTAGTGGACTACTTTATTCTTTAGGTAACATTGTCTCATCAACAATAGACATACTCCAGCAAGATGTGTCTGCATTACAACATGGGCAGTCCCAATTTAGGTCAGTCCTATTGTTAAACTGGACACTGCAAACATTGCGTTCAGGCCATGTGCCTTAGCAATACATTAACACCTCAAATCTGTTCTCACCTTACCATCCTTCTGATCAACAGATAGCTATGGCACGAATAGATGCAAAATACATGATGTTAAACATTGAAAATCTTGAGAAATTACCTTTTACCAGTGCTGAATTAGCATCCTCGGATTGGATAATCCATGGGTAAATTACAATGCCAATGTCAACTTTCCACTTTCAGTACTGTCTACAACACCATCCAGTGAGCAGATATGAAGTGTTAGGTGAAGGGTTCATATATGAACAATGGGAACTTCCTTTTACATTATAGTGTAGGAATGAGGACACTGAAGTTTTTCTCAGTGTTTTGGACTGCAAGAATACTTTAAGTGGATCCCTGGTGTGCAAGGATGTTTTGTTGCACTGGCGTGCAATGCGTTGGTAGCGAGCCTGTCTTGCTTCTTGAAAAGGTCTCCTGAGGCCATGATATATCCAGCTTTCAGATTGCTCTTGAATGGGAGTTACCTGATGTTGAACGATCAATGATGCTGCGGAATGAATAGTGAAATGTTGCACACAAGTCCTGTTTCCACCTGGTCGTATAGTTAGGGAGGATATGCTGTGACCTTCAATTAGTCTTTCTAATGTACGCATTGACGCCCTGAGCAAACTGAAAGCCTTATTGTTTCAGAAAGATGCAGCCTTAACTTCAGCCAAGGAGACGTTTGATCTTCAGGTGGTGTGTTCCTCTTCAGTGATACAGGCTCTCCTCCGCACTAACTTCCCACAACATTTGGGGAGCTGGTTCATCGTATTTTTAATATGTTTAATATGACTGGAATTCTAGGGTTTGTTAGGAGCATAGGCTCGGGGTTGGTCAGCACCTTCCAGGCGGTGTTTGGAATTATTCCATTGTTCATCTACTCTGTCCTCTGAAGCATTTTTGGGGGTCTTACATTAGTCTTGCTCCTAATTGCAGGGATATTGCTTTTAGTGTTTTTTCTAAGCAATGGCTGTCCCGGTTCAAGTTCAAATGGAGCTGGCACTGCCTCACATCCAATTGTGCTGTGAACACATGGTGCATTTCTTTGACATTCCTCTGCTTCAAGAACTGGATAAGCATTGGTTCCTTTCTTTCTGGCCTGTATGGCTTCATGCGTATAGCCTGTGTTCTTCTGCCTCTTGTGCACTTACGAGAGTGCCCTAGACTTGTGCTTGGGCTCATAGTTGGTTGAACCTTTGGACTTACACATGCTGATGGAGCCGCTGAAGGCCCCTCTGTACAGCTGTCCATTGCGGATACCTCGGCTCCTGGCCGCATTCTATGAGCTACGCTGGGTAGCCTCTGCGCCTAGTGGTTTGTATCTTAGCTCTGCATCAATGGAACATCAGGTGGCTGTATACACTCCCTCAGTGGCTGCTGTGGGGATTGGTTGAGAACATACCTGCTCAATCAACCCTCTTTGAGGTTTGCCTCTGGGATTGTCATCTGCGGACGCTGGGGACACCAATGTTTTGTCTGCCACTCAGAACATGTAAACATCTGGATCTCTGTGTGGTGGGGACCTTTTTATTTGGCCTATTTTTTTAACTTCCAAATTTGTTTTAAATTGCCTCTCGTTTTAATGCTTTTATACTTTTAACGCATTTAGCTTTCTTTATGCTTTTGGCCTCCAAAGTGCGGTTTTTAAATACAATATCACCTTTATATCAAATACGCTTTTAGCGTTTTAGGGGTATTAGTTTGCTTTAGCTAGCTTCTTAGCCGACACTTGTACGAAGAGTGGGTGTCATGTGTCTGAGTTAGGCCCCGTAGGAATTAGTGTATTTTTACATGCACACAGTCCTTTCCTAAATTTGCCTTCTCTTTGCCACATCAACTTTTAACACACTTTTGGATTTGTGACTCTTGCACTAGGTTCTTGGAAACACTGGTCTTGCTGACATTGAACACTTTGTGGGTAAATTATTGCACTGCCTTCACATTAGGGACATGGCCCTCATGTGCGTGACACAAATGTGTTTATTATTATGTCCCTGTGGTGACGCAACTATCTGTGAAATACAATCATTGGCAGGCCGATCACAATCTTGGCCCGAGGCAAGGATACCATTTTCTATATATAACCTTTTGTTTCCTAACAGATTAGAAGAGACACTTCTCCTGACTTTAAGGGGTCGCTACATGCCAAAGATTTCACCTAGCAGCTGACCAACACCTCCGTGAGGGGTGTCCAATTCGCGACCAACAGAGGGTCTTACACTCTTGCCCATCTGGTGATGGGGTAAAATCATCCAGAAGGGTGTTTCCAGGCAAAACATACATCTGCACCCTAGACTTGTAGGTTAGGGTTCTGTATCATAGGAGTGCGCTACATAGCTATAATATTGTATATATATGCATACATAAGTTGCCTCAACAAAATGGTGGAGCCATTCATTTTGTTCACTGTTCTGACATTCAGTATAACGTTTATCTGCTTCTGTCTATTAATCATCGCAGCCCACTTTTTCTATGCAAGAATCACTACGGTTCAATACAAATTGACAACGCTCCTCTGTTTATTCTTGTATATTTCTCTGAGCGAAAGAAGGCACGAGTGACTGAGTGAAAAGTTTGAAGTCTGTCACCACGGTTCCTGAGGGAACAGAGTTGCTGTGTTCAGTGGTTTTCAGAACTGTTCACTCCCTGTCTGGGTTTGAGGGGCTAACGGTGGCACTGTGAGCTAGCTGATCCAAGGGGCAACATATCCTGCGGGGGTACTTCGAATCAGTCTGGCACTATCCTATGCTTATGTCGTCCATGAACGCGCAGTTCCTACTAATTGGTAGAAGCTAAATGGCGGTGTTAGTGTGCAGAATGTGGTGAGGGCAACAGTCATCAATGGGATCACACATGGTAACATGCAGCACAATTGTATCCCAAAATGGGCTAAAATATAAGATAATGCACCATAAGTAATCACAGTCACTTGTCTTGAAAATGTTCCTATGATAAGTTAAATCACAGACAGCGTTAAAGTGTGATTCCAGTGCTGACTAATATTCACTGCTGAGTTGAGGTGAGGGAGGAGATGAGGTTCTTGCCTATCATAACCAATTAAATGAAGTTGCAGTCCACAGCAGTTGATGTGAAGTCCCTTTATTTAAGTGAGAGGTTGTATACCTCAGCGATCACACCAAGAAACATTTGCTCTAAGCTCTCTGTCTCCTTTTGAATACCTACCTCCCCACATTCTACTCATTGAATCTCTAGAACACTATGAGAACTAGCATTCCATATTAGGAAGACATCACAAACTCCTATTGAATGACATCCCCCATGCTTCTGGGCTCAGTATCACCTGAGCATCCAATAGGAAAGACCATCTGTTGCGTGATGTACCCACAGATTTGAACCTTATTGCCGAACACTACTTTTACCGGCTGTAGATCTCCATGCCCAGCGAACTAGTGGAAAGGAACCTGTGCTCCTTCTTTCTACATGATTGTTAGACTTGGCATCTTTTGGCGTGTTTCCCCTGAGTTTTTGCTTTCTGACCTCCCGGTTTTGACTCTGTTTTTGCTGGCTTAGTGTCTCTGTGCACTTTTCTCACTGCTGATCAGTGGTGAAGTGCAAGTGCTCCTGTTGTAAATTGTGTTATGGATTGGTGTTTCCATGATTGGCATATTTGATTTACTTGTCCATCCCTAGTAAAGTGTACTGAGTGTGCCAGGGCCTGTAAATCAAATGCTGTTAGTGGGCTGCAGCACTGGATTGTGCCACCCACGCAAACAGCCTGTTAATGTAACTCTGGCCTGCCATTGCAGAGCCTGTGTGCAGTCTGGGACTGCCATGTCGACTTGGCAAGTGTACCCACTTGCCAGTGTACCCACTTGTCAGGCCCTAACCTTCCCTTTTCTTACATGTCAGTCACCCCTAAGGTAGGCCCAAGGTACCCCTGTGGGCAGGGTGCAGTGTATGTGAAAGGTAGGACATTCCCTGGTGTGTGTGGCATGTCCTGATAGTGAATTACTGCCAATTTTGTTTTTCACTATTGCAAGGCTACCTGTTCCCATAGGACAGAATGGGGAGTTTGTTTATAACATCTTATAAACACAACTGGCCCTGGGAACTAAGCAGAGAAATGAAGTTTAGCCTGAACTCAGAATCTAAAGATGCATCTTTTAGTGAAGGTGATTTTTACATTCTGTGTTTGAAAATACCACTTTTAGAAAGTAGGCATTTTCTTGCTCAGCCATCCAGTAGGCCTCTGCTGGGTTTGTGGATTGACTGTCTGGGTTTTGGATGACAGGGGCTGGGGAGGAGCAGAGGCTCCAGATAGTCTAGGTGGGTGAGGAAAGGGCTGAATAGACCTGGGCTGCATTTAGAGTAGGGGGAGGAGATTTCCTTTCACCTGAATGGGCCTGGTCTGCCTCTGACAATGCCGTCTCCACCTCCTGCCAGGAAGCTACAGCAGAGAGGAGAGAACTGGTTCTGGCTGGACACTCTCTGCCTGAGAGGACAAAGGATTTTGGGCTATAAAAAGTGGGGCCCAAACCCCTGAACTTTAGAACTCTTTTGGACCAAGAAGACTGCCAAGAAGAAGAGCTGGAGAAGCTGTGAGGAGGAACTACCACTTTGCTGAGTTCTTTGCTGTGTTGGCCTGCAGTGGCTGCTTCTGTCTTGGGCAGTGAAAGTACTGGACAGGATTTTCTGCAATCTAGTCTTGTGGGTTTCTCCAAGGGCTTGAGGTAGAGCTTGCCCCTGTTCAAGAAGTCTCAGGAACAGCAAAGACTTCAAATTCTTCTGCCCTCAGCACTGGGAGCTGTGTGTTTTGTGCTGCAACTGAAGAAAAAGCAACCCGATGCCGTCTACGATGCCGCTGCCGACTCCGTGTCCTAAAGGCACCGCATCTGACGCCGCCACTGAGCCGCTGCTCGCACCGTGACCGGTGTGCACCGCACTCCACACTGCCTCGCTTCATGATGCCGCCTTGGTATCCCTGATGACGTTGCTTCACGCCGACATCGACCCGGCTGCTTGCACTGTAGTTTGAGGGCACCGCTCGTAAGTTACACGACGCACCGTCCTCATGCCGCACCGCAGCCTTAGCCTACCGATTCCGGCACCATCGACTCCAGTTCGTCAGCCGACGACAGCGCTTCAGCCACGACGACGACGCTGCTTGCACCGTGACCTGCCAGCACCGCGACGAGCACCGCATCACTTTGCACCGTGACCCTGGTCTCACCGACGATGCCATCTGATGCCGCCATCGAGCCGCTGCTCGCACCGTGACCTGAGCTCATCGCAGTCCGCACCGCTGCACTTCGCACCGCAGCCGCCGACGCCTGCCGACGCCAGCGCTCATGACTTCAACCGCGAGAAGTTCAATCTGCAACACGTGTGACTTCAAGTGCCCGACGACTCCTGCACCGACCTCCGGAACCGACGCCTGCCAACGCCCTGCATTTCTAAAGGTACTGTTTTGCGTGTCTTCCAGACACCGTAGCTGGCCCGCGACGCCGCAGTCAGCCAGAACTGTTTGGATTTGTTTGTTCACAATGCTGTGATAGCCCCAAAGGGAGCTATCGACTTTAAGGAACTGTTTTTCAAGGTTATTTTGATAACTGAAGATTTCTAAGTACTGTATTGTGGATTTTTATTGTTTTTGGTCTTGTCTTAAGTATATAAAAATATTGGATATTTTTCTAAACTGGTGTGGTGTCCTTTTATAGTGCTTACACTGTATTACTGTTGGTTATGTGCAAATGCTTTACACACTGCCTCTAAGATAAGCCTGACTGTTCGTGCCAAGCTACCAAGGGGGTGAGCAGGGGTTATTTTAGGAGTGTAACTTCCTTATCCTGACTAGAAGGAAGGGTCCGTACTTGAACAAGGGGCAAATCATTGCCAACTAGAGACCCCCATTTCTAACAATGATAAAATTGGTATACTACATAATTAGCGTATGTAAGTTGCGTATAGGTCCCTAGTATATGATAGAAAATGTACCCAGGGCCTGTAAGCTAAATGTCACACTAGAGGACTGCAGCATCCATTGTGCCATCCACTACAGTGACAGTGTAAAACACAGCCTCAGGCCTACCATTGTAGCCTGACTAAAGCAGCTTTTAACCTGTCATTCGACCTGTCAAAATAAATCCATGTAACAGGTCTAAACCTTCCTTCTAAATATGAATAAGTCACCCCCACATAAGTCTTACTCTCATTAAGGCAGGGTGCATGGTATTTAAAAGTAGGACATGTAGACACATAATGTTAAAACATATGGTTACAATGAAAAAGACCCAGCAGCTGTTTTCTTTATAGCAAGACTAGCTGTTCCATGGGAAATCACTCAAATTGAAAACCACTAGAAACTACATTTGTGTGCTCTCTGTGATATTTCTCAATTGTTCAATTCATTGGTAAAGTTAAATTTGTAGTAAATATTAAGGACAATGTACTTTTAGAAAGGTTACCTTTTCCCTATCAAAAGCCTCTGAAGGCTAATTTGCAATAGCGTCCAGCTGCAGCCCTCTGAGTGCTCAACCTAGGCAATTCATTAACAAAGGAGGTATGAAAATGTATCACAGAAGAGGTGACAAGACTAGAGTGCGGGGATTTTTTCTGTTCCTCTGGCAGGATGACCATTTGGGCAGTGCCCAGGAACTAAAAGGGGGTTGAGCTCAGGTTTATGTAGTGACTTTAGTGGTTCTCTGTTAGAAATGGGGGTCTCTAGTTGGCTGAGGTAGGTACCTTTGTCCAAGTAGGGACCCTTCTTCCTAGTCGGGGTAAGGGAGTTACACTCCTAAAATAACCCCTGCTCACCCCCTTGGTAGCTTGGCATGAGCAGTCAGGCTTATCTCAGAGGCAGTGTGTAAAGCATTTGCACATTACCAACAGTAATACAGTGAAAACACTACAAAAGGACAGCACACCAGTTTAGAAAAATATTCAATATTTTTATATATCCAAAACAAGACCAAAATGACAAAAATCCAACATACAGTACTTAAAAGTATATGCACTTTGCAAGAATAACTTTAAAAATGGAGTTCTTTGAAGTTGGTAGCTCCGTCCGGTGCTACCGCGATACTGAAAATGACAGAATCCAACAGTTCCTGCTGACAGCATCGGAGCGGGTCAGCCGAGTGGGACGACAGACTCGTAAACAGTACTTATTTCATTGCGGCCAGATGTGGCAACCATTGGGGTTGCGATGCGAAGCATAGCGGTGCACCGTGCGGTGTCCTCAGATCGCAGTGCAGGCATCAGCTCAGTGGCGGTCATCCAGCAGTGTCAGTGAGACCGAGGCTACAGTGCGAAGCGGGCGGTACTCAATGTGGTGCTGACAGATCATGGTGCAGGCGACAGAGCCGGTTGAAGAGCAGCGACGGTGTCGGTGAGACCAGGGCGGTGAGGTGAAGTGAGGCTGTGCGGAGTGCGGTGCCCACAGGTCACGGTGCAAGCAGCTGCTCGGTCGTGACGCCGTTGGTCATCGGTGAGACCAGGGTTGTGGTGCGAGATGCGGTGGTGCCTTCAGTACACAAAGCCAGCAATGGAGTCGGTGACAGAGTCAGCTGCTTTTCCCCCTCTGTGGCAACTGAAACCCATGGTTCCAGAGACGGTGCCCAGAGGTGAGTGATGTCTTTGCTGTCCCTGAGACTTCGTGAACAGGAGGCAAGCTCGGTTACAAGCCCTTGGAGATACTCAGCAACAAGTTAGAGAAAGTTCAGTCCAGCCCGTTCACTGCCCAAGGCAGAAGCAGCAACTGCAGGCCAACCCAACCAAGCGACAACACAGCAAAGGGGCAGTACTCCTCCTGGCAGCTGTCTCACCTCTTCTTCTCAGCAGGCTCCTTGATTCCAGTGAATTCTAAAGTTTTGGGGTCTGGGCCCCAATATTCATACTCAAAATTCCTTTGTTCTCTTGCGGCAGAGTGTGTCTGTGATCAGCAAAAACCAGTTCTGTCCTCTCTTGCGCAGCTTCCCGGCAGGAGGTGGAGACAGCATTGTCCAAGAAAGACCAGGCCCATTCAGGTGCAAGGAAATCTCCTCCCCCTACTCTGAATGCAGCCCAGGCCTATTCAACCCAGCCCTGACTCATCCAGGAAAGGCAAGACACACCTCGACCCACCCAGTGGCTGTCTGAAGAGAATGCACATCTCCAGCCACTGTCACTCCAAAGCCAGACAGTCAATCCACAAACCCAGTAGAGGCACACAGGATGGCTAAGCAAGAAAATACCTGCTTTCCAAAAGTGGTATTTTCAAACACAGAACATAAAAATCCTCCTTACTAAAAGGTGCATTTTTACATTCTGAGTCCAGGCATACTAAATTCCATTTTCCTATCTTGTCCCAATGGGAAGTTATGCTTATAAGATGTTATAAGTAAACTCCCATTATATCCTATGGGACATATAGCCTTTCCATAGTGAAAAATGAAATGCACTGTAATTCACTACCAGGACATGTCACACACACCAGTACATGTCCTACCTTTAACTTACACAGCACCCTGCCCACAGGGGTACCTTGGGACTAACCTAAGGGTGACTTATATTTAGGAAAAGGGCAGATAGGGCCTGGCAAGTGAGTGCACTTGCCAGGTCGACATGGCAGTTACAGACTGCATGCAGACACTGCAGTGGCAGGTCTGAGAACCCTTTTCAGGGCTGCTTGTGTGGGTGCCACAATCCAGTGCTGCAGGCCTACTAGCAGCATTTGATTTACAGGCCCTGGCACTCTCAGTGCACTTTACTATGGACTTATTAGTAAATCAAATATGCCAATCATGGATACACCAATCCATAACACAATTTACAACAGGAGCAGTTGCACTTTAACACTGAACAGCAGTGAAAAAGTGCGCAGAGACTCTAAACCAGCAAAAACAGAGTCAAAACCGGGAGGTCAGACAGCAAATAGACACGCCAAAAGATTCCAGGTCTAACATTCTCTTTGACAAGGATTGTGATTATTACTTGTGCTGGGTAGTTACCTCCCACAACTAATAACTCAATTTAGCACACATCCGGTACCTACTTTTGAATGCCGCTCTCCTGTGCGTCTTGACTGTGTATTAGTTTGACATCCTGTACCTTTTCCTAAATGACACTCTACTGAGTTCCTGACCTGTGTATTACCTGGACCTCTTGCACCTCTTCTTGAATGCCACTCTCATCTGCTTCTTAATTGTGTATCAGCAGGAAATCCTGTACCTCCTCTTGAATGCTGCTCTCCCATGCTTCATAACTGTGTATGAGCTGGACATTCTCTACCACTTCTTGAATTACACTCTTCCAAGCTTCTTGATTCTCCCATGCTTCTGGACTGTGTATTAGATGGACATTCTGTACCTCTTCTTGAGTGTCACTATCCTACACTTCTTGGCTGTGTATTAGTTGGCCTTATTGTACCTCCTGCATGCTTCTGGACTGTGTGTTAGCTGGACATCCTTTCCCACCTCTTGAAAGACACTTTCCCACACTGGGCTGTGTATTAGCTAGACCTCCTGTACCTTTTCTTGAGTGCAGCTCTCCTGCACTTCTGGACTGTATAGTGCCTAGACATCCTGTATCTGTTCTTGAATGCTGCTCTCCCACACTTCTGGACTTTATAGTATCTCATCCTCTTGTACCTCCTCTTCAGTGCTGCTGTACTGCACGTATGGACTGTGTATTAGCTGGACATCCTGCACTGCCTCTTGAATGCTGCTCTCCTGCACTCATGAACTATGTTCTGGCTGGGTATCCTGTTCCTTTTCTTGAATGTCTCTTCAATACCCCTTTCCTGCTCTTCTGGACTGCATATTAGCTGGACATTGTGTACCTCTTCTTGGAAGCTGCTTTCCCACACTTCTGGACTACGTATTAGCTGGTCATCCTGTACCTCTCCTTGAATGCCACTCACCCGCACTTCTGAACTGTGTGTTGGCTGAACCCCTTTTCCTGAATGCTGCTCTCCAGTGCTTCAGGACAGTGTATTAGTTGGACATCTTGTACATTCTCTTGAATGCCAATCTCAAGTGCTTCTGGACTATATATTAGCTGAATATCCTGTCTTGTGGTTTGTTGCCTGCCTTGTTATGTTGGCCTAGGACTAGCTGCCATGCTGCTTTTCTTTGCGCACGTTACACTGAGCCAGGGCTCCCTCCCTCGCCCTTTGCTCTTGCCAAGTTCTTTTGCGCTGTCTGCACTTTCTGTCTTTCACCTTTTCTCTTGTTCGATTTGGGCTCAGACTGCACAACATGTACAAGGTCGCATAACAATGTATTTCGGTTCTTCCTGATATGGCCAGTCTCGCGCACCCAGACATAACATTAGGCGCAAATGACATGAAACTTTGTGTGCCTTTAATACTGGGGTTTTTACTGGCGCTGGACACACTTGGAGAAATCCTTTTCAGTGAGAAGAGCTATGATGTCCTGCTGATGTAATTCTGCATCTAGAGACTGAGGTATGGGGGTTCGCTAGTCAAAGCCCAGAGGTCTTCTATTTCTATAATAAACTATCTTACTGCACGGGGAGGGTGGTAATGTTATTTAGACATTTATCCACTGAGTTATGAAATGCTTTCCCCGTTTGTATTCTATGGAATTGTAACCATGCTGCTTATATTATTCATATGCATTATGCTATTAGTACTGACACGTGTACTGTACCTTAGAGCACGTAAGTTGGAATAAACATTTTAACCTATCCAGTGTCTCTTCCTACGCACCTTGTGGACAAGTACGAGTGAGTGACGAAAGAGTGTTCTTGCTTCTGCGAGTCCTGAGATAAAGATACCGTGTTCTGGGTTGTCCAATCATTGGTACTTGGGTGCTAATGGGATGCTAAGCTAGTTGGGTTGGGGTTTTTGGGTGCTACGGTATATGGTAGGCAAACCACTGTATTCCGGGGTCCCATTATCCTGTGCATAGCTCTGTGTATGTGCAGAAACCTTATGACATGGCGCGACCACCGTGGGGCTGCTTATCTGCGAGACGCTTGAGTAGTACTTGTGCTTGTCCACAAAACCCTCACGTACGCTTCCGGAGGCGTAAGTGACGGTGATACCTCCTATATTGAACGTTTTATAGGTTCTTTCAAGCTTGAAGTTATTAAAAAAGGTTACATAAAAAACCCATTTTGTGCTCCCTGTTAGGTTGTCGAATACAATTGTTTAGTTATGGCTGGTGTGGCGATAGCTGCACATAGCCGAGGACCACTCCGAGAACACCTAGGTGTATACGGAGTGCCTGATGCTGGGGTCGAGTTGGTCTTTGTGGTTCAAGCCGATCCGGCTTATCACTTTGAAGTGTTTTACACTTGGATCACTTTTGAGGCGGTGGATGCAGGTGATAATCTGTTTCATGAATATAAACTCACCGCTATTCCTGCTGCCTATCGACCCTATACCAATCTTGAAGTGCCTCTCACGGCTTGGCAGCACCGTGTTTGGTTTAATGGCGTCCTCCCCCAACCAAATACCGCAGTTCGTTTAGGCCCATTATCCATTGAGGGGGCCACTTGGCCTGTATTGGCCGGGTATACCCCGCATCCAAATTATCTGGCAATACCGATTGCGGAACTGCGCACTATGCATACCGAACTGGTGCGAGTGCATCGAGCCTTAGTGACATACGTTACAGGTAGCCTACATGGAGCTGCCCCTGTAGTCGCTGGCCAACCAGCTATTGCAGCTGGAGTGACCATAAGTCCTGTCATGGTAAATTCTGTGATGGGCAAACGTCCACAAAATAAGGACGATTATCCTTACTGGCTTGCAGAAAAGTTCGATCAGATAGAAGCGGTGTTTCCACATACATCCCCGGTGGATAAACACCGCATCCTTACGATAAGTTTGCCAAAAGACTTAATCCCCGATTTGACATCATGTGAAAACTGGGGTAAGGTATTCGCAGCAGTTTATTCAAAATGTTTTGGTACTCCTTCCATGACGGTTCTACCCTCTGTAATTAAAAAAGTACAGGATGAGCATGGCCCTGAAGCGGCTGTGGAATTAGGGATGAGACTAGTGGGAGTGTTTGATGTAGTAGCTGAACTGATCCTTGGAAATGTCAAGGGCGATGCAATGAACTTTCAAGTAGCGAATGCTTTGGCTTTGGTCCCAGAGTTGGACAGGCCTCGCGAATTACCGAAAATTATAGCCCGGGCTTATAAAACAATTGGAAGAAACAGCCTAGGCAACAAGCCTTTTGTAAAAATGCAAACTCAATCGCAACCACAAATTACACAAACAAAAAGTACATCTGAGAAAGATGATAGACCAGTCTTCACTAAAAAGAGTTGGAGACAGAAAAAACAGGGTAAGCAACAAAAGAAGCCGGGGTCGAGAGGCGCTTCCCCAGTTTCGGTTTCTTCTGAACGTACTTATGATTTACGTGATAGGTCGAGAATTAAATCACCAGAAAGGTTTCAGAGCTCTGATACGCGTTCTCCTCGTTCCTCACAGGCCCAGACGTCGTCACAGGCTGGTGGAGGAGGACGGCAAGATAGAGGAAGGGGCCGAGAGGCTCCCCAGGAGCGAGACCAACCTCGACAACAAGTCAGAGGGAAAGCAGAAGACTTTCACCTTCCTCGACCGCAATTTCAGAAGAAAAAAGTTGCCGCTGTAACAGCGAAATATGCCACAGACCGTGAGAACGAGACTCCAGAATTGGACGTGGGCAGTGACCCTCCTAGACAGCGCCGCGGAAGTTACCATAGTGCGGGAGGCGCTACGTCCTCATATGGAGGCGACAGCAACTGAAACATTCGTTACTGTACAGACAGCTGACACGAGAGTGGCACCCCTGACAGACTTTACAACATAGTCATACAAATTGAAGGTGACATACCGCGTGAAATAAAAGGGATTTTTGGGAACAACTAACCTCTTCATATGACATTTTGTTAGCAGAGGTGGATTGGCCACCCCCATTCGTTTTAGCTGCACATAAAGGAGAGGAGGTAATCCTTCCAAGCTTTTCAAGGCATGTCCCAAAAGACAAAGCTGAAGCACTTGCAGCTGAGTGGGCTGTGTACCTGGCACCGGCATTATACCGCAACCATGTGGGATGGGATGAAGAATCACCTCCCCATGCAATACCTTTGCGGTCACTACCGCAGCCACAACCCCAATATCCCATCAAACGGCAGGCAAAAGGCCCCGTCTCCGAAATTCTGACACAGTTGGAATATCAGGGAGTAATCGAACCATGCGTATCACCTATGAACAATCCCCTTTTCGTGGTTTCTAAACCCGATGGATCGTACCGCTTAGTTTTGGATTACCGGCATTTAAATTCCCATTGTCGGAACTTTGCGGTACAGAATACACATAGTTCTGCGCTTGTAGACAGTCTTGTTCGTAAAAAATATAAAACGACACTTGACCTTTCAAACGGTTTCTACACGCACAACCTAGCCCCGGAGAGTGGTCAATGGACCGCATTTACTTCCGGTGGTAAATTATTCCAGTTCCGGCGTTTACCCATGGGCTACAAAAATAGTCCGGGTATATTTGCCGCCCGTGTTGTTTCTTTGTTAAATGACATTGATCAAGACGCATGTTCGTACGTAGATGACATCTATCTGACAGATGACGAGTTATATCAGCATCTGTCCCGTGTGGACCGCATTATTCTTGAATTTGCGGAGCAGGGTTACAAATTTAACTTTGCTAAGTCACACATTGCTGAATTTACCGTTCTGTTCTTGGGCTATGAGCTCAACAACGAAGGTAAGGGCTTAGCCCCCCATTTCTTGGAAAAATGTGCACATTTGTGCCCCCAAATACTCTGAAGAAACTTCAGTCTTTGCTGGGTTTCCTGAATTTCGGGCGTACTTACATTCCCGAATATGCCCAGCGTATCAAGCCTTTGTATGCTTTGATACAACCTACTTATTCAAGGTCTTGCTGGCTGCCTGAGCATACCTTAATTCTGCAGTCTTTGCAGACAGACCTTTTGGAGTCTAAATATCTTTTGACTCGTGATAACCACACAAACCTGGTGATTAGAATAATTCCGGGGGCGGTGGGATTTACGTACTTAACCTTTAATGAAGGTGATACAGTACCCATCGCATACAAGTCGCATCTGTACACTTCCGCTGAATTGCGCTTTACATCTGTTGAAAAAGTTCTAACTGCAGTGCAAATGGCGATTCTAAAAGAACGCGCACTGGCACAGGGAAAGCGGATTCTAGTGGTGACACCCTGTCCTGCCCTAGAGGCAGTAACAAAGGCAAGTGTACCGAACTCAAAAGCAATGCATCCCCGTTGGATACAATGGGCTACATCCTTGACATCTTCGGACGTCACTTTTGTTTTTGATTCTTCTCTTCAGACTCAGGAGTTTTTGCAGTATGAATTCGTTCATCCTCCTCCTTTGTTTTTACTACCGCTTGAGGATTACAAATGTGTGATCTACACCGATGGTTCGGCGCAACCGGCCACTGGGTCCAAGCACGCTTATTCAGCTGCATGTGCTATTGTTGCGGGTTCCTTTGTGAATGGAACGTTCAAATCCTCTGTAGTGCACACTCGCACACTTGGAGATAGTACCGCACAATTGGCCGAGCTGCATGCATTGCTACTTGCACTTGAGTTCGCTTCTCAGGATGAGACAACTCTTATTGTATGTGATTCCTTCTACTGTGTACAGTCTTACAATGACAATCTGTTTTTCTGGTCGAAAAATGACTACAAGGACGCAAAAGGGAGCACAATTAAGCATAAAATGCTTTGGGTTCGAGTGGCAGAATTGCAACAACGTCTGCCCCTCACACAGGTGGTTCACACCTTAGGCCATCAGCGGGTGGGCGCACACGCTATTGGTAACGATCTGGCAGATGAGGCTGCCCGTTCAGCAGTAGTCACGTGTTCAGTAGCAGCGGTTACCAGGTCCATGTCTAAAATTGACTCTGTTATTCTAGCAGCTATTGCTGCAACAAAGGAAGGTGTTAATTACCCTACAGGGTTCCCTTCCAAGTATTCTTACAAATTAAGTCCCGATCAGGTTCCTTATGTAACAATACCTGACGTTGGAGATCGGCTGATCCCCAACGCGGACCGCAGGAGTGCCTTGATATCAGCTGCACACGAAGGCATGGCTTCTGCTCATGCAGGTGTGTCAGCTACAGTTTCCATCTTGCAGCAGCGTTATTGGTGGCGTGGATTGTATAAAGACACCCGTGCTTTTGTGCTTTCCTGCGACGTTTGTCAACAGATTAAGCCTTCCACGGTAACACGCCCTCCACAGACCCCGCTCTGCATTGCTAACAGACCCTTTGGGTGTGTTTACTTGGATCACTGCGGTCCATTCTCATCAGACACTGCCTATAAATATATCTTAGTAGCAGTGGACTCGTGCACACGGTTCCTCTGGGTCTGGCCACAACGTAGTGCTGACGCTCGAAATGTAATCAGGGATTTGCGTGTCTTTGTGGGAATTTTCGCATGCGGCACCTTCCATTCGGACCAAGGTCCGGCGTTTGCCTCTAGGGCTTACAAGGATGCAATGGCTTCGCTTGGGGTGCGGGTGAAATTTTCGTCTCCGTATAGGCCTGAGGGCAACTCTATCGTTGAACGAATGAACCGTGACTTAAAGCAATCCTTAACAGCTAGAGTTATAGGTACTGGCAAGAACTGGCTGGCCCACTTGTATACCGTTCAACGTGCACTTAATAATCTCCCTAGAAGACCTCTGGGTGGGCGGACCCCATACGAAATGCTCTTTGGCATAAGAATGTTTGTGCCTGACCTTGAGGGTCCAGACATCGCGGCGCAATCCGCCAAGTTTGATGTAGATAATCATTCTGCTATGTTACAGGACTTACAAGAAGCCCGAGACAAACTTGCAACTACACATTTGCCTTCAGCCACAGATCCTGCGTTGCAGATTCCGGTAGCCGGCTGGCTTCCAAAGGTTGGAGAACTGGTTCGAGAGAAGGTTGAAAACAAAAAAGAATTCGGCCCCTCTTTTCGTGCACCGGTTCCAGTTCTGGGCTTGAAGGGAACACGTACAGTCATTTTACCACCGCTTCCTGGTCGCAAGGAGAACAGATACATCTCAGTGGAAAATGTCAAGCTACAGCGCCTGGCCGATCCTGAATAGTGTCACACCAGCGGTCTCTTGTCCTGCCATTTATCGGACATATGTTCGTGGCCCATCTACACGAACGGTCGCTGATGCAGTAATTGAGGTGGTTGATTTGCCTGAATCCTCTCCTTTGCCTGAAACTACAATTGATCCCCAACTCTCCACCAACATCGACGAGGACGAGTATACCTATCCTGCATCTGAATCGGTGGCACATCAACCAATAACGCCACTTGGCCCGACTCGTTATTCCTTTGATTCGGATTCCACCTCTTCAAAAGTCCCATCCAAGTTCAGTATTTTTGTATCCTGGTTTAGAGACAATTTTTTGATTCCACCCTGGACATACATCTGGTTGGTACTTTTCTTGATTTTTTTGTTCATGTTCATTGGCTTTGTCACAGTGTTTTTTCTACTAATCAATGGTCACTATTTACCTGAACGCTCTGCTGTAGACTATGTTTCTGGAACTTTGGCTCCTCATTCCTCGTCTCACATCATGAAGCGTGACCACACATTTGTGAACATTTCAGCTTTTCCAGTTGCTGATGGCATCGTATGGGATGCAGTGAACTATCAAATCCATGGTCCGACGGAAATTATTAATGTACCTAATGTCCTTCGTGTTTCAATGGGTGATGTAGTACAAAATAATATTCATTCTGATGATTGGGATGTGCATGCCGTTGAAGCATTGTTTGCCGATTTAAAATATTATGCATCTTTTAATGCTGAAGATTTATATATGAATTCTGCGAATTATGCCGATTTGTATTGTTACCAACATTGGGGTAATCATTTTCTCCATAAGCCAAGTGCCCTGCGTAGTTCTGTTAATTACACCCAATGGGAACATTGTCCAAACCCCTTGCCAGGTAGCTCACAAACTCTTCGAAATAAGTTGACCTATTTTACTGATTTTAATCGGTCAAACCCTGCATCCTATTATTTTAGACTTAATACCACATCAACTCAGAAAATTATGTTAACACACACCAAATTGCTTTATTCGGGTTCCTTTTTAAGTGCCCTAGCAGTGGGTGGTTATGAGTACTGGGAGGATACAATAGATTTGAAATCTATTTGGGGCTCCAAGCCATGGCAGGTACAGGGAACCGAGGCGTTGCATCGTGCTTGCCTCATCCCTACCCAAATTATGTTCCTAAATGCTTCCATCTATCAAACTACGTGTTGGGGCTTAGCTACCACTAAACAATTGAACTCGCCCTCAATTCCATCCCTGTCGAGTTTTCCCAATGATAGCTCACGTTTTAATCTGTCCCTGACGAACCTACAGGCTCTATTACAGAATAATTCATTTAATGTTTCTGAACTGGATCCGTCACCCTGGTTGGTATGGCCTATATCATCTAATGCATGTCAAATGCGTTTTCACGACTCAGGTACTAGATACACACAGGATAGGCCTGATCCGAGATTTACTGCTTCTCGTACTGTCACTACATATTCTGTTGGTAAATTATGCAAACAATGGCTGCAACATTCGTCCCTTGATTCTGTTAAACAACATTTGTCCCTCCTTTCAGGCAATATTGATCTGTCCGACTTTGTTTTGGGACCTCGTGGTCCCCGACCTAAAAGATTCATTTATGAGACATATAATGAACTCTGGAAGCTATCACAAATGGAAGCTGCTTCCCGTCTTCGGGAAATAGATCAAGCAAATTTGGAAAAGGTGCTTGCTGTTGTTGACAATAGTATTAATACCCTGTCTTCTCGCATTTATACTTTAGAGAATATTGTGTCCTCTGTTGTTGATATTGTACAAGATGATGTTTCTGTGTTATATCATGGTCAGAATCAATTGCGCTCAGTTATGCAGTTTGCATGGACTTTACAAATGCTCAAGTTAGGTAAAGTTCCTTGGCATTTTTTGAACACCTCTGCCTTGTTTCTACCTTTTAACTTAACTGACAAACAGCAATTTATGTCCATGAAAGATGCAACTTACACTCTATTGCATATCGAAAAGATGGATCCTTTGCCGTTCTCTGTTGCAGAACTCGATTCTGCTGTGTGGCTAGTTCATGGGGTTATCGCTTTACCTTTTTCCTTGTTTGAATTTGACTCGTGCATGAAACATTATCCTGTGGGCCGTTACCGGCCCTTGGGCAGTGCTTTCCTGCATGAACTCTGGTCCTTGCCTTTCATGTATAAATGCCTTCGGGACGGCAAGGAAGTCTTTCTCACGGGGGAGTACTGCGACTCGACTATGGGTCATTCACTTATTTGTAAACACATTAAATTGCATGGCTCATGTAGCGTTTCCGCTCCTAATCTTGCTTGTGTGCTGAAAGGTATTCCTGCTCCTGTTATTTCTCCTACTTTCACTCTCCTTTCCAATGGTAGTTATTTACTTTTAAATAACGAAAACTGTTGTGGCCTGCAGGCTGGCATTCCTTACATTGTAACAGTTTCGCACAGGGTTGTCTGCTGCAAAAATGTGCTTTTTCCTCCCCCTCATGGCAAGGTTGATATCTCTATTTGGCCTTCCATCCCTACCATGGAGGCAGATTTCAATAGACTGAGCAGAATAAAGGCACTATTATTGAACGAGGAAGTTATGCTCACGTCCGCCCGGGAGACATTCATTCTCCAGGTGGCGAGTACCCACAGTGAAATACAGGCCCTTTTGAACACTAATCTCCCCCAACATTTTGGGGAGTTAATTCATCGTATTTTTAACGCATCTAACACAGAAGGTCTGGTACACTTTTTTAAAGTCGTGGGGTCTGGTTTGGTGTCCTCCTTCCAAACTATTTTTGGTGTCATCCCGGCGTTTATTCATTCTATTTTTTCCAGCGTCTTTGGCGGTTTCCCGTTGATCATCGCCTTGGCGGCTGGTGTCCTGTTATTAATTTGTTTTATGCGCAATGGCTGCTCCCCGATGGGACCTGCTCGATCCAGAACGCCTCCAGCTGCTTCGTGAGCGCCTTTTGGCTGGTTTTGGTGTCTTGCCATTGGCGACACTGAGTGTGTCATATACTCTTTCCTTTCGCTTTGCGTATTTCACTTGCGTGCAACCTGTAATGACTTGCATCCGCTGTCCTTTCACCTGGACCTTGGATTATTGCCTCTCCAATTCGTCATTGTCTGTTCCGGATTTTGTTCAGTTGATGGGTCCCTTAGAGGCCCATGAGCAGGACTGTTCCGTTGCCGGCTGTATGGCGCGTGCGGCTGCACTGGGGATTTTGGCGCAATGGGATATCTGGGCGGCTGCCCAGGATCTCCTACAACAAAGCTGTTTCGTTTATCACGCAAGTTGTCCCGCATTGCTTTTGGATGCTCCCTCTGCTGAGGAGCATTCCTGCTCTTTTGATCTCATGGATTGGATGGCATCTATGTTTTTTGACGATTCCAATGATGCCCTTTTGGAGGGTATGGCTTTTTTCTGCACTTACACTTTCATGGATTGACTTGTTCTTCGCCGTTTGGGCGCTCCCTGTGCTCTGCTGGAAAAAATTTTGTTTGCCCTCTGTCTTGGCCGCCGGACTGACCAGGGGAGGGTGTCTTGTGGTTTGTTGCCTGCCTTGTTATGTTGGCCTAGGACTAGCTGCCATGCTGCTTTTCTTTGCGCACGTTACACTGAGCCAGGGCTCCCTCCCTCGCCCTTTGCTCTTGCCAAGTTCTTTTGCGCTGTCTGCACTTTCTGTCTTTCACCTTTTCTCTTGTTCGATTTGGGCTCAGACTGCACAACATGTACAAGGTCGCATAACAATGTATTTCGGTTCTTCCTGATATGGCCAGTCTCGCGCACCCAGACATAACATTAGGCGCAAATGACATGAAACTTTGTGTGCCTTTAATACTGGGGTTTTTACTGGCGCTGGACACACTTGGAGAAATCCTTTTCAGTGAGAAGAGCTATGATGTCCTGCTGATGTAATTCTGCATCTAGAGACTGAGGTATGGGGGTTCGCTAGTCAAAGCCCAGAGGTCTTCTATTTCTATAATAAACTATCTTACTGCACGGGGAGGGTGGTAATGTTATTTAGACATTTATCCACTGAGTTATGAAATGCTTTCCCCGTTTGTATTCTATGGAATTGTAACCATGCTGCTTATATTATTCATATGCATTATGCTATTAGTACTGACACGTGTACTGTACCTTAGAGCACGTAAGTTGGAATAAACATTTTAACCTATCCAGTGTCTCTTCCTACGCACCTTGTGGACAAGTACGAGTGAGTGACGAAAGAGTGTTCTTGCTTCTGCGAGTCCTGAGATAAAGATACCGTGTTCTGGGTTGTCCAATCATTGGTACTTGGGTGCTAATGGGATGCTAAGCTAGTTGGGTTGGGGTTTTTGGGTGCTACGGTATATGGTAGGCAAACCACTGTATTCCGGGGTCCCATTATCCTGTGCATAGCTCTGTGTATGTGCAGAAACCTTATGACAATCCTTTCCTCCACTTGAATGTTGCTCTTCTGCACTTATGGGCTGTGTATCGGCTGGGGATTCGATACCCACGCACTTATTGATGCCGCCCACATTCTGTATAATACAATGCATTTACTGTCTAACCAGTTGATGTATTTGTAAAGTAGAATCGATCACAATTATAAAACATTTTTAAAACATGTTCAGAGTGAAAATGTTCAAAGCAATGACACCATTCACTTGGGGCTATGCAGCTCAGAAGAGCAGAAGTGGAAACATTATTCTCATTAATATATAGTATAAAAGGGATGTCCAGTCCTAATTGTGAGTCGCAACGCTATCTATCAATGGTTTGAGAATGCAACTGCGGTTGCAAACCATTGATCAGTTACCGACACCTCAAAGGAGGTAGTAACTGATTCTCAAAGCCTTTCTGTGCCCTAGGACTGGCTGCTGTGTTTGGTCTCAATTGTAAATAAGCAATTGACAAAACTATGGGTAAGGATCATAACTGAAAATGCTAGCCAGTCCTATTGCTATTAGCCAGTGCTTGTTTTATAATGATAGAAAGCATGCACAATATACATTGTAGCACTTTTTACTGTTGCAGGGTTTTGCTTATCTTCCTCTACCACCATGACAATATCTCCTAATCTGAAAGATACAAAATGCTCCGCTGGAATATTTTTGAAGATTTAGAGTTAAGAATAACAAAAAAAATGAATGTCATATCCGTTAGCTTTTCACCGAAAGAAGGGTAGAGAGGGGAGCAACAAACAATGTGGCAATCCCGCTGCAACATCCCCTCTTCTGGGTTCTATACTGTAGCTTTTTGCTACAAACTCTGACATCTTATCAGCCCCGGAGGGTATCGCTTCCTCACACACCGAGCACAGAACCAAAGGGAGGCTGTGGGCTCCAGAGCACTGCTCAAGGCACAAGCAAAGGTGAGCGAGTGAGTGTGGGAAGGAAAGGAGGGGGAAGGTATAGAGAAGTGTGCGAAGAAGGCAGGGGAAGAGAAGAAGTGACAGGGAGTGGGTGTGAACGACAGGAGAGGCTACAGACAGGCGTGCATAAATGGAAAGGGAGAGAAAAGATGGCAAAGAGAGTTGGGATGATGACAGAGGTGATGGTGTAGAAAAGTGCGCAAAAAGACGATAGAGAGTGAAGAGTGATGGTATAGAGAGCAGGGCAAAGGAGAGAAAGAGAAGAAAGTGAAAACATTGGCACAAGAAGGAATGGCAAGGGCTGCTATGAAGCAAAGAGCGCAAGCAAAGTGTTGGAGCTGGGGAGAAGGGAGATGGTATGAAGAGCCATGCAAAGAAAGAAGAGGGTAGAAATGCGACAGGGAAAAGAGATGAAAAAAGGAAGGGTATACAGAGGGGTGCAACTAAAGGAAACAGAAATGAAGTGGAAAGGAGGGAAAAGATGAGAGAGAGGGTGTTTAAAAAGGTGCAAATATGGAGAGAGAAAACAAAAAACATTGGGGCATATTATTAAGGAGATGCGATAATTATCCCAAATCGCGCTTATCGCTATTTACTCTATCGCTGGATTACATCGCCGTGTTAGCAACATATTATCAACGTTTTGCTAACAGGCGATGTAATTCAAGCGATAGAGGCCGATTCCCAGGAATAGCGCGTGAAATCCAGCGATGATTTCACAGCGCTAAGGAGAGGCTTGCTGATAGGGGAGTGTGGACCTAACCTGGCAATCCACCTCCCATTATCAGTATGCCTAAATCACTTTTAAAGCAGTCGTAACATTCCTGCGATAACCACGGCTAGCGCAGTTATTTTTATCGCTTCGCGGGTCTGCTGTATGGCTTGCTAATATCGCAATAGTGGGCTGGATTGGATTGGAGTAGAGTGGTTTAAATTGATCAGTGTGGGGTGGATTGGAGTGGGTGGATTGAATGGTGTGGATTGGATTAGAGTGGGGTGGATTGAAATGGGATGAGCTGGATTGGATTGGGGTGGATTAGATTGGTTTGGGGTGGGGTGGATTTGATTGGGGGTGGGGTGGATTGGATTGGAGTAGGGTGGCTTGTAGTGGGGTGAATTAGAGTGGAGTGGAGGTGGGTGGATTGGACTGGACTGGAGGGGTGATTTAAATTGGAGTGGGGTGGGTTGGTGTGGAGTGGGATGGATTTATTGGAGTGCGGTGAATTGGATTGGGATGGGGTGAGGTCGATTGGAATGTGGTGGGCTGGATGGATTAGATTGAGTGGGGTAGACTGAACTGGGGTGGGGTGGATTGGGGTAGAGTGGGGTGGAATGGAGTAGAGTAGTGTGGATTGAACTGCAGTGGACTGGGGTGAAATTGAAGTAGGGTGGAATGCATGGGGTGGATAGATTGAATGGTGTGGATTAGATTGGAGTGGGTGGGTGTGGATTGAAGTGGGGTGAGCTGGATTGGATTGGGGTGGACTAGATTGGTTTGGGGTGGGGTGGGTTGGATTGGGGGTGGGGTGGATTGAATTGGAGTAGGGTGGCTTGGAGTGGGGTGAATTAGAGTGGAGTATAGGTGGGTGGATTGGACTGGACTGGAGGGGTGATTTAAATTGGAGTGGGGTGGGTTGGTGTGGAGAGGGATGGATTGATTGGAGTGGGGTGAATTGGATTGGGATCGGGTGAGGTCGATTGGAATGTGGTGGGCTGGATGAATTAAATTGAGTGGGTTAGACTGAACTGGGGTGGGGTGGATCGGGGTAGAGTGGGGTGGAATGGAGTAGAGTAGGGTGGATTGAACTGCAGTGGACTGGGGTGTATTTAAGTAGGGTGGAATGCATGGGGTGGATTACATTGGAGTGAGGTGGGGTGAATAGAAATGGGGTGGGATGGATTGGACTGGGGTGGGGTGGATTGGAGTGGGGTAGATTGTAATTGGGTGAATTGGAGTGGGGTGGATTAGAGTGGGGTGCAATGGAGTGGGGTGGAATGGAGAAAAGTTGAATGGAGTGGAGTGGGGTGGAATGGAGTGGGGTGAATTGGAGTAGGGCGAATTGGATGGGTGTGGTGTGGGGTGGATTGGAATGAAATGGAGTAGATTGGCTTGCAGTTGGGTGGATTGGATTGGAGTGAGGTGGATTGGATTGGAGTGTGGTGTATTGGATTGGGGTGGATTGGACTGAGGTGGTTTGTATTGGGGTGGGGTGAACTGGACTGAGGTGGGGTGGGTGGGTGGATTGGACTCAGGTAGACTGGGATGGGGTGGACTGAAGTGGGGTGTTGTGAAGTGCATTGTAGTGGGTTTAATTGGATTTGGCTGGATTGGTATGGATTGGACTGGGGAGGGGTAGATTGGAGTGGGGTGGATTGGATTGCGGTGAGGTTGATTGGATTGGGGTTAAGTGGATTGGAATTGAGTAGGGAAGATTGTTTTGGATTAGAGTGGGGCAGATGGTTTTGGATTGAAGTGGGACATATTGGAGTGGGGCAGATTGTTTTGGATTGGAGTGGGCTGATTGGAGTGGGGTTGATTGTTTTGGATTGGAGTGGGGTGCATTGTTTTGGATTGGAGTGTGGCATATTGGAGTGGGATGGATTGTTCTGGAATGAAGTGGGGCAGATGGTTTTCGATTGAGTAGGGCAGACTGTTTTGGATTGCTGTGGAGTGGTTTGTTTTGGGGAGGTAGTGAGATGGATTGGATTGGGCTGAGGTGGAATGGATTTGAATGGGGTAGACTGGATTGGGGTGGATTGGATTGGTGAGGGGGTGGATGGAATTGGAGTGGGGTGGATTGTGATGGATTGGAGTGAATTGGGATGAGTGGGTTGATTGGGATGAGATAGATTTGATTGGAACGGGGCGGTTTGGAGTGGGGTGGATTAGAGTGAGGTAGATTGGAGTGGGCAGATTGTTTTGGATTGAAGTGAGGCAGATTGGAGTGAGGCAGATCATTTTGTATTGGAGCAGGGAAGATTGGAGTGCGATGAATTAGAGTGGGGCCGATTGGAGTGGGCAAATTGGGGAGGGCAGATTGTTTTGGATTGGAGTAGGCAGATTGTTTTGGACTGCGTGTGGCAGACTGGAGTGGGGAAGATTGGAGTGGGGCATATTGGAGTCAGGGGCGTAATTTCAGGGGGGTGTTTGGGGTGTTACAGTCCCTTAATAAAATGTAGTGTGTTGTAAATATTTGGGTGCAAGTGCATTTAGTCGGGTATGGTAAGGTGTCTATTGGATTTTACCTGGGATTTTCACATGCACACAGACAAAAACACACACACATACCCTCTTTCTTGTCTCTGTTTTGAAGGTCTGAAAAAATGTTGGTTAGTTTGAAAGATATTGTGTTTTAAGTTCTTCTAAGACACACATCCACTTCCGCTCCTCATATAATGTATTTTCAAAAGATAATCCAGCGTGCTTTTTGGTAAATTTGAAGTTCACACCCCTTTAATCTTACTGGCCAAGCTACCCCCGATTGGAGTGGGGCAAATTGTTTTAGACTAGAGTGGGGCAGAGGTGAGTGGGGCAGATTAGAGTGGGGCAGATTGGAGTGGGGCAGACTGTTTTCGATTGGAGTGGGGTAGATTGGAGTGTGACAGATTGTTTTGGATGGAGTGGGGCAGATTGTTTTGGATAGAGTGGGGCAGATTGTTTTGAATTAGAGTGGGGCAGATTGTTTTAGATTGTAAAGGGGCAGATTGTTTTGGATTCGAGTGGACAGACTGTTTTGGATTGGTGGGGGAGATTGAAGTGGGGCAGATCGTAAAGAAGAGTTCCACGCAGGCCAACAAATGGAAACCAACAGGCGGGCTCCGAGCCCATTTTGGATATAAGAGTGTCTCTCAAGTGCAAACGCATGCTCTTACAGGCTTGACCCTAAAAAGGGGCGGAATGAAGAGAGAAAAGTAAAAATAGAGAATGAGCAGAGTCTATTGAGATATTCAGTGTGTGTTGTGATGTACAGTGCATGGTGTGGTCTGCCCTATATGACATATTGTATGCTGTTTTTTGGTTGTGCAATGTCTGCTTGTGTTGCGTAGGTCCAAAATCCTAATGTTAGCAAGTGACTATATATTTTGTTTTATTTTATTTCAAAATATGTTTTGTGCAGTTCTCAGGCTACCCTTTGGCTGCTTCCTTGCACCAGCCATAGGAAAGTGGAAGTTTGTATTTGCCAGGATGATTTCCTAACTATTGCGGTGTTTCCTAGTGCTGTCTACAGACCATGTGTCTGTTTAGGTCAGAAAAGTAACCTGTTTTGGTTAATGGTGTAGGTTTTCTTCTCCCCTGACACTTTAATCAATTAACACAGATACATACAAACACAGTCACAAATATATAGTATATGCAGATGCACAGAGTATAATAAACTACTTATTTCCATTGTTACTATTGTTGTGTTTCATACAGCACACACACAGCACGCAACTTGAGAGTGATATGTGCAAAATCTACAAGTTATCTATGACTGTTACACTACTGTGACCCAGCCATCCAGGAAGTATTTCACCGCCTTCTTCGACAATGAGGCGATATAAGTGCTGTAATCATAGTAAGCATTTAAAAAAACAACTACCATACACTGATTTGTCTATAAGTATTTACAAAACAGATATTGTGAGTACCCAAGTGTTAGAGAGTCATCGTTTTACCCTGTTCACCCCCATCTTTTGCTGAATTATATTGGTGGTAACTGACTCTGACTGTAGCCTGGGCTCTGCTAACTAGGTATATGTGTAAAACGGAACATGTAATAGGGTACACTTACATTGGCAATGACAGATGCTATAAGTCCCTAGTAGCTAATAGAGCCAGGGGGTGCAATCTACCTATAAGTCCCTAGTATTTAATAGGGCATGAAGGTTTAGAGGCCAAGAAGATTCCCTGCACTTGCATGTGTGTGCTGCTGTCCTTTTAACAGCAGTCCTGCCTTGCAGCCTGTCTTTAAAAGTACATTCTCACGATTGGTAATGACAGACCCTATAAGTCCCTAGTATATAATAGGGCTAGGGGGTTCAAACTATCTTTAAGTCCCTATTATATAATAGGGCATGGAGGTTTAGAGGCCCAGTAGATTTCCTGCACTTGCATGTGTGCACTGCTGAGTGCCTGCTGTCATGTTAAAGGCAGCCTTGCTTTGCAGACTGTCTTTAAAACTAAATTGGTATGCAAATTTGACTTAAGTGGTATGGGCACTTTAAACGTAATAATTTACCTTCTTTTTACATATTAGGCACCCCACAGGTTCCTCCCCTCCTCCCCCCAAGGTGTCCCAGGGGTGGGGGGCATGTAACTATAAGCTGGGACCCTATAAAAGATGCTTTATATGCCATGGAAAGGGACAAACTGCCAATTTTATTTTTCCCCATTGCAGATTCTTAGCTCCATAGGCTAACATTGCAATATGTTATTTAGGTATAACTATTGCTAGGAAAGGAGAAATGTCATTCAAAGACTTAAAAGATTGGTGTTGATGAATCCAACATCTTGCCACTGTTGAATTGATCAAAACTAGTTCAGAAGAGAAGTTATAGAACTTTCTCTTCTCTAAGCCAAAGTCCAGCCTTGTGACCCTCATGAGTGAGTAGGGGTGCTTTATAAGACATTGATTGATTGATTGATTGATAGTGGTCTCTGCTGGTTGGTCAGCCTTAAGAGGCTTAGCCAAAGTGCTTTGATTAGGTCATAAGTGTTCTGGCTAGTGCAGAGGTTATCTGATGTAGAGAGCTCTGATGCTGCAGAGGATAGGTCATAAAGAGAGGGCTGGGTACATCAAACTGAGCTCAAAGAGAGAGAATATCAGTAAGGAAAGCTAGGCATACCTACCCCCACATCCTGTGCCACAGCCAGATGGCAAGTGTAGGACAGGATTTTGTAGCGTTCAGGGGGAGGAGCGCTTATGGAAATGAGCCACACTGTGGGTAATTTTAGCCAGCTCTTACTCCTCAGAGAGAGAGATCATCCATGTTGGATTTTGGGAGTGCAGTGCTTTGTGGGACAAGATGATGCCACATGTTGGGGGAAGATGTCATGCTTTTGGGTGTCACCCAGCATCTCATTGGACAGAGGTGTACCCCAGCTTGTTGCCACAGAACACTGAATAAATGTGTGAGAGCTGCATAGTCTCTCAGATCTGTTGCCTGAAACTACAAGGAGAAGGACTGCCCTGCTGGAATCTAGATATGCACCCAAAGGCCTGCACTCTGAATGACTGTGCCTGCTGCACAATCTGTTACTACAACCCTGGGAACTGTGCCTTGCTTCAAGAAGGACTACGAAGTGGACTCCCTGCAAGCTACAGGTTAACAGAGCCCACCTGCATGATCTCCACCAAGAGTCCCATCCTAAAATGCGTCCAGTGGACTTTTTAAGAATTTGACCAGGTGCATTGTGGGAATTGTAGTCCAGACATCCCAGAGACCATGTAGGAGATTCCAGACCTTTGGATTGGTGTTTTGGGCACATGGAACCTACAAGGATACCTTCAGAAAGCACCTCCTGAAGTTTGGAGAACTTAATAGAATATTTATGAAAAGGCTCCATGAGGTGACCGACCCGATGTCAAGAGTCAAGCCGACTACATTCAACCGCGACCTGGGTTTTGATTTCAGGTTCGTCCCACTGAAAGTTCCAGAGCTTCAGACTTCCAGGATTTGACCGGTGCCTCGCAGAAAGTCAAGTTGGTGAACCCTTACCAAATCTGGCCTGCTGTGGAGGGAAACTTTTGACAGGGGCCTCCCCCTTAGTGTATCCGACAAGGGCTCCATCGCGGTCGGTCTCAAACTTTGACTTTGTCCCGGTCAAGCACGACCAGATGTCCCAGAATGGCGCTTACTGTTTGTAAGCACTACAAAGTGGTTAATCTCTAGAAAGTCATATCTCCTGTTCACTATATTGTATTATTGTCGTTTTGGTGTCATTTTAAAGATAAACATATTTCCTATTTTTTTTAGGTCTCGCAGACCTGCGTTGCAGCGCGCATGCGCTGCTCGCTCTGCGAGGCTTCTTGTAATCAAGCCGATTTTAGAAGTGGAGTCTAGGCTCCGCCCCTTCTTTCCATTGGCTTGCATCATCGTTGATGCTAAACGCTGGCTTTGGATTGTGAGTGAGGCTTTTTAGTCCCTCCTTGTTACCGCCCTGTCTCCTTTTGGATCGTTTGCTTGCGGGGCTAGACTGTCTCCTTCAATTACTTGGTAGGCACTTTCTTTTTGTCATTTGTCCACGAAGCGCGATGCTGCAGCGCTATGCCCTCTAAATTGTATGTTTTTTTTATTTCATTAATGAGCGCGTCGCCTGCTAGGGACACCGCGCTCACTTTATTTATTTATATTTTCGCTGCGTCTTTCGCGGCGTCCACTTCAGGAACACCGCACTCTGTTTGTTTCTTTTACTTTAAAACTGAGCGCCGCGCCGCTTCAAGGACACCGCGCTCGTTTTTTTAATATATTTTTTAACTTTAACACTAAGCGCAGCGCCCGCTTCAAGGACACCGCGCTCAGTGTTAAAATAAAAAAAAACGAGCGCGGTGTCCTTCAAGCGGCGCAGCGCTCAGTTTTAAACCTTAGCATTTGCAATGCAATCAAACCTATTGCATTGCAACTGCTTGTTAAGATGAGCAATGTGCACAGCGAGGAAACCTGCAAACATGTGCTTCTGAACTGTGATCTACATGCTGCTTTTCACTGGCAACCGAAAGAGCACAGTGGGGAAAAATGCAGTTATTTCCGATCTCGCACTTACCAATAAAGAAACTTGCCCTAAGACAGGATTGTGCAGTTTAGGCCTAAGGGTTCCCAGTCTACTGTTCTAGACCAAGTGTTTCACATATAGAATAAACAATGTGCTATCTAACTATTTTCAGGGATCGCTTCAGTGGGTCGAATTCACAATTTGTTTAGGCCATTTACTCTGGCGTAGATAGGAAAGAATGAGTGTTTTATCAAAATGCGATATGAGGTGCGTCATTTGCATTTTTACCCAAACGGCTTCTAGCATATATTGTGCACTCCTGGGGTGACACAAGCATGTATCTTGCTTCGCCACTTATTCACGAGGGATGCAGTGACAGTTATGCAGTTCTTTGTGTGCAACCTGTTTCAGCTGTCAAGGTCCTAACATGGTGCAGGCCCGGGGGAATGTCCATCCACGATCAGCGTTGGCTAAAAATTTAATTGAATGCATTGATATTCATGGCCCCTTTAAGAGCTGTGCAGGTCACTGCCGCTCCCAAGAGCAACATGGGTGGGAGCCTGCTGGCTTCACGGGACACGTTACTACACCCACAGGGCTCCTGGGAGGCAGCTGTAACATCAGCAAGGACAGGCGAAGACAGAAAGCGACAGCACGAGCTACTCTTGTGTCCTGTCCCTCTCCCTGGGTAAAGATTGTGAACTGAAACCTGAGCTTACACAATTTGGGGGGATATTCTCAAGAACGTGCGATAAACATCGCCAAAATAGGCTAACGCAATTTTTCATATCGCCGTCTAACGCGGGAAAATAACTCAGTGTCAACGTCGTATTCTCAACACGGCGGAAACATGCAATAGTTTCCCGAGAACGCCTCAAATGTCCGCGATACAACTACTGCTACGGCGATAAAAAAGGAAACCGGAACGTGAAAAAAGTTGCGATGGGCCCAACCGCGATAGAAAAATCAGCGACAAGCAGCGCCAGGCTTGCAATTCCCACGTCAGGCGGGAAAAATCACCATAAAAACTGCAAAAAAAGAAGAAAAAAAAAAACCATAACAACTGCGAAGCACAATGGAGGTAGCCGGAGCAAGTACAGAGGACAACCCAAACCCCACAAGCCCCATGGAGGACCGGCCTGGGACCTCGGGGTCAGGGAAGGGCAAGGAGAAGAAGAAGAGGAAGACGCGGTTCAGTCCGCAGGAAAACAGGATCCTGATTACGGAGGTGATAGAACACCATCAACAACTGTTCGTCACCTCCACTGTGTAATTGGCAACAAAAAATGGAACATGGCAGTCCATCGTGGACATGGTGAATGCAGTCGGAGTGCTGAGGAGGACAATGGACGAGGTCAAGAGGCGCTGGAATGATGTGAAGCGCAAAACCAAGCTGAAACTCGCAAACAACCGCAAAGCAGCAATGCAGACTGGGGGTGGGAGTCCTGCGCCACAGGAGGAGCTGGATGAGATGGAGAAAATGGTGTCCACAGTCATCAGTGTGGAGACGGTGGCAGGAGTCGGGGGACCGGACACTGCTCAACATGAACTGACACAACAGCAACAGGGTGAGTAACCACCAGGGACTGGCGGGACGGGGGGAGATGGGCACAATGGCACACATGCACGATGAAGTATAGCACACTGCACAACCACAATGACTCTGGATCATGTCCCTGATCTCCTTGCCATACTGCAGTACCAATCTCACAACAAACCCATGCACATGTGCTGAACCCAGCAAAGCTGCAGATTCGTGAGCCCCACTGACAATGCAAGTGACACTGCATGATGATGAGCATGTCTGCAGGCCACTCATCATGACATGTTGCACGCCACGACACCGAGGTGGCTGAGTGTGGTCCAGATCCGGAAAGAAGCAGGTCACACACTGACACATCCACGTGCACAAACAACCCCTGACGGCAACAAGACATCTGCGGACAAACCATGCCCAAGAGTCCCAACTCCCACCAAGAGCCCAATTTACCCAAGTATGCAACATCTCAGCTCTGCATAAGCACAGAAGTCAAAGGCACACCGCCTGAAAGGTAGAAGGCCAAGCAAAGTCTGAGCTGCCAAGGCGACTCTCCCACAATGCAGCACACACACAAGAATCAGAGCACATCAACATTGACAACAATGTGGTACAAACTGCAACACATTCACAACAGAACAGAGGACACAACTGCTGCCGCTTGTGTGTAGAAACTGGCCAATCACATTTGGCATAGCAGGAAACTGACATGATAATGGACAAGTACAACCCCACATCCCTGATGGTGCACAAATGTCCACTGTCCCGCTTCAAATAGGCAGCTCCTCCTAAACAGTCACAATGTACATTGTCATGCAGTCTGTTTGGAAACTTGGCCAATGCGTGAACATACATGGAATACACTGTTAAACTGCATCTCCCCTTTACATTGCAGAGGGAGAATCATCACCTCCTGCAGAGCAGACCGAACACCTCCTCACTGATGACGAGGAGGACCTCCCCACCGTCGACACCGACGCCCTCCAAGAGCTCATGGACAGCTTCCGCACCCCACCCCCAGGAGCAGGGCAGCCCAGCTGCATCGAGGAGACCCCACCCCCTGCACAGACCACACAGCAGGAAGCACCCACCACCCCAGCTGTCTCCCAGGATCCCCACGACCAACACATGGCATTTCAACGCCGTGTGTTGGAGGGCCAGAAGGAGATGTCTGAGCAGGTGCGGGTGGGGTTCGAACTCATGGCAGCCAAACTAAATGCCATCCATGGGTGTCTATGTCCCATGAGGGACCACTTACATTTCCTAACGGACACCCACAGTCCGCTCCATGGTCTCCAACGAGCCATGACAGACATCGCTGGAGTCATGACTCGGAGACAAGAACACCTGTCTAGTCAGAGTGGCTCCAGCGATCTCAGCCGGGAGTTGGGACACATGCGGAGGCTCATGCGGACACGGTGCGGATGTAGGCGAAAAGGATGGCTGCCACGGCTGCACATCAGCAAGATGTAGCTGGGATCTTCCATGCACTGCAGATCCTCATCATGGCATTGCTGCCACAAGGCCTAGCGCAGATGAATGCTGCTGCTCCTACACCATCCACATCTCCGCCCCCTGATGTGTCAGTGCCCCACAGTGCGGCAGACATTCCACCTCCGGCACCTGATGTGTCACTGCCACACAGTGCGGCCGACAATCCACCTCCGGCCCCTGATGTGTCAGTGCCACACAGTGCTGCAGTTGAAACACCGCCACCCACAGATGAGGCACATCACACATCAGAGGACGATGATGTGGATGAGACTGCCGTTGTGGTAATGAGGAAGCGGTAGCATTCATCTCTGCCATATGGCCTGTTTCAGCTTGGTTCGGCCCTTTGCATCATCACCTTCCACTGTCCCCGATACACTCTGCGGCACTCACCTTGGACCTCGACATGGACTGCCATATTCTGTTTGGTTACCAATGACACAGCAATCAGACTTCCGATGAATTTGTCCTTCCCTAATGAACTCTGGCTGGCCCTCTACGGGGCAACAATGTCAAGTGGGGTGTGCATTGCCCTGTACTGCTCCAGCTGCAACACTCCACTGAATGTGAATAAAACATTCAAATTCACACAGATGTGTCATGTCTATGATCCTTCAAGTATGACAGTATGGATGAATGTAGGGTCACTGATTCCCCCTCACGTCCATTTTGCACATGTTGTGGGGCTTGGGTCACAGGGTGCAACATTGCCGATTGCGGTCCGGGTGGCGCAGACACTGCAACAGAGACACACGCATTGATTACTTCCTTGTCCAGGTCAGAACTGAACCACGCCCAGAGCCCCGGGCTCATTGTTCACACCCCTACGCTGGACTGGCATACGCCAGTCCAGCCCACTCCGCTTACGCTCACAGGGGGTGACGACACAGCTACATGTCCCAGATCTTCCCTGTAGTGATCTGCTGGTCACTGGTCTAGTTGTCAGCTTGCCACAGCCGCTCCCTGAGGGCTGGTTTACACCCACACCACACCCATCCAGCACAGGCATCACGGGACATGTGACCGTGCCAATAAAAGGGGCCCACCACAGCACATCCCCCACTGCCGGAGATGACATGATGGCGTCCGCATCCACGGAACTCAATCATAAAGGGTGCATGACTTGCGTTGCACATAGTTAGTGGCCCCTGATGGCCTGCGTCCAGCACGGGCCTACCGCCATGTGGCGATGACTTGCGTTGCACTGAGTTAGTGGCACCCGATGGCCTGCGTCCGGCACGGGCCTACTGCCACGTCGCGATGACTTGCGGTGCACAGAGTTAGGCCCACCTGAAGAGCTGAGCGGGTGTGCAGCCTGCGATGATGTGTTGGCCTCGATACGGCATCCAGCAAATCAGGACTCGATTTGAATTATGAGCCCTGCTGGACCGCAGTGTACGTGCAGGCAGCAGTCAGCACACACATGACTCCGCGGTGCGGTGCTGCAGGGTGCGCTGGGGGCTGTGGCGCGGAATCCAGTGATGAGCTGAGGAGGTTGCACCGGCACGTGGAAGGCCCTCTTGGAGACATGCCGGTGGCGGCAGGTGAGCATTGAGGCCTGGGTGCGCAGGGGCGGGCAGTCATCGCTGGGCGGTGGACTGGTCTGGGGACCAGGGCAGGGGTGCAGGAGGCTCACAGGATTGCGCAGGCACCACCTGTCACGGCGGCGGCCTCGTGGCTGGGTGGGGGGCGCCGCCCTGGCAGACATGACCCTGCATGCGCTGACGAGATGTGCGCGGGTTGGCTTGGGACGTAGTCACCTCGTCTCCAGTGTGAATACGGCCGTTGAATGTGGTCGGGCACGTGTGTGTAGGCCTATGGTCACGATATGGCGGACACAGAGACACACACAGTAGTTACTGTGGTGGCCATCCCGGAACAGGACCACGCCCAGGGCCCCAGGCTATTCATTCACGACATACGCCGGCCAAGGCCGCTCCGCTCAGGCTTACAGGGGGGACCACATAGCTACATGTCCAATGTCTTGCACACTGCCTGGGATAACCTGTTTGCGCCCACTGTCCACTACACTGCAAACACCAGCAGTAGATGTCCACATGGACATGTCTGTCCTCTGCATACTTCAGTCTGTCCAGCACATCTCCGCCACACTTGGCATTGTGTCTTTCTTATTGCTGGGTCACTTGCCTCCTTCGCATATTCTTGGTTCCCACCTCTCCCCACATTCTGCAATTGTTTGGCAGAGGGGCTCTGCCTTTATGGATGGTTTGTCTACATGTCTGGCCCCTGTTACCACGGTTACTTGTGTTGTCGTGTCCGGTAGTTGGGCATGTTGGTTGGCATGTTGTATGTGATTTTGTTACCTGTGCTCTCCCACAGTTGTGAGTTGTGTGATTGTGGAGTTGAGGTGTGTGGTGTGTTCAGTTAGTACTTACCAATGAGCAGTGCATTGCCATAGGTGCCATCCTGGAAGCGCTGGTTGATGATGGACTGTCGGAAGATGTATGTATCATGCACACTGCCTGTGAAGTTGGCGACGACATTGGTGAACTGTCCCCGGTGGTCCACTATTGCCTGCACATTGATGGAATGCGTGTGCTTTCTGTAGTGGTAATTGTGTGCAGGGTCGGCAGGGAGCACAAGTGGTACATGTGTACAGTCAATTGCCCCCGACATGTGCGGTAAGGCAGCTATGGCGTGATTCCCTTGCATGGTCTCCAGCTGTTCATGCACAGGGTGGGGGAAGTGAAGGTGCACGGGTATCAAGATGATACAAACAGTGATGTTTACAGGTATGATGAATCCTGCATGATGAGACCGTAACAGATGTTTGTGTGGTAGTAACCTTCCTTTTCTTTCCTGCGGAGGTTACGAGCACACGGACTTCTGTTACAGTATATTTGGACTGGATTCATCATACCTGTATGCATTCCGGTTTGTCCAAGTGCAATACACTGTACCAGATTACGTTTGTGACTATGAGGACGCTTGACCATTGTCACCATTTCTCCAACAGGTTTCTGACTACTGATTTCGGGATATGGAATGGTATTGGGGAGTTCCCGCAGCATTTGCAGTTTATTGGATCCACACGTTGCCCTGGTGAAGTTCCCCGTTGGGAATGGAACGCGTTGGTTGAGCTTTTCGTCTTGTTGTTTATGTATTTGTGATAAAGTTCTGTTTTTCCACTACCGTTGACTACTGGACTTCATGACCTGGGAGGGAGTGTCCGGGGGGTGGTTGCGGTGGGTGTTATGGCCCTCTTGGGTCTCCAGGCTGCATGATCATTGTCTCCATGGCATCTGTTGGTCTTCAGATGTCGCTCTAGGCTGGGCTCCCTTTCATACTGCAGGTTGTCGTCCTGCTTAACACCAGTAAAAGGCAGGTGTTGAATCCCTGCTGCTAACACGCCTTATCGCCTGTTTTCGGATTGCATCGCTGATCTGGCTGGTCGTTGAGAATATCGCGAAGTGGTGTTTTTGTGTGTTTTTGCACAGGAACGCCTACTCTGCATATCATTAGCGTTAGTTGTCGCTCTCATCAGTGGCGATGTGTTTTGCGGCAGCTATCGCAGGAAAACTGGCGATGTCGGCAGTTTGCACCAGCTTGTGAATAGGGCGATAAGTCTATCGCCATTTTTGCGGCGCTAAAGTGCCGATAAATCGGCGATGGCTCCTTGAGAATATGCCCCTTGGTTGCTTATCTTAGAGGGGAATCCTGCTCCTGGATGAGTGACAACATTTTACGGAATCCAACCTTGTGTCTTTTTCCTCCATTGTATCATAGTTTAAAACTGCGTTTAGTGTGGCAGGCTACATTTACTTCTTCACACTTTGTTATGGTTTATTATTTTGGACATTGTCCAAGCCCATTGCTTTCTGGTTGTGTTGTTTTGTGTTGTGTTGTGTGGATCTGTGTAGCACATAGTCGGCCACTGGAATGCACCAGCAGTTTCAACCTCAGACTGGAGATACATTCTCCCTGTAAAGACATGCTGTCTTTGGTGCAAATATTAACAAGCATTTGCAATACAATAGGTCTCGCATTTGCGAGACTTTGAGCTACTGGCATTGTAAATGACAAACCTTTTATCTATGTGTTGGTTTTGAAAACATATAAATAAAAGGCATTGTCATTTACAATGCCAATAGCTTAAAATTTCGCAAATGCGAGACCTATTGCATTGAAAATGCTTGTTTTATAAACTATTCTGTGTTGTGTCTTACTTATTTGATGTATTGGTGTTTTTGAATGCTTTACATACTTGTCTCCTAAGTTAGGCGTGACTGTTCATTGTCAGCTAACAAGAGACTCATTTACTGGAAACTTTACTGGACCTTACACTGGGTTGGTGGCCTTATTGCCAGTGGTAAGCACATACGCACCCCTGCCAATAACCTACTTTCCAACACCAAGTCAATGCCACTTTTTGGTATTGACGTCAGAAGGATGAAAGGCTGGGTTTCCACAACAGGCTCGCAAACTATGTTATGTTATGTTATGTTATAGGGGAATTTGTAAAACGCACGGCTACTCCTAGGAGTGTCCCGGCGCTAACTAACCCAGTTGACAGAGCAAATGCAGCGACTACGGGTGACTCCACTCTCATTGAAACAGCCAGGTTTTTAACTTTCTTCTGAAACTATGACCTACAGTCTTGCAGCATTTTTTAGCACTTTAAAGAACAAATGTGAAGATTTTCCAAAACCACAGTATACATTTTGTCTACAAAAGAAGAATAAAATGTGAGATAGGGTCTAAAGAAGGGGGTCTTCAGGACACACTCAAGACCAGTGAAATGTCAAAGTTCTACAAAGCTAAAATCAATCATCATAATAATGGTAACATCAGCATTTGGTTTTTTTATTCAATAATTTCCAACAATGTTAGAACTAACCTTAATTTAGAAATGGTCACTGCCAAATTTGGGGAAAAACACAGGGACCTGGACATTATTTTAATTTAAAAGTGTGACACTTCTACTGCCAGAAATAAACACTGCTTGCACCTTCGGGCCCTAGACACCATTCACAGGAGGTACAGCCAAACAAATGTTGAAACAGGCATGGTGCAGACTGTACTGAATAGGTTAAAACAGGCAAACACGGCTGCAGTTTTAGACAGCCACAATGCAGCCTAAAATGTATCAGACCCCAGGATAATAGGAGTTCCTGCGGCAGTATTGCCGCCTTGGGAAACCCCAAACTATGCACTTTCATATTTTGAGATCAGTATCTTATGTCTGCATCTTCCCAGACCTGTTTTCCTAGGAAAACATGATTTTTCAATCATATATATGTTCTGTTGTCAATCCAAGCTCTCAAATATTCATCCATGTTCTTTTCGGTATTCATTACCTTCTTCATTAATCAACTCCTTGCTCCTCTAAAATGTCACAATTAGTTTTAGTTGCTATTTTTAACTAGGGTCGTGCAAAATTAAAATTATGCAGCTGCAATTTTGCATTATAAAAAATTTCTGAAATTACGCCACAACTTCACATTGTGTAATTACACCATCTTTCAGAGCAAATGTATTGTGTGGGAATGACTCAAAAATCCAGAACATGGGTGGCTGTTGTTCACAGCAATTGTGGTTTTCGCACTTTATTATTAGTGCAAAATGCGTCCTCTTCTAAAAAATAGATGGGAGGCCATATTTTGTGCTAAAATATACCTATAAATGACAGAGTTTGCAGAGATTTGCCCACTGCGCACAGAGTGTGGAGTTCTGAAAAACTCAGAGAAGCGACACGGAGCGAAGTGTTTTCTCTCTTGTGGCTCGCCATTGTTAAATTGGCAAGCACGAATGAGAGAAATCGAATGCTAGACTTCCTCCGTGTAAGATTTCTGAACACGGGCAGTCATGGCAGGTCACTAATGCTTGCGTTGAGGAAGCTGCCGCATGCGTTGAGGAAGCTGCCCCTCGCGTTGCGGAAGTTGCTGCTCGAGTAGAAAATCTACTCGAGTGGCAGAAAGAAGCAGCGCTCTCTGGCGCTCAATGTGATGCTGTTCGCGCTGATTTTACAACGTGGGAGAAACTCTTAGAGCTAAAAATCAGGGCTAACAGCGTGACGTACTGGACTCTGACGCTCACGGAACTACACGTATCGCGGTGGAGTTTTTTCACCACTTCGCAGCGTTCCACGGAATGTGATTCCGCAAACTCCACCAAGGCCTAATATTTACATGAAATTTGGCATAATTTTCCAAAAATTTAACCTAATTACGCAAAAGCAAATTAGACTAATTTCACTCCCCCTTACATTTAACTCATCAAATCTCCAGTCGGAATTGAAATGATCATTCCCTGGTCATTACACTTTATTTTTGTATGACATGATGCAAAGAACCCACCATAATGTGCTGACCATTTTTTAAGTTCAAAGGTCCTCCAAAATATGGTAGAAGCTCTCAAAGCTGTACTTGTGTTAACCTAGATAACTGAACCTGGAAAACAGACAAAAATGATGACTGCTTCAAGACTCCTTAAGACTTTTACCAAGAAGTACCTGCTGCATCATAATGTACAGACATTGACAAAAGCGTATTGACTGAGTTCTATAAAAACATTTATGAGCAGTATGTAAAGTTTTCAGCTGTAAAACCTGTTAGTGGTAATTGTGAGTAGCTCCTCAGTACTTGATACAATAAATGGACTTTCCGTTGCTGCCAGTTGCCTTTCAAATTCAAATGTTATTTTTTCTATAGTGGGCAAGTGCCAATATTGCAAGCAAAAAACTGTTTGTGCCCCTACAGTAAGGGGCATATTTATGACATTAGTGGCGGAGGACAGCGCAGCAAGTCACCTTGCTGTGCTGCCCTGCGTCACAGGGAAAGGGAAGAATTGTGCTGGTGCTGTTTTGGCAACCTAGTGCTAACGCAGACCCCCTTGCACCATGGTGCAAGGGTGCCTGTGTTGTAGTCAAGTTCTCCTTCCTGCACTAACAAAATCCTGGGAGGCTTTATCCTCTCTTTCGAGCACACATCGAAAGAGGAAAAAACAAGGCAAAATAAACATATTTCTCCTCCTCATGCTTCCCCTGGGGAGGCGTATCTTTTTGGAGCATTCCAAGGTTTAAACTATTTCAAAAAGCAAACTCCCTTTGGGATTCTTTAGAACACACACATCCGCACTCCTTTCATACCTGTTCATACAGATCACCAAAAATTGAATAGGAACCCAACGATTACCATATAATATGTTTTATTTGATCAAATCCTTATTAAAAAAAACTCTTTACAAAGAAAACACTTTTCTGTGCAATTATATTTAAAAAAACATGGCATTACATACATCAAATGTTAAAAACAATTCATCTAAAAAACATGGGAGAATCTCACAAGTCAAATATCCTAAACCAAATAGGTCAGAAGTCGCACAACAAGTGAGAAGAGACAGATGTTAAAAGATACTAATTTAATACTCTAAACACTTCTTTTGCTCTCGATGGAGTCAGTGTCACTTGGGTCGACTTCTAGAAACAAAGCGACGCGTTTCGGTGGTATAATGAAGTAAACCACCTTCTTCAGGCTTACACATCTATTATGGTGTCTCCCAACACAGTCATCAACTATGATAAGTGGAATATCGGAGGAATCTAAGTTTTCCCCAATGAAATCTTCTCTTATATATAAAAGCCTCCAAGTGTCAATCCGAGTTTTCAGACTCCCTTTCGCGTATGTTCTTCTGTTTTTCTTACAGAAGGATCAAAACCATCTTATATTAGGGGCTTGATTTCATGCAGTCACTGGAGCTGTGGCTTTAAAATCCATCAAATTCTTGTTATCAACAATCACCCCAGTTGCTAGTCCCTCATTCGAGGTAGGAGAGACACTGGTCAAAGTCGCCAATTTCGGGACTGAAGAGTCTCCCGGCAGGCTCCAAACTCACTCGTAGTTGTCAATCCCAAGGTTTACCAGGTTGGTAAATCTGATAATGCATCAGAAACCGTGGGAGTTGCGTCGTAGGAACACCCACTGCAATGCTCATGAATGCCTCACTTGCACAGAGTAATGCAGCGTAGTGATTTGCGCTGCATTGCATTACTCCATATTTTTTAAACCATTCAAAGCCACACACATGGGCTTTGCGTGCATTCAAAAATATGGCATAGAGGTTTGTGTCACGTGTGAACGACATTGCGTGGTGCAAGCATGATGCAAAGATCTCTTAAATATGCCCCTAAGTGTCGCAAGGTATTTGTCTCCCATCCTAAAATTAACTATATTATTTGTACTTTTCAGGAAAGCAAAGCAACTGGAGAAGATGAAGATTACGACCTTATCATTGTGCCAGATGGAATCCACGTTGACACCATCCTTCAACGACTCATGGGTCCTCCAACAGTTAACCACATTAGACTACGAAGATTATAATGATGTCAACTTCGCAGAAGAAAAACCACCACCCTCCAAAGGGCAGATTCAGACTGTGCACCTCTTTTCCATGCTCCTTAACTCAATCTCTTTCTTCTTGGGGGTGACGGGCAATGGCCTGGTGATTTGGATAACAGGCTTCAAGATGAAGAGGACGGTCAACACTGTGTGGTTCCTGAACCTCGCCATCGCCGACTTTATCTTTACCTTCTTCCTGCCCCTTAGCATCACCTACATCGCCTTGGGCTTCCACTGGCCATTTGGGACCTTTGCATGCAAGCTCAGCAGCACAGTTCTTTTTCTCAACATGTTTGCCAGTGTTTTCTTTCTAAGCGTGATCAGTGTTGATCGCTGTGTTGCAGTAACAAAGCCTGTGTGGTCCCGGAACCACAGGACACCAAGGCTTGCCTCATTGGCAGCCTGTGTTGCTTGGGCTTCTGCTCTGGTGGTTAGTTTGCCATACTTCTTCTTCCGGACCACTGGTCCTGCTGAGCCGCATGGAACCATTATACATTGCTATAACAATTATGGACTGACTGATAACTCCAACAGTCACATTCAGCGTGTCCAGGGGCAGCAAACACACCAACGTGTAATTTTAGCAAGGTTCTTGCTTGGGTTTCTCTTCCCTTTCTTGATAATTGTCATATGTTACACTATTATTGCCCTGAGGTTAAATAGGATCCGTATGAAAACGTCCACCAAACCTTTCAAAATCATCATCGCTGTTATCATGTGCTTCTTTCTCTGCTGGCTCCCATACCACATCTTCTCCTTCCTAGAGTTATCCGCAAATTTTAATACGGGTGTAGACAACAGAGTACGGATCATTGGGGTGCCAATTGTCTCCAGCCTCTCCTACTTCAACAGCTGTATCAACCCCATATTGTACGTCTTCATGGGTCATGACTTTAAGGAGAAGTTATGCATTTCCATCCTCACGGTGTTCCAAAATGCCTTCACTGAGGATAGCATGGAGGAAAATCCAGATAGTGCTAGCAAATCCAAATCCACCACATTGGGGAAATCAGCAAATCTGCAAACTAGTACATTCAGTGGGGGAGCTAACCAAGAAGACTCTGTTGTGTAGGGGCTTTAGGAACCCATTGTGACATGCATGAGGTTACGTACACACATGCAACTTAACATGGCCAACTGTGGTTAGTGGAAAGAATGCAATCAAAGTTGTGGGAACCAACAAAATTAAAAATTTGAAATGTTGCAATGTGTTTATGGTTGAGTATTGGCTGAATTTTCTTTAAAGATTACATATCTTTTGGACATTTCATAGTCTCCACTTCCAATCCAGGGTGCAGAGCAATTACCAGAGATAAGACCTGGTAAAAAAAAGTACCTAATGCTCAGATAACTCCTATTGCTTCCATTTGGCATCTTGCCGTAAGGGGTCTATGTACTTTTAAGGTGCCACACTGGCAGGATGTTGGAGGATGCTTTATTAACAGTCAAGTCGAAAACATGCATCATTAAAGGACCCATAAAATTATACAAGACTCACATGGAATGTGCAGTAGGTTGTAGCAGCCAAGGGAGACAGCAGCAATTCGTTTTAGGGACTCATAAACCACGTCCTGTCCTAGGAAGACAGTGAAAGGAGAAGGAGGTGGTTCCTTTCTCAGTGTGAGCCAAACAGGAGTGGGTTAAGGAGAGAGCAAAGGAAACCTTCCACCTTCATGGTCCATGCACGATTGCTAGACATCACCTGGTTTGTAGAAGAACTAATAAAATGTTAAATACGTTGATTAGCATGGCTAAATGATGCTGGTGAGATGTGTTTATGGTGGCAACAGGGCAGGCTATAGCGCTGGTGGTGCCAAGTGCAACCATCTTTGTTGGTGCATCCCAACTCGAAAACCTCCTTCTCCACAAATTCCCTCACGTTCACGCTCCGCCAGTGCCCCTCAACTCTTCATAGCCCCTCTCTCACATTAATTTTTTTGATAGCACTACTCAAACTGGTGTAGGGTGTCACAGCACGCACATCACACACACATTATACAGAGCCGATGAATCATCCGTGTGTAAATCAGTCAATAGGAAATGTTGCACAAGACAATGAGATTTACAATGTATAGGAGTCACGTGTCACTGATACTAATAGGCGGTACATTTTAAGACTGTTTGGTCTGGGGAAACACAAACTCAGAATTTAAAGCGTATAACAGTGGTTGGCTTTACTAATAAGAATATATTTCTACCCTAACAAACCCCTTTTAGCAACATTCGGATAATGAAGGAGTAGGGAAAAAATATAACATTCTAACCTACACCTTGCTGTTTGTACGCAGCTCTTTAATAACAGTTCACAGTTCACTTTCTTACATTGGGATTGTAACTTATGAACTGCAAGTAATAAAAGGATCTCTGTGACAAAAGCAGTAACCTACTGAGCTATCCACATAAAAAGACAGTTGGGTGATTTCTGTGGTACATATTCTTTACAACAGGCATGTTAACCCTCTGTGCTGCTTTAACGGGAGTGGAAACTGCCACTAGACAAAACTGTTGACCTCTCCAGCATGAGCATTTATCATCAGCAAGTTTTTTTGTTGCCTGAAAACTGCTTGACGCATAAAGAACTCTGCAGCAAGTGCTTTTTCAACCTATGTTATTTCTAAACAAGGTGCCCCCCAGGGTCAGCACCGGTGCAGCTGCACCAGTCGCACAGCCCTAGAGCCAGCCCTGATCGGCAATTCAAAGTTGTAGGTTACACACACACATGCCCTTGGGGCATGTGTGTGCGCAACATGTGTGCACAGATCAATTTCAGGGTGCAACAGGGTGTCCTTTGACACCCTTGCACCCATGAAATTACATGCGCTAATTTGCGAGTACCTATTAGTACTCGCAAATTGCGCATGTAATTCCCATTCATTCCTATGGGCCTGTAGGCCCATAGGAATGAATGGGAAGGCATTCCTTAATTGCAACTCGCAATTTGCGAGTCGCAATTAAGGAATGTTTGGGAATCGCTAATTTTATAGCGATTCCTACATGCATAGGCTTTTGCAATTCCTTAATTGCGATTCCTTAATAATCGCAATTAAGGAATCGCAAAAGCCTACATTGAGGCATGTGCCCCTTAATGTTTTCATCCCTTTTTCTTTATGTCCTTGAAAAAAGCACTATACAAATACCCTAAATTCCATCTGAATAATGTAAGCTGTCATGTTCCATGTTTTGGTGTTTAGGTAATTATTCAGGGTGAGCCCTCAAGCCACACCAGGTACCCACTCCATACTCTCAGTGCCCTCAAAACATTACATTCAGGCATGCACTGTGGGTGCTTACTACAAGGGCAGGTCTCTTGCCCCAGCCAGAATTTAGTTTGCTTCCCTTCTAAATTTAGCTCAAATTCATCCAGTGGTAATTTGATTCTCAGTCAGAAAAATGTCCACATTGGCTTTGAATGAAAAAAGTCAATTTGGAAAAGTTGGCTGGCTTGGTATATGGTGCACACTTATTCAAGTGTAGCACCCTGCACCATTCCAGATGAGCCTTATGGTGTTTATAGTGGTTTAGACAACCTTAGAAAGCTCTCTAAGTGTTAGCTACGGAGAGCAGCCTTCAGGCTTAGTCTAGGATGAGTGTAAAGCAGCTCGTTTCACCAGTCTCATAGTGCAGGTTAAGTGAAAAAGAACCACACAGTGTAGTTCTAAAAATAGTTATTTATTGCAGACACTCACTAACCCAATGCAATATCTCCTGCCTGGAGATATAGTTACAATACACACAATACTTTGATAATACGACAGGTAAATAGCACGAAAATAGAGTGGGCTCCCGGGGAGACCAAACCATATACAAAAATAATGTCATGTGACTAGCGACCGAAGTCGATAGTGGACCCAGAAGACTTAGAAATGCTGTGGGACCAAGGAACCACCCAAGGTAAGGTACCAGGAACCACACAGAGGCCGTGTGCTAAATGAATACACGACCACATGCTCAAGGTAAGTCAATGGGGAAGTCTCGGTTGCAGTTCTTAGAAAAAGGACCCTTCCCAGAGGACTTGGAAGACACCCCGTGGAAGATTGATGGTTCGAGAGTTACCCCACCCGTGGATACTCAGGAGACCAGGTTACCTGCCCCAGGGAAGCCGGGTGCATAGGTACGAAGTGACATCGGGAACCGCCGTAGACCCCAATGGAGGACTTCAAACAAGATGCTCCTGGCGAAGACGTTGGAAGAGTCCGGAGGAATCCAAGGATGGATTCAAGAAGAAGAGTACCTGTAAGCAGAGGGGACAGAGTCTAGGTCACCAGGAGTGACTAGGAGGCACGGGAGTCGAGTGCCCACCAATGTCGGCTGTTACAGGAGAGTTGATGGTGCCCTTGTCTCTGCAGCTACGTGGACCAGGTGATGCTGAGGACGACCAGGAACAGTGTACAAGCTGTCCTACATGGGATGTCGATATCCAGGGGGGCGGTGTCCCGCGGGAGCACCAACATGCCTTGGCAACAGAAACATGTGGAAGAAGACAAAAAGGTACAGTGTTGGGATCAGCAAGGTCCAAGAGACCCACCACGTTCAAGTAAGTCAGGATAGGCCCCGAGCAAGCTGGGGAGCCTACTGGAATCATATAAGACCTTCGACAGGGCCCGAAAATCTCTGGAGACGAGAGTCACCCAGCCTTAGCAACGGCCAGCCGACGCAGTGCACAGGGACTCGGTTCCGGCGGTGTCGACAAGGGATCCTGGCCTCAGACTCAGTCTAAAAATAGTGCAGACCTCGAGGAATTTGTAGAACCGCCTCCTGTGTTACCAACCCAATTGGAAACAATGATCAGCAATCAGTCAGCTGTGTTGCGGTGCCTGCGGATGCAGGGGAATGACTCCACTCCGAGGGAGATTCCTTCGGGTGTCTTTGGATGCCCACAGGACCTGGAAGGGAGCTGTGGAGTACGGACACTGATGGTGCAGCGTGCTTGGAGAACGAAGACATCAGGAGCAGGCGGAGTCTCTCCGGTTACAGTCTCGGTTCCAAAGGCGAAGTCCGATGTGGTCAGTCTGACGCGGTCTGCACGACTTGGTCAGAATGACCAGACAGTTGAAGAGGACAAGGAGTTTGATCTGAATCGAATCCCACGACGAATCTAGGCACCCACACACAGGTAAGCCCTTAATTACCCTAAAGAAAGGGTTAGGATGATCTAGGGGTCCCTCCCAGAGGAGGGGTTGGACAGTGGGTAGGATACTCCCATGTCATTTGTCCAGTTTCGCGCCAGAGCAGGAGCCAACGGCTCCCTGAAATGGTTTGAGTATGCAAGGAGGGTACCAAATGTGCCCCTCAAGCAGTCTGAGTGGTGCTGTCAAGCGCCCCCACCCTGTCCCAATACAATCAACCCTGTCTGGGAAGTGGTCACACCTCCCTGTGACAGGATACCTATTGTTCTGCCTTCCCCTGCTCGAGCTTGGCTCAGCAGCAGGAGGGCAGAATCATGTCTCAGGTCGGCGGCAGCCCTAGCTTGCTGTCCAGATCTGGAAGACTGGTACCGGCAACACAGAGGGCCTCCCGAAGGAGATTTACAGTGCATGGAATCATACCTCCCACTCTGTTCACGGTGTGGGGGTATTATTCCAACATGTTTGATACCAAACATGACAGGGTTTGTTAAAGCCAGATTAGAGATGGTCATCGCATATTGACGCATGGCCCCTCTATGTATCGTAATGGACGATGCACTTACAAACTTGGAGAATGGACCCCGAATGTTGTAGGGGTTTTCTGCTCATGCAGGGGTACCCTCACACTTAGAACCGAGCACCATGCCTTGGGGACTGAAAGGCCTACTAGAGGGGTGACTTAGAGGTTTTAAGTGCAGTGTTGTTAGATATAAGGAAACTTATGTCTTTCGTGAGAGGTGCAAGCACCAACTCACACAGGCTGCAATAGCAGGCCTGTAGTCAGAGTTTGGAGGGTCCCTTATGGGACAAAGTACATGCTGCAGCACCATGGAGGTCCCGGGTGTACCTAGGCCCTAGGTACCTTAGTAACATATACTAGGGACATACTAGAGTACACCAGCAGCCAATTAGGAATGTACAAAGGTTCTCACCATAGCCAATTTAGGGAGGAAGCATGGTGACTGGGGTCCTGATTAGCAGGATCCCAGTCAGACTACTCAGAAAAACAGTATGACACCAGCATAAAATGAGGGTAACCATGACAGCAGATCCTACTTTCCTACACACACCCCCAAAACTTAAGGAGGATAGCAGGATCCCAGTCAGACTACTCAGAAAAACAGTATGACACCAGCAAAAAATGAGGGTAACCATGACAGCAGATCCTACTTTCCTACACACACCCCCAAAACGTAAGGAGGTTAGACTAACCTTGCCCAGTTGAGTTTTCATTTTCTAAGTGGAAATATCAGGAGAGTCCATCTGTGTTGGCATGGTTACTCCCAGGTCTATGGACCACCTCAAAAGTTTGGGGTTTTCACCCTTCATCTGTTTAAGCCACAGGAGGGGCTTATAGTCTGTCTGAACAATGAAGTGAGCGTCAAACAGGTATGGCCTCAGCTTCTTCAGGGCCCAGACCACAGCAAAGGCCTCCCTCATAATAGCTGACCAATGTTTCTCCCTGGGGGTCAACCTTCTGCTTATAAAAGCTACTGGTTGCTCCTACCCCTATCTCAGAAGCATCTGTCTGTACACTGAAGGTTTTGGAGTAATCAGGACTCTGCAGAATGGGAGCAGTGCACATGGCCTGCTTCAGGTCATCACAGCTTGCTGTCCACAGAACCTTCTTTGGCATTCTTTTGGATGTGTGATCATTAAGAGAAGTCACGATGGACCCATTTCCCTTAACAAATCTTCTGTAGTACCCAGTCAGGCCCAAGAAAGCTCTGACCTGAGTATGGGTAGTGGGAGAAACCCAGTCCATGATTGTCTGGATTTTGCTCTTCAATGGTTGAATTTGGCCTCCACCTACCAGGTGGCCAAAGTACACAACCTTGCTCTGCCGTATCTGCACTTGGTGGCCTTGATAGTTAGCCCTGCCTTTTGCACGGCTTCTACAACACTTCTGAGGTGGACCAGGTGATCCTCCCAGGTGGAACTAAAGACAGCAACATCATCAAGATAGGCTGCACTATAGGTTTCCAGACCTGTGAGAACTTTGTTCACCAACCTCTGAAATGTGGCAAGTGCATTCTTCAAGCCAAAGGGCATCACAGTGAACTGATAATGCCCACTGGGGGTTGAGAATGCTGTTTTTGGTTTGGCATCCTCAGAGAATCTGATTTGCCAATAGCCTGCAGTCAGGTCAGATGTACTCAAGAAATTGGCTGAGGCCAAAGTGTCTCTGAGTTCATGTGCCCTAGGAATAGGCAGTTTGCGTGATAATCTCCCCGTCGGGCAGTTTCTCAGGGTGAAGCGCAACTGTACTACAAGAACTGAATACATGCTCCATGCAAACAATCTTTTGGAGAAATTGAAGTTGCGAGGCTATCCCAAAAAACTGTTAAAACACGCGATGAAGCGGGCTTGGTGGACACCAAGAGAAACCCTTTTACAGAAAAAAAGAAAAAATCCTACTGAACGTTTGGTATGTGTAACGACCTACTATTCACGTACGAATTTTCTTAAAAGGGTGATTAACCAAAATTGGCACTTGGTGCAAAAAGTTCATACATCTCTCAGTAAACCCTTGTTTGTCCTCAAAAAGGACAAAAGCGTAGGTAACATAATCATCCACGCAGCAGTACCGAGACCATCAAATAGAAGTACACTAAGGTCACAACTGAGCTTACCTCCAATTATTGGACACCACAAATGCGGCACTTGTGTATGCTGCCCTCAAACAGTTGAAGGAGCACTCTTTTCCTTTAAAAACATCAAATGGAAACACGAGTCGTTCACCAATTGTAAGACAAAGAACGTAGTATATGGCATTATGTGTCCCTGTCCCAAACTTTACATTGGTAAAACAAATCAAGAAGCCCGCCAACGCATAATACAGCATATGTCCAGGATTCGTAAGCATACAGCAAATGCACCACTGGTCAATCATTGGACGCTCAAAAATCATACTGTGAATGAGCTAAAATGGACTATTTTATCAAAAATTGACAAGGATCCACGAGGTGGGGACGTGGATAGGTCATTGCTGCAAAGAGAAGCCATGCTGATAATGAAATTTAATACTGATGTGGACGGATTAAATGAACTCTCAGAAATGTATAACCTGTGAGAGAGCTAGTATGATGGGTTCTCTTCACCTTATGTGACCATTATTCTGCATCTTTTCAAACTTTATGAAATATACGATGTCCTGTCTGGTTACATCGTTGAAAACAATGCCACAAACACTTCCAGAACTCCTACAGAAAAGATTCTGTTTTTAACACGAAGGAAAGATGTGTACTTTTTTGCCTACAACTTCCGTGATGCACCTTGACCACTGATCCAAATAACAGACGGATCAACGTGATACAGCACTTGGTACCCCTCTGCAAGATCGGACCTACAACTGCATGCTCCCTCTTTTGGGTATATGCAATTTGTCTTTGCTACGGGACACAATAAAGTTTGTTGAACCGGCTTCATGCAAAAGCGGTCACGTGACAAGCAGGACGCGCAAATTGCTGTCGTCATAAATATGCGGGCTTGTCAATCTCCGACGCTGCTGGCTGGGAGAGACGGATGCACGACCGGAATACTGACGGCGTGAAGAAACGATTCACTGAGGTACGAAAGACATCGGCGCTTTGATGGTTTTGGCAAAGTTGTGGTCCGGCCCCTCGTTTTACTGACGGTGGCTGTTTTTAACCCCCTTTCTTTAGAGTGCGACAAACGCCAGAACTTCTATCACCCATTGGGGATTCAGTCAAAAGGCACCCGGGGAGGAGATATGCCCTTCCGAGGTACGTGGGATTTTGTCTACGTTACCAACATTATAACTGAAATGTACTGGTGCCGGTCGGGCCATTTTCTGACCCTTGCTTTCTCCCTCTTTCTTTCCAAAAAGGACATCAGAATTTTCACAACTACCGTCTTCCCCAGCCAATTCTAAGACTCTAAAGACACCTTATTGTGAGCCACCATTTCCGCAACTTTTTTTCACTCTGGAGTAAGTGTTCTAATTGTCCTGTAGATTTCAAAGTTTTTTTACTAATATTTTGGTTTCATTAGACTAAAACCGTTGTCTCTTGCTTTCGCATTTACAGTAGACTTTCTCTACATGCATTGAACGGGCACTGGCTGTGCCACTAAAAGAAAGTTTATTCAAGGTAACAACTGTTGGGCTGTTTTATTGGAGTGTTTGGAGATTGGTCTGAGTAAATGATAAACACGTTCACCTTTTTGTTTATTTATTTATTTTCTTTCATTTTTTTAGCTCCTCTGTTCCAGGTCCTGAGGAGAACCCTGCTTTAAACACATCAGGGGTTTGAAATGCGTCGACCTTTTCCTTGTGACCAAACAAGTGTTTTTGATTCGAAGTATCAGGTCCTATATCTGCTAAACATATTCTGTGACGAAAATCAATTTAAATTTTGACAACCTGAATACAGTACTGTTTGGCCAATATTCCCACAGGGTCTGTGTTGCATTGTAGGACCTTAAAGACGCTCCGCTCTTTATTTGCTCAACCTTTACATTTTTTCTTTACATTTTTCTTTGCCTTATTATAACTTCTTTGGAACTTGAGCTTGTACATATACTATAATGTGTGGTTTTTAATGTGATATGTAATGTTGTGTCATATATGTGACCTAAGATTTATGTCTTGTATGTTTGTAAGTTTAGGTGGTCCAAACAAAGTTGTGGAGATTGTTCATTGAAATAATAACATGAACTGAAATACTGATTCTTGATGAAATTGAATCTTTAAAGAGATAAAAAACAAAAAATAAAAAACTAATCTTTTTTCAGTCACTATGAGTGTCACGTGTGATTGGGTAGAATCATTTGCAGAATAGGTATCAGCATTGGCAATTGTGTTGTTGTTTTGATATTGGATTGACCTAGCCTTGCTGATTAGGGCCAGAACCTTTTATTGTTTTGAACTAGGAATAGGATGGGCATCAGTCCTAGTGACCACATTGAGGCCTCTGTAGTCTACACAAAACCTCATTTCTTTCTTGCCATCTTGGTGTGAGGTTTGGGAACCAGGACTACTGGACTAGCTCAAGGTCTATCTGAAGGCTCAATGACCCCCAATTCCAACATCTTCTGGACCTCGGTCCTGATACAATCCCTGACATGGTCAGGCTGTCTGTAAATGTTGTTCTTTACAGGCATACTGTCACCTGTTTCCACTTTATGGGTACACCAGGTGGTTTGACTGGTTGTCAGGGAACACATGCCTTTGAACTGATTGAGGACTTTCCTGCAATCAGCTTGCTGCTGGGTCGTGAGGCTGCCTGCCAAGGCTACTCCTTCAACTGACCCATCAACAGGGTTCTGAGAGAGGAGCTCAGGGAGAGGGCCACTCTCTTCTTCCTGTCCCTCATTAGTTGCAATGAGCAAGCTCATGTCAGCCCTATCTACAAAAAGTTTTAGGAGGTTCACATGAAGTACCCTGTGGGGACCTCTGGGAGTGCCTAGGTCCACCAAGTAGGTGACCTCACCTTTCTCTTCAAGGGTAGTGTGGGGGCCACTCCACTTGTTTTGGAGAGCTGCTGGGGCCTCAGGCTCCAACGCCCACATTTTCTGTCCTGGCTGGTAAATAGTCAGTACAGCCTGTTGGTCATTCCACGCCTTCTGTAGCTCCTGAATGGCCACCAGGTTTTTACTTGCCTTCTTCATGTACTCAGCCATACGTGAACGCAGGCCAAGGACATTATCTTGTTTAGGAGGTTTGAGAGGTTGCTCCAATCCCTCCTTAACAAGACACCTGTGACCCCTAACTGGATGCCCAAACAAAAGTTCAAATGGGCTGTACCCAACCCCTTCTGTGGGACCCCACTGCAGGCAAAGAGAAGGCAGGGTAAAAAGACACCACATTTTTGCCTGAGCTTTTCTGGGAGTCCCATGATAATACCATTAAGGGTCTTGTTGAACCTTTCAACAAGCCCATTGCATTGTGGATGGTAGGGTGTGGTAAACATATAGTTGACTTCACACTCTTTCCACATTGCAGTGATGTAACTTGACATGAAGTTGGTACCTTTGTAAGTTAAAACCTCCTTAGGGAAGCCCACCCTGGAAAAGATTCCCAGGAGGGCCCAAGCCACCACAGGAGCTGTAGTGGTCCTAAGGGGAATGGCTTCTGGATATCTAGAGCCATGGTCCACCACCACTAGTATGTAACTATGTCCAGATGCTGTTGGGGTGTTTAGGGGACCAACAATGTCTATCCCTACCCTCTCAAAGGGAACCTCAACCACTGGAAGTGGGGAGAGGATGTGGCCTTATGGCTAGAGCAGTCGACCTCGAAGCAGGGGAACTGGGTTCGGGTCTCAGCAACAATGCTCAACATCCTGTGATTCTGGGCAAATCACTTAATCTCCCTGTGCCTAACTAAAATGAATGTGTCCATCTGTAACGAAACTGGTGCTCATGTAAAGCGCTCTGATACCCGATGTCTCAGGTCTAGTTCACGCTATATAAAACGTAACAAAAAAAAGTGGATTTAAGGGGGCCTTTGTGGTGCCACCCGACTTACCACTGCCTTGGCAGGTGACACAGGAGCGACAAAATTCCTTGGTGTCTTCAGACATATGGGGCCAGTGAAAGTGAGGGACAATCCTGTCCCAAGTCTTGCTTTGCATCAAGGTGTCCTGCAAGGGGAATGTCATGTGCTAGGGGCAGAAGGAAACCAAACCCCTGAACTTCTTAGGTATGACCAACCTCCTGGCAGCACCAGGCTTGGGGTCTCTACTTTCAGAGTATAGGAGCCCCTCTTCCCAGTAGACCCTGTGGGATCCATTGACAACCCCTGTTTATTCAGCAACTGTTAGCTGTCTGAGTTGTTCACGGAGGGGCAGGACTTCTGTTCCAAACTCAGATCTGCCCTGGAAGGGCTCCCTGTGCCCAAGAACTCTGCCTGGCCAGGCCCAAGTTCCTCTGGGGCAGTTCCTTCACAGGGACTGGGGTCATCTCCCTCAGGAGACCTACCCTCACTGCAAGTTTGGGGAAAGGATAAATCATTACCCTTCCTGCTCCTTCTCTTGGGGGCTAACTGGTCCATTGTTCCAGGATCCAGTGCTCCCTTAGTGCTAAGATGTTTGGCATGAGCCCTAGTGACAGCAAATGCACTGGCAGAGATACCCATCATCTCTGCATGAGTCCTGAACTCCACTACAGCCAAGGCTGAAGTCTCTAGATCATTGCCCAACAGACAATCTACGGGTAGGTCTGGAGATACAACTCTTTTAGGGCCAGTTACCCCTCCCCAGCTCAGATTCACAACTGCCAAGGGATGATCAGTCCAGGCATTTCTAGCGTTGGTGACTTGGTACTGCTGACCAAGTATGATCTGTTCAGGTGACACAAGTCTCTCTGTGTCCCTGTAGGCCATTGCTTCCTGTCCATTAAGCAAAGGCTGTTGCCTGTACTTGCCCAAGTTAGTGGGACTAACTAGCAAGGTGGCAATGTCTATGGCACCATCACAGACAAGGACAGCCTGGGTAGGAGTTCTGACTAGGCCAGAACTCACCTCAGAACCCAAGGTTAACCCTACTAATTCCTTCCTTGGGGGCAGTACTACCACTTGTACTGGAGCTAGGGGGCGAAGTTGCCTCAGGGACAGTGGTAGTAGCTTCCTTGGCTTTGGGACAATCTGCATCTTTTGTCCAGTGGGTTTTCACCTTACAAACGTAGCACCAAGGTTTCTTCTTGCCCTTTTTGGAGTTTTGGGACCCACCCTCAGATGCAGGTTTTTGGGGGCCTTGAGAAGACTCTTTTTTGTCTTTGTTTTTGTCCCCACCCTTATCTTGAGATTTAGAAGAATCCTACTTCTCCTGGTCACCTCCACCACCTATGTTTTTCTGCTTGACCCTGGTGCAAACCCATTTGTCTGCCTTCTTTCCCAATTCTTGGGGAGAGGTCAGATCAGAATCCACCAGGTACTGGTGCAAAAGTTGGTTCCGACAGTTATTAAGGATGTGCTCCCTCATCAACAAATTGTACAGTCTCTTATAGTCCTGCACCTTGCTTTCATTAAGCCAGCCTTCCAGAGCCGTAATAGCACTATCTACAAAATCAACCCAGTCTTGACTGAGTGCCTTCTGGGTGTCTCTGAACTTAATCATTTATTGTTCAGTGGTTAAGCCAAACCCATCTATGAAGTCATTCTTCAAGACAGTGTAGTTGTCAGCATCCTCTCCTCTAGCAGAGAGGAGCTTATCTCTTCCTTTGTTAGCAAAGGAGAGCTACAGGATAGCTGCCCACTGCCCTTGAGGGACCTTCTGTACTTTACAGGCACGCTCTAAAGCAGTGATCCATTTGTGGATGTCATCCCCCTCCTGGTGAGGAGGGACTATCCTGCTGAGGTTCCTAGTGTCAAAGGAAGGTTCCCTGATTCTAGGGACACTGGGGCTGCCACCATGGTACACTAGTCCCAAATTTTTCCTAGCCTTCTGTACTTATAAGGCCTCCTAGTCAAGGGCCAACTGATCCTGCCTGAGCCTGAGTCTCACTCTCTCAAGTTGGATCATTTGGTATTCCCTATCTATGGAGTCATTCCTCTTGTTTGAGGTGGATGTTCCTACAGAAGTTGCAGAGTTAATGGACTCAGCAGAGGAAGACCTAGTCCTCCTTTGCCTACCCTGTACCCTCCCAGGTAGATTAAAGGGGGACCTATTTCTAGGGGCACCCTCTGAGCCATCTGCACTATTCCCTGGGGGTTCAGAGTTCAACAGGGTGGAGTCATTGGGGTTGAGGAGGGCCCCAGTCCCTCCTGACTCCTCTTCTGGCTCCTGCCCATCCACCTTGTCCTGCTCATCTGACCTACCAGCCTTCTGGAGGTCATCTTTCAGTAGCACCTCTAAGAGGAGCTAGTGCTAGGGCTTTTACCTGTCTTAAGTTTTCTAGAGGAACTCAGGGTCCTCAGTTCCTGGAACGTGAGGCCACTGTATCTAGAGGGCAGAGACCCTCTGGATTCCCCAACTAAAGACATACTAGGTGTAGTGTGGTGTTGCACCTACCTAACCTAGTGGGAACTAAACTTATTAAGATTGGAGAAAGGGTGTGCTAGACCCTTAACAACCAATCTGTAAGTTCAGTAGAACTTACTTGTCTATAAAAAGTTTTATATGTGGCTATTGCTAGTGATGGTTTTTCAATTAATCCACACCTAGATTAGCTGGTAAAACGGTGCAAGCTTGAATCCCAACTGCTGCACACCAATGTCGGAGGCTGGCTTGGTATGTGGTGCACACTTATTCAAGTGTAGCACCCTGCACCAATCCAGACAACCCTTGTGGTGTTTTTAGTGGTTTAGACAGCCTTAGAAAGCTCTCTAAGTGGTAGCTGTGGAGAGCAACCTTCAGGCTTGGTATAGGAGGAGTGTAAAGCAGCTCGTTTCACCAGTCTCATAGTACAGGTTAAGTAAAAAAGAACCACACAGTGTAGTTCTAAAAATAGTTATTTATTGCAGACACTCACTAACCCAATGCAATATCTCCTGCCCGGAGATATAGTTATAATACACACAATACTTTGAAAACACGACAGGTAAATAGCACAAAAATACAGTGGGCTCCCGAGGGAGAACAAACCATATACAAAAATAGTGGAATGCGATCAGCGACCGAAGACGAGAGTGGACCCAGAAGACTTAGAAGTGTTTGGGAACCAAGGAACCACCCAAGGTAAGGACCCAGGAACCCCACGGTGGCTGTGTGCTAAATGAATACACGACCGCGTGCTCAAGGTAAGTCAATGGGGAAGTCGCGGTTGCCGTTCTTAGGAAAAAGGACCCTTCCCAGAGGACTTGGGAGACAGCCCGTGGAAGATGGATGGTTCAAGAGTCACCCCAGCCGTGGATACCCAGGAGATCAGTTTACCTGCCCCAAGAAAGCCAGATGCAGAGGTAGTAAGTGGCGTCAGGAACCGCCGTAGACCCCAATGGAGGACTTCAAACAAGATGCTGCTGGCGAAGATGCTGGAAGAGTCTGGTGGAATCCAAGGGTAGATTCAAGAAGAAGAGTACATGTAAGCAGAGGGAACAGAATCTAGGTCACTCAGGAGTGACCAGGAGGCACGGGAGTCGAGTGCCCATCAATGTTGGCTGTTACAGGAGAGTTGACGGTGCCTTTGTCTCTGCAGCCACGTGGACCAGGTGATGCTGAGGATGACCAGGAATGGTGTATGAGCTGTCCCACATCAGATGTCGATATCCAGGGGGTTGGTGTCCGGCGGGAGCACCAACAGGCTTTGGCAACTGCAACACGTGGAAGAAGACGAAAAGATAAAGTGTTGGAACCAGCAAGGTCCAAGAGAATCACCACTTTCAAGTAAGTCAGGATAGGCCCGAGCAAGCAGGGGAGCCTACTGGAATCAAAGAAAACCCTCGACAGGGCCCGTAGATCTCTGGAGATGAGAGACGCCCAGCCTTAGCAACGGCCAGCCGACACAGTGCACAGGGACTCGGTTCCGGATTTGTTGACGAGGGATCCTGGCCTCAGACTGAAGACAGTGCAGGCCTTGAGGAAGTTGTAGAACCGCCCCCTGTGTTACCGACCCGGTTGGAGACCAGGATCATCAATCGGTCAGCTGTGTTTTGCGATGCCTGCAGATGCAGGGGAGTGACTCCTTTAGTCCAAGGTAGATTCCTTTGGGTGTCTTTAGATGTTCACAGGACCTGGAAGGGACCTGTATGGAGCACGGACACTGACGGTGCAGCGAGCTTGCAGAACGAAGAGATCAGAAGCAGATGGAGTCTTCCCGGTTACAGTCTCAGTTCCAAAGGCGAGATCCAATGCGTCCGTCCGACGCTGTCTGCACGACTCGGTCAGAATGTCCAGACGGTTGAAGAGGAAGCAGAGTTTGATCTGAATCGAATCCCAAGACGAATCTAGGGACCCAGCCTCCGGTGAGCCCTTAAGTGTTCTAAAGAAAGGGCTGGGATGATCCAGGGGTCCCCTCCCAGAGGTGGGGCTGGACAATAGGATAGGTTATGGTTTTATAGAGCGCTCGATTGCCGAGGCGTCTTGGCACTGGGAGGTGAGATAGGGGATTTAGACGGCTATGACTGAGTTTTAAAGAGGTGGAAACAGCCGTGTTTTTAGTGCCTTCCTGAAATGAAGCCGGTTGGACATTAATCTCAAAGAGATCGGCAGCTGGTTCCAGAGTTTGGCTGCACAGTGAGACAGACTTCTGCCTCCCCATCTGGCTCTACGAATCCTCAAAGTGGAAATGAAACCGGCATCAGTGGATCTAAGGTTTCTGGTGGGGGAATACCAGGAGAAAAGATTCCGAAAGTCGGCAGGCCCTCCACCGAACAGAGTCTTATGAATGAGGCACAGGGCCTTGAACTCTGTCCTTTGCTGGATCGGGATCCAGTGCAGTGACCTAATAGCAGCAGAAGTGGGGTGTCCTTTAGGAATGTTTAGCAGTAACCAAGCTGCAGCGTTTTGAATAGATTGCAATTTTAGCCTCTGGGCTTTATCAATGCCTATATAAAGCGCATTGCAGTAGTCGAGCCGCGAGAGGACGAGGGCAACAACCACAGATTTCCTTAAATCCTGAGGGATAAAAGGAAATATCTTCCTGAGAAGCTTCAATATGAAGAAACAGGAAGAGGTCACGCTATTGATCTGGGCAGAAAAATTAAGCTGGTCATCAAAAATGACCCCAAGGTTCTTGACTTTATTGGACGGAACCGGACAGTGACCTGCCTCTGCCGGCCACCAAGTAGAGTTCCATAGGGACGGCCCGTTGCCAAATTCCATCACCTCGGTCTTATCGGTATTGATCTTAAGATAGTTACGACTCATCCATCTCATGATATGGGCCATGCAGGCATGGAATTTGACAGCAGTGGCCTCATATTGTGTGGTTACGGAGATGACAATCTGTGAGTCGTCTGCATAAGAAACCAAAGAAAAACCATACTCTTTTATAAGTGCAGCAAATGGAGCAACGTATACATTGAACAGTGTGGGTGAGAGTGCAGATCACTGCGGCACACCACACGGTGTGCAAAAAGCTTCGGATTGCATATTATCCCAATGTATACTTTGCTGCCTGGAGACCAGGAAAGAAGAGAGTAGGGACAGAGCCAGTTCCCCAATCCCCACGGCCCTCAGACGCCTTACTAACACTGTGTGGTTCACGGTGTCAAATGCAGCTGAGAGGTCTAAAAGAATAAGGATGGCTCTGCCCCCTCCATCCACCTGTATGCCAGTTTCCTCCGTTGCCATGATCAGGGCGGTCTCGGTCGAGTGGCATGACCGGAAGCCATGCTGGCTGGAATCCAGACAGTTGTTGGTGTCTAGATATCGCATGAGCTCCTGATTTACCGCCTTCTCGAGGATTTTTGCTGTGACTGGCAGACAGGAGATGGGTCGATAGTTCTTCACCTCCGTGGGATCTAGAGTAGGCTTTTTTAAAATTTGTCTTATGCATGCTGTTTTCCATACTGACGGGTATATTCCTGAGTCAAGCACTTGGTTTAAGAGAGGGGTTAAGTGTGTACTAATCGACCCGGAGACCAAGTGTAAGATCGATGGCGGACACGGGTCATGCGGGGAACCAGATTTGATGGAGAGTAACATTTTATTCACTTCTATTGAGGTGAGGGTGCTAAAACTTGCTAATTGGCAGTGAGGTGCTGTTTCCTCCAGTGCCAACGTAGGTTCATTTTCAGCGGACTGCCTGTTATTGTGGAGATCATCATAGATAGATTGCACCTTGGTTTGAAAAAAATTCACCATTTTATTGCAGAATGCTTGGTCGGGGTTAAATGTACTGACCTGTTGGGGTAGAGATAGCACACGGACGGTTTTAAAAGCTCCTTAGAGGGGTTTTTAGCTGCCTCAATTCTTGCAGTATAGTATGAGTTTTTGGCTTTAATGATAGCCTCTTTGTAGGATTTAAGTGCTGTATTATATGCATCCTTATGTTCGATACTATAGTCCGCCCTCCAAATGCGTTCAACCCTTCTACACATGGCTTTAGGCTTTTAAGCTCTGGTCCATACCAAGGTGACGTAGCCCGGGATCTTTTTACTTTAGTGAGTCTTTCGGGTGCCGCCTGGTCAACTGCTGTAGTAATCCAGTTGTTAAATTGGACAGCCGCATCATTGTTGTCCTGGACCAGCACGGGGGGGGGAGATGTTAAGGGCCTGCTCGAGTTCGACCCCTTGGACTTTGTTCCAGGATCTAGTTTTTAGACTAGCTGCCTTATTTATAGTGGGAACATTTATTTTGATGATGTTGATATCAAAATAAATCGCCCTGCGGTCGGTCCAGGGGAGAGCGGAAGCTTTAACCACCGTGACATCAGAGTTGTTTGTGAAGATACCATCAAGTGTATGGCCAGCCGAATGAGTGGGTCCAAGCACTAGTTGGGACAGGCCATAGCCAGCTAGATTATCCAATAACCTACTGGTGTCGGAATTATTGTTAAGTTCTAGCTGGTAGTTGAAATCGCCTAGAATGATGAGTGATTTGGAGTCTAGGCAAGATTCCAATAGAGTCTGCAGAGCTAGGGTAAAAGATGCTCTTGGGCCAGGTGGCCGATACAGAAGTATGCCATGGAGGGTGAAGCTGTTGTTGACTTTCAGAACGAAGCGCATTGCCTCGGCTGATAACTGAGTGATGGTCTCTACGTGAACTTTTAGGTGGTTGCGATAAATTATCGCTATTCCTCCACCAGTGTTCCCTGCCCTATCCTGGCTGGACACTGAATAACCTGGTGGGAGTGCGATATTCCAATCAGGGGCAGACGCTTGGTTGGACCATGTTTCAGTTAAAAATATTAGATCAAGTGTAGAATCCTGCAGTAAGCATTCTAGCTGATATCTATGTTTGTTCAGTGAGCGCATGTTAAGCAGTAGACAATGTAGTGGCTGATCGCACGTTGTCCCCTCCTCACTGTTCACATGATTGGGGTCAGCAATTGGGCAATCTGTAATCATTGAGTCTCCCTCGGGTGTATCCTCACTTCTATTGGTGTACTTGTGGCTGGGAGGGTGGGTTTTTGCTGCCATAGTGCAACGAAACTCGCAGCAGGTACACTTGAAGTCTTCGCCTTCCCCCCTTACGTTGTAGATGTCTGGAGAGGGACACTGACCTCCTCTCAGCGCCAATAGCTGGCTACTCGTATAGACCTGGGACCGAAAACGAGCAGGGTCTCTAGCCATGGACGCGCTCCGGGCGCCGACGGGCGCAGACGGGCTTGCCGTAGGCGCGTCCGCTGCGCGTCCGTGGCAGCATTTGGTTAAATGGTGGGGAGCGGTAGAACACCCGCCTCCTCCCCGCCCCAAAATACGTCACTAGCGAGGGTGGGTCTTTGTTCCGGTCTCTGCCCTCCACTCAATCGGCAAAAGCCGCGGTGGACCGGGGTCGGGACCGGAAGTGCAGAGTGCAAAGATGTGCAAAATGACAGGTAAAAATGGATTAAAAAGCTTTCTTTACAAGTTTCATAAACGAAATAGCAGCGCAGTGCGTGTAATCACACCAGCAGTCACACAGCAGGCTGGAAGTCACAGCCCTTTAGTCCCCTATCCGCTGCGTGTCTGTGGTAGCATTTGGTTAAATGGTGTGGAGCGGTAGAACACCCGCCTCCTCCCCGCCCCAAAATACGTCACTAGCGAGGGTGGGTCTTTGTTCCGGTCTCCGCCCTCCACTCAATCGGCAAAAGCTGCGGTGGACCGGGGTCGGGACCGGAAGTGCAGAGAGCAAAGATGTGCAAAATACAGGTAAAAATGGATTAAAAAGCTTTCTTTACAAGTTTCATAAACGAAATAGCAGCGCAGTGCGCGTAATCACACCAGCAGTCACACAGCAGGCTGGAAGTCACAGCCCTTTAGTCCCCTATCCGCTGCGCGTCCATGGCAGCATTTGGTTAAATGGTGGGGAGCGGTAGAACACACGCCTCCTCCCCGCCCCAAAATACGTCACTAGCGAGGGTGGGTCTTTGTTCCAGTCTCCGCCCTCCACTCAATCGGCAAAAGCAGCGGTGGACCGGGGTCGGGACCGGAAGTGCAGAGTGCAAAGATGTGCAAAATTACAGGTAAAAATGGATTAAAAAGCTTTCTTTACAAGTTTTATAAACGAAATAGCAGCGCAGTGCGCGTAATCACACCAGCAGTCACACAGCAGGCTGGAAGTCACAGCCCTTTAGTCCCCTATCCGCTGCGCGTCCGTGGCAGCATTTGGTTAAATGGTGGGGAGCAGTAGAACACCCGCCTCCTCCCCGCCCCAAAATACGTCACTAGCGAGGGTGGGTCTTTGTTCCGGTCTCCGCCCTCAACTCAATCGGCAAAAGCTGCGGTGGACCGGGGTCGGGACCGGAAGTGCAGAGTGCAAAGATGTGCAAAATTACAGGTAAAAATGGATTAAAACGCTTTCTTTTCAAGTTTCATAAGCAAAATAGCAGCGCAGTGCGCGTAATCACACCAGCAGTCACACAGCAGGCTGGAAGTCACAGCCCTTTAGTCCCCCAGGCATGTAGTCAGAGTTTGGAGAGTCCTTTATGGGTGGCATAGTACATGCTACAGCCCAAGGGGGACCCCTGGTGTACCTAGGCCCTAGGTACCTTAGTAGCATATAGTAGAGACTTACAAGAGTACACCAGCAGCCAATTAGGAATGTACCAAGGTACTCACCATAGCCAATTTAGGGAGGAAGCACAGTGACTGGGGTCCTGATTAGCAGGATTCCAGTCAGACAAGTCAGAAAAACAGTATGACATAAGCAAAAATTGGGGGTAACCATGAAAGCAGATCCTACTTTCCTACAGGAAATATCTTAGAATGTGTTCCATCCTTGTGGTGTGCAAAATGTTCCTTCTAAAATCAGCCTTATATACACAAATCCTTTTTTGGAATCTTTTATACTGATTTGCCAAAAATTGCCAGGTTATTTTGAATTAATAAATGCATGAATTCATTCATGTGTTATGTATATGATTACTAGATAATGCAAAACCTGTCAAGAGAGATGGGAGGGATACAAGCAGAGAATGAATCCATTGTTGAAGGAAGGTCTAGGATCAGTGGAGGCACCCCTTTGGATCAGGGGCTCACTCAAACAGAGACCAGCATGGCTTAGGCAGGTCCACTTGCAGGTCCAGGCAAGTCCCGTGCATCAGGTCAGCTGGAAAGGTGAAGGGAGTCCTCTGGAATTTGTTGTGTCCCTGTAGCTCAGACAGGAGGTCAGCCAACGGACCCTTGGGGTGACTCAGATCAGTCTGGGATGAAGCAGGTCTAGATTTCCTTCTCCGGATTTAAAGCAGTCCTCAAGCATCAGTGCAGTTCTCCGGTAGCAGCTGGGCAGTCCTCTGAGGGGCAAGGCAGTCCTTCTTCTGTAAAGTCCTCAGGTCCTGAAGTGTAATGATGAGTGGCTCTGGTTGTCCAATATTTATATATGGTGTCAACCTTTGACGTGGGGTATTCCCTGTACTACCCCCATATCTGGTTCTGGAAAGTTCTTTCCTTTCCCTTTCAAGCTTCTCAGAAGTCTGGGGTGACAAAGGAAGGGAAGTCCTGATGTTTGGTTACTTTGTCTGTGCAGAGGGCAAAGCCTTTTGAAATATAAGTAGGGCAGGGCACAGCTCTGCCTCCAGCAAACCTGGCAGGACCTAAACCCATTTTGTATTAGTGTCTGACAGGAGTACACAAACCCCAACAGCAGAGCCATTCACAGTTATGTGATCCAGGACACAGGCAAAAGGCACACATCATTGTGACTTAAAAGCAGACTTTACCATTGTAGATGATTTCAACTTACCATTCATTTGAGTCTAAACATGACATCTTTATCTGTTCCCAATGCAAAGTTAGCACTTATCAAATGTAACCCATTGTTGGTTAATTGGAGAGATAGGCCTTGCAGTAGAGAAAAATGACTTTAGGGGTTTTTCACTACCAGGACATATGAAGCTTAAACTCACATACCCTACTGGTTAAATACCATTTATCCTGCCCTATGGGCTTTTGGGGCCTACTTTAGTTTTGACTTATAATTATTAAAGAGAAAGGTTTATTCCTGGCAAAAGGTTTACGTTGCCAGTTTGAAAGGGCAATTCAAAACTGCACAGGAGTCTTGAGACATGTTTTAAAAGGCTACTTTAGTGGGTGGCACAAAGAGTGCTGCAGGCCCACTATTAGCATTTAGTTTACAAGCCCCGGGTACATGCAATACCATTAATTTGCATGTGCCAATTAGCTGTTGTTGTGTGGTTACATGGGCCCCAGGCACAGAACACTGGCATTTTCCATGCTCATGCCTAAAGTTGCCATCTTTTTTGGATGATTACTTCTAACACACATTTGTTTGTGCACCCATATGGGATAATGTTCTCAAAAATTGGTTTGCTTACACTTCTTCTTAGGCATATTACCAGCCCCTTGCACAATATGTATGACGACTAAATTCACTGCGCAAAATGTAGTTGTTTGTTGTTGTCTGTTAGTAACAGCTCTGCAAGAGTAGAATAAATGATAACACACAGACTAGAACTCAGGCATAGAGAGTATGGGTAATGTTTATTATAAAAACTCTCACCAGAATGCACACAGATCTTGTGTTCAGTACAAGCTGACATGCTACCTGCAAAACACTTACACACAAGTGTAAATACAACAAACTTGGTAATCTGCATAGTTACGGGGACCACAGGATACACATATGTCACGTTCATTGAGGGTGACACTGTACCAATTGCATATAAATCGCATGTATATTCCAATGTGAAAATGCAATTTGCACCAACAGAAAAAAATTACTGATTGCAGTACAGACAGCTGCAGTGAAAGAAAGATCATTGGCTGAGGAAAAAACTTATAATTGTGGTAACACTGATTCCAGCCTTACGGCTGTCATGAAGACCAGCATTCGTAACACAAAAACCATACATCCTAGATGGATACAGTGGGCCAACTCACTTACAACAACAGATGTAGATGATGTCTTAGACTCTAAACTACAAACACAAGCATACCTAAAATATGAACAGGAATATCCTCTGCCTAGTGAAATAATGCCTCTAGATCAGTATGACTTCATAATTTATACTGACGGTTCTGCCCAGCCTGCAGTTGGAACAAAATACCAATACTTTGCCACCTGCACAGCGGTAAAGGGTGAAATGAGGAAGGAAGAATTCCAACCTCTTAAAACATTCATGCAGTGACTAGGTGATTGCGCTGCACAGCTGTCTGAACTAACTCTGGCACTTGAGAATACTGATCCTGAATTCCCCACAATTGTAGTGTGTGATTTGTATTACTGTGTACAGTCTTATAATGAGTATCTACACTATTGGAGCCAGAATGGATTCAGTGATTCTAAATGTAACACTATCAAGCAGAAAATGCTCTGGGGTCGAGACAAAACTTAAATCAAGTTAGCCACGGGCTCATGTTATTCACATGCCTAGCCACCAACATGTAGGAATACACATTTCAGGGAATTCCCTGACTGATGAAACTGCCAAGGCAAGAGTGCACACTGTCATAGCTGCAGAGACTTGTTTTATGAAGGCTGTCACAGCTTCGCGCTGCAAGACCCCCTTACCGAAACGTTTTCAAGCAAAATACTCCTACCAGTTAAGTGTGCAAAATATTCTGTTTGCGCACCTTCCCGAGTGGGGGCTAGAGTAACTCCAAATTTAGACCACAGGCTAGAATTAATGCTAGCAGCACATGAGGGTCCAGTATGTGCTCCTGCAGGGATAACGGCTACAGTCTCACTATTTCAGCAATGCTACTGGTGGCCAGGTCTATACAAACAGACAAAAGACTATGAGCCTGATTTAGATTTTGGCAGGCTGGTTACTCCATCACAACCGTGATGGATATCCCATCCACCAAATTATAAATCCCAAAGGATATAATGTAATATAATATTATTATATATCGGCAGACGGGATATCTGTCACTGTGATAGAGCAACAGTTAGGCCAAAATTTATAACAGACCCTATGTCCTTTAATGTGATATTTGTCTGTAAATTTAGGGTTCCACAACAGCAAGCCCACCACTGCCACCTCTCTTGATCTCAAACAAGCCTCTGGCTTGTGTTTATTTGGACCACTGCGGGCCCCTACACTCTGATGGCTCTTTTAAATACATCATGTTAGCAGTGGATTCCTGCTCTCGATTCCTATGGGTATGGCCATAGCGATCGGCTGACGCTAGAACTGTTATGAAAGATTTGCAAGTTGTCATCTGCTCATATGCAGTAGTCGCATTCCATTCGGACCAGGGTCCAGCATTTGCCTCCAGGGCTTACCGAGACACCATGGGAACATTGGGTATGACTGTGCATTATTCCACGCCATACCATCCTGAGGGAAATACGGTAGTGGAGGGGAAAAACCATGACTTAAAGCAGTCTTTAACAGCTAGAGTATTAGGTTATGGTCGCAGTTGGGTTCTTCACCTGTATGGGGTACGAGCAGCCTTAAACAATTTGCCAAGAAGATCCCGTGGAGAGCACGGGACCCACGTCTGGGCATACCCAGTTTTTGCATTTGTCACCCCGAGTGGGACGGGTATGCCCAGACGTGGGTCCCATGCTCTCCACGCCACTAGAGTCAAGCTATCCTGGCTGATGAGGGGTGAAACCCCGAATCCAGTCCTAGTATGCTTGTTTCCGGTCCAGGGAGGGCCTGGCTTGGCAGTTCGGGCTGGACTGTTCCCATGAGGCACAGGGTCAAGACTGATTTGCATATGGCCAGGTCTAAACTGCGGTGGCATGGTGAGGAAAAGAATGATGGATTTAACCCAGATCTCTTGACTGAGGGGTAAATGTTTTGATTTCTTATGCATTCCGTCCATCAATTGTGTGTCTTTTGGTGAGATAAATAGTGGCACACTGGTTTCATTTTGGCACAATAATGTATGTTGGAGTATCGTACTTTACAATTTAAGAGTATACGGCACGATAGCTTAAAATGACAATATGCAAGTATGTTTACTCTGCTTGATAATGTGGAATTCACTATGAATAGCAATGCATGTGGGCCGGAATTTTCTACGAGTTCACAGTGACAATGTCTGAATAGTACAGGTGGGACTGCGTTTTGGGAATTCTGTGCGTTGGAATAGAATTTCTTTAGTTGAGTAGTAATCACAGATATATATTTATTTTCTCTACAGGTTGAATTAAGATTTGGAGCTTGGACTTATCCTTATTTACACCTATAAGGATACATTCTGGACCTCCCCAAATGAACGCACATCTCCCCCCACCTAAGAGACCTCCACTGGCTCTCCAATCCAGAAGAGATACCAGTTCAAGATCCTCACGCACGCCTACAAAGCCCTCCATAACCTAGAACCTGCCTACATCAACCATCGACTGAACTTCCACCAACCCTCTAGGCACCTGAGCCCCTATTTACTGGCCCTAGCACACACCCCCCACATCCGGTTGCTCCTTTTCCTACATCGCAGCTAGCACCTGGAACGACCTCCCCCTCCAGCTCCGTACAACCCCTCGCTGGCAGAAAAAGACTCAAGACCTGCCTCTTCGATGTAAACACATCGCCCAGATACCCCTAGGGGTGACAGTGTTGCACTTTACAAAAGCTGCTTGATTGATCGATTGACATTCTGCGACATGGTGAGATGTTGATTGGTGAATCAAAAGACTCTATAATTTGATTGTGTATACATATTTGCACATGGTTACTTGGTATTTTGCTTTTTATTTGTTTATAGGTTACATTTAGGAACAGCACTTTGAAAAAAGTGTTTTGACTTTCAGTCTGAATACCTTACTAGAAATAGGGGAATAGCATGCATCTGATCGGATATTGATGTTGTCACTTGGGTGCTTTTTAGGTCGAGCCTGGGCAACGCATGCACTGCTCTGCGAGGCATGCTGTATTCAGGTATGGACTTGAAGGTCCCCCCACTCTCCGCCCATATTTTTCATTGGCTTGTATCATTGTACTTTGTAAGTGTTGGCTTCTGATTTAGCAGTTCTGAGAACTATTTACTTAATTAATGTACACAGCGCTCACGGGACGCCAGCTTCAGTAATGTCTTCCACTTCCTAAGAGGCTTTGCATTTGCATTTCTTGTTTTATTTGCAGCCCACCGCACAACTTTTTTTTCAATGTATTTACTTTTAATTTATTTACAATGGCAACGTGCGGGTATGCGCAGCTTGCCAAATTCTTTGCCGCTCCGCGGTGATTTAGTAACTCAGCATGGCACCCGCCTAATGGGCCTCATGCTATAACTTTAAATACTCTCCATTCCCCCCCGCCCCCTCCCGAGCTGCACAGACGCCTGCGCAGCTGGCTCTGTCTTAATTAAAGAAAACTGCTTAGACGCTTCCTTCCTTGTTCCCATCTCCTTCACCATCCATGCCCTTCTGGTGGCTTGATTTTGTTTTTTTACCGGATACAGTGTCCTCTTCATGCTGTTTGCGTTTTTTTTTTTTTAACATATTGGGACAGTCCTAACCCTCCGTTAATCTGTCCTCCGCAGCACACACAGTGCTACCTCAACTCCAGTTTAAACCAGTGCTCCTGCAGCTGCCCAACACCCCTTTCGTGCTCGCAGCCCAGCCATGGACGAGGGGGAGGAGGAAGAGGAAGGATCCATGAACCTACCCGAGGCGCGGGTCACAACGTGATTACACTAAACAGTATACACAAGGAAGAGTTTTGCAAGCATATCCAGTATTTTTTATTTATATTACATAAATGAACATTTTTGCTAATAAATATTTGGCTACATGCAGCCCATTTCATATGGTAAATATGATTCAATCCATTCCGCCCACTCTCCTCCCCCCACTGCACAGAGGGCGTGCTTCAAGGTTCATGAAGCGGGTGCTCTGTTAATTAAAGAAGGAATCTGTGGAAACTTCCTCCATTGTTTCCCCTCCCCCATCCATGCCCTTCGTATGGCTTTTTTAAATTTATTTTTTAGGTCTCCCCTAGGCAGCGGTTGCGCTGTCTCGTTGAGACATGCAGTATATACTATAGCGTGGAAGCTTTCTGAAAGCTCCGCCCACTCTCCGCCCATCTTTTTGATTGGCTTACATCTTAAATGCTGCCTTCTGATTGGTTTTAGGCCTGTTAGTCCCTCCTCCTGACGGCCATGTTGTGATTTGTATCCTTCCCTGGCTATTGGCCCCTTTACTCCAACACTATTTCCTGCCCTGTATCCCCGCCGCCCCCTCCCGCAGTTCGTCACTTTTCACCCCCCCATCCACTCCCGTTCTAGCCTTATTAAATGCTCGCACTCCCATTTGTAATGCAATACGTCTCGCGTAAATGCGAGTCGTATTGCATTGCAAATGCTTGTTTTAAAGGAGTGCAGTTTGTGCCAAAGCGCAAAGACCGGAAGTCAGGCGTCTCGTGTCTGAGTGTGGGCGGGGCTCCCGTGCACCGAGGAGAGCCCCGCACACCGGCCAGAGGAAGACGGAACTTCCCCGATTGGCGCTCGTGGTCCATTCTTCGGAGACGGCTCTCGGCGAACGGGAGATGGAAGCACATGAGGTGCCCGCATCTGCCACAAAACGGAAAACGATATGTATCTCACCTTCACAAAACACAATAAATTAGCGTTTGCTTCTAGCTGTAACTGTAAAGTGCAAATCAGACTAAGTAAAACCATACTGATAACACAAAAAATGAGCATTTAACGCAGAGTACGAGTGTCAAGTTCACAACACGCTCTGTGTCTTTAAAGAGCTATTCAAAAATGCAATTGGTCCTTCTTCAAAGCTTTCGAGACCAAAACAAAGTTAGCAGGTTTCCAGCGCCAACTTTTCCACGTTTGTGCGTGCAGGGCTTAATTTGTGCAACAAAAGAAAACATAAGTGCAGGGGGCAACGATTTTTCTCCCGAGCCACAGGAGGGGCTAGCAACTGTCTGGCCGCAAAATCTCAAGAGCCTCGTCCTGCTTCCCCCTTGTGATTTTTTCTTCCACCCCCCTCCGCGTCCTGTCTCTTTATTACATTTTGGGGCATATTAGCAAGGGCACTATCGCCGCTTTAGCGGCACTTTTTGCCGCTAAAGCGGCGATATTTATATCGCCCTATCAGCAAACTGTCTCTAACAGCAGTTAACGACAGTTTGCGGGCATTAACGCCCGTTTTTACCGCTTTGCATGTCAGCGATATTTATCGCTAATGACATGCAAAGTGGGCGTTCCGACGAACAAACCTGAGAAACACTCGCTAACAGGCCTATCGCCTATTAGCAAGGTGGCTATGGCCCCAGTTAGCGACGTGAAAAGTCACGCTAACCGGGGTCATCGCCATTTATTTAACACCTGCAATTAGCAGGTGTTAGCCATACCTAACATGGGGGGTGGATTATGCTGATACGACCACAGGGTCGTATCAGCAAGGTGTTCTCCCTTCTCCATGCAACATCGCTGGTTTTTCAGCGATGTTGGCCTATTTCCCCGCTATCGCTGGAATATTCATCGCCATAGCGCTAATCGTTGCTAATACAGCGTTAGCGTGGCGATATATTCCAGCGATAGCCGTCGATAAAAAAATCACGCTAAGCAGGGTTAGCGATGATTATCGCCTCTTCTTGCTAATATGCCCCTTTATTTTCTCTTTGTCATCCCTGATTCCTCCCTTTGCCCGTGTGTTTATGACTCTCTTCGAACCCCCTTTCGCTCATTTCTGCCCTTCTCTTCCGTGCTCTGTGTAAAGTCTGCTAACTGCAAAAGAAGCCACAATCCTTGAAATGTGTTCTGGTGCCCACCCAGGCGCAAATTAAATACTGTTTGCAAGTCTTCGGCGGGCATTCACGCCAACAGTTGCTCCTGCCAATTGGTTGATCGCTCGTTAGGAACAGTTTCGCAGTGCTGGACAGTTTCCACCCCGGGTCGTTATTTTCTCCCGCACTGTTTTATCGCTGTGGTGGCCCCTCATACAGGTGCAGCTTGGGAAAACCTCATTTTCTGCAAGAACTGGAAGACATTCTGAAACAAGTGTGTTTTCCTGTCCTGCTGCCCACGTCAGTGGAGTCATTCCTTAGGGAGAGTGGCCCAGATGGAAGGGTTCCGGGACCTGGTGTGGTTGAGCCATACCGGAGTCAGTGTTCACATGGGTCCGATCAACCGGCCATAAGGGAAGGCAAACCCACGATATGTTAGAGGAGTTTTGTGGTTGTGGTGTTGACTGAGAGTGTTGATCCTGAAGTGGGCAGAGGAGATGTGTTAAAGAGAATGTGTCTGTAAATCTGGCAAAAGGGGTGGTGTGCATTTTGCAGTCATCCTAAACAAGAAGGCCTGACCACAGCGAAACAACTCTGCGAGGATTTATTGCAATCCGTAAGTGATAGCAGCATAAATGTTCCACTCATTCAGTTCATTAAAATAACAACCCAACAGTATCTTAAGTTCATTTTCCGACTTTTTGCATTGAACCACAGTGCTGTCGTTTTGGTCAAGTAGTCACTCTTGTTTTAAGTAGGTTGGACATCTGCTCTTACACAGTTGACCAAATGCTTAATTCTGTACCAATTGCATTTAAAACGATTGTGTTTGTGGCCAGGCAGTCTGGAACTGTATGTATGTTCAAGGTCCCCTGCTTGACTGTGTGGAACATGCGCCCCTGCCTCGATCTCTCTCCACAAGCAGAATTTATTTTGTATCCCCATCGTGGTACACACTGATATCATGCATGTGCATTGGCGGTCCAGTTTATAACACAGGTTGAGTCCCAGAGTAGGGCTTTTGGTGCCCAAGGGCATGTCATGTTGAATACCCCCCCACCCCCCTTTTTTTGTATAGCAGGACTACAGCCATCTCAATGGCCTAAAGAGGGCTGACAGTGGTAACAGCAGTACTGTTTCTAGTGGCAAGTCAAGCCCTTTTACCTATCCTTGGCAGGCAGAGTCTTTACAGAGTTCTTCCACTTTTTAAAGTGGTAATAAGTCCTGTGCAAATGGGTCCTTCGCTTATCTTTGTGTGACGTGAATGTTCCGCAGGTCTGCAGTTTAGCCTGTGTTAAAGTTACCTGTCTGTAATATGCAGCAGCACTGTATTCTTTCCTAGTTGATAATTCTGGCTCTCTGGCCGCAGCACTGTATTTGGAGGTTAAACAGGGACTTCTGTTGCGCTTCTCACTTTTCTCGGTGCACTTTTTTTGTGTGTGGACTTCCCAGCATGAGGGAATGCAAATCAGAAATGGAGCAGAGATAGAATAGTGAAATTTAGAGAGAATTCTTTCTGCCAATTAGCACTGTTGACTAGTAAAGTCTGTGTCTAGGGCTACAGGTCTCCAGTGAGTTTAGAGAGCCCTAACAGCACCAGATATTTCAATTTAAACTGACTTTTTGTTAGTAGTACGTCTTCTGCTTCATTTACGGTCTTGCCTTGTGCCTCTGACTCCACACGTGCACAGTGCACCACCCTACTCTTCCTTGTTTTGTTCAAGGGTTCTTGGCCAATGCATAATTATAAATTTGCCTCATAGTTTGTCACTTTATTTGCAGTTTTTCAAAAAATATTTTGTTTAGCTCAAATGGATAAAATTAATTCTGCCAGAGAACGTCCTGCATAATTTCGATAACCGTGTCAGATTATTTAGATACATTTGCCACATAATTTTTGATAACATGACTTAAACACATTGGCAGAGCCAATAGCTCTGGCTAAACACTTACAAGGTCCCAATGGCGAGACCGATTGCATTGCAAATGCTTGTTTTTTTTACGGACGCGGTGTCTGCAATACGGTTCAGTTTATTTTTCATTGTCATTATTTGTTGCCATTGTGTTGCTTTTTTAATACATGCTTAGTGATCTTACACATTCACACGTTGGTCAGCTGAGCTGTCCCTCAGTTTACATAGATGTTGAGACCTTAGGCTTTTGACAGTAGTGCTGCCCCTCTGCTCACACGGATCTGACAGCACATGTATGCATTCCTCTAGTGGACAGATGCTTCGAGCCCGTGTCTACAACAGCAGAAACTCTCTCTCATGTCACACAGATGCTGATCTTACAGACTCAGCCCTCCAAAAACAGTCTAATTCATCTTAGCATATCCTCCTCGGTCAGCATAGCTCTTAAGTGCTCAGGGCTTACATGGCAGAGAGGCCCCCTGAGGTTGCAAAGATCTTGGGAGATAAGGCCTCAAAGAGCAAAGTTATCCTTTATGCTGAGAAGTATAAATGGCATTGCCCCTTACAATACCAATAGCTCTGAGTCAAACAAATGCGAGACCTATTGCATTTCTAATGCTTGTTAAGTAACTTGTGACCACGAGTTGGAACCAGGGTCGCGGTTGCGCGATCGAGGTGACACGCTGCTCCTGTGTGCTTCGTGGGGGGATTTTCTTAGCGAATAGCCACTTGAGGGTGATTTAAAGGTGCCTTAAACTATACTGTAAACTGTGAAGCTGTCAGTCGCATTTTTAATGCTATCGTGTTTTTGAGAAAGTGAAATTGAATTAGGATGGTGCACTGAGCGAATTTGATTGTAAAAATTCAAAAGTCGCCCCACTCACCGTATTTTATTCTTTTAAAAAACTTCTTGCTGCCTGCTGCTAGATAAAACCTGCACTTCAAGGGAGGCGTATTGCCAGGAGGGGGATGGGGATACAGATAAATGCCATATTGGTCGGTGCTCTAACTGTTGATCCCTCCGTGCACCATAAAGTTGAACCCGGGGTGCAGTTGTGCATTGGATGTGCGCAGCGGCAGTGCTGCTGGAGCGCAGAAGGTGCGCCAAAGGCAATCCCGTCTGCACCCGTCCACGCCTGAACGGACCAGGGGCTAGGAACCCTACTCCCACCAAACCAGAGTTGCTCAGGTACACATCCACTCAACTCCACTTCCTTGGGGGGGGGCCATTCCAGTGAATTGCCTAGATTCACTACACCCGCCCAGGGGAGATTTGAAATGCAACCCCTGTTTGTACACTCTTCCCTGCGTTTCCTCTATTAGCAACCATATCAATGATTCACCCTATTTGAAAATGCAGCTTATTAATTGTAGATCCCTACCCTGCCACAGATGGGAGCTGTTCTCACTCATGGAGGATGAAAAACTTGATGTGATTTGGCTAACTGAAACCTGGCTCCATAATGAATCGGGGCCAGATATCCACCAGGCTCTACCTCCAGGATACTACATTAGCCGCCAAGAAAGAGTGGAGGGGTTGCAATAATCTTCAGGGACTCTCTAAAGTGTGTAGCTGAAACTCTCCAGCTGCCAGAGTGTGAAAGCTGTACTTTCTCGATCCTACTGTCCCCCTCATTATGTTTTCAGGCATACAGATGTATCTGTATCCTGGACCTCCTGGTCTCTTTATTCAGACCGCCCCTGACATTAATGCTAGCCTAGCAGTAAATAAGACATTCTTCTCGGTGTTAGGTGACCTTAATATGCACCTTGAAGAACCCACCAACACTCAAGCCATAGGGCTACTACATGACATTGCTGCTCTTCAGCTTACCCAGAGGGTACACAGCCCCACCCATGAAAATATATTACACCCAGTACCGGTTACTTGGTCGGACAATTTCTTGGTCCCATTACTCCATACAATGCTTGACCGCCCTCCTGCTCCTAAACCGTTTATGTGGAAGGATCGCAGCTGGCCTAAGCTGCATGAGGTGGTATGGGCCATGGCCCTCAGCTCAGCCAAACTGGAGCTGGAGCATGACCCCCAAATTGCTCATGTCAAGATGGATCAATGGAGCAAGTATTTTCTTGAGCAGATTATTCCCATTTCTGTTCAAACTAGGAAAGGTAAAGCGAAATCTGCCGCCTGGTACACCCCCACCTACTGGCCTTAAAAAAACAATGTTAAATTGCAAAAAGACAATGGAGAAAAAATATGAAAACTCTGATAAATAAAAATACAGAGAGACGGTGAGGCTGTATCATTCTGAAATTCAAGCTGCACAGGCCTCTTACTATGAAACTAAAATCCCGGGGTCTGCCAACTCCCCCCACAAAATGTTCAGAATAACTAAAACTCTATTAAAGTCTCCCCCCTGTAGCCTTACCCTTGGTCCCTCGAATGTGAAATGCAATGACCTGGCTAACGTTTCCAAAAAGAACATTGAGGACCTTTATGCAACATTTCAGAAATCTGGAGAAGGCCATGAGCTGGAGTACCCAATAGAGAATGAGGAAGATTGTACACCTAGACTTCTGGAATGTCCTTGTATCTCCTATGAGTGCTTTGTCAGACTTTTCATGAAAGTTAAATCGGGCTCTCTACTTGACCCTGCTCCCCTTCACATTCTTCTAAAAGCAGCCAATACTCTTTTACCAGTTTTCATTGAGATGGTTAAGCTATCTCTTGAAAAGGGAATTGTTTCCGAAGGGTGGAAGCATGCTATGGTGAAAGCCATACTAAAAAAAAAACGAATCTCGACCCTGGTTGCCCAGAGAATTTTTGTCCCATCTCTGTTCTACCTGTACTGAGTAGGGTGTTGGAAAACATGTTAACATGCACCATTCGGACATCCTGGAGGCCAACCACATCCAGCATCCCACCCAGACAGGGTTTCAGCCAAAGCATAGCACTGAAACCACCTTCTTGAAGGTCGTGGAAGAAGCAAAACTGAAATTGGATTTGGGAGGTACTGTAGTCATCACCCGCCTACACCACAGTGCCGCCTTTGTTACAGTTGACCACAGAACCCTTATTAGGAGGATTCAGAAGGCAGATCAGCTCTTTTTGGGGGGCAGATCCTTTCAGGTCTTTGACAAAGCCTGCACCTCGGATACTTTTCCTTTGAGATGTGGGGTTCCACTGGATCCTCTTTTAACCCCACATTGTTCAACCTTTACATGCGCTCATTGGCCGACATTGTATTGCACTAGGGAATCTCATTGGTGTCCTACGCAGATGACACCCAGCTAGTGTTCTCCATTACCCTGGAAGGCAAACACTATGCCCCCTCCCTGGAGTCTTGCCTGGAGAGTGTAGCCAGATGGATGGACAACTCATGTCTTAGGCTCAATGGTAATGAAACTGAGCTGATGATACTAGGAAATAATATCAATCCTCACATTTCCCTGGGATGGCCCGCACTGGATTGGCCCTCTTCCCAGCCCCTAAAGTGGCAGTGAAAAGTTTGGGGGTATGGCTTGATCATAACCTCTCCATGGAGACACAAGCTACAAAACTTTCTTCCAGCTGTTTCGGGATTCCAAGAATACTTCATAAAATCTTACCCCTGGTCCCTCCGGTCTCTTGGAGGTTAATTTTCCATGCTTTTATTCTCTCTGACCTGAACTACAGTAACTCGCTCTACTTGGGAGCTCCCAAAGCCGTGATTGGCAAACTTCAGGTGGTACAGATCGCGGCGGCAAGGACACTGTTAAACATCCCCTGACATCATTCAGCAAGTCAGGCCCTGGCTGACCTTCATTGGCTTCTGGTCACAAAGAGAATCAACTTTACGGCAATGTGCATAGCACATAGAGCCTTTCAAGACCTAGGTCCCTCTATCAACCGACAGCTACTTACACCTTACAAACCTGGAAGATCTCTTAGGTCCTCTCAAACCATGCTGGCTGTAGTACCACCCGCGAAGAGGGCTAGAAAGGGAGGAAGGTCTTTTAGGTACAATGTGGCTAAAATCTGGAACACCCTGACCCTCTCCCTGCGAACACATCATAACTAACTGGCCTTCAGAAAATAGCAAGAAACCTTTCGGTTTGTGAAGTTACCCCGGGGAGTTTAAGTCTACAGTCTGTGTACCTCAATCAGTGCTGGGATGCCTTCGGGTTGCCACATGCTATACAAATTTATTTAACATGAAAAGTTATGTGGACTATTATCTAGTCACAGTACAGTATCTCTTGGAGTATATCCTTTTTCTTTTTCTCTTTTCCCACCTTTATCTCATTTCTGTTCACGTTCAATATAAAGAATGTGTCCTAGTTCAGTGACTAACCATGCACAAAGATGCGACAAATCTCCGGTTTTTATAGGGCTATTACGCTACTACATCACATAAGGGTACTTTAGCATTTCTTTTCCTTTATGTTTGCTTTTTCTGGGGGTGCACATGTTTTTAAGAAATCTTAATGATTAAAGATCACATGGTTTGAACTTGAAAACAAACTACCAAATGATGAAACACCTGTTGGCTAATGGTACAAGGCTAATGGTTACAAGAATCACAAGGATTGTTAAATGAAAGTGAAGATTGAAAATAAAGAACCGTCATTTGTAAGTGGACTCTCTGTTTGGAACACTTTTTTGGGTGCTCAGGAGACTGTTTATAGACTGTGTTTTGACCTAAAGTCTAACTTAACACTTGAAGTCTAACTTTACACTTGAAGTCTGAGGGCTCGATTCACAAAGGTAAAGTTAGACCAAAAGTCTAATTACTAATTTTCTGTATTCACAAAGCTAAAGTTAGACCAAAAGTCTAACTTGGACCAAAAGTCTAACACTACTTGTACTAACTTACCTTTGTGAATACCGAAAAGTAGTAAAGCCTTCAGGACCCGATTCACAAAGGTAAAGTTAGACCAAAAGTCTAACTTTACTGCTTTTCAGTATTCACAAAGGTAAAGTTAGACCAAAGTCTAACCTAGACCAAAAATCTAACATACTCATAGTAACTTACCTTTGTGAATACCGAAAAGTGGTAAAGTTAGATTTTTGGTCTAAGACTTTTGGCCTAACTTTACCTTTGTGAATCAGGCCCTAAGTTTAGACCCGATGTCTGAGTTGAGACCTGAAGTCTAACTTTATACCTGAAATATAACTTTACACCTTTAGGCCACAGTCTAAGGTCCAGATTCACAAAGGTAAAGTTAGATAAAGTTAGATCAAATGTCTAACTCAGATCAAAATTCAAACTTCACTACTTTTCTGTATTCACAAAGGTAAGTTACTACCAGTAACTTTACTACTAGTAATTTTATGAGTAGCAACTTTACTAGCGGCAACTTGAGCGACAACGGCTGGATGTCTCTCAAGTGGCCTGGGCTTCAGGTCCATTGAGAAGCCCAGGCTGGATGTCCCTTGAGTGGCTGGGATATCGCTTTAGCAGCACAGACTGAATGACCACTGCATGTAAGTACACAGGTGTAATTACCCAGCGTTCTCTGCTTCTTTATTGCATAAGTTATTTGGCACTCCCTGCCTGAAAGGGTATTGTGTACTCACTCGTCGCCGAAAGGAAGCTGAGGAGACTGTTCTGTGGTTTTTATATATATATATATATATATATATATATATATATATATATATATACGACCAGTCCTATACTTTCATCCAAATGATATATATTCACTGAAAAACCACAGGTTTACGGGACGTTATAGTTAGTTGGACATTTCACTCGTACAAAACCAGAGAAATTCGGCCGTTATTTGAGATGTCATCAGTGATGTCATCAGTGATGTCACTGACCATGTCATGAGTGATGTAATATGTGATGTCATCAGCAGTGCATTGTGGGGGCGCGAGTTATACTTAGCTCAACTAACTATAACGGCCGAATTTCTCTGGTTTTGTACGAGTGAAATGTCCAACTAACTATAACGTCCCTGAAACCTGTGGTTTTTTCAGTGAATTTCTATGGTTTTTTAAATGCTATTTTCTAACTATGCCTACAGAGGTAGGACATGTGCAGAAAGAGGAAGAAAGGCGCAGAAAGAAGCAAGAGATATGCAGAAAGAATCAACAGAGGTGCAGAAAGAGGCCTTGTTGCAAAGTCATCCTGTGCCCTGGGCACCCCCCAACTTTTTGCTGACTGGTACTGGTGGTAACTGACTCTGACTGACGCTGGGCTCTGCCTAACCAGGCCTGGAGCCAGTGCTATGCTGAAAGACACCTAGAATACAGTGAAAACACCTACATACACTAAGGTACACTATGGGTTGGGGTACCCTGTGATTGGCATGACCTCCCCTGTAAGGCCCTAGTACATAATAGGGCAGGGGGATTAAAACTACCTCTAAGTCCCTAGCATATAATGGGGCATGGCAGTTTAGAGGACAGCAGCCCTTTTCTGCACTTGCCTGTGTGCACTGCTGACCCTGAGGTCAGTTTAAAAGTAGCCCTGTGTGTGCAGAAAGAGGAAAAGAGAGGTGGAGAAAGAGGCACGAGAGGTGCAGAAAGAGGGAAGAAGGGTGCAGAAAGAGGCAAGAGCGGTGCAGAAAGAAGCAACAGAAGTGCAGAAAGAGGCAAGAGGGGTACAGAAGGAGGCAAGAGACGTGCAGAAAGAAGCAATAGAGGTGCAGAAGGAGGCAAGAGAAGTGCAGAAAGAGGCAATAAAGTTGCAGAAACAGGCAAAAGAGGTGCAGAAAGAAGCAAGAGCAGTGCAGAAAGAACCAACAGAGGTGCAGAAGGAGGCAAGAGGGGTACAGAAAGAGGCAAGAGGGGTGCAGAGATTTGCAAGAAAGGCGCAGAAAGAAGCAAGAGCAGTGCAGAAAGAAATAACAGAGGTGCAGAAGGAGGCAAGAGGGGTACAGAAACAGGCAAAAGTAGTGCAGAAACAAGCAAAAGAGGTGGGGAAAGAGGCAAGAGGGGTGCAGAAAGCGGCAAGAGAGGTGCAGAAAGAGGCAAGAGAGGTGCAGAAAGAGGCAAGAGGGGTGCAGAAAGAGGCAAGAGAGGTGCAGAAAGAAGCAAGTGCAGTGCAGAAAGAAATAACAGAGGTGCAGAAGGAGGCAAGAGGGGTACAGAAAGAGGCAACAGAAGTACAGAAAGAGGAAGAAAGGTGCAGAAAGAAGCAAGTGATATGCAGAAAGAAACAACAGAGGTACAGAAAGAGGCCTTTGTCAAAGTCATCCTGTGCCCTGGGCACCCCTCAACTTTTTGCTGGCTGGTACTGGTGGTAACTGACTCTGACTGGCCCTGGGCTCTGCCTAACCAGGCCCGGAGCCAGTGCTATGCTGAAAGACACTTAGAATTCCATGAAAACACCTACATACACTAGGGTACACTATGGGTTGGGGTACCCTGTGATTGGCATGACCTCCCCTGTAAGGCCCTAGTACATAATAGGACAGGGGGATTAAAACTACCTCTAAGTCCCTAGCATATAATGGGGCATGGCAGTTTAGAGGACAGCAGCCCTTTTCTGCACTTGCCTGTGTGCACTGCTGACCCTGAGGTCAGTTTAAAAGTAGCCCTGTGTGTGCAGAAAGAGGCAAGAGAGGTGCAGAAAGAGGCACGAGAGGTGCAGAAAGAGGGAAGAAGGGTGCAGAAAGAGGCAAGAGCGGTGCAGAAAGAAGCAACAGAAGTGCAGAAAGAGGCAAGAGGGATACAGAAGGAGGCAAGAGACGTGCAGAAAGAAGCAACAGAGGTGCAGAAGGAGGCAAGAGAAGTGCAGAAACAAGCAAAAGAGGTGCAGAAAGAGGCAAGAGGGGTGCATAAAGCAACAAGAGAGGTGCAGAAAGAGGCAAGAGAGGTGCACAAAGAGGGAAGAAGGGTGCAGAAAGAGGCAAGTGGGGTGCAGAAAGAAGCAAGAGAGGTGTAGAAAGAAGCAAGAGAAGTGCAGAAGGAAACAACTGAGGTGCAGAAAAAGCAAGAGCATAGCAGAAAGAACCAACAGAGGTGCAGAAAGAGGCAAGTGGGGTGCAGAAAGAGGCAAGAGAAGTGCAGAAAGAAGCAAAGGAGGTGCAGAAAGAGGCAAGAGGGGTGCAGAAAGAGGCAAGAGCAGTGCAGAAAGAACCAAGAGATGTGCAGGGAAAGGAAGAAGGGTGCAGAAAGAGGCACGAGGGGTGTAGAAAGAAGCAAGAGAGGTGTAGAAAGAAGCAAGAGAAGTGCAGAAAGAAGCAACAGAGGTGCAGAAAGAGGCAAGAGTGGTGCAGAAAGAGGCAAGAGAAGTGCAGAAGGAAGCAACAGAGGTGCAGAAAGAGGCAAGAAAAGTGCAGAAAGAGGCAAGAGAGTTGCAGAAGCAGGCAAAAGAGGTGCAAAAAGAGGGAACAGGGGTACACACAGAGGCAAGAGATGTACAGAAATAACCAACAGAGGTGCAGAAAGAGGCAAGAGGGGTGCAGAAAAAGGCAAGACAAGTGCAGAAAAAAGCAAAAGATGTGCAGAAAGAGGCAAGAGGGTGCAGAAAGAGGCAAGACAAGTGCAGAAAAAAGCAAAAGAGGTGCAGAAGAGGCAAGAGGGGTGCAGAAAAGAGGCAAGAGAGGAGCAGAAAGAGGCAGAGAGGTGCACACAGAAGAACGAGGGGTGAAGAAATTTGAAAGAGAGGTGCAGAAAGAGGCAAGAGGAGTGCAGAAAGAAGCAAGAGAAGTGCGGGAAGAGGGGTGCAGAAAGAGGCAAGAGGAGTGCAGGAAGAAGCAAGAGAAGTGCGGGAAATGGGGTGCAGAAAGAGGCACAAGGGGTACAGAAAGAAGCAAGAGAGGTGCAGAAAGAAGCAAGAGAAGTGCATAAAGAAGCAACAGAGATGCAGAAAAGGGAAAGTGAGGAGGCGAAAGAGGCAAGAGGGATACAGAAAGAAACAAAAGAAATGCAGAAAGAAGGAACAAAGGTGCAGAAAGAGGCAAGATGGGTGCAGAAAGAGGGAAGAGGGGTGTGAAAGAGGCATGAGGGTGCAGAAAGAAGCAAGAGGCATCCAGAAAAAAAGCAGAGAGAGTTGCAGAAAGAAACAAAAGAAGTGCAGAAAGAAGGAACAGAGGAGCAGAAAGAGGCAAGAGGGGTGCAGAAAGAGGGAAGAGGGGTGCAGAAAGAGGCACAAGGGTTGCAGAAAGAAGGGACAGAGGTGCAGAAAGAAGCAAGAAAAGTGTTAGAAAGAAGCAACAGAGGTGCAGAAAGAGGGAACAGGGGTTGAGAAAGTGGCAAGAGGGGTGGAGAAAGAAGCAAAAGAGGTGCAGAAAGTAACAAAAGGAGTGCAGAAAGAAGCAACAAAGATGCAGAAAGAGGGAAGAGTGGTGCAGAAAGAAGGCAAGAGAAGTGCAGAAGGAAGCAACAGAGGTGCAGAAAGAGGCAAAGAAAAGTGCAGAAAGAGGCAAGAGAGTTGCAGAAGCAAGCAAAGAGTTGCACAAAGAGGGAACAGGGGGTGCACACAGAGGCAAGAGAGGTACAGAAATAACCAACAGAGGTGCAGAAAGAGGCAAGAGGGGTGCAGAAGAAGGCAAGACAAGTGTAGAAAAAAGCAAAAGAGGTGCAGAAAGAGGCAAGAGGGGTGCAGAAAGTGGCAAGACAAGTGCAGAAAAAAGCAAAAGAGGCAAGAGAGGAGCAGAAAGAGGCAAGAGAGGTGCACACAGAGGCACGAGGGGTGAAGAAATTTGAAAGAGAGGTGCAGAAAGAAGCAAGAGAAGTGCAGAAAGAAGCAACAGAGGTGCAGAAAGAGGCAAGAGGAGTGCAGAAAGAAGCAAGAGAAGAGTAGAAAGAGGGAAGAGGTGTGCAGAAAGAGACACAAGGGGTGCAGAAAGAAGCAAGAGAGGTGCAGAAAGAAGCAAGAGAAGGGCATAAAGAGGCAATAGAGATGCAGAAAAGGGGAAGTGGGGAGGCGAAAGAGGCAAGAGGGATACAGAGAGAAGCAAGAGAGTTGCAGAAAGAAACAAAAGAAATGCAGAAAGAAGGAACAACGGTACAGAAAGAGGCAAGAGGGGTGCAGAAAGAGGGAAGAGGGGTGGGAAAGAGGCATGAGGGGTGCAGAAAGAAGCAAGAGGTGTCCAGGAAAAAGCAAGAGAGTTGCAGAAAGAAACGAAAGAAGTGCAGAAAGAAGGAACAGAGGAGCAGAAAGAGGCAAGAGGGGTGCAGAAAGAGGGAAGAGGGGTGCAGAAAGAGGCACAAGGGTTGCAGAAAGAAGGGACAGAGGTGCAGAAAGAAGCAAGAAAAGTGCAGAAAGAAGCAACAGAGGTGCAGAAAGAGGGAACAGGGGTGGAGAAAGTGGCAAGAGGGGTGCAGAAAGAAGTAAGAGAGGTACAGAAAGTAACAAAAGAAGTGCAGAAAGAAGCAACAGAGATGCAGAAAGAGGGAAGAGTGGTGCAGAAAGAGGCAAGAGAAGTGCAGAAGGAAGCAACAGAGGTGCAGAAAGAGGCAAGAAAAGTGCAGAAAGAGGCAAGAGAGTTGCAGAAGCAAGCAAAAGAGGTGCACAAAGAGGGAACAGGGGTGCACACAGAGGCAAGAGAGATACAGAAATAACCAACAGAGGTGCAGAAAGAGGCAAGAGGGGTGCAGAAAAAAGCAAGAGGTGCAGAAAGAAGCAAGAGAAGTGCAGAAAGAAGCAAGAGAGGTGCAGAAAGAGGCAAGAGGAGTGCAGAAAGAAGCAAGAGAAGTGCAGAAAGAGGGAAGAGGGGTGCAGAAAGAGACACAAGGGGTGCAGAAAGAAGCAAGAGAGGTGCAGAAAGAAGCAAGAGAAGGGCATAAAGAAGCAATAGAGATGCAGAAAGAGGGGAAGTGGGGAGGCGAAAGAGGCAAGAGGGATACAGAGAGAAGCAAGAGAGTTGCAGAAAGAAACAAAAGAAATGCAGAAAGAAGGAACAAAGGTACAGAAAGAGGCAAGAGGGGTGCAGAAAGAGGGAAGAGGGGTGGGAATGAGGCATGAGGAGTGCAGAAAGAAGCAAGAGGTGTCCAGGAAAAAGCAATAGAGTTGCAGAAAGAAACAAAAGAAGTGCAGAAAGAAGGAACAGAGGAGCAGAGAGAGGCAAGAGGGGTGCAGAAAGAGGGAAGAGGGGTGCAGAAAGCGGCACAAGGGTTGCAGAAAGAAGGGACAGAGGTGCAGAAAGAAGCAAGAAAAGTGCAGAAAGAAGCAACAGAGGTGCAGAAAGAGGGAACAGGGGTGGAGAAAGTGGCAAGAGGGGTGCAGAAAGAAGAAGAGAGGTACAGAAAGTAACAAAAGAAGTGCAGAAAGAAGCAACAGAGATGCAGAAAGAGGGAAGAGTGGTGCAGAAAGAGGCAAGAAAAGTGCAGAAGGAAGCAACAGAGGTGCAGAAAGAGGCAAGAAAAGTGCAGAAAGAGGTAAGAGAGTTGCAGAAGCAGGCAAAAGAGGTGCATAAAGAGGGAACAGGGGTGCACACAGAGGCAAGAGAGGTACAGAAATAACCAACAGAGGTGCAGAAAGAGGCAAGAGGGGTGCAGAAAAAGGCAAGACAAGTGCAGAAAAAAGCAAAAGAGGTGCAGGAAGAGGCAAGAGGGGTGCAGAAATAGGCAAGAGAGGAGCAGAAAGAGGCAAGAGAGGTGCACACAGAGGCACGAGTGGTGAAGAAATTTGAAAGAGAGGTGCAGAAAGAAGCAAGAGAAGTGCAGAAAGAAGCAATAGAGGTGCAGAAAGAGGCAATAGGAGTGCAGAAAGAAGCAAGAGAAGTGCAGAAAGATGGAAGAGGGTGCAGAAAGAGACACAAGGGGTGCAGAAAGAAGCAAGAGAGGTGCAGAAAGAAGCAAGAGAAGTGCATAAAGAAGCAACAGAGATGCAGAAAAAGGGAAGTGGGGAGGCGAAAGAGGCAAGAGGGATACAGAAAGAAGCAAGAGAGTTGCAGAAAGAAACAAAAGAAATGCAGAAAGAAGGAACAAAGGTGCAGAAAGAGGCAAGAGGGTGCAGAAGGAGAGAAGAGAGGGTGTGAAAGAGGCATGAGGGGTGCAGAAAGAAGCAAGAGGCATGCATAAAAGAGGCAAGAGGGGTGCAGAAAGAGGGATGATGGTGTAGAAAGAAGCACAAGTGGTGCAGAAAGAAGTAAGAGAGGTGTAGAAAAAAGCAAGAGGAGTGCAGAAAGAAGAAACAGAGGTGCAGAAAGAGGCAAGAGGGGTGCAAAAAGAGGAAGAGAGGTGCAGAAAGAGGCAGGAGGGTGCAGAAAGAAGCAAAGAGACGTGGAGAAAGAAAGAAAAGAAGTGCAGAAAGAAGGAACAGAGAGTGCAGAAAGGGGCAACAGGGGTGCAGAAAGAGGGAAGAGAGGTGGAGAAAGAGGCAAGGGGGTGCAGAGAGAAGCGAGAGGTGCAGAAAGAAACAAAAGAAGTGCAGAGAGAAGGAACAGAGGTGCAGAAAGAGGCAAGAGGGGTGCAGAAAGAAACAAAAGAAGTGCAGAAAGAAGCAACAGAGGAGGTGCAGAAAGAGGCAAGAGGACTGCAGAAAGAGGGATGAGGGGTGCAGAAAGAGGCACAAGGGGTGCACAAAGAAGCAAGAGAGATGCAGAAAGAAGCAAGAGAAATGCACAAAAAAGCAACAGAGATGCAGAAAGGGGGAAGTGGGGTGGAGAAAGAGGCAAGAGGGATACAGAAATAAGCAAGAGAGGTGCAGAAAGAAACAAAAGAAGTGCAAAAAGAAGGACCAGAGGTGCAGAAAAAGGCATGAGGGGTGTAGAAAGAGGGAAGAGGGGTGTGAAAGAGGCACGAGGGGTACAGAAAGAAGGGACAGAGGTGCAGAACGAAGCAAGAGAAGTGCAGAAAGAAGCAACAGAGGTGCAGAAAGAGGGATTAGGGGTGGAAAAAGAGGAAAGAGAAGTGCAGAAAGAAGCAACAGAGATGCAAAAAGGGGGAACAGGGGTGGAGAAAGTGGCGAGAGGGGTGCAGAAAGAAGCAAGAGAGGTGCAGAAAGAAACAAAAGAAGAGCAGAAAGAAGAAACAGGGGTGCAGAAAGTGGCAAGAGGGGTGCAGAAAGTGGCAAGAGGGGTGCAGAAAGATGGAAGAGGGGTGCAGAAAGAAGCAAGAGAGGTACAGAAAGATGCAAGAGTTGTGCAGACAGATGCAACAGAGGTGCGGAAAGAGGCAAGAGGGGTGCATAAAGAGGGAAGGGGGTGCAGAAAGAGGCATGAGGTGTGCACAAAGAAGCAAGAGAGGTGCAGAAAGAAGCAACAGAGGTGCAGAAAGAACCAACAGAGGTGCAGAAAGAGGCAAGTGGGGTGCAGAAAAGAGGCAAGAGAAGTGCAGAAAGAAGCAAAAGAGGTGCAGAAAAGAGGCAAAGAGAGGTGCAGAAAGAGGCAAGAGCAGTGCAGAAAGAACCAAGAGATGTGCAGGGAAAGGGAAGAAGGGTGCAGAAAGAGGCACAAGGGGTGGAGAAAGAAGCAAGAGAGGTGTAGAAAGAAGCAAGAGAAGTACAGAAAGAAGCAACAGAGGTGCAGAAAGAGGCAAGAGTGGTGCAGAAAGAGGCAAGAGAAGTGCAGAAGGAAGCAACAGAGGTGCAGAAAGAGGCAAGAAAAGTGCAGAAAGAGGCAAGAGAGTTGCAGAAGCAGGCAAAAGAGGTGCACAAAGAGGGAACAGGGGTACACACAGAGGCAAGAGATGTACAGAAATAACCAACAGAGGTGCAGAAAGAGGCAAGAGGGGTGCAGAAAAAGGCAAGACAAGTGCAGAAAAAAGCAAAAGATGTGCAGAAAGAGGCAAGAGGGGTGCAGAAAGAGGCAAGACAAGTGCAGAAAAAAGCAAAAGAGGTGCAGAAGAGGCAAGAGGGGTGCAGAAAGAGGCAAGAGAGGAGCAGAAAGAGGCAAGAGAGGTGCACACAGAGGAACGAGGGGTGAAGAAATTTGAAAGAGAGGTGCAGAAAGAGGCAAGAGGAGTGCAGAAAGAAGCAAGAGAAGTGCGGGAAGAGGGGTGCAGAAAGAGGCAAGAGGAGTGCAGAAAGAAGCAAGAGAAGTGCGGGAAGAGGGGTGCAGAAAGAGGCACAAGGGGTACAGAAAGAAGCAAGAGAGGTGCAGAAAGAAGCAAGAGAAGTGCATAAAGAAGCAACAGAGATGCAGAAAAGGGAAAGTGAGGAGGCGAAAGAGGCAAGAGGGATACAGAAAGAAGCAAGAGAGTTGCAGAAAGAAACAAAAGAAATGCAGAAAGAAGGAACAAAGGTGCAGAAAGAGGCAAGATGGGTGCAGAAAGAGGGAAGAGGGGTGTGAAAGAGGCATGAGGGGTGCAGAAAGAAGCAAGAGGCATCCAGAAAAAAGCAAGAGAGTTGCAGAAAGAAACAAAAGAAGTGCTGAAAGAAGGAACAGAGGAGTAGAAAGAGGCAAGAGGGGTGCAGAAAGAGGGAAGAGGGGTGCAGAAAGAGGCACAAGGGTTGCAGAAAGAAGGGACAGAGGTGCAGAAAGAAGCAAGAAAAGTGCAGAAAGAAGCAACAGAGGTGCAGAAAGAGGGAACAGGGGTTGAGAAAGTGGCAAGAGGGGTGGAGAAAGAAGCAAGAGAGGTGCAGAAAGTAACAAAAGGAGTGCAGAAAGAAGCAACAAAGATGCAGAAAGAGGGAAGAGTGGTGCAGAAAGAGGCAAGAGAAGTGCAGAAGGAAGCAACAGAGGTGCAGAAAGAGGCAAGAAAAGTGCAGAAAGAGGCAAGAGAGTTGCAGAAGCAAGCAAAAGAGGTGCACAAAGAGGGAACAGGGGTGCACACAGAGGCAAGAGAGGTACAGAAATAACCAACAGAGGTGCAGAAAGAGGCAAGAGGGGTGCAGAAAAAGGCAAGACAAGCGTAGAAAAAAGCAAAAGAGGTGCAGAAAGAGGCAAGAGGGGTGCAGAAAGTGGCAAGAGAGGTGCACACAGAGGCACGAGGGGTGAAGAAATTTGAAAGAGAGGTGCAGAAAGAAGCAAGAGAAGTGCAGAAAGAAGCAACAGAGGTGCAGAATAGGCAAGAGGAGTGCAGAAAGAAGCAAGAGAAGAGCAGAAAGAGGGAAGAGGGGTGCAGAAAGAGACACAAGGGGTGCAGAAAGAAGCAAGAGAGGTGCAGAAAGAAGCAAGAGAAGGGCATAAAGAAGCAATAGAGATGCAGAAAAGGGGAAGTGGGGAGGCAAAAGAGGCAAGAGGGATACAGAGAGAAGCAAGAGAGTTGAAGAAAGAAACAAAAGAAATGCAGAAAGAAGGAACAGAGGAGCAGAAAGAGGCAAGAGGGGTGCAGAAAGAAGGGACAGAGGTGCAGAAAGAAGCAAGAAAAGTGCAGAAAGAAGCAACAGAGGTGCAGAAAGAGGGAACAGGGGTGGAGAAAGTGGCAAGAGGGGTGCAGAAAGAAGTAAGAGAGGTACAGAAAGTAACAAAAGAAGTGCAGAAAGAAGCAACAGAGATGCAGAAAGAGGGAAGAGTGGTGCAGAAAGAGGCAAGAGAAGTGCAGAAGGAAGCAACAGAGGTGCAGAAAGAGGCAAGAAAAGTACAGAAAGAGGCAAGAGAGTTGCAGAAGCAAGCAAAAGAGGTGCACAAAGAGGGAACAGGGGTGCACACAGAGGCAAGAGAGGTACAGAAATAACCAACAGAGGTGCAGAAAGAGGCAAGAGGGGTGCAGAAAAAGGCAAGACAAGGGCAGAAAAAAGCAAAAGAGGTGCAGAAGAGGCAAGAGGGGTGCAGAAAGAGGCAAGAGAGGAGCAGAAAGAGGCAAAGAAAGGTGCACACAGAGGAACGAGGGTGAAGAAATTTGAAAGAGAGGTGCAGAAAGAGGCAAGAGGAGTGCAGAAAGAAGCAAGAGAAGTGCGGGAAGAGGGTGCAGAAAGAGGCAAGAGGAGTGCAGAAAGAAGCAAGAGAAGTGCGGGAAGAGGGGTGCAGAAAGAGGCACAAGGGGTACAGAAAGAAGCAAGAGAGGTGCAGAAAGAAGCAAGAGAAGTGCATAAAGAAGCAACAGAGATGCAGAAAAGGGAAAGTGAGGAGGCGAAAGAGGCAAGAGGGATACAGAAAGAAGCAAGAGAGTTGCAGAAAGAAACAAAAGAAATGCAGAAAGAAGGAACAAAGGTGCAGAAAGAGGCAAGATGGGTGCAGAAAGAGGGAAGAGGGGTGTGAAAGAGGCATGAGGGGTGCAGAAAGAAGCAAGAGGCATCCAGAAAAAAGCAAGAGAGTTGCAGAAAGAAACAAAAGAAGTGCAGAAAGAAGGAACAGAGGAGCAGAAAGAGGCAAGAGGGGTGCAGAAAGAGGGAAGAGGGGTGCAGAAAGAGGCACAAGGGTTGCAGAAAGAAGGGACAGAGGTGCAGAAAGAAGCAAGAAAAGTGCAGAAAGAAGCAACAGAGGTGCAGAAAGAGGGAACAGGGGTTGAGAAAGTGGCAAGAGGGGTGGAGAAAGAAGCAAGAGAGGTGCAGAAAGTAACAAAAGGAGTGCAGAAAGAAGCAACAAAGATGCAGAAAGAGGGAAGAGTGGTGCAGAAAGAGGCAAGAGAAGTGCAGAAGGAAGCAACAGAGGTGCAGAAAGAGGCAAGAAAAGTGCAGAAAGAGGCAAGCGAGTTGCAGAAGCAAGCAAAAGAGGTGCACAAAGAGGGAACAGGGGTGCACACAGAGGCAAGAGAGGTACAGAAATAACCAACAGAGGTGCAGAAAGAGGCAAGAGGGGTGCAGAAAAAGGCAAGACAAGTGTAGAAAAAAGCAAAAGAGGTGCAGAAAGAGGCAAGAGGGGTGCAGAAAGTGGCAAGACAAGTGCAGAAAAAAGCAAAAGAGGTGCAGAAAGAGGCAAGAGAGGAGCAGAAAGAGGCAAGAGAGGTGCACACAGAGGCACGAGGGGTGAAGAAATTTGAAAGAGAGGTGCAGAAAGAAGCAGGAGAAGTGCAGAAAGAAGCAACAGAGGTGCAGAAAGAGGCAAGAGGAGTGCAGAAAGAAGCAAGAGAAGTGCAGAAAGAGGGAAGAGGGGTGCAGAAAGAGACACAAGGGGTGCAGAAAGAAGCAAGAGAGGTGCAGAAAGAAGCAAGAGAAGGGCATAAAGAAGCAATAGAGTTGCAGAAAAGGGGAAGTGGGGAGGCGAAAGAGGCAAGAGGGATACAGAGAGAAGCAAGAGAGTTGCAGAAAGAAACAAAAGAAATGCAGAAAGAAGGAACAAAGGTACAGAAAGAGGCAAGAGGGGTGCAGAAAGAGGGAAGAGGGGTGGGAAAGAGGCATGAGGGGTGCAGAAAGAAGCAAGAGGTGTCCAGGAAAAAGCAATAGAGTTGCAGAAAGAAACAAAAGAAGTGCAGAAAGAAGGAACAGAGGAGCAGAGAGAGGCAAGAGGGGTGCAGAAAGAGGGAAGAGGGGTGCAGAAAGAGGCACAAGGGTTGCAGAAAGAAGGGACAGAGGTGCAGAAAGAAGCAAGAAAAGTGTTAGAAAGAAGCAACAGAGGTGCAGAAAGAGGGAACAGGGGTGGAGAAAGTGGCAAGAGGGGTGCAGAAAGAAGTAAGAGAGGTACAGAAAGTAACAAAAGAAGTGCAGAAAGAAGCAACAGAGATGCAGAAAGAGGGAAGAGTGGTGCAGAAAGAGGCAAGAGAAGTGCAGAAGGAAGCAACAGAGGTGCAGAAAGAGGCAAGAAAAGTGCAGAAAGAGGTAAGAGAGTTGCAGAAGCAGGCAAAAGAGGTGCATAAAGAGGGAACAGGGGTGCACACAGAGGCAAGAGAGGTACAGAAATAACCAACGGAGGTGCAGAAAGAGGCAAGAGGGGTGCAGAAAAAGGCAAGACAAGTGCAGAAAAAAGCAAAAGAGGTGCAGAAAGAGGCAAGAGGGGTACAGAAAGAGGCAAGACAAGTGCAGAAAAAAGCAAAAGAGGTGCAGAAAGAGGCAAGAGGGTGCAGAAATAGGCAAAGAGAGGAGCAGAAAGAGGCAAGAGAGGTGCACACAGAGGCACGAGTGGTGAAGAAATTTGAAAGAGAGGTGCAGAAAGAAGCAAGAGAAGTGCAGAAAGAAGCAATAGAGGTGCAGAAAGAGGCAATAGGAGTGCAGAAAGAAGCAAGAGAAGTGCAGAAAGATGGAAGAGGGGTGCAGAAAGAGACACAAGGGGTGCAGAAAGAAGCAAGAGAGGTGCAGAAAGAAGCAAGAGAAGTGCATAAAGAAGCAACAGAGATGCAGAAAAAGGGAAGTGGGGAGGCGAAAGAGGCAAGAGGGATACAGAAAGAAGCAAGAGAGTTGCAGAAAGAAACAAAAGAAATGCAGAAAGAAGGAACAAAGGTGCAGAAAGAGGCAAGAGGGTGCAGAAGGAGAGAAGAGGGTTGTGAAAGAGGCATGAGGGGTGCAGAAAGAAGCAAGAGGCATGCATAAAGAGGCAAGAGGGGTGCAGAAAGAGGGATGATGGTGTAGAAAGAAGCACAAGTGGTGCAGAAAGAAGTAAGAGAGGTGTAGAAAAAAGCAAGAGGAGTGCAGAAAGAAGAAACAGAGGTGCAGAAAGAGGCAAGAGGGGTGCAAAAAGAGGGAAGAGGGGTGCAGAAAGAGGCAGGAGGGGTGCAGAAAGAAGCAAGAGACGTGGAGAAAGAAAGAAAAGAAGTGCAGAAAGAAGGAACAGAGGTGCAGAAAGGGGCAACAGGGGTGCAGAAAGAGGGAAGAGAGGTGGAGAAAGAGGCAAGGGGGTGCAGAGAGAAGCGAGAGGTGCAGAAAGAAACAAAAGAAGTGCAGAGAGAAGGAACAGAGGTGCAGAAAGAGGCAAGAGGGGTGCAGAAAGAAACAAAAGAAGTGCAGAAAGAAGCAACAGAGAAGGTGCAGAAAGAGGCAAGAGGACTGCAGAAAGAGGGATGAGGGGTGCAGAAAGAGGCACAAGGGGTGCACAAAGAAGCAAGAGAGATGCAGAAAGAAGCAAGAGAAATGCACAAAAAAGCAACAGAGATGCAGAAAGGGAAGTGGGGTGGAGAAAGAGGCAAGAGGGATACAGAAATAAGCAAGAGAGGTGCAGAAAGAAACAAAAGAAGTGCAAAAGAAGGACCAGAGGTGCAGAAAAAAGGCATGAGGGGTGTAGAAAGAGGGAAGAGGGGTGTGAAAGAGGCACGAGGGGTACAGAAAGAAGGGACAGAGGTGCAGAACGAAGCAAGAGAAGTGCAGAAAGAAGCAACAGAGGTGCAGAAAGAGGGATTAGGGGTGGAAAAAGAGGAAAGAGAAGTGCAGAAAGAAGCAACAGAGATGCAAAAAGGGGGAACAGGGGTGGAGAAAGTGGCGAGAGGGGTGCAGAAAGAAGCAAGAGAGGTGCAGAAAGAAACAAAAGAAGAGCAGAAAGAAGAAACAGGGGTGCAGAAAGTGGCAAGAGGGGTGCAGAAAGTGGCAAGAGTGGTGCAGAAAGATGGAAGAGGGGTGCAGAAAGAAGCAAGAGAGGTACAGAAAGAAGCAAGAGTTGTGCAGACAGATGCAACAGAGGTGCGGAAAGAGGCAAGAGGGGTGCATAAAGAGGGAAGGGGGTGCAGAAAGAGGCATGAGGTGTGCACAAAGAAGCAAGAGAGGTGCAGAAAGAAGCAACAGAGGTGCAGAAAGAACCAACAGAGGTGCAGAAAGAGGCAAGTGGGGTGCAGAAAGAGGCAAGAGAAGTGCAGAAAGAAGCAAAAGAGGTGCAGAAAGAGGCAAGAGAGGTGCAGAAAGAGGCAAGAGCAGTGCAGAAAGAACCAAGAGATGTGCAGGGAAAGGGAAGAAGGGTGCAGAAAGAGGCACAAGGGGTGGAGAAAGAAGCAAGAGAGGTGTAGAAAGAAGCAAGAGAAGTGCAGAAAGAAGCAACAGAGGTGCAGAAAGAGGCAAGAGTGGTGCAGAAAGAGGCAAGAGAAGTGCAGAAGGAAGCAACAGAGGTGCAGAAAGAGGCAAGAAAAGTGCAGAAAGAGGCAAGAGAGTTGCAGAAGCAGGCAAAAGAGGTGCAAAAAGAGGGAACAGGGGTACACACAGAGGCAAGAGATGTACAGAAATAACCAACAGAGGTGCAGAAAGAGGCAAGAGGGGTACAGAAAAAGGCAAGACAAGTGCAGAAAAAAGCAAAAGATGTGCAGAAAGAGGCAAGAGGGGTGCAGAAAGAGGCAAGACAAGTGCAGAAAAAGCAAAAGAGGTGCAGAAGAGGCAAGAGGGGTGCAGAAAGAGGCAAGAGAGAGCAGAAAGAGGCAAGAGAGGTGCACACAGAGGAACGAGGGGTGAAGAAATTTGAAAGAGAGGTGCAGAAAGAGGCAAGAGGAGTGCAGAAAGAAGCAAGAGAAGTGCGGGAAGAGGGGTGCAGAAAGAGGCAAGAGGAGTGCAGAAAGAAGCAAGAGAAGTGCGGGAAGAGGGGTGCAGAAAGAGGCACAAGAGGTACAGAAAGAAGCAAGAGAGGTGCAGAAAGAAGCAAGAGAAGTGCATAAAGAAGCAACAGAGATGCAGAAAAGGGAAAGTGAGGAGGCGAAAGAGGCAAGAGGGATACAGAAAGAAGCAAGAGAGTTGCAGAAAGAAACAAAAGAAATGCAGAAAGAAGGAACAAAGGTGCAGAAAGAGGCAAGATGGGTGCAGAAAGAGGGAAGAGGGGTGTGAAAGAGGCATGAGGGGTGCAGAAAGAAGCAAGAGGCATCCAGAAAAAAGCAAGAGAGGTGCAGAAAGAAGCAAGAGAAGTACAGAAAGAAGCAACAGAGGTGCAGAAAGAGGCAAGAGGAGTGCAGAAAGAAGCAAGAGAAGAGCAGAAAGAGGGAAGAGGGGTGCAGAAAGAGACACAAGGGGTGCAGAAAGAAGCAAGAGAGGTGCAGAAAGAAGCAAGAGAAGGGCATAAAGAAGCAATAGAGATGCAGAAAAGGGAAGTGGGGAGAGCGAAAGAGGCAAGAGGGATACAGAGAGAAGCAAGAGAGTTGCAGAAAGAAACAAAAGAAATGCAGAAAGAAGGAACAACGGTACAGAAAGAGGCAAGAGGGGTGCAGAAAGAGGGAAGAGGGGTGGGAAAAGAGGCATGAGGGGTGCAGAAAGAAGCAAGAGGTGTCAGGAAAAAGCAAGAGAGTTGCAGAAAGAAACAAAGAAGTGCAGAAAGAAGGAACAGAGAGAGCATAAAGAGGCAAGAGGGGTGCAGAAAGAGGGAAGAGGGTGCAGAAAGAGGCACAAGGGTTGCAGAAAGAAGGGACAGAGGTGCAGAAAGAAGCAAGAAAAGTGCAGAAAGAAGCAACAGAGGTGCAGAAAGAGGGAACAGGGGTGGAGAAAGTGGCAAGAGGGGTGCAGAAAGAAGTAAGAGAGTACAGAAAGTAACAAAGAAGTGCAGAAAGAAGCAACAGAGATGCAGAAAGAGGAAGAGTGGTGCAGAAAGAGGCAAGAGAAGTGCAGAAGGAAGCAACAGAGGTGCAGAAAGAGGCAAGAAAAGTGCAGAAAGAGGCAAGAGAGTTGCAGAAGCAAGCAAAAGAGGTGCACAAAGAGGGAACAGGGGTGCACACAGAGGCAAGAGGAGGTACAGAAATAACCAACAGAGGTGCAGAAAGAGGCAAGAGGGTGCAGAAAAAGGCAAGACAAAGCGCAGAAAAAAGCAAAAGAGGTGCAGAAAGAGGCAAGAGGGGTGCAGAAAGTGGCAAGACAAGTGCAGAAAAAAGCAAAAGAGGTGCAGAAAGAGGCAAGAGAGGAGCAGAAAGAGGCAAGAGAGGTGCACACAGAGGCACGAGGGGTGAAGAAATTTGAAAGAGAGGTGCAGAAAGAAGCAGAAGTGCAGAAAGAAGCAACAGAGGTGCAGAAAGAGGCAAGAGGAGTGCAGAAAGAAGCAAGAGAAGTGCAGAAAGAGGGAAGAGGGGTGCAGAAAGAGACACAAGGGGTGCAGAAAGAAGCAAGAGAGGTGCAGAAAGAAGCAAGAGAAGGGCATAAAGAAGCAATAGAGATGCAGAAAAGGGGAAGTGGGGAGGCGAAAGAGGCAAGAGGGATACAGAGAGAAGCAAGAGAGTTGCAGAAAGAAACAAAAGAAATGCAGAAAGAAGGAACAAAGGTACAGAAAGAGGCAAGAGGGGTGCAGAAAGAGGGAAGAGGGGTGGGAAAGAGGCATGAGGGGTGCAGAAAGAAGCAAGAGGTGTCCAGGAAAAAGCAATAGAGTTGCAGAAAGAAACAAAAGAAGTGCAGAAAGAAGGAACAGAGGAGCAGAGAGAGGCAAGAGGGGTGCAGAAAGAGGGAAGAGGGGTGCAGAAAGAGGCACAAGGGTTGCAGAAAGAAGGGACAGAGGTGCTGAAAGAAGCAAGAAAAGTGCAGAAAGAAGCAACAGAGGTGCAGAAAGAGGGAACAGGGCTGGAGAAAGTGGCAAGAGGGGTGCAGAAAGAAGTAAGAGAGGTACAGAAAGTAACAAAAGAAGTGCAGAAAGAAGCAACAGAGATGCAGAAAGAGGGAAGAGTGGTGCAGAAAGAGGCAAGAGAAGTGCAGAAGGAAGCAACAGAGGTGCAGAAAGAGGCAAAGAAAAGTGCAGAAAGAGGTAAGAGGATTGCAGAAGCAGGCAAAAGAGGTGCATAAAGAGGGAACAGGGGTGCACACAGAGGCAAGAGAGGTACAGAAATAACCAACGGAGGTGCAGAAAGAGGCAAGAGGGGTGCAGAAAAAGGCAAGACAAGTGCAGAAAAAAGCAAAAGAGGTGCAGAAAGAGGCAAGAGGGGTACAGAAAGAGGCAAGACAAGTGCAGAAAAAAGCAAAAGAGGTGCAGAAAGAGGCAAGAGGGGTGCAGAAATAGGCAAGAGAGGAGCAGAAAGAGGCAAGAGAGGTGCACATAGAGGCACGAGTGGTGAAGAAATTTGAAAGAGAGGTGCAGAAAGAAGCAAGAGAAGTGCAGAAAGAAGCAATAGAGGTGCAGAAAGAGGCAATAGGAGTGCAGAAAGAAGCAAGAGAAGTGCAGAAAGATGGAAGAGGGGTGCAGAAAGAGACACAAGGGGTGCAGAACGAAGCAAGAGAGGTGCAGAAAGAAGCAAGAGAAGTGCATAAAGAAGCAACAGAGATGCAGAAAAAGGGAAGTGGGGAGGCGAAAGAGGCAAGAGGGATACAGAAAGAAGCAAGAGAGTTGCAGAAAGAAACAAAAGAAATGCAGAAAGAAGGAACAAAGGTGCAGAAAGAGGCAAGAGGGTGCAGAAGGAGAGAAGAGGGGTGTGAAAGAGGCATGAGGGGTGCAGAAAGAAGCAAGAGGCATGTATAAAGAGGCAAGAGGGGTGCAGAAAGAGGGATGATGGTGTAGAAAGAAGCACAAGTGGTGCAGAAAGAAGTAAGAGAGGTGTAGAAAAAAGCAAGAGGAGTGCAGAAAGAAGAAACAGAGGTGCAGAAAGAGGCAAGAGGGGTGCAAAAAGAGGGAAGAGGGGTGCAGAAAGAGGCAGGAGGGGTGCAGAAAGAAGCAAGAGACGTGGAGAAAGAAAGAAAAGAAGTGCAGAAAGAAGGAACAGAGGTGCAGAAAGGGGCAACAGGGGTGCAGAAAGAGGGAAGAGAGGTGGAGAAAGAGGCAAGGGGGTGCAGAGAGAAGCAAGAGGTGCATAAAGAAACAAAAGAAGTGCAGAGAGAAGGAACAGAGGTGCAGAAAGAGGCAAGAGGGGTGCAGAAAGAAACAAAAGAAGTGCAGAAAGAAGCAACAGAGGAGGTGCAGAAAGAGGCAAGAGGACTGCAGAAAGAGGGATGAGGGGTGCAGAAAGAGGCACAAGGGGTGCACAAAGAAGCAAGAGAGATGCAGAAAGAAGCAAGAGAAATGCACAAAAAAGCAACAGAGATGCAGAAAGGGGAAGTGGGGTGGAGAAAGAGGCAAGAGGGATACAGAAATAAGCAAGAGAGGTGCAGAAAGAAACAAAAGAAGTGCAAAAAGAAGGACCAGAGGTGCAGAAAGAGGCATGAGGGGTGTAGAAAGACGGAAGAGGGGTGTGAAAGAGGCACGAGGGGTACAGAAAGAAGGGACAGAGGTGCAGAACAAAGCAAGAGAAGTGCAGAAAGAAGCAACAGAGGTGCAGAAAGAGGGATTAGGGGTGGAAAAAGAGGCAAGAGAAGTGCAGAAAGAAGCAACAGAGATGCAAAAAGGGGGAACAGGGGTGGATAAAGTGGCGAGAGGGGTGCAGAAAGAAGCAAGAGAGGTGCAGAAAGAAACAAAAGAAGAGCAGAAAGAAGAAACAGGGGTGCAGAAAGTGGCAAGAGGGGTGCAGAAAGTGGCAAGAGGGGTGCAGAAAGATGGAAGAGGGGTGCAGAAAGAAGCAAGAGAGGTACAGAAAGATGCAAGAGTTGTGCAGACAGATGCAACAGAGGTGCGGAAAGAGGCAAGAGGGGTGCATAAAGAGGGAAGGGGGTGCAGAAAGAGGCATGAGGTGTGCACAAAGAAGCAAGAGAGGTGCAGAAAGAAGCAACAGGGGTGCAGAAAGAGGGAAGAGGGATGGAGAAAGAGGCAAGAGGGGTGCAGAAAGAAGCAAGAGATGTGCAGAAAGTAACAAAAGAAGTGTAGAAAGAAGGAACAGAGGTGCAGAAAGAGGCAAGAGGAGTGCAGAAAGAGAAGAGGCGTGCAGAAAGAAGCACAAGGGGTGCAGAAAGAGGCACGAGGGGTGCAGAAAGAAGTAAAAAGAGTGCAGAAAGAAGCAACAGAGGTGCAGAACGAGACAACAGGGGTGCAGAAAGAAACAAAAGAAGTGCAGAGAGAAGGAACAGAGGTGCAGAAAGAGGCAAGAGGGGTGCAGAAAGAAACAAAAGAAGTGCAGAAAGAAGCAACAAAGGAAGTGCAGAAAGATGCATGAGGACTGCAGAAAGAGGGCTGAGGGGTGCAGAAAGAGGCACGAGGGGTACAGAAAAAGCAAGAGAGATGCAGAAAGAAGCAAGAGAAATGCACAAAAAACAACAGAGATGCAGAAAGGGGGAAGTGGGGTGGAGAAAGAGGCAAGAGGGATACAGAAATAAGTAAGAGAGGTGCAGAAAGAAACAAAAGAAGTGCAAAAAGAAGGACCAGAGGTGCAGAAAGAGGCAAGAGGGGTGTAGAAAGAACGAAGAGGGGTGTGAAAGAGGCACGAGGGGTACAGAAAGAAGGGACAGAGGTGCAGAATGAAGCAAGAGAAGTGCAGAAAGAAGCAACAGAGGTGCAGAAAGAGGGATTAGGGGTGGAAAAAGAGGCAAGAGAAGTGCAGAAAGAAGCAATAGAGATGCAAAAAGAGGGAACAGGGGTGGAAAAAGTGGCGAGAGGGGTGCAGAAAGAAGCAAGAGAGGTGCAGAAAGAAACAAAAGAAGAGCAGAAAGAAGAAACGGGTGCAGAAAGTGGCAAGAGGGTGCAGAAAGATGGAAGAGGGGTGCAGAAAGAAGCAAGAGAGGTGCAGAAAGAAGCAAGAGTTGTGCAGACAGATGCAACAGAGGTGCGGAAAGAGGCAAGAGGGGTGCAAAAAGAGGGAAGGGGTGCAGAAAGAGGCATGAGGTGTGCACAAAGAAGCGAGAGAGGTGCAGAAAGAAGCAACAGAGGTGCAGAAAGAGGGAAGAAGGATGGAGAAAGAGGCAAAAGGGATGCAGAAAGAAGCAAGAGATGTGCAGAAAGTAACAAAAGAAGTGCAGAAAGAAGGAACAGAGGTGCAGAAAGAGGCAAGAGAAGTGCAGAAAGAGAAGAGGCGTGCAGAAAGAAGCACAAGGGGTGCAGAAAGAGGCACGAGGGGTGCAGAAAGAAGTAAAAAGAGTGCAGAAAGAAGCAACAGAGGTGCAGAACGAGACAACAGGGGTACAGAAAGAGGCACGAGGGGTGCATAAAGAAGCGAGAGGTACAGAAAGATGCAAGATAAGTGCAGAAAGAAGCAACAGAGATGCAGAAAGAGGGAAGAGGGGTGGAGAAAGAGGCAAGAGAAGTGCAGAAAGAAGCAACAGACATGCAGAAAGGGTGAAGAGGTGTGGAGAAAGAGGCAAGGGGTGCAGAAAGAAGCAAGAGAGGTGCAGAAAGAAACAAAAGAAGTGCAGAAAGAATAAACAGAGATGCAGAAAGAGGCAGGAGGGGTGCAGAAAGAGGGAAGAGAGGTGCAGAAAGAGGCAAGAGGGGTGCACAAAAAAGCAAGTGAGGTGCAGAAAGAGGCAACAGAGGTGCATAAAGAGGCAAAAGAGGTGCAGAAAGTAGAAGAGATGTGCAGAAAGAGGCAAGAGAAGTGCAGAAAAAGAAAGAAAGGTGCAGAAAGAAGCAACAGAAATTCAGAAAGAGGCAAAAGAGGCGCAGAAAGAAGCAAGAGTGGCTTGCACAACATTAGTACCAATTTAACACCCACATTTAGCAATAAGTAACAGGTGATCATTCTAGGTTTACAAAGGACCTTCCACCATGCTGTAACACTCGCCGCTGCATTTTTGGTAACGTTTGAGCCGTTTGAGCGAGAAACAAGGCTTTTTTTGTTCAAATCTGCAGATTAGGCAGCAGATGATGGATTATGTGGCTAATGCGGAAACTGTATAATTGTGCGAAAGTTGGTGCAGCCAAACAGTCGCATAATTCCAGTGGCCCTGCTCATACCTCTGACTAGGTCCAGAAGTGCTTGGGGGATGAAGTCCACTTGTGTCCTGAGGTCCTCAGGACACAAGAGCACCTCATCGCCCCACCAGCAGTGCGCCAAGAGGCGCATTTGCAGAGTGGTGTAAAAAGGGGCATGGCCTCGGACCACCTCTCAGCAATCCCACTATGTGGGGATTACTGGAGGTACCTGGTGGTCTAGTTGGCCCCTAAGGAGCCTTAGGATTGAAGGGGACTTAATCCCCCAATTCAGAACGCACCAGGAGGCACGTTTGCACAGTGCTGCAGGAAGGGGGCGGGGCCTCCGGCAAGATGCCGGTTTTTCTTTTTTTTAAATATTTTTAGAAGGGGGACTGTGTGGCCCCCTTTCTTTTCGTATTGTTTGGGCCCTGGGGACCCCATCCCCCAGGGCCTGACCTTGTTTTTATATATTTTTTTAATTTTGTCGGGAGGGTGGCCGCATGGCCCCCCTCTCCTGGGCCATTTCTGGCCCCGGGGACCCCATCCCCCGGGGCCTGGCCTCGGTTTTTAAATTATCCTGGGAGGTGGGCCGCGTGGCCCCTCTCACCTGGGCACTTCTGGCCCCGGGGACCCCATCCCTCGGAGCCTGGCCAGCCTGGTCTGTTTGGGGGAGGGGGGCCACGTGGCCCCCCTCCTGAGGCCAATTATGGCCCCAGGGACCCCATCCCCCAGGGCCCTGCCTTATTTATTTATTTTTTAAAACATCAAAAGGGAGGGGGCCGAGTGGCCCCCCTCCTGGACCACTTCTGGCACCGTGGACCCCATCCCCCGGGGCCTGGCCTCAGCATTGGGGACCGTGGGGGGAGCCCCAATGCCCCCACAGTCCCTGCCGGCTCCCCACCTCCTGGGGGAGCCCGCATTGCACTCGGCAAGGGAGCTGCTAACATGCAGCTCCCTTGCCCAAAAGCAATTCTGCTTTGCTTCTTGGAAGCGAGAGCAGGTTTCCTGCTCTCGCTTCCAAGCAATGCAGTGTTTGCTATGGCAGGGCGGGAGCCGTGCTCCCGCCCTGCCATAGCAAACGGCAATGTCCCATGGGTGGGCACCCCAGGACATTGCAAGAGCTGGCCCTGGGGGGTGGTGGTCCCCAGGGCCATCGAGGGCTCAAGGAGGGGGGCCGCGCGGCCCCCCTCCCAACTGATTTAACCCCCGGGAGGTGGTGGTCCCCGGGGCACCGCTACAGACCCCTGTATTTACATATTCAATGCCCCGGAGAGGTGGTGGTCCCCGGGGCAGTGTGGGGGGCTCAAGTCCCCCACACTTTGGTTTTGTAAGTAGCCCCGGGGAGGTGGCGGTCCCCGGGGCTGCGGGGGGCCATGTGGCCCCCGCATTTAAATCATGTAGCCCCGGGGAAGTGGTGGTCCCCGGGGCTTGGGAGGGCCCACGAGGCCCCCACCCAAAATAATTTAAAGCCCTGGGGAGGTGGTGGACCCTGGGGTTTGGGGGGCCCACGAGGACCCCCGCCCTAAAATGCAAATGCCCTGGGGAGGTGGCGGTCCCCGGGAAGCATGGGGGGGCAGGAGACCCCCCACGCATTTTTTAAAAAAGCCCCAGGGAGGTTGCAGTCCCCAAGGCTGCGGGGGGCCACGTGCCCCCCGCATATGATTAACTAAGCCCCGGGGAGGTGGCCCCTGCTAATTAATTGGACATTGGCTTAAGGAAAATGAAGCGCGGGAGACAGCGCTTCGTTTTTGGGGGTTTTTGGCCGGTTTGCGCACCCAGTGTGAATTCGACCAATTTTGTTTTTAAAAAATGCTTTCTTTGGCCCTGGGGGCCCTTGTGGGACCCCCTGAGCAGGCCTAGGGGGTCAGGGTGTTTCTACCCTGCCCCTTTTCTTGTTTTTTATCTTTTTTCTACTGTTTTCTTGTGACTCGGTAACCGAGTCACAAGATGGCTGCCAACACTTCCTGGTTTGGAGTGTTGGCAGCCAATTAGAATGAAGCTCGTGCTCAGGAGGGTTTGCGAAACCTCCTTGGTGCTCAGATTTCGATATTTTTATTTTTTTAATTTCTCAAGAACTACTTACCGGATCTACACCATTTAAAAAATAGCACGCTTTCTTGACCAAGAGCTACCTTGTTGCCAAATTTGGTGTAATTCCATTCCGCAGTTCGGGCTGTAGCTTTGTCTAAAGTTCCTATGGAAATTAACATGGGGAAAACACGTTTTGGGACCCCCCTTTTTTCTCGGCCCCTGCTTGACGAATCACCCCGAAACTTTCAAGACAGGAGCTGACTGGAGTGCCCCATTAGTTTGGAAAATTTCGCGAAGATTCGTCAAACGGCGCCAAAGATATTGGCAAAAGAAAAAACGCTTTTTGAATAGAAACAAGGTCCTAACTATAACTACCTACTGGCGACTGCCAGTAGGTAATATATATATATATATATATCACTGATGACATCACTGAAGACACATCAAATGACATTACTGATGACATCATCCAGTGAGTGTAAGTGTTAGCTATCAGTTTATGAGTGTTAAAAATATATACTGACCTACTACTATAGCTAGATTGGTAGACGAGGTGTACTACTAATGAGTGATACTACTTCTAAGATGTATTATGTGAGTGGTTGTGTGACTGTGCATATCCGTGTATGAGTGGGTGTCTGAGTGGCTGTATGGTTGTGTGAGTGGCTGTGTGAGTGGCTTTATGGATATGTGAGTATATGTATGGGTCAGTGTCTGGTTGTGTGATTGGCTCTATTCATGAGAAAGTATGTGTGTGAGTGTCTGTATGGGTACTTGAGTATCTCTGTCAGATGCTGTATGGGTGGGTGAGTGTGTGTGTCAGTGGGCTCTCTGGGTGATTGAGTGGCTGTGTGTGTTCTCTATGAGTGAGTGACCGAGTATATAAGTGGATGTATTGGTGAGTGACTGTCCGAGTGGGTATATGGGTAAATGAGTGGGTGTGTCAGTGCATGTATTGTTCAGTCAGTTGTTGTGTGAGTGGCTGCATGGCTGAGTGAGTGGGTGTGTGAGTGGTTGTATGGATGTGTGAATGTGTATGCAAGTGGCCATGTGGGTGAGTAAATGGGTATATGAGTGGTTGTTTGGGTTAGTTAGTGGGTATGTGAGTAGCTGTATGGGTGAGCAAGTGCCTGTGTAAGTGAGTGGGTATGTAAGCAAGTATGTGGGTGTGTTAGTTGTTGTGCGGGTGAGTGAATTTCTATAATGTGAGGCTGGATTAGTGAGTAACTGGCTGTGTGAGTGACTGTATGGTTAAATTAATGAGTGTGTGAGTAGCTGTAAGGGTGAGTGTATAGCTGTGTGAGTTGTATCAGTGAATGAGTAGTTGTGTGAGTAACTATATGTGTGAATGAGGGTGTGTGTGGGTGGCTGTATGAGTGAGTGAGTGGCTGTCTGAGTAGATCTATGGATGCATGTGTGGGTGTGTGAGTGGTTGTATGGCTATGTGAATGGATATCTGAGTGGTAGCATGCATGTGTCAGTGGGTGTATAGGAGTTTGTAAGGGTGTTTGTGTGGTTTTGTGAGTGGTTCTGTATACAGTGTAATCAGTGATATCATTTGAGATGTCTTCAGTGATGTCATCAGTGATGTCAGTGACCATGTCATCAGTGATGTAATATGTGAGGTCATAAGCACAGCCTAGCGGGGGCGTAAGTTATAGTTAGCTCAGGTAACTGCTGAATTTCTATGGTTTTGTACAAGTGAAATTTGAGCCTTATTATAGTGTCCCTGTAACCTTTGTTTTTTTAGTGAATTTTTAAGGATTGTTTAATTCTATTTCCTAACTATAATGTCCCTGTAACCTTTGTTTTTTCCAGTGAATTTCTGTTTCTTTTATATCTATTTCCTGCCTATAACATCCCTGCAATGTTTGTTCTTTTTCAGTGAATTTCTTAGGTTTTTTATCATCTATTTCCTAACTCTAAGGTACCTGTAATGTTAGTTGTTTTTTAGTGAATTTGAAAGGTGTGTGTGAGTCCATGTATGAGTGAGTGACTAGGTGTGTGAGTATCTCTATGAGAGAGTTAGTGACTGTGTCAGTGACTGTATGGGTGAATACGTGGGTGCATGAGTGGTTGTATGGGTTAAAGAGTGTGTGTATGAGTAGTCGTATGAGTTAGTAAGTGAGTGTGACTAGTTGTATGAGTCAGTGACAGGGTGTGTCAGTGGCTGTATGATTGAGTGAGTATGTGAGTTGCTGTATCAGTGAGTTAGTGACTGTATGGGTAAGCGAAATGGTATATTAGATGTTGTATGAGTGAGTGAGCACATTAGTGGTATATGGTGAGTAATTGTGTGTAAGTGGGTGTTTGGGTATATGAGTGGATGTATTTGTAGCTGTATGGGTGAGTGTTTGGGTGTGTCAGTGTTTACATGGGAGAGTATCTGTGTGTGTTAGTGATTATATGGGTGATTGAGTAGATGAATGACTGACTGTATGGGTGAGTGAATGGGTGAGTGAGTGTCTTTATCAGTGAGTCAATGGGTGTTTGAGTAGCTGTATGGGTGAGAAAGTGCATGTTTTAGTAGCTGTATGAGTGAGTGTGTGAGTGAGTGAGTGAGTTAGTGAGTGAGTGGGTATATGAACATCTATATGGGAAAGTGCCTGTATATAGTAGTAGATATATGAGCAAGTGTCTTGTGTTATTGACTGTGTTGGTGAGTGAGTGGGTGTGTAAGTGACTGAATGGGTGAGTAGCTGGGTATATCAGTAGCTCTATCAGTGTGCGTCTGTATGTCACAGTGGCTCTATGAGACTCTACCTTGGTGTATCGCTTGACAAAGTAATTTTGTAGAACTACACAGAGGGATGTAATTAGGAAATTACTTTACTCCACTAGATGGTGCCATTCATCTGTTTTAAACCATAAAGAATATAAATATAAGTTAGTATTACTTTTTGCACAATTCTGTGTTAAACGTTTAGTGTCTGCAATACATAAGTTCATATTTTAAACTAAACAGTAGACATTTCTTATGCTGTAATTGTATTTCACAATATAGTAAAGAATTTTTCCCCTTGTTAACTGTTTACAGCTTTTGTACTTGCACACAATAATTAATGTATTGTATAAATATTCATTTTTAATGGTGGGGAATATACAATCACAAACACTGTTCAAAAAATTCACTGTTCAGAATTCAGCATCTGTTCTTTCCTTTTTGTAAACTTAATTTTGTTGATTTTTTACAATTTGCCAATAAAATGGCAGCTGATGGCAATGAGGATCAGTTGCCACAGCATAACAAAGCAGCAATCAAGTGCATGAGAGTTTTTCACTATTATCTCCTGGAAAAATAAACTGGTGTCAAAGCATATCAAGTGCTCTTTATGCATGAAGACCCTCTGTACGAGTATGTCAAATAAATATTTCAGTGGCACTATGAGTATGTTGGCACATCTAAAGACGTATCACTCCAAACACTATTGTAAATGAAGAAGAATAGAAATATAAGTTAGTATTATATTTACAAATTTCCAGAAACATAACACATTGCTTATGCTGTAAATGTATATCACAATACAGTAAAACATTTAATTTTCCCGTTTTTACTGTTCTCAGCTTTTATACTTGTACACCATAAATGATGTACTGTATGAAGATGTATCCTTGAACAGTGGGTAAAAAAATCGCATAGATTGTAGAAAAAAACTGCACAGTTGATCTCCATAAATAAGTGACACTTTGCATTGCACTCACTACAATTTGCTAATCAGTTGTTTTACCTACAGTTAGTACACTAATCTAAACAAACCTATGTGAAAAATATATTTTTTAATTATTATACCACTAATAAATATATACCACAGTTGAATTTTGGAGATCCTTTTCAAGACAGCACCCCTGGTATGCCAAATGATGTCTTAAACACTGATGATCCACATAGAACAAAAACCGTATACCACGTTTTTAATAGTAATTCTCCTTAGAACTTTGGTTGAAGAAACAAAAGCTAAGAATTTCGTAGTTTGAAAGGCAGTTTTAATTAGAATTTAAGGTTGCTGTCATTGTTATCGTCCATCCACTTTCACTCTTTAAATAGACAATATAGTGCTCAGATGTTACATTAAATCCTTCATGAAAGATGACAGCCATAGTAGTATAAGCTCTTCCAGAAATTGATATTTGTCCTGCTTTGAAGCTTGTAATTTTGGTTTCCAATTGTTTTATCCAGTGTTCTCATTCTCTTTACTATTAGGATAAATAGTTTACGCTTTAAGGCAAATGCTTTATCTACTACACTTTCTATGTGCTCTTTTTGCTTGTAAACTGCTGTTCTTCTCTTTTACTGTTTAATTTTTTTCCAAATATTTTTATTACCTTACTTCTAAACATTCTTTTTCTTATTTCTGTGTAGTGTTGATGCCTTACTGTCAAATGAATTGTTTTTAGAACTTTTTCCAGTTTGAACATGAGTTACTGCTTATTATTTCTGAGTTCTTGGTAAAGCTTCCTTTTTAGTTACATCATTTTACACATTTTTTAGAAACTCCTTAGTTCTCTTACTAGCAGATGTTTTTTTCCTCATTACATTCTGACCATCATCTCCTTTTTTTCTCAGTTTTTTGCAGATAGTACTGTTTCTTTTGGCTTTTTCTCCTCTGTTACTTTTTTGTCATCACAAGCAGAAATCTGAAAACAAAATACAGTGTGCATTTTACGTTCCATTCTTAAAGCTACTAAATACCTACATAAATTCATTACGTCAGTATTTCCTTCCATTCCATAGATATTAAAGATAAGAGCTTTACTTCCTCTCAATGTGCATGTCTTACCTTCTAAGCACATACCATCCTGCCCAATGGCCTACCTACGGCCTACCTTAGGGATGACTTATATGTAGAAATAGGGAAGTTTGAAGCCTGGCAAGGAGTTTTAAATGCCAACTCTACCTAGCAGTAAAACTACCAACACAGCGTCTCCAGTAGCAGGCCTGACACAAGTTTAAAGAGGAACTTGTCTGGTTGGCTCACTTGGTTGTGTCAGTATTGGAGTGCATATCTAAATGAGTGTACCCTTTTATCTGTGCGTGTCTCTCTAGATATGTAGATTACTATATCGCTATATGACTGGCTTTCTTAAAAACTGAATGTGTCTCTAAATGTGTATGTTAGTTTCTGTATCGATTCATTACTAGCTGTATTAGTGAGTCTTGGGGTGTGTAACTGTGTGTGCAAGTGAGTCTCTGCAAAGGTGACTGAGTAGTGTGTCAATGCCTCTGTCTCTGTGTGGCTGGGAGTGTAAGTGTCTTTATGCTTTTGTAAATAGCTTTATGAATTGCAGTATGGGTGGGAGACTGGATGTAAAATTAAGCATATGGGTCTGGAAGTGCGCGTGTTTATCACTGACCCTTCAACTCTCATGTCCTACCTTCAAAGCAGATAGCACCCTGCTCAATGGCCTACCTATAGATTACATTAGCGGTGACTTATATGTAGTAGAAGGGAGTATTAAATGCTAATATGACCTGCCGGTAAAAGTGCATACACAGGCTCTGAATTAGAAGGCCTGCTTGTCTGGATGGGTGACTTGGTTGTGCCAGTACTTCACTAGATACCTGAGTGCATGTATCAGTCCACCTGTGCTTGTGTCACTGGATGTCTAACAAACTATATCGGTATATGAGTGGCTCTCTTAGTAACTCCATGGGTCTCTAAATGTGTATGTAAGTGGCTGTATGGTTTGCTTACAGGCTGTGTTAGTGCATATTGAGGTATGTAATTGTGTGTACATCTGGCTGCATTACTGCTGGATAAATAAATGCTGTGTGTGTGTTTGTGTGTGGATGTTTAAGTGGCTTTGTCACCGTCTCACTGGATGTATTAGTAGTTCTATCCTTTTGTACATAGGTATATGAGTTGCAGTAAGAGTGGGAGACTGGATGTATAACTGGCCATATAGGTCTGTAAGTGCGCATAAAACTCCCTGAAACATCAAAGTAAATATGTTATATTTGTTTGAAGATTTTATTCCTGCTCACTATCACTTGTACTGTATGAATTTGCTGCTTAGACTTGAGGGGTTTGCTCCTGCTATTTTGCACGCTAATCGCTGCTAATCGCTGCTACCGCTTTAAACATATTTGAAACCACATTTGTTTGAAGATTTTATTCCTGCTCACTATCACTTGTACTGTATGAATTTGCTGCTTAGACTATTATCCGGGGTTTAGTGTAAAGACGCTACACTCACTTGAGACAGGGGAGTCCGGGCCGGCTGCCACTTCCTGTTCTCCCCCGGCCGACAGCTAGAGACGCCATTTTGCTCAGTGCGACCTCTAGTTTTCAGAAGGGCTTCCCCATAAGAATGCGCGCTGCGCGGACGCCAGTGCCTTGAGGGGTTTGCTCCTGCTATTTTGCACGCTAATCGCTGCGAATAGCTGCTACCGCTTTTAAAATATTTTAAACCACATTTGTTTGAAGATTTTATTCCTGCTCACTATCACTTGTACAGTATAAATTTGCTGCTTAGACTATTATCTGGGGTTTGGTGTAAAGACGCTACACTCACTTGAGACAGGGAATTCCGGGCTGGCTGCCACTTCCTGTTCTCCCCGGCCGACACCTAGAGACGCCATTTTTCTCAGTGCGCTCTCTAGTTGTCAGAAGGGCTTCCCCATAAGAATGCGCACTGTGCGGACGCCAGTGCCTTGAGGGTTTTGCTCCTGCTATTTTGCACACTAATCGCTGCTACCGCTTTTAAAATATTTTAAACCACATTTGTTTGAAGATTTTAATCCTGCTCACTATCACTTGTACTGTATGAATTTGCTGCTTAGACTATTATCCGGGGTTTGGTGTAAAGATGCTACACTCACTTGAGACAGGTTAGTCCGGGCCGGCTGCCACTTCCTGTTCTCCCCCGGCCGACAGCTAGAGACGCCATCTTGCTCAGTGCGTGCTCTAGTTGTCAGAAGGGCTTCCCCATAAGAATGCGCGCTGCACGGACGCGCCGCTGGCGCAGGTGAGGCACGCCTAAGGCAAGCCCGTCTGCGCTCGTCAGCGTCCCGGAAGAGGCCAGCACCAGCCATGCTGCCCGTTTTCCGCCCCACCATAAAGTTTCCCGGGTCTACAACCACAACGAGCTGCTCTTGCTCCGCCCTCACCTTTGTAACCTCTCAAGCAGCTGGGAGGTTCTAGATTATCCCTCCACCATCTGCAGGAGCTGCGATTACTGCCTGTCTACAGGCCTGGATGTCTCCCCTTGACCCAGTACCTCTTCTAGTGGCGAACAGAGGGGGCCTTTAATTAGAGCGGCAATGATTAATACCCGCTCACTAGGGAAACACCATCACAACATTTTTTACCTCCTTTCTGATAAGCCGCTCGATCTCTTATTTATTACTGAGACTTCGCTTAACTGATTTTCCAACCCTGTAATCGAAATGGCCATCCCTGAGGGAAATAAGATTTCACGTGCCGACCGCAAAGTCGGTAGGGGCGGTGGTGTTGCGGTGGTATATAGGGATAAGAGGGCCTTCCATCGTGGTGAGTCTCTGTTGCTGGGAGAGGAAGAAGCTTTGGACTTTAGCATCACCATTTCTTCACATTTCTCGCTGGGTGGAACACTGGTCTAAAGACCCCCCGGGCCGGCAGGGTCTTTTCTTAAAGTCTTGGAAGATGTCATCATTCCCTGTGCATTACGCTTCACTCACTATCTTTTCCTTGGGGATATTAATATTCATCTGGACCGCGAAGATGCAGGGGATACCCGGGAATTTTTGGACTCACTGAGCCTTGCCCAGCTCACTCAATGGGTCAGTTCACCCACGCACCTTGGTGGTCATATCCTTGACCCTATCTGCTCCAACTTTCCCATTATTGTTGATGATCCTCTTCCGGTGCCTTGGTCCGATTCATTTCCTGACCTATTTTTCCTGGGCCACCGATAGCAACTATCTACCAGGCCAGTCATGTCGAGGTCATGCCTCCGCCAAAATTGACCCTATGACTTTTATCCATGCTCTCGCTGGGTCAAGGTCAGTCCTCCCTAAGGACCTGGAGGGGGCTCTTGCTAGCTTTTCCAGCTGGATCATGCGGGCGGTGGAGCACCTCTCTCCTGTGTCCCTCCATAGGCGTTCCGGGGATTCTCCCTCAAAACCTTGGTTTTCATCTGAGCTCAAAGCGCAGAAGCAGCAATGCAAAAAATTGGAATGTTGCTGGCATCAGGACTACTGCCCATTGGCTAAGTTGACTCTTAGGAAAGCCCAGAAAATCTATTATACCTCTATAGCCCAGGCCAATAGCCTTTATTATGCGGATCGCATTGATCTGGCCAGAAATAACTCCAAGGAAATTGTTTCCATTGTGCAGAGCTTTATGGCTCCAAGAGCTGAATCTATCACGCTTCCTTCCTCGGCCGCCTGGTGCGAGAAACTCTCGAACTTCTTTACCGATAAGATTCGTGCTCTCCAGGTGTCTTTTAATATCGGCAACCACGCCGCGGCTGGGATCTTGCCTCCGGAAGTACCGGCTGCTACCTCACTTACATCTCCTTCTCTGGCGGCCTTCACACCTATTGATCCGACTGACTCACTGATGGTCCTCAGGGCCTTGAAATCAGGCTCTCCGTCCAACCCCTGTGCAGCTAGGCTGCTGGCTTCGGTCGCAGAGACAGTCAACCCAGAGGTCAACAGGCTCATCAACTTGTCCCTCCAGGAGGCTCTAGTCCCTGCAGCTTGGAAACAGGCCAAGATCCTGCCACTCTTAAAAAAACCCTCGCTGGATCCGTTGAACCCAGTGAGTTATCGCCCTATCTCTCTTCTACCCGGTGTGGCGAAAGTCTGCGAAAAGGTAGTAAACAAGCAGCTTACCGACTTCATCGAAGGCTCTGGCCTACTCCATCCGGCCAATACGGGTTCAGAGCCTCTTATAGTACTGAGTCGGCTCTTGTTGAAATCTCTGAAGCCATTCAGGAATGCCTGGACTCTGACAGCAGGGCACTCTGATATTGTTGGACCTCTCTGCGGAATTTGATACCGTACCCCAATCCCTGTTGCTGGCTCGCCTTGCGGACATAGGAATCTCAGGTTTGTCCTGGAGTTAGTTGAAGTCATTCCTGGAGGGTCGAACGCAACAGGTTTTGCTCCCTCCTTCCTCTTCCTCCCCTCAGATTGTGACCACAGGAGTGCCTCAGGGGTCCTCTTGAGCCCCCTTCTTTTTAACATATATGTCACTCCCCTGATTCAGTTGGCTGAAGAGCTTGGAGCCAAAATTATTGTATATGCCGATGATACACAGCTTCTGTTTATTTGGAAAAAAAACGAGTGCTCCACTTCTTTGGCAAAAAACTGTCTGACAGCAGTTTTTCAATGGCTCTCCTCTGCGCAATTAAAATGCAACGAGGATAAATCGGAAATCCTCCTTTTTGGGAATTTCCCCCTTCTTTTTAACATCCCTATAAGAACCAGCGTAAGACAACATCTGCGCATACTCCACTGGCTGCCTGTGGCCGAAAGAGTCAAGTTTAAAGCCCTTGTCCTGGAACACTCTGCCTTGCATGGCTCCGGTCCAATCTATCTAAGGAAACGCTTCAGGTTCTACGTTCCCGCTAGACAGCTGTGCTCAGCCTCTCAGCTCCTAGCCCACATACCTCGCTTTCGTCTCAAGAGACTGGGTGGCAGCTCTCTTGCTTTCAGGGCCGCTTCGACCTGGAATTCCCTTCCATTCGCCCTTCGCAGCACCCAGGACCCCATTCTCTTCAAAAAAAGACTTAAAACGTTTCTTTTCACCTAAATCGGCCCTTTTTTACCCTTTCAAGGCTCGCGCCGGGACACTCTTTGGAGTATCCGTGCACGTTACAAGCTTCAATAACATAACATAACATAGCTCCCTGTCCTATGGCCTACATACAGCCTACCTTAGGGGTAACTTATATGTAGAAAAAGGTGATTTTAAGGCTTGGAAGGAGTTTTAAATGGGAAGGAGGCCTGTTGGTAAAACTGCACACACAGGCTTTGTCGTAGCAGGCCCGTGACATGTTTAAATGGCTTCTTGTCTTGATGGGTGACTTGGTTGGGTCAGTACTTGAGTACATATCTGAGTGAGTATATCAGTCCTTGTATGGGTGTGAGAGTGTCTGTGTAAGTAACTATATAAGTGTAAGAGTGGCTCTCTTTGTAACCGTATAGGTATGTAAATCTTATGTTCTGGCTGTATAGATAGCTTACTGGCTATTTTAGTTAATGTTAGGGTATGTAGCTCTGTGTGCAACTAGCTCTGCTACTGCAGGATACAAAAGTGCCTTGTGAATGAATGTCTGAGTCCCTCTGTCGCTGTCTGACTGGGTGTATGAGTGACTCTATGCTTTTGTAAATACATATGCGAGTTTTTAAAAAAAAATTTAGTAGCAGGCCCGAGACATTTTAAAGGGCTACTTGTCTCGATGGGTGACTTTTTTATGTCAAGACTTGAGTATCTTTCTGAGTGAATGTATCATTCCCTATATGGGTGTGTGAGTGCATGTGTAAGTAACTATGGGGCCCACTACGATACCCGGCGTAAAAAAATCCGCCAGGCATGGAAGCGGCAAAAATCCGCCCGCACACACCGTCTGAACACCGACCACGCCATTACGATTACACAAACCGAAAACCGCCATCGGCGAAAAATCACACAAAATACCGCCCGCCATCGTCCGAGTCGGAGTCAAACCGCCCGCCACGGACGGAAACACGCACGACAACACAAAACCGCCCGCCCTCACGGCCGACACACCGCACGTGAAATTACGATCGCACCGCCATGAGCGCGGGAAAACTACAAATATACCGCCCGCCAGCGCAAACAACGCCGATGAGAATCGACACGGCAGAAGCCATGGCGCCCACGTACCTGCACAGAAACCATCCGCTCACAAAACCAATAGCACACAACATGGCTAACAAGTCCACACAGCAAGGCACGCACAAATACACAAGCACAGTACACATCCCGAAAACACCCCCCGGACAAACAAAAACTACAAAGGCCAGAACCCCAGACACAACACACCTGAAAACAACAGACCATGAGGACACACCCACATAGGTAAGTACAAAAGCAGCACTCCCACAGACCACAACCCCTTGCAACATTGCAAACCAGAGAGGAGAGGAGAGGACACAGTGACACAGCAAGGACAGCAGCACACCACAGAAACGCACACATCACAACCACCACCACCACCACCACCACCACCAAACACCTGCACCACAAACCCCCTGCACATTACACAACACACACCGCACCAGCACCACAAACACCATGGCACCACAAAGAATGCCCAAGTTCACGCCCATTGAGCTGACGGTCATGGTCGACGAGATCATCAAGGTGTACCCACAAATCTATGGGAACATGGTCCAGCACACACCACTAGCCACCAGAAACAGAATGTGGAACCGGATCGTAGACCAGGTCAATGCAGTCGGGACCCTGCCCAGGAACAGAGGAGAAATAAACAAACGTTGGAATGACGTCAAGAGCCTGGTCAAGAAGAAGGAGGGCAAAAACAGAGAGCTGGCTGCCGTCACTGGCGGAGGGAATCCCGCGCTCTTCAAGACCTTCAAAGCGTGGGAGGAGAAGGTGCGAGTCATAATACATCCGGAGATCCTCGCCGGATTAGCAGGGGAGTGGAGGCTGGTAAGTACAAACTAATGTATACCAGCACACCGCTATGTACTCACATGCACTACCACCATGCCACAGCTCCCAGGGACAAACACCCCCATGTCCAGCACACAATACACAACACATCACACACACATGCAACAGACACCACCACACACAGCCCAAACCGAACAACTGTAAGATACGTGGGGACATGTGTACACTCAGCCAGCCACGTAACCACCAACAGGTCCCCAAATATGCCAGAAGCGCCACAACGAGCACCCACCACACCCATGTGTCCGCCACAGCTGCACTAACCGACAAGTAACAGGTAAGTGGCAGGAACACAAAGTGCAGTGGGTGGGACGGTGGACAGCCCAAGTACAACACACACCAGGCCCCTAGTCCCACAGCACAGCAAGGAGGAGCATCCCCCACACCCCACAGCCACGTGTCAGCCACTGCAGTGCACAACGACAGCCGAAAGGCAGACATCACGGTCCACAGCAATCGGTGTCAGTGGGTGTCCAGCCACCCCCACGACCCACAACACCCCCCACCCCCACAGACCTGCAACATGGAGCACCCCCCGCTTAGAGCCATGTGGCATCCAGTACAGTGCACGCACGAACAACTTGCAGGTGGGAAACTGGACAGGGCTGGATTACTGGAGGCATGAGGACCGGAACACGACCAACACATGGGACATGTCACTTAGCAGACGAACACGCAGCACCGCCCACCGTCACGAACAAGTGAACAATGTGCACACGGACATGAACAACAGACTCACACCCCACATGACCCATCACAGACATAGCAACACCCAAGGAGCCACGTCTGCATGCACAAGCCACACTGAATATAGTACCACCACGGCAGCCACTGTGCAACTCATCACACACAACCGAAACACCATTGAAGTCCTGTCCATGTAGCCCCTACTGCCTGTCAACCACACACCCCACAACTACGCCTATGTAAGACAAACAACACTAGACGCAACAGAGCGGAACAACATAAATGCACACGAACACCACTGAACCCATCAAACACACAGACACACCATGCACATACAACATACCATCCATCCCATCCGTCAGCCCCAGTCTCATGAAAGGCATGTCATCCGCACAGCTGCCACACATACAGCAGTCACGCTAAGATACATGCCCATGACCAACCATGTGCCAGAAGTCAATGAAGCGCACGACACACTGTGAGCAACAACACACAACATGGGCCACACCCCCCGAGCACTGCAGTGATGCACATGGCACAGGGCAGCACGCACACCAAGGAGATGGGACAACTGCAATACGTTGGCTGGCACACAACCATCACTCACTCATAACGATGCGTCCAATGCCATGTCCAGTAATCACAACAGACAGCAAATATGCAGGCCATGTCAATCATGCACACACCTCAAACCATGCACTGTCATGCTGCCACAACACATGTCACGTTCGGCACCCATGGCTCACAGCATGTACCCCAAAAGCATATTCCCTCCCAAATGCGAATCTGGGGCATGGCCCCCATGTTGCCATATGCGTTCCTAAGCGTTCCATTTGAACCCCAAAAGCATATTCCCTCCCAAATGCGAATCTGGGGCATGGCCCCCATGTTGCCATATGCGTTCCTAAGCGTTCCATTTGAACCCCAAAAGCATATTCCCTCCCAAATGCGAATCTGGGGCATGGCCCCCATGTTGCCATATGCGTTCCTAAGCGTTCCATTTGAACCCCAAAAGCATATTCCCTCCCAAATGCGAATCTGGGGCATGGCCCCCATGTTGCCATATGCGTTCCTAAGCGTTCCATTTGAACCCCAAAAGCATATTCCCTCCCAAATGCGAATCTGGGGCATGGCCCCCATGTTGCCATATGCGTTCCTAAGCGTTCCATTTGAACCCCAAAAGCATATTCCCTCCCAAATGCGAATCTGGGGCATGGCCCCCATGTTGCCATATGCGTTCCTAAGCGTTCCATTTGAACCCCAAAAGCATATTCCCTCCCAAATGCGAATCTGGGGCATGGCCCCCATGTTGCCATATGCGTTCCTAAGCGTCCCATCTGAACACCAAAAGCAAAGTACAAACCAGACCCAGGATGGGCCAGGAGCCCGCATACACCAGAGTCACAATAAGTAGGGGCACAGCAACACACCCATCGGCATGGCCAATCCGTCCCATGCCACATGTGCACAACACACAGTCCCATTGCCAAGCACACACAACTACAAATGCTACAGCCACACACACGCCTCCGGGGAAACCCATGTACGAGATTGCACGAACTGTTAATGTCAGACGACAAATACATACTTCGCCAGGTGCAACACAATAACAAATCTCATTCTCTCCACAGGTGACGAACTGCTGGATGCTGGGGATGGAGCCAGCAGCCAGCACAGCCAGCCTACAAGCCCCCAACGAGGACACACGGATCTGGAGGATCTGTCCTCCTCTTCGGACACGGACCACCAAGCAGGCCCATCTGGTGTGGCAGGGCCCAGCCGCTCCCCAGGACCCCTCCTACCCACCAACCCATCATCCAGGGCTGCTGAACATTCCCAGCCCCCTGCTGCCACTGTCGTTGCGGCCACACCCACGGTCATTGCGGCCACTACCACTGCCGCAACCGCCACCATCGCCGCACCGACCACCACCGCCGCCACCACCACCACGTCTTCGCTGGCACCAGCCCCAGCGCAGGTGGTGGCCCGGCCGACTGGATCCACCCTGGGAGCCACAGCGAGGACCGTGGTGAGCAATGTGGCTAGTGGGCAGGCCGGTGGCAGCAGGACTGGTAGGAGGAGCAGGGTCAGGGAAACGCCAGCCTCCCCTGGGAGCCATGCCCTGCCTCAAATGGCCAGAGTCCTTGGGGCCTATGAAGAGGCCCAAGGACAATGGGTCAGGTCTGCTTCAGACACGCGGGAGGTGCTGAGGTCCATGGACGCCCGTATGGGCCAACTCGTGGACCTCATGGGCCAGCTGGTGGTGGCAGTGAGGTCACAGCCAGGGACAGCAGCTCCCCTCCGCCACCACCTGCCGGGGCGCAGAGGTCGAGCAGCAGTGTCCAGTTCCCCTGCGTCCACAGCCAGTGAGCACACCTCAACCACCAGCATGTCGCAAGCAGGCACCCCCTTGCAAACGTGGAAGGGGCCGTCCGAAGTGGAAACCGATCTCCCGGGAGGACTTCGCACGCTCCAAACGCAAGTGAGGCAGCCAGCCAGCCTTCCGCCAGCCTTCCTTGACCAGCCACTGCATTGACTTGGACTACGATCCCACTCCACACAGCCATCTGGATGGCATGTGTGTGTTGGACTATGGACATAGAACCAGTGGGTACACCCTGAGCATCACGCAGCCATGACCGACAGCTCATTGTCACTGCACGCACCACTTTTGTCATCACCTTACACACAATCACATGTCACAGTTTGAAATAAATGCACCTCTTACACTAACTGCTGTTTGTGCCCTGTGTTTTATTTGTACGGAATACAACGGCCACCTTGGGCGGAAAGGCACCTGATGCGTGGCATGGCAATGGAATCCGGAGGGCCTGTAGGGACCTAGGGGTGGGAGACAGAACAGGAGCACATTCAATGAGTGTGTCACACACCCATCACACAGTACATGTCAACAACTACAAGCAATGTACACACATCGCACAGAGCAATAGGGCACAATGCCACAGCCACCAACAGTGGCATACTACCCTGGCCATGGAGCGTTGACACACAGCACGCAGTGAACAAACGGCCACCCTGACAGAGCACACACACACCTGCACAGATACAGCCACATCAGCCGTCGTACATGGACACTCACCGTCAAGTGAAGTAGCGGGCGATGAGCTGCTGCCGCACATTACCAGCTTCCTCCTCTCCGCTGTCCTCCTCACTCGAGCTGTCCTGGTCTGCGGGCTGGGGCCCTGGTTGATCTCCGTCATCCACGATGAGGGGGATCTGCTTCCGAATGGCCAGATTGTGCAGCATGCAGCACGCCACCACTATCCGGCACACCTTCTGTGGGGAGTACGCCAGCGCACCCCGGTGCGGTCCAGGCACCTGAACCTGGACTTGAGGAGGCCAAAGGTACGCTCGACCACACGTCTGGTCCTCCCATGTGCCTCATTGTAGCGATCGTCTGCTGGGGTGCGAGGATTCCTCACTGGACTGAGCAGCCATGCCCCATTCGGGTACGCAGAGTCACCTGGGTGTGAGGGACACAGAGAACCGTTGCTATTCCAACTGGACAGGGGACAGCATCGCACAACCAGCACGCTACACCACTCCACATACTCACCGACAATACAGCCACGATCCTGTTGCATATTGGACATCAGTCGTGGCAAGATGCTGTTGCGCATTATGTGTGCGTCATGGGCCGAGCCTGGGAACTTTGCACACACGTGGGTGATCACCATGTCCGCAAGGCACACCACTTGCACATTCAGGGAGTGCGTGTGCTTCCTGTTGCGGTACAGGTGCTCAGTGGCCTGTGGTGGAACAAGGCCGACATGTGTGCAGTCAATGGCTCCAACGACGTGTGGGATTCTGCCAAGGGCATAGAATGCACCCTTCACTGCCGCCAATTCACGAGCCCTGGGGAAGCGGATGTACCTGTTTCGGTACAGCATCATGGCTGCCAGTACATCCCTCAGCACCTTGCTGAACATGGGCTGGGACATCCCTCCTCCAATGCCCACTGTGTGCTGGACTGACCCAGTGGCGAAGAAATGCATGGCGGCCATCACCTTAGCCGTGGGGGTGACAGCAGTCGGATACACCCTGCGGGGACGGAGATGGGGTTCTAACATGGCACACAGTCGATGCAGGGTTGGCCTGTCCAGCCGAAACTTCCTAATAACCTCTGTATCGTCCATGTCCGCCAGCAATTGGTATGGGCGGTCAATGTTCGGTCTCCGCCTAGGGACAATGGCAGAGGACACATGTCAAAGCAACACGACACATAGCAATTTCGCATACACATCACTGACATGACTGAGCAAGCACATGAGCCACAGCCCAGCTGTCAAGCTGGGACGGCACGGCCACAATACACTTACACAGGTCTCCCAACAATGGCAATGGCTAGTGATACAAACCACTGCCATGTGCATGCACATGGGGATCTAGGCCCCAATGACTTGCGGGCGTGCTGATGGGGACTGACTGCATATCCGTCAAGCGGCAACGCCACGGCAACATGAATGTCTGCTGAGCATGGAACTGCTTCCGCGGCTGGATGAGTATGGCACACGGCACGACGACGATGTGGGCACAGGCTGAGCGGCCAAAACAAGTGGGACCTGTGGCACGAGGGGATATGAGACAGTAGTAGGTGTCAGCACTGCACCCTATGTACAGCACTGTACGGATCACACCTCCCGAAACATTGACAGGTGTCCACATTGACAGCCCCATGCCAAGACGGCTGTGTGCTTGCAGTCACACGTCACAGGTGAGAGGTTACATTGAACGTGCCAGGTGGCAGACGTACATAGTGGGAGCTGGCATGTGTGTGCATGTGTCTCCTGTTCAGGATCCACCAGATGGGCGCTGACTCTGTACTGACCATTGGACACAGCATGTTCCGTGGAAGGCTTGTGTGTGTGGGATGGTGGCACTGGATGTGCCTCCGTTGGGTGGGGGGCCATGCACAGGGCGGGTACGTCGATGATTGCGCATTGTTGGTCACGGTGGGTGCACCAACTAAGATGTGTTGCCCTGTGTTAAATTCCTATGTCTGCATGATGATGGACTGTAGATGTGGGCAGACTACACATTGGTCGATGTGCTGTCTATATGCATGTGCCTTCACACCAGGCACAGCTGCCCCTGCACATGTGACCCCTGCTGGACTCGCTGCTGGGTCTGTGGAGCTGATGCACCTTCTGCGCGTGGGGCGGACAGCTCTCCTCACTTCCCTCATTGCGCATGTCATGACTTTGCCGCAGGTGACATGGATCATGGAGGGCCCACATGTACGCGTGGGTAGGCTACACATGATTGTTCACTGGTCGCCACCCCCAGTCAGTGTTTCGAATGGGAAGGTTGTCGTGCTGGTGGTATGTTCGATGTGGCGGATGGGCGGGCCTAGGTGCGGGCTTACATTCCGGACATGGGGGGTAGTTGGATTGGCGACTAGTTGCAGTACACACGGGACACGTCTCTTCCTTTCCACATCTGGGTCATCCCTTGTACTAACTGACAGTGATACAGTCATCTTCGCCCCAACCCTCATGTCCTCCCTCGCTCCCCCAATATGCATGCTCACCTGCGAGGCTAGCGCTTGCACAGGCAGCCCCAAGCTCGCACCAGAGAGGGCAAGGAGTGTATGTGTGGGTCCAGTTGCACGAGTGGGCTGTCTCAGGGTATGATGTGTGGCGGGACGCCGTCCACCTGCGTGGTGCCCCAAATGGAGACCCGGCCTGCATGGACTATGCATCACAGTCTTCGCCTTCCGGATCCGCCACCTGCGACACCCAGTGGCTGTGGCTGCCCTTGCGGCCAGGCCGCGTCCGTCTGTGGCTGATGGCCCACACATTCACTCTTTGGCCTCTCTGGGGAGGGCTCGGGGGTGGTGGCGCACGCGCTTGCACTTAGTCGCAACGGCATGTGGCGTGGTTGGTATGATGGGCAATGGATGGGATGGTGCGAGCCACCTCCCGTGACGTCAGTGCTGCTCATGCTGTGGTGCGTCACCCCTACACTTCCATTTGACTTGTGCCATGCTAGACGTTGAGGTTCTATTGCCTGCGTGATATGACCAGGAGGAGCGCGAGGAGACCTCTCACACACCATGCTCCACTGCCATCCCGTGCCCTGTATCGCCTGTGCGGATTGACTATGTTGGGGTTACACCTGGTCGACTGGGGCTGTGTGTGCCTTGTCAAGGGGCATGGCGGGCGCACAACAGGATCCAGCTTGTCCACAGAGGGTGGGCTGAGGTGCGCCTGGTACCGCTTTGTACGTGTGCCCGGCTGCTGTGCACACACGTGTTCACTCCCCCGACAGGTGTCCTCTCACAATGCCCAGGGAAGTGGTGGTGTACTGTTCATGACCCCTCCCAACACGGCATGCTCCAACTTGGCATGTGCGCATCTACCCGTCACACCCACCCACCTGAGCACTGCGTCCATACGACTTCACACGACACATGTGTGTCTTCCACAGTTGTGCTACTCATTTGCGTTGACATCCAATACCAGTGGACTACATGGTCATGTCACGACTGCCGTGTACTTCACATACTCTCATCCTCTCTCATTCGTACTTGTGAAATGAGTCAGCGGAGACAGTTTTGGTTTCAAACATTATATTGAGTCTTCTGTCCTCTGTGATGCAGTATAGTGGACACTACTGGCAGCGGAATACATGTTGAGGATATACTGAGCATGATTGCAAATGGGATAGGGTGTGGGGTTACATGTGATTGGCTGTTGCATGTGGGATGTGGGCTTCAGAGTGACATCTGCTTGGCCAAGGCTGTGCTAATGTACATTTACGTATAGCTGCAGAGCTGCGGACTTTGACACAGACGGTATACATGTAGCCTACCAGACCGCTTGGCATCATGGGCACAGTCCATCTCAGTTCCATGTGACAGGTTTGCTGCGGTTGTTCCTCATGCACGCGTGCATGTGAGATGACATCAGGGCATGTGCTTGCGTGCATGCAGCGGCGTGCCACTTGTTGTTGCACTGTGGTGGTTACTGGACATGTCACAGTCACTGGGGTCGTGTTGTTGTTGTATGCACTTGTCGTCCATGCAAAGGTCCTGGTATGGGATTCCCGGGGCGGGGGTGGGAGGGGTGCAGCACCCACAGACTCCAGGCGACCTATTCATGTCCACTGAGCGGTGCGTGTGTCCATGTGCGCTGGATCCATGTCGTGTCCTGGTTGTTCGTGCAGTTCCGTCCATGTGGGTGCGATACACAGAGCCCATGCCACTGCCTCCCACGATGCATGCGGTGTTCCTGGATGTGATGGGGAACAGTGTGCATGTCCCGGTCATATCCGATGTCATGGCGATGTCGTTGATGGTGTGGTTACAGTTGCCGGTCGTTTGGTATGGCTGTTGTGGTGGTGACTGGCCAGTCCGTGCGGAAGCTAAGCATGGGTGCGGGGTTGGACATCATAGGTCAATCGGGGAACCTGCGTTGTGGTCCGACGAATTTACAGGTTGTCAGGTATGCGATGCCGTCCAGCAGGGCTTCCATGTCATTGGTGGTGTACATGTTTGCCAGCCAATGTAGCGGATGGTGGCTGTCAAGGTGTTGTTCGTAAGTTGTCCCTTGGAGGACCATGATGGGGCATGCTGGGTGACATTCGATGTAGCTGTTCTCGATGATCCGTCGTGTGGAGGCACAGTGGTCCCATTTCAGTGCGGGTGCGATGTTGGCCACATACGCCATGCCCCCATAGGCAGAGCAGGCCCTGTCGTGTGCGTCCAGAGGGAGGAGTAGTGGTAGCAGGTCCGCCTTCAGACATGCCGGGTTGGAGAGGCATATCTCCACGGGATGCTGGTAGGGACACCTCCGACAGTAGAAGACGGGCATGACGCAGCTGAACAATGTGATGCGGTAAGTCAGTCGGTAACTTACGTTCAGCAGGGACAGGAGATCGCATCCCAATATATGAAACAGGTTGGTTTTGTACAGCTTGAGCTGTTCGGCGTAGTTGGGTAGGTGTGTTGCGGTTGCCATTTCGCAGCGGTGCGTTGTGGTGGCGTGCTCCGGCTGTGTGTGCAGTCTGCAATGTGCACGCTCCGAGGTTGCTGTGAGCTCTGTGTAGTCGTAGGGAGACAGGACTTGTGTTCTGTTGGCTTGTTTGGAGGACACGGGCCCTCATCCCACATGCTTCTCAGACAGTTCAAGGTCAGTGATGTGTGACTCCTTCCAATTAACTTGCATGTGGCCGACATGGGGGAGTGTTTTCTTCTTTCTTCCCCGTCCGTTGTGTGCTTCTGTGATATGCGCTATCTGCCCTGTGGTCGGTCTCCTCGGCATGCCTGTGTTGGTCTATTCTTGGACAATGGCTGTATTCACCGGCTTCTGTCGTAGGGCTGTGGTTTCGGAGTTGGAATGGAAGGTCATTCAGTGCTGTCTGCTCTCCCTTGTGTGGGCGGCAGGCTGCCTTTCCGCTCTGCGTTGGGCCTTGTGTGTGAATGTTATTCTTGGGCCACCTGTTGTCGGTCCCCGGGCTCTTTGGTGTTCCGTTTTATATGTCTTGTTCATATGTGCAGGGTGGTATGGGTGTTTCAGTGTGGTACTGGCGTTCCTCTTCCCGAAGGAGCCCTGCTTCTCCTAGTTGGTGTTGCCGCCGCTGTGTGCTACGCCATGTTTGTTACACTGGGGTGTGTCCTGCTGTTGCGTGTCTTCACTGACATGTGTGCGTCGGTTGTGTGGCGTTGGGTGTTGTCCGTGAATTGGGCGTTGGGGACATGTCTGTGGCAGGCCTGTCACGTGTCATGTGCGTTCGGGGTGGGGCTGATGTGTGTGCTGCTTGGTTGTGTCCCTGTGTCTGTGTGCGACACATGCATGGCGCTGCGGTTGGCCTCTGCGATGTGCGCATGTGTGGCGGCGTCATCGCCGCTTTGGGGCCGTGACGGGGTTGTTGGTTCCTAGTCCCAGGTGGTGTGTACACATGTGTTACGCGATGTTACGATTTGGCCTGTGTGTCATATGTGGATGCAATGGTGGATGTGTAGTGTACACGCGCTGGTGGGGGTTGTCCGCTTTTTCCGCCCTTGCACTGTGTGCACTGTTTGCGTGCACTTGTTGTGTGTGTGCCTACCTGCGTCTCCGCGGTACGTTGCGTCCTTGGTGGTGCATCAGCAGGAGCATGGGGAGGGCCTGCAGTGCTGGATTCATGCTCGGGGGAGCCGCTTCTTCGTTGTCCGTGCTCGGCGTCCATGTTACCGCTTCGGTTTGTCGTACGGTATCTCTTGGCCGTGGGAGCCGTTTGTTTGCGGCATCGTAATTTATGCGCCGGGCGGGACGTGTTTCGTCGGACGGTGTGTGTCAGTTGGGCTGCGCATGCTACGTGTACGGGCGCACTTTGATGGCGGACGGTGTTGCTGGCTTGCCGGCGGTGTTTGGCCTACTTTTCACATCGTAATTGGGCGGGCGTGTGGACTGCTGCGTGCCGGCGGTAACTGGTGGTTTTTGCATCCGCCAGCACGGCGGTTGTGCTTCCGCCCGCCATCGTAATGAGCCCCTATATTGGTATAATAGTGGCTCTCTAAGTAACTCTTTTGGTATGTAAATCTTTATGCAAGTGGCTGTATGGATAGCATACTGGCTGTGTAAGTTAGTGTTGGGGTATGTAACTGTGTATGCAACTATCTCTGTGACTCCTGGATAAATACATGCTATGTGAGTGAATGTCTAAGTCCCTCTGTCGCTTTCTGACTGGGTGTGTGAGTGTTTCTATGGATCACTGACAGAATATCGTGTTCCCAAAATATCGGGACATAAGTATCGATGTCAAAAATATCGACATCCTATCTTTATAATGGTAAGTACTAAAATATCGAAAAAAATATCGTTGTTAAAAATATCGAAGTACAAAATATAGTTTTTTTAAATGTATAAAAAAATAATGTAAAATAAATTAAATAATAGATATAACTTAAATTTTTTTTAGAATTATTAGAAAATGTTAACAATTATAAGTAATAAATGTAATGTAAAAATAAATTAAACATACATATATAAAATGTAATATATATATTTACTTAATAATAATTAAGAAATAATTATTTTTATAAATTATAAAATGTTAGAAATATATCAAAATGTTAAATACATATCTATATACATACACCTGTAACATAAAAAAAATATATATATATATATATATTATAAATTAAAATATTAAAATATTTATTATTTTTAAAAACTACATTTTACACTACATTGAGTACAACAGTAGGGAAAGTGTTGGATAGCGGAGGGGAATTATTTACTATTCCCACTCCAGCGAGTGCAACAGTAGGGAAAGTGTTGGATAACGGCGGGGTACAAATTACTATTCCCACTTCAGCAAGTGCAACTGTAGGGAAAATTTTGGATAGCGGAGGGGAATAATTTATTATTTCCACTCCAATAAATGCAACAGTAGGGAAAGTGTTGGATAGCGGAGGAGAATAATTTACTATTCCCACTCCAATGAGTGCAACAGTAGGGAAAGTGTAGGATAGCGAACGGGAAAAATTTACAATTCCCTCTCCAGCCAGTGCAACAGTAGGGAAAATGTTAGATAGTGTAGGGGTAAAAGTTACTATTCCCACTCCAATGTGTGCAACAGTAGGGAAAGTGTTGGATAGTGTAGGGGATAAAATTACTATTCCCACTCCAGGGAGTGCACCAGTAGGGAAAGTGTTGCATAACGGAGGGGTAAAATTTACTATTCCCACTCCAGCTAGTGCAACAGTAGGGAAAGTGTTGGAGAGCGTAGGGGTAAAAATTACTATTCCCACTGCAGCGAGTGAAACAGTAGGGAAAGTGTTGGATAGCGGAGGGGAATAATTTACTATTCCCACTCCAATTAATGCAACAGTAGAGAAAGTGTTGGATAGCGGAGGGGAATAATTTACTATTCACACTGCAATGAGTGCAACAGTAGGGAAAGTGTTGGATAGCGGAGGAGAAAAAATTACTATTCCCACTCCAGCAAAAAGCAACAGTAGGGAAAGTGTTGGATAGCGGAGACATAAAAATTACTATTCCCACTCCAGCGAGTGCAACAGTAGGGAAAGTGCTGGATAGCGTAGGGGTAAAAATTACTATTCCCACTCCAGCAAGTGCAACAGTAGGGAAAGTGTTGGATAGCGGAGGGGTAAAAATTACTATTCCCACTCCACTAAGTGCAACAATAGGGAAAGTGTTGGATAGCGTAGGGATAAAAATTACTATTCCCACTCCAGCGAGTGCAACAGTAGGGAAAGTGTTGGATAGCGGAGGGGAATAATTTACTATTCCCACTCCAATGAGTGCAACAGTAGGGTAGGGGGTTGGATAGCGTAGTGGCTAAAATTACGATTCCCACTCCAGCGAGTGCAACAGTAGGGAAAGTGTTGGATAGCGGAGTGGTAAAAATTACTATTCCCACTCCAGTGAGTGCAACAGTAGGGAAAGTGTTGGATAGCGTAGGGGTAAAACTTACTATTCCCACTCCAGGGAGTGCAACAGTAGGGAAAGTGTTGGATAGTGGAGTGGTAAAAATTACTATTCCCACTCCAGTGAGTGCAACAGTAGGGAAAGTGTTGGATAGCGTAGGGGTAAAACTTACTATTCCCACTCCAGGGAGTGCAACAGTAGGGAAAGTGTTGGATAGCGGAGGGGAATAAATTACTATTCCCATTCCAATGAGTGCAACAGTAGGGAAAGTGTTGGATAGCGGAGGGGATAAAACAAAACATTACAGCTATTGAACCTAAATCCCCAAACAAAACAATTACTAACAATATTATTTATCAATTAATAAATGAATAGTAATGATCAACTAATGATTATTTTATTTAAAGTATATTACTTTCAACCCGGCCTCTACCCCAATAAACACAAAAACACACACCGAAAAATATTTACACAATTTCCATAACTAATTTTACATTAATAAATTAATAATAATTAACAACAAATCATTAATTAATCTTTATAACTTTTCTTCACAACATTTACAACTATAAACGCCACAACTCACACATCAAATGTATTCCACAATTAGCATATTTAATATTTAATTAATTAACAAATAATTATTTAATTATATATATTTTACCTCCCACCATATTCCCCTATAATTGACACCACCAATGTGGTAAAACATGACACAGTTAACATAATTTATTAACAAATAATTAATTATTTAATAACAATTAACAAACAAAATAAAAAAATAATAATAAATTAATTCACACAATTAACACTATAAAATAACATTAAATAAACATTATATTATAAATATTAAAAAATGTATTAAAAATAAATTACTTCCCACCCTACTTCCCTATCAACCCACAACGCACTCCTAAAAAAATGACACAAATAAAATAATTACCAATTAATTAATAATAAACAACAAATTAATAAATAATTAATAATAAATTAATTCCCACAATTAACAATATAAAATATTAAATACATAAATATTAATTATTTAAAAAATATTAATAAATTACTTATAATTAAATTACTTCCCACCCTATTCCACTATAAACCCACAACCCTCTCCTAAAAAAATGACACAATTAACATAATTACCAATTAATTATTAATTAACAACCAATTAATAAACAATTAATAATAAATTAATTTCCACAATTAACAATATAAAATATTAAATACATAAATATTAATTAATACAAATAATAATAAATGAATTATAATTAAATTACTTCCCACCCTATTCCCCTATAAACCCACAACCCGCTAGGGAACTAAAACACAAAATGTACTTAAATAAAATTAATAACTTCTAAAAATTTAACATATATATTAAAAAACAAATGCAATACTTAGACAAAAAAATAGAACACATACATTTAAAATACATACTGTGTGAGTTACAGGTACTGTTTAGAACTGGGACAGCCCCAAAACAACCTGAACCAGGGACATGGTGAAACTGCACATGTCGCAGTTGCCTTATCGATAGGGTCCCATGATATTCTGGTATTCTAATGATGTCAAGTTGTTTAATTTCATTTTGATGTGTGCTTGAAGTAAATGTCTTTAAAGGAGAACAAAGGTGGTTCTTCTAAAAGGTTAATTGACTGGATTAGGGACCAATGTTTTTAATACTTTGTGTGCAAAATGTTGTGACACAAACCGTCCGTTCAGTAGGTTTCTTTTCTTTGGGGGCAAGTAAATATTCACAAGGGCAATACCAAGCTCTTTTGGGGGGAATCGTCTGATCAATTTGGATAGATCGCCTCTATCTTCCAGTTTTTTACTCAAAATGTCTGCCCCAAGGAAGTAATCCTTCTGCCACTTACAGTTTCTGCAGATAAACAGAAATTGACCAAAAGGCAAATGGACTTTGAGAGACCTAGGACGATTGATAGAAAACTAGAGCAATCTATTGTGTTCAGTGGGTTTTTGATGCAGACTTTGACCTAAATAACCATCATATATAGAGATAGTGAGGTTTTGAAAATTAATTGAGCTATTACTATGGTGTGGGGTGAAAGGTAGGTTAGTGGATAGGGAGTTTATCCATTCTTGGAATTTCAAGAGCGTGGGCTCCTCACTATTCCAAATGAAGAATATATAATGTATGAACCTCTTTCATAGTCCTATGTGGTGATGCATGGAATTCGTCTTATGATCACAAATATAATTTTGGCAGTAAGATGATGGGCTAGTAATGATTTCAAATTTACTTCAAGGTGCCATTTATCTTGAGGTGTGAACCCACAGACGTCAAGCAAAGATCTGATATTTTGCATATAAATTGCATTCAAAACCGATCTCTTGTCACTGAAGACTAATGGCGCATAAAGTGAGGAGATCATTTTTAATGTTTAAGACATTTATTGAACGTCCTATCTTTCTGTCTCCATAGGACATGGCGAACCTTTCAACAGCTCCGGTGACAATACCGGCTTTTACCTTCTTTGAGGCAATATGCTTGGACAAAGTTAGTGATTTAGTTATATTCATTGCCAAATATTCAAATACAAGTGACAGTTAATTTCCTAATTACTACATTGCCAATAGTGCATGTTTTTTGCCTGCATCGCTTCCCAAAGCACATTACTTTAGTTTTTGAACAATTTACTGGAAAGCCATTATCTAGGTTGTAATCATGTATCTTGATACATGATTACAACCTAGAACATGATGGTGGAGGCCTTTGAAAGTCATTGAGAGTATAACCAAATCATCCAAGTAAGCCAGATGGGTTATCGGTTGCTTTCCCAGTGTCAGAGGGAACCCTTCTGTTGAGTCAAGGTACTTGGCCAAATCTGAAGGCCACGCTGTTTGCAACCATTCTGGGTTAGTATTTTTGGTGATCAAAATTTTTAATTAGAAAGTTTAATTTTCAGCCATGACTCTTGGTGTAATAGAACAATAAAGTAAAGGAGTGACTGGTCAATTCCCCTGAACCGCAATTTATTCCGCAGGTGATTTCGATTTACTTTATCAAACCCAGTCCTATTATCTATGTAACAGACATGTAATGTGAGATGTGAATCATTTGTCTCCTGGGCTGATAGTGTCAAAGCTGCAATATTGTCCATTGTCGAACAACCTCCCCGGAAGCAGGTTCGATTTAACGGTATTACGTTTTTTTTTCCTTTGCTCATATTTCGAGCTTACTTAATACGTTTTTGTAGAAATCTTACTGTCACAGTTCAGAAGAGCTATGAGTCTCTTTTGAATATAAATCTTTGACATGAGTTTTCCATTTGCCACAAGAGATGTAATAATCATTTGATACTTTAAGGGTGCCTAAAAGGTTTCCAACCATGAACCACAATCTTTTCCACAGTTTTGTGTTAACTGCATCCGTAAGGTTAATCCATGCTTCTTCTTGTTGATTCCACTTTATTTCTATCATATTTTGCTTATACTGTTGTTTGGCGCTTTTAATTTTAATTTATCATGTTTAAGTGAGCAACAATTTTAAAAAAGATTTCTCAAAAAGTTTAGATGGTTTTGTATCACTATTTTACTTGCTCCGTATCCAGATTTAATTGATAAACCCCTAGTTTCCTTAGGTTTGTAATTAAAAAAAATTTTTTTTTTAAAATACATACTAATATACATAACACTAACTGAAAAAACTATATTTTAACAACTATATTTTTGCAAACGATATTAATGACTTCGATATTTTTTAAAACGATATTAATGACTTGGATATTTTTAAAAACGATATTACTTACCTTAGACTCGATATTCTTGTCCACGATATTCTGACAGTTGATATTTTTGACAAACGATATTCTGCACTCGATATTAGTGTAAGTCGACATTAACCCCTTTGGTGCTTGCGTCGGCCAATGGCCGACGCAAGCACTACCTCCCTGGTGCGGCGCACGTCCATTGGCCGTCACCAGGGAGGGCCCCCTTTAAACCTCCGGTGCATCGCACCGGAGATTGTTTTTTTAATTCCCCCTGGGGAGACGTGGAAGGCTTTCCGCGTCTCCCCGCCCCCTCCCGCCCATCTGTGACGTCAGCGCGCCGCGGCGCCTGCAGCGTCACTGATTCCCCACCGGAGCCGAGGACAGCAGCAGGTAAGGCCGCGCTCGACTCCGATGGGGAAATCCGGCCAGCACGGCCTCCCCAGCTTTCAGGGAGGCCTCGTTTGAAAGGGAGAGTCTCCCCTTTCAAGCGAGGCCTTCCTGAAAGGGTTTCCTGGCCGTGGATCGCGGCAGCGATGCGATCCACGGCCAGGAAACCCCACTAGACACCAGGGATGTCTTTGGGGGGTCGGCCCTCGTGGTAATGGGTCGGCCCCCCGGGGGCATATTTATTTAATTTTTTTTAAGTTGGCTTTGTTTGGGGTGCGCGATCGCACTCAAAAATGAAAAAAACGAATTTTTTTTTTTTATGGCGGCGATATTGGCAGGGGTCGGTCCTCCTGCTCAGTGGCCGACCCCTGTGGGGGCATATTTTCTATTTACCCATGTTGGCTTTCCTTGGGGGCATGATCGCCCCCAAAAATGCTAAAAATAATTTTAAAAAAGTACAATGGTGGCAATATTGGCAGGGGTCGGTCCTCCTGCTCAGTGGCCGACCCCCTGTGGGGGCATTTTTTTTTATACCTATGTGCTTTCCGTGGGGGCCACAATCGGCCCCCAGGAAAGCCATAGCTATAAAAAAATTAGAGCAAGAGAGAGATCTTTCTTTATATATATATATATATATATATATATATATATATATATAGAGAGAGAGAGAGAGAGAGAGTCTCTTTCTCTCTGTAGATGATATATGTATATATATGTATCTATATACATATGTATGTGTATATAGATACATATATATACATAAGTCTAAAGAGTGAATGATATATATATGTATCTATATACATATACATATATATGTATAGATATATGTATATAGATGTATATAAATATATGTAGAGATAAAATCTATGTATATATATATATATATATATATGTGTCCGTGTGTGTGTGTATATATATATATATATTATAGCAAAGGTATCGAATAAACGTCAAGCCTGAATGGCAATGCTACCCTTGTGTCGGTGACCGATTCTTATGAAGATTTCGGAAATGGTTTATATATATATGTGATCAAGGACACAGTCGGTGTCCGAAACGCGTCTGAGGCTGCACCTTTCTTTTGTAAGCACGCATTTTGGCTACAGCTTAATCTTGAGTCCGTGGTCCCATGTGTGCGCGCTCGCACGGGGATACTGTCAGTTGCTATATATATATATATATATATATATATGCTCCTTGATGCACAGTGAACGGCGCACTTGCGGACGGGTGCTTCACAAACGCGGGGGTGCGCCCGCGATATTTATCCAGGCTCTGTTTCCTTGTTTCCCAAAAGAAAAACAGCACTCGCGGGGGCAGTTGCTAGAGTTTATTGGCCCACGCGAGTGCTGTTTTTCGTTTTGGGAAACAAGGAAACGGAGCTTGGATATATATATATATATATTCAGAAACACAAAGGATGCCGCACTCCAGAGATTGGTTTCAGAGTTGCTTTATTTTCACCACGACTGGTGGTAGTGGTGGTGAAAATAAAGCAACTCTGAAACCGGTCTTGGAGTGCGGCATCCTTTGTGTTTCTGAATTTAAATATCGGGTAAGGATTCTACCCGTTGCTGCCTGCACCAGGTATTGAGCGCTCTGACATTGGGAATTAATTGTCTATGTGAGAGAGGGGCTATGGAGAGATGAGGGGCACGTTTGCAAGGATGGTAGTGGGCGCATCAAAGGAGGTCATAGTGTGCAATTGTAAAGCACACGTTCACCCGTAGGCATCTTGGCGCCAAAATGATGGTTGCAATGGCTCCCACCAGCGCTAAAAGGCTGCGATGATGGGTATGTGGCAAGGTAAAGTAATACTGTGTCTTTTTTCTCTCTTTCTTAGTCTTTTTGGAGAGCGTACAGAGTTCGCAAAGGTAAGGTGACTTCGTCATTATTGACTTAAACACTTCACTCACGCGCACACACCCACCTACACTTTAAAACCAACAACCTATCTGCCTTCTACGTAGGATTGTGTTTTAAAAGGATAGTTTAGGCACTAGCAGAGATGGCATATCGTTGGATGGATGCTGCCCAGGCCCTAAATCTGGTTCTGGAGTCCAGCTCTGAGGCAGGATCAGAGACTGAGACAGCAGATACTGAGACAGCATCTGAGGGAGAGGACAATGGAGCCGAATCTGGGAGTGACTTTTCAGTCGGCGCAGTTCCATCCGATGACCCATCGTCCAGCGATTCTGAAGGAGACGATGTCAGTCGTGCTGTCCCTTTGCCAGCACAGTCTGTGCAGCAGGACACCCGTAACAGGTTAGAGCAACCCAGAGTGCAGGCACGTGCGGCCGCAAGCACAGACGGAGTGCTGTCTTGGCAGCCTCCCAATTTAGTTCAGCCCCAAATTCCGCCTTTCACTGGTGACGCTGGATGTAAAGTAGATACGGCAAATTTTTTGCCAATTGACTACTTCCATCTCTTTTTTGGTGTTGACTTCCTAGACGAAATTGTGCAGCAAACAAATTTGCGTGCCGAACAATTTCTGAGGGAGCAAGGAGGCACTCTTGGGCCTCATTCTAGAGCGCGCAAGTGGACTCCCACTTCACTAGGGGAGTTGAAGATATTTTTGGGCCTCACACTTAAAATGGGGGTAGTGCATAAACCAACCTTGCTATCCTACTGGTCTACTCGCACGGTTTGGTTAACCCCATCTTTGCACCATACATGAGCAGAGATCGTTTTTGCTATTGCAGCGCATGCTGCATTTCAATGACAATTCTGCTGCATTGCCCCGGGACCATCCAGACTATGACAGGTTGTTCAAAATTCGGCCTGTCGTGGAACATTTGTCTGCCAGGTTTCCAGAGGTTTATACTCCTGGAAAGAATATAGCCATTGATGAGTCCTTGATCTTGTATAAAGGGCGGCTGCTGTTTAGGCAGTACATTCCGAGCAAACGCGCTCGCTATGGCATCAAGCTGTACATGCTGTGTGAGAGCTCGACTGGCTATGTGTACAGCTTGAGAGTGTATACAGGGAAGGACACAACTCTTAACCCTGTAGGTTGCCCTCCCATGCTAGGGGTCACAGGAAAGATTGTATGGGAGCTTGTCCAGCCACTTCTTCACAAAGGTTATAACCTTTATGTGGACAATTTCTATACAGGAGTAGAGCTATTCAGTGAGCTCTACAAAGCTGGCACCGTGGCTTGTGGTACAATTCGTTGTCGCCGCAAAGGATTCCCGGAGGAGCTTGTTTGCAAGAAGCTCCAGAAATCCCAGAGCACTGCGTTGCGTTCCAACGAGCTGCTCGCAGTTAAGTTCTCAGATAGGCGCGATGTGTACATGCTCACTACAATTCATGCTGAGAGCACTTCCCCTGTCACGGTTTGGGGTCAGATGGCCGAAGTCCACAAGCCCACCTGTATACTTGATTACAACAAGTACATGGGCGGAGTGGACAAGAACGACCAGGTTCTTCAGCCATACAATGCGAGTCGTAAAACTCGCACTTGGTATAAGAAACTGTTTACGCACCTGATCCAGATGGCAACATACAATGCGTATGTTGTTTATCGTGAGACCACCACAGGAAGACTCATGTCTTTCCTTGACTTTCAGTTGTCTGTAATTGAAAGTCTTACTGCTACAGAAGCAGAAGCCTCCACTTCATGTGTTCTGGAGGACGTGGCAAGGCTGCAGGAGCGACACTTTGCAGATAAAATTCCTGCAACACCCAAAAGGAGCGACCATGTCGTCGTTGTAAAGTGTGCTCGATGCAGGGAAAGAGGCAGGAGACTCGTGTTTACTGTCCCCAGTGCCCAAGTAAGCCTGCCTTCTGTTTTCCTACTTGCTTTATGTTGTATCACACTAAAGCAAAATACTGGGAAATTGACTGAGGTGGAGCTGCCAATAGGATAACCTTTCAATTGGTGTGAATGGATACCTACTGTCTGTGGGCCACTCCTTCACTACGCAAGCAGCTGCAGGATATTTCTTCCTCTACTTCATGAAATCATGGACTTCTCAACACCTTTATCTGCTTTCAGAACGTGGTAGTTGTTCTGTTCGCCAATTGACAAGTGCATTATAGTCCCCACGCTGCACATACTGGTGGGCAGAACATATGCCACGTTGTCATGGAGTACCCGTGTTTCACATTCAACCGTTCTTCGTAGTTTATGATGTTCTCTTTAGGAAGTTTTTGAAAATTTCCAGCATGTTTGCCTTAGTTTCAAAGGTAGATATGCTTGCTCAGCTCGAGAAATGTTTTTGCGGCATACTCGGGCACCCCCAACTTGCATCCACAAACTGGAAGGAGTTGGATAGAGCATTGTGAGAGCATTGATAGCTCGTGACAGAAATGTTCACTCAAGCTTCAAGTAGCTAGAGATGAAAGGCATTAGTATAGGGTCTCTTAACAATTGGACAGGGTTAGTCAGGACTCTGAGGACAGACACACGAACGGGTTAGAACAGCTTACGGTAGGTACGCTTTCCGAGGAATATTGCAAAGGTAGAAGGCAGATAGTAAAGGTAGTATAGATACACGTCCTGACTTCTTCTTCACCCATGGATTCAAATCCATTGCTGCCACACTCACACTCAATACTTATGGGTCAATGCTGCTTGCCATGTTCATCCTCCGTTAGAACTTAGTAGATGGTCAGTTTGCTGTATGATAAGTGCATTACAGTCACTGCACATAACGGTGGATTGGACATATGCTACGTTGTCACGGACTACCCTTGTTTCACATTCATCCGTTCATAGTTTATGATGTTACCTTTTGAAAATTTCCAGCATTTTGCCTTAGTTTCAAAGGTAGATATGCTTGCTCAGCTCGAGGAATGGGCTTCACGGCATACTCGAGCACCCCCAACTTGCATCCACAAACTGGAAGGAGTTGGATTTAGCATAGTGAGTGCACTAAAGGTGCATGAAAGACATGTCTTCCTGAGCCTCATGTGGCTGTCATGGAAGTCATTAGTATAGGTTCACTGGGCATGAGTTCGGTAACGTTCTGGAAGAAGGAGGTGGAGACTTGACAGGTGGTAGAATATAGTCAAAGTCATTATGTCTTGTGGCATATAAATGTGATGGGCCCTTGCATGGCGGCAGTATGTTTGTGTGAGTGCAAGTGATATGGTTGTTTGGGCCCGTGGCTGGCGGTACGGAAGTCTTGTGTGTGGTGTGTGACTGGCGTGTGAATGGACCATAAAGTGGTTGGTGCCGTGATGTGGCTTTATGGCTCCCCTTCAGAAGGCTTGGCTTCAATATTTATATACTTTGATAAGTATTTGTGCTTTGAAGCCAGCGTTTCTGGAGGTGCTAAAACCAACCTGTGTAAGTGGTGGATTAGCTTTATCAAATGAGTGTTAGATTTATATTTGTGTCTGTTTAATGGCCTTTTGTAAGATATTTTTTTTTCCACAATGGGTAGCAGGGGACTTTCTGCCCTAGCTCAGTCGTCACCTAGGCAAACCATTACATTTTTGAGTAGTAGACAAAGGGGGAAGTACAAGGGTGAATGACTTGCGTGGTTCTCACTGTTTTTTACCCAACATGCCCTGCTAGCCTCATATTTTGTTGAAAAAAATCACTATTTCCACACATTTTTGTGTGGGAAATTTGTGGCATCGCCGGGCAGACATGCATTTCCTACCACCCAGTGTTCCCCAAGGTCTCCCGATAAAAATGGTACCTCACTCGTGTGGGAGGCCCAAGTACCCACGACAGGCTAGGGCCGAAAAGGTATTGAGGCGACTTTAAAATTGCCTATCACAAAACAACCTGGTTTTGCAAGGGGGTCACCTCGGTTTTGGCCCCGTGCTCGGTGGCCAGCTAGGAAACCTATCAAACCCACCCATTTCTGAAAACTAGACACCCGGGGGTTCCAGGGAGGTATGGCTTGCGTGGATCCCCCAACGTTTTCTTACCCAGAATCCCCTGCAAACCTCGAATTTAGGTGGAAAAATCACTTTTTCCACACATTTTTGTGTGGGAAAGTTGTGGCATCGCCGGGCAGACATGCATTTCCTACCACCCAGTGTTCCCCAAGGTCTCCCGATAAAAATGGTACCTCACTCGTGTGGGAGGCCCAAGTACCCACGACAGGCTAGGGCCGAAAAGGTATTGAGGCGACATTAAAATTGCCTATCACAAAACAACCTGGTTTTGCAAGGGGGTCACCTCGGTTTTTGGCCCCGTGCTCGGTGGCCAGCTAGGGAAACCTATCAAACCCACACATTTCTGAAAACTAGACACCCGGGGGTTCCAGGGAGGTATGGCTTGCGTGGATCCCCCAACGTTTTCTTACCCAGAATCCCCTGCAAACCTCGAATTTAGGTGGAAAAATCACTTTTTCCACACATTTTTGTGTGGGAAAGTTGTGGCATCGCCGGGCAGACATGCATTTCCTACCACCCAGTGTTCCCCAAGGTCTCCCGATAAAAATGGTACCTCACTCGTGTGGGAGGCCCAAGTACCCACGACAGGCTAGGGCCGAAAAGGTATTGAGGCGACATTAAAATTGCCTATCACAAAACAACCTGGTTTTGCAAGGGGGTCCCCTCGGTTTTGGCCCCGTGCTCGGTGGCCAGCTAGGGAAACCTATCAAACCCACACATTTCTGAAAACTAGACACCCGGGGGTTCCAGGGAGGTATGGCTTGCGTGGATCCCCCAACGTTTTCTTACCCAGAATCCCCTGCAAACCTCGAATTTAGGTGGAAAAATCACTTTTTCCACACATTTTTGGGTGGGAAAGTTGTGGCATCGCTGGGCAGACATGCATTTCCTACCACCCAGTGTTCCCCAAGGTCTCCCGATAAAAATGGTACCTCACTCGTGTGGGAGGCCCAAGTACCCGCGACAGGCTAGGGCCGAAAAGGTATTGAGGCGACATTAAAATTGCCTATCACAAAACAACCTGGTTTTGCAAGGGGGTCACCTCGGTTTTTGGCCCCGTGCTCGGTGGCCAGCTAGGGAAACCTATCAAACCCACACATTTCTGAAAACTAGACACCCGGGGGTTCCAGGGAGGTATGGCTTGCGTGGATCCCCCAACGTTTTCTTACCCAGAATCCCCTGCAAACCTCGAATTTAGGTGGAAAAATCACTTTTTCCACATATTTTTGTGTGGGAAAGTTGTGGCATCGCCGGGCAGACATGCATTTCCTACCACCCAGTGTTCCCCAAGGTCTCCCGATAAAAATGGTACCTCACTCGTGTGGGAGGCCCAAGTACCCACGACAGGCTAGGGCCGAAAAGGTATTGAGGCGACATTAAAATTGCCTATCACAAAACAACCTGGTTTTGCAAGGGGGAGTCACCTCGGTTTTTGGCCCCGTGCTCGGTGGCCAGCTAGGAAACCTATCAAACCCACACATTTCTGAAAACTAGACACCCGGGGGTTCCAGGGAGGTATGGCTTGCGTGGATCCCCCAACGTTTTCTTACCCAGAATCCCCTGCAAACCTCGAATTTAGGTGGAAAAATCACTTTTTCCACACATTTTTGGGTGGGAAAGTTGTGGCATCGCTGGGCAGACATGCATTTCCTACCACCCAGTGTTCCCCAAGGTCTCCCGATAAAAATGGTACCTCACTCGTGTGGGAGGCCCAAGTACCCACAACAGGCTAGGGCCGAAAAGGTATTGAGGCGACATTAAAATTGCCTATCACAAAACAACCTGGTTTTGCAAGGGGGTCACCTCGGTTTTTGGCCCCGTGCTCGGTGGCCAGCTAGGGAAACCTATCAAACCCACACATTTCTGAAAACTAGACACCCGGGGGTTCCAGGGAGGTATGGCTTGCGTGGATCCCCCAACGTTTTCTTACCCAGAATCCCCTGCAAACCTCGAATTTAGGTGGAAAAATCACTTTTTCCACACATTTTTGGGTGGGAAAGTTGTGGCATCGCTGGGCAGACATGCATTTCCTACCACCCAGTGTTCCCCAAGGTCTCCCGATAAAAATGGTACCTCACTCGTGTGGGAGGCCCAAGTACCCACGACAGGCTAGGGCCGAAAAGGTATTGAGGCGACATTAAAATTGCCTATCACAAAACAACCTGGTTTTGCAAGGGGGTCACCTCGGTTTTGGCCCCGTGCTCGGTGGCCAGCTAGGAAACCTATCAAACCCACACATTTCTGAAAACTAGACACCCGGGGGTTCCAGGGAGGTATGGCTTGCGTGGATCCCCCAACGTTTTCTTACCCAGAATCCCCTGCAAACCTCGAATTTAGGTGGAAAAATCACTTTTTCCACACATTTTTGTGTGGGAAAGTTGTGGCATCGCCGGGCAGACATGCATTTCCTACCACCCAGTGTTCCCCAAGGTCTCCCGATAAAAATGGTGCCTCACTCGTGTGGGAGGCCCAAGTACCCACGACAGGCTAGGGCCGAAAAGGTATTGAGGCGACATTAAAATTGCCTATCACAAAACAACCTGGTTTTGCAAGGGGGTCACCTCGGTTTTGGCCCCGTGCTCGGTGGCCAGCTAGGGAAACCTATCAAACCCACACATTTCTGAAAACTAGACACCCGGGGGTTCCAGGGAGGTATGGCTTGCGTGGATCCCCCAACGTTTTCTTACCCAGAATCCCCTGCAAACCTCGAATTTAGGTGGAAAAATCACTTTTTCCACACATTTTTGGGTGGGAAAGTTGTGGCATCGCTGGGCAGACATGCATTTCCTACCACCCAGTGTTCCCCAAGGTCTCCCGATAAAAATGGTACCTCACTCGTGTGGGAGGCCCAAGTACCCACAACAGGCTAGGGCCGAAAAGGTATTGAGGCGACATTAAAATTGCCTATCACAAAACAACCTGGTTTTGCAAGGGGGTCACCTCGGTTTTGGCCCCGTGCTCGGTGGCCAGCTAGGAAACCTATCAAACCCACACATTTCTGAAAACTAGACACCCGGGGGTTCAGGGAGGTATGGCTTGCGTGGATCCCCCAACGTTTTCTTACCCAGAATCCCCTGCAAACCTCGAATTTAGGTGGAAAAATCACTTTTTCCACACATTTTTGGGTGGGAAAGTTGTGGCATCGCTGGGCAGACATGCATTTCCTACCACCCAGTGTTCCCCAAGGTCTCCCGATAAAAATGGTACCTCACTCGTGTGGGAGGCCCAAGTACCCGCGACAGGCAAGGACACAAAACGTTTTGAGGCAACATCAACATTGCCTATCAAAAAATGTTTTGGGCCCTTGCCTGTCGCGGTACTTGGGCCTCCACACAAGTGAGGCACCATTTTTATCGGGAGACCTGGGGAACGCTGGGTGGTAGGAAATTTGTGTGAGGCCAGTGATGCCACACTTTCCCACACACAAATGTGTGAAAAAGTGATTATTTCAGCTAAAATTGAGGTTTGCAAGGGATTCTGGGTAAGGAAACGTTGGGGGATCCACGCAAGCCATACCTCCTGGAAGCCCCGGTGTCTACTTTTAGAAATGTGTGGGTTTGGTAGGTTTCCTAGATGGCCGCCGAGCACGGGCCAAACCCAGGTGACCCCTTGCAAAAACAGGTGGTTTTGAGATAGGCAATTTTGAGGTCGCCTCACTACGTTGTGGGCCCTTGCCTGTCGCGGGTACTTGGGCCTCCCACACAAGTGAGGCACCATTTTTATCGGGAGACCTGGAGGAACGCTGGGTGGTAGGAAATTTGTGTGAGGCCAGTGATGCCACACTTTCCACACACAAATGTGTGAAAAAAGTGATTTTTTCAGCTAAAATTGAGGTTTGCAAGGGATTCTGGGTAAGGAAACGTTGGGGGATCCACGCAAGCCATACCTCCCTGGAAGCCCCGGGTGTCTACTTTTCAGAAATGTGTGTGTTTGGTAGGTTTCCCTAGATGGCCGCCGAGCACGGACCAAAACCCAGGTGACCCCTTGCAAAACCAGGTGGTTTTGAGATAGGCAATTTTGAGGTCGCCTCACTACGTTGTGTGCCCTTGCCTGTCGCGGGTACTTGGGCCTCCCACACAAGTGAGGCACCATTTTTATCGGGAGACCTGGGGGAACGCTGGGTGGTAGGAAATTTGTGTGAGGCCAGTGATGCCACACTTTCCCACACACAAATGTGTGAAAAAGTGATTTTTTCAGCTAAAATTGAGGTTTGCAAGGGATTCTGGGTAAGGAAACGTTGGGGGATCCACGCAAGCCATACCTCCCTGGAAGCCCCGGGTGTCTACTTTTCAGAAATGTGTGTGTTTGGTAGGTTTCCCTAGATGGCCGCCGAGCACGGGACCAAAACCCAGGTGACTCCCTTGCAAAACCAGGTGGTTTTGAGATAGGCAATTTTGAGGTCGCCTCACTACGTTGTGGGCCCTTGCCTGTCGCGAGTACTTGGGCCTCCCACACAAGTGAGGCACCATTTTTATCGGGAGACCTGGGGGAACGCTGGGTGGTAGGAAATTTGTGTGAGGCCAGTGATGCCACACTTTCCCACACACAAATGTGTGAAAAAGTGATTTTTTCAGCTAAAATTGAGGTTTGCAAGGGATTCTGGGTAAGGAAACGTTGGGAGATCCACGCAAGCCATACCTCCCTGGAAGCCCCGGGTGTCTACTTTTCAGAAATGTGTGGGTTTGGTAGGTTTCCTAGATGGCCGCCGAGCACGGGGCCAAAAACCCAGGTGACTCCCTTGCAAAACCAGGTGGTTTTGAGATAGGCAATTTTGAGGTCGCCTCACTACGTTGTGGGCCCTTGCCTGTCGCGGGTACTTGGGCCTCCCACACAAGTGAGGCACCATTTTTATCGGGAGACCTGGGGGAACGCTGGGTGGTAGGAAATTTGTGTGAGGCCAGTGATGCCACACTTTCCCACACACAAATGTGTGAAAAAGTGATTTTTTCAGCTAAAATTGAGGTTTGCAAGGGATTCTGGGTAAGGAAACGTTCGGGGATCCACGCAAGCCATACCTCCCTGGAAGCCCCGGGTGTCTACTTTTCAGAAATGTGTGGGTTTGGTAGGTTTCCTAGATGGCCGCCGAGCACGGGGCCAAAACCCAGGTGACTCCCCTTGCAAAACCAGGTGGTTTTGAGATAGGCAATTTTGAGGTCGCCTCACTACGTTGTGGGCCCTTGCCTGTCGCGGGTACTTGAGCCTCCCACACAAGTGAGGCACCATTTTTATCGGGAGACCTGGGGGAACGCTGGGTGGTAGGAAATTTGTGTGAGGCCAGTGATGCCACACTTTCCCACACACAAATGTGTGAAAAAAGTGATTTTTTCAGCTAAAATTGAGGTTTGCAAGGGATTCTGGGTAAGGAAACGTTGGGGGATCCACGCAAGCCATACCTCCCTGGAAGCCCCGGGTGTCTACTTTTCAGAAATGTGTGTGTTTGGTAGGTTTCCCTAGGTGCCGGCAGAGCTAGGGTTCAAAAACTACAGCTAGGCACTTTGCCAAAAAAGGGTCATTTTTCACTGCGAAATTGAGGTGTGACCACGTTGCGTTTTGCGCCGTTTCCTGTCGCAGGCACTAGGCCGACCCACACAAGTGAGGTACCATTTTTCTCGTAAGACTTTGGGGGACGCGGGGTGGGTGGAAATTTGTGGATCCACGCAGATTCCAGAACTTTCCACCACAGAAATGTGGGGGAAATGTGTTTTTTGGACAATTTTTTATGTTTGCAAGGGATTCTGGGTAACAGAACCTGGTGGGAGGCAGTCAAGTCACCCCATCCTGGATTCCCCTGGGTGTCTAGTTTTCAAAAATGTATAGGCTTGCTAGGTTTCCCTAGGTGCCGGCAGAGGTAGGGTTAAAAAACTACAGCTAGGCACTTTGCCAAAAAAGGGTCATTTTTCACTGCGAAATTGAGGTGGGACCGCGTTGCGTTTACGCCGTTTCCTGTCGCAGGCACTAGGCCGACCCACACAAGTGAGGTACCATTTTTCTCGTAAGACTTTGTGAAACGCCGGGTGGGTGGAAATTTGTGGATCCACGCAGATTCCAGAACTTTCCACCACAGAAATGTGGGGAAAATGTGTTTATTTTGACAATTTTTTATGTTTGCAAGGGATTCTGGGTAACAGAACCTGGTGGGAGGCAGTCAAGTCACCCCATCCTGGATTCCCCTGGGTGTCTAGTTTTCAAAAATGTATAGGTTTGCTAGGTTTCCCTAGGTGCCGGCAGAGCTAGGGTTCAAAAACTACAGCTAGGCACTTTGCCAAAAAAGGGTCATTTTTCACTGCGAAATTGAGGTGTGACCACGTTGCGTTTTGCGCCGTTTCCTGTCGCAGGCACTAGGCCGACCCACACAAGTGAGGTACCATTTTTCTCGTAAGACTTTGGGGAACGCGGGGTGGGTGGAAATTTGTGGATCCACGCAGATTCCAGAACTTTCCACCACAGAAATGTGGGGAAAATGTGGTTTTTTGACAATTTTTTCTGTTTGCAAGGGATTCTGGGTAACAGAACTTGGTGGGAGGCAGTCAAGTCACCCCATCCTGGATTCCCTGGGTGTCTAGTTTTCAAAAATGTATAGGTTTGCTAGGTTTCCCTAGGTGCCGGCAGAGCTAGGGTTCAAAAACTACAGCTAGGCACTTTGCCAAAAAGGGTCATTTTTCACTGCGAAATTGAGGTGTGACCACGTTGCGTTTTGCGCCGTTTCCTGTCGCAGGCACTAGGCCGACCCACACAAGTGAGGTACCATTTTTCTCGTTAGACTTTGGGGAACGCGGGGTGGGTGGAAATTTGTGGATCCACGCAGATTCCAGAACTTTCCACCACAGAAATGTGGGGAAAATGTGATTTTTTTGACAATTTTTTTATGTTTGCAAGGGATTCTGGGTAACAGAACCTGATGGGAGGCAGTCAAGTCACCCCATCCTGGATTCCCCTGGGTGTCTAGTTTTCAAAAATGTATAGGTTTGCTAGGTTTCCCTAGGTGCCGGCAGAGCTAGGGTTCAAAAACTACACCTAGGCACTTTGCAAAAAAAGGGTAATTTTTCATTGTGAAAATGTGGTACGTCCACGTTGCATTTTGAGCCATTTCCTGTTGTGGGCACAAGGGCTACCCACACAAGTGAGGTACCATTTTTATCGGGAGACTTAGGGTAACACAGAATTGTAGAGCAACTGTTATTACCTATTGACTTTCGATGCATTTCTGCCTTCCAAATGAAAGACAATGTGTAAAAAATAAGTCATTTTGAAAAATGACCTATAATTCTCATGCTAGTATGGGTACTCCCAATTTCGGAAATGTGCAAATATCTACTGTTTCTAAAATCTACATTTTGTTCCCATTTCAGAAATACATAGGTGTCTTTCATAACAATTTTTCCATGTATACATTTTCCCAAAATAATTGCTATATACCCGGTACTTAAAAAAAATCATTGCAAGATGTTGCTCAATTATTGGCTCTGGGTTCGTCGGGTTCTTGGTGAACCTACAAGTCCTATATATCCCCACAACCAGAAAGGTCCAGCGGATATAACGGTATATTGCCTTCAAATAGCTGTCATAATTAGAAGAAGTTACAGGTGAAAACGTTGACACAAATGGCTGTTTTTTTCAACTAATTTTCAATTTTTCCTTTATTTAACTGTTAGTTTCTATAAGGAAAACTTTAAGGATCTACACAAATGACCCCTTGCTGAATTCAGAATTTTGTCTACTTTTCATAAATGTATGGCTTTCCAGGATCCATTATTGGTTTCATACCCATTTCTACCATTAACTGGAAGGAGGTTGAAAGCACAAAAAATAGCAAAAATAGGCTATGTCCCAGAAAAATGCCAAAACTGTGTAAAATTTTTTGGTTTTCTGACAAAAGTCTGTCATTCCCTAAAATCTGGGAAAATGGAGATTTCAGCCCCACAAACCTTTTTTGATACCATTTGCAGGGAAAACCCAGACGCTTTTATATGCGGGACTTTTTTCCCATTTTTCCCCAAAAAACCAAAATATAGCTGTATTTTGGCTAAAATCTGGGACCCCTCCAGGGGAATCCACAAACCCTGGGTACCTTTAGAATCCCCATGATGTTGGAAGAAAAGGACGCAAATTTGGCGTGGATACCTTATGTGGTCCAAAAGTTACAGAGGCCTAATCGCGAACTACTACAAATAGCCAAAAAAGGGCTCAGCACTGGGGGGGAAAAGGCCCAGCAGTTAAGGGGTTAACAACTCGATATTTAGACTGTTTACCTTTTCTATACCTTTATAGATAGGTATGTGATTCACAGTATGGGTGAGAGACTGGGTATATAACTGGGTGTATGTGTCAGTAAGTGTGCATGTAACTCACTTAAACTTTGAAATATATGTCTTACTTTTTAAGCACATATCACCCTGTCCTATGGCCTACCTACGGTCTACCTTAAGCTCGACTTATATGTAGTAGAAGAGGAGCTTAAGGCCTGAAAAAGAGTTTTAAATGCCAAGTCGACATGGCAGTAAAACTTCATACCAAGGCTCTGCAGTAGCAGGTCTGAAACATGTTTAAACGACAAGTGGTCTGGATGGTTCACTTGGTAGTATCACTATTTGAGTACATATTTAAATGAGTGTACTTTTTTCTCTGTGCGTGTCTGACTAGATTTATAAGTTACTATATAGTTATATGACTTGCTCTCTTAGAAACTGAATGAGTCTCTAAATGTGTATGTTAATAGTTGTATTGATTCATTTCTGGCTATATTAGTGAGTCGTCAGGTGTTTCACTGTGTGTGAAAGAGGCTCTCTTAGTGCTGCATACATAACTGCTGTAAAGGTGACTGAGTGGATGCATAAGTGCCTCTGTCTCTGAGTGGCTGGGAATCTGAGTGCCTTTATTCCTTTAGTTACAGTATGGGTGGGAGATGTTTAACTGAGCATATCGGTCAAGAAGTGCCCATGTGACTCACTGAAACTTCAACGTACTTTTCTTACCTTCTAAGCAGATAGCACTCTGCCATATGGCCTACCTACAATCTACTTTAGCAGTAACGTATAAGTAGTAGAAGGAAGCTTTAAATGCTAACTTCACCAGGCAGTAAAACTGGGTTTGCCTAATGTGGACATTACTTGGATTGGCCAGAGAGGGTTAAAGTGTCATTAATTGCATCCATCGGTTGAAAGCATTGCGGATTGCCAACATCCAGACCTCTTAATTGTGCACTGTGGTGGCATTGACCTAGGCACACTTACTGGGATAGGACTGGAAATCCTAATGAAGGATACCTTTAGTTAATTAATGACACTTTTCCCTCGCACTGCTTTGGTGCACTCTAGCATCTGCCTAAAGGCAGAAATGGAAGTGGTCAAATGAATTTTGTCTACAGATAGACAAAGCCAGGAAGCGTGTTAATAAAACTGTTTCTACATTCCTCAGAGACTACAACATGGGCTCCATCTACAACAACAATATATACTTTGACATGGAGCATATATATAGAAGTGACAGAGTACATTTCTCAGAAAAAAGGCAACAGGATATTCCTTAACAACTTGAAAGGCTGCATCCTGTTTTACGTATAGTTATCAGCCACACACAATCAACATAAAGGCTCTTCTAAGAGCCACCCTTTTCCCAAAACACTAGATCTGTCGCAGATTCGCAAACCAAAAGTACACATTGAATACACAACAGCAAATTTAAGAATCATGACTCCGAGTGGATCTGTGAGTGGTTGAGCGAGTGTTTGAGTGGCTCTGTGAGTGGGTGCATGAGTGTTAGAGTGGGTTTGTGAGTGTCTGAGTAGAAATGTGAGTTGGGAATCAGTGTCTAAGTGGGTCTGTGCCTATTTGCATGAGTGACTGAGTGGGTCAATGGGTGGCTGGCTCCCTGTCTCAGTGGGTCTGTCAGTGGGTGCATTAGTGTCTGACTGGATCTTTGAGTGGGTGCATGAGTCTGTAAGTGAGTCTGTGAATGGGTGCATGACTGTCTGAAGTGCTCTGTGAGTGGGTGTGTGAGTGTCAGAGTGGGTCTATGAGTGGGTGCATAAGTGTCTGAATCAGTCTGTGACAGGGTGTGTGAGTGTCTGAGTGAGTCTGTGAGTGGGTGCATAGGTGTCTGAGGGGCTCTGTGCCTCGGTGCGTGAGTCTCTGAGTGGGTCTGTCACTGGGTGCATGACTGTATGAGTGAGTCTGTGAGTGGGTGCATTAGTGTCTGACTGGGTCTGTAACTGGGTGCATGAGTGTCTGAGTGGATCTGTGAGTGGGTGTGTCAGTGTTTGAGTGGGTCTGTAAGTGGATGTGTGAGTCTCTGAGTGGGTCTGTGACTGGGTGCATGAGTGTTTGAGTGAGTCTGTGAGAGGGTGCATCAGTGTCTGAGTGGGTCTGTTACTGGGTGCATAAGTGCCTGAATAGGTCTTTAAGTGGGTGTGTGAGTCTGTAAGTGGGTACATGAGTGTCTGAGTGGGTGCATGAATGTCTGAGTGCATGGGTGAGTGGGTGCATCAGAGTCTTAGTGGGTCTAAGAGTGGCTGTGACAGTGTCTGAATGGGTCAGTCAGTGTGTACATGAGTGTATGAGTGGGTCTATGAGAAGAAGCATGAGTCTGAGTGGGTGTGTCAGTGTCTGAGTGGGTGTGTGACTGGGTACATGAGTGTCTGAGTGGGTCTCTGAGAAGGTGCATTAGGTTTAAGCGGATCTGTGAGTGGGTGTGTGACTGTTTGAGTGGATCTGTCAGTGGGTGTCTGAGTGGGTCTGTGAGTGGGTATGTCAGTGTCAAAGTAGGCCTGTAAGTGGGTATATGAGTCTGTGAGTGCATCTGTGAGTGGCTTCATGAGTGTTTTAGTGTCTCTGTGAGGTGATGCATGAGTGACTGAGTGGGTTTGGGAGTGGGTTCATGAGTGTCTCTTTTTAAATATAACTTCCTAACTGTAACATGCAACCTTTGAGAGTGAGTGTGTGAGTGAGTGCATGAGTGACTCAGTAGGTCTGTGAGTGGGTGTGAGAGTATCTGAGTGGGTCTGTCAATGGGTTTGTGAGTGTCTGAGTAGGACTGTGAGTGGGTGTGCATGTCGGTGATTGGGTCAATGAGTGGAACATCATTGTCTCAGTGAGTCTGTCAGTGAGTGCATTTGTTTCTGATGGGTCTTTGGGTGGGTCCATAAGTCTTTCAATAGATCTGGGAGTAGGTGCATGAGGGTCTGACTGGGTCTGGACTGGGCTCATGACTGTCTGAGGGAGTCTGTGAGTGGATGCATTAGTGAGTGACTGTGTCTGTGAGTAGGTGCGTTCATGTTTGTTTGGTCTGTAAGTGAGTGCATCAGTCTCTGAGGGGGTCTGGGACTGAGTGCTTGAGTGTCTGAGTGGGTCTGTGAGTGGGTGTGTCTGTGTCTGAGTGGGTCTGTGAGTGGGTGATTAAGTCTGTGAGTGGGTCTGGGAGTGGGAGCATCAGTGTCTGAGTGGATCTGGGAGGGGGGCATGAGTGTCTGAGTAGCTCTGTGAGGTGGTGCATGAGTGTCTGAGTGGGTTTGTGAGTGAGTGCATGAGTGTCTCTTTTTAAATGTTATTTCCTAACTGTAACCTTTGAGAGTGAGTGTGTGAGTGAGTGCATGAGTGACTCAGTAGGTCTGTGAGTGGGTGTGAGAGTGCCTGATTGGGTCTGTCAGTAGGTCTGTGTGTGTCTGAGTAGGACTGTGAGTGGGTACATGAGTTTCTGATTTGGCCAATGAGTGGTACCTCACTGTCTCAGTGAGCCTGTCAGTGGGTGTGTGAGAGTCTGACTGGGTCTTTGGGTGGATGCATAAGTCTTTCAGTGGGTCTAGGAGTAGGTATGTGAGTTTCTTTGGGGGTCTATGCCTGGGTGCGTGAGTGTATGAGTGGGTCTGTGACTGGGCTCATGACTTTCTGAGTGAGTCTGTGAGTGGGTGCATTAGTGCCTGACTGGATCTGTGAGTGGGTGTGTTAGTGTTTGGGTGGGTATGTAAGTGAGTGCGTCAGTCTCTGAGTGGGTCTGGGACTTAGTGCTTGAGTGTCAGAGTGGGTCTGTGAGTGGGTATGTCGGTGTCTGAGTGGATATGTGAGTGGGTGATTAAGTCTGTGAGTGGGTCTTAGAGTGGGAGCATCTGTGTCTGAGTGGGTCTGTGAGTAGGTACATGAGTGTCTGAGTGGGTCTGTGAGTGCATGTATTAGTGTATGAGTGAGTGTGTGAATATATATATTTTTTTATTTCAACAAGGTTCCTGACTGTTACAATGGTTCACGACTCCTAGCACGTAAAAAAAACCAATATGGGGCATTTCGACACTCATAAGGGTTCTCTCAGAGATCCTTACAATGCACCTGTGTGGTCAGGTTACCTGTACCCTGACCCCTTCTATAATTTATAACCTCTATTTTCATCCCTCGGGACAGTGTTCCAGTACATAAAATAGCAGCTGCAACTTTCTACACAGGTTGCAGCCAGCCAATCACAGCACTGCTCCTGGTGAATGATGGAGTCACAAAGGGGACACATCCCTAGATATACAAATTTGTTTTTCATCTAATATCTCAAAAACTACTGAAGGGACTCATACTAAATAACAAAAAGGTCAATTTCTGAACCAAGACCTACCTTTCTGCCAAATTTAATTTAAATCCGTTCAGTGTTTCGGGCTGTGGTTATGTATAAAATTCCTATGGGAATAAACATGGGAAACGTACATATTTTGACCCCCCTTTTTACTCTGTCACCCCACTTGATGGATCACCCTGAAACTTTCCATTCACAACAAGACTCACTGCACACTTTTTTGGGAAATGTTCGTAATGGTTCGTCAAGCAACGGTAAAGATATAGGCAAGTCAAAAAATGCTTTTCCTATGGAAACTAGGTCCTAAATATAACTACGTACTGCCGACCGCCAGTAGGTAGTTATAGTTAAGACCAAAGTTTCCTTTTGGAAAAGCATTTTTTGTTTTGCCAATAACTTTTATGCTGTTTGATAAATCCCCATGAAGATTTAACAAAACTTCCCCTTTGTGGTTCAGCTGCTATGTTGAAAGTTTCAGGCTGATCAGTCAAGTTGGGGCTGAGAAAAAAGGGGTGGTCCCAAACTGCGTTTTCCCCATGTTATGTCTATGGGGATTTTTCATTTTTTAAACACGATTACAGCGAGAACTGCTGAACAGAATTACACCAAATTTGACAGAAAGGTAGATGTTGGTCCAAAAAGTGTGCTTTCTGTGATTTGGTGTAAATCTGTTCAGTAGTTTTTGAGATATATAACTTTAAAAAAATATAGATATCTGGGGATGCCAGCCCTTGGAGTGGACTCGCAGATCCTACTGAAATTTGATTGGCTGCCCAACACTTCAACCAGGAAGTGTTGACTGCCATCTTGGGACTCGGCTTGAATCCAAGTCTTACAAACAAAGTAAAAAATAAAGAAAAGGGGGCAGGATAGGAATACCATGACCCCCCAGATAATGGGGGTAAAAAGCATTTTTTTTATGTTGCTGCAGACTCGCAGTTGGATCTGCAAATCTGCAGCAAAATAAAAAAAAAAGACATGCAGGCTCCAGTGCATCTTTTTTTTAAAGCCCCCGGGTGGGCCAAACTCTGGGGGCATGAAGGAGGGGGGCTCATGGGGCCCCCCTGTCAGGCTTATAAAAAGCCCCGGGGACCGCCTCCTCCGCCGGGGTTATAAAAGATGCAAATATGGGGAGTCCAGCTCGGCCACCCCAGCCCTGGGGACTGCCATCTCCCTGGGGCAATGAACACTGTAAATGCGTGGGGGGCCCACTCGGCTCCCCTGCTGCCTCGGGGACCACCACCTCTCTGAGACACACAGTTCTTTTCAAGAAATACCTCCCCGGGGCACATACATTATTAAAAAAAAAGGTGAGGAAAGCCCTACAGCCTCCCCCGCAGTTTCAGGGACTGTCACCTCCCCAGGGCCCTTAATAGGAATGCAGCGAGGAATGCCCGCCCCCCACAGTCCCATGGGACCACCACCTCCCCAGGGCACTTAATAGGAATGCGGGGGGCATGCCTGGTCCCCCATAGTCTTGGGGACCACCACCTCCCTGGGCACAAACACAACAATGAAGGGGGTCAGTAGCAGACCCCAGGCCCCGTGGACCACCACCTCCCCGGGCCTAAAGATTACATTGGAGGAGGGCCACCTGGCCCCACTTGTGGACCCCTACATGGTGCTGGGGACAACCACCCCCTAGGATCGGCTCCAGCAATGCCCCGGGGTGGGAGCACCGCTCCTGCCAAGCCATACAAAACCTGCTCCGCTTTCAGCAAGCGAGAGCAGAAAATGCTCTTGCTTTCTGAAAGCAGAGCATGTCTGTTTCCCTGCCTGCTGTAGAGGGAGCAGGGAAACAGACACATTGCTTTGAGATCCGGGGAGCTGTATGTTAGCAGCTTCTTGGGTCTCAAAGCACTGCCGGCTCCAGCAGGAGGCAGGTAGCCAGCAGGGAACCGCGGGGGCCTTCAGGGCCCCCTGTGGTCCTCAGTGTAAAAAAAGTGGGTGCCCTGGGTGGGACCAGGGCACCCGCACTACAGGTTGCGCCCCCAGGGATTGGGTCCCCCAGGCCCAAAACTGTCCTGGGGAAAGGGGCCACGTGTTACCCCACCCCTTTCAATTTTTTTTTAAAATATAAGTAAACGCCTGGCCCCCGGGCATGGGGTCCCCAGCACTAAAATCGGCCACAGGGGGGGGCGACGCAGCCCCCTTTCTTGTTTTTAAAAAAAAATTACAAAATAAAGGGCAGGCCTCGGGGAATGGGTCACCAGGGCTAAAATCTGCCCAGGGAAGGGGGGCCACGTAGCCCCCCTTCCTTTAAATAAAAAAATAATAAAAAGAAAATAGAAAAGGCCCCGGATGGGGTCCCCAGGGCAGAATTCAGCTATGGGAGGTGGGCCGTGCAGCCCCCCTCCCCAATCTAAAAATGCTTGGCCCCAGGGGATCGGGTCCCCAAGCCAAAAATGGCCCAGGGAAAGGGGGCCACATGGCCACCTTTCCTTTATAATAAAAAAAAAGAAAATGGTACTGGCGCAATGCCGGAGGTCCCGCCTCCTTTCTGCAACACTGCAATCACACCTCCTGGCACGCTGCTGGCTAGGAAATGAAGACCCCTTGGCTGCTGAGGGTACTTAGGGGCCAACAAGACCTCATGTTACCTCCAGTAAGTCCAGTAAGTCCCACACAGTGAGATCACTGAGAGGGGAACGGAGGCCACGCCCCCATTCTCCACTGACCATGTCTTGAGTGATGTAACATGTGAGGTCATAAGCAGTGCATGGGGGCATGAGTTATAGTATGTTTAGCTAACTATAAGTGCTGAATTCACTGTATTTGTACAACTGAAATGGGAGCCTAACTATGTCCCTGTAACCTTTGGCTTTTTCAGGGAATTTCTAAGGTTCCTTTTTATTCTATTTCCTAACTATAAAGTCCTTGTAACCTTTGTTTTTTTCAGCGAATTTCTAAAGTTTTTTTGATGTTGTTTCCTAACTATAACATCCCTGTAACGTTTGTTTTTTAAGTGAATTTCCAAGGTTTTTTAAATTTTATTTCTTAACTGTAACCTGTAAACTTTGAGAGTCAGTGTGTTAGTGAGTGTCTGAAGGACTCAGTAAGTGTGGGTGTGATAGTGCATGAGTTGGTCTGTCAGTGGGTATGTGAGTGTCTGAGTAGGCCTCTAAGTGGGTGTGTGAGTCTCTGAGTGGGTCTGTGAGTGGGTGTGTGAGTGTCTAAGTGGCTCTGTGAGCCGATGCACAAGTGGCTGAGTTGGTCTGTGAGTGAGTACATGAGTCTGTGAATGGTTCTATGAGTGAGTCCATGTGTCTCTGAGTAGGCCTTTCAGTGAGTGTGTGAGTCTCTATGTGGGTCTATGAGTGGTTGAGCAAGTCTTTGAGTGGGTCTGTCAGTGGATGTATTGGTGTCTGAGTGGATCTGTGAATGGGTGCATGAGTGTCTGAGTGGGTGCCTAAGTGTCTGAGTAGGTCTGTGAGTGAGTGTGTGAATGTGTGGGTGGATCTGTGAGTGGGTATATGAATGTCACAGTGGGTCTGTAAATGGGTGCTTGAGTCACTGAGTGAGTCTATGACTGGGTTCATGGGTACCCTAGTGGGTATGTGAGTGGGTACATGAGTTTTTAAGTGGGTCTGTGAGTTGATGTATGAGTACCTCATGTCAGTGGGTGTATGAGCCTCTAACTGGGTATGTAAGTAGAAGCATCAGTGTTTGAGTGGGTACGTGAGTGTCTGAGTGGGTCTGTGAGTAGATGCATGAATGTCTGAGTATGTCTGTGAAAGAATGTGTGAATGACTGAGTGGGTCTGAGTGGGTGTATAAGAGCCTCAGTAAATCTGTGAGTAGGTGCATGAGTTTCTAAGTGGATCTGTGAGTGAGTGCATGAGTCTCTGAATGGGTACTGTAAGTAGGTGTGTGAGTCTCCAAGTGAGTCAATGAGTGGAATTGTGAGTCTGTGAGTGGATTTGTAAGTGAGTACATGAGTCTCTGAGTGGGTCTGTGAGTGAGTGTATGAGTCTGTGAGTGAGTGCCTAAGTCTCTGAGTGGATCTGTCAGTGCATTAGTCTATGAGTGGGTGCATGAGTTTCTGAGTGTGTCTGTGAGTGGGTGTGTGAGTATCTGAGTGCTCTCTGTTTTGCCCTTTTCTGCTCTGTTTTACCATGTCCTGCATGTTTTTCTGCCCTCTGTTTTTCCCTCTTCTGATCTGTTTTGGCTTTTCTGCTTGTTTTTCTGCCCTCTGCTTTCCCTTTTCTGCTCGTTTTCCTGAACTCTGTTTTGCCTTTTTCTATGTGTTTTTCTACCTTCTGTTTTGCCTTTCCTGCTCTTTTTTCTGTCCTCCCTACATGGTTAATTACGGCGCACTACTTTTTCTTTTGCCTTGACTCTGAAAGCGATTACCCACTTCCTTTTCCGCTCTCTCCTCACCACTAACTTGTTTTTATTATTTGAAGCTTTTGATACAGCCAAAGCTCTTTCCCGTTTTTTTTTTTTTTTTTAGCTCTGATTGTTTAGTAAACACGTTCCACTGCCGATAGTCACCCGGTCTGAACTTGTTCCATTTGGTTTGGTTCACTTCAACAATTGGCAGTATGGATCAGCATTTGTAATTTTGTTTCCTGTTTTCGAGGGACTCTTGCAAAATATGTACAATGCATGCTGCTTAACTATCGCATCCACTAGTGAGCATGCATTCAAGCAAGAATAGAGACATCTCCAACATGAACTGATGAAGGTGAAAAGCTGTAGTGAGGCGTCTGAGTGCCCACTCCTCCGCTTCTTCTTTAGTCAGGATCAAACTGTTACTCTTTCCTCAATCACAGTTTACAGAGCACAAGACAGCAAAACATCTTCAGTCATAAATGTTCCCCTCAGGCACAGTTAAAAATTAATCTCGCTTATCCTGTCTGTAACAGACAGAGCTACAACTGTCTGGACAGCCCCAGGGAGGAACTTGCGCCTCTAAACAGCACTCTAACTACTGAGAGGCTGATGGGGGGTTGGGTGCTGGCATATAGACAAATGTGGGGACTCATTTACAAGGTCCCTTGCAGCACTTTTGAGCTGCCGGAGCATCACTTTTTTGCCGCTCCAGTGGCTCAATGTGCCGCAGCATATTTATAAGGCCACACAAAGACACTTTGCATGACTTTTCATGGCCTTGTAAATATGTGCCCCTTTCACGCAGAACACTGCATGAAAGGGGCGTTCCATGGGTGTTGCTGTGGGTGTTCCCACCCAATACCGATGGAATCTGAAGCAATCCCAGATTTACAAGGGGTGGCGTTAGGGAGGCACAGTAAGGAGAAACACATAGAAAGAGGAAAACACCTCTCATGATTGTTTTTGTGAAGGAAGTGTCCCTTCCTGCACAAAAACAATCACCCTTACAATGCAAACACCCTTGCACCATGGTGCAAGGGTGCCTGCATTGACACATGGCAGCCCATTGTGCGTCACTGCAGGGGAAAAGGACAGGAATGCGCCGTATCTTATAGACACCGCGCATTCCTGCCCTTTTCTTTTGATGCAGGGCAGCACAGCAAGATTCCTTGTGGCGCTGCCCTGCGCCAAACCTCGTAAATGCGGCCTGTGAAGTTTAACAGGCATACACTTTTAAGACTACCTGCCTAACGCGATTTCGATACACGCTTGCTCATGCTGGAAAGCATTTCTCTTTTAAATTTGTTTTATGCTGTTGTTACGTGGGGCTTAGGGAAACTGGGGGATTGTATTGTTTTACTCTGATGTGCTGACACTACTTTTTCGTAGACCTTTTAAAAATATCAATTTCACTTACTTGCACTTTAAAAAACAATCTCGCACTCCGCTGCCAGGTGGGAATTAGCCTACCGGCACTTGTATCTTCGAGTCAGCGCCATCTTGGTTAGCGCGCTAGTTGATTGGTCGCCTAGCACATGCCTCCCTATTTAGGAAGGGTGTTGCAAGCGCGCACAACCTAGAACTTTTAAGACTACCTGCCTAACGCGATTTCGATACACGCTTGCTCATGCTGGAAAGCATTTCTCTTTTAAATTTGTTTTATGCTGTTGTTACGTGGGGCTTAGGGAAACTGGGGGATTGTATTGTTTTACTCTGATGTGCTGACACTACTTTTTCGTAGACCTTTTTAAAGACCTTTTAAAAATATCAATTTCACTTACTTGCACTTTAAAAAACAATCTCGCACTCCGCTGCCAGGTGGGAATTAGCCTACCGGCACTTGTATCTTCGAGTCAGCGCCATCTTGGTTAGCGCGCTAGTTGATTGGTCGCCTAGCACACGCCTCCCTATTTAGGAAGGGAGTTGCAAGCGCGCACAACCTAGAACTTTTAAGACTACCTGCCTAACGCGATTTCGATACACGCTTGCTCATGCTGGAAAGCATTTCTCTTTTAAATTTGTTTTATGCTGTTGTTACGTGGGGCTTAGGGAAACTGGGGGATTGTATTGTTTTACTCTGATGTGCTGACACTACTTTTTCGTAGACCTTTTTAAAGACCTTTTAAAAATATCAATTTCACTTACTTGCACTTTAAAAACAATCTCGCACTCCGCTGCCAGGTGGGAATTAGCCTACCGGCACTTGTATCTTCGAGTCAGCGCCATCTTGGTTAGCGCGCTAGTTGATTGGTCGCCTAGCACACGCCTCCCTATTTAGGAAGGGTGTTGCAAGCGCGCACAACCTAGAACTTTTAAGACTACCTGCCTAACGCGATTTCGATACACGCTTGCTCATGCTGGAAAGCATTTCTCTTTTAAATTTGTTTTATGCTGTTGTTACGTGGGGCTTAGGGAAACTGGGGGATTGTATTGTTTTACTCTGATGTGCTGACACTACTTTTTCGTAGACCTTTTTAAAGACCTTTTAAAAATATCAATTTCACTTACTTGCACTTTAAAAAACAATCTCGCACTCCGCTGCCAGGTGGGAATTAGCCTACCGGCACTTGTATCTTCGAGTCAGCGCCATCTTGGTTAGCGCGCTAGTTGATTGGTCGCCTAGCACACGCCTCCCTATTTAGGAAGAGTGATGCAAGCTCGCAGCCCGCGCGCGCAGCGGGCGCGCCACCGGCGCGCCAGAGGCAAGCCCGTCTGCGCCCGTCCGCGCTTCGGTCGCGCTCAGTGCCGGACATGCTGACAATTCTACCACAGAACACGATAGAATATGTTATTCCAGGGAACAACTTCTCCATATAGGTGAGCGGGAAGTCAGGGGGTCACAAGAAGCTATGGTTATTAACAATAACATTACTGTAGACGCTCAGACCCCGAGCAGATTAAAATGTGGCCTGATTAACAGTAGGTCCCTAGTGAAACATCACCAACAGGTGTCAATGATGTTAGAGTGCCTTGATTTAGATGCTGTGTTTCTAAGGGAAACCTGGATTAATGGTGACTCCACGTTAGAGTTAGGATTCGCATGCCCGGAAGGTTACAAAACTTTTCATAAACCCAGGCTATCAGGGAGGGGAGGGGGGGTTGGGATGATCTTTAAAGAAAAATGGAATTTTACCCCGTTACACGTTGACGATGTCGAGGGTATTGAACTATTAGGCTTCTCATTGCAAGAGGCAAGAGGAAAGGTACTAACAGGAATAGTATGCTATAGGCCTCCGAATTCAAATACCCAATATCAAGTCCTGTTTGATACCCTTATTAACCTGACCCTAACACACTCTAGGATGATCATATTGGGAGATTTCAATCTCTGGGACAATGGTAATTTAGGACCCCCTCTTAGAGATTTGAGGCAAATCTGTGAGAGCCTTAACTTGCACCAATTGGTACATCAGCCGACTCATCAGGGAGGGCACACCCTGGACCTTCTGTTTGCCAATCAAAGTGAGACAGAGGTGATTGAGGTACTACCTCAATGTTGGACTGATCATTTTTAATCCACTTTAGGATAACACTGCCCAGCTTAGTCAACAATGTAAACCAGTCAGTGACTTACCGTAAGGGTAGAGAATGGGCTAAGCTAGTAAAGAATAGACAATACCCGACATTCCCAGAACAGAACTTTTTTACTTCTAATAATTCTGTGGAAAAAAACTATCAAGTCTACTGTGACTATATAAACTGTACCTTGGACTGGCTGGTCCCAGCAAAAAGGCTGAAGAATAGAAAGAAACCCTCATCCCCTTGGTATAATGAGGAGTTAAAACTGATGCGGAAAAAATGCAAACAAGCTGAGAGGAAATGGAGAAGGTTGTATGTGGAGTCAGACAAAAAAGAGCTGAAACTGCTGCAGGCCTTGTATAAGGAAGCTATCTCTAGGTCCAAAGCAGAGTACTATGCCAAAACCATCTTGCAGGCGCCTAATAGTACAAAAATGCTCTTTAATATTATAAAGGACCTATCCAATCCAGCTTGTATGGGAAATAAGGTGGACGTGACGCAGAAGCTTTGCGATGATATTGCTGCCCATTTTGAGGAGAAGATTAATAAGATTGTTGGGGGTTTAAACACCAATAACCACAGCGGTCTGGATGAGAAAAAGGAACCATCTCAGACATTGGAAGAGCAACAGGCAGAGGCATCCTATGACCGTCAGTCACCTGTTTTAGAGTGCTTTCAAACTCTTACGGAGGTTACATTTAACAGCATTGCCCGAAGTGTTTCCTCGGGTTCCCCTCTAGATCCTCTTCCACACGGGATATGGAAAGAGTTTCAGTTGGAGCTATTCCCCTGGCTGCGACAGATTTGCTGTCAGTCACTGGATAAAGGAATTGTTCCTGTAGTCTGGAAGCAGGCAGTGGTGACTCTGCTGCTTAAGAAACCGTCTCTGGATCCTAAAAGCCCAACGAGCTTCAGACCGATATCTCTCCTACCATATCCAGTAAAAATCCTAGAGAGGGCAGTTAGTAAATCCCTGTCCTCATACCTAGAAGAAAACCATCTGCTGGATAAGGACCAGTTTGGGTTTCGACCAGGGCATGGAACTGAAACAGCTCTGGTGACTGTATTAGACAACCTGAGAATGCGTGCCGACAATGGTAACTCCTCTGTACTAGTGTTACTAGATATGTTGGCCGCATTCGATACGGTGAATCATAAGATACTGATTGAAAGATTAGAGAATATAGGAGTGAGAGGACAGGCACTGAAGTGGCTGCAGTCATACTTGACGGGCAGACAACAGGTAGTGACCATCTCTCCGTTTACATCTTCGAAAACACCTGTGCGTCACGGGGTGCCACAGGGCTCGGCAATAAGCCCCATTTTATTCAACATCTATCTACGCCCCTTGATCCCCATTATTAAATCCTTTGGAATAGATCTAGTTAATTATGCGGACGACACACAATTGGTGTTTTCTATGGAAGGAAATCAAGCGGTATCCATAGAAACATTTCAGGAGTGCATGTGTCAAACCTCCAACTGGCTTAGGACAATCTCCCTACAATTTAATGAAGGAAAGACGGAGGTTGTATACTGTTCCTCTGCCAAAATGATGCGGCCTCTGCCGTCTGAGTTCAGACTTACCCCTTCGGACAAACCATTGGTCCAAATAAGAACAGTAAGCAATCTGGGGGTTTTCATGGATGACAACCTCCAGATGGACTCGCAAGCCAATAAAACAGTTAGTACTTGTCTCTCACTGTTAAGAGCATTACGCCAGATTCTCCCACTACTGCCTAGTACTACTAGACCCTTAGTAGTGAGGAGTATAATTTTAAGTAGACTGGACTACTGCAACTCTCTGTATTTGGGAGCACCGCACTCAGTGCTATTGAAGTTGCAGAGGATCCAGTCCATAGCAGCTAAACTGGCATTAAATAGGCAGCGCAGGTCTTCGACGACGGCAGCACTAAAGGACCTCCATTGGCTACCCATTAAGGAGAGAATTCAATTTAAATCTCTCTGTATCGTGTTCAGGGCAGTGCATGGTCTTGGTCCAATTTCCATGCAGGAGAAACTCACTTGGTAGAATCCTGGGAGAAAACTTCGTTCTTCCAGTGCAAGTCTGGTAACCACCACTAGATTTAAGAAGACTAGGATGGGTGGCAGAGCATTTGGCATAGCAGCCTCACGACTCTGGAATGAACTCCCCCTGCATATTAGACAAACTGACTCGCTGCTCTCATTTAGAAAAAGCTTAAAGACTTGGCTTTTCCCTAGGGATGAGTAATATGAGCTTTAAATCAGCGTACAGGCTATCTATTCTGCCTAGTGACAACTTGGTAAGTCGCAGCGCCAGGATACCCGTAGGGTGACAGTTTTTGCGCTATATAAATCTATGATACATACACATCTGAAACACCACCTGGCCTGGTGGCTGTAAGTGCTGTCTGCCTAACATGGGACTGACTGACTGTCACCAGCTCTTCTGGCCTTTAGGGCTCACTGGGTTGTTGCAGAATCTCATTTCCCCATCGGTAATCCCACCTAATTTTTAGGACCAGTGGTGTGGTCTTTTCCAATACTGTTACTGAAGGATGGAGAATGTAAAATATAAAGTAGCAAGCAGCCAACAAAACCATACCCCTTCCACGACCCACTTCTATATATGACATCATTGCCAATTTAGGTACATTCCACAATGTTCTATTTATACCAAGCATGTACGTATTAACTGCTATACAGCTACCCACATACCACACAGTTGAATTCAGTCTTTGACTTGGAAAAACAAAAGCACAAGGGTTCATTCTCTTACACTACTGCCCTCCCAAATGTTTCACAGTAATAGCCTCGTTCTGAGTTTGAAATCGGACGCAAAGGTGCTCCACGCAAAGTGCTATCAGTTCTGAGTGGTTTGCATGCATAATGTCCTCCTGGTAATTCCTGATTGGCCTAATGCTTGTATAACACTATGTTAAAAGGAATACCAGAAGATAAAGCCAGATGCAAAGACCATTTCAGCCCCTGACTCCACATTACATAAGGGAAAAAAACTCAGAATTGGGTGCAAAAATCGACCCAATTCAATGAACTAACGCTATTTTCCTGGTTTGGTTTTTGAACACGATTATGTCATGGCACACTAAATGAGACTGAAGACCTCTTAGGGGAGGGGTGTGCATGGGCTCCCTGCCAGGACCGGTTTCAGACCTGGGAAACCCATCCCCTGGGGCCCAGCCACTATTCAGTAGGGGAAGGGGGACCACACGGCCCCACTCATTGGGCTGATTTCAGCACTGGGTTCCCCATCCCCTGGGGCCCAGTCACCAGTGTTGGGGACCACAGGGGGAGCCTGAATGCCCCGTGGTCCCTGCCAGCTCCCCACCTCCTGTGGGATGCAGCATTGCTGCTGCACGGAGGGAGCTGCTGGAAAGGTAGTTCCCTCCATGCAGGAGCAATGGTTTAATCTCTTTCCCTGCAGGCATGGCTAGGGGCAGTGTAAGAAATGAAACCTCTGCTTCCAGCTGGCGGGAGCACTATGACAACTCCCGCCCACTGGAACCGGAGTGTTTGCTTTTGCTTGGCGGAAGCTGTCAAACCTCTCGCCAAGCAAAAGCAAACAGCTATGTCCCAGGGGTGGGCACCTCGGGACATAGTAGGAGCCACCCCTGGGCGGGGTGGCCGACCCCAGGGCCATCTATGGCTCCAGGAGGGGGCCATGCAGCCCTCCCTCTTCTGTTTACATGGGCCACCCCAGGGAGGTGGTGGTCCCCAGGGCGGAGAACGGCTCAGGGGTGGTCCACACACCCCGCCTGCTTTCTATTAAAATGAGCTCTGGAGAGGGGGTGGTCCCCGGGTCATTTGTAAGCCTTTGGAGGGGAGTACTGTGCAAACCCGCTCCATTTTTTATTAAACCCTGCATGCCTTTGGTACCGTGCTTGTTTTTTTTTAATTCACAGCTATATTCGTGAATATTTCAAGAAAATTGCTGTGAATTTTAAAAGAAATGGTTTTAAGCCGTGGCAAGATCCCAGGAGGACTCCAAGACCAAGGCTTGGAGACCAGGGCATTCCTACCCTGCCCCCTTTTCTTTTTTCCAATTTTTTGTGAGCCTCGGCTGAAGCCGAGTCCCATAATGGCTGCCAACACTTCCTGGTTGAAGTGTTGGCAGCCAATCAGAGCTCTGCATTTCCCTGCATGAGCTCATTTTTATTTGTGAAGTCGTTGCGATCGCAGATATCCTTTTTTGGATTTCCTTAAATTCCTCCACAACTACTGAAGGGATTTACACCAAGTAACAAAAAGCACAATCTGACAAGTCCCACAAAAAAAACAGGAAAAAAAGAGAGGGGGCCTGTTAGGAATACCCTGAATAACCTGAATACCCTGGCCCCAAGCCTTGGTTTTGGGGTTCTCTTGGAACCACGCCATTGCATAAAAGCATTTTTATTAAATTTACGGTGATTCTTGCAAAATATTTGCGAACATCGGTGTGAATTAAAAAAATAAACAAGTGAGGGCTCCTGCGCTTGCTTTAGTTGTAGCCTCTGGGTGGGGCAAGTCCAGAAGGCATGCAGGGATTATTCAAAAAATAGAGGGGGGTGCACGGGGCCCCCCTCCATGGGCTTAAAAATACCCCAGGGACCACCACCTCACCCAGGCTAATTGTATTAAGAAATGGGGGTACTGGGCAGACCCTCCCTGGCCCCTAGGACTCCCACCTCCCTGGAGCTCATATTAAATGCTTGGGGGGGCCTTGCGCCCCCCGAGGCCTAGGGACCACTACCTCCCCAGGGCTTAAAATAAAATGCTTAGGGGGGCAGTGCCGACCCCACGGAACCCAGGGGACAACCACCTCCCTGGGGCTAAATTAAATATGGAGCGGGTGGGACGCGTGGACCCCCCGCACCCTGTGGACCACTACTTCTCAGGGGCTTTCTTTTTTTTAATGAAGGAAGGGGGCGCAACCCTCCTCCTGGAGCCATACATGACCCTGGGTACAGCCACCCCCAGGGCCAGCTCCCGCTATGTCCCAGGGTGCCGACCCCCGGGACATAGCTGTTTGCTGTGACTTGGCAGGAGCTTTGACAGCACCTACCAATTCAGAGTAAACACTCCGCTTTCAGCAAGTGGGAACTGACAAAATGCTCTCGCTTGCTGGAAGCGGAGGTTTTGTCTGTTTCCTTGCCTGCTGCCAAGCGGGCAGGGAAATAGACACAAAGATTCCTCTCACAGACAGGGGGCTGCACGTTTAGCAGCTCCCTGTCTGTGTGAGCAATGTCAGCTCCCAAGGAAGTGGGGAGCCTGCAGGAACCGCAGGGGCCTTGAGGTTACCCCAGTGGTCCCAGGGGAAAAGATGAGAAAGAGTCAAAATAAAGGTGAGAAACGAGCGGAAAGAGGCAGAATAAAGGTCAGCAACAGGCAGAAAGAGGCAAGATAAAGGTGAGAAATTAGCAGAAAGAGGCTGAATAAAGGTTAGAAACAAGCAGATAGAGGCAAAATAGAGGTCAGAAATTGGCAGCAAGAGGCAGAATAAAGGTTAAAAATTAGCAGAAAAAGGCAAAATAAAGGTCAGCAATGAGCAGAAAGAAGCAAGATAAATGTGATAAACGAGCGGCAAGAGGCAGAATAAAGGTCAGAAACTAGCAGAAAGAGGCAAAATAAAAATGAGAAATGAGCAGAAAGAGGCAGAATAAAAGGTCAGAAATGAGCAGAAAGAGGCAAAATAGATTTCAGAAACAAGCAGCAAGAGGCAAAATAGAGATCAGCAACGAGCAGATAGAAGCAAACGGAAGGTCAGAAATGAGCAGAAAGAGGCAAAATAAAGGCGACCAATGAGCAGAAAGAGACAAAATAGAGATCAGAAACGAGCAAAAAGAGGCAAAATAGAGATCAGAAACGAGCAGAAAGAGGCACAATAGTGGTCAGAAATGAGCAGAAAGAGGCAAAATTGAGGTCAGCAACAAGCAGAAAGAGGCAAAATAAAGACAAGTGGTGAGCAGAAAGAGGCAAAGTAGAGGCCAGAAACCAGAAGAAAGAGGCAAAATAAAGGTCAGAAACAAAGAGAAAGAGGCAAAATAGAGGTAGGCAATAATCAGAAAGAGGCAAGATAAAGGTCAGAAACTAGCAGAAAGAGGCAAAATAAAGGTCAGAAGTGAGCAGAAAAAGTCTGAAAATGAGCAAAGAATGAGCAGAACCCACTCAGGCACTCATGTACCCACTCATAAAACAACTCAGACACTCTCACAGCTACTCGCACACCCATTCAGACACTCATGCACCTCCTCACAGACAAACTCAGATATGTACACCATGTTAGAACTGGGGGTCTCTAGTTGGCAATGGTATACACCTTTGTCCAAATAGGGATCTTTGCTTCTAAGTCAGGGAAAGGGGATTACACTCCTGGATAACCCCTGTTCACCCCCTTGGTAGCTTGGCACGAGCAGACAGACTTATCTCAGAGGCAGTGTGTTAAGCATTTGTGAACACATACAGTAATACAGTGAAAACACTACAGATGGACACCACACAGGTTTTATAAAAATAAGTATTCTTTATATAGACTTAACACAAGACCACAAACGACAAAAATCCACAATACTGTACTCAAAATAGACTTAAAGATGGTAGAAGTAACTTAGTTCAAGATGATGATAAATGCGACACGTTTCTCACAGAAGTACCTTGGATGCGTAACGCAAAAAAACAAAGGGTCCGCAGGGAGGGCGATGTGGCGAGCAGGCGCCGCGATGCGACGATCCGGTGAGATGCGATGAGAGTGCGCCCTTGATGCGACGACGTGAAGATGATGCGTGCACGCCCGACGGCCGTGCGGTGAACTCTGTACCTTTGGAGCCGCGACAGGCCCTGCAACACGCTTCTCCGGTGATGCGATGGCAGGCAGCTGCGACGGCGACACGCTTCTCAGGTGATGCGACGTCGACCCTTGCGGTGGCGACATGCTTCCCCGGTGATGCGACGGCAGGCAGCTGCGACGAAGACACGCTTCTCCGGTGATGCGACGGCACGCAGCTGCGATGAAGACACGCTTCTCTGGTGATGCGGCGGCGGCGACACGCTTCTCCGGTGACGTAACGGCAACAGCTGCGACAGAGACATGCTTCTTCTCGTTGAGTCGCGCTTCCAGCTCCCAGCGACACGCAGGCTTCTGCAGACAGAATCCCCAGCAAGGGAATTCAGGAGGGAGCTGGTGGTGAAGTCTTGTAGCCCTGAGTCTTCAGCAGGAGGCAAGCTCTAGTTCAAGCCCTTGGAGAAATATTCTGTAAGATGATGAAAGTTCTTTGAAAGTTCCTTCTCCTTTCCTTGGCAATGAAGACCACTGCAGGCCAACCCAGCAAACAGCACACTGGCAGAGGGGCAGTCCAAACTCCTGCAGCTTCCTTGGTTCTTCTCCTTGGCAAAGGTTCGTCTTGTTGTTCCAGAAGTGATCTAAAGTCTTGGGGTCTGGGCCCCACTATTTATACCAGTAAATCCTTTGTCCTCTGAAGACAGAGGGTCCTGTACCTAGTCCAAACCAGTTCTGGGTGCATTCTGCCAATGCACACCTTCTTCCTTTGTCAGTGTGGGCCAGGGCCATCAGACGCACCACAGGAGGTGCAGCCAGCATTGTGGAAGGCAGGCACAGCCTTATTCAGGCCCAGGTGCTACTCCTCCCACCATTCCTTATGCAGATAGGTCTATTCAGCCAAGTGCTGACTCATCCTGTCTCCTGGAGTCCCCCAGCCCCTGTCACTCACAAAACCAGACATACAATACACAAGCTAGCAGAGGCAGGCTGGATGGTTAGGCAAGAAAATACCTACTTTCCAAAAGTGGTATTTTCAAACACAGAATGTTAAAACCAACTTCACTAAAAGATTTATTTTATCAGTCTGAGTTCAGGCATACTAAATTCGTTTTTCTACCATGTTCCCTGGGTCAGTTAGGATTATAAGATGTTATAATCAAACTGCCCATTCTGGCCTAAGGGAGCAGGTAGCCTTGCAATAGTGAAAAACAAAAATGGCTGTAATTCACTATCAGGACATGCCACACACATCAGGGCATGTCCTACCTTTCATATACAATGCACCCTGCCCTTGGGCATACCTTAGGGGTGGCTGATATGTATAAAAGGGAAGGTTTAGGGACTGGCAAGTGGGTGCACTTGCCAAGTCGGCATGGCAGTCTCAGACTGCACACAGGCTCTGCAATGGCAGGCCTGAGCTACACTTTACAAGCTGCTTCTGTGGGTGGCACAACCAGTGCTGCAAGCTCACCAGCAGCATTTGATTTACAGGCCCTGGGCACCCATGGTGCACTATACTAGGGTCTGACAAGTAAATCAAATAATCCAATCATGGAGTCACTAATTCAGTATACAATTTACAAAAGAGAGCATATGCACTTTAGCACTGATCAGCAGTGAAAAAGTGCCCAGAGTCATAAAACCACCAACAACAGGTCAGAAAAAATACAGGAGGAAGGCAAAAAGTTCAGGGATGACCCTGCAAAAAGGGCCAAGTCCAACACAACCCCCTTCCAGCCAAAACGCAGGGTAGACCAATCACTACCTTGATGGACTTCTCTGCTTTGGGCGATAGAACCTGGACCCTGGCCCGCAACAGCAGGGGCATATTCCAGTTCTACGCCAGTCTGAACCTATTTTGATCCCTCTGTCCATACTCTCAGGGCCCACCAAGCTAACCCATGGGGAACCCTTCTCCTCACCTGTGGACACCATCGGTGCAGCACCTAACCTTAGCTTGCTCACAGGTGTGTCCCAACAGACAGACAGTACCCACATGGCCAACACAGAGGTGCGGCCCAGTCCACCCCCGGGGTGTGACTTCTGTCCCCCTCCCAGGGGCAACTCTGTCCACTAGGAAGGACAGCAAGCCACAGTGGCCACTGACAGCTGTCAGTGATGAGAGCCAGGCCCCAGGCCGTTCATGGTTCTCCAACCCCTGTGGCTTCAGAGAGCGGGGGGCAGTAGCCCCAGGTGCCTGGCACCCTTTGTCCACTCTCCCAACTGTCAGGTCAGGTATGACATCCTGACACTGACCCACCAGCCCCGGGCCTGTACCCGGCGGCTGGACGGGAGACTGGGGTGGGCTTTCCCATACCCGGTCCTCCTCCTCCTTGGGGCTCTGCACCCTCCCACCTGGAGCGGTACACCCTTCCAGAGTTGCCAGGGCACCTGTGGCAGGTGTCCTGCACAATTCGCCCACCAGTTCAGGGGTTCTATCCTGCAACTGGAATTCCAGGTCAGGGGGACACCTTGAACCTGGCCCTCCAACCTAGGGTCTAAACCCTCCAGTTGAACCGGGGTCAGAGGCGAGGACTCCCTCCCTCTGCACCCCCTTCGGGAGTGCTGTACCCTCCCACCTGGAGTGGTACCCCTAGAAGACAAACTGGTAGGGACACTGAGTACAGATGTCCCGCCCTCCATGTCAGGCAACACCTGAACCTGGCTTCCCAACCCAGGGACCAACCCCTGCGGTTGAACACTTGCCCGGCGCACTAGGACTTCATTGGGAGCACATATGCCCCTTCGAGGGTGACACACAACTCATGTGTCATGTGACAGTCTGCCTGGCGCAGATCTCCCGACCCCTGTCCATCTGACAGTGCGTGAAGATCCCCCAGGACAGAAGTGGTGTCACCATGGTCATTCATTGGTGACTCAGCCCTTCTGGCTGGCCCCTGACCCACTGGGTCTTCCACTGGGGACTCTTTCCCCCTCTCACCCCTCAATCTGGACTTCTGCACCCTCCACTTAGGAATGGCAATGCCAGACACCAGAACTGATGGAGGCCTGCTTACAGACACTCCCAGTTCACCAGACACTAGGGGATCCCCCTCAAATGGAATACCAGTACAGCCTAGGCCCCCAACCTGGTGTTCCCTTAAGGAACCCTCCAGGCCCTGAGACTGGGTTTCGAGCACCTTGGGACACGCAGTCCCACACTCACTCCTTCTCCGCAGAGACAGGACGTAAGCCCCTACACCCCTCCCACTACCACGGGACCTAGCTGGGCTACACTGAACCTCTCCGACCACCCTGTGTTGGAAGACACCTGAGCCACTCCTCTTAGGGTCACTCCCAAATGTCTCTTCAGGCCCTCTGAAATCCACCAAAAGGTCTGCCTCCATTGTGAGCTCCCTGGGGTCAGAGAACTCACACTCCACCAGGTGTTGGCATAGCTCTGGAAAACAGGGACTTACAATATGCTCTCCACAATTTGAGTCATATATCCCCACCAAACTATCCTTCACCTCACCATCCAGTGCCTCGCACACGTACCCCACACCACTCTCCTGAGATTGGCAAGACAGTATCTGACTGTCTCTGTCACTCAATCCACACTCTTCTGGGCGGTCTTCACACTCACACACCAGGACTTCAACCATGGGGGAACCCCTCTCCCTGCACCTCTCATCTAGAGTCAGTAGAGTGTCCCTCCCACCACTAGGACCATGAACCCCTGTGCCAGTTCCCCAATCCACCTCAGGGACACTGCGCACCACTGGAGCTACCTCATATCCTCGAACCTCCTGGTGTAAATCAACCCCCTCCAAGTCAGGCGCCACATCTCTGGGTGTGTTCACTACTCCCTCAGCACTCAATAATAAAATTTGGCTGCCACCATCTGAGCTGGATTCCACCTCCAACTCAGCCAAGCTCACTTTCTGAGCTACACACATTTCTTGTTGCTGGGCTGAGACACTCATGGCCTCAAGCCTCTCGAACTCCAAATCAAGCTCCCTCATTCTTAACTCATGCTCTAATCTCATTCTCTCCCTCTCCAAGGACAACCTGCAATTCTCTAGGTCCCTTTGACCCTCCATCTTGAGCCTGGCCATCTCCAGCTTGTGCACCCTATCTCTCTCCCTGTCTTCCAGCTCTCCTGGGGACAGGCCTTTGGAAGAGACGCTACTGCCAGGCGGGGACGGTACCCCTTCCCTGGCTGGACCCAATAGCCTATCCAGCTACCCATCTGCATCCCCAACTGGCTCCACCACCAGTTCAGGGGTATTTCTTGCTTCCACCCAGGCCCTCAGCGCCTTTTGGTATTCATCCTTTTTGGCTATGCCTTGGGTAGTAATTTTACATTTTTTGCAGAAGTGCTTTAGCTGTTTCACATTGTAGGTTTCCAACCTCTCTTCCTTAAAATCTAGATCCATATATGCAACGGATGCTGGTCTGCTCATGGCAGTAAGAATTGGCAGTTCTCAGAAAAAAATATAACAGTCCAAGGAAAGAAAAATTCTACCAAAAAAGTATGTGGTTGCGTTTTGGTCTGCACTCCTTAGTAGTGTACACCAATTACTGTACATGAGTCGCAAATGCAAGTCCAGAATCCTCACCGCTGACCACCAATGTTAGAACTGGGGGTCTCTAGTTGGCAATGGTATACACCTTTGTCCAAATAGGGACCCTTGCTTCTAAGTCAGGGAAAGGGGATTACACTCTTGGATAACCCCTGCTCACCCCCTTGGTAGCTTGGCACGAGCAGACAGGCTTATCTCAGAGGCAGTGTTTTAAGCATTTGTGAACACGTAAGGGCCCGATTCACAGAACTAACTTACGTCAAAAACGTAAAGTTAGTACTTTTTGGTATTCACAGAATACACTTACTCATTTTGGTATTCACAGAAGGCACTTACTCATTTTGGTATTCACAGAAGGCACTTACTCATTTCGGTATTCACAGAAGTTAGGAGTCCTAACTTTAGGACTCCTAAATGCCTTCTGTGAATACACGAAAGTCTTAAAGTTAGGATTTTCTCAGTTTAGGAGTAGTAAAGTTAGGAGTCCTAACTTTACTACTCCTAAACTGAGAAAAATCCTAACTTTAAGACTTTCGGTATTCACAGAAGGCATTTAGGAGTCCTAAAGTTAGGAGTCCTAACTTTACTACTCCTAAACTGAGAAAAATCCTAATTTTAAGACTTTTGGTATTCACAGAAGGCATTTAGGAGTCCTAAAGTTAGGAGTCCTAACTTTACTACTCCTAAACTGAGAAAAATCCTAACTTTAAGACTTTCGGTATTCACAGAAGGCATTTAGGAGTCCTAAAGTTAGGACTACTAACTTCTGTGAATACCGAAATGAGTAAGTGCCTTCTGTGAATACCAAAATGAGTAAGTGTATTCTGTGAATACCAAAAGTACTAACTTTACGTTTTTGACGTAAGTTAGTTCTGTGAATCGGGCCCATACAGTAATACAGTGAAAACACTACAGATGGACACCACACAGGTTTTATAAAAATATGTATTCTTTATATAGACTTAACACAAGACCACAAACGACAAAAATCCACAATACTGTACTCAAAATAGACTTAAAGATGGTAGAAGTAACTTAGTTCAAGATGATGATAAATGCAACATGTTTCTCACAAAAGTACCTTGGATGCGTAACGCAAAAAAAACAAAGGGTCTGCAGGGAGGGCGATGCGGCGAGCAGGCGCCTCGATGCGATGCGACGATCCGGTGCGGTGCGATGAGAGTGCGCCCTTGATGCGATGTGACGACGTGAAGATAATGCGTGCACGCCCGACGGCCGTGCGGCAAACTCTGTACCTTTGGAGCTGCGACAGGCGTGCGACACGCTTCTCCGGTGACGCGACGGCAGGCAGCTGCGATGGCGACACGCTTCTCCGGTGATGCGACGGCGACCCGTGCGGTGGCGACACGCTTCCCCGGTGATGCGACGGCAGGCAGCTGTGACGAAGACACGCTTCTCCGGTGATGCGACGGCAGGCAGCTGCGACGAAGACACTCTTCTCTGGTGATGCGGCGGCGGCCTCTGCGGCGGCGACACGCTTCTCCGGCGATGCGACGGCAACAGCTGCGACAGCGACACGCTTCTTCTCGTTTAGTCGCGCTTCCAGCTCCCAGCAACACGCAGGCTTCTGCAGACAGAATCCCCAGCAAGGGAATTCAGGAGGGAGCTGGTGGTGAAGTCTTGTAGCCCTGAGACTTCAGCAGGAGGCAAGCTCTAGTTCAAGCCCTTGGAGAAATATTCTGCAAGATGATGAAAGTTCTTTGAAAGTTCCTTCTCCTTTCCTTGGTAACGAAGACCACTGCAGGCCAACCCAGCAAACAGCACACTGGCAGAGGGGCAGTCCAAACTCCTGCAGCTTCCTTGGTTCTTCTTGGCAAAGGTTTGTCTTGTTGTTCCAGAAGTGATCTAAAGTCTTGGGGTCTGGGCCCCACTATTTATACCAGTAAATCATTTGTCCTCTGAAGGCAGAGGGTCCTGTACCTTGTCCAAACCAGTTCTGGGTGCATTCTGCCAGTGCACACCTTCTTCCTTTGTCAGTGTGGGCCAGGGCCATCAGACGCACCACAGGAGGTGGAGCCAGCATTGTGGAAGGCAGGCACAGCCCTATTCAGGCCCAGGTGCTACTCCTCCCACCACTCCTCATGCAGATAGGTCTATTCAGCCTAGTGCTGACTCAGCCTGTCTCCTGGAGTCCCCCAGCCCCTGTCACTCACAAAACCAGACATACAATACACAAGCTAGCAGAGGCAGGCTGGATGGTTAGGCAAGAAAATACCTACTTTCTAAAAGTGGTATTTTCAAACACAGAATGTTAAAACCAACTTCGCTAAAAGATGTATTTTATCATTCTGAGTTCAGGCATACTAAATTCGTTTTTCTACCATGTTCCCTGGGTCAGTTAGGATTGTAAGATGTTATAATCAAACTGCCCATTCTGGCCTATGGGAGCAGGTAGCCTTGCAATAGTGAAAAACGAAAATGGCTGTAATTCACTATCAGGACATGCCACACACACATCAGGGCATGTCCTACCTTTCACATACAATGCACCCTGCCCTTGGGCATACCTTAGGGGTGACTGATATGTAGAAAAGGGAAGGTTTAGGGACTGGCAAGTGGATGCACTTGCCAAGTCGGCATGGCAGTCTCAGACTGCACACAGGCTCTGCAATGGCAGGCCTGAGCTACACTTTACAAGCTGCTTCTGTGGATGGCACAACCAGTGCTGCAAGCTCACTAGCAGCATTTGATTTACAGGCCCTGGGCACCCATGGTGCACTATACTAGGGTCTGACAAGTAAATCAAATAATCCAATCATGGAGTCACTAATTCAGTATACAATTTACAAAAGAGAGCATATGCACTTTAGCACTGATCAGCAGTGAAAAAGTGCCCAGAGTCATAAAACCACCAACAGCAGGTCAGAAAAAATACAGGAGGAAGGCAAAAAGTTCAGGGATGACCCTGCAAAAAGGGCCAAGTCCAACATACACCCAATCACAGACCCAGTCAGACACTCATGCACTTACTTACAGAATGATTCATACTCTCTCTCACCCACTCACCTACCTACTCAGCAACTCATGCACTGACTCACAGATTAACACACACACTCACAGACCCACTCAGAGACTCATGCACCCACTCACAGACCTACTCAGACACTCACTCGCAGACTGACTGACACACTCATGGAGGCACTTACAAACCCACTCAGAAACATCCACACCCACTCACAGATCCACTCAAGCATTCACCCAGACACTCATGCAACCACTCAGACACCCACTCAGACAATCACGCACCCACTCATAGACCCATTTAGACACTCACATACCCACTCACACACCCACTGAGACACTCATGCACGCACTCACACCCTCACTCTCAAAGGTTACAAGTTACAGTTAGGACATAACAATTAGAAAACATAGAAATACCACTGAAAAAATCAAAGGCTGCAGGGATGTTATAGTTAGGAAATAGAATTTAAAAAACCTTAGAAATTCACTGAAAAAAACAAAGATTACAGGGACGTTATAGTTAGGTTCAGGTTTCACTCGTACAAAACCATAGAAATTCAGCAGTTATAGTTACCTGAGTTAACTATATCTTTTGCCCCCGCAATTCACTGTTTTTGACCTCACATATTACATCACTCATGACATGGTCAGTGACATCACTGATGAGATCTTAAATTATATATATATATATATATATATATATATATATATAGATACACAAATGCTGAGGCACACAAGAAGCAGTCCATAAAGTATGTGGGTCAATGACCATAGCAGTGATCAAAAGTAGTCCATTCCAAGTTTTCCTTTCTTTTAATTTTCTGATTTTCTTCTTCTCAATATGATACAACAAGCTGGCAGCCGACACGTGTTTCGTCCTATGGACTTTTTCAAGGCTGCAAATAATGTACAATATTTAGCACCACATAGTCAAACATGTTGTTAACTTAAAATCAAGAGTTGCGTCCCATGTGGACGAACTCATGTATGACCAATACCGTTTCAGAACTGTATACCAATAAAAAAGATCAAAGATCTCGATAGACATAGGAAACAAACAGAAACCAAACACCTGGTTCGTGATGTGCCAAGTCATCGAAATAATATAGAAAGGGCGTGCTACCAAGTGTATACCCGAGGTAGGACACAAAGAAAAGAATATAAAGAGGTGCAAGTCCTGTGTACTTATTTGTGAACCACATCCAGTTAGCAAATGAGTTATAATTGTGTCACCATCATGCTCACTTGTACATGCAAGGTGAGTCCAAGCTTCTCATGGGTACATTTTCTTACCGAAAAACACATGGAAGAATAACCCGCGAGCCGGGAAATCATAAACCAGCCGTCCTATCAAGTACTTGGCTCCATATGTTAATGCTAACCAGCAAATCTGGAAGGACAATGGTACAAAAACATAATTATTGATAAAATATCGTAAAATAGGGAGTCCCCGCCCTTTCCCCTTTGTCACAATCAAAGAAACATCCTAGAGTATCACCATAATTCATAGCCAGGTCAAGGCAGTATCACAGCGAAAAAACGTATTCCCTAAAGTGTGACACACACATATCAGCGTTCGGACAAAAAATCCTCCCCAGCATAAGCATGGCCAGTATTCCTGAATGCAAACTTATAATAAGATGACATTGCGGTACCTTATAATATTGATGTCTTGTGACCGCATATGTACCCAGAATTATCACCATCTATTGGCAAAGCATGTGGAAGCCTTTGCTGTATGTACGTCACGGTAAAGCATTTACCCGATAAAAGTAGGCCTGGGCGGTGAACTTCGCTCCGTTCGCGGAGTTTTCTGCACTCCGCACTCCGCAGAGCTCGTGGAGTGCAGAAAACTCCGCTTGCGATGTGCAGCAGATTTTTTCCCCGCTCGCGATCGGTAAATTCGCGAGCGCGAGCTGCCGCTCGGGTAGAATTTCTACCCGAGCGGCAGGAATACCAGCAAAAACTGCAGTTCGCACTGCACTCCCCCACTCACGGAACTTCGCTGAGTTTTTTTGTAACTTCGCGGAGTTCCGCGTAGCAAAACTCCGCGAACTATGCCCAGGCTTAGATAAAAGTACACCTGGACACGGTCTGTAGACGGTCCATAAACCTGCCGAGTAAAAGTAGTTTCTGGTAGGCAAACAGTAGAAGGCATTGTAGCTTCTATTCTACAACGACGACCATATTATCACTCTACCAACTTAAAAAGAGATATCATGCACACTGACCTGTGTTGCTCCTGCTCTTGGCAGGACATCTTCCCGCAAATTCTACCGGCAAGTAAATGTAATTGTACAAGCATGCTACATAAAAGTATGCTCGAGGGGGGAAAGGACAAAGCTTCCAATGGCAAACCAACAGTGGCGGTCCACCCGTAATAGTTACAAGGGTGTGACCAAATAGTGGCCATGATAAGCCTAAAAAAAAAAAACATGCCGATTACATATGCTGCTGGAGGCCGACAGAACCAACATATAGGGTGTAGCCGTCCTGTCAACTAACCTGGGTATAGTCGTCACTGAGCTGAAAGGTCCTTCTGTGAGTTAAGCTGGTGAGCACAGCCTGCTTGTCTCACCCGGCGTTAAAGTCGAGTGTGTTCTGGAAATGGAAAGGAAATTAGGACTAGCGTTCGGGGGGACCAGCTTAGCATAGAAAAGTAGGCGCCATATTGGAGTGTCGTTTTAGCATGTAAACATGTTATATGGGACATGCAGTGAAATACTTAGAGAGCATATAAACAAGTTATTGTTGAAAGAAAGATAATTACAGCGATCGCAAATTATATTTATCACCAGAGCAACCTGATTTCAGTGTATAAGAGATAAGACCATAATTGTGCACAGGACCAACTAAATTTGCTTGGCACAGGACCAGCACATGAGAGTTACATGTGTGAGTTAGTCCAGTGTTCATTACCAGTTTTTAGGAAACACCGGACGCGTCCCAACTAAGAGGGAAAAGTTCATAAGCATGAATTAATATTGATAATCACAATGCCAAAAACGGGGCAAAGGAATTTACACAATGGGTATTGTGAACAGAGGGAGGGGCTATGACCCCAACCAATGTGGAAAATCTCACATAACAATTAATCCACATCATATTATTGGTAGCATTGAGTCATCATATCAAGAAAGCAGAGAGTATGACATGTGTAGGAGTATCTTCACAGACGGTGGACAGTACTAACAACATAAATCCTAACAAATCAAATAGGACAATGTGTGGGGGAGTAGCCAGACGCAGGTAGACTATCAAACTGTAATCAGTACAAACACACATTGTCTCACAATGTTAGGTGGTATAACAAAATCCGATGCTCATTAACAGTTTAACAAGTGGGAACACAGATAGTTATTGTATGAATCCATGCAAACAGGAACTGAGAGAGTATGTATGCAGTTACTCAGGAAGAAACACAGTAATTGCGTTAGAAGAGAAAGGTGTGGAGTTCCCTATCAAGATTGAGGCCCATGTCTACTGCCCTCAGTCTGATCAACCACCTACTTTCCAGTTGCCTAAGTAGCAGTGTTTTATCGCCCCCGCGGCTCGTAGGGCTTAACATATCAATACCATGGAAAGAATTTCCGACATGTTCTTCCAACCCATGCACATTATTGTAATGCACAGCTAGTGGATAATCTACGTTGTTGTTTTTGATTGCACGTACATGCTCTTGGATACATTCCTTTAAAGGTCTTATTGTGCTTCCTATGTATATGAGCCCACAGACACAGACAATGCAGTACACCACGTACTTTGTGTTGCAGTTTATGAACCTGGTGATTTTATAGGTTTTCCATGTGTTGTACTGAAATTCAATCATCCTGTTGGCAAAGCAACACATGTTGCAGTGTCCACATTTGTGAAAACCTGGTGGCAGATTGGGCAACCAAGTGTTAGTCACAGTAGGTGTAAGGTAGCTGTGGCATAGGGTCTGTCGGATGGCTCTTCCCCTACTATGAACTATGTTGGGTTTGTCGGTAATCACATTTCTAAGGGTTCCATCCATCTGCAAAATACGCCAATGTTTGGACATGATCTTGTATAGGTCGGCGCTTGCCGCACTATATGGGGTAACCATGGCAGGTTTTTTCTTTCGGTCTATAGCATTTGCTTTCTTGCTAGCTGGTCTATTACGTAGCAGGTCTCTGCATTGTACCTTTTTGATCTTATTTTTAGCTTCCTCAGGTATCTGTATTGAGTATATATATATATATATATGGTGGTCGCCAATAGGTAATTATAGTTAGGACCTAGTTTCCAAAGGAAGAATGTTTTATCATTTGCCAATAACTTTGGCGCCGTTTGACGAATCTTCACGAAATGTTCAAAACTGTTATGGTGCTCACTTCAGCTGCTATCTTGAAAGTTGCGGGGTGATTGGTCAAGCGGGGGCTGAGAACCAGGGGGTACTTAAAAGTGCATTTTCCCCATGTCAATTTCCTTAGGACTTTTAGACATGGCTACAGCCCGAGCTGCTGAACGGAATTACACCAAATTTGGCAGTAAGGTAGATGTTGGTCCAAGGAAGTACCTTTTTGTGATTTGGAATGAATCAGTTCAGTAGTTGCAGTTATTTAAAGGTTTTTCAGATATACAACTGGGGATGCGGAGGATCTGCAACCCCTCCTGAGATCTCGTGCTGAGATCAGAGTGGCTGCCAACACTTCAAACTAGGAAGTGTTGGCAGCCATCTTGTGACTCGGTTGAACCCAATCATAGGAAAAGCATAAAAAAAAGAAAAGGGAGTAGCATAGAAACACCCTGACCCCCTAGGCCTCCTGGGGGTATCCCACAGGGACCTCCAGGGCCAGAAAAGCTTTGTTTTTAAAAGAATTGGTGGGAGTCGTGCGGGATCTGCGACTCCTGCCAAACTTTTTTTTAAAACGAAGAACGGGCTTGCGCGCATTGTTAAATATAGGCCCCTGGGTGGGCCAGGTCCCTGGGGCATTATGGAAACATAGGAGGAGAGCGCACGGCGCTACCCTCGTGACGCTATTCAAATCCCTGGGGACCACTATCTTCCTGGGGTAGTAACAAGATTAAATGCAGGGGGGCTTCACATCTCCCCCTCTGCCCCAGGGACCGCCATCTCACAAGGGCACAGATTTACATGCAAAATAATGTGGGGGAGGCCTTACAGCTTTCCCTGTAGCCCTGGGGACCATCACCTCCCCGGGGCAATTATTAATAGAAATGTGAGGGGCCCGCTAGGCCCCCCTGCAGCCCCAGGGACCACCACCTCCCCAATCTCAAATCCAATATATGCAGGGGGTCAGTTGCGGACGCCTGGCCCCAGGGGCCACCACCTCCCCGGGTCAAATTAGAACAAAGGAGGGGGGCCGCGCGGCCCCCCTCAGGGAACCCTAGATGGCCCTGGATACCTCCACACCCCAGGGCTGGCTACTGCAATGTCCCGAGGTGCCCACTCCTGGGACATTGCTGTTTCCTATGGGTGCTCCTGCTAAGCCATAGCAAACTCTGCTTTCGGCAAATGAGAGCAATAAATATGCTCTTGCTTCCTGAAAGCAGAGCAGAATTGCTTTTGAACAGAAGGAGCTGCATGTTAGCAGCTCTCTCTGTCAAAAAGCAATGCCAGCTCCTGCAGGATGCGGGAAGCTGGTAGGGACCCCAGGAGCCTTGAAGCTCTCCCGCGGCCCCCAACAGATTAAAACATTTTGGGTGCCTTGGATGGGTCCAGGGGAATGGGATCCCCGGGGCCAAAATCAGCCCAGAAGGGGAGCTGCGCGGCCACGCTCCCTTTTTAAAAAAAAAACATTTTAAAAATGGGACAGGCCCCTGAGGATGGGGTCCAAGGGGCTGAAAATGGCCCAGGAGGAGGTCACTCAGCCCCCTCCCTTTCATAATAAAAAAAAGAAAAGAAAAGGCCGGTTCTGGGGTATGGGGTCGCCGATGCTGAATTCCCCAGGAGGGGGCGCCGCGCGGCCCCCCTCCATTTTCTTTAACAAAAGAATGTAAAAATAAGGTGCAGGCCCCAGGGGATGGTGTCCCCGGTGCCGAAACCAGACAGGAGCGGGGCCCTGTGGACCCCTCCCCTTACTCTTTTTTTTTGTTATAAAAATTCCAAAAGCCAGCCCCAGGGAATGGGGTCCCGGGCCAAAATCGGCACAGGGAAAGGGGTCCACGTGGCTCCCTTTCTAAAAAATAGAAAAAAGAAATAAAAATAAAAAAGCCGGCAACTTGTGGGAGGCCCCATCCCCTTTCTCCACCACTCTGCACATGCGCCTCCTGGCACGCTGCTGGTTGGGGAGTGAATTCCACTTTACTCCTACGGACCTCAGGACTAAAGTGGACTTGTTTCCCCAACCAGTAGTGCGGCAGGAGGTGCATTTGCAGAGTGGTGGAGAGAGGGGGCACGGCCTCTGAAGTCCTCTCAGCATTCAGGCAGTGTGGGAATTACTGAAGGTAACAGGAGGGGCTGTTGGGGGCCAAGTAGCCCTCCAGGTACCACCTGTAAGTTCCACACAGTGGGATTCCTGAGAGCTAGTTGGAGGCATCCCCCCCTTTCTCCACCACGCTGCAAACACGGCTACTACTTAAATAACCCATAGAAATTCACTGAAAGAAACAAAGGTTACAGGGATGTTATAGTTAGGAATAAGCATTTTAAAACTCTCAGAAAGTCACTGAAAAAATGAAGGTTACAGAAACGCTAGGAAAGGGAATTAGAAAAACCTTAGAAATTCACTGAAAAAGCCAAAGGTTCCTTGATCACTTAATCGTGTTGTGGGTGGTGGCGTTTTTGTCCACTGACGATTAGGAAGAATTCTTAGCCCATGGAGTAACCATGCGCTTTATATTCTTCTAATCTAATCAGGTTACAAGAACATTATAGTTAGGCTCGGGTTTCACTCTTACATAACCAGTGAAATTCAGCAGTTATAGTTAGCTGAGCTAACTATAACTCGTGCCCCCGTAATGCACTGCTTATGACCTCACATATTACATCACTCATGACATGGTCAGTGACATCAATGATGACATCACTGATGACATCATCCACAAAATCACTAACGCACCCACTCACAACCCCATAGAACCTTTCATGCAAACTCCCACTCCCACACAACCATTCACAAACCCATTCACAGACCCATATCAGTACTTACACACCCACTCACTGATTTATAGATCTACACACACATCCACTCTCTCACCCATACAGCCACTCATACACCCATTTACTCACTAATACAGCCACTGACACATCCATTCATACACCCATACAGCCACTCATAGCCTGAGTCAGTCACTCATAGAGCTACTCACACGCCTACTCACTCACCCATACAGTCAATCACACAGCCACATACTTACCCATACAGGGACACAAACACCCACTTACTTACTCATACAGATACTAACACATACTCACTCACCTATGCAGTCACTGACTCACCCATACAGCAGAAAAAAGTTAACACCCAAAAGGTGACTTGCCACATTTGCAAGAAAGTGCTTTCGCGCGGGTCCGAAAAAAAGTATTCGTGCGGTACTTCATCTATGTATAAGCACCTGAAGACCATCCATGGAAACCGGCTTGCTCGAGCAGAACTCACCAGGCTGAAGGCGACGGAAGGTGCCCAAGATACGCAGCCAGGAACATCTCAGCAGGGTGACAGGCTGCAGAACATTCCCCCACACTGCCTGATTTTGCAAAGGCAGGACTTTTTTGCCCAAAATGTGTGACAGTTTTGAGTGTGAGGGAACGGGTTATCCAACACATGTTGGACACCATCAACAACCATCGTTGCTGATTTTTTCCCCCCAATTAGGCACACTGCTTTGTGCTTGTTTTTTGTTAACATTTTCATATTAAAAAACAAAAAAAACACAAAAAAACTGCAAAATAGTTTTAAATAAAAAACAGTTCTTACGGAACCACTTCTTCTGGTTTAAAAAAGTATATATTGTGTGAATGGATGAGTGCATGGGTAGTGCCTCGGTGGCTGGATGAGTGCATGGGTAGTGCCTGGGTGACTGGTTGAGTGCAAGGATAGCACCTGACTGATTGGATGAGTGCATGGGTAGTGCCTGAGTGAATGGATGAGTGCATTGGTAATGCATGAGTGAATGGAAGAGTGCAAGGGTAGTGCCTGAGTGATTGGATGAGTGCAAGGGTAGTACCTGGGTGATTGGGTGAGTGCATGGATAGTGCCTGGGTGATTCGGTGAGTGCATGGATAGTGCTTAGGTGACTGGATGACTGCATGGGTAGTACCTGGGTGAGTGGACAATTACAACAGTAGCATCTAGGTGATTGGATGACTGCATGGGTAGTGTTTTATTGAATGAATGAGTCCAAGGGTAGTGCCTGAGTGATTGGATGAGTTCATAGGTAGTGCTGAGTGAATTCATGAGTGCATAGATAGAGCATGATGGATTAGCTGACCGCATGGATAGTATGTAAGTGAATGGATGATTGCATGTGTAGTACATGAGTGAATAGATGAGTGCAAGGTTAGTGTCTGAGTGAATGGATGAGTGCATAGGTAGTGCATGAGTGAATGGAAGAGTGCAAAGTTAGTGTCTGAGTGAATGGATGAGCACAAGGGTGGTGGCTACATGAATGGATGAGTACATGGATAGTGGCTGAGTGAATGGATGAGAGTATGGGTAGCACCTCATTGAAAGAATGAGTGCAAGAGTACTGACTAAGTGATTGAATCAGTTCATAGGTAGTGCCTGAGTGAATGGATTAGTGCATGGATAGTGCCAGGGTGATTGGATGACTGCATAGGTGCTGCCTGAATGAATGTTTGGATAGTACCTGGGTGATTGGATGAGTGCATGGGTAGTGTCTGGGTGACTGGAGAAGTGCAAGAGTAGCACCTGGGTGAATGGATGAGTGCATGTATGGCATCTCATTGAATGGATGAGTGCATGTGTGGCATCTCATTGAATGGATGAGTCCAAGGGTAGTAGCTGGGTGATTAGATGAGTGCACGGGTAGTACGTGAGTGAATGGATAATTGCATTGATACTGCCAGGGTAATTGGGTGAGTTCATGGGTAGTACGTATGTGAATGGATGAGTGCATGGGTAATGCATCGTTCTGCTTGTATTTGAGTGGTAGAAGTAAATGAACACTCTTCACAGTTATGGTCCCATTTGTAACTTAGTCCAAATAAGTTGATAATGTGCATTCCTTCGTCTTCTAATACTCTAAGCATAAGCATTAGGAATTCTTGTGCATCTTGTTCTATGTTCAGAGTAAATCTCAATGAACCAGTACATATATCTAAAAGATGTTGAATGCCAGAAGCAGTATGTATTTTACTTCTGTCACTTACCAACTGTTGAATAAAATGATGTACTGCAGAACAGAATCTTTTTTCACGATTTTCCATGATTTCATGATGAAGATGTGATAAATGAAACACAACATTCAGAATCCCATTAGCATAACAGCTGATACCTTAACTGTTTTCCAACTGATATCCTACAATGTCATCATCACTTTCCATTTTTTTTTCTTTACGCCTTCAACTTTCTCTTCAATTGTTTTCCTATTTTCAACCTCAGTTGAATGTTTGATATATTTCCATTTTGGACACACTACACATTTCTCATATATTGGATATTCACCTAAATGAGGAGCATAAAGTCTTCTTAAACGATTGTACTCTTTTACACAATTTGCATCAGCACTAAGCTTTTGTCATCAAAATCTATCAAATACAAACCAGACAATGTTCTTACTCGAGACAATGCAACGTATGCCATTCCCTCTTTGAACACCGTACTTCCAATGTTTACAAAAGCTCTGTCTATACTTAAACCTTGAGATTTAATAATAGTTACTGCATATGCTAGAGCTAGAGGAAACTGTTGTCTACGAACATACAAGTCTTTTACAAGCACAAACCGTACAACACAACACCCAATCTGTCTTACTTCATTAATCTGGTCAAATTTTATAATCAAAAATTCTATTCCATCTCTATTTTGAAAATGTACAAAATCAACAACTTTTCCCATTGCTCCATATACTAATCCTTCTTCTACATTCAAATTATGCCACAAAATTACTCGACATTTTTTACATACATGTAAACTCTTTTCTAAACCTGAAGTTTTAGATACAGACTTTTCCAAAGAGTCCAATTCAGCCTGTAGTTTCTCAGAAAGAAGACTTGTTACTCCCTGGTGTTCGATCTTGTCAATAGCTTTAATTTCCAGAATTTGTTGTTTTTCCAGTTTGAGAAGTTGTTCAATAAATGTAGAACACTCTTGCAGTGTAGGCATTAGGCAAACTATAGATTTGTTTTCTACAAGCATATTGTACCTTACTTTTGCCGCGGTTTTTTCAGATGTAAACAAGTTCCTTAGTAGCCGACTTTCTAAAGCTTGTTTACCATGTTCCGTCAGCATATCAATTCTTATGTCTTTAAGAGTATTTTCATAATCTTCATCACCTGCTTGTCGCATATTTTTAACAAGTTCTTTATATTCAAAGATTAACCAAATATTTACATTCCCAATACTTCCCAAAGATTTCCTTGTGTCATCATGAGGAAGTGTTTTTAAAAAAAGTTGTCCTTTAACAGGAGTAAGTTGTAGTAGGTCTCCAAATGCAATTAAATGTTTTCATCCAAACAGAACATCTTAATCTGTTTTTAAAATCTGTTGCATTCGTAAGTGTACGAACGCAAACATTAAGTTTGACACTATGCTCACCTCATCAATGATTAAAAGTTTTAGTTTCTTCAGTACTCTTGAGACTTCATAACAAGCTTCTCCCAATAGCTTTTGATATTCCAAATTATTATTATGTTCAACAGGTAGCATAAGTAATCCATGTAAATTAATACCTTTAATGTTGTGGCTACTAATCCAGTTGGAGCTGTTACGACACAAGATAAATGTGAATCTGTAGGTTTGTGTAGATAAGTGGTCAAAACCTTCATTAAGAAACTTTTTTGTTCCAGCTTGACCACTAATGTACAATAGAATGGGTTGATATGATGAACATTGGTATTCTTTTTTTTCATGAAGGAAACCATGTCTACCTGTTGTTTGACTAGTAGATATACTTCTATTGGTTCAATATTTAGTTGTTCCTCTAACTGTTCAAACTGAATAATATCCTGTTGTGCTTGCTGAATTGCAGTTTCTACCTCATTCATGGCTATTGCTGCTTCATCTTCAATAATTGGTTGTCCCAGTGGATCTTCAGTCATTGGACCTGAACTTTGACTGCTTTGTGAACTTTCTCTACCTATTTCAGCTGCAATAGTACCTTCTTGTTCAATCTCATCATTTAACATTTGTAAATAAGTTGGAAAAATTGTACACTGAATGCTGTCTTTAGTTGCATTAAAAGAATCTTCATAGCAGACAAAATCTTCAGTTAATTCTGTTTCACTACGCCAAGGCTTGAACAGTTGCAGAAGTGCTAAATAGAAAAATGTGCTCTTATCTGCAGTTTCACAACTCAGGAGCATATGTACAAGCCCCTATCACCACCACAACGTCACTTTTTCCGACATTGTGGTGGCGATAGGGGCTTAGCCTTATTAACAACGCAGCGCTAAGCCACTTAATGTGGCGTAACGCTGCCTTGTAAATAAGGCCCCCTTTCACGCTATGGTTAGCGTGAAAGTGGTGGGCAGTGGGTGTTGCGGTGGGCGTTCCACTGCAACACCCATTGGTTTTGCCGCTGCCCCCTATGTACAAGGGCAGCGTACATAGGAGGCAGCACCAAAATTAAGACCAGGGAAAACCTGGTCTTAACTTGGCGAAACGAGGAGAAATGCAGTATTTCTCCTCGTTTTTGCTTTTTCCATGTGTGCTGCCTTGTGCAGCACACATGGAAAAAGCAAACTGACATGGATTGTTTATGTTCAGGAAGGTCCCCCTTCCTGTACATAAACAATCTGTAACAAAAATGCCATTTTGTGACTTTCATGTGTGCTGCATGAAGCAGCACACATAAAAGTGACAAAATGGCATTTTAGGATTGATTATGTGCAGGAAGGGACACCTTCCTACACGTAAACAATCCTCCCCTGCACACAGACATCCTTGCACAATGGTGCAAGGGTGCCTGTGTTAGCGATACACTGCTAAATATAGCGCCAGCACAGGGGGAAACGCAAGGCTGCACCATATCCTTGTAAATATTGTGCAGCCTTGCGTTTCTGAAGTGGCGGAGTGAGGCGTTAAGCCATGACGGCTAACACCTCACTCCGCCACTTCCTCGTACATATGCCCCTCAGTTTTCTGTGGTTAATAAGCTTCTCTTTGACATGTTTCACTAAACATCCATCACATTAATTACTGCATATTTTTCTTCTATTATATTTTCTCTCACGTTCTTTTTAAACCTATAATGCTGAAGTATTTCATACAGACAAAGGTTTTCAAGATATGGACTACTTTTGAGATAGTATGTATCCAACATGTTAGTTTTGACAATATCAGTACTTTCTGGCTCATACTGTGCTAAGTATTCGATTTCTTATAAAGATTTCAATACTCTATTTTGTGTGGAGGCTAGACCTAGACTTATCCAAATGATTCCTCTTGACTTTGAATGCAAACTGACTGAGCTCAAGAGATCCGAACATTAGTAAGATCTGATCTCTCTATGGGAAAGCATTTTCAAGCTGAAGCTGTACAATTTCTTACTAAGACTCTTTTCTTCCGAAATTTCTTCCCACATTTCATTCATCTCTGACTTTTCAGAATTTGTAATGTATGATGTGACATAACGAGCAACAGCAATGGAATTGTCTACAACAAACTGAATATACATGTTTGCATTCCACATTTTTAAAATAACTGGATTATAGTCATTAATGTACTTTGAAGCTTCTGTTCTTCCTAAGTTGTATGTATTCTTGGAGATTTTCGAGTTATTGAATGTCTTACTGCTGAGAAAAACTATTTACTCTTCCTTTAGAAATTATAGGACGTGGGAATCCAAAACAACATTTTGTATAAACTTTTCCTTTATATTTATATTTTTGTCTGCAGTATTTCCCACATCTATGACTTTGAAAGCTTAAAACTTGTTGTCTCAAGCTCTTTTCTCCTCCTTCTCTTGGAATGGCACATGTAACATACTGTTCGATGAAAGACAAAACAGTTTCATCACTATCTGTTCCAAATTTTGGTGCATGCTTTCTCCAAAATAGCATGTGTATATGAGGAGCACCTCTGGCTTGGTACTCTTTTCGCCAAAAGAAATCAGTTACCTCTCCAAGCGGTGGAACACTTTTATTGCAGATAAATGACATCATAGGTTGAAATCTATGGTTAAAATAGCTGCAGACATTTACAGGATCCAAACAACAGAGTTCTCCAGCTGTCTTCAGTTCAATGTTTTTTACATTTGAATTTTCATCTCGAAGGAATTCAAGTAAATCACTCCACGCATATTCAGCACAGCTAAGTGTTAGAAACCATGTAGGTGTGCCTAGGTTTCTTAACATGCATTTAAGTTCACCACAAAGTCGATACCAATATTCATTGTTACCACGTTGGCACGCCATCAAATTAATTAACTGAGCTTCTAAATTTTCATCTCTTTCTTGAACCTTGTCCATGAACTCTTTTGCAGAAACATGTTGAAGATGAACTCCTGTTTTTAATATATGGTTTACTGCATATGAAAGTGCAGACAAATCACTTTCAAACAGAAGATGAAATATATATGGAATGCACTGCCGAAATCTTGGATCTTCAGAATACATTCTTGTTGATCGGTATTCTGAAGCTGGAATCCGTACAGCTCTTTCATCAAATCTTCCACCTTCTCCAGTGGGAAATAGCTGTGGAAAACAACAAGCTTCTAAACTTTTTTCCCATATACTAAGGGGAGTTTCCTTTGCTTCTTTCATTTGAAATAATTAAATACTGTTTCCTATGATTTCTTTTGAATGCAGAGGATGTATAGTATAATGTTCATAAATCTCTTCACGCCTGACTTGTCCACTTTTTCAATTTGGCCACTTGAGATTAGTGTTTTATTTTATAAGCATATTACTTGTTCATCAACATTTAAATTCTTATAATAAATATTATTCTGTACCAGTATAATGTAGCCTTTCGAAGTTTATTAACATCTATAAACTCCTGCCAGATTTTTCAACTTTTTGTTTGTACACCATTTACTAGAATATCTACTGGCTCATTTTCCTCTCTCTCTACACCAAGAAGTTTCAATGTTTTTCTTAAAATATAAAGGTAAGTACACAACTCTTCCATTGAGACCTAATTACAAGTCTGTTGGTGGCAGCTTGCCTGTTTTAGGCTCCATACTAACTATGGCCTGTAATGGGTGTACAGATTGAATAAGAATAGACTCATATACATTTAAATCTGCCAGATCCTGTGGAATAGGCACCAACTCTAAGTTGTTATGTACTGCTCTAGCTGGCATTTTGTTTTCTTATAATTTTTTATAACAGTACTTACAAATATATTGATCACTAGCCAAGTCAAACTGAACTTATATAAACAAATAAAGACAAAATTGCTGCCACTTATCATTGTTTTCTTTTTCACTTTTTAAATATAAATCAACATTCTTAGTTTGACTTCTATAGTGAGTACGTCAACAACAAATACAAATATAGTTTGGTTTTTCAGACAAAACTGTGTTAAACTTTGTAATTTCTTCTGTAAACTCATCAATACTAATCTCTTTCTCATGTTCTTCAAAACTTAAACTTATCAAACTCTCAGTTTCTCTACACTCGTCTTCTGAACTGAAGAAACTAAACTGTATATCATGACAAACTTTCTGTACATCTGATAATAAAAGTGTGCAAAATAACTGTTCATTTCACTTAAACATAATGCAGGAGTTGTTAAATAGTAAAGTCTCCTTACTAACTTGCGCATTTCAGAGTGGTGTACAGCTAACATTCTTAAATGATGAAAAGTACTTTGGTACACTTTTCTTGAAAGACAAGCCAGAGAATAACCATGCAACTTAGTATATTTTTTTATTTTACACGGATCTAGTCCTGATAACAACTTAATCTTCTGTTTAACACTTTTTTGGGCATATTCTCGTAAAAAAAATCATAATATGTCAATAGATTCCTGTTAAATACTGCAAATACTGCTGCAGTCCCACTTATATACAGGAGCCTCCCTTGAACTTCTTCAGCTATAACTTCTTCCACATTCATAGGAACCATTTTTTCCTTTGGAATTGGAGAACCATCTTTCACGTCATAGCATCGACCACTAATATCAACTGCATGTACTAATGAGTTTTTTTGAAAATAGCTTTCTTCATTAAAGAAAGGCTCAGCACTGGAAGTGTGCTTCCATTCACCAGTAAAAGTTTTACAAAAGTTACTTCTATTAACAAGTCTTTTTCTTTTGTTTTCCTACTTCATAAACACCATAGTTTTATCCAATGTTCTCAATCTCTTCAATATTAATATAAATAATTTATGTTTTATTTCAAAAGCTTTATCTACTACACTTTCAATCTGTTGCTTTTTTATAAGCTGCTGATCTTTTTTTATATTTTTTACAATCTTTTAATAATTTTTAATTACTCTACTTTCAAACATTCTTCTTCTTATATCCTTATACTCTTTCTGCCTTCTTATGAGATGTGTTGCTTTTCGATAATTTAAACTTCTATCAACATGACAATTTTCAACATTTTCCACATTTTTCATTCTCCATAAAAGTGTTTTAAGAAACTGTTTAGTTACCTTACCAGAAGAGTTTTTTTCCTGTATAAACTTCTGTGCATCATTTAATTTCCTCTTTTCAGTTTTCTTTAAGTAGTCCTGTTTTTTTTGTTCTCTTCTCTTTTCATGTTTCCTTACCATCTTGAATTTCTTTTTCCAAAGTAAATATCTAAAAAACAAACAACAGTTTCAATAGTTTGTTACATCAATTAATAATTTAAAAACAATTATATTAATATTAATGATAATTAATAAGCAGTTGCTTACAATTACATTGACACATAAATGTATACGTCCTACTTCAAGTGTACCTTTCCAGACACTCATATGTAGTAGCATAATCAATAATCTATCTGCCAACATGTATTAAACCTCACTTTTCTCTTGCAGCTTCACTATTCACCGACTGCTCACAATGTTATGCCTAGCCAAATATAAAACACCAACTCTTCTTATGTCTCTGTTGTAAGTCTTGCAATAAACAAACGGGGGAGGAAGAGGTCAAGTTCACTGTGGACTCAGCCTCCTGTCTAAATATAAATAACCAAAGAAAGTTCACCTGTATTTCTGTTCTCACTATCCATCCAGTGCTTTTATTTAAGGAATGCAGTAGGTTTTCTTAAAATAACCCTCGCCTACCAAAAGGTCCCTTGGTGGCATGCATCATCATCGAGTTCTTCCCGCCCCGCTGCGGTACGGGGCGTGCTACGACCGACGAAAACGCGGGAGCACTTTGTGGGGTGTGGACTATATAGTGATGTGAGAGTGAAAGGGTCAGAAAACTAATGTGAATTAAAAATTACCTGCCACTTTTGTGCTGACATGATACATCAAAAGAAGCCTTCACATAACAGAATACCTCTGTTTCAGACCACATGCTCTCTAAATTTTTGTGTAGAAGAACGTGTATGTATTCCTTTCTCCTCATAATACAGGGCACAAGGGTATGTAACTGTCTATTTGATGGGTCTGTGAAACCTACATGAATATATGACATTACAACGCAAACAATTACAACGCATACCATTACAACGCATAATACTTTTAGGGAAACAGTAGGGTAAGTGTTGGATAGTGTAGGGGTAAAAATTACTATTCCCACTCCAGTGAGTGCAACAGTAGGGTAAGTGTTGGATAGTGTGGGGGTAAAAATTACTACTCCCACTCCAGTGAGTGCAACAGTAGGGAAAGTGTTGGCTAGTGTAGGGGTAAAAATTACTATTCCCATCTACCCCAAAACCCATACCCATCCTAAAACTAAACAAGCATTGGCATAGCCAATAGGTCTCGCCTTTGGGACCTTATAAGTGTTTAGCTGTGCAACATTTGATGTTGTTGACGAAAGGATATTGTGCTGCAGAAGTAAATACTTATAAGGTCATAAAGGGGAGATATATTGGATATGGTAATGATTGTTTTTTTTTAAGGACAAGAAGTGATTTTAGGCTGCGGGAGAGAGAGAGGTAGAGAGAGAGCGAGGTAGAGAGAGAGCGAGGTAGAGAGAGAGAGAGAGAGGTAGAGAGAGAGAGAGGTGGAGAGAGAGAGAGAGGTAGAGATAGAGAGAGGTAGAGATAGAGAGAGGGCGAGAGGTAGAGGGAGAGAAGGAGAGGTAGAGAGGTAGAGAGAGGTAGAGAGAGAGAGGTAGAGAGAGAGGTAGAGGGAAAGGTAGAGAGGTAGAGAGAGAGGTAGAGAAGTATAGAGAGAGGTAGCGAGGTAGAGAGAGGTAGAGAGGTGTATAGAGGTAGAGAGAGAGCTAGACAGATGTAGAGATGTAGAGAGAGGTAGAGGGGTGGACAGAGGTAGAGAGAGGTAGAGAGGTGGACAGAGGTAGAGAGGTAGAGAGGTGGACAGAGGTAGAGAGGTAGAGAGGTAGACAGAGGTGGACAGAGGTAGAGAGAGGTAGAGAGAGGTAGAGAGAGAGAGAGGTAGAGAGGGAGAGGTAGAGTGGTAGAGAGAGAGGTAGAGAGAGAGAGAGGTAGAGAGGTAGAGGTAGAGAGAGAGGTAGAGAGAGAGAGGTAGAGAGGTAGAGGTAGAGAAAGAGATGTAGAGAGGTAGAGGTAGAGAGTGGTAGAGAGAGGGGTAGAAAGAGAGAGAGGTAGTGAGGTAGAGAGGTAGAGAGAGAGAGGTAGAGAGAGAGAGAGGTAGAGAGAGAGAGAGAGGTAGAGAGAGAGAGGGAGAGAGGTGGAGAGAGAGAGAGGTAGAGAGAGAGAGAGAGGTAGAGAGGTAGAGAGAGAGGTAGAGAGAGAGAGGTAGAGAGAGAGAGGTAGAGAGATACAGGGGTAGAGGCAGAGGGAGAGTGGCAGTGAGGTAGAGAGGGAGAGGTAGAGAGAGAGAGGGAGAGGTAGAGAGAGAGGTAGCGAGAGATAGGTAGAGTGGTAGAGAGAGATAGGTAGAGTGGTAGAGAGAGAGAGGTAGAGAGAGAGAGAGGTAGAGAGGTATAGAGAGAGGTAGAGGGAGAGGTAGAGAGAGGTAGATAGAGAGAGGTAGAGAGAGGTAGAGAGAGGTAGAGAGAGAGCAAGGTAGAGAGAGAGAGAGGTAGAGAGAGAGAGAGGTAGAGAGAGAGAGGTGGAGAGGTAGAGGGAGAGAGGTGGAGAGAGGTAGAGAGGTAGAGAGAGAGAGGTAGAGAGAGAGAGGGTAGAGAGAGAGAGAGGTGAGAGAGGTAGAGGGAGAGGTAGAGAGAGGTAGAGAGAGAGAGGTAGAGAGAGAGGTAGAGAGAGAGAGGTAGAGAGAGAGAGGTAGAGAGAGGTAGAGCGGGAGAGAGGTAGAGAGATAGAGAGGTAGAGAGAGAGAGAGAGAGAGGTAGAGAGGTAGAGAGAGATAGAGAGAGAGAGAGGTAGAGAGGTAGAGAGAGAGAGAGAGGTGGAGAGGGAGAGGGAGAGGTAGAGGTAGAGGGAGAGGTAGCGGGAGAGGTAGAAAGAGATAGGTAGAGAGTTAGAGAGGTAGAAGGAGATGGTAGAGTGGTAGTGAGGTAGAGAGAGAGGCAGAGAGGTAGAGAGAGAGGTAGAGAGAGAGGTAAAGAGAGGGGTAGAGAGAGAGGGGTAGAGAGAGAGGGGTAGAGAGAGAGGGGTAGAGAGAGAGGTAGAGAGAGAGGGGTAGAGAGAGAGGGGTAGAGAGAGAGGTAGAGAGAGAGAGGTAGAGAGTTAGAGAGGTAGAAGGAGATGGTAGAGTGGTAGTGAGATAGAGAGAGAGGTAGAGAGGTAGAGAGAGGTTGAGAGAGAGAGGTAGAGAGAGAGAGTTAGGGAGGTGGAGAGAGAGAGAGGTAGAGAGAGAGGTAGAGAGAGAGAGGTAGAGAGAGAGAGGTAGAGAGAGGTAGAGAGAGAGAGGGAGAGAGGTAGAGAGAGAGAGGGAGAGAGGTAGAGGGAGAGAGAGAGAGAGAGGTAGAGAGTTAGAGAGGTAGAAGGAGATGGTAGAGTGGTAGTGAGGTAGAGAGAGAGGCAGAGAGGTAGAGAGCGAGAGAGAGAGGTAGAGAGAGAGGGGTAGAGAGAGAGGTACAGAGAGAGAGGTACAGAGAGAGAGGTGTAGAGAGGTGGAGAGAGGTAGAGAGAGAGAGAGGGAGAGAGGTAGAGAGAGAGAGAGAGGTAGAGAGGTAGAGAGAGGTAGAGAGAGAGAGGGAGAGAGGTAGAGAGAGAGGGAGAGAGAGAGAGGTAGAGAGAGAGAGGTAGAGAGAGAGGTAGAGAGGTAGAGAGGTGGAGAGAGAGAGAGGGAGAGAGGTAGAGGTAGAGAGAGAGAGAGGTAGAGAGAGAGAGGTAGAGAGGGTAGAGAGAGAGAGGGAGAGAGGGTAGAGAGAGAGGTAGAGGGAGAGAGAGAGAGGTGAGAGAGAGAGAGGTAGAGAGTTAGAGAGGTAGAAGGAGATGGTAGAGTGGTAGTGAGGTAGAGAGAGAGGTAGAGAGAGAGAGAGAGAGGTAGGAGAGAGAGGTGGAGAGAGAGGGAGGTGGAGAGAGGGAGAGGTGAGAGAGAGAGGTAGAGAGAGGTATAGAGTACAATCTGTACTCTAAAGACCCCCTCTACAACGATGATCATTCCGTGATGTGAAGCAGTAGCTGAAAGCTGTAAAGCTGACCTACATGCTGCTTTTCTCTGCTTGCCTAAAGGTGCTTCAGAGAATGAACTCCCACTTCTTCCACACCCCAGAGAGCACCTGGAAGTGGTTTGAGGAAGCGAGAGAGAGACTCATAAGACCCCAACCTCACAAGAGGGTCTCCCTTCAGGTGGCTCGTTCTGGGGAGGGGGAGATCCTGGCATGGATGACAGCGGGCTGGGCTCAACCAGCTGGATCAGTGAGACTCTAAAGTTCACCATTCTCTCATAGCAGAAGAGTTGTTCCCCGCATATTAACCCCATAATTTTCTGTCTGTTAGGCGCTTTGATATCCCAGACCATAATCATGTGCTGTGAGAATGAGTCCAATAACTATTGGCAGTGTCTCAAGTCTGGAGCAACCGGTATCACGGAAAGAAAACTGGCTGTCGGGGACTCACTGACGCCATGTGCCGCTGGGTGGCAGAGTTAGTGGCAACAGGAAAAACCTGGTAATAAAAGTTGTAATGTATGTTCTTGTTTGGGTCATTAATAAGAAAGTCCACCCCCTATTACACTCTAGAACCTAATAGTATAAGGGTGTCATTTGATGCAGTTTTAAAGCATAGACTGTTCTCTTTAGTAAGTTCAACTATGGGCGACAGATGCTTCTTGGGCAGAAGTGTGGGGAGGGAGAGGAGTTGCGGGGAGAGTTTATGTTCATGTTCAGGTTTGGTTCTACCAAACTTTGTGGAATGCATTATACAATATTCCGTTTTCAGCAGATAACGCCTGCAGCTGGACACAGTGAGGCATTAACTTCCATTACATGTGAAATTGTACACTGGAACGTCATCGGGCTTAATAACAAAATAAAACCAGCACAAGCGCGCGCCTCGCGCGGCAGCAGGGGGAGGGGGCCTGCGCGATTACCTTGCGGGAGCGTGCAGCAAGGCGCGATGATTGTGGCCATATGGTGCCACCATATGGCGCCCGCGCTCCCGCAAGGGAATCGCCAGACGTGCACGCGTTGCCATTGCAAGCAATGCAACGCGTGCACGTTTTTGCCCCCAAAGCTGTGCCGATAGCTAAAGGTCTCTCCTATGCAGCGCATGCGCGCTGCATAGGCGAGACCTAAAAATCTCCATTACTTACCTTATAATGCGTTGTAATGGCATGTGTTGTAATGGTGTGCGTTGTAATGGCATGAGTTGTAGTGACATGCGTTGTAATGGCATGCGATATAAAGGCAGTTGAGTTGTAACAGTTGCGTTGTAAAAGCAGTGCGATGTAATGACTGCGTTGTAATGGATGTTTCCCCACCTACATAGGTAACACATGTCTGCTTCTGCGACTGAATGATGAAGAGGAACTGACAAGATATGTGCACCTGTATGAGAATCTACAAGGTTTTTAAGTAAGGAACTTCAAGTGTACTACACGTGTCAGAATACATGTAGAAGTAGACACATACCTCAGTCATGAGAGCACGCAGATATCTAAACTTGACAGAGTGCACTTTCCATTTAAAGCACACACCTAAATGTATATGGCCTACTTCAAGTGTACCTTTCCAGAGACTCATATAAACTAGCATAATCAATAATCCATCTGCCAACATGTTTCAAACCTCACTTTTCTCTTGCAGCTTCACTATTCACCGACTACTCACAATGTTACGTCTAGCCAAATATAAAACGCCAACTCTTCTAATGTCTCTGTTGTAAGTCTCACCATGTTTCTTAAGGCGTCAATCTCTGTCTGTGCCATTTTTGTGCTGACATGATACATCAAAAGAAGCCTAAACATACTAAAATACCTCTGCTTCAGACCACATGCTCTCTAAATTTGTGTAGAAGAAGGTGTATGTATTCCTTTCTCCTCATAATACAGGGCACAAGGGTATTGAACTGTCTATTTGAGGGGTTCTGTGACACCTACATAGGTAACACATGTCTGCTTCTGCGACTGAATGATGAAGCAGAACTGACAAGATTTGTGCACCTGTATGAGAAGCTACAAGTTTTTAAGTTATGATTAGGCTATCCTGTTTTAGGTTTCAACCTATAATAACTGATAAAACCCCACCGAAAGGGAAATAGCCCTCACCGGTGTAAACATATAAACACTGAAAAAACACCTGCACAACTACAAACTAAATGCCTTTTCAAACAAAGAAAAGGAGAGTGAAAGTCATTCTTATTTCTTCCTGCCTGAAGGGGCCAATACAGTGCAACTTTGTTATACAAGGCAGCAGCAAGAAAGACTGGGCTAACATTATTCTGCTCGAGTTTTGTTGTTTAGGGATGTCACTAAAATATTGTTTCGTCTTCCTTTTGCTTTTTTCAGTTTTGTGATCTTTGGTCTAAAGATGCAGGGTTTAGAAGCATGTTTTAGGTCTTATTTAATTATTTTAGAAACTGTAGAGAATCAGTAAATATCAAATCCTATTTGATATTTTGGCTACGTTTGATTCTTTTACTGATAGGTAAAATGGCTGGTTTCATAAGAATCTTTCCCAATATGTACCATCACATTTACCCACAGAGAATGGGTGAAAACATTTGATACATCTGCTCCCTTTTCTTGCGAGTCAGTATTGATAGTAGGTGAATTGCCAAGCATTCCTGGCTTTAAACATTCAATGCAAGGTGTGGTGACAGCTAAATGTGAAAAGAGTGCTGCCAACAAGCATCTGGGAGAGTGGTGAAAACATGTCACCAGACTTTTGGAAAACATGGAATGCAGTATCACTTGGAATGCTTCTGCAAAAAGTTCATATCAAGTTCAACAAAGATTGGAGTGATATTGTTGTATTTGCAGTCATTCAGCTACATATATGAAAAATGTTGTGTGATAAACTGTCAAAAATCGATACCTGAGCTGAAGTGCCTTCCTGTAAGAGATCCTTGCCACTTGCTAGATAATATGCTGAAAGCACCTTAACAATCTTTAGAGTTAATGAAGAATGCTTTTGACTTTGAAGTCCATTCTAGTCATCCCAACTGTGTCATTTAGCCGGTGGTTCTCAGTCCTAGCACTGTGAATGCTGTATTATCCATGGGTTGAACGTTCACAGAATCTTTACTTAGTGAGGATGGCAAAGGCAAGAAATGTGAGGATCTTCGGCTGCATAGTGATGTGAAAAAACTAGAGTCTGAAAACATCCTTGTCTACCAAGTGTTCAGCGTTAATTGGTGTAGATGTGAAACATCTGCCTGAGAGTAGGCTGGGCGACACTTTAAGTGACTTTGGCACTGCAACATGTTCCATGTTAGAATGCTTGCCACTTGGTAAGCAAAGAAATGTTTAAGAGCAATTCAGGAAATTTTATTTTACAATGCATGAGAAATGGTTTGCAATGATTCAAAGAAATGTCCCTTCACCAACCATGGCATTTGAAGTCAATGAAGCCTCACGGTGGCACTCTGCACAAGTTCTAGATCCCTTCCGTAAAAGGGAATTTTCTCCGAACTTTGAAAAGTACTGCTTCAATTTTAACCGCTTCAATAACTGAGGGAAAATGCGCCCAGTTCAATGCATATGTTGCTGAAGCTGTCCCAGAGAATCCCAATCTTCAGGTGCACCAGTATTGTCATGGAAAGCTATGAGTGCCCAAAGTTAGCAAATTGTGTACTGGCTGTTTTGGCATTGCCCGTCTCAAGTGCCAATGCTGAGAGGGCCTTTTCAAAGATAAAAGCTTACATGGGAAGGAAAGAGCGAGTGCGCATGTACAAAGACTGACAGAAGAAGGATTGTATGGTGTACTACAATGAGTTTGATTTGGAAAAATTTATTTGGACCTCATATACACTGTACGTACACTGTCTATATACCATGCACCATCAGTGCGGAAAGCAAGCAATAATAAAAGCAAAACGTTCCATAAACACCGGAAAAACACTGTTTCTGTTGTTTTTAATGGCACGAAAATGTGTAACCACTGATAACCACTGTTTTTTAACGTATTGAAAACACTGAAAAACCCCACCAGAAATTACAAAAAATAAAAACTGAAAACAGGAAAGCCTAGTTATGATCTTCAGATGCACAACACTTGTCAGAATACATGTAGAAGTGCACACATACCTCACTCATGATAGCACACACACATTAAAACTTGACAGAGTGCACTTCCCATTTCAAGCAGACACCTAAATTGATACAGCCTACTTCAAGTGCACCTTCGCATAGACTTATATAAACTCGCATAAACACTAATCCATCTGCCAACATGTTTTAAACCTCACCTTTGTCTTGCAACTTCACTATTCACTGACAGCTCATAATGTTAGGCCTACGCCAACTTGAAACGATAACTATTCTCATGTCACTATTGTAAGTCTCACCATGTTTCTAAAGGCATCAAGGTGTGTGTCTGTGGCTTTTTCTAGTGACATGATACGTAAAAAGAAACCTACAAATACTAGAATACCTCTGTTTCAGACCACATTCTCTCCAAATTTGTGTAGAAGAAGGTGTACGTATTCCTTTCTCCTCGTAATACAGGACACAAGGGTATTGAACTGTCTATTTGAGGGGTTCTGTGAAACCTAAATAAGTAATACATGTCTGCTTCTGCAACTGAATGATGAAGCAGAACTGACAAGATTTGTGCACCTGTATGAGAAGCTACAAGGCTTTTAAGTTAGGGTCTTCAGATGCACGACACTTGTCAGAATACATGTAGAAGTACACATTTGCCTCAGTCTTGAGAGCACGCAGATATCCAAGCTTGACAGAGTGCCCTTTCCATTTAAAGCACACACCTACATTTACACAAGCTACTTCAAGTGTACCTTTCCAGGACAAATTCTTAGGACACCTTCACTTTTGGACCCAGATGGCGCAGCAGCCTCAAGCAGTAATGGGGGCGACTGGAACTCTATCATTTCCATGAAAAAACAATTGTTGAAGATCATCATGCACGGCACAATCATGACAGAATACCTCTGAGCTAATATAGCTCCCAATGGCCTAATTGTAGCCAATGTCCCTCGGATTTTTCTAGAAGATAACTCTATGGCGTTGAAACATCGATGACATTCTAATTTTCTGGAAGGGAGAAAAAGAGAGGGTCCTCCAATTTTTTGATTGGGTAAATGATCTCAACCGCTATCTAAAATTCACTGCTAATACCTCAGACAAAGAGCTACCATTTCTGGACCTAATGATTAGTCTGTCATCCGACAAACTGCATACAAAAACCTTTAAAACACCAACCGACAGTCACAGTCCCCTACTGTACAGCAGTTACCATCCAAAAGCCCTCCGGGAGAACCTACCCTATGGGCAGTTTTTGCGCATCCGTAATTGCAGTAGCCTAAGTAACTTTGCCAACCAATCCAACGATTTAGCAGAACACCTAGCCAGACGCGATTACCCCTTTAGGAATATAAGGACAGCACAAAAAAGAGCACGGAATAACAACAGAGAATCGCTCTTAGAAATACAAACAAAACCTGAAACCAATGATCTGACTTGTGTCACCACTTACACCCCGGATTCCAACTTGATCAAAAGAGTAGTAAATAAAAAGCACTGGAAAATCCTACAAATGGGCAAACTAACATTTAGCCCTCCGAGATTTGCCTTTAAAAGAAACATCAACCTCAAAGATATGTTGGTAAATACAAGACCCAAAAGAAAGGGGATATGTAGGAAGGTGGAATCTGACTATATGGTTGCCCCCACTTTTTTTATGGTGTTTTGCTGGTTTATGACTTAGTTGGACTGGGATCCTGCTATTCAGGGCCCCAGTCTATCTGCTTTCTCTGTAAAATGGATTCCATGTGCCTTAGGCACATCTCTGATTGGGATCTGGAGTGCCCTTATAAGTCCCTAGTATATGGTATACTATGTACCAAGGGCATAGGTACCTCAGAGGCCTGCCAGGGGCTGCAGCATGTATTATGCCACCTCTGGAAGGCCATCCAAACTGACACCACAGGTCTGCTACTGCAGCCTGGGTAAGGTGGTGCATGCACCCCTTACTGTGATATAGGTTACCTATATCACGAAATACATACACACCTAGAAACCTATAAGTCACTCCTAAGGCAGGCCTTATCAATCCTAAAGGCAGAGTGCATGGTTCCTATGTGAGAGGGTGCCCCTGCATGAGCAGGGCCCCTCTGCAGCGTTCGGAGACCATCTCTGATGCTGTTTGTAGAGCAGCCTGACCATATACTCTTAAGCGCATTATATCCTCGCGGTAAAATGCTAACTTTGGAATGGCTGCACCTAAACATGTCGTGTTTGGTGTCAAACATCTTGGAATACTACCCCCCGCCAATCCTGGCGGCGGGGGTAGCATTCCACCCTTCTAGAGGGAAAGACATGTTAACTCTGGCTTACCCGGTAACTTCTTTCTGAAGCCCTGGCATCACAAAATGGATGCTGCTGCCACAGACACAAGTCTGGCCTCCTGCTGCTGGACGAAACTCCGGCAGGGGAGGCCTGGACAATAGGTTTCCTGTTGCAGGGAGGTGTGACCACCTCCCCAGACAGGATAATGTGTATTGGGGCTGGGTGGGTGCACTCTTAGAGTGCTTTGAAGTCCTGCACTGGGGGAGCAAAAGGCTCCTCTGTGCATATGCCAGTTCAAACCAGCTCAGGGGCTACCTGCCCCTGCTCTGGCGCGAAACTGGACAATGGGAAGTGGGTGTAGCCACCCCCTCCCTTGACCCTCCCATAGGTGGGGTCATAGAGTTAGTCCCTCCCTGTTTTACTAGTTAAAATGGGGAACCCTTGCCACAGCAAGATTAGATTATACCTGGACGAAACTCTGAAACAGAATCCTGGACCTTCGACGCTCTACTCACGATTAGAGGACTGAAGAATCTCCCTTGGGGTCAAGGAGTGACTCCCCTGCTTGGCAGGCACCAAAGAAGCATCTGTCCGGTTCGCATCACTGAAGCTCCCGTCGGACGCCGAAGTCATCGCATCACCAGAGGTGGATTCTCAGACTTCCCCGAGGCTACCCTGAGTCCCCAGCAAAGCTGAGGCCCGTGGCTATCGTGGGTAACGTGAGACCGTGACCCCTGGACACCGAGCACATTTGCAAGTGCACCATCTTCTGGGTCTCCCAAGAAGTCGTGCTTTGGGCTCCGAGTAGCCCTAGCCTCCAGCACCACCTGCACCGAAGATCACTGGCCCCCACTCCACGAGTGTCCTGTAAGCCAGCTCCACGTGCGGCGTCACGAGGCTCCTTCGCGGTCGCTAGCCCGTTGGCTAGTAGCCCTTAACGAAGGCCAATCTTTTCTTTACTTGGCAGTCTGGTTGCTCCAGGCCTGCCCTCACTTACCCTCGCTGGGTGAGTTCCCCAGACCTTGCTGGTCTGCATCATCGACGATCTACATCTTACTCGAGACTTGCCGTTGCCAAGGCTTGTTGGGTCCAATCTGGTCGCCGACACCTCTGCACTCGACAGACATCGAGCAACAGCCCGAATCCTGCTCCTGGTCGCCGACAACGCCTCCCGGACCTCGTGGCTGAAGAGTCAAGACGACCGTCACCGAATCTGAAGCACTCGACATCGGTGGGCATCTGTCCATCGCCTCCCTGGTCACTGGCTAGTGACCCAGACTCTGTCCCCTCTGCTTTCAGGTTCTTCAGAACTCCGATCCACTCTTGGATCCACCCGGACACTTTTCTCCTGGTCGCCAGCAGCACTTTGCAGCAGATCGCCATAAGAACCGACGACGAAACCCGACCCCGAAAGGCACCTATGCACCCGGCTTCCCTGGGTGAGGTAACACGAGTACTCCGGTGCTCCCGTGGGTAGAGACTCTTCAAAGTCCTAGATCTCAAAGGGTTTTGTCCTAGTCCTCTTCTAAGTGTCCCTTTCCTCTATTTTCCCGATCCCGACTTTCTCCATAGAAGTTAACGGCGTATCGCGGTTGTGTATTTACACTGCACGCGTCTCCCGTGGGTACCCTGTGTCACTACCTTGGGTGGTTCCTTGTGGTCCAAGCACTTCTAGAGGCTCTAGGCCTAGTGTCTAGTTCAGTCGTGGTTCGCATACCACTTTATTGGTATATGGTTTGGTACGCCCCTAGGGCCCAAACGTGTATTTGTGCTATTACTGTGATTTAAGATCTTATAACCTATGTACTTCGAACTCTAGCCTCATAAAGAGACTAGAGGGGTGTGTTTAGTAATAAATACATATATTTTGAATATATACCTGGTGTGGTGCTCTTTCATTTGGTCACTCAAGAGATTATAGACTGGTAAAACAAGCTGCTTTACATTCCTTCAAGACTTAGCCTGAAGGCTGCTCTCCACAGCTACCACTAGGATAGCTTTCAATAAGGTTGTCTTTAACCTACCTACCATAAGAGTCGATTTGGACTGGTGCAAGGTGCCCACTATAATTAGTGGACAGCATATGCCAGGCCAACTTCTCACATTGGTGGCAGCGTGTGGGATTCCAGCTTGCTATTGTTTTACCAGATAATCTCAATTGAATTGATCAACTGAAAACCACTAAAGGTACCTAAGGTACATATAATTTAAGCTTAGAATATCAGTAAGTTCTACTGAACTTAGAGTTGTGTGTTAAGGGATAGCACAACCCTTTCTACAACTCAAGAGAGTTTAGTAGGCCACACTAGAGTAGGTAGTGCATACACCACACCACACTAGTAATGTCTTTAAAAGCAGGATCTAGAGATGCCCTGCAGGAAGCCATTGAGCTTCCCCCTCCAAGTATGACACACTCCCATTCTTGGAACTGAGAGCTTTGTGTAACGTGAGGAAATTAAGGACAGGCCAAAGTCCCACCACCCAACACCTCCAGGAGTTGTTGGTGGCTTATGATCTTAGTAAGTCCTCAGAGACTGAAGGGGTAGGAGCAGAGGGTGGGCCAGCAGATGAGGAAGGGGCCAAGGGTACTACTACCCCCAGCCCCCTCTGAAACTGACCAGGAGGGTGACAATGACCCTGACCTGGAAAACCCAATCCCTTCTGGGGAAGATGAAGATGAGGATCTGGAGAACCACACCTTTGTCCCCCAGGAAGGATTATGAGTGTGCTCAGAAAGTCTAGGTCTCCTTCTCAGGAGTCTAACCACTCTGGCACCTCAATAGGGAGCTCTGTTTCTTCTCACAGGAGGGAATCCTCTCATGAGAGAAGAAAGAGACTGGTCCAGTATGAGGAAACTCAACTGGAGATCAGGAAGAAGCAATTGGCTTTAGATAGAGAATCCCTAGATCTCCTTAAAGAGAGAAGAAAGTTGGGACTAGAGTCCCATGGTGGCAGCAATATCCCTAGAGATAGGGACAGGTCTTATGACCATAGAAACCTAAACAAGATTGTCCCTCCCTACCAGAGTGGGGATGACATCCACAAATGGATAACTGCACTGGAGAGGGCCTGTAAAGTTCAGAAGGTCCCCCAGAGGCAGTGGGCAGCAATCTTGTGGCTCTCCTTTGCAGACAAAGGTAGAGACAAGCTCCTCACTGTAAGAGAAGAGGATGCTGACAATTACACAGTCTTGAAGAGTGCTCTGATAGATGGGTTTGGCCTAACCACTGAACAGTATAGGTTGAAGTTCAGAGACACCCAAAAAGCTCAGACTCAAGACTGGGTTGATTTTGTAGATTGTGCTACAAAGGCTCTGGAAGGTTGGATACATGGCAACAAAGTGCATGACTTTTTAGGATTGTACAATTTGATTATGAGGGAGCAGATCCTTAATAATTGTCAAAACCAGCTTTTGCACCAGTATCTGGTGGACTCTGATCTGACCTCTCCCCAAGAATTGGGAAAGAAGGCAGACAAATGGGTCAGAACCAGAGTAAAAACTAGAAATCAGGGTGGTGACCAGAAGAAAGATTCTACTAAGTCCCAAGAGAAAGGTGGGGATAAATCTAAGGATAAGTCCCCTACAGGGCCCCAAAATTCCTCTTCTGGGGGTGGGTCCCAAACTCCTTCCTCTCCTGAAAAGAAACCATATTGCCATGTCTGTAAAAAGCCTGGGCACTGGAAAACTGATCCCAGTTGCCCCAGGATTGGCAATAAAGAAAATGTTCCTCCCACAACTACTACCACCCCTCCTGGTACTACCAGTAGTAATCCTCCAGTTGGGAGTAGTGCACCCAAAAGTTGGGTGCTTTTGCAAGAGGAACAGAGGTGGGCCCTAGTTTAGACAGGGACCCCTCAACAGACTCCTCTGACTCTGATGGTGGTATAGGATTTGCCACCTTTACCATGGGTCCCATAGCATTGGGCAGGTACAGATTGGAGCCAATAATTAATGGTCAGAAAGCTGTGGCATTTAGGGACACAGGGGCTAGTGTCACCATGGTGGCAGGGAAACTAGTCCCCCTCACCAGCTTTTATCTGAGTTTAAATACCAGGTGACCAACATTGATGGTGTCAGAACAGATCACCCCATGGCCATAGTCAATCTCAGCTGGGAGGGGGTCACAGGCCCAAAAGAGTGGCAGTGTCCCCAACCCTACCTGTAGATTGCCTGATGGGCAATGATCTGGAAATTTCAGCCTGGGCTGAAGTGGAACACCAAACCCATCTTAGGATGTTGGGCGTCCCTGTAAAGGTTAGTGGGGCTGTGATGGCCACAGCCCCAGCCCAAGAATTTGGAGAGATGGAGCCTGAAAGAATGGCCCACTCTCCCCCAAAAGAGAGCACAAGGGTTGAAGAAAAGTCTTCTTCCCCCAGACAGTAGGTAAGGGTCAGCCTCCTCAGGGAACTGACCCTACCCCTAGTGAAGGAACTGCCACAGAGGTAGTCAGGCCTGGCCTGGCCACACCCCTGATGGCAGAGGACCCTTCCAAGGTGGTACCCCGTCTGGAGCAGGTAACCTGCCCCTCTCTACCCTGCCTCAGTCAGCCCAGGGCTGCAGAGGTCAGGGAGGTCAGTGGACCCCCAGGGCCCCCTGTCCAGAGGAAGCCCCCATCAGCAGATTAGGGGCACCCAGTCTAGTAGCCCTAGCCAGGTGAAAATTCCTCTACACACTGAGGGATCCCCCATACCTTTATGTAGGGACCTCCCCAGAAGGACTCTGGTAGGCAAGGGCAAACCTGGGACCAGAAGGTTCCAAACCTGCCATGTCCCTCCAGTAGTCCATCCAAAGGGACCCAACCCACAGCTGTAGGCAGCCAAAGGTTGACCCTTAGAGCAAAGTGAAACTCAGTCATGGAAAGACAGGCATACATGGTGACCAGTGATCTGAGGAAGCTGAGGCCAACATTCCTAGGGCCTCACTTCCCTACTCAGACACCTCACCAGCCTTGTACTTTACCTAAGCACACCAGAGGTAGTGATTCCCCATGGTGGAGACCCTCTCATACCCTTAGGGTGAGGGATTGCTTAGTGGACCATAACATAGGGGGCAACCATGCTAGTGCAGGTGCTTCCTTATATGGCCACTTAGTCAATATAGGCTCAACTGGCCAAGGTTAGCCTTATCTCCTTTCGTTTGGGGGGTTATGTAGGAAGGTGGAATCTGACTATATGGTTGCCCCCACTTTTTTTATGGTGTTTTGCTGGTTTATGACTTAGTTGGACTGGGATCCTGCTATTCAGGGCCCCAGTCTATCTGCTTTCTCTGTAAAATGGATTCCATGTGCCTTAGGCACATCTCTGATTGGGATCTGGAGTGCCCTTATAAGTCCCTAGTATATGGTATACTATGTACCAAGGGCATAGGTACCTCAGAGGCCTGCCAGGGGCTGCAGCATGTATTATGCCACCCCTGGAAGGCCATCCAAACTGACACCACAGGTCTGCTACTGCAGCCTGGGTAAGGTGGTGCATGCACCCCTTACTGTGATATAGGTTACCTATATCACGAAATACATACACACCTAGAAACCTACAAGTCACTCCTAAGGCAGGCCTTATCAATCCTAAAGGCAGAGTGCATGGTTCCTATGTGAGAGGGTGCCCCTGCATGAGCAGGGCCCCTCTGCAGCGTTCGGAGACCATCTCTGATGCTGTTTGTAGTGCAGCCTGACCATATACTCTTAAGCGCATTATATCCTCGCGGTAAAATGCTAACTTTGGAATGGCTGCACCTAAACATGTCGTGTTTGGTGTCAAACATCTTGGAATACTACCCCCCCCGCCAATCCTGGCGGCGGGGGTAGCATTCCACCCTTTTAGAGGGAAAGACATGTTAACTCTGGCTTACCCGGTAACTTCTTTCTGAAGCCCTGGCATCACAAAATGGATGCTGCTGCCACAGACACAAGTCTGGCCTCCTGCAGGGGAGGCCTGGACAATAGGTTTCCAGTTGCAGGGAGGTGTGACCACCTCCCCAGACAGGATAATGTGTATTGGGGCTGGGTGGGTGCACTCTTAGAGTGCTTTGAAGTCCTGCACTGGGGGAGCAAAAGGCTCCTCTGTGCATATGCCAGTTCAAACCAGCTCAGGGGCTACCTGCCCCTGCTCTGGCACGAAACTGGACAAAGGGAAGTGGGTGTAGCCACCCCTCCCTTGACCCTCCCATAGGTGGGGTCATAGAGTTAGTCCCTCCCTGTTTTACTAGTTAAAATGGGGAACCCTTGCCACAGCAAGATTAGATTATACCTGGACGAAACTCTGAAACAGAATCCTGGACCTTCGACGCTCTACTCACGATTAGAGGACTGAAGAATCTCCCTTGGGGTCAAGGAGTGACTCCCCTGCTTGGCAGGCACCAAAGAAGCATCTGTCCGGTTCGCATCACTGAAGCTCCCGTCGGACGCCGAAGTCATCGCATCACCAGAGGTGGATTCTCAGACTTCCCGAGGCTACCCTGAGTCCCCAGCAAAGCTGAGGCCCGTGGCTATCGTGGGTAACGTGAGACCGTGACCCCTGGACACCGAGCACATTTGCAAGTGCACCATCTTCTGGGTCTCCCAAGAAGTCGTGCTTTGGGCTCCGAGTAGCCCTAGCCTCCAGCACCACCTGCACCGAAGATCACTGGCCCCCACTCCACGAGTGTCCTGTAAGCCAGCTCCACGTGCGGCGTCACGAGGCTCCTTCGCGGTCGCTAGCCCGTTGGCTAGTAGCCCTTAACGAAGGCCAATCTTTTCTTTACTTGGCAGTCTGGTTGCTCCAGGCCTGCCCTCACTTACCCTCGCTGGGTGAGTTCCCCAGACCTTGCTGGTCTGCATCATCGACGATCTACATCTTACTCGAGACTTGCCGTTGCCAAGGCTTGTTGGGTCCAATCTGGTCGCCGACACCTCTGCACTCGACAGACATCGAGCAACAGCCCGAATCCTGCTCCTGGTCGCCGACAACGCCTCCCGGACCTCGTGGCTGAAGAGTCAAGACGACCGTCACCGAATCTGAAGCACTCGACATCGGTGGGCATCTGTCCATCGCCTCCCTGGTCACTGGCTAGTGACCCAGACTCTGTCCCCTCTGCTTTCAGGTTCTTCAGAACTCCGATCCACTCTTGGATCCACCCGGACACTTTTCTCCTGGTCGCCAGCAGCACTTTGCAGCAGATCGCCATAAGAACCGACGACGAAACCCGACCCCGAAAGGCACCTATGCACCCGGCTTCCCTGGGTGAGGTAACACGAGTACTCCGGTGCTCCCGTGGGTAGAGACTCTTCAAAGTCCTAGATCTCAAAGGGTTTTGTCCTAGTCCTCTTCTAAGTGTCCCTTTCCTCTATTTTCCCGATCCCGACTTTCTCCATAGAAGTTAACGGCGTATCGCGGTTGTGTATTTACACTGCACGCGTCTCCCGTGGGTCCCCTGTGTCACTACCTTGGGTGGTTCCTTGTGGTCCAAGCACTTCTAGAGGCTCTAGGCCTAGTGTCTAGTTCAGTCGTGGTTCGCATACCACTTTATTGGTATATGGTTTGGTACGCCCCTAGGGCCCAAACGTGTATTTGTGCTATTACTGTGATTTAAGATCTTATAACCTATGTACTTCGAACTCTAGCCTCATAAAGAGACTAGAGGGGTGTGTTTAGTAATAAATACATATATTTTGAATATATACCTGGTGTGGTGCTCTTTCATTTGGTCACTCAAGAGATTATAGACTGGTAAAACAAGCTGCTTTACATTCCTTCAAGACTTAGCCTGAAGGCTGCTCTCCACAGCTACCACTAGGATAGCTTTCAATAAGGTTGTCTTTAACCTACCTACCATAAGAGTCGATTTGGACTGGTGCAAGGTGCCCACTATAATTAGTGGACAGCATATGCCAGGCCAACTTCTCACAGGATCCTCCAACAAAAACCATTTGTGAGACCTACCCCCTATAGTAAGACACTACCCGTGCGGCCAGTGTACTAATTGCCCCTTGACTAGTGCAACAAAATCCGTAGTACTAACAGCAACACTAACGTGGAAACAGCTTAAACACACAAACTGCAACACACACAACTGTGTCTATCTCATTACCTGTCCCTGCCAACTAAAGTATGTAGGCATGACTACACGAGCCGTTAAGATCAGAATAACAGAACACCGAAGCAACATCAGGTGCAAAAACACTAACACAAAAATGTGTGCCCTTTACACACAATTGGCCATGGCCACACAGTAACTGATCTACATTGGACCATCCTTGAGTCCCACCAACAAATACAAAAAGAAGCCCTTTTCAGACAAGAGCAAAACTGGATATTTAGGCTCTCGTCTCATATTACAGGATTAAATGATGATATCCCTTGGGTGGAGCTAAATGGTTAACAGTTTACTTTGACCGTAGGACACCAAGGTAGTCAACCTCAATAGATTCCAGCGATCCTTTCAACACCTCCCGGCTGGGAGCTCAAAGTACACCATATATACTGTTATAAGTTAAGATCCCCACTGAAGACCTGTCATGTTTCTTATAGAATCCCTATATGGGCCCCATACTACAGTAAGACAAACCACCAACCCAGACATACTGTACACCAGAATTGTGATTTACCATCAATAGCAAAGGGGGACGCACGACAACCAACCATAATATCAAATAAACACCATAATAATGCCCGCTAGGTACATCGAACAACCAGGTACTTCACCAGACTAGGCACCACCACTCCGAAGTAACCTGGCACTGCCCCATGTACAATCACGATCCCGTGACCTTTCCAATATGGCCGCCCAAGTTAACGCTCTAGTGTTTCCCAAAAATAATCGCAGACAGGAAATACGTATAATTAGCCTACCTCCGGCAAGTCTCAATACGGGAGACAGAGCCGGGGTAGGTGAAGGGCCAGTCACCACGCCACCTTTCAGTGAGTACTAGTCACGTAACTTGCAAGCAAGCCTCACCGGTTAGAGTTTGTTTATTTCTAGCCACAACCTGCCATCGCTTACTCTTTTATACACACAGGTCGTGAGTGAGCGACGCGCTCTGCTTGCATTCTTGTCAGCCTTAGACCTAACCAATGTGGGGTGAGTGCTCAAAACATATTCCGTGAGGACAAAGCACGGCTTTACTCACACAAATGGTTCCGCAATCTGAAATCACCCGATCTAAATTTAAAGATCAGGCACTGATGATAAGATATGCTCGTATTTTTGTGTTTTCTTGTTCGTCTATCTATTTATTGTAACGAATTCAGAATCGACTACAATGACCACATATATAGAATATCCACACAACTCGGGCAATACGCATGTCTGTAGTCAACCACATAGCAGCTAAACGCAAAAATACTTAATTAAGAAAAGAACACATGAATGAGTAACTTGAGCACGATCCACCAGCTGTCAATGGGGTTTTTAAAAAAGAATGTAATTATGTTTGTGTGTCCTAAGAATTCCTCGCTTTCACATATTTTATTTAATTTCAATGCCATTCTCCCTTTCTCCACCCAGTTGCTTTTTTTCTAGTTCTCACAACGATACAAGGTAAAAGCGAACCTTGTACGACTCAGCACGGCTGGTAGCTTGATCAGTCAGTTAAATTGGAAGCACCAGCCTTGCAGTAGCGTAAGACAATTGTAAAAGTTTTTCTCTGTTCGGTCCTGACGTATTGCTGATAGACCCCATAGGGGCCGAATATGGCAGGAAACATATCCCTAAACCTATTTTAAAACACTTCTATCACTCTACTACACTACTTACCACAGCCCACACACCCTCACTCACCTTATGACTTTATCCAAAAGAACTCCGCTAAAGAGCCCCTTCGCGGGTGCCCGTTGGGCATTGCAGCGCCGGCCCGACGAGTAGTACGCCCAAATGATGAAGCATGACACCTCTCGGGGTGTGTGAGGGCACTTCCTCCATTGGGAGGTTATTCCACAGACCTGACTATCACTATCTGTCCTTAGGAACTGCACACCTGTATATTTAAACTACCTTTCCAGAGACTCATATGAAGTAGCATAATCAATAATCCATTTGCCAACATGTTTTAAACCTCACTTTTCTGCTACTTTCATTTCAGACTCAGGAAGCACACATATTAGTATGCACAACCTATTTCAATCTTCATTTGAAATAAAATAAAATAGACTACAATACAGGTTCCTATATTTGGTAACATACTTTAAACATCACATTTCTCTAATGCTTCCCAAGCTTTATAAATAGTGTGTAGCAAAGTTAAAATATCATTACAAACACTGAAGCACTCCTACACAATACATAACACATCTTACACATTTGTAACTCACCTTTGATATATTATTGTAGAATATGAAAATATCAGAAACTCCTTAACAATTTTCCTCCCCACACAATAAATTTGATGCACCACTCTCAACAAGGTAAAACCAGTAATGGCAAACTATTGCTCTCATTTTGCACAGAAATAAATGTAAGTAATAAATCAAAATACTCCCTTTAACCCCTTCCGTGCTCATGACGAGCTCAGCTCGTCATGCTGCGCGGTTGCGCTGTGCGCATGACGAGCTGAGCTCGTCACGACTCCACCCGCGATCGGAATGTCCCGCATACGAGCAGAATTCCGATCGCGGTCAAGGGGTTAATTTGACAAATTCTAAACCCAATTTCTATTGGATACACATATTAAGCCTTTATTACTCTCTTCTAAAAGTGCCCAATCTGGTTCTGTAACTTACTGGAGTCGTGAGTCTACTGCGGTGCCGCAGTGTATCATCGCGAGGGAGTCGCGAACCCTTACGGGACTTCAAAAACCTATTTCCAACAATAGAAGTATTATTTTTTAAGAACATACCACTTCTAAACATAGTACTGATTTGGGAAAACTTACTTTAGAAGCATATCACACATATATAACTTACCATTTCATATTTTACAACCAAAGTTAACTTTCAACTCTTACCCCCTTCTGCTTAATCCTAGCTTCCATAGTAACAGTTTCTGCAACATTCAACTGTACCAGCAGGTCACAAGTTCCCCATATTTTCAAATTCAGCACACTAGCTTACAAATTCAAATAGCAGGTGTGGCTGAATCTTGCAAATATTAGCTTCTCCTGTCTACTGTACCTTACAAAGTTTTTTCTATAACCAATCAGAAAGATGCTTCTTCTGCAAAGTAGCATGCATCCTATTTTTGAGTACACAATGTTTATGAACAGCCAATAAGTTAGCTGCTTTTTCAAAACAGCATCTTCTTCACCATTTTAGATACCTCTCATTGTACCAACTGACTTAGTCAGCTACAGACGTTTTTTGATGCCTTCAACACATCCCTTCAAAATGCTAACCGTAGGGATTGTTGGACTCAGCTATGTTTTCTGAGGCAAAGGTATGCTGAACACAGAGGAACTGACAAAGACCTAGGTTTACAAAATGTGGATATTAAATGTTTTGCACAGAGAGGATTAAAGTGGCACCAATTGATGCATTTGGTTAAAACCTTTTTGCATCTCCAACCCCGTGACCTCATGATTGTGCACTGTGATGGCAATGACCTAAGCACATTGACTAGGGTAGGATTGGAAATCCTAATGAAGGATACCTTTGCAAAACTGATGTTGCTTTTCTCTCACACTGTCTTTGTATATTCTAATATATGCCAAAGACAGAAATGGAAGTGGTCAAATCAATTCTGTCCACAGATTGACAAAGCTAGGAAGCATATCAATAAAGCTGTTTGTGCTTACCTTAGAGACCATAACATGGGCTCTATCTATAACAACAATCTGCGTTTTGACATGCATAACATCTATAAAAGTGATGGAGTTCACTTTACAGATGAATCAACAACCTTAAGCTGTGCATCCTCACTTACATGTAGCTGCAACAAAGTCATAATGAACACAATGGCTCTTCTTAGAGCCACCCTATAACCCAACAGTGAAAGATATATATTTTTATACATATATACTTTTTATAAATATTTCCCGGGTTCGCGAACCCATCGCGAATCTGCAAAACAAAAGCACGAATTCAATGTACTACAACACATTTCACTTTTCAACTTTAAGTTTTAATTTATATCTTTTAATATTATTTCTAACTCTGTCATTTTTAATGCGATTATGAAATTCAATCTCACTAGCTCCATAAAAAAGTTCACAACTGTAACACTACATCTGGAATTGTATAATATTTAATTATTAATTTAAGATGGATCCGGAAATTCACCGTGACGTTACACTGGGGGCCGCACTGAGTGCCGCGATAGGGTCGCGACTCATACCACGTGAAAAAAAATATATTATTTAATGCCCCCCACTTCTCTAGGCCGATTTCGGCCCCGGGGACCCCATCCCCTGGGGCCCGGCCAATTTTTTTTTGTTTTTTTGTTAAGGGAGGGGGCTGAGCAGACCCCCTTCCGGGCCATTTTTGGCCCCGGGGATCCAATCCCTGGGTCATGGCCAGCTGGTTGGCGACCACGAGAGGAGCTTGAAGGGCCCCATGGTCCCGGCCGGCTCCCACCTCCTGTGGGAACCAGTATGGCTTTTTACCCCCAGGGAGCTTCTGACATGTAGCTCCCTGGGGGTAAAAAGCAAAGTGTGATCACTTTGAACAAGCGAGAGCAAAGTGCTATCGCTTGTTCAAAGCAAGCACACTGTTTGCTATGGGATGGTGTGATCCCATAGCAAACTGCAATGTCCCGGGGTGGGCACCTTGGGACATTGCTCTAGCCGGCCCTGGGAGTGGCTGTCCCCAGGGCCATTTACGGCTCCATGAGGGAGCGCCACGTGGCCCCCCTCTATTTGTAAGTAGCCCCGGGGAGGTGGTGGTCCCCAGGCTGCGGGGGGCCTCATAGCCCCCTTCATTGGATGTATAAGCCCCGGGGAGGTGGCGATCCCAGGGGTTGCATCATTATTATTATTATTTTTTTTTTTTTTAAATTGTGACAGATTCACGGATCCAGCGTGAATCCCACCAAAATGTTTTTTTAAATGCTTTTATGGCCCTGGGGGTACCTGTGGGACCCCCAGAGCAGGCCTAGGAGGTCAGGGTGTATCTACCCTGACCCCTTTTCTTGAATTTTAACGTTTTTTTACCTTTTTTCTTGTGACTCGGTTCAACCGAGTCACAACATAGCTGCAAACACTTCCTGGTTTGAAGTGTTGGCAGCCAAACAGATTGCAGGTATGAGATCAAGAGGGTTCGTGGATCCTCCATGTCCCCACATGGATATCTGAGAAATATTTAAATTTCTCAGTAACTACTGAACGGATTTACCCTAATTAACAAAAATAATGCTTTCTGAACCTAGAGCTACCTTTTTGCCAAATTTGGTGTAATTCCGTTCTGCAGTTTGTGCTGTAGCCGCGTCTAAAGTTATCTATGGAAATTAACATTGAGAAAAAGGGTTTTGGGACCCCCCTTTTTCTCAGCTCCTGCTTGAAGAATCACCCCCGAAACTTTCAACACAGCACCTGACCTGACCGCCCCATTAGTTTTGAAAATTTCGCGAAGATTCATCAAACAAAGCCAAAGATATTGGCAAATCAAAAAAAGCTTTTCCTATGGAAACTAGGTCCTAACTAAGCCTGGGCGGAGCTGGCGGAGCGGCATTACACGGAGGTCCACGGAGTTGGAGACCAACTCCGTGGAAACTCCGCTCCACTCCGCCGCCCGCCTCCACCCCCCTAGGAAGAATTACATTAAATATACATTAAACGTAAAAAAAATAAACACTTACCTTGACTGCGGCGTCCCCGGGCTGCCGTCCTTCTCTTCCTCCGTTTCGCGATGATCTGCGCATGATAGCGCCATATACCTGTATCAGGGATTGCAGCACTAATCTGGACTGTGAAATTTCAAGAGACACCAGTTTAAATGGCACTAGAGCCGTGGTCCTCAAACTTTTAAATGCTGCACCCCCCAAGTGGGAAAAAAAAACATAAGGCCCCCTCAGCATTTTTCACAATTATTCTATTAAATTGGCAATGTTTATACATTGCAGTTAAGTTCTGTTACCATTTCGAAAATGCAATCAAATACATGATTGCCAAACATGCTTTTCTGGTCAGACAGGCCTTACTAACGCGTACAAGTATCCATAGTGTGATTATTAGAAGTGGGGATGGGGGCTTTGAAGAATATTTGGAGTCCCCCTTCCCTTTTGACATATACTCCCAGGTAGGATATAATGACAAAACATGTTAGTGTTGGCCCATTACAGGCTTACTGACGCTCATTTATTCTCACCTTAAAACAAAGAACTGTTATCACCATAAGACTTATTTTGGCCAGAGCCTTTTGCCTCCGCCCTGGGATCACTTGAGGCCCCCCTAGAGCCCGCACCCCAGTTTGAAGACCCCTGTATTAGTGCGTGTTTTGAGGTGTATTGACAGAGTACCGCTGGACCCCGAGGCGATCACTGTTCCAAATTAAGTAATCTCCATTTCGACTACAGCGCTGGTGGCACCCCGTGCAAGAATCTTGTTTGACACACCCCAAAGACCTCCATAAATCCCTCAGTACCACCCTCCAACAGTGCCCCTTATTTCCTCATAGTTCCTCTTTCAAATGCATTTCATTTGCTTCATCGCAATTCTCATATAAGTGTAGGGTCTCGAAGCACTTTACATCGAACACACATTATGAGGAGACAAAGAAATATAGATGTGTAAATCAGTCTATATAACATTTTACATAAGACAGTGAGGGTTACAAGTTGTAGGAATCACATGTCATCCATACTTGTACACAGTGGGGCAGATTTACAATTAACTAACGCAGCACGGCGCAGCAAGTCATTTTGCTGCGCCGCGCTGCGTTAGTTTTGAAGCACAGGGATGCAACATATTTACAAGAATATGTTGCATCCTTGTGCTTCCCCCTGCGCTGGCGCACAAACTGCAGCCATGCAGCCAGGCGCAGGCACCCTTGCACCATGGTGCAAGGATGCTCATGCGTCGTGGGGAGATTGTTTTTGTGCAGGAAGGGCACCTTCCTGCACAAAAACAATCACTACAACCATTTCCCTCTTTCAATGCGTGCTGTAGAATGCAGCACGCATTGAAAGAGGAACAATCGAGGAGAAATGAAAACATTTGTCCTCGGTGCGCCTCGCTACGCCACCTCTAGGGTGGCGTAGCTTCAGACGCATCTCCAGAGTTACGATTTCTCGTAATTCTGGAGATGTGTCTTGTTCCATGGGTGTTGCGTGGGAACACCCACAGCAACACCCATGGAACGCCCCTTCACGCAAAGTGCTGCGTGTGAATGGGCCGTATTTACAAGGAGAGGAAAAGTCACGCAGGGTGGCTTTTCCTCTCCTTATAAATATGGAGCAGCCTCTGCGCCACCAGTACGTCACGAAAAGTGACGTACTGGTGGCGCAGGGGGCTTGTAAATCTGCCCCAGTATATTTTAAGAGAGTTTGGTCTGGAGATGCACATACTCTGGTTTTAAAACACACCACAATTGTTGGGGTTGGGTTTACCACTTAGAATGTATTTCAACCCAAACGAACCCTTTTAGCAACATTACGATAATGAAAGACTGGAAAAAAACATGACATTCTAACCTATATCATTCAGTTTGCATGCAGCTCTTTGATAGCAGACCATAGGACGCTGCGCTAAATTAGGATTGTAACTTACGAACTGCAGGTAACAAAAGGATGTCTGTGACAAAGACAGTAACCCACTGAGCTATCCACATAATAATACTGTTCTGTGATCTGCATGGTACACGTTCTTTGCAGCAGGCATATTTAGTCTCTGTGCTACCTTATGATGAGCCAAAACTGTCCCAAGACAAAACTCCGATCTCTCCCCAGAAGTAATATTACTCACCACAGTTATCTTGGCATTTTTACTGTAGCCTGAAAACTGCTGGACACACAAGGAACTCTCCAGGCAAGGCTTTTAAACGCTTAAGTTATTTTTACGCACAGCGCTCCCCCCCACCCCCTCCCCAGGTTACGCCAGGTGCGGCTGCACCAGTGGCATCGCCCTACAGCCGGCCCTGGAACAGATTGAATGTATGGATACCGAATTTGGTCCCAGGACGAAAGTACCATCGTTAGATTCACACAAACCAGCACAGCAAGACGACTGCCTGAACTTGTTAGCAGCGTTAACGCAAGGGTCATACACAAAGAACCTGAATTAGATGCATTTTATCCCACATGTTTGCGCTCTGAACACCTTTCCGCTTCATGTTCATTACCAAGCAGATGCTACAGCAACTTGACACGCGCGCTTTAACAAAACAATAGAGCTCAGCCTCGTTTTGCAGTGTCAGAGCGCCCTCTCCAGGATGCGTGTGAGCCACTAGGAGCATTTGCTTTGAAAAGTAAAGAATGCTGACACGTTTTTACACCGACACATGGATAGGCTATGAAGTGATGTAAAACAGAAAATCAGGGCCGGCTTTAGCGCTGGTGGCGCCCTGTGCGACAATGTCGGTTGACGCCCCCCCCACCCCCCTTCCCAATGACCACCTCTGCCTAGGGCAGAGGTCTTCAAACTTTAGGATGCCGAGACCCCCCTGTCAACATTTTCAGGCAGAAGGACCCCCTCCTGACAAAAATGTCTAAACCTGTAGGCAGGGCTACTGGAATTATGAGGCAGGTGAGGACCAAATTACGTGACAGGCTTGACCAAATTGTGTGAGAAGAAAATGTAAATAATGTTATGTGATGTCGCGTATTTTGGGATAGCATTGCTTCATTATTTTGACATTTTGTACACACAGTAACACTGAGGAAAGATTTCACCCCATCAGTACCAGTTTATAACTAAAATACAGCAATTAACATCCGAAAGATGTCTAGTTAACCTTTTAGATGGGCCTTCCAGTCCGCAGGAATACGTGCTGCCACCTAAGCTCACCTGGCCCTGGCAGGGAGCAGCAGGGGTCGCTTAAAACCCTTGCAGTCTTGTGCAGAGTTAAGCAGTTTACCCATGCCGCTTTCCTCTCACCCCCTCCCTTCCATCCATCTCTCCTCTCCTAATCCCGGATCCCTCTCTCACTTTGCAGGCCATTTCTTTCACCCCTTTTTACAATTTCTGAACTCTCCCCATTCAACCTCTCACTTCACCTTTAATCACCTTCTGTCATTCTGTCTTTTCACTGCCCTCATCTCTAACAGTCTCTCGCATTTATCTCATGGCCTCTATGGCCCCGTCACCTCCTGTGCCCCTCAGCACTTCTCATTCACCTCAAGTCTCTCCAATCAAATTTGTGTCTATTTGTATCTTACACCTATCCAGTCCCCCCATTCATCTTTCACATCTCCCCTTTGTTCCTCCACACCTTCTTGAACCAACGTCCCTCTCCCCTGTTACCTCAGCACCAGTGCTTAATTTGAGCAAGTGGTTTCCGGTGCTCCGCACTGGCACCTAATTGTGCACACTGGCACTTTGACAGTTTACCACATGGTGGCTATGTCTGTGTAATTTAGAGATGAGCAGAACAGCTGTTTATTAATTCAATATACATTAAAAACGATAAACTCCTGACACCCATGCCATTCTTATAGCTTTGGGGGCTTGATATAGTCTGAATAGTCACACTTTTTTTTTTTTTTTTACAGAGTTTTACATAGCGCGAACTTGACCCGAATCGGGTATCAGAGCGCTTTACATAGCACCAGTTGCATTACATGAGGACACATTCATTTTTTTGGGGTTAGGCACGGGAGATTAAGTGATTTGCCCAGAATCACAGGATATTCAGCGTCATTGCCCAGATTCGAGGACGAACGCTGTAGTCGTTAGGCCAACTCCTCTCCCATAACACTTGTACAAGTGTTATGGTTGGTAGTTGCATAGGTATTGTCATTGGCCGCGCAGGCAAGGCAATGGGTGGGTGGTTAAAGTTGCAGTAGCCTGCTGGTGAGGGCCCTGGCACATGTTTTATTACAAATTAATCACTGCTCAGCACCCACCCCAGTAGAGCAAATATAAATAGAAAGCACTTTTAATTGTGTTCTAGGGCTGCCTCAATGATCCATGACTGATAAATAAAGGGAACAAAGACAGAAAAGTCACATAACAAATGAACACATATTTTTAGGTCCCGCCTAGCTAGCAGTGCAAATGCACTGCTCGCTTTGCGAGGCATGCAGTATACACTATAGCAGTGGTTCCCAAACTTTTTCGACAAACGGCTCCCTTGACCTATTGGCCATGGCTCCCCATTATGTTACTTTTTTTCAGCAGGTGGGGGATGTAAGCTCGGCCTATGGAGTACTTCAATTTTTCTCCCTGAAAATGACTGGGATGAAGCCAATGAAGGTAATATAAACATACGGCTTCCCTATTGCCCTGCAGGCCCCACAGTGCCAGCAGTGTGCGCATTCACGTATGTTGGTGCTTCTAGGAGATCAACACTGTGAGGGTGATTAAAATACTCAGGGAGAGGTGTCAGAATCAAAGTACACCTTTTAGTAGATGCTAATGGAGACCACTTTGATTTCAGATACAAAGGAGAGATTCGCCATCGAACATTGTACACAAATTGCAGACTTCTATCACTGGCTGTGTGGAGGGGGTGGTTATGGACTCAGGCCAGAAGACTGATCTGTAGGTCAGAGATACCAACCCCAAGAGCAAGACTTGTGGTTTCTCACTACTCAGGCATAACCACTCTCTCTGCCCCAACGACTAACCTGGGATGGACAGTGTGAAACTTTCAGTGAGTGGCCAGGATTCTCATGAACATTGAGATGTAGCTGGGAGTCAGCAGCATACATATGATATCATAAACCAGTGGAGTTTAGGACCACAGTGTGAGGAGTCATACAGGGGTTAAGCACCACTGGTGATAGCATGGAGTCTGGAGAAGCACCACAGACAGGTGGCAGTGGATCGAGAGTGAAGTGTCACCACCACAGTTATGGGGAAATAGTTGCAATTAAGAAGAGATATGGGTGTGTGAGGACAGTATTAAGGCAGTGGTTCCCAAACAAATAAGGTGGGTGCACTTTGTATAGATTCACATTACAATAAAGTTGCACACAGCAATTCACAGAAGCTTCTAACAGGGTGTGGAAGTGCTAGGTGCTTCATGCTCCCTCTTGGATGTGACAGTGCGCCCCCCCCCCTCATGTCCCTTTAAAGTCCCCAATACTTGTTTTTAGGCCAGACAAGAGGTAAAAGTAAAGTAACAAGCATACAAACAAAAGCTGATCCCTGTAACTCCCGATTTTATCACAAGCCTCATAACGTCATGACATGAGCTGAGAGCGATGTAACAAAAAGAGGAGTCTCTTGATTTCAGCGCCCAGCCGGTCGCCTGATTCCTTCCTCGCTCTGCTTTGGTGTCCCTCCACAGCCCCGGTAACGAGGATGGTAAAAAGTAAGGAACGCACCTGCGGAATCTGTGTGTCATACAACATCTTTTGCAAAGTAGTGACATCATTAGAACGGAAATATTTAGATTTTTTTCAGCAATTGTGAAGTAAAAAATAGGGAGAGCTGAGAATGGACACAAAATAACTTGATCAATGCAAAGTGAAACCTCCGAGCATACATTTGAATAAAGAGCAAACACACACAGAAAATCGATAATGGCAGTCTTTCTGTTATTTGAAACGATTTGGGCACAGGTAAATGTCAGACTATATTAATTGTCACAATGTTGGCCCCACTTTGCCCAAGTTTTTTGCAAAAGGCTATCCGTGTAGATCATTTAAAGTACGTTTGGCTGGAGGGCTGGGGGCACATTCACTGTTAGGCCATGTCCCGGGGTACAATTAAGTTTAATTTATTTTCACTTCAAAGAATGTCGGGGCCGGTTGGATCAGTGTGAGAAATGTCACAGCAAGTTTGGAGGGTGGTCCCTACCTACAGGGTTAGTTACAGCGGTGAACTTAAAAGAAAACTTAATAAAACAAGGCAGGAGGAATCAGAGAGAATGTGACCGTCAGGAGATGATAGTGCAGTCACCAGGTCCCCCGTGTGGTTGTTGGGAGAATGGGCCGCTATGGTAAAACATGATCAAAATATAATGGAATTATATAATTTTTGCTCATCTGTTTGCGGCGACCCCGGCTAGTTCTGATGGCGCACCGGGGTGCCGCGGCGCAAACTTTGGGAACCGCTGCACTATAGTGTGGAGAAGCTCCGCCCACTCTCCACCTTTTCCATTGGCTTGTGTCTTAAATGCTGCATTCCGATTGGTTGTAGGCTTGTTAGTCCCTCCTTATGAGAGCAATATCATCATTTGTATCCTTCCATAGCTACTGGCCCCTTTACTGCACAGACTACTTTCTTCCCATGGCCCGCCCCCAGTCCAATGCCTTCTCACAGGCTGCGAGGAAGCAACCACAAATATAACCTTGAATGAGGAGGTATATAAGATCTATATTTTAAAAATTACTTACTAAGGGTGGCCATTCCATACTAGATATCTGTGGGTATTAGGCTTGTGGTAGCTTCCCTTCAACATTACTTACTCCTTCTTCTTAAAAAAAACTTTTGGACATGGAAAAATACCAGCAGTTCAGCAATTGCAGGGCAGGTGCATTATGGGTATGCAAATTAAACAAATTACTGCCCACAAGGCTGGTTGTACTGTACTGCTGGCAAAACACGAGGGACTGCAAAACCTACAGAAAGAACTATGAAGGAGATGAACTTTAGTGTAATTAGAAATTGAAACATCTGATTCCCTTAAGAGCAATTCTAATTTGGCATACCGGAGCTGAAAAACCAAGGGCACAGTTATGGACAGCTGCTTCCGGCAGGAAACAACTCAGGGAGCTCGTCACTTCCTTCCTCTGATAAGAACCAGCAAGGCAGCAACATAATCTGCTTAAAAATCCAAGCATGCGAGGTGCTGCTGGTTAAATATCCAAATGTGACGATGTGATAAGCAGGGCACGGGGTCCTATGCAAGCTATTGTAAAAGCATTAAAAATGCAATATGTATCGCATTTGTTGGACTTGGAGTTATTGGCATTATCAATGCCAATGTGCTTTACCCAGCTATGTTGTGGGATCTCTTTCGGCCACATAGGGTATAGCACCCTGCAACATGACTCGGTAAACAAGCATTGGCATAGCCAATAGGTCTCGCCTTTGGGACCTTATAAGTGTTTAGCCATGCAACAGTTGTTGTTGCACCAAGGAGAATGTGCTGCATAACTAAACACTAATAAGGTCCCAAAGGCGAGACCTATTGGCTATGAAAAGTTCATAAAAGCTGTAGAAGTAGTATGGGCATTTGGCACAGCTTATTAAATGTAGGATAAGCATAAGACGTCGGGTACAATTTAAAAGGAGTGGCGTGAATACGTGACATCAGACAGTTATTCCAGTTGGCAAGCAAGAAGCATCAGTGGCTATTTGTAAATTACATCGTGAGAAATTAAAACGAACAGATTAGAGAGGGTGTCCGTTTGGACCATCAGGGGCTGTTTATAAGAGGCATTGACGCATGTGACATCATACAGAGGGGGTGACCTTAGGACATTGGGGTCATTTATATGCAATGGCATTTGAGATTCGACATCAGACGGGACATTTAAAAGAGGTGCCGAGTAAAAACATTAGACGCAGCTATCAAAGTGGGACATCGTGAGCTATCACTTGTTAGAGCTACTCTGTAAACAAGGTGCTTTATCGCTGCTGCAGATGTGTGCTGTCATAGGTGCAGGTTAAAAGAACTCTGTTAAGTGCGGAACATCCTATGCAGCTTATTAAGTAGAGGTGGCCGAGCTACTGAAATCTCGAGACAGAAACCGAACTTTCGAGTGGCTTCTGCCAGCAAACCAGCACTTTAACCTCAAGCACCAACAAGTGAAGAAGACATCAATCTTCCGGGTCAGTCGAAACACTCCCCAACCGTTTAACATTGATTGTTAAGACAATCTAGCGCACACACACACAACGATACCGGCCCTGAAATGTAACCATTATAGGAAAAGGTTTAGCGATAATCCGATGTTCATAACCCATTCCTGCAGAACGCCCTGCGGACACAGGAGGCAGCTACCTTCTTCGGTGTGGCTGAAATAATTCCTGAAAGATGTAAATGTGGAGAAATGTACAAACACCCGCCACCAAGGTTCTCTACGCCAGTCAGGCCACCCAGCTACCACAGCAACAGTAAATGGCAGCGTCCTACCCGACGTGGAGAGGGCGTTGGAGCAGCGATTGGATGGACGCCATGAAAGCTACTCTGTGATTGGATATGGGAGGCTAGGGTGATGATCCTCTCTGTAATTGGTAAACCGTTCACACCTTCAGATTGGTGTGGATATGTTGGAGAAAGTTTTGTGTAAGAGTTTTAGGCGGAAAGGGAAGAAAAGCTAAAAGGAGAGAAAAAAACGCTAATGAGCCCTAGTTCGTGAATAATAAAGACAACGCTTTTGTCAAGGGGGTGAGGAAGAAACAGACACGAAGGGGAGAGGATGTGGTGTAATGGCCAGAGCTGCGGACTCAGGAGCTGGGTAACCAGGTTCAAGTCTTGGCATAGGCTCAACATTCCGTGTTTCTGGGCAATCACGTAATCTCCCGAGCCTCTACCAAAAATGAATGTTACAGTGTGTAAAGAAACCAGTGCTTGTGTAAAGCTCTCCAATACCTAAAGGTCGAGACCGTGCTGTATAAAACTGCCAAAAAGGGGGAGGGGTGAAATCAATACACAGAAAGAGGTCTCTGAACGCAGCGACCTCAGAGGGGTGGTGGGGGCGGGCAAGTACTGTTGTGGGAGGGTGTGGGGCACGACTGAGGAGATCTGGGAGATGAGTCATAGGCGAAGCTGAAAATTAACGCGGCTGGGAAGATTAAAGGAAGTAAACCAAACAAAACATTTAACAGGAGCAGACACCGACCTAACCAAAAACAAGCGGTATTTCGGCATGGCAACTGGATCCACAGAAGCAACAATAACTGACATCGCAGGTGGTGTTGAATTGTCTCTCCTCCCGATTTTAGCACTCACTGCTTCCAAAAGCTAAGATAAAGAGGGATGGTAGATGTTGCCCATGGAATTCCATCCCTTACTCACTGGTTAAATCGGTCTGCATGTGAGGGCAGTGCCAAAAAAAACAAGGCGCGCGCCTCGCGCAAATAGGGGGTGGGAGTGCGGCCGAGAGCAGGCAGCGTTTCCCTTGCGGGAGCGAGCGCAATAAATTGCTAACACATGGCGCCGCTCGCTCCCGCAAGGGAATCGCCAAACGTGCACGCGTTGCCGTTCAAAGCAATGCAACGCGTGCACGTTTTTGCCTGCAAAACCGGATCGATTTCTACAGGTCTTTTTCCTATGCAGCGCATGCGCGCTGCGTAGGCGAGATTTTTCCTAAACAGCGCATGCGCGCTGCGTAGGCGAGATTTTTCCTAAGCAGCGCATGCGCGCTGCGTAGGCGAGACCTAAAAACATTGGTATTGATAATGCCAATAACTCCGACGCTGGGGTTTTCCTGCGTTCACCCCTCATAACATGTGGTTTCACCTTCTCCCTCTGTCTGCAAGAAATGGCAGGACAGTGAGATGCAGGATAATTGAGCTCGCTTTCACAAGAGGTTGGCTCCTGAGAGGCCCTGCCAAAAAGAACTGCCTTTGGAGACATAGTTAATAACTGCATTCCTCTGCACTGTCTTCAGAGGGACACTGTACATTTTAAAGTTCTGGGTGTAGACGGAAGCGGGTAAGGACTAACCTATGACTGTAACACGGCTTTTATTTTCACCGCATTTAATTTAAATGGCATTGCTCTTTGTAACCAGTCATATGTTCATGCTGATGCTCGTTGAACACCAACTTATCGTAATTTCTACATAGCTGCAATAATAGAAAACGGCACCTGAAAATCACCATCGGGTGCAGACTGGTGATGGGTTTCAACTCTTCCGATCCGCACATGTGCAAAGCAGAGTCGAAAGCAGTTGTGTTGAGATGTTTTAAATTAAAAAGCAGTAGGTCCATTTCCCTGATTAGAATACTCAGTAGCATTGGGACTGTTTCGTCTGAGTCTAAGGGAAGGCTTTCACATCCACGCAAGGCTGTTTAATGTGGCACACGACCTACGAAAATGCAATGTAAAAATAACATTTAAAAGAAATGTTTCGTCTGAGTCTCAGGGAAGGCTTTCACAATCACGCAAGGCTGTTTGATGTGGCACACAACCTACGAAAATGCAATGAAAAAATAAAATTTTAAATAAAAATGAAGCATTCAAAGCTCAAAGATGCCCGTAATTTTTCAAACACAAATCACGGCTCTCATGACAGATGCATGGCGGTGAGAACATTTTGGAGTAAAAGCCTATTTTGATGTTGAAGTTGTGAAGCTTGCTCCTAATTCCAGCTGAAATGCACTGGAGAGCATTTGCTCTTTAAAGGGACAGACAATGCAAATTACAATTTGTTTCCGAAAAGAGCAGCTTATCTGTCTGAAGACCAGTTTTGTCTCTTGCCTTTTGTGCCTCCGCTGCTGCCCAGGTCCCACCGCTGTGAGTGAGCCCTATGGGGTTTGCTGCCCCAAATCCCGGAAAGCGTAGCAGAGGGACATGACATGAGCAAGACTAGGCCACCAAAAACAACAAACTTTCCCTTCACGGCGCCCCCATTGCTGTGTTGTTTCAGCTAACCTGCCTGCCTCTTCACAGCCTCTGCTATTACCTTTATTTCACTCAGGTGGACACACCACTTTTCTCTAATACATGTTCTTTTGGGTGCGTGTCCAGTGGGTGGCTTCTATATACACTACTTGAACTCGGACCCCTGCTCAGTCCCCAGTGTGCTTACATCCTTGAAGTTTCCCGCGATTGCTACATTTCTGTACTGCAACTTATATCAATAACGTTCCTGTGCACTTTGTTTAATATTAGGAGTTCCCTTTCTTTTGCGCACCCATGTCTTTTTATCTCCGAATTCAGATAACATAGTAATTGTATTCATATCATGCTTACTAATTCTCACAAGTTTATTCAACAAAAGGATTAAAACAAAGGGATGTATTTTAAAAACATGACCACGCTCGTGAACCTGCGAGGTGCTTCTGGTTAAATACCCAAATGTGACGATGTGATAAGCAGGGCACGGGGTCCTATGCAAGCTATTGTAAAAAAGCATAACAAATGCAATATGTATCGCATTTGTTGGACTTGGAGTTATTGGCATTATCAATGCCAATGTGCTTTACCCAGCTATATTGTGGGACCTCTTTCGGCCACATAGGGTATAGCACCCTGCAACATGGCTCGGTAAAAAACATTGGTATTGATAATGCCAATAACTCCGACGCTGGGGTTTTCCTGCGTTCACCCCTCATAACATGTGGTTTCACCTTCTCCCTCTGTCTGCAGGAAATGGCAGGACAGTGAGATGCAGGATGAATGAGCTTGCTTTCACAAGAGGTCGGCTCCTGAGCGGCCCTGACAAAAAGAACTGCCTTTGGAGACACTGTTACTAACCGCAGGGCATATTAGCAACAACAGGCGAAAATTATCGCTAACCGCGCTTATCGCGTATTTTTTTAACGCCGCCTATCGCTGGATATTATCGCGGAGATAACATGCTATTAGCAAGGTTTATCTCCAATGCAATAAAATATCCAGCGATAGCGGCGAAATGCTGGAAATCCAGCGATATTCACGCATTAACGCCATGGTGGACTTAGCCTGACAATCCACCTCCTATTCAACAAACAAGTAAGTCATGTTTTTAGCAGGTGTTAAATTCTAGCAATAATCGCGCTTAGCGCGAATTTTTTTATCACTTCGCCTGCGTTGCTAATAGGGGGAAGTTGTGTTAGCGACTGTTTCCAGTCGCTTTTAGTTGAGAACGCCTACCTTGCATGTCATTAGCGATAATTATCGCTGGCATGCAAGGCGATGGGAAAACCGGCCACTATCGCCAGAAAGCTGTCGCTAACGCCTGTTAGCGACAGCTTGCTGATAGGGCGATAAAAAAATCGCCGCTTTAGCGGCAAAAAGTGCCGCTAAAGCGGCGATAAAGCCCTTGCTAATATACCCCCGCGTTCTCTGCACTGCCTTCACAGGCACACTGTATTTTCAAAGGCAGTACACAGCACAAAGCAAGTTGCAGGAGTAAAAGTAACAGAAACAGCATTTGTTTATTTATGTATAAGGAAATCAAGTCTTACAATTCTTACGTAATTTTCTTAAATATCAATGCTTACGTAATTTTCGTAAGTAAAAAAATGTACGTAATTTCCATAACGTTTAGATGTGACATAGCTTCATGCCTGTAGCGAAAACATTGTATTGCTCTGTGTTGTAATTGCATTTAAATAGCACAAACGTACCTCAGGGAGGTGTTAATGTGTACTTCAACATGCTTTCATTCACCACAAGTACGAAGTTGTGCAGGGGCAGATGCATGTGCACAATTATCCTCAGCATACGTTTTGTACAAGAAATAATTTATTTTGTGAATTTGCACTAGTTTCAAGTGCACGTTTTTTTCAATTTACACTAGTTTAAATCGTGAAAAAAGCTTTCTAAATCAACTTCAACCTTTCTACTGCTTTATACATAAGATATTATCAATTACCTTGAAGTTCCTCTACCTTATGAAGTACATTGGCATACAAAAGCTTCCTAAAGCACAAAGCGAGGTACTACATATCCTAAATAAAAAAATATCACGTGCATTACTCGGTCAGTCACTCGGTAAGCCTTGTGCTTAATGGGAGGACTGTCCCCGGTGTCCACGTCATGGACACACCAATCAGTGACACTAGGTACCAGGGAGAACAGATCACTGAATTGCCCCAACAGTTGGCGACAATCCCCCTGCTGCTCAGGGGTCAGTGTGGTGGAGAGGACCACACCCTCCACTGACCCATCTCGCTCCCCTGCACACAGGAGGTCAGGAAGGGGCTCGCTCTCCTCCTCCATCCCAGCATCTGTGGCCAGAAGCATGCCCACTTCAGACCTCTCAAAGTGGGGCTTCAGGCGGTTAACATGCAGGACCCGCAAGGGGTTCCTGGGAGACTGCAAGTCCACCACGTAGGTAACAGGACTCTTGCGCTCCACCACCTCAAAGGGGCTGGTCCACCTATCCTGGAGCGCACAGGGCTCCACCGGGGCCATGACCCAAACCTTTTGTCCAGGCTGAAACTCGATCAGAGTGGCATTCTGATCGTGCCAGCATTTCATCTCTTCCTGGCTGGCTTCCAGGTTTGCCTCAGCAAGTTTCCTGAAACGCCGAGTCTGGTTCCTGAAGGCCAGCATGAAACTAAACACATCCTGGGGAGGTTTCCTGGGAGATTGCTCCCAGCCTTCCTTGACCAGACTCAGAGGCCCTCTTACCGGGTGACCATAGAGCAGCTCAAAGGGACTGAACCCTAAGGACTTCTGTGGCACCTCACGGTAAGCAAACAACAGGCATGGCAAGAGGACATCCCACTTATGCCTCATGGGCTCACCTAGGCCCATAATCATGCCCTTGAGGGTCCGGTTGAATCTCTCAACCAGCCCATTCCCCTGGGGGTGGTAAGGAGTGGTGAACTTATACGTTACCCCACACTCCTCCCACAGAGACTTCATGTACTTGGAGATGAAGTTAGTTCCCCTTTCGGACACCACCTCTCTGGGGAATCCCACACGGGAGAAAATCCCCATCTGTGCCCGTCCCACCACGGGGGCCGTCACTGTCCTGAGCGGGATGGCCTCAGGGTACCGGGTGGCATGGTCCACCAAGACCAGGATGAACCTGTTGCCCATGGCTGTCTTGGGATCCAGAGGCCCTACAATATCAATGCCCACTCTCTCGAATGGGGTGCTCACAACGGGAAAGGGCTGTAGTGGGGCCTTAATCTTACCCCCACTCTTCCCACTCTGCCTGGCAAGTCTCACACGTCCTGCAGTGAGCATCTGAGCTCCTGCGCATCTGGGGCCAATAGAAGTGGGTGACCAGCCTCTCAAAGGTCTTGGTCTGCCCCAGATGTCCGGCCAGTGGCACATCATGAGCCAACCCCAGTAGGAAGGTCCTGAAGCGCTGGGGTACCACCAGCACACGGGCTGATCCAGGCTCAGCAACCTTAGGCTCGCTGTAAAGGAGGTTGTTCTCCCAATAGATCCAATGTGACCCTGTCTGGTCACCTGCTGCTTGGGCGGCGGCCTGCCGCCGCACCCCCTCAAGAGAAGGGCAGGTTCTCTGTTGCTCGCAAAATTCCTCCCTGGAGGGCCCCCCTTCCTGCTGCCAATGGGTCAGCTCCGGTAGGTCCCCCAGTTCGGCCACTTGTTCCCCTGTAGGTTCCAGGGCATCCCCCTCAAGGTCTGCTCCCTCCGGGACCGTGGGAACCACGGGGGCCGCTTTCCCACGCCCCCTACCCCTTCTCTTTGAGGCAGGGGCCTGGGCCATACTTTCAGGCTCCAGACCCTCCTGAACATCCTTCTGAGCTGTCATGGACCCAGTGGTCACACACGCCCACTCAGGCAGACCTAACATTTCCAAATGAGACTTTCTCTCCACCGTAGCCCACGGGGAGTTCTCTAGATCATTGCCCAACAGACAGTCTACAGGCATGGTGGGCCTCACAGCCACTTGAAGAGTTCCTGAGACCCCCCCCACTCGAAGGGAACCTGAGCCACTTCACACTGGCTCTCTGAGTTGTCCGCTGACACTACGGGGCAGAATGCATGGGGGATAACCTGCTCTTTGGACACCAACCGGGAGCTGACAGAAGTTACACTAGCTCCGGTGTCCCTGAGAGCCTCCACCCTATGGCCATTGATGGTCACCCACTGCCGATACTTCTTAGAGGTATTCGGCAGTGTGGGGGTAGGGACCTTCTCAAAGTCTCCTAGCGAGACAAGGGTTAACTCTACGGGATCCCACCCACCTTGGACCTCTACCTCCTCCCCCCCCAGGGCTACACTGGCAATCTGGCGGGATGGTGCACGGGGTGGTGCCCGAGGGGATGCATTGGGGTTCCTCTGGGGACACTGGGGATCATAATACCGGTGGCCCACTTGACCACACTTGAAACAGGTGAGTGGCCCCCTCTGAACAGGCCTACCTGTCGGGGACACTGGCTTCTTCTCAGGGGGAGGCTGGCACACCACTGCTTGGTTCCCTTGGGAATTACTTTGGGGCCCTCTCTGGAACTCCCTCGGCTTTCCCTTGTCCCCCCCCACTTCTCTGCTGGGGACCCTGCCCACCTCTGGCGAAGTCTCCCACAAAACCTTTGCGGACCCGGGTGTTCACCCAGCGGTCCGCCTCCTCAGCAAGCTTCCTAGGGTTAGTCAGCTTACTATCAATCAGGTGCTGGCGTAGCTCTGGAAAACAGTTACTAGAAAAATGCTCCCACGCAAACAAATCATACAATTGCTCGAAAGTTTCCACTTTGCTACCCTTTACCCAGCGATCCATTGCTCTGCAGAAAAAAGACACATATTCAACCCACGTGGTACCCTCTAACTTCTTACAGGTCCTAAACCTCTGCCTGTACATTTCTGGGGTCAAACCATAACGGGTCATCAAAGCTTCTTTCATATGGGCATACACCATCCTGCTCTCCTCAGGCAGGTCCAACAGGGTATCCCTACCATCACTCACAAGCGCCCCCACAATCCCGCTCCCCAATCCTGCTCAGTGGACCCGGTGGGACACCATTGCTAGCTCATATGCGGCAAACCATTGCCCAATATCCTCACTCTTGTGAAAATCCTTAATGACATCCTTAGGAATATAAACTCTACTCTCAGGAGTTACTAAAGGTATGCTGCCAGCAGAGGGGAGACCGGGACACTCCTCGCCCTGATCTCTATCTCCCTCAACATTCTCTCATGTTCCATTCTCATTTTCTCAAGTTCAATTGACAATCGATTCTTCTCAATGTCTAACTTCTTACTCTCAAGGTCATTCTGACCTTCCAATTTAGCCATCTCCAAACTATACCTCCTATCTCTCTCCCTGTCCTCCAGCTCTTCTGGGGTCAGGCTCCTTTGGGATACACTAGTACCTGGATTGGAGGGGGTTCTATCTCCCCCCTCTACTGCATCATCCTGCTGCCCTCCAGCATTCTCTTCCTCATCCCCAGTGGACCCTCTGGCTTCCCACCAGGCCTTCAGCGCCTTGTGGTACTCCTCCTTCCTAGAGAGACCTACCACGGGGACTGCGAATTGCTTACAAAATGACTTCAGCTGTTTGGCAGTATAGGTATCTAATCTTTCCTCCTCAAAGGCGAGATCCTCCAAAGCATTGGATGTTGGCCTTCCCATATTAGCAGTACTCATGGCTGCGATCAACAATTCAATACTAAAAGAACCAACCAAAAAAAAAAAAAAATTCGAAGAGGAAAAAAAAATCCGCTGGTGTCTGCGCTTTGGTCTGTGCTCACTAGTGGTGTCTACCAGTTATTGTACGTGGATCATAAATGCAAGTCCTGATCCCACCGCTGCCACCAATGTTAGAAATGGGGGTCTCTAGTTGGCAATGGCTGGCGCCACTGTCCAAATAGGGACCCTTCTTCCTAAATCAGGGCAAGTGGGCTACCCCCGTTGATAACCCCTGCTCAACCCTGTGGTAACGTAGCACGAGCAGTTAGGCCTATCTCAGAGGCAGTGTGTGAAGCATTTATGGGGCTCTAGGCTCATGATTAATTGGTGGCTGACGAATATCTTAGAACACATACCTGCATTGTACATCTTTCTCCCCCTGTGTTCTTGGTAATGGGTAGGCATCCAATACGAACTATTCTGTCCTCCCAAGTAGTTAGAACATCATTTCCATCTTTGAGCAGCGATTGAACCGTACTCCTTATGTGAATATACCCATCTGCAGAATTTTGTTTTTAGATGATGTCAAAGAAATACATACTAGACTGGCAGAATCACATCATGCTACTGTGAACATTCGTCTCGCTAGAGGCCATATGCTGGTACGTGTGTATTGGAGCTATAATATCAGCTTCGGATTATCACATTATACCAAGGTATCTAATCTACCAGGGTACCTTGACGCACACCACATCGCTTTTAGAGCTGGTTTTTAGAACTTTATATGGGCTATATCCCATTATTTTTGTTGCCATGGTAAGCTCGGGAGATTGCGAGCTATGTCTTTCATCAGTGCATCACCGGCAACCCGCTCTAATAACACTAGCTAAGTAATGTTAGGGATTTCATCAGACTGGTTTAGTAATTTTAACCAGTCCAATATGGCGTCGAGTAATATCAACAATAATATCACATTTTTTTTCTCTTCCGGGTTCACACGTTCCGGGTTCACACGTTCCGAATCCCACGTCATCCTTATTTGCGGATTATCGCGAGAGTGAGCCGCGCTAACACCGTTTTTAGAGTATATAACAGACTCAGTTGGAACATAGCCCGTCTTAGGCTGACGATAGCAGGCGTGTGGCACGAGTATCATATGAGAGGTAAGTAATTCCTTGGGGGATGTCTGTCTAATTGTATGCCCTTGGACACACGCTTTAGGTAGTGAGTTATTAGTATGGGCAGCTCACATTGTTGTGGGAAGGTTTTCTCGGGATGGCTGCTAGGAACTAAGTACAGCGCTAGTTATAATCATGAGAGAACCCTGGTCTTTCTCGCTCTAATTTTGAGTTGGGATTTTGAGCTTTGAGGAGAGGTATCTGTGTGAAGTAGTGCCTACATTGGCGTATAGCGAGTACAAACCTGTGCGCATGGCTTAACACTGACCGGAAGACAGACTCAGAATATATACCTATAAACCCGTTCCCTTGAGAATTGTTTAAGTGTTAGCACTTGTACACTGTGGAGAAGGTACACCTGACTATTTTTCGGGTGTTAAGTCGTTCTTTTCATTATTTTTTTTGTTGTAGACTGCACTGAGGACCGCTTATAAGAAGCAGTACATACTGAAAACAAACCTATTCATGTATAAATAGTAAGCACCCACAACCATTTGGACGCCGCCAGGCCATAACTAGGGCGAACCCAGCTATTTCGAGGCTCGTAATTAAAAAGGTATGTGATCTAGTTATATTAGTAGTCACTAATACCTTCATGTAGTGTTGGTAGATTACAACTATCAAGAATATACTCTGAACTCTAGATCTAACATACGGCATTGTTCCTTTATAATACCTAGGTCTCTTGAGAGGACATTTATATCCTTGTGTTGAACAACTCAAGCATCGTTCCAACAGATAGTGGAGTGTTTTGACAACGGGATTCCCAATATATTATAGGATATCCAAACGTAAGGTAAATGTATAGCATGTGGTGTATATAGGTCATGCCAACACACTAGTATGAGCAATAGTATTGGCTCTAATTACATGATGAACTGTATTCAATCTTTCTACTTATCTATTACAGATTCTTGATAGACTGGTTTTTAGAAGATAGGCCCAAATCTGGGTGTGGCACCACTAATTGCCTTTTTGAAACCAACAGTATCCTTATAAAATACGTCACGGATATTTATAACAGGTAAATCATCATGCCTTATCATTGTAGGGTGAAAATTCTCAGTGGTATTTAGGTCCTGTCTGATCTAGGATACTATGTAAAGTAACATAGGACATTAAGAACTTGTTCTATGAGCTTAAGGGATGCTTTGTTTCATTCCCTCTTCTCCAGTAGACATACATCACCAGCATAAGTAGAATCACTAACTATATTCGACTTTTTTCAGTCTTTCTATTCTAATCTAATTCATTTGTAATTCACCTGATTTCCTCTTTACACTTGGATAGATATATTATTAATCTCATGTAACGGAGGTCAAGGTTTTGATTGTGATAAATGCTCTGTAGTGGCACATTTGCTTGTTATTATATTATTTTGTTTTGGAGAAATGTAAGATATCTCCTAGGGCTTTCTATATCAGTAGTTAATGTTTGTTCTTTCTTCTTCTTTTATTTTCACAGTTTTTCATTCCCCCTCCCTTCACCTGTTATAAAGTATTCAATAATAGGTCCTGATGAAGATGGTTTTGAAATCATTATACCATTGAAACGTACGTCGACCAGAGAGAGTGTGACACCCCAGCTATCAGCACAGCAACCGAGGGTTGATTTTATCACCCGGCTTTTCCATCTGTGCATGCAGTGTTGTTCTGGGGTGTATATATGTTGAATGCATTGAGTATAAGAGATATGACTGTGGAGTTGTGAGAGGTGTGTTTGTGTGTGTGGGGGTTGCTGAATTCTATTATCATTATTTTATTTTAGGTGATCTTATAAGTTTTGTAATACTGTGTATTTATTGAGTAGTACTTTATGATAAATGAAAAAAGCTATTGTGTTGTAAATTGAAGAATACACACACGTATTTTCTAATAATGTTTTTATAAAATGTGAAAAAATTTAAAAGAAAGATAACTAAAAATAAGAAAGAAAAATTGAATAAAAGATGTAATAACAAATAAGCACTTTGTGTGGAGAAGTGTGTTTATTATGCCCTAATCTCGAGCTTTTAGAAGCCGCAATTTAAAGGAATTGAGGTCATGAGGGAATACTACCTTGGTAGTTTCTGTTTGATGTGAAGCATTTATGACCATGCACAATAAGGCAGTAACGACACCACAAAAGGACACAACTCAAGGAGGTATAGAAAAATAGTATCTTTATCTAAGGTTTAGTACGAGACTCTCAAAAGCGTTTTAACCAGTCACAATGCACGTAAATCAGTAGGGATTTTAAAAAGGCAATAACGTATTCACCAGAACGTGGCACTGACTGAGTTCAAGGCCTGGGTCTACGCGACCCGTTGCGCACCAGATACCTGCCGTTGGACGGGGACACAGCACGTAGCTTCTCGAAGAAGCAGAGACGGTGACAGGCGGACTCCCAGCGACCACAGTTCTCGACTGCAGTGGTCCGCAACGTGCACTCACAATGATTCGGGCACTCGGGGACAGGCGGGCTCCCAGCGGCAGCAGCACGCGGCTGCGGCGGCCCGGGCTGGTGGTGGCGATGACTCTCGTCGTGCAGCTCCGTGGTGGGCTCACAGCAGCAGCAGCTCTCTCCTAGCTGCGGCGGCCCACAGGGTGACTCACGATGATGCAACGTTGGCAAAGATGCGGACACTCAGCGGCAGCAGCTTTCTCTTAACTGCGGCGGCCCACAGGACAAATCCCGATGATGCAAAGTTAGCCAAGGTGCGAACCCTCAGCAGCAGCAGCTCTCTCTTAGCTGCGGCGGCTCACAGGACAAATCACGATGATGCAAAGTTAGCAAAGGTGCGAGTACTCTGCGGCAGCAGCTCTCTCTTAGCTGCGGCGGCTCACAGGACAAATCACGACGATGCACAGCTGACACAAGTGCGGGCACTCAGCGGCAACAGCTCTCTCAGCTGCGGCGGCCCACAGGACAAATCACGATGATGCACAGCTGACACAAGTGCGGGCACTCAGCGGCAACAGCTCTCTCAGCTGCGGCGGCCCACAGGACAAATCACGATGATGCACAGCTGACACAAGTGCGGGCACTCAGCGGCAACAGCTTCTCTTAGCTGCGGCGGCCCACACCGATTCAGCGAAGGTTCTGAAGATTCAAATTAAGGTGGGCGCTCAGCGGCGGCAGCTCTCTCTTAGCTGCGGCGGCCCACACAGATTCAGCGAAGGTTCTGAAGATTCAAATTAAGGCGGGCGCTCAGCGGCGGCAGCTCTCTCTTAGCTGCGTCGGCCCACACAGATTCAGCGAAGGTTCAGAAGATTCAAATTAGGGCGGGCGCTCAGCGGCAGCAGCTCTCTCTTAGCTGCGGCGGCCCACACAGATTCAGCGATGGTTCTGAAGATTCAAATTAAGGCGGGCGCTCAGCGGCGGCAGCTCTCTCTTAGCTGCGGCGGCCCACACACAGAGTTAACAAGGGTTACCAGTCCGCGTTCCTCACAGTAGAACTAGAGGTTCCGGATTACTCGACGGAGGCCTCACCTGCAAGTAGAATCCCTAGCATAGGAATTCAGACGGCTGACGGGGTGAAGTCTAATGTCCCTGAGACTTCAGCAGGAGGCGCTCTCAATTCAGGCCCCCGGGTAGTTTCTTCAGCAAGCTTGGTGAAAGTTTCAAAGTCCTTTCTTCTGTCCACTCGGACAGAGTTTCGTCTTGACATCCAGAAGGAACACACTTGAAAAAGGTTTCAGCGCAGCGTTTTATACCTAAAAAGTCTTTGTTCTCTGCAGTCACAAATCACTGCATCCAGCCAGAACCAGCTCGGTGGGGTCGGGAGCACTTAGTTTACGAGGCGACATCCTGCCCTTTGAGAATCGGGGGGTCTGCTATCAGACGCCCAGTGGGAGGTGGAGCCATCATTCACCTTGCCAGGCACGGCCCTGCTCAGATCAAAGAGTCACCCCTCTCCCTACTCTAAATGCCGATCTTTCTCTCCAGCCAGGTCTGACCCAGCTGGCCCTGCTGTTCCAAAACCAGACGGCCAATACACACGCTAGCAAAGCCTACAGGAAAGCTTAGGCCAGAAAATACCTTGTTTCTAGTAGAGGCATTTTCGAACACGGGCTAGGCTAATAATCCTTACTAAAAGATGTATCTCAATGTTCTGAGCTTAAACATATCAAATTCGACGTTCCTATCAGGTTCCTGGGGGCAGGTAGGATTAGGGCATGTAATACTCAGCCTGCCCATTCTGGCCTATGAGAACGGATAGCCTCACAATAGTAAACAGGGAAATGGAGGGTAACTCGCTATTAGAACATGCTACACAGACATACTTTCAAAGCTGCTTCGGTGGGTAGCGCAAATCAGCGCTGCAGGCCCACCAGCAGTATTTGGTCTCCCAGCCCTGGGCACACACAGTGCACTGATACTAGGGGCTGACAGGTAAACCAAACGAGCCAATTATGGTTATCCCAATTCATACAGTTATCTTTACACAGGGAGCATTCGCGCTGTGTCACTGATTGGCAGTGGCACAGCGCCCAGAGCATCTAAATCCAGCCAACATAAAAGGTCAGAAGCGAAAAGAGGAAGGGAGACCCGCGCCAATGATGCCAGGTCTAACAACACCCAAGGCCCGATCTCCTGCCGACACTGTCGCAGCACCTTCACCCACCTCCGGACCCCCGCAGCAACCCCCAGACGCCAGCATACACAAACCACTGAAATATATCCTCCTCAACGTATGCTCCCTACACTGACACGCCACAGAAATCTGGGACCTCCTTAACACACACGCCCGACGTCGAATTCCTCATAGAGACCTGGACCAATGCCAGCTCCAGACCCGACAACGCAACCGCCATTCCTGACGAATACAAGACCGGGAGGAAAGATCGCCCCACCCACACACACTTGCCCCCCTCCAGAAGACCACACGACGACACAACAAGAAAGCAAACTGGTTCACCACGGCACTCCAAGAATCCAAGTGCTCCTGCCGGCGGCTGGAAAAGATGTGGAGAAACAGCAAAACTCTGGAAACATGCGCCACCTACAAAACCGCCACCACGGCACACCACTAACTCATCAAATCCACAAAGAAGAATTTCCTCCAAGACAGAATCCTCTCCAATGCCCACAACACCAAGGAACTCTTCTCCTTCATACAGGAATTTGCCAAACCCAACAGGGAAACAACAGACGTCCCTCCCTTCCAAGACCTCTGCAACAGACTCAGCGCCTTCTTTCACCTCAAGATCAGGACGCTCTACAACAACTTCAACAACCAGGACCTCTGCACCACCCCAACCCCACCCCCAATGACACCACCCAACAGACCCTACTTACGTGTACCCCACTCACGACAGAAGACACCATAAAGACCATGAAGAGCATCCACTACGGTGCACCTGCTGACCCCTGCCCACCTTACATCTTCCACAGGGCCGCCACAGCCATCGCACCCATGCTACGCCAGACAATCAACTACTCCCTCGAGACTGCCACTTTCCCCGACGACTGGAAGAATGCCGATGTCAACCCCCTCCTGAAGAAACCCTCCGCAGACCCAACGGACCTCAGGAATTTCAGGCCCATCTCACTGCTTCCCTTTGCAGCCAAGATCATCAAGAAGGCCGTCAACACCCAGCTAACACACTTTATTGAAGCCAACAACATCCTAGACACCTCCCAATCCGGATTCCGAAACAACCACAGCACTGAAACCACCCTCCTCGCCACCACAGACGACATACGCGCTCTCCTTGACCAAGGCCAAACAGCCGCCCCCATCCTCCTGGACCTTTCAGCAGCCTTCGACACAGTCTCCCACCACACAGTAGCCACCAGTATCCACGACGCTGGCATCCAAGGAAAGGCCCTAGACTGGATACGCTCATATCTCACTGGCAGAACACAGAGAATAAGACTCCCGCCCTTCCTCTCGGAACCAACAGAGACCAGATGCGGAGTACCCCAAGGATCCTCCCTGAGCCCCACCCTCTTTAACGTCTACATGTCCCCCTCGCATCCATCACCAGAAACAATGGGTTCAACATCGCCTCCTACGCCGATGATACCCAACTCATCCTCTCCCTCACCAAAGAACTCGACATCACAAGACACAACTTCCAAGAAGGGATGAAAGTCGTTGCAACCTGGATGAAGAACAGCTGCCTGAAACTCAACTCAGAGAAAACAGAAATCCTCATCCTCGGCTCCACCCCCTCAGCATGGGACAGCACCTGGTGGCCCCCCACCCTTGGAAACCCACCCACCCCGACAGACCATGCACGTAACCTCAGAATCATACTGGACTCATCGCTTACAATGAATAGCCAAATCAACGCCGTCTCCTCCGCATGCTTCAACACCCTCCGCATACTATGTAAAACATACAAATGGATACCCGCGACTCCAGAAAAATGGTCACTCATGCCCTCATCACCAGCAGACTGGACAACGGCAACATCCTCTATGCCAGAATCAACAAGAAACTCCTCCGCAAACTCCAGACCGTCCAGAACGCTGCAGCCAGACTAATCCTCGATATCCCAAGACACAAATACATCACCCAACACCTCCGCTACCTCCACTGGCTCCCCATTGATAGATGGATAACTTTCAAGCTGCTCACACATGCATACAAGGCCCTTCAAACCATCAGACCTAAATACATCAACAACAATCTCCCCTTCCGTGCACCCAAGAGAAACCTACGATCAGCCGACATCTCCCTAGCCACCGTCCCACCCTTCTACAGGAACAGAGCGGGTGGAAGGTCCTTCTCCTACCTTGCAGCCAAGACATGGAACGAGCTCACCCTCCACCTCCGGTGAAGCCCGACACTGGACCAATTCAGGAAAAACCTCAAGACCTGGCTCTTCGAATGACCAAACGGAGCTACATCCCCCCCCAGCGCCTTGAGACCCTTAGGGGTCAGCAGTGCACGCTATAAAAACACTGATTGATTGATTGATTGATTGATTGATTGAGAGTGAAGGTGGTGTCTGGTGTATGATGCTTGGAGCCAGAAAGGTTGACCAGATCAGAAGGCATGTGCCTGCATGTTGGTTTGCTTTTGTGTTTGTTTTGGGGCCTGAGTGAGAAGGCAGCAGCAGGTGCCATTATGGATAGCAGCACCATATGGAGGTTTTGGACACAGCCACTTTGCAATGTGGTAGTTGCAGCAGCGATCAAGGACTTGGTGGTGCACTGGTAAACAGTCTAAATATCGAAATTTAAATATCGACTTGCCAAAATATCGAATTTTAAATAATGAGTTGCCAAAATATCGACTTACAAAAATATAGTGGTGCGGAATATCGAAAGGCAGGTAAGAAATCTAGGGGTATATTCACAAGAACGTGTGCTAAACATCTTCAAAAAATGTTAACGCAACTTTACACATCGCAGCCTATCGCGTGAAAATAACCCCTTGTCAACCAGGAATTCACAACACGGCGTTACCATGCGATAGTCCGCCAAAAACGCGTCCAATGTCCGCGATACAACCACCTCGACAGAGATAAAAACACAAACCACAACTCAAAAAAACATGCGATGAGCCCATTCGCGATGAGGAAAGCTGCGAAAAGCACCTCCAGGCCCGCGACACACCCACGGCAGGCGGGAATAAGCACAACAAAAGCAGGAAAAAATAGACAAACCAAACAGAAAACAACAGCCAATCACAATGGAGGCAACCTGAGCCAGTATACAACCCCTCAAGCCCCATTGGCAACAAAACATTGTACATGGTAGGCCATCATGGACAAGGTCAATGCAGCCCGAGAGCAGAGGAGGACAATGGAAGAAAACCCGAACAGCCGGAATGATGCGAAACGCACAAACAAGCAGAAATACGCCAACAACAAGAAGGCAGCAATGCACACCCGAGGTGGGAGTCCAGCGCCACACCAGGAGCTGGATGACATGGAGGAAATTGTGTCCACCACATCAGTCTGGAGATGGTGGCAGGAGTCGGGGACCGAAAACTGCCCAAAACAACAGACACCACAGCAACAGGGAGAGGAATGACCAGGGACGGGGGGAGATGGGCACAATGGCACACATGCACAATTAAGCAGAGCACAACTGCAGACAAACCATGCTCAAGAGTAACAACACCAACCAAGAGCACAAGTCACACAACCCGGCAATATCACACCACTGAACAAGCAAAGAAGTGAAAACCACACTGCCTGAAAGGGTGAAGGGTGAGCCAAAGCAGAGTTGAAGGGACATCTCACACACAATGCAGCACACACACATAGGAAGCAGAGCACCCCAACATCCAACACAATGTGGTACGACCAGCAACATTTGCACTACCCAACACAGGACACAAGTGCACCCGCCTGTAGCCGGTTAATGGCCATAAGCATCTGGCAAAGCACGAAACAGGGACATGACAATGCACAAGTACAAACCCACAGCCCTGATGGGCTAGCAATGCACGTATGGCAGGGATCCAGAGAGTCCGTGACACACACATTGGCATACAAATCAAGACACAACACAGTTGGGGACAAGTGAAAGTGCGGAAACTTTATCAACAAGTGCGTGTCAGTACGGCCAAGAGAAGTGCCACGAAATGCAGACCAATGCAGCCGCATGTCTGAATGAGGAACTTAGGAAAGCGCCCATGTCCACCCCGGGGGAGTCCATCACCAACACAAGTCAGTGCCAACCCGCGTTGGTTGTCGCGCATGGATCAGGAGTCCAGGCCAATGCAGCCATGTCCACTGTCCTCTTGGGACATGTGACCAGATTCCCAACATGCAACCAGGCGTCGGGACACGTGCAATGGGTCACATCCAGTTGTTGCTGCAGGTACCTCGTCACTCGTCCATGAACGCCAGTGCAGCAGCACAGGCCAAAATCTCCAATGAGAGATCGTTGTCCACCACATCTGACATGTCGTCGACGTAATCCATCAGCTGACCCGGACAGATGTGCTGACTCCAAACCCTGGCCCCAATGTGCACCAAAGCCCAATCAGGTAGCGGCTCAATGTGCTCACTGCACACGACGACTCGTGCAATCTCCCAGGTCCAGTTGCCAGCATGCATGCCAAACATCCATGCATGCCATAAACGGGCATCACGGTGACACTCCTGGTCGTGTGCCAACAGAGGGCACACACACACGTCAAAATCCAGGTCAGCTACAGTCACGTTGGAGAGGCAGACATCCATGGTCCACTCTAATATGCATGAGCGACAATGCAACACAGGCTGAACGCAGGTGACGCTCACAAGGCGGAAGCTCAGCCGGTAACTGATCCGCAGCACTGCCAATGGCACTGCCCCCAGTACATGTAGCAGACGTGCACGGTACAGGTCCACGTGACTGGAGTCGAGCATCTGTCCGGGATGGTCTGCCATTGCGTCAGTGGCTCTGCTTGAAGCGGCACTGGCTTGCCCTGCGCCAGTCCTGTGGATGAAATGGCACAGCTCAGAGCAATGAGCAGTGTCTGTGTGCAACGGGTGCAGGCCTGGGGTGGGGTGGGAGTACGTGTGAAGGCCATCTCACGCACGCTAACTACGACCAAGGACTTCTGCGTGTGGGATGTGTACACGTTGGTCTCACATCGGGCAGTGCGTAGTGTGGGAGTCGCAAGTAAATGCTATCGTATCTGTCAGGGGTGCTGGCCACATGCAAGTCCCAGCTCGGAGCTGCAGATGTGCCAACGCCTGATAGAACAGACAAAGGAGCCTTCATCCCTACAGTAACTTCACCATCTGCATGCATTCAGGAGATGTACAGAGGCCTGCCGTGGGTGTGGTGGGATGTATGCAACCCTGGGAATCATGGATGATATGCCCAGCACATGGCACATGAGCGGCCTCACTGTGTGTTACGTTGCCTCAAAGCTGCTTCACCCTCACACGAGCCCCCACACTTGTGTGCGCTGCGCAGTTGTATCACGTGCACTCCTACGGCACACCATTATAATGCCTGTCCGCGCATGTCCAGCGGCATGCCAACACCGTGACGCTGGCCTTTGAAGGTGTGCGGCCAAGTGAGTGTAGGCCAATGGTCCGGACAGGGCGGACCCAAGTGTACAGTCCATGGCTGGCTGTGATCACGCTGCGAATGAGGCTAGGCAACTGACTCATGCAGCCGCAGGACTGATACACATAACACTTGGCATGCATGTGCCAAGACCCCGAGCGGTCTTGCGCTCCTACATTTTCCCGTCCGTGCGGGCCCACCCTCCTGGTGCATGCTACATTGCAACATCGACTACTGTGGCCCTGGTGGCGACAACACCCCAACACAGAAACACACTTACCGCACATCCTGCCCAAGGCCAGGTCCGAGCCACGCCCTGCTCCCCCTGCCGAATCAGCACACCCCTGTGCTGAACTGATGTACGCCGGACCAGCACACGACGCTTGTGCATGCAGGGGGGGCTGGACGAAGCTACATGTCCAAGGTCACTGCCAACACTGAGGTGACATGGTATCGTCTGCTGAAGATAGCACACTGTGATGATGCAGTGCCGTGCCCATCATGCTGACACAATGACCACACGGACACACTTGCTCAGATGGTGTGAATGGCTACGGGCACGTGCGCCTGGCCACATTTATTAGCAGGCACACATATCGAGTGACACCTGTGTAGGATGTGTGTGGGGTGTGTGCACACCAGCCGGCAAGGGCTGCCTGGTGCAGTCAGAAATCGACAACAGTGTACATCGTAAAGGACACAACCATTCAACCATAAAGGCCCCATGACTTGTGCTGCACAGAGTTAGTGGCCCCGGATGCACAGCGTCCTGCACGGGCCTACCGCCACGGGCCGCTGACTTGCGGGGCACTGGGGCAGGGTCACGAGTGCAGAGCAGGTTTCCGTAGATGACAAAGGGGCTTGTCGCGGAGTGTCTCGGTGGACAGTGGAAGGTGTACCCCCAGGGGATGATGCAGAGGACAGAACCACGCTGAAACAGTCACTATGGTGGAGATGAATGGACCAGACACATGTCGGACACCAACTCCGGTCCAGCCAGATGGAGATGCAGAAAACCACCAGGCCATGGACTCAGACACCACCAAGGTCCAACCAGATAGTGCCCATGACTCATTGTGCACAGAGTTAGTGGCACCAGTGCTGTTAGGGGATGCCGCCTGCGATGAGGCGTGTCCAATGGTGTGGACTCCTCCACATCTTACCCAAGACACAGTTCCACATGTGTGACCTACTGGACCGAAGTGTTGGCCTGAGGCAGCGGTCAGCACGGGCCATTCACTGAGTGTCGCCGGCTTAGGTTGGATGGTCCCACCGGCCTGCGTAGTTCAGGTTCAGTGGCACCAGGGGACGTGGACTTGCAGTGAACAGGGTTGATGGCACCAGGTCAGTTGTTGATAGTGTTCGATCACCTCCGTGACTCTGATCCGGCTTTCCTCCGGACAGAGCCGCATCTTCCTCCTCTCCGTGCGTTCACTGGTGTGGATTCATGATTGGCGACTAAGTGCTGGATGTGGGACCTACTGGTCCGCAGGGTAGGCCTGAGCCCTCATCCAGGTGTCGCCGGCTGGCGTTGAACAGGGTTAGTGGCACCACATGTCGCCGGCTGGCATTGAACAGGGTTAGTGGCACCACGTGTCACCGGCTGGCGTTGACCAGGGTTAGTGGCACCACGTGTCGCTGGCTGGCATTGAACAGGGTTAGTGGCACCATGTGTCGCCGGCTTGCAATATGGAATTATGCCTCACTGATCGAAGGGAGTCTGGTGCTGTGGCCGCTGCCACGGACTTGGGGTCACTGCCATTCAAGACTCAGGACACAGTTTCACATGTTGGACCTACTGGGCCCAGGAGGACGCAGGTGGAGTATGTAAATGAGAAAGGAGTAATGTGGGCCAGCGTCGGGGGGGCCAGCGATGGTCTGCGGAGGCTGCAGAGGTCGCTGGACTGGTGCTTGGAGCTTGCACTGGCACGTGGTGGGCCCTCATCGACACACGCCGGTGTAGGCAGGTGAGCGGACACTCGTTGGTGCGCTGTGGCCGGCATGACGGGTCGGGGGACCAGCGGCTCGGGGTGCAGCAGGCACAGAGGGACGCAGGCCCCGCCGTGCTCGGCGGAGGACTCGTGGCAGGCCGAGAGCCGCCGCACTGGCAGACACGTTGTCCATTCCGAATGAGAACCACGCCCAGTGCGAAGGGGTTTTTGTTCACACCCCTACACAGGCCTGGCGTACGCAGGTCCAACCCACTACGCACGCGCATGCAGGGGGGGACGTAACGTGCAACATTTCCGCGTTCTGCCCCACAGCCTGTGGGGACATGGTAGCGTCCACTGGCCACTGCACTCCATGCACCAGCAGTTGATCTCCACATGGCCATTTCCGTGGTTTGCACTCTGTGGTCTGTCCGGCACCTCCACGCCACACCTGGCATTGGGTGGGTTCACATTCCAGGATCACTTGCCACTCTCGCACATGCCTGCTCCATGCCTCTCCTCGCATCCTGCAATTGTGTGTCTGTGGTGCCATGCCCTGGCTGGGTTGTGGGCATGGCAAGGCCAGCTTCACAATGGAGTTGTGTTGTCGTGTCTGGACGGTTGGCATGTTGTGTGTCATGTTGAATGTAGTTGTGCTGCATGCCCATTGCCAGTGTCGTGAGTTGCATGACTGTGGGCTGGAGGTGTGTGGTGTGTTCATTTTGGACTTACCAACGGGCACTGCATTTCCATGGGTGCCATCCTGGGAGCGCTGGGTGATGCTGGACTGTCCGGAGATGTGAGAATCATGCACTCTGCCTGGGGAGTTGGCCACGACATTGTTGGGGAGTCCCGGGCGGTCCACTGTTGCCTGCACATTCATGATATGCGTGTGCTTTCTGTTGTGGTAGTTGTCGGTAGTGTCGGCAGGGGGCACGAGGGGTACATGTGTGCAGTTGATTGGCCTTGACACGTGAGGGAATCCAGCTATGGCGTAGGGGCCTTGCTTGGTCTCCAGCAGCTCCTGCACAGTGTGGGTGAAGTGGAGGTGCTGGGGTACCAGGCTGTTGTTGGCATTCAGGACAGGTGTGATGACCTTGTATGGGGCTGGCTGTGTGACTCCTCCGACTCTGGCAGTTGTGGGTTGGATGGTACCAGAGGCCGACATGTGCTGTGCAGCCGCCAGCTTTGTCTGCGGAGGGATCTTGGTAGTCCGCTGGGTTTGTACCGTCAGCAGGTGGGGGATGTGGGTCAGGATGCGGGAGATGGTTGTCCTTTTGGGCCTGTAGTGGGCAATGTCCTCCTCTGGCGTTGGGTCTGGGTGGCAGGTGCGTTTCAGGTGGGTCCGCTGTCTTTGTGTACGCTGCCTCTGTGGTGTTCCCGTGGGGGGCGGGACGGGTCCTGGGGGTGGTGGTGGGCTTGGGGTGGGTGGGGGTGGGTGTTGTGTCCCTCATGGGTCTCGGAGCTGCATGGTCATTGTCTCCATGGCATCTGTGGGTCTTTGGGTGTGGCTCTTGGCTGGGCTCCCTTTCATGCTGCAGGTAGTCGTCCTGCTGAACACCAGCAAAAGGCAGGTGTTAAATCACTTGTGCTACCGCGGCTTATCGCCTGTTTTTGGTTCGCTTCGCAGATCTGGCAGTTCTTTGTGAAAGTGGTGTTGTGGTTTTTTCGTGTGTTTTTGCACGGGAATGCCTACTCTGCATCTCATATGGGTTAGTTGGTGTTGTCCAACGTGGTGTTAAATTTTGGGGCAGTTGTCGCGGGAATACTGGCGATGTCTGCAGTTTGCACCCGCTTTTGAATGGGGTGTTAAATCTATCTCCACTCTTGATGGGTTAAGGTGGGGATAAATCAGAGGTAGGTCCTTGTGAATATGCCCCTATTTTTTTATAATATCGAAGTTAGTAATATCGACAGTCATAATATAGTTGTAAAAATATCGATTTTTTTTAGTGTTTTAAGTGTTAGTATATGTGTTAAAAGTATATAATATGTTTGTAATGTATGTTGGAATTTTTTAAAAGTAATGATTTTTATGTTAAATTATTTTTGCGTATTTTAGTTCCGTAGCGGGTTGTGGGTTTATAGGGGAATAGGGTGGGAAGTAATTTAAATATAATATATTAATTAAGAATTTTTTTGAATTAATTACTTATATGTTAATTAATTTTTGTGTAATTTTATTCCGTAGCGGGTTGTGGGTTTATAGGGGAATAGGGTGGGAAGTAATGTAATTTAAATTAATTAATTAATAAATTAATTAAATAATAATTTTGTATTTAATAATTTATATTGTTAATTGTGTTAATTAATTAATTATTAATTAATCATTAATTGCTTAATAATAATTAATAAATTATTGGTAATTATGTTTAATGTGTATTTTTTGTATTAATTACTATTAATTTGCTATTAATTATTAATAATTAATTTGTTAATATGTTAATTGTGTATTTCTTTAGGAGTGGGTGGTGGGTTTATAGGGGAATAGGGTAGGAAGTAATTTAATTGTAATTAAGGGGCTCATTACGATGTCGGGCGGAAGCACAACCGCCGTGCTGGCGGATGCAAAAACCACCAGTTACCGCCGGCACGCAGCAGTCCACACGCCCGCCCAATTACGATGCGAAAAGTAGGCCAAACACCGCCGGCAAGCCAGCAACACCGTCCGCCATCAAAGTGCGCCCGTACACGTAGCGGCGCAGCCCAATTGACACACACCGTCCGACGAAACACGTCCCGCCCGGGCGTATAAATTACGATGCCGCAAACAAACGGCTCCCACGGCCAAGAGATACCGTACGACAAACCGAAGCGGTAACACGGACGCCGAGCACGGACAACGAAGAAGCGGCTCCCCGAGCATGAATCCAGCACTGCAGGCCCTCCCCATGCTCCTGCTGATGCACCACCAAGGACGCAACGTACCGCGGAGACGCAGGTAGGCACACACACAACAAGTGCACGCAAACAGCGCACACAGTGCAAGGGCGGAAAAAGCGGACACCCCCCACCAGCGCGTGTACACTACACATCCACCATTGCATCCACATATGACACACAGGCCAAATCGTAACATCGCGTAACACATGTGTACACACCACCTGGGACTAGGAACCAACCACCCCGTCACGGCCCCAAAGCGCCGATGACGCCGCCACACATGCGCACAACGCAGAGGCCAACCGCAGCGCCATGCATGCGTCGCACACAGACACAGGGACACAACCAAGCAGCACACACATCAGCCCCACCCCGAACGCACATGACACGTGACAGGCCTGCCACAGACATGTCCCCAACGCCCAATTCACGGACAACACCCAACGCCACACAACCGACGCACACATGTCAGTGAAGTCACGCAACAGCAGGACACACCCCAGTGTAACAAACATGGCGTAGCACACAGCGGCGGCAACACCAACTAGGAGAAGCAGGGCCCCTTCGGGAAGAGGAACGCCAGTACCACACTGAAACACCCATACCACCCTGCACATATGAACAAGACATATAAAACGGAACACCAAAGAGCCCGGGGACCGACAACAGGTGGCCCAAGAATAACATCCACACACAAGGCCCAACGCAGAGCGGAAAGGCAGCCTGCCGCCCACACAAGGGAGAGCAGACAGCACTGAATGACCTTCCATTCCAACTCCGAAACCACAGCCCTACGACAGAAGCCGGTGAATACAGCCATTGTCCAAGAATAGACCAACACAGGCATGCCGAGGAGACCGACCACAGGGCAGATAGCGCATATCACAGAAGCACACAACGGACGGGGAAGAAAAAAGAAAACACTCCCCCATGTCGGCCACATGCAAGTTAATTGGAAGGAGTCACACATCACTGACCTTGAACTGTCTGAGAAGCATGTGGGATGAGGGCCCGTGTCCTCCAAACAAGCCAACAGAACACAAGTCCTGTCTCCCTACGACTACACAGAGCTCACAGCAACCTCGGAGCGTGCACATTGCAGACTGCACACACAGCCGGAGCACGCCACCACAACGCACCGCTGCGAAATGGCAACCGCAACACACCTACCCAACTACGCCGGACAGCTCAAGCTGTACAAAACCAACCTGTTACATACATTGGGATGCGATCTCCTGTCCCTGCTGAACGTAAGTTACCGACTGACTTACCGCATCACATTGTTCAGCTGCGTCATGCCCGTCTTCTACTGTCGGAGGTGTCCCTACCAGCATCCAGTGGAGATATGCCTCTCCAACCCGGCATGTCTGAAGGCGGACCTGCTACCACTACTCCTCCCTCTGGACGCACACGACAGGGCCTGCTCTGCCTATGGGGGCATGGCGTATGTGGCCAACATCGCACCCGCACTGAAATGGGACCACTGTGCCTCCACACGACGGATCATCGAGAACAGCTACATCGAATGTCACCCAGCATGCCCCATCATGGTCCTCCAAGGGACAACTTACGAACAACACCTTGACAGCCACCATCCGCTACATTGGCTGGCAAACATGTACACCACCAATGACATGGAAGCCCTGCTGGGCGGCATCGCATACCTGACAACCTGTCAATTCGTCGGACCACAACGCAGGTTCCCCGATTGACCTATGATGTCCAACCCCGCACCCATGCTTAGCTTCCGCACGGACTGGCCAGTCACCACCACAACAGCCATACCAAACGACCGGCAACTGTAACCACACCATCAACGACATCGCCATGACATCGGATATGACCGGGACATGCACACTGTTCCCCATCACATCCAGGAACACCGCATGCATCGTGGGAGGCAGTGGCATGGGGTCTGTGTATCGCACCCACATGGACGGAACTGCACGAACAACCAGGACACGACATGGATCCAGCGCCCATGGACACACACACCGCTCAGTGGACATGAATAGGTCGCCTGGAGTCTGTGGGTGCTGCACCCCTCCCACCCCCGCCCCGGGAAACCCATACCAGGACCTTTGCATGGAAGACAAGTGCATACAACAACAACACGACCCCAGTGACTGTGACATGTCCAGTAACCACCACATTGCAACAACAAGTGGCACGCCGCTGCATGCACGCAAGCCCATGCCCTGATGTCATCTCACATGCACGCGTGCATGAGGAGCAACCGCAGCAAACCTGTCACATGGAACTGAGATGGACTGTGCCCATGATGCCAAGCGGTCTGGTAGGCTACATGTATACCGTCTGTGTCAAAGTCCGCAGCTCCGCAGCTATACGTAAATGTACATTAGCACAGCCTTGGCCAAGCAGATGTAACTCTGAAGCCCACATCCCACATGCAACAGCCAATCACATGTAACCCCACACCCTATCCCATTTGCAATCATGCTCAGTATATCCTCAACATGTATTCCGCTGCCAGTAGTGTCCACTATACTGCATCACAGAGGACAGAAGACTCAATATAATGTTTGAAACCAAAACTGTCTCCGCTGACTCATTTCACAAGTACGAATGAGAGAGGATGGGAGTATGTGAAGTACACGGCAGTCGTGACATGACCATGTAGTCCACTGGTATTGGATGTCAACGCAAATGAGTAGCACAACTGTGGAAGACACACATGTGTCGTGTGAAGTCGTATGGACGCAGTGCTCAGGTGGGTGGGTGTGACGGGTAGATGCGCACATGCCAAGTTGGAGCACGCCGTGTTGGGAGGGGTCATGAACAGTACACCACCGCTTCCCTGGGCATTGTGAGAGGACACCTGTCGGGGGGAGTGAACACGTGTGTGCACAGCAGCCGGGCACACGTACAAGCGGTACCAGGCGCACCTCAGCCCACCCTCTGTGGACAAGCTGGATCCTGTTATGCGCCCGCCATGCCCCTTGACAAGGCACACACAGCCCCAGTCGACCAGGTGTAACCCCAACATAGTCAATCCGCACAGGCGATACAGGGCACGGGATGGCAGTGGAGCATGGTGTGTGAGAGGTCTCCTCGCGCTCCTCCTGGTCATATCACGCAGGCAATAGAACCTCAACGTCTAGCATGGCACAAGTCAGATGGAAGTGTAGGGGGGACGCACCACAGCACGAGCAGCACTGACGTCACGGGAGGTGGCTCGCACCATCCCATCCATTGCCCATCATACCAACCACGACACATGCCATTGCGACTAAGTGCAAGCGCGTGCGCCACCACCCCCGAGCCCTCCCCAGAGAGGCCAAAGAGTGAATGTGTGGGCCATCAGTCACAGACGGACGCGGCCTGGCCGCAAGGGCAGCCACAGCCACTGGGTGTCGCAGGTGGCGGATCCGGAAGGCGAAGACTGTGATGCATAGTCCATGCAGGCCGGGTCTCCATTTGGGGCACCACGCAGGTGGACGGCGTCCCGTAACACATCATACCCTGAGACAGCCCACTTGTGCAACTGGACCCACACATACACTCCTTGCCCTCTCTGGTGCGAGCTTGGGGCTGCCTGTGCAAGCGCTAGCCTCGCAGGTGCACATGCATATTGGGGGAGCGAGGGGAGGACATGAGGGCTGGGGCGAAGATGACTGTATCACTGTCAGTGAGTACAAGGGATGACCCAGATGTGGAAAGGAAGAGACGTGTCCCGTGTGTACTGCAACTAGTCGCCAATCCAACTACCCCCCATGTCCGGAATGTAAGCCCGCACCTAGGCCCGCCCATCCGCCACATCGAATATACCACCAGCACGACAACCTTCCCATTCGGAACACTGACTGGGGGTGGCGACCAGTGAACAATCATGTGTAGCCTACCCACGCGTACATGTGGGCCCTCCATGATCCATGTCACCTGCGGCAAAGTCATGACATGCGCAATGAGGGAAGTGAGGAGAGCTGTCCGCCCCACGCACAGAAGGTGCATCAGCTCCACAGACCCAGCAGCGAGTCCAGCAGGGGTCACATGTGCAGGGGCAGCTGTGCCTGGTGTGAAGGCACATGCATATAGACAGCACATCGACCAATGTGTAGTCTGCCCACATCTACAGTCCATCATCATGCGGACATAGGAATTGAACACAGGGCAACACATCTTAGTGGGTGCACCCACCGTGACCAACAATGCGCAATCATCGACGTACCCGCCCTGTGCATGGCCCCCCACCCAACGGAGGCACATCCAGTGCCACCATCCCACACACAAGCCTTCCACGGAACATGCTGTGTCCAATGCTCAGTACAGAGTCAGCGCCCATCTGGTGGATCCTGAACAGGAGACACATGCACACACATGCCAGCTCCCACTATGTACGTCTGCCACCTGGCACGTGCAATGTAACCTCTCACCTGTGACGTGTGACTGCAAGCACACAGCCGTCTTGGCATGGGGCTGTCAATGTGGACACCTGTCAATGTTTCGGGAGGTGTGATCCGTACAGTGCTGTACATAGGGTGCAGTGCTGACACCTACTACTGTCTCATATCCCCTCGTGCCACAGGTCCCACTTGTTTTGGCCGCTCAGCCTGTGCCCACATCGTCGTCGTCGTGTGCCATACTCATCCAGCCTCGGAAGCAGTTCCATGCTCAGCAGACATTCATGTTGCCGTGGCGTTGCCGCTTGACGAATATGCAGTCAGTCGCCATCAGCACGCCCCGCAAGTCATTGGGGCCTAGATCCCCATGTGCATGCACATGGCAGTGGTCTGTATCACTAGCCATTGCCATTGTTGGGAGACCTGTGTAAGTGTATTGTGGCCGTGCCGTCCCAGCTTGACAGCTGGGCTGTGGCTCATGTGCTTGCTCAGTCATGTCAGTGATGTGTATGCGAAATTGCTATGTGTCGTGTTGCTTTGACATGTGTCCACTGCCATTTTCCCTAGGCGGAGACCGAACATTGACCGCCCATACCAATTGCTGGCGGACATGGACGATACAGAGGTCATTAGGAAGTTTCGGCTGGACAGGCCAACCCTGCATCGACTGTGTGCCATGTTAGAACCCCATCTCCGTCCCCGCAGGGTGTATCCGACAGCTGTCACCCCCACGGCTAAGGTGATGGCCGCCATGCATTTCTTCGGCACTGGGTCATTCCAGCACACAGTGGGCAGTGGAGGAGGGATGTCCCAGCCCATGTTCAGCAAGGTGCTGAGGGATGTACTGGCAGCCATGATGCTGTACCGAAACAGGTACATCCGCTTCCCCAGGGCTCGTGAATTGGCGGCAGTGAAGGGTGCATTCTATGCCCTTGGCAGAATCCCACACGTCGTTGGAGCCATTGACTGCACACATGTTGGCCTTGTTCCACCACAGGCCACTGAGCACCTGTACCGCAACAGGAAGCACACGCACTCCCTGAATGTGCAAGTGGTGTGCCTTGCGGACATGGTGATCACCCACGTGTGTGCAAAGTTCCCAGGCTCGGCCCATGACGCACACATAATGCGCAACAGCATCTTGCCACGACTGATGTCCAATCTGCAACAGGATCGTGGCTGTATTGTCGGTGAGTATGTGGAGTGGTGTAGCGTGCTGGTTGTGCGATGCTGTCCCCTGTCCAGTTGGAATAGCAACGGTTCTCTGTGTCCCTCACACCCAGGTGACTCTGCGTACCCGAATGGGGCATGGCTGCTCAGTCCATTGAGGAATCCTCGCACCCCAGCAGACGATCGCTACAATGAGGCACATGGGAGGACCAGACGTGTGGTCGAGCGTACCTTTGGCCTCCTCAAGTCCAGGTTCAGGTGCCTGGACCGCACCGAGGTGCGCTGGCGTACTCCCCACAGAAGGTGTGCCAGATAGTGGTGGCGTGCTGCATGCTGCACAATCTGGCCATTCGGAAGCAGATCCCCCTCATCGTGGATGACGGAGATCAACCAGGGCCCCAGCCCGCAGACCAGGACAGCTCGAGTGAGGAGGACAGCGGAGAGGAGGAAGCTGGGAATGTGCGGCAGCAGCTCATCGCCCGCTACTTCACTTGACGGTGAGTGTCCATGTACGACGGCTGATGTGGCTGTATCTGTGCAGGTGTGTGTGTGCTGTGTCAGGGTGGCCGTTTGTTCACTGCGTGCTGTGTGTCAACGCTCCATGGCCAGGGTAGTATGCCACTGTTGGTGGCTGTGGCATTGTGCCCTATTGCTCTGTGCGATGTGTGTACATTGCTTGTAGTTGTTGACATGTACTGTGTGATGGGTGTGTGACACACTCATTGAATGTGCTCCTGTTCTGTCTCCCACCCCTAGGTCCCTACAGGCCCTCCGGTTCCATTGCCATGCCACGCATCAGGTGCCTTTCCGCCCAAGGTGGCCGTTGTATTCCGTACAAATAAAACACAGGGCACAAACAGCAGTTTGTGTAAGAGGTGCATTTATTTCAAACTGTGACATGTGATTGTGTGTAAGGTGATGACAAAAGTGGTGCGTGCAGTGACAATGAGCTGTCGGTCATGGCTGCGTGATGCTCAGGGTGTACCCACTGGTTCTATGTCCATAGTCCAACACACACATGCCATCCAGATGGCTGTGTGGAGTGGGATCGTAGTCCAAGTCAATGCAGTGGCTGGTCAAGGAAGGCTGGCTGGCTGCCTCACTTGCGTCTGGAGCGTGCGAAGTCCTCCCGGGAGATCTGTTTCCACTTCGGACGGCCCCTTCCACGTTTGCGAGGGGGTGCCTGCTTGCGACATGCTGGTGGTTGAGGTGTGCTCACTGGCTGTGGACGCAGGGGAACTGGACACTGCTGCTCGACCCTGCGCCCCGGCAGGTGGTGGCGGAGGGGAGCTGCTGTCCCTGGCTGTGACCTCACCGCCACCACCAGCTGGCCCATGAGGTCCACGAGTTGGCCCATACGGGCGTCCATGGACCTCAGCACCCCCAGCACCTCACGCGTGTCTGTAGCTGACCTGGCCCATTGTCCTTGGGCCTCTTCATAGGCCCCAAGGACTCTGGCCATTTGAGGCAGGGCATGGCTCCCAGGGGAGGCTGGCGTTTGCCTGACCCTGCTCCTCCTACCAGTCCTGCTGCCACCGGCCTGCCCACTAGCCACATTGCTCACCACGGTCCTCGCTGTGGCTCCCAGGGTGGATCCAGTCGGCCGGGCCACCACCTGCGCTGGGGCTGGTGCCAGCGAAGACGTGGTGGTGGTGGCGGCGGTGGTGGTCGGTGCGGCGATGGTGGCGGTTGCGGCAGTGGTAGTGGCCGCAATGACCGTGGGTGTGGCCGCAATGACCGTGGGTGTGGCCGCAATGACCGTGGGTGTGGCCGCAACGACAGTGGCAGCAGGGGGCTGGGAATGTTCAGCAGCCCTGGATGATGGGTTGGTGGGTAGGAGGAGTCCTGGGGAGCGGCTGGGCCCTGCCACACCAGATGGGCCTGCTTGGTGGTCCGTGTCCGAAGAGGAGGACAGATCCTCCACATCCGTGTGTCCTCGTTGGGGGCTTGTAGGCTGGCTGTGCTGGCTGCTGGCTCCATCCCCAGCATCCAGCAGTTCGTCACCTGTGGAGAGAATGAGATTTGTTATTGTGTTGCACCTTGCGAAGTATGTATTTGTCGTCTGACATTAACAGTTCGTGCAATCTCGTACATGGGTTTCCCGGAGGCGTGTGTGTGGCTGTACCATTTGTAGTTGTGTGTGCTTGGCAATGGGACTGTGTGCTGTGCACATGTGGCATGGGACGGATTGGCCATGCCGATGGGTGTGTTGCTGTGCCCCTACTTATTGTGACTCTGGTGTATGCGGGCTCCTGGCCCATCCTGGGTCTGGTTTGTACTTTGCTTTTGGGGTTCAAATGGAACGCTTAGGAACGCATATGGCAACATGGGGGCCATGCCCCAGATTCGCATTTGGGATGGAATATGCTTTTGGGGTTCAAATGGAACGCTTAGGAACGCATATGGCAACATGGGGGCCATGCCCCAGATTCGCATTTGGGAGGGAATATGCTTTTGGGGTTCAAATGGAACGCTTAGGAACGCATATGGCAACATGGGGGCCATGCCCCAGATTCACATTTGGGAGGGAATATGCTTTTGGGGTTCAAATGGAACGCTTAGGAACGCATATGGCAACATGGGGGCCATGCCCCAGATTCACATTTGGGATGGAATATGCTTTTGGGGTTCAAATGGAACGCTTAGGAACGCATATGGCAACATGGGGGCCATGCCCCAGATTCACATTTGGGAGGGAATATGCTTTTGGGGTTCAAATGGAACGCTTAGGAACGCATATGGCAACATGGGGGCCATGCCCCAGATTCACATTTGGGAGGGAATATGCTTTTGGGGTTCAAATGGAACGCTTAGGAACGCATATGGCAACATGGGGGCCATGCCCCAGATTCACATTTGGGAGGGAATATGCTTTTGGGGTTCAAATGGAACGCTTAGGAACGCATATGGCAACATGGGGGCCATGCCCCAGATTCACATTTGGGATGGAATATGCTTTTGGGGTTCAAATGGAACGCTTAGGAACGCATATGGCAACATGGGGGCCATGCCCCAGATTCGCATTTGGGAGGGAATATGCTTTTGGGGTACATGCTGTGAGCCATGGGTGCCGAACGTGACATGTGTTGTGGCAGCATGACAGTGCATGGTCTGAGGTGTGTGCATGCCTGACATGGCCTGCATATTTGCTGTCTGTTGTGATTACTGGACATGGCATTGGACGCATCGTTATGAGTGAGTGTTGGTTGTGTGCCAGCCAACGTATTGCAGTTGTCCCATCTCCTTGGTGTGCGTGCTGCCCTGTGCCATGTGCATCACTGCAGTGCTCGTGGGGGGGTGTGGCCCATGTTGTGTGTTGTTGCTCACAGTGTGGCGTGCGCTTCATTGACTTCTGGCACATGGTTGGTCATGGGCATGTATCTTAGCGTGACTGCTGTATGTGTGGCAGCTGTGCGGATGACATGCCTTTCATGAGACTGGGGCTGACGGATGGGATGGATGGTATGTTGTATGTGCATGGTGTGTCTGTGTGTTTGATGGGTTCAGTGGTGTTCGTGTGCATTTATGTTGTTCCGCTCTGTTGCGTCTAGTGTTGTTTGTCTTACATAGGCGTAGTTGTGGGGTGTGTGGTTGACAGGCAGTAGGGGCTACATGGACAGGACTTCAATGGTGTTTCGGTTGTGTGTGATGAGTTGCACAGTGGCTGCCGTGTGGTACTATATTCAGTGTGGCTTGTGCATGCAGACGTGGCTCCTTGGGTGTTGCTGTGTCTGTGATGGGTCATGTGAGGTGTGAGTCTGTGGTTCATGTCCGTGTGCACATTGTTCACTTGTTCGTGACGGTGGGCGGTGCTGCGTGTTCGTCTGCTACGTGACATGTCCCATGTGTTGGTCGTGTTACGGTCCTCATGCCTCCAGTAATCCAGCCCTGTCCAGTTTCCCACCTGCAGGTTGTTCGGGCGTGCACTGTACTGGATGCCACATGGTTCTAAGCGGGGGTGCTCCATGTTGCAGGTCTGTGGGGGTGGGGGGGTGTTGTGGGTCGTGGTGGTGGCTGGACACCCACTGACACCGATTGTTGTGGATCGTGATGTCTACCTTTCGGCTGTCGGTGTGCACTGCGGTGGCTGACACGTGGCTGTGGGGGGTGGGGGATGCTCCTCCTTGCTGTGCTGTGGGACTAGGGGCCTGGTGTGTGTTGTACTTGGGCTGTCCACCCTCCCACCCACTGCACTTTGTGTTCCTGCCACTTACCTGTTACTTGTCGGTTAGTGCAGCTATGGCGGACACATGGGTGTGGTGGGTGCTCGTTGTGGCGCTTCTGGCATACTTGGGGACCTGTTGGTGGTTACGTGGCTGGCTGAGTGTACACATGTCCCCACGCATCTTACAGTTGTTCTGTTTGGGCTGTGTGTGGTGGTGTCTGTTGCATGTGTGTGTGATGTGTTGTGTATTGTGTGCTGGACATGGGGGTGTTTGTCCCTGGGAGCTGTGGCATGGTGGTAGTGCATGTGAGTACATAGCGGTGTGCTGGTATACATTAGTTTGTACTTACCAGCCTCCACTCCCCCTGCTAATCCGGCGAGGATCTCGGGATGTATGATGACTCGCACCTTCTCCTCCCACGCTTTGAAGGTCTTGAAGAGCGCGGGATTCCCTCCGCCAGTGACGGCTGCCAGCTCTCTGTTCTTGGTCTCCTTCTTCTTGACCAGGCTCTTGACGTCATTCCAACGTTTGTTAATTTCTACTCTGTTCCTGGGCAGGGTCCCGACTGCATTGACCTGGTCTACGATCCGGTTCCACATTCTGTTTCTGGTGGCTAGTGGTGTGTGCTGGACCATGTTCCCATAGATTTGTGGGTGCACCTTGATGATCTCGTCGACCATGACCGTCAGCTCAATGGGCGTGAACTTGGGCATTCTTTGTGGTGCCATGGTGTTTGTGGTGCTGGTGCGGTGTGTGTTGTGTAATGTGCAGGGGTTTGTGGTCCGGTGTTTGGTGGTGGTGGTGGTGGTGTTTGGTGGTGGTGGTGGTGGTTGTGATGTGTGCGTTTCTGTGGTGTGCTGCTGTCCTTGCTGTGTCACTGTGTCCTCTCCTCTCCTCTCTGGTTTGCAATGTAGCAAGGGGTTGTGGTCTGTGGGAGTGCTGCTTTTGTACTCACCTATGTGGGTGTGTCCTCATGGTCTGTTGTTTTCAGGTGTGTTGTGTCTGGGGTTCTGGCCTTTGTAGTTTTTGTTTGTCCAGGGGGTGTTTTCGGGATGTGTACTGTGCTTGTGTATTTGTGCGTGCCTTGCTGTGTGGACTTGTTGGCCATGTTGTGTGCGATTGGTTTTGTGAGCGGATGGTTTCTGTGCAGGGACGTGGGCGCCATGGCTTCTGCCGTGTCGATTCTCATCGGCGTTGTTTGCGCTGGCGGGCGGTATATTTGTAGTTTTCCCGCGCTCATGGCGGTGCGATCGTAATCTCACGTGCGGTGTGTCGGCCGTGAGGGCGGGCGGTTTTGTGTTGTCGGGCGTGTTTCCGTCCGTGGCGGGCGGTTTGACTCCGACTCGGACGATGGCGGGCGGTATTTTGTGTGATTTTTCCGCCGATGGCGGTTTTCGGTTTGTGTAATCGTAATGGCGTGGTCGGTGTTCAGACGGTGTGTGCGGGCGGATTTTTGCCGCTTCCATGCCTGGTGGATTTTTTTACGCCGGGTATCGTAATGGGCCCCTAAGTAATTAATAAATTTTATTTATTGGTATTGATAATTAATTTATTGTTAATTATTAATTGGTAATTAATTTTTATTAATTGATTAATTGATAATTATATTAATTGTATTAATTATTATTGGAGTGTGTTGTGGGTTTATAGGGGAATAGGGTGGGAAGTAATTTAATTGTAATGAAGTAATTATTAGTTTTTATTTATTGGTGTTGATAATTAATTTATTGTTAATTAATTATTAATTGGTAAATAATTTTTATTAATTGATTAATTGATAATTATATTAATTGTATTAATTATTATTGGAGCGCGTTGTGGGTTTATAGGTGAATAGGGTGGGAAGTAATTTAATTGTAATGAAGTAATTATAAAATTTTATTTTGGGGTATTGATAATTATTTTATTGTTAATTAATTATTATCTGGTAATTTTTTATAATAATTATTATTTATTGGTATTGATAATTAATGTATTGCTATTTAATTATTAATTGGTAATTAATTTATATTAATTGATTAATTGATAATTATATTAATTATGAGAAATTTTATGTGGAGTGGGTTGTGTGTTTATTGGGGAATAGGGTGGGAAGTAATTTAATGTTAATAAAGAAATTATTAATTTTTATTTATTGGTATTTTCAATTAATTTATTGTTAATTTATTAATAATTCATTATTTAATTACAATTTTTTTTTAATTTATAAGTATGTTATTTTTAACCCCTACGCTATCCAACGCTTTCCCTACTGTTGCACTCTCTGGAGTTGGAATACTAATTTTTACTCCTACGCTGTCCAACACTTTCCCTACTGTTGCACTCTTTGGAGTGGGAACAGTAATTTTTACCCCTACGCTATCCAACACTTTCCCTACTGTTGCACTATTTGGAGTGGGAATAGTATTTTTTACCCTCCCGCTATCCAAAACTTTCCCTACTGTTCCACTCGCTGGAGTGGGAATAGTAATTTTTACCCTCCCGCTATCCAACACTTTCTCAACTGTTACACTTGGTGGAGTGGGAATAGTACATTATTCTCACCCGCTATCCAACACTTTCCCTACTGTTGCACTCACTGGAGTGGGAATAGTAATTTTTACCCACCCGCTATCCAACACTTTCCCTACTGTTGCACTCACTGGAGTGGGAATACTATTTTTTTTCCCTCCCGCTATCCAACACTTTCCCTACTGTTGCACTCACTGGAGTGGGAATAGTAATTTTTACCCTCCCGCTATCCAAAACTTTCCCAACTGTTCCATTTGCTGGAGTGGGAATAGTAATTTTACCCTCCCGCTATCCAACACTTTCTCTACTGTTACACTTGGTGGAGTGGGAATAGTACATTATTCCCACCCGCTATTCAACACTTTCCCTACTGTTGCACTCACTGGAGTGGGAATAGTAATTTTTACCCACCCGCTATCCAACACTTTCCCTACTGTTGCACTCACTGGAGTGGGAATAGTAATTTTTACCCTCCCGCTATCCAACACTTTCCCTACTGTTGTACTCACTGGAGTGTGAATAGTAATTTTTACCCACCCGCTATCCAACACTTTCCCTACTGTTGCACTCACTGGAGTGGGAATAGTAATTTTTACCCTCCCGCTATCCAACACTTTCCCTACTGTTGCACTCACTGGAGTGTGAATAGTAATTTTTACTCACCCGCTATCCAACACTTTCCCTACTGTTGCACTCACTGGAGTGTGAATAGTAATTTTTACCCACCCGCTATCTAACACTTTCCCTACTGTTGCACTCGCTGGAGTGGGAATAGTAATTTTTAGACACCCGCTATCCAACATTTTCCCTACTGTTCCACTCGCTGGAGTGGGAATAGTAATTTTATCCCCTACACTATGCAACGTTTTCAGTATTGTTATATTTTATGTAGTGCCAAATATATTTTTTTTAATATTTATTTTAATGTTTTAACTTATTATATATAATTTATTTTTATATTTATATTATAGGTTTATTTATATATATATATATATATGTAATTATATTTTAAATTATGTTTTTAACATTTTATAATTAAAAATATTAATTAATTTTTAATATTATTAAGTTAATATATATTTAAAAAAATTAGAAATGCATGTTTATTTTATTTCTTACATTACATTTATTATTTATTAATTTTAACCTTTTTAAATAATTTTTAAGTATGTTTTACTTAATTATATTTATTATTTCATTAATTTTATATTACTTTTAAGACATTTAAAAAAGTCGATATTTTAGCAAACTATGGGGCCGATTACGATGGCGGTCGGAAAACCATTCCGCCCGCCGTGGCAATGGGAAAAGACCGCCAGCATGGCCTGCGGCACCACCGCCGATCACATTACGATGCACCGCCGGAAAAATCCGACCGCCGCGATAGGAACCCAAGAACCACAGGCGGCGCACGTGCAGAAAAGGCGAAATACCCTCCATGGCGGTCGGATTCACTGCGGAAAGCTCACAAACTGCCGATACACAAGCGGAATTTCCACGAGTGCAATTATTATCTTACCGCGGTGCCTGCGGTACGACCGCTTGTTTCCGACCGCCGCGAATTACAGCAATGATGAATGGGAGAGCTGGAGGAATGACCATTGCAGTCCGACCGCGGTGTCCGCGCGGAAATAGTAATGGCGGTCGAAAGCAACTACACCACAAAACCACCAAATGTGGCTGTGTATGTGGCTCAGCCAATAAAAACAGCTAACACACCCCATTGACTCATGCCCCTGGCAAATAAGAACTACAAATCCCAGCTCAACACAGACAACACACCTGACATGAATACTCAGCTTGGACCCACCCACATAGCAGACCATAAAACCAGCCCCTGCATGACCACAATTCTTTGCACAACTCCAGAACTGAAGGGCCCAACAATATCACACAAAGGATAGGCAACCCTGCACACATCACACCATCACAAACCCACACACACCACACACATCACCACCACCACCTTCACACCTGCACTCTTAACCACACAGCACATCACACACCATGGCACATAAGATGCCCAAATTCACTGATGGTGAGTTGTCAGTCATGGTGGATGAGATAATAAGAGTTGAGCCATATATTTTAGGAAGCAGGGTCCAACAGACCCCAGCAGCCAGGCAAAATCAAATGTGGCAAAGGATAGTTGACAGAGTCAATGCTGTAGGGCAAGTTCCACGCAACAGGAAGGAGATCAGGAAGAGGTGGACTGACCTCAAGAGCAAGGTCAAGGAGAAGAACAGCAAGAACCGTGAGCTGGGAAACCGGACTGGCAGTGGCCCTCCCATTCCACCAAGAACATTCAACGCATGGGAGGAGAAGGTGCTTGGCATACTGCACCCAGAGAGTTGCACTGGAATTGAGGGGGAATGGAGGCTGGTAAGTACCAACAAAAGTCTGCCATAATACTGCTATGTAGTAGCTTGCACAACTAAAAAGCAACACCTCCTAGGCCCAACTGTACTCATGTCCACCACACTCCCCCCAAACAGGTCTCACAGATCCCACAATAACTCCCTCTCATTCACCACAAAGGTACATAACAATATTTACAAGGGGGCACATATACAGGCAGCCAGCACTACAACTCCCAACAGGCCCCCTTGTCCCACAGCTGAGCAGGATGGAGCATTCCCCACACCCCCACGCATGGGGCAGCCATTTCCCTCCAGTGTGTAACCTTACAGGTAGGTAGCCATCTCAACAGGGAGGGGTCTTTGTGGCTGTGAAGTCTGCACTACAACTCCCAACAGGCCCCCTTGTCCCACAGCTCAGCAGGATGGAGCATTCCCCACACCCCCAAGCATGGGGCAGCCATTTCCCTCCAATGTGTAACCTCACAGGTAGGTAGGCATCTCAACAGGGAGGGGTCTTTGTGGCTGTGAAGTCTGCACTACAACTCCCAACAGGCCCCCTTGTCCCACAGCTGAGCAGGATGGAGCATGCCCCACACCCCCAAGCATGGGGCAGCCATTTCCCTCCAATGTGTAACCTTACAGGTAGGTAGCCATCTCAACAGGGAGGGGTCTTTGTGGCTGTGAAGTCTGCACTACAACTCCCAACAGGCCCCCTTGTCCCACAGCTGAGCAGGATGGAGCATTCCCCACACCCCCAAGCATGGGGCAGCCATTTCCCTCCAATGTGTAACCTTACAGGTTGGTAGCCATCTCAACAGGGAGGGGTCTTTGTGGCTGTGAAGTCTGCACTACAACTCCCAACAGGCCCCCTTGTCCCACATCTCAGCAGGATGAAGCATTCCCCACACCCCCAAGCATGGGGCAGCCATTTCCCTCCAATGTGTAACCTTACAGGTAGGTAGCCATCTCAACAGGGAGGGGTCTTTGTGGCTGTGAAGTCTGCACTACAACTCCCAACAGGCCCCCTTGTCCCACAGCTCAGCTGGATGGAGCATTCCCCACACCCACAAGCATGGGGCAGCCATTTCCCTCCAATGTGTAACCTCACAGGTAGGTAGGCATCTCAACAGGGAGGGGTCTTTGTGGCTGTGAAGTCTGCACTACAACTCCCAACAGGCCCCCTTGTCCCACAGCTGAGCAGGATGGAGCATGCCCCAAACCCCCAAGCATGGGGCAGCCATTTCCCTCCAATGTGTAACCTTACAGGTAGGTAGCCATCTCAACAGGGAGGGGTCTTTGTGGCTGTGAAGTCTGCACTACAACTCCCAACAGGCCCCCTTGTCCGACAGCTCAGCAGGATGGAGCATTCCCCACACCCCCAAGCATGGGGCAGCCATTTCCCTCCAATGTGTAACCTTACAGGTAGGTAGGCATCTCAACAGGGAGGGGTCTTTGTGGCCGTGAAGTCTGCATTACAACTCCCAACAGGCCCCCTTGTCCCACAGCTGAGCAGGATGGAGCATTCCCCACACCCCCAAGCATGGGGCAGCCATTTCCCTCCAATGTGTAACCTTACAGGTAGGTAGGCATCTCAACAGGGAGGGGTCTTTGTGGCTGTGAAGTCTGCACTACAACTCCCAACAGGCCCCCTTGTCCCACAGCTGAGCAGGATGGAGCATTCCCCACACCCCCCAGCATGGGGCAGCCATTTAACTCCAATGTGTAACCTTACAGGTAGGTAGCCATCTCAACAGGGAGGGGTCTTTGTGGCTGTGAAGTCTGCACTACAACTCTCAACAGGCCCCCTTGTCCCACAGCTCAGCAGGATGGAGCATTCCCCACACCCACAAGCATGGGGCAGCTATCGCATTGCTCTCCCAAAACTTACACGTAGGTACTGACTGCATGTACACCGCCATCCTCATCTAAATGCATGTAGCCACATAACCACATCAGCACTAACATGTCAGCCAACTTGGCATAGTTTTAAATGCGTAAATCAACAAGGGGGGAGAGATACGGACTGATCTTTATCCAGGTCCAGCATACATGTCCGTTAATGAACCTATACAAAAATGGTATGCAGTTCCTAATATTAAAAAGCAGGAGGAAATGTTTTATATCAAAAGATCCACATGTGGATGTGGAGTTATAGAGATGGGGAGAAGAATCCTCTCCTCTTGGAAAAAGACCCTCACACACCCAGCCAGCTAGGTGTCATGCTTCATCATCGGGTCTGCTCCTTATCGGGTCGGCGCTGCAATCCCCGATCGGCACCCGTGATGGGGCCTCCTTAGCGGAGATCTTTATTCCAAATGCCGGTGGGTGAAGTGCGTGTGAGGGCTCTAAAACAGTGTAGGTGGTGTTGATGTGTAGGGAAGTGAAATTAAAAGGGGAGGTGGTCCACTCAAAATAATTTTATTGAACGTGGCCCCTACCCTAGTTAAAAGAAAACAAGACGCGTAACCCCACTCTAAGGATGTCGGGAATAGGCGCTTGAGAAAAAGGTCAACATGTTTCTTGCCCAGAGATATATTAATTGGCAATTCTTCAGGACCAAACAAAAGAGGATCTACCTACACTTTTTGGTAATGGTCAACAGTAAAGTGCAAAAGTGACCATCATTACAGCACCCTAAAAGTGATACCTGTAAATCAAACAATACAACCCAGTTCGGGTCAAGGATGCGCGGCATCGGTACCGGCTAGTGTAGACACTAATGTGTAGTGTCAGTTAATCAGGAACAAAGGAGGCGGTTGTCCTACCCTCACACCGCCGGTTTTAAATGCCACATCCAGTGTGCAGACATCTAAGTGCACGTAACTGTCACATATTTTGAACTAATACTCACCAAGTCACAAGTGAAACAAATGCATCCCACAATTGTGCACAGCAGAGAGTGCAATGTGGAAGTGCCATGGTGTCTGAGCATGAAGGCCCATCTCAACACCAAACATGCATGGTCTACATGGAAAAAAAGGAAAGTACATGTGATTCCAAAGCTATGTATAACATGACATTGGTTCCTTCTAGCTCTGTTGAAATAGATTACATGAACAGCTAAATGAAAAGACGCACAACAGAAATTTGATGTCACGCAATTAGGTAGATGAGGACATGTCCATGTAGTTACACTATCTGTACACTGCACCAAGTTTCAATTCACAACGGACACCATGGACTAATAAGGTATGTACCTCAACGTCATGTCATGGTGCACAGCATATAGCAGGCATACAAAGTCATTGCATTGTAAAGTGTGTGTTGTATCAAATGTCTCAAACAATTGTCTAACATCAAGCTTGTTGCGTGCAACTCAATTACCATATCACCTCTGTTCAACAGGAGATCAACAACTAACTGCAGAGGATGACACCAACATGCGGAGCCAGTCTCCCCCCCTGGAACGTGGACTCTCGGATGCAGATTCCCCAACAGTCTCGGACGAGGATTCTCAAGCTGGCCCCTCTGGTGTGGCAGGGACTAACATGTCTCAAGCCCTCATTGTCCCCACCACCACCACCACGGCAAGAATAACTGTGCTGCCCCCATCCACTACAAGCTGTGTGGCCTCCACCACCACGGCAAGAACAACCGTGCTGCCCCCTGCCACTACGACCTGTGTGGCCTCCACCACCACCACCACCACGACAAGAACAACTGTGCTGCCCCCTGCCACTACGACCTGTGTGGCCTCCACCACCACCATCACCACTGCTGTCTGCAACACAAGCCCTGCCACGGTGGTTACCGACACCACCACACAATCACATCATGCCAGGGAGAGTGTGCCAGTGCGTTGGGGGACTATGCCACAGGTCCGTGTCAGGAGGGCAGGTGGGAGTACAACTGGTGCAGAGACACAGGAGGACAATGACCCTGAATCCCTGGCCACCATTGCAAGAGTCCTTGGTGCCTACCAAGAGAACCATGGAGTAATGGGCCAGCTTGCTGAAGACATGCATGAGATCCGCCTGCTGCAGCAGTCCATGGACACACGGATGGGCCAACTTGTCGACCTTGTTGGCCAGCTAGTGGGTGTTCTGAGGGACAGACTCCCAGCCCCAAGTGCAGCTCAACCGCCCTCCAGTGAATGCCTGCTGTGCAGCCCAACATTCCAGCTGTAGCCACAGAGAGGGGTGTGCAGGAGGAGAGTGAGTTCTCAGACACCACTGACCCTGCAACAGATGCCCCTCCTCCCAAACGCACCAGGGGCCGTCCGAGAATCCACAGGGGAGGATTTGGTGGCAGGCCACCATACCAACGCCACTCACAGAGCCAGCCATGATGGTATCTTGTTGTTCCCCTTTGCATTGACTGTTGACTATCCTTGCCCACATTGCCATGTCGATGGCCTGAGTCTGTTGGACTGTGTGACTTCAGCTTTGTGGTGACTACACTATTTGTCTCAACCACCATGACTGACAACTCATTTATTCACTGTTCACATTTATGTACATATCCCCGTCACTTGCACAAAAACTAAATTCAAATAAACACTCTTCACATACCTAGTCTGTGTGAGCAACATGTTTATTCCAGTATGTACAGTGACAAATCAGATTTCAATGTTCCAACAGCTGTGAAGCAGAGGAGGCATTCAGAGGGTGAATGAACCTAGAAAGACACAAGAGAATAACATTTACTTATCAGGTGACGCCTTCACAGCAGAAACACAACACTAGGCATCAAGGTACAAAAACAAGCACCCATAGCAATGGTCAACAACCTCAACATACACATGATGTACCTGGATACAAATACCCTGTGCCACACACATCATCCCTTATCACACACACAACAGCCAGCAGTTAAATTTCTCTATGCCTTGATACTATCATCCAAGCAAACACACAATGTCACTGTTCTACAAAGTCACTTACATTCAAGGGAAGTAGTTGGCAATGAGCTGTTGACGCAGGTCAACACCTTCCTCTTCACCACTATCGTCCGCACTGGAAGTGTGTGGGTGTGCAGGAGGGGGCATCTACTGCTCATCGTCATCCAGGATCAGCGGAACGGCTTTGCGCAAGGCAAGGTTGTGTAGCATGCAGCATGCTACAACTATCCGGCACACCTTTCATGGGGAATACAACAGTGCACCTCCGCTCTTGTCCAGGCACCGGAATCGGGACTTCAGTAGGCCAAAGGTGTGCTCCACCACACGTCGTGTCCTACCATGTGCCTCGTTGTAGCTGAATTCACCCGGGGTACTTGGATTCCGCAGTGGGCTCACCAACCACGGCCTGTTGGGATACGCTGAGTCACCTAGGTGTGACATACACAGAGAAATGTTGTGATACAAACAGTTGATGAGAACAGCATGTCACACACAGCACACTACTTGACTCAGTGTACTCACCTACAAGCCATGCACGCTCTGGATGTAGATTTTCCATCAGCCGGGGTACAATGCTGTTCCGCAGGATGTAGGAGTCATGGGCGGAGCCAGCAAATCGCGCACAAACATGGCTGATGATCATATCAGCTTGGCATACCACCTGCACATTTATGGAATGGTAGTGCTTCCTGTTCCTATACACCTGCTCACGTGCCTGTGGTGGGACAAGGGCAATGTGTGTGCCGTCAATGGAACCAACTACATGAGGAATGTGGCCAAGGGCATAAAAACCAGCCTTCACAGCAGGCAAATCTGCTGTATTTGGGAATCGTATGTATTGGTCCTTGTATAGCATCATTGTGGACACCACATCCCAGAGCACCATGCTGAATGTGGCTTGCGACATCCCACCGGCGCTGGCCACCGTGTATTGGAAAGAGCCCGTAGCGAAAAAATGCAGCGCTGCCATGAGCTTCACTGTTGGGGATAGGGCAGTTGGATATGTTCGTTGAGGCCTCAGATGTGGCTCCAACTGAGCACACAGCTCTTGCAGTGTAACGCGATCCAGGCGAAATTTCCGGATGATGTCCACATCCTCCATGTCCGCCAGGACTGTGAAAGGTGGTGCACATTTGGTCGTCGCCTACATGAAATGGGAGAGGACTAATGTTATTCAAATTACACAATGAGATGTGTCCAACTTCTCACATCTTGATTCACGCAGCAGAAACAATGAACGTACTCCAACAATTGCTGAATCCACAACTTAGATGCAGGGACACCTTCACCACATGTGTTTTTACAAGTGGACATGTTGTACATACTGAGTACCCCAAAAACATATTCAGAGTTTGTGAATGGTACACCAATACATCTGGTGTCCCCAGGCCTAGGAGTAGGTGACACAGCACAGGTATGAGACAGCAACACTGCTGACTCATATGTAGCTGCTTTACCTGCCACACCTTCTTGCTTAAGTTGCACAGACCACTAGTTATCATCACAATGTTCACAGTGTGTGTAAGCTGATCACATATCCTACTTAAATCAGCTATGGGCACAGTAAAATACCACCATTATGTGTTCAGGCAATCATTACTGTTGTTTGATTACCCATCTCACACATTAAGTCGATTTCAAAGATGAGACAACATCATACAACCAATAGATGTACATCCACACACATATCATAGGTGACGTGAGTAAGTGCATGTCAATGCATGTCACATTTTCCACAGACATGGCATGTGTAGGCATCAGTGAGTTGTATGTCACACCAGCATTCATTGTACAAAACAAGTGCAGTAAGACACTATGGAGGCATAGTGTTCAATTGTTAAATTTGTCCATTGCCATTGCTAGTGCATAATGTGTCCATAACCGCGGTAGGCGTGCACCGCCACCGCGGGGCCGCTCATTGGCCACAATTGAAAGATGCAGCATAGCGGTAACGACCGCCTGTCCTCCGCGGTGTGACACCACCAATGCCATTGCAGCCAATGGTACCCGCGATCGCGGTAGTGGAATGCTACTTTGGAAACCGCTGTAGGCGTGCACCGCCACCGCGGGGCCGCTCATTTCCCACAATTGAAAGATGCAGCATAGCGGTAATGACCGCCTGTACTCCGCGGTGTGACACCACCAATGCCATTGCAGCTAATGGTACCCGCGATCGCGGTAGTGGAATGCTACTTTGGACAGCGCGGTAGGCGTACACCGCCACCGCGGGGCCGCTCATTGGCCACAATTGAAAGATGCAGCATAGGGGTAACGACCGCCTGTCCTCCGCGGTGTGACACCACCAATGCCATTGCAGCCAATGGTACCCGCGATCGCGGTAGTGGAATGCTACTTTGGAAACCGCGGTAGGAGTGCACCGCCACCGCGGGGCTGCTCATTGGTCACAATTGAAAGATGCAGCATAGCGGTAATGACCGCCTGTCCTCCGCGGTGTGACACCACCAATGCCATTGCAGCCAATGGGAACCGCGATCGCGGTAGTGAAATGCTACTTTGGAAACCGCGGTAGGCGTGCACCGCCACCGTGGGGCCGCTCATTGGCCACAATTGAAAGATGCGGCATAGCGGTAATGACCGCCTGTCCTCCGTGGTGTGACACCACCAATGCCATTGCAGCCAATGGGAACCGCGATCGCGGTAGTGAAATGCTACTTTGGGAACCGCGGTAGGCTTGCACCGCCACCGCGGGGCCGCTCATTGGCCACAATTGAAAGATGCCAGCCAGGTGGACCAATTGCAGCAGCTGCCTGCCACTGATACCAACACAGGGGCCTATAAATCTCTGTGGGAGAGCCACACATTTCACATGCATTCAGACACTGCTGACTGCCATTCCTCTCCAACTGCATATCTTGCTGTATCCTGGACCCAGTGATGGCGAGAACAGAGAATGTCAGGGCCCGTCCCTTCACTACAGAGGAGCTGGAGCTTCTGGTGGACGAGGTCCTTGCACAGTATGGGAGGCTTTTTGGTGCGCCAGATGTACTAGTAAGTGTTCCTGATTCCAAGTGTGAGAGTGATCGAAATGATACCAGGATGTTGCTGTGCAGTAGTATGTGCCTGTGAGTGCAAGTCGATGTACAGGCATCCTAATAGTTAACATGGCATGCTCCAAACATGTTCTGTGTGAATTGAATTTGATTATGTGTAGAAAATGGACACTCCTACAGCCATTCTTGCACAAACTTAATGAACATGTTGGTCTGAGACTAGGTGATGTAAATGTGTGTTACACTGCCATGCATGCTAACTTCATGTCAATGGTGTCTGTAGGCTTATTTCCACACCTACATAAGTTGATTGAAGGTAGGGGGAGACATGCATTTTTTAAACAGCCACACAGATACAATGGAGTTCTGGAACAGTACAAGTCGGGACTGATTTTTACTGTGCCATGTTATGTGACTGTCCACTCACTCTTCACAACCTCATATGTGACTGTTGAAATGTATATTGGAATGGAGCACTAACTAATGTGTGTTGCATATTTCTTAATTGCACTATGTAGATGTGAGCATCATGCACAATAGTCCAATGCATGAGTGGAACCCACTTGATGTTAATGTAACTATGACACTTCACATCAATGTAAGTAGTAGATGTCATCCTTACATTGATTTGAACATGTGTTCGGTCTCGCATGTGTTGGCACTTTTCACTCTCTCATGCTGTACATCCATGTGATTCATCTGAGGGACCATGTTGAACCGCACTGTGAGTTCCTCTGGCCTGCACAGACACTGTCCAATGTTACTCTGAGCCATGCCTAACTGGACTGAGTCAAACATGTGTTTAGTCCACACACCTAATACTCACTGAGTCATCATAGTCCTGAGAATTGCACAATCGAGGACTTAACATTGTGAGAAGGGCGTGATAATTCAGATTATGTCCCAAAATGTTTCCTGAAAAATGCATTGAGCCATTCACAGGCCAAGGGCATCGAGGGGTGTGTAGTGGTGGACATAGTGAGTCTGCGACTATACTTCATTAGCACTGTATTGCATGTCATGCTCACTCACATACTGCATCACAGTTGAGGGCCTTCTGCACATAGCTGTCTGTGCTGCCATTGTGCATGTGTATGAGATGGCCATGTACTGTGTGCCGCGTCATACATGCATTCATTTCTATGTGGTATTGTAATGAACATGTACTATGTGTCATGCTGTATGGCCTCTGATGAAGATGTAGCGATTTGTGTGCCATGCATTTATGTTCTCCTGTGCTGACACACAGTGTGAATGACACAGGGTCACTGATACTTCCTTTTCTTGTCTCCTATGCCTGCAGCTGAAGGTCCACCAGCGTAAGGCCGCATGGAAGAACATTGCACGGAAGGTGCGGACTCTGGGTGTATCCAACAGACGGCACACACACTGCCACAAGAGGTGGGATGACATCTCCTGTCTGAACAGGACCGTGGCAGAGATGACGGTGGGGCTCGCCCCTCGCAGTGGCAGGTTGGCGCGCCGAACCATGACTCCACTAATGTCCCGCATCTTGTCTCAGACACAGCCAGAGCTGTATGAACGTTTGAGGGACCATCAGCAGGGAGTTAGTGGTGAGTATTCTGCGTAGGCTGACTTTGGGTGTGAGTGACTGCATGAATGGCGACTGGGAGCCCTTGCTGATCTTGCTGCTGTGTAAATGTTTAGGAACTACTTCTCAGTGGCCTATGTGTTCGGCGCAGGTGTCATGTATTTTCCCATAGATGGACTTGATCATGTGTTTCATACAATGGCCCTTGACATTGCATGATGAGATGTGGCCTTATGACATCTTCTGCATTCTGGGTGTCATGGACATCACCAGGCAGTGTACAGCAGTGTGCATCATGTCAGTGTGCATTTAACAATGTGTGCACTGCAGGGCTTGTAAATGGTGTGAAGTACACATCTGACACCAACGTGCAACAGTTTGCATGATGAATTGCTCAACTTGTTAGACATCAGTAGCTCATGGACATTCTTAAGTACAAATTTGAATCTGTATCTGTGTTGTCCTTTTACAGTGACTCCATATGTGACAGAGGCAACATGCTGAGATGTATGCCTCTCTCACATACAGGCACATGGGTATGCTTGCAGAGATGTTTATGTTGGATGACAAGGAGGCAGGGACCTGCTATTTGCCGGTGTGCACCTCACATGGCTCATTGATGTAAACAATGCATATTTCCATGCATCTTCTGTGTTCAGCATGATTGTTGCACATGCAGACTGCACAGGGTGTTGTGCAACTTGGGGTTGTCATTATCTAGTCTAGTTCTGTGCTTGCATTTGATGTTTGTGTGTATGGCACTGTACTGAACCTATGTCTCTGTCCAATGCAGCATCTACCGAGTGCACGGAAGGCCATGATACGGACACCTACCATCTACTGAGTGCTGAAGCATGTGGCACGCATGATAGCCATGAGATCACTGACACTGAGGTGACCAGCGCCTCGGAGGGGGACAGGAGTGTCCTTGAGGACTCACGCGCAGAAAGCACACCCTCAACATCATCGGACTCCAGTGGGGAGTCAGCGACAATGGTGGTCACAGGGAGTGACAATGCTGCCTCTTCCTCCACCGCACATCGGCCAGTGCCCACCATCCCGGCTACTACCACTAGTGCTGTCCGTGCCCGCAGGGCTGTTAAGGGTAGAGTCGCCTTCACCACAGGCACCGCTGCCCCTGCCCTTGTCTCCCCTGCTGCCCTCAGTGTTGAGGTGATAGAACTCTTGCGCCAGCTGTGTGTGGGTCAGACAGCTCTCCTAAATGCTTTCCAGGATTAGGACAAGAAGTTGGGACAGGTTCTGGCATTTATGAAGGGCATTCATTCGGACGTGGGTGGGCTACACAGGACTGTCCAGGGTTTGTCCTCCACTGTGACGGCAGCCATTCAGCTATCACAGCATCCAAGTCCAGCCCCAATGCCTTCACCAACCACCCTGCCAGTGGCAACCCCTGAGGAGAGTGACCACACAACTGAGCCCTCAGGCCCCGAGTCGTCGACACCCAGCACACGACAGCAGCGCTCCAAGCGTGCCAGACCACAGACACCATCCCCAAAAAGTGACACAGGCACACAGGGACGCAAAGAAAAAAGCCCTTCACATGACACTCAGGGGCATCAGGCAAAGAAGCAGGCCTCTAGCTCACGGTCCACAAGATTGCACCCATCACAAGAGACACCCATCCACACAACTGCTCCAAGTGACAGACAAACAGTTGGCATGCCTGCTGTGGTGCTGGTGCCGCAGAAGGGAAAGCCCATAAAGCAACCTAAGACTGCTTCACCCAGGACCTCTACTCCCACCCACTCCCTTGTGAAGCGTGGTCAGGAGAGCAATGTGAGTGGTTCACCAGGACCACAGGGGATGGAGGGCAAAAGGCAAGCAAAAAGCAAGGCTAAGTCCATATCCAGCAAATCCCCACAAGGAGGGCCACCTGCACCTGTCACACCTTTGGTGGCGAGGGACTCTGTTGTGCCAGCCACACTTCCCACTACTCCCAAGACACTTCTGCAATATCGGATACCCAAGAAGTGTAGAGGCAGCCCTCAACATTCACCCTCACCCACTGTGTCTCACGGCAGCGTCTCTCCACCTCCACGTGCCACCATGCCACCCGGTCCAAGCAGGCCTACACCTGCCACAGCCACTACTGCCTCTGTGTCTCACGGCAGCATCTCTCCGCCTCCACGTTCCACCATGCCACCCAGTCCAAGCAGGCCTACACCTGCCACAGCCACTACTGCCTCTGTGTCTCACGGCAGCATCTCTCCGCCTCCACCATGCCACCCGGTCCAAGCAGGCCTACACCTGCCACAGCCACTACTGCCTCTGTGTCTCACGGCAGCATCTCTCCGCCTCCACGTGCCACCATGCCACCCGGTCCAAGCAGCCCTACGCCTGCCACAGCCACTGCTGACTCTGACTCTGATGATCCTCTCTCTCCCAGGTCCAGTTCCGCCAGTGGCCACGACAATCAGCCACCTCCCACTCCAACTGACAGGCAAGTCTGAGGCACAGACCCCCTCCCATACCCATCTCTCCCACAGCGGTGACTGGACTGAGCTTTGATAGCCCCAGTGCTTTTGTCATTCACATGGCAGTGTACGGTGTTACACATTCACTGTAAACATTTTCATGCACACATGTGCATTGTTTGGACTGTGGACTGGCCAATGGCCTTTTATTTGTTTGAAATTTTGTGACTATCACGATATTTTGCAATAAACACTGTTACTCCTGTCATATCGTTTGTTACTGCCCTTGCTTAATTAAACATTTTGATGTGTGGGTATGGATAAATGTGTCACATGCTCTGCATGGCACTACCACATTGCCATTTACTTCATTCACTTTGTCATTGTTTGGCAAACGTAACACACACTTTTGGTCTGCTTGACTGAGGTTTGGGGGTGCAATGATGTTTGTGGGTGTTGATGTACTCTTGCAATCATCATTCGCTGTTGATTTCAGTATGATTGTGCACATGTCATGTTAGGGGCTATACCACAACAGAGGTGAATTCAACACACAGTCTAACTTGCGGGGTGTCCAAGGTTGGTGATGTCTGTGTGATGTGTTTGGATGTGTGAACAGCAGTGTGTGTGTGGTAATCTTGTGAAGGCCTGTCTTCGTACTCACATGGGTATATTTGGATGTGTGCAGTTGAGTGGTCACACAGTGTGCTTGGCCTGTCCTTGTCAGTGGTGTTGAGGTGTATGTGGCCCTGTACATGCCAACTACAAACGTGTATGTTCCAGGTGGGGTTTGCCCCCTCATACTCATCTTGGCAGTGGCAAGAAGGGGGTTTCACACCACAGGCACCTTTTTGGCATTACTTGGTGTTGGAACCGGGGTTACCGAGTCCGACACGGTAGCATGGCGTGAAGCGGGAAAGGCACGCGAAGGCAATGTGTAAGGCAGTTGTGCAGCACACTCTCACTTTGACTCACAAATGCGAACGCAATAACATGACACCACACCAGGCTTTTGTATTTAAAATCAAGATCTTTTATAAATGAATTAAGTTGGCATCAGATAAGGCAGGTTAATTCAGATCTACATTCAAACTCATTAAATTATTCAACTGGTGCACATTTTAAATAAAGCTGCATAGCTCATCAACATTGTAGGCCACTAAGAGGCTGCAGGAATTATCTCCTACACGTAGCACTTATTAATGATCTCAAGGTACGTTAATAAAACATAGGCCTAAACATACAGTTCACTTTAGCATATTCAATTATTTAAAAGAAGGCTTTTCACGTTACATTTAAATAGGCCTGCATTAATCTAGGCGCACCCACATTCAGTACAGTGGGCGTCGCAACTCCAGTACACCTGTAACATAAAATACTTCAACTCTTGGCGGTGTACACTTCAGCTCAACTCCATTAAACACTTTCCCCTTGTGGTAAAGACTTAACAGTTAAAACCATGGCCTAGGCAGTAATTATAATAGGCATCGGCATAAATTATTAAATACTGTGGGCATCATCATTACCTGAATGAACTATGTGGGGAATCCCTCAACATGTCCTGTATTCTGGGGCTTCTAGGTCCCTCAGGGGTTAACTCCGGCCAGGCCCACTCCTCTCTGGGGCCTCGCCTCGTAGGACTAAATTCGTAAGGGTTAATAGTGGCCCCCGGCCCTCAGTGGCGTCTTATGGGCCCTAGGGGCCTCCAGGGCTCACCTGCGGTGTGGTCGTTGGTCGCGCTTCAGGGCGACTGGCGATCTTCCGGGCCGGCCCGTGTTCTGTCGGGCGGGGCCCGGTCGGGGGTGCCTCGGCCTTCTGGCCGGTGTTGCGGGTCGTTCGTGGGACCGGTATTGCCTTCCTCCGGCCCCCGGGATCAGGGAGTAACTATGCGGCACGTTGCGGGGGCCGGGATCACCCTCCTCCGGCCCCCGGGATCAGGGTAAGTGCAGGTGGGGGCTCAGGGTTGCTGGGGGAAGGGAGCGGGAGCCGGCAGTCCTCTCCGGCCGTCTCCCCGTCTCCCTCTGCACTGCCGGGGCTCTTCCCGGGCTTCCTTCGGCGCTGGGGCGTGACTGGGGGCCGGCGCCCAATCGGTGCGCGGCCTTCCTGGGTCACGCCCGGCGACCCCTGGTTGCTCGGCAACGGCGTCTGCGGGGCCTGGAGGCCTCGCTGCTGATCGCGTCGGCGATTTCTTGGGCCGCGACGGCGGCTGTGGCAATTCTTTGGCCGCGACGGCGGCGGGTGCAATTCTTGGGCCGCTTCAGCGGCCGCGACGATTCTTCGGCCGCTTCGGCGGCGGGGGCAATTCTTTGGCCGCTTCGGCGGCGGCGATGATTCTTTGGCCGCGACGACGGCGATGAGGGCCCAGGGCCCAGTCTCTGGAGGCTTCGGTGAGGGCGCGGACGGCGCTCCTCACCTCACACACCTGAGGGGCTTCCTTTACCTCAGCGCTTCCCCATATGAGGGCGCGACGGCGCACCTCACCACACGGTGCCTCTTCTCAGGCGGCGGCGGCCGCGGCGGTGATCTTCTTCATAAGGTCAGTGACCTGAGGGGCAACAGAAAGCAGGGTGCACCAGCAGCCTGTGGGCAGGGCTGACTGGCAAAGTACTTGGGGGCAGCCCAGCAACAAGCAAAAGTGAATAGGGGGTGAAGGTTTAGCGCTTCAGGGTACGGCGCTTTACCTGGTGATCCCCAGTTGGGCAGTTCTAGGCTTTAGGCCTTGCTGGACGGTCAGGCCTCCTCAAGTTAAGGGGTCTTGCGACTGCTTCAGCTTGGTTGCTTCTTAGGCGCTTCTAGTTGTAAGTTTCTTGTCAGAAGTTCCTTGTTATAAGTTCCTTGTCAAAGTTTCCTGTCAGAAGTTTCTTCTTATGAGGGGGGGATGAGTTGGTGGTCTGGGAGTGCTTGATGTTCCTCCCCGCACGCTGAAGGTGGTTCCCTGGGTCCCCTCACACTGGGCAAGGTCAGTGGGTGGTGGGCGTTCCTCAGCTATCTTACTACAGCAGGACCTCAGCCCTGTCAGCAGCAGTAGTGTAGGTCTCCCCCTAGGCCCTAAAGCCTATACTCCGGCGGAGGTTCTCCCAGGTTCAGTGGTGCCTCATCAACTGACTAGAAAGTTTTCCATCCAAGCCTTTTATACTCCTAGGTCAGGTGACTCTCCCAAAGGCGGCAAAACATAACTCCTCCCACAGCCCGGAAGGTTCTGGAACCTTCTACATGCCTGGCTATGTGGCCCAGAGGCGGGGATGGAATGGATACTGTATCCCTATACCCCAGCCTGACCCTAGCTACTAGTGTGTATGCGTGTCAGGCACCTCTGCAGTAGCAGGGGCCTGTGGCAGCCATCTTGAGTGAGAGAGAGCACCTGCACCTCAGCACTGGCTAGCAGTGGCAAGGTGCCCAGAAACCTAGGTCCAGTAAAAATATGGTGGCAAAAAGGAGGCGAAAAAGGAAAAAAAATAGGGAAAGACCACCCTAGGGCTGACACGTCTAACACGCGTCCCCCCCAGCCGAAAGAGGGGAGAGCTTCCCAACCTCTAGGGAGTTCTCTTCGCTAAGGCGGAAAAACCGGGAGAGACCGTCAGCGTTGGCGTGGTCTACACCGGGTCGATGTTCCACCCGAAAGTCCATCCCCTGGAGGGAAATGGACCACCTCAATAATTTGGGGTTTTCGCCTCTCATCTGCATGAGCCAGCGAAGGGGTCTGTGGTCGGTCTGGATCAGGAAGTGACAACCAAAAAGGTATGGCCTCAACTTCTTGACAGCCCAAACCACAGCAAAGGCTTCTCGTTCGATGGTACTCCACCGCTGTTCCCGGGGAGTAGTCTTCGGGAAATGAAGGCCACTGGATGGTCTTGGCCATCGTCATTCAGCTGCGAGAGCACAGCTCCTATGCCATGCTCAGAAGCGTCTGTCTGTACAATAAATTCCCGTCCAAAGTCTGGAGTCCTGAGCACCGGTGCGGTGCACATTGCACGTTTGAGGGTCTCAAAGGCTTCCTGGCAGGCAGCCGTCCAGATGACTCTGCGTGGCTGCTTCTTTGAAGTCAATTCCGTCAATGGGCCCACGATGGTTCCATATCCCTTGACGAACCGGCGGTAGTAAGCCGTGAGGCCGAGAAAAGCCCGGACCTCTGTTTGGGTCTTGGGGGGCTCCCAGGCCAAGATGGTCTCAATCTTGGCTTGGAGGGGTTGCACCTTACCTCCGCCCACCAGATGTCCCAGGTACACGACAGATCCCTGTCCAATCTGGCACTTGCTGGCCTTGATGGTTAAACCAGCCCGTTGCAAAGCCTGTAGCACCTCCTGGAGATGCTCCAGATGGTCCTCCCAGTTGCTACTGAAGACAGCTATGTCATCCAGGTAGGCAGCAGAGAAGGCCTCTAGGCCAGACAGCACCTGGTTCACCAACCGCTGGAAAGTGGCTGGAGCATTTTTCAACCCGAAGGGCATCACCCGAAATTGAAAGTGGCCCTCGGGGGTGGAGAACGCAGTCTTCTCCCTTGCTCCTTCCGCCATGGCTATCTGCCAATAGCCTGACGTCAAATCAATGGTACTCAAATACCGGGCTGCTCCCAGCCGGTCAATGAGCTCATCCGCCCGAGGGATCGGGTGAGCGTCGGTCTTAGTGACTGAGTTGAGTCCACGGTAATCCACACAGAACCGAAGTTCTGGTGTGGTGCCCGGTGGGGCCGCTTTCGGCACCAACACCACCGGACTAGCCCAAGGGCTACTGGAAGGCTCAATCACTCCCAGTTCTAGCATCTTGGTAACCTCACCCTGGATACTAGCCTTGACTTTATCGGACAGCCGGTAAGACTTGGTTTTTACTGGCGGACTGTCCCCTGTGTCCACATCATGGGTACACATGTGCGTGATTCCAGGCGTGAGGGAGAACAACGAGGCGTACTGCCCCAAGACCTGGCGGCAGTCCCTCTGTTGCTCTAGGGTCAAGGATGGGGCGAGGACCACTCCCTCTACCGAACCATCCTTCTCATGGGCCGCCAGAAGGTCTGGAAGAGGCTCACTCTCCTCCTCCTCACTTCCATCTGTTATCATTAGGAGAGTGAGTTCTGAACGCTCCTGGTGGGGCTTCAGGCGGTTGACGTGGAACACCCGGTGGGGTTGACGTGGGGTCTTCACATCAACGACATATGTGGTCTGGCCTTTCCTTTCCAAGATCTCAAACGGCCCAGTCCACCGGTCCTGGAGGGCGCTAAGCTCTCCTGGCTCCATGACCCACACCTTCTGTCCAGCGTCTAACTCTACCGTCCGCGCGTTCCGGTCATACCATTTCTTCATGACGGCTTGACTTGCCTCTAGATTGTCCGAGGCCTCTTTCCACAGCTTGGCCACCTGGCTGCGGAATGCCAGCATATAGCTGACCACATCACGGGGAAGCTTCGAGGAAGACTTCTCCCACCCCTCCTTGACAAGACTGAGGGGCCCCGAACGGGGTGGCCATAGAGCAGCTCAAAGGGGCTGAAACCGACCCCCTTCTGCGGCACCTCTCGGTAGGAGAAGAGCAGACAGGGTAAGAGGACGTCCCACTTTCTTCTCAAGTCCTCGGGTAGGCTCCTGATCATCCCCTTCAAGGTTTTGTTAAAGCGCTCCACGAGTCCGTTCATCTGGGGGTGGTAAGGAGTGGAGAACCGGTAGGTCACTCCACACTCCTTCCACATGGCCTGCATGTAGGCCGACATGAAATTCGTGCCCCTATCTGACACCACGACCTTGGGGAATCCCACTCGGGTAAAAATCCCCATCAGGGCCCGCGCCACCACCGGTACAGTGATGGTCCTCAGAGGGATTGCCTCTGGGTACCGGGTGGCGTGGTCTACCAGCACCAAAATGAACCTATGTCCTGCAGAAGTCGGCGGGTCCAATGGCCCGACAATGTCAATCCCTACCCGCTCAAAAGGGGTATCGACAACTGGGAGAGGTTCTAGAGGGACCTTCACTTTAGTCCCTGTCTTGCCGCTCGCTTGGCAAGTGGTGCAAGTCTTGCAAAAAGTGTCAGAAGTGACGCGCATCCTAGGCCAGTAAAAATGTGGGACTAGACGCGCAAACGTCTTGTCTTGGCCCAGGTGTCCTGCTAGTGGTATCTCGTGTGCCAACTCTAGCAGAAAGGCTCAGTAGCATTGGGGGACCACCACGGCTCGGGCGGACCCATGCACCGGAGCCTTAGGCTCACTGTAGAGGAGACCATCTTCCCAGTAGACATGGTAGTTACCAGTCTCTGTTCCAGCTGCTTGGGCTTCGGCCTGTTGCCGCATGCCTTCAAGCGTAGGGCACTCTTTCTGCGCCCGGCAAAATTCCTCCCGGGTAGGCCCTCCTTCCACCTGCCACTCTGCAGGGGTCGGCAGGTCCCCCACGGGAAAACCAACCACCTCAGCGGACTCCGGGGTCACCTCTGCGGGCTCCCCATCCATCTCACCGGATGTCTCCTCCTGGACATCTCCTCGTCCAGCAGTGGGCTGGGCCATTATTCCAGGCTCCAACCCCAGCTGAGTTCCTTGTCGGGCAGCCATGGACCGCGTGACAACGCAAGTCCATCCTGGTAATCCCAACATCTCAGCATGGGCATTGAACTCTACCTCCCTCCAGGCAGTATGTTCCAAGTCGTTGCCCAGCAGACAGTCAACTGGCATGGCAGGGCTCACCGCAACCTTCAACAGACCTGATACTCCTCCCCACTCAAAGGGAACTTGGGCCACGGGGTAGTGACCCAGGCTATTATCAGCCATAACAACCGGGTAGAATTCCTCAGGAATCACCTGCTCTGGGGACACCAGCTGACGTCTCACCATCGTCATGCTGGCACCTGTGTCCCTCAGAGCCTCCACCTCCTCCCCGTTCACCAGGACCCTCTGCCGATACTTGGCAGTGTTCGCGGGTACCTGAACCCGTGGGATGATCTCTCTATCCCCTAGGGAAACTAAGGTCAAGCCTGTCCACTCACCTCCCCTACCTAGGGACAACTCCTCCCCTAGTGCTACACTGGCCACCCCGGGGCTCTTACCTCCTGTGGGGGCTGGGGTTCTCTTGCGACACTTGGGATCCCCCTTATAATGTCCAACCTCCCCGCACTCGTAGCACCGGACAGTTCTGGGCTGCTGACTCCTGTCAGGATAAGTGGGTTTCTGGAATCCAGATTGGGATGGGGAACCTACCCCTCTCCCAGGCGGTTTATTTTGGGGACCTTTAAAGAACTCCCTCTTTTTATCTCCCCCCTCTTTCTTCTGGGGGAGCCCCTGTCCACCTTTCGGGGGGTCTGCCCCGGCTCCCTTGTGGGACACCCGAGTGCTGACCCACGTGTCTGTCTCCTCCGCAAGCTCCCTAGGATTGGTCAGCTTGCGGTCCACCAAGTACTGACGCAGCTCCGGAAAACATTTCTCTAGGAGGTGCTCTCTCAAGAATAGGTCGTACAGCCCTTTGTAATTGTCAACGTTGCTGCCACGCACCCAACCCTCCAATGCCTTCCGGGCATAGTCAAAAAAATCTACCCAGTTTTGTGTGTGAAGCTTGTGGCTGTTGCGGAACTTTTGGCGGTACTTCTCTGGGGTGAGGCCAAACTTCTTGAGCAGGGCCTCCTTCATGATAGGGTAGTTAGTCCGCTCCCCCTTATCCAAAGTTAAAAGTGTGTCCCTTACTAGTGGAGGTATGTACCTATAAAGACCTCCCCCCAGTAGCTCTCAGGAACTCTATGGGCCACCAGAGCCACCTCGTAGGCCGCCAACCACTTGTCGATGTCATCACCTACACTAAAACTGGCCATCACCTCTCTGGGTAAATAGAATTTGGGCTCCTGTGGAACCCCAGCAGGTACGCTGCCACCATTCATTTTGCCCTGCATCTCCATCTGCAAGGTCCAGAGCTCTAGCTCCTTCAGGCTAAGCTCATGTACAAGCTTCCTTTCCTCCATGGCTAGCCTTGCCTGTTCTCCGTCTCTTTCCATTCTAGCAAGTTCTAATGTTAATTGCCTCTGCTCCCTTCTGTCCTCCAATTCCTCTTGTGACAAACTTCCCCCTGACGCACTACTGCCTGCCCTGGAACGACTTCCTGGCAACACATTCTCGCTAACATCAATGCGCAGTAGGTCCAGTTCTCCTGGGTTGTCTGTCTCCCCCTGCTCCTCATCCCCTCTTCCCTCCGGGTGGGCCATTACCCATGCCCTCAAAGCTTTCTGAAGCACCTCCTTCCTGGCGCCTCGCTTGACGGCCACCCCCCTCTCTAGGCAGAACTCCTTGAGCTGTGTCACCGTATACCTTTCTAGGTTGGCTAACTCAAACTCCATCCTCCTAGGTGGGGTCCCAGACAATTCAAGGAAGGGGTTCTAAACTGTAGATAACAGGTCCAACACAGGAATGTACACAGTCGGCAATTACCATAGAATCCCTAGCACTCTCATTAATATAGGTGTCTAATTGCGGCGCACATTGAGTCACTGTAGGGTGCTGCACAAGCACCAGTCCTTATCCAACCGCTGAACACCAAATGTTGGAACCGGGGTTACCGAGTCCGACACGGTAGCATGGCGTGAAGCGGGAAAGGCACGCGAAGGCAATGTGTAAGGCAGTTGTGCAGCACACTCTCACTTTGACTCACAAATGCGAACGCAATAACATGACACCACACCAGGCTTTTGTATTTAAAATCAAGATCTTTTATAAATGAATTAAGTTGGCATCAGATAAGGCAGGTTAATTCAGATCTACATTCAAACTCATTAAATTATTCAACTGGTGCACATTTTAAATAAAGCTGCATAGCTCATCAACATTGTAGGCCACTAAGAGGCCGCAGGAATTATCTCCTACACGTAGCACTTATTAATGATCTCAAGGTACGTTAATAAAACATAGGCCTAAACATACAGTTCACTTTAGCATATTCAATTATTTAAAAGAAGGCTTTTCACGTTACATTTAAATAGGCCTGCATTAATCTAGGCGCACCCACATTCAGTACAGTGGGCGTCGCAACTCCAGTACACCTGTAACATAAAATACTTCAACTCTTGGCGGTGTACACTTCAGCTCAACTCCATTAAACACTTTCCCCTTGTGGTAAAGACTTAACAGTTAAAACCATGGCCTAGGCAGTAATTATAATAGGCATCGGCATAAATTATTAAATACTGTGGGCATCATCATTACCTGAATGAACTATGTGGGGAATCCCTCAACATGTCCTGTATTCTGGGGCTTCTAGGTCCCTCAGGGGTTAACTCCGGCCAGGCCCACTCCTCTCTGGGGCCTCGCCTCGTAGGACTAAATTCGTAAGGGTTAATAGTGGCCCCCGGCCCCCAGTGGCGTCTTATGGGCCCTAGGGGCCTCCAGGGCTCACCTGCGGTGTGGTCGTTGGTCGCGCTTCAGGGCGACTGGCGATCTTCCGGGCCGGCCCGTGTTCTGTCGGGCGGGACCCGGTCGGGGGTGCCTCGGCCTTCTGGCCGGTGTTGCGGGTCGTTGCGGGGACCGGTATTGCCTTCCTCTGGCCCCCGGGATCAGGGAGTAACTATGCGGCACGTTGCGGGGGCCGGGATCACCCTCCTCCGGCCCCCGGGATCAGGGTAAGTGCAGGTGGGGGCTCAGGGTTGCTGGGGGAAGGGAGCGGGAGCCGGCAGTCCTCTCCGGCCGTCTCCCCGTCTCCCTCTGCACTGCCGGGGCTCTTCCCGGGCTTCCTTCGGCGCTGGGGCGTGACTGGGGGCCGGCGCCCAATCGGTGCGCGGCCTTCCTGGGTCACGCCCGGCGACCCCTGGTTGCTCGGCAACAGCGTCTGCGGGGCCTGGAGGCCTCGCTGCTGATCGCGTCGGCGATTTCTTGGGCCGCGACGGCGGCAGCAATTCTTTGGCCGCGGCGGGTGCAATTCTTGGGCCGCTTCAGCGGCGGCGACGATTCTTCGGCCGCTTCGGCGGTGGGGGCAATTCTTTGGCCGCTTCGGCGGCGGCGATGATTCTTTGGCCGCGACGACGGCGATGAGGGCCCAGGGCCCAGTCTCTGGAGGCTTCGGTGAGGGCGCGGACGGCGCTCCTCACCTCACACACCTGAGGGGCTTCCTTTACCTCAGCGCTTCCCCGATGAGGGCGCGACGGCGCACCTCACCACACGGTGCCTCTTCTCAGGCGGCGGCGGCCGCGGCGGTGATCTCCTTCATAAGGTCAGTGACCTGAGGGGCAACAGAAAGCAGGGTGCACCAGCAGCCTGTGGGCAGGGCTGACTGGCAAAGTACTTGGGGGCAGCCCAGCAACAGGCAAAAGTGAATAGGGGGTGAAGGTTTAGCGCTTCAGGGTACGGCGCTTTACCTGGTGATCCCCAGTTGGGCAGTTCTAGGCTTTAGGCCTTGCTGGACGGTCAGGCCTCCTCAAGTTAAGGGTCTTGCGACTGCTTCAGCTTGGTTGCTTCTTAGGCGCTTCTAGTTGTAAGTTTCTTGTCAGAAGTTCCTTGTTATAAGTTCCTTGTCAAAGTTTCCTGTCAGAAGTTTCTTCTTATGAGGGGGGGGATGAGTTGGTGGTCTGGGAGTGCTTGATGTTCCTCCCCGCACGCTGAAGGTGGTTCCCTGGGTCCCCTCACACTGGGCAAGGTCAGTGGGTGGTGGGCGTTCCTCAGCTATCTTACTACAGCAGGGCCTCAGCCCTGTCAGCAGCAGTAGTGTAGGTCTCACCCCTAGGCCCTAAAGCCTATACTTCGGCGGAGGTTCTCCCAGGTTCAGTGGTGCCTCATCAACTGACTAGAAAGTTTTCCCTCCAAGCCTTTTATACTCCTAGGTCAGGTGACTCTCCCAAAGGCGGCAAAACATAACTCCTCCCACAGCCCGGAAGGTTCTGGAACCTTCTACATGCCTGGCTATGTGGCCCAGAGGCGGGGATGGAATGGATACTGTATCCCTATACCCCAGCCTGACCCTGGCTACTAGTGTGTATGTGTGTCAGGCCCCTCTGCAGTAGCAGGGGCCTGTGGCAGCCATCTTGAGTGAGAGAGAGCACCTGCACCTCAGCACTGGCTAGCAGTGGCAAGGTGCCCAGAGACCTAGGTTCAGTAAAAATATGGTGGCAAAAAGGAGGCGAAAAAGGAAAAAAAATAGGGAAAGACCACCCTAGGGCTGACAGGTCTAACACTTGGCATGTGGGGTTTGCCCCCTAATACTCATCTTGGCAGTGGCAGGAAGGGGGTTTCACACCACAAGCACCTTTTTGGCATTACTTTGCAGGTGGGATTTGCCCCCTCATACTCATCTTGGCAGTGGCAGGGAGGGGGTTTGACACCACAAGCACCTTTTTGGCATTACTTTGCAGGTGGGGTTTGCCCCCTAATACTCATCTTGGCAGTGGCAGGAAGGGGATTTGACACCACAAGCACCTTTTTGGCATTACTTTGCAGGTGGGATTTGCCCCCTCATACTCATCTTGGCAGTGGCAGGAAGGGGGTTTGACACCACAAGCACCTTTTTGGCATTACTTTGCAGGTGGGGTTTGCCCCCTCATACTCATCTTGGCAGTGGCAGGAAGGGGGGTTAACATCAGAGGCAGCTTTTTGGCATTACCTTGCAGGTGTTGTTTTGCCACCTAATACTCATCTTGGCAGTGGCAGGAAGGGGGTTTGACACCACAAGCACCTTTTTGGCATTACTTTGCAGGTGGGGTTTGCCCCCTCATACTCATCTTGGCAGTGGCAGGAAGGGGGTTTAACACCACAGGCAGTTTTTTGGCATTACCTTGCAGGTGTTGTTTTGCCACCTATTACTCATCTTGGCAGTGGCAGGAAGGGGGTTTCACATCACATGCACCTATTTGGCATTACTATGCAGGTGTTGTTTTGCCACAATAAGCCTATGAACTTGTTCACATACATCACTATCCCTGTATATCAGATGGGCACACATTTTGATGTTGCACAGGGTGGGATGGTAGGAGCTGTGATGGTATCAGGTAATGACAGCTGCTACCAACAGAGGCACACAATGTACATTTGGGCCAGGGCCAACACGATCCTTACACGTCCCTGTGACTGCCCATGCGTGCCGCTGGAGCTGCCTACTGGATTGTGCGGAACTTTTCCCGCGTCTTCACCGCTGCGGTGACGTGACCGGGAGGATGCGATGATGACGTTGTTGATGGATGACCCCGATGCGGAGGTGTGGCATTGACGTACCTGCGGTGTTGTCGACGGCGGCGGTGTCTTTGTTGATCGCGGATCAGGAACAGCAGCGGTAGGGCTTGTAGAACAGGATCCATTGCGGTAGCGTCCGCGTGGAGTTGTGTGTTATTGCCGTTTTCCTCCGCAGTCTTGCTTCCGCCGTGTTTCAATGGGTGGTTTCTCCGTTGCGGTCCGATTGCCTGTTTGAGGCATTGTGATTCGGACGGCGGTCTACACGTCATTCCGCACGGCGGTCTCCCGCTATTGGCTACGTCCGCCCTCGTTGCGGAACCAAAGTACTGGCGGTACTTAAAACACTGCGGCGGTGGGGATTTGGGCTATGTCTGCCCATCGTAATATGGCGGTCGGGGATTCGCGACCGTGGTTGGCAAAACAGCGCCCGCCATCGTAATCGGCCCCTATATTATTAACAACGATATTTAGGATTCGATATTTTTGTACTTACCTGTTTGTAGATGGGAAGTCGATATTCTGTCACTCGATATTTTTACCTCGATATTGTGGCAGGTCGATATTCTTCTCCTCGATATTCTGTCAGTGATCCGGTGCACTTCGTTGACCATTTTGCTGTGTTGGTTCATTTTTAGGTTTCGCCTGCACAGCGCTTGCGCTGTGCTTGTGAAATCTATTGTTTTTAATATAAACTAAAAAGGGGCTTATATCCCACCCCCTCTCTTTCCTGGTTTTTCATTGGTTCCTGGGCTTACCACTTAGTTTTCCTCCATTTCTATTGGCTGTAGCATATTTTCCTGCATTTATCAATGTTTGTTCCTAGTCTGCTTCTCTTATCAGTTTCCCGTAGCCGAAATACTGTCAGCATCCGCTTTGGTGGAACTATTTTATCATAAAGTTTTGCCTCTTTCTGCTTTTTCGTCTTGCAGCAGATTTATATGCAACTTATCACCAGGAGAGGATAAGTGATTTGCCCAGAATCCCAAGATGTTGCGCAGCTGGGACTCGAACCAGGATCCCCAGCTCTCGAGTCAGCAGCTCTGGCCGCTGCCCACTTCCTCTTCACTCTTGTGATACTTGTCATGGAGCTCTTTCCTTCGTCCCTGTTAGAAATGGGGGTCTCTAGTTAGCAGCTTGTTACCCTGTCCAACTAGGGACCCTTCTTCCTAGTCACGATAAGGGGGATACACTTCAAAAATAACCACTGTTCACCCCCTTGGTAGCTTGGCACAAGCAGTCAGGCTTATCTCAGAGGCAGTACGTGAAGCATTTGCACATAACCAATAGTAATACAGTGAAAACACTACAAAAAGACACCACACCAGTTTTAGAACAAAAATATCCAATGTTTTATCTGTTCAAAACAAGACCAAAGACTATAAGAGTCTACCATACACGTCTCAGAAATCTCAATAATCAAAAATAGACTTAAAGTACAGTTCCTTGAAGTCGATGGCTCCATCTGGGGCTATCACGGCATTGTGAACAACAAAGCCAAACGGTTCTGGCTGGCTGCGGCGTCGCGGGCCGGCTACCGTAACGGGAAGACCTGCAAAACAGTAGCTTTAGAAATGCAGGGCGTCAGTGACTTTTCAAGCTCTGAAGAGCCATGTCGGCAGGCGTTGCTTCCGGAGGTCGGTGCAGGAGTCGTTGGGCCCTTAAAGTCACACGCGTTGCAGATCGAACTCCTCGCAGTTGAGGTCGGAGCGCCAGCCTCAGCAGGCGTCGGGCTGCGGTGTGAAGTGCAGCGGTGCGGCATGCAGTGCCCTCAGGTCGCGGTGCAGGCAGCGGCTCAGTGGCGGTCGACCTGCGGCGTTGGTGAGACCAGGGCTGCAGTGCGAAGTGATGCGGTGCTCGTCACAGTGCTGACAGGTGACGGTGCAAGCAGCGGCGTCATAGTTGCTGAGGCGCTGTCGTCGGTTGATGAACTGGAGTAGATGGCGCAGGTGTCGGTAGGCCAAGGCTGTGGTGCGGTATGAGGGTGGTGCCGTCGAACCACAGTGCAAGCAGCGGCATCGATGTCGGTGTGGAGCGTCGTAGTCAGGGATAGCAGGGCAGTGATGTGAAGTGAGGCAGTGCGATTTGCGGTGCCCACAGGTCACGGTGCAAGCAGCGGCTCAGTGGCGGAGGTAAACGGCAGCATCGGTGAGACCAGGGTTGAGGTGCGAAGTGCAACGGTGCCCTCTGCAGTGCCATCAGCACACGGAGCCAGCAGCAGCATCGGTGACAGCATCGGGTTGCTTTTTCTTCTGTTGCAGCGCAAAATACACAGTTCCCAGATGAACTTAAAGTCTTTGCTGTTCCTGAGACTTCTTGAACAGGGGGCAAGCTCAACCTCAAGCCCTTGGAGAAACTCAAACAAAGAAGTTGCAGAAAGTTCAGCCCAGTCCTTTCTCTGTCCAAGACAGAAGCAGCTCCTGCAGTGCAACACAACAAAGCACACAGCAAAGTGGTAGTGTTGTATTCCGCTTTAGGTGTCCGTATATAGGCTTTCCTGAAACATGTCCTTATATAGGCACAATTAGCATTGCCCTTATATAGGCATAAAATCCCAGTCCTTATTTAGGCATTAGCCATGCACTCCAAATACAGGCATGGTCACCGACATCCGTCCACCCTAACGTCACAACGAGTTCTTATATACCAGACCCTTAAGCTCTTGGGAGTTCCCCTAGCACAGGATTATTGATTTCTCCAAGAACTCATCTATTAGGCATGAACCGCTATTCCTTAAGGGTTCATTCCTGACGTCTTCCTCTGTCTGACTTCACGTCAATGCTAACATTCCAAGGCACCTACCAGGTATAAATATACCTTCCCTTGCCCAAGCAAGTTAGGAGGAGACCTCGACTTTAGAGGAGCCCGTGTCCCGGCCTGACGCACTGACAAGAGACGCTGTCATCCCTGCTCGCAGAGAATCCAGCTCCCAGTGTTCTGACTCCCTTCGCGGGGTGTTAGAGTTCGAGACTCGGAAGGAGATTCCCACCTCTCTCATTCTCAAGGTATGGAGCTGACTAGAACCTAGAGGGACTCTTGGCATACCAGACTCTTGGCATACTATAGCATACCATACTATAGAATACTTCACCTACTTCTTACCTTGTCCTACACCTAGGTTAGGTTAGGTACACTGGGGTAGAACTAGCTTAGAGAAGCATCTTATGAGTACTCGCATTTTTAGCTTATGTTATTTATGTATATGAATATATGTGTCATAGCTAAAAGATAATGCTAGCGCAGTATTATTTCGTTCTACTGCTTACGCTGTACATTATATATCTTGCATACTGTCTTGTGATCATAACAGCTCATATCTCTTACACGAGAAACAAGACTGTTCAAGAAATCCTTTTATTGAAACGCCCGTCTATTCTTTCTGTGTAACTCTGAAGAAACTAAGCATGCACGATTAGCTGAGTGAAACTGTTATCTATTGTTTCCACGATTCTGAGAGTGTTCCGATTCTAAAGGGAAACAAAGTTGTCGTGTTTATGCGGTTGCCAGAAACTACTCCCTTCTTGTTTACAAGGAGTTTCTAGTGGCCTCTGAGCTAGCGGGCACAAAGTAATTAAGTTTAATATACTCGATAGGGACATACTGACCTCAGTCCTATGTCAAATCTATAGGGTATATTATTCCAATGCGCAGAGCCTATTAGGGAAATAGGAACTACACTACATGGCGCCCAACCATTTGGTAAGGCAGTAATTTAACGCTAGATACTGAGTAACTCAGTCGTGCTTTTCTCTCAGAGACCCCTACTCACATACTCCATAAGACGTCTGGAGTGGGTAGGGTTAAATATCCGCCAAAGCTAAATAGGACAAAAACCCTATATATTAGCTGTTTGGTTTGTTCAACGTTGAAGGATACAGTGTTCCAAAATATTGTGCACCTTATCTTTTGTTTCCTTGAAACTTGTTCTACATTTTTCAAAAAACAAATGTCCATACACGGGGACAATGACACCGAGAACGGTGTAGCTGCGGCTGACCCAGTCGTAACAGCTTTTAACTTTACAGGTTTAAATGAAACCGAGGAGGGTGTTATAGACATCCCTCCAAACTTAAGAAGAGCCATCACTCTAAAACTTATAAAACACGGCCTACCACCAAGAGGGGGTAGAGCAGTTTTCGTGATAGAGGCACACGAATCCTTTCAGACAGAGGTATTCTATTCATGGATAGTATTCCCAGAATCAAATCCAGTCACAAGAGTGTTTCACTTCTACAAAGAAGATGAACAACCACAGGAATATATTCCTTTCGAGGATATTGAAATTCCACTAACATACCAGGAGCATAATCTCTGGTTTAAAGGCGCCCTAAAACATCACAAAAACATTATCAGGCTCGGTCCACTAGGTAGACCAGGAGCAACATGGCCGATTCTAGCCGGCTACACACCTCATCCTGACATCGATGTAATGTCAGACAAGGAATTACTTACTCAACTACAAGAGTTAATAAAAATTTACAGACAATTAGTCCAATATGTCATGCGGACTTTCACAGTCCAACCACCATTGACCATTCCAAATCAAACCCCTCAACAGGGGAATACACTAAAAATTACTCCACAGACTTTATACGCAGTCATGGGTAAAATGCCCACAAAACGTAAGCAAATTCCATTCTGGATAGCTCAAAAAATTACTCAAATCGAAGCAGTATTTCCTAATACTAGCCCTTATGAGAAACACAGAATCCTAACAATCTGTTTACCAATGGGGATCACACTACAACTGGAAGACTGCACCACTTGGGGCGCAGTCTTTGCTGCCATCTATACTAAAACACATGGTGTTCCGTCAATTGCAGTAATACCAGATGTCCTGAAACAAATTCAAAACGAATACGGGGCAGAACCTGCTCTGAATTTAGGTATGAAATTACTGAAAAACTTCGACCAAGTCTCAACAATAATATTATCAGTGGCGATCCGCCAACGCTTAAGGGAATTTGATGTAACAGAACATCAACATGAACTACCCAGAATAATAGAACAATCTTGTGCAGAATTAGGCAGAGATAGATTGGGTGGAAAACCATTGAAGCCAAAACTATCTGAAAGTCCTGAGAAGGACTCTATTAAACAAACTCCTACATCTTCTAAAAAGAATTGGGAAACTAATAAACAAAATTCAAACGAGACACGTTCTCAATCCCGAGGTAGGTCTCCTCAAAAAGAGCCCTCTGAAAGGAGGTATAACCTCAGGAATAGGGATAATTTAAGAAAACCTGACAGGTATCAAGATACTGATACACGTTCCTCTCGTACCTTTCAGATATCGTCACAGACATCGGAAAGAACAGGACGGTCAGAACATAGAGAAGAACGCGTGAAATCCAAAGACGACAAACACGTTCAGAAAAATAAATCAAAACCTCAATTCTCAAAAAAGAAGGTAGCAGGTCTGAAGATCAGACATGCCAAGAATACTGAGAACACAGCTCAAGAACGAAGAATGGGCTCAGACAATGCTGGACAGTGCAGCAGAAGTCACAATAGCTCGCCAGAACCTGAAGGAACTTCTGGAGATAGTGGACTTGAATGAGTACATCACAGTAGAAACTGTAGACACCAGGGTTAGTACTCCACAAAAGTTATATGAAATAACACTCCGAATGGAGGGGGACATAACAAGAAAGGTGAAAAACTCTTTTGGGAGAAACTTTCAAGGGGTTATGATATACTTCTAGCAGAAAAAGACTGGCCACCACAATTTGTCAGGGAGTGCCCACATGGCGAGGACATCATTATGCCAGCCTTCTCCAACCATATTCCAATTCACCTAAAATATACTTATGCCAGGAAATGGGCAGTTGCCCAGGCCCCAGCATTATACAAAAATCATGTAGGGTGGGATGAGGACTCACCTCACCATAAAATACAGTTAAAAAATGAACCTACTGCACAAAGGCAGTATCCAATAAAGCAAGAAGCTAAAAAACAGGTCAGGGAGATCTTAGATCAACTTGAATACCAAGGGGTGATTGAAACATGCACCTCCTCAATGAACAATCCTTTGTTTCCTGTATCCAAACCAGACAATACATATCGTCTAGTTTTGGATTACAGACACTTGAACACTTGTTCCAAAACATTTGCAGTGCAAAATGCACATAGTACAGCATTAATGAATAACATTGTGCGTAAAAAATATAAAACCACATTGGATATTTCAAATGGTTTCTTTTGTCAAAACATAGCACCTGAAAGCAGGTACTTAACAGCTTTCTCAATAATGGGGACCCAGAGTCAATTTTGTAGACTCCCACAAGGGTTCAAAAACAGCCCGGGGTTATTCTCAGCGAGGGTAACAGAGTTACTACAGATTTATGATAATGAGGCATTGTCATATGTCGATGACATCTATCTGACAGACGATGACCTAGATAGGCACTTGAACAGGGTGAGTACCATTATATTGGGCTTCGCCTCAGAGGGCTATAAATTCAACTTTAAAAAATCCACAATTGCCCATCTCAATGTCCTTTTCCTAGGATATGAGCTTTCAAGTGAAGGCAAGAGCCTGGCAGCTAACTTTTTAGAAAAGTGTGCACTGCTCCAACCTCCAAAAACGCTGAAAAATTTACAATCCATCTTGGGTTTCCTAAATTTTGGAAGAACTTACATTCTAAATTACGCAGAAAGGGTTAAACCTCTCTACGAATTAATCAAACCTGATTTCTCAACAAAACATTGGACACAGGAACACACAGAAATCCTGCGTTCACTCCAAGCTAACATGTTAGCAACAAATCACTTACAAACACGCGTAAATACACGCAATTTAGTGATCCGAATATTGTCGGGTCAATGCGGATTCACCTATTTAACATTTAATGAGGGTGAAAAAGTACCAATAGCATACAAATCACATTTGTATACACAAGCAGAAATGCGCTTCACTTCAACAGAAAAATACTGACAGCAGTTCAAACCGCTGTAGCAAAAAAAGAGCTCTAGCCCAAGGGAAACGCATTATTGTCGTAACCCCAGTACCAGCCTTAGAGGCGGTTACAAAAGCGAGCATTCCAAATGCAAAAGCTTTACATCCTAGATGGATACAATGGGTTAATTCTCTTGCTGCAACAGATGTTGAATATGTTTTTGATCCTGATTTAAAAACACAAGCGTTCCTGCAATATGAACATGAATGTCCTCTGCCCACTGAAATTCTGCCTCTCGATCAGTACGAATTTATAATTTACACTGACGGATCAGCACAACCCGCTACAGGGAGTAAGCAAGCTTACAGTGCAGCGTGCGCAATCGTTAAAGGTTGCATGCAAGATGGTAACTTCAGACCAATGGTCACTAAAACTCAATCTCTAGGAGATTGTACAGCTCAGCGAGCTGAACTACAAGCATTCAAACTGGCACTTGAAAATACAGATCGCGAATTCCCCACACTTATATTGTGCGATTCTTTTTACTGTGTTCAGTCGTATAATGAATATATACAAAATTGGCTTTAAAACGGGTTTAGAGATGCAAAAGGTGGCACAATCAAGCATAAAACGCTTTGGGAACAAGTAGTTCAGTTGAAAAACGAACTACTAAAAGCTCACGTGATACACACTCTGAGTCATCAACGTGATGGCGTTCACGTTGCAGGGAATTCATTGGCTGACGAAGCAGCAAAGGGGGCTGTTCAGACGGCTTCCGTAGCTGCGATCACTCGTTCAAAAACGAGAATAGACAGTGAGATATTGTTGGCTGTCAATGCTTCAAGCAAAGGCAGTGGTGCAGCGTTACCAAAGAAATTTCCACTCAAGTACTCTTATGTAATTGATGCGAACAACGTTCCTTTTGCTCGAATCCCTGGAGTGGGGGATAGGGTAATTCCAAACAAGGAACGTAGAGCAGCTTTGATTTATGAAGCACATCTGGGGGAGGGTCTGTCACATCAAGGGATCTCTAAAACAATATTAACATTAAAAGAGATGTACTGGTGGCCTGGAATGAATACACAGATTCACATCTTCATCGATGACTGCATAGACTGCAATAGACAGCATGGTGCAGAACGCCATCAGACACCAGACTACGAAGTAGCCTGCCCAGTACAGACACCATTGTTAGACAGCATTAGATTATCTACGCGCAGGCGTCCTTTTGGACAAATGCAATCTCACAAATACTAAGTCAAGGTTCCTATGGATATGGCCTCAGCGCTCGGCTGACGCTCGAACTGTTATAAAAGATTTGCGAGTCTTTATCGGCACATACGCAATAGGCACACTACATTCTGACCAGGGCCCTGCGTTTAGCTCTCGAGCTTACAAAGAAGCCATGGCCAGTTTGGGCGTTGCATTGCGGTACTCCTCTCCGTTTCATCCTGGGGGAAACTCTGTTGTGGAAAGGAAAAACCGGGACATAAAGCAGTCTATAACAGCTAGAGTATTAGGTTCGGGTGATGGGTGGGTCAAACATCTTTATGGGGTCCAACGCACATTAAATAATTTGCCAAGAAGTTCTCTAGGGGGTCACTCCATATGAGGTCCTATTTGGGACAAGAATGTGGGTTCCTGATCTCGAATGTAAAGGCACAGTGGTGGAAAATAAACCCTTTGATATCAAAGATCGTTTGGCTGTTTTACAGGATCTAAATGAACTAATATCGAAACAAAGCAACATGTTCCTGAAGCCAACCACGACTGGGGAAAAACCGGCAGTCCCAGCAAGGCCTGTCTGGATCCCAAAAGTTGGGGATCTAGTCAGAGAGAAGATTGCGGACAAGAAGGAATTTGGACCTTCTTACAGACAACCAGTACCTGTCCTAGCCATCCACGGAACAAGAACAGTACTTCTGCCGACCCTTGCTGGAAAAAAGGAGAAAAGATTTGTGTCAATCGACCTCATCAAACCACAGTATGTGGCCAATACTAAATAGTAGGCCTGGTGGACTCCGACCTAGTAGCAGACTCCTCTCGCTACTATCCAAGAGGTTCAGACTGAAAGACTCATAACCATTGAGAATTCAGCAGTAACAGATGAAGGACTAAACAACAATGCTATGGAACTCATTCCTCTTGAAACTCAAGTAACAGTTCGTCCAAATACACCTGTCTACACCAACGTAACACGTGATCAACTGGTTCCAGCGATTTCAACAAATCCTGATGCAATTTCAACAATTGACCGAACTGCTTCTGGCTATTTCATTAACTTTGATAAGTTTTCTGAGGATCCGAGTGAACCGGAAATGACGCCAGCATCAAAAACTTTCAAGCAACAAGTACAAGACCTTTTTCATTTCCTGAAAGAGACTTATCTGGTTTCACCATGGATTGAACTATGGATTATTTCTGGAATATTTTTCTTTCTGCTTTGGCTAGCTTTGGTTATGACTATCAGCGTGCTTATAAATGGCAGATACATCCATATGGACACTGAAAGTAAAAATGTGAACTTACTGTTAAAACCACACAAATCCTCTCATCGTGAAGCAAGAGACTTGTCAGCAGTGAACATCACAGCCGTTCCTATACAGGATGGTATAGTTTGGGACAAAACCGATTTCGATATATTCGGCCCCACGGAACTTTTGAACATTCCACATTTATTTAAAATTTCATTAAGTGACTTTATTACCTCCAGTACCTATTCTGATGATTGGGACTTTGAGACTATACATGATATGATGTTTGATCTAGAAAGGTCTGCTGCATTCTCTAACAATGAACATTTAGAGGGTTCATCAGACTATGAACAGCTTTATTGTTACAATCACTATGGTTATCATTTCTTGCATAAATCTGCAACACCTAGAAATGTTTTTAAATTTAACCAATGGGAACATTGTCCTACACCTCCAAAGGGTAGTTCAAAAACGTTTGCAAATAAGTTTCCATATTTTTCAGGGTACAATACATCTGATCCAGAAACATTTTTCTATAAGAATGTAAACAAAACAGGTCAGAAAATTATGTTAACTAATACAAAACAGATTTATTCTGCATCCTTTCTTACCCAACTGTCTAGACAAGGATTTAACTTTTGGAAAGACACAATAGACACAAAAACTGTCTGGGGTTCTAAAGATTGGCAAGTGCAGGGGATTGAAGCTTTGTTTAGAGCCTGTATCATCCCACATCAAATAATGTTTTTGAATGACACTGTGCAACAAACGTCTTGCCTTGGTTTAGCCAAGATCAAAGACATGAGCACACCTTCTGTACCAACACCTGCAAGTTATAGCACTACACAGGGAGCGGTCACAGTAGACACAATACTACAAAACAACAGATCAGATCCTGATTGGAAAAAATGGTTACTCTGGCCCACAGACACAAACATCTGCCAAGAAAGATTCCTGAATAGAAGACAGGGCTTTACTATCCATAGGCCAGACCCACGATATGTTCAATGACAACATCCAGGGGTAGTAACAACATACAGTGTAGGAAAATTGTGCCTCGACTGGTTACAAAAATCTACACTCGAGGATGTGAAACAACACTTATCTTTACTTAAAGAAGACGCAGACCTTAGGGAATTCTTGCTAGGACCAAGAAAACCGCGTCAAAAACGTTTCATATATGCCGGCATTTATGCTGCTTGTAATGAGATATGGAAGGTTTCACAGGCAGAGGCCGCAGAAAGAATACGTGAACTTGATCGTATTAACTTAGAGAAATCTCTCACTGTGGTCGACAATGGGTTAACAACCTTGTCATCCAGAATTTATTCATTGGACAACATTGTATCCTCTGCTATTGACATACTGGAACAAGATTTAGCCATGTTACAACAAGGCCAATCTCAGTTACGTTCTATTATGTTATTAAGCTGGATGCTGCAATCTGTGCGTGCAGGCTATGTGCCTTGGCGTTTTATCAACACGTCGTCTCTGTTTGTAGAATACAATATAACGGATAAACAGATCGAACTGGTACAAAGGGGAGCAAAGTATACAGTGCTGAGCATTGAAAAACTGGAAAAATTACCATTTATGGTAGCAGAAAAACCAGCTACAGAATGGCTTATTCATGACAAAATAACTCTGCCTGTCACTACTTTTCATTTTCAGTATTGCCTCAAACAAATGCAAGCAGGCAAATATGAAAGGTTCGGTAAAGAATACATTAAGACATCCTGGGATTTACCTTACGAATACAGATGTTGGAGTGGGGATCGTGAAGTGTTTCTAAGCGGTACAAACTGTGAAAAGGCATTAAGCGGTTCTCTCATATGTCAGGACATTTCTTTACACGGGGCTTGTAATGGTTCTGTGGCAAACTTGTCCTGCCACCTGCAAGGTACACCGGCTGCTGTGATTAATCCAACGTTTGGCCAACTTTCTAATGGGAGTTACCTCATGTTGAATGATCAGAGTTGATGTGGCATGTTGCCAGGAATCCCATATCTGGTAACGGTCGACTCCAGGGTTACTTGTTGTATGCAAGTATTGTTCCCCCAAACAGAGACAGTTAGGGAATCGCCTCTATGGCCTTCATTGAATGTTTCTTTTATACGTTTTGATACTTTAAGCAGAATGAAAGCCATGCTTTTGCAACAGACCGTGCCTTTGACCTCGGCCAAAGAAACCTATGATTTACATATTGCAAGTACTTCGGCTAAGATACAGGCTTTAATTCATACAAACTGCCCTATACATTTCGTAGAAATGATGGGACGTATCTTAAACATGTCTGATACGAGCGGAATTGTACATGTATTTAAGACCATCTGTTCGGGACTGTTAGCACCCTTTCAGGCAGTCCTCGGATCATCCCAAACTTCGCACATTCGGTGTTTGGTGGTGTGCCATTAATTCTAGCACTTGTTGCAGGAATCCTGTTTCTATTCCTACTACTACGCTATGGCAAGCCTATTCACCGGCATCACTCTGAGCGATGTGGAGAAAGCTCTCCTAGAACGGAAGTGCCGTGAGCGCATAGTGCAACTTTTGGGCATACCTCGTCTATGGGAACTTAATACAACTTGGTTTCTGTCATTCAGACCAATCTGGCAAGATTGCATCTTACCTGTTCTACGCTGCCTGCTTTGCGGTGAAGAATGCATGCTAGACACCTGTCTAACACTCCCATCAGTCATGCCAACGGATATCGATACTCTGCTGGACCCGATAACGGCCCAGAGGCTACCAAGCCTGATGACGGCATTCATTGAGATCTCACAGACGCTTCCTGCTGCTGCTGAGGTACGAGATGAATCAACAGGCACACAGGTAACAACGGACGCGAACATTGCTGCAGCATCCTATGCTGAAGGTGATGCTTCACATCTCTGTGCAGTTAACCTTCTAAACGAGGTGTTCCAACTGTCACCGACATCGGTAGACGATCTTTTGTCTACAGGAATAGATGATTTCATGTTTACACAAGACCCATACACTGACTTTGATTCGGCTCACAGTGTACCAGGGACGCAATGAAATTTGGCCTCCATATTTTCAAAACAGAACAAAACTTGGAACTCTTCCTAAAATTTAACTTTTTCTTTTTTTCTATTTTTTGAAAATACATGGCAACTCAAACTGCTTACAGTAGAACTATTCATATAAAACGGACTTCTTTGAATACTTCCAGGGACACATTGTCACCATATTTTACTATAATTTCATTTTAGCATCGTTATGAAATGGCCTTGATTTTTTGAAAACTTGTCAACCATTTCGTATATTTCTGTTTATTCATTCATGTTGCATTTATTGCCAATATATGCTTAGAATGAAAAAATGCTTTACAATGTACAGTACCTATTGCATTTAACAGTTTCTTTTAAAAACTTCTTTTTATATGCTTTTAGAAATGTTTTTAGCAACATGTGGTACTCAATTTAACCCCTTCGGTGCGCGGCCGATTTTCGCCCTGTGCGGGGCGTTTCATTGAGTGGGCGGGTTCATGACGAGCTCAGCTCGTCATGCGCACACGAGCAATGCGCAGCATGACGAGCTGAGCTCGTCATGAGCACCGAAGGGGTTAATGTTTAGCATTTAATGTTTAGCATTTAGTATTATCGTTCATTCGAAAGTGGAGTGGGTGTTGTATTCCGCTTTAGGTGTCCATATATAGGCTTTCCTGAAACATGTCCTTATATAGGCACAATTCGCATTGCCCTTATATAGGCATAAAATCCCAGTCCTTATTTAGGCATTAGCCATGCACTCCAAATACAGGCATGGTCACCGACATCCGTCCACCCTAACGTCACAACGAGTTCTTAGAAACCAGACCCTTAAGCTCTTGGGAGTTCCCCTAGCACAGGATTATTGATTTCTCCAAGAACTCATCTATTATGCATGAACCGCTATTCCTTAAGGGTTCATTCCTGACGTCTTCCTCTGTCCGACTTCACGTCAATGCTAACATTCCAAGGCACCTACGAGGTATAAATATACCTTCCCTTGCCCAAGCAAGTTAGGAGGAGACCTCGACATTAGAGGAGCCCGTGTCCCGGCCTGACGCACTGACAAGAGACGCTGTCATCCCTGCTCGCAGAGAATCCAGCTCCCAGTGTTCTGACTCTCTTCACGGGGTGTTAGAGTTCGAGACTCGGAAGGAGATTCCCACCTCTCTCATTCTCAAGGTATGGAGCTGACTAGAACCTAGAGGGACTCTTGGCATACCAGACTCTTGGCATACTATAGCATACCATACTATAGAATACTTCACCTACTTCTTACCTTGTCCTACACCTAGGTTAGGTTAGGTACACTGGGGTAGAACTAGCTTAGAGAAGCATCTTATGAGTACTCGCATTTTTAGCTTATGTTATTTATGTATATGAATATATGTGTCATAGCTAAAAGATAATGCTAGCGCAGTATTATTTCTTTCTACTCCTTACGCTGTACATTATATATCTTGCATACTGTCTTGTGATCATAACAGCTCATATCTCTTACACGAGAAACAAGACTGTTCAATCAATCCTTTTTATTGAAACGCCCGTCTATTCTTTCTGTGTAACTCTGAAGAAACTAAGCATGCACGATTAGCTGAGTGAAACTGTTATCTATTGTTTCCACAATTCTGAGAGTGTTCCGATTCTAAAGGGAAAAAAATTGTCATGTTTATGCGGTTGCCAGAAACTACTCCCTTCTTGTTTACAAGGAGTTTCTAGTAGCCTCTGAGCTAGCTGGCACAAAGTAATTAAGTTTAATATACTCGATAGGGACATACTGACCTCAGTCCTATGTCAAATCTATAGGGTATATTATTCCAATGCGCAGAGCCTATTAGGGAAATAGGAACTACACTACAGTAGTTCCTCCTCACAGCTTCTCCAGCTCTTCTTCTTGGCAGGTTTCTGAGTCCAAAAGAGTTCTAAAGGCCTGGGGTCTAGGCCCCTATATTTATACCACTTTTCCCTTTGTTCTGTTGTGGCAGACATTGTTTGTGCTTATGCTAACCAGTTCTGTCCTCTTTGGCCCAGCTTCCTGGCAGGAGGTGGAGACAGCAATGGCCAAGGCAGACCAGGCCTATTCGGGTGCAAGGAAATCTCCTCCCACTACTCTAAATGCAGCCCAGGTCTACTCAACCCAGCCCTGACTCATCCAGGAAAGGCAGGACACACCTCAACCCCCCCCAGTGGGTGGCTGTTTAAAGTGAATGCACATTCCCAGCCCCTGTCACTCTAAGGCCAGACAGTCTATCCACAACACATCAGAGGCACATAGGATGGCTAAGCAAGAAAATAGCCACTTTCTATAAGTGGTATTTTCAAACACACAACATAAAAATCATGTTTTATTTTGATAGAGGTTTAAAACACAATCAGGATGATCAAAAAACAGCCAACGCGTTTCGTCCTTACAAAAGGACTTCTTCAGGGCTGTTGGTTTTCATTTATGGAGAAATTCTGAAACTAATGAATTGTGGAATGTATATTACTTTTCTCTTTTATAACTTTTGTTGTGTCTTTTTTTCATTATTGAATTGTGGAATATTTATTTATTGTCTTTTTCTTTTATAAATTGTCTTTGTTGCCTCCCTCTTATTATTATTTGCCTTTTTACTTCTTTTCCTTAAAAGTTAGGATCAACAAATTATTACCATGCTATGGGCATTAGTAGTAAGGATATTCTTACTTTGCCACTATGCAGGTTATTAGTTTTTGACCTATAAGTTGTGTACCTAACTTGCAGAGTTAAAATTCATTATGTCCAATATTACTTTTTCCCAAGATTAATTGAGTAAGTCTACATGTCGCCACACGCTATGGGTATTAGAAGCAAGGATACCTGACTTTGCTACTACGCAGGTTATTGATTTATAGTTGTGCACCATATTTGCACAGTTAAAATCCAGCTAATCATACTGAACAAACATTACTTCAAGATGGCAGGCGCTCTCGCGTAGATCGCTGATTAGTACGGATTTATTGCTTCCTCTTTGGAAAAATTTTACAATATTGGTGGCTTAGAAACCATGATTTTATAATCACTTCCTTCGTGTAATTTATCATATTCATAAATTACATCCTTTTTCTTTTCAGTTTACTATAACTTCCGCACAATCCTCTTAGTAGGCAAATATTGCGGCCGTTCGATTTTTCAGGTTGGCAAGCAGATCAACTTTTCATTTACCATCAAGCGGACCGTTATATATATTTCTCAGCTTGAGACATTTATTATCTGGATAATGAGAGTTAGTTTCAATCTCCCTGTATCCCGGTATCCGGAACAACACCACTGTAAGATGGCGACCATAGATGCACCGTCAAACGAGGAATACCGGAAGTCGGCACTCGTTACTGCTCACTGCTGTTCCATGTTGCCTGGGATAGACGCGGGTATTTAAATCCTGGATTCCGGCACTATTTTATTCCGTCCTGAAACTCGCAACGAGCAGACGTAGGGAACCAACATACCGACTGATCCTGGTAAGAGATTCACTCCGGTTTTGGTTACTTTTACTCACAGTTTATGAACTTAGTTAATCTACTTTGTATCTCGAAGCTTGCCTGGGACACAGTTAAATCTATATGAATAATATTTAGTGCTATTTTGGCTGTTACTTTTGTTTGCCCATAGGTCTAGCTAACTACTCTGGCCCCATAGGCAACAAGTGCTCTTTGTTTATAGCGTTAGCTATTTTCCTTTCCCTATTATGATGGTCCTTTAAAGATTATCAACATATATGAAATAGAATGGAAATCACTGTAAAGACGTTTTTGCTGATCTTGCCAGTTTTATTACTATTTTTCTGGTAGATTATTACCATGATCTTTGATTATGAGTCTGATTATCTCTTTTAATCCAGGCCGGTTGTGGCACTTTCGCCAACTATTTTTGATCCTCCTTATTTACTCTGGACCATGGATTATTTCACCATGGAGTGACTATTCAAATACTTGCCTCTCTTGGCAGATAAGGCGCTGTCTAAACGCTAAGCTAAGTGAGTATTGAGACTATGTTCCTTGCCTTATATCTACCCTCCCATCCAGCTTACTATTGCATAAACATTAGTGGCCAGTTATCTTTAATCCCTTCACTTTTTTCTTTTTTTTAAATTTTAGATAAGTCGATTTGTCAACCAACTTGATATCACTAGTTGCACCAATTCTTGATTATCTGGACCACTTTCTTCGCTTAATATATGTGAAGTGCTCGCTGCCTACTTTATAAAGTGAGTACAGAAGCGCATCTTGATCGACTACTGTTCGGAATACTCACATTTTCATCAATTAGGGAAGTGAAGTAATTTTACTTTTTCCCTATTTTAGATAGACAAGCTGACTATTCTATACTTGATGGAAGTATATCATATCCTCGGCCATTTTCACTCCCTGGACCATTCATCGCCCAATTAAGTGTACAGATTTATCTCGGTGGGTACACTTTATAGTTTTAAATACAAATTAGGAAAAGGTTTTCCTTTTGGGCCTCTTACACTCTCTCTCTTGATGTATCACGCATTTGGTGTTCTATTTTTCATCATGGGTATTAAGTTTATTCTCTCTCTCTGTATATATATACATACTATTTTTTTCTTCATCTCTCTAGATTCTTATTATAAAGGCAGGTTGCTGTCTGCACTGTGTAAATATCAAATTATGAGTGTGGACTTCTGTTTGCTTTCAGCGCACGTTCGCGCTACTGACATTGGACTTCTGTTTACTTTCAGCGCACGCTCACGCTACAGAGAGAGACTGCCTGCCTCACAGTGCGCCCATGCTGCTTGTTTCTGCTTCGGCCGGAAACCCTTCCCAGTTTGGGGACCGAGCCGACGCCTGATCATCGCCTGCCTCAACACACGCTCTGCGGCTTCCCCACTCGAGCCACCATCGTAAACCAGAGCCGGTCCGCGCTGCGGCTTCAAGACGGCTTACTTCACTACTTTTGATGCTCTTCAGAGGCCCGCTTCATGGTAAAAACTTCCAGTGACTTTCAGAGTCCTTCGGGAGAACTTGCTTGCTTTGCTATTCAGTAACATTTGTAGCAGGATTTGGCTACTCGCTTAAACATTATTTGGTTATAGTGCTCTCTGTTTCTTTTTTGACAGAAGGTAGACGTTTGCCTCTGACTATGCAAGACGGCAACACTTGAGCACCTCGGCTTTGCTAAATAGAGCGAACTGGATACTTTTTATTTTTGCTTATCCTTGAAGAGACCTTGTACATAAAGCCCCTTCCACAGTAACTGTATCTGCTCTCATTTACGAGACCCTTCGACTGAGGGTGAACCAGTATTCCAGTCCAGGTCTTGCGCGGAGTGAGCACCTGAGCAGCAGTAGCAGCGGCGGCGGCGATAGCAGCGGCGGCGGCAGTAGGAGAGTCACGAAAACCGTGAGCCGCACTAGGTGCCGCGGCGAAGGTCAGGATTGGAGTGGAGTGGCATTGGAGTTGCAGTCTGCCTACAGCGGTGTTGTAGGAAGCCGGGAGTCGCGGATCCCGCGAACCACAGCGAACCATTGCGGGATTGCGGGAGCCACATAGAGGCTGCAGTGTGGAGGCGTGGGAGTCGCAGGAGGCTGCGAGGGGTTACAGCGGTCCCTGCCAGGAGAGTGGAGTGCCACGGAGACTGCAGAGACTGGAGGAAAGCTGAGGTGAGCTGCAAGTTGTGAACGGACTGGGTGTGGTCGTTCTGGGGCGGTGGTGGTGGTAACGGTGGTGGCATTGGAGAACCGTGTGGGTACGGCATAGTATCTTCAGCGTGTTACCACTTGTAGCCACCTAAAGCCTCTCCTGACTCGCCGCCCGCCCTCACCGCAGTTTTACCGCGCTTCCCTCGGCATCATCCATTACACAGAGGCACACAGAGGCAAAGAGGCACAGAGGCTAAGAGGCCACTAGGGGCCTAGGTGCCTAGGTGAGCAAAAGCAGCAAAAGCAAAAAGCATAAGGAGCAAAGGGGGTGGGCAGGCATTAGTTTTTGCCAAACCGAGCCCCACGAACTCCTTAAGCACAGTAAATCGTGCGTCTCCGCAGTAACAACGTTAGAGAGTAAGCACCGGCAACAGTGCAACAGAGCAACCGGCAACTGAGCCTGTTAGTAACAGACAGCAACAGCCACCAAGGGACATACGGAGGGTCAGCGGAATTGGGCTCAGTAAGTGGCATAACGGAGCACACAGGAGAGCTCCGCTCTCAGTGCACCCAAGAGGGAATTACCCAGAACAACCCAGAACCCCCAATAACCCCCAATCTAAAAGAAAAATTTGTCAACATTCAACTCAACTTCCCCACAAAGGAAATGAGATCGGGGAAAGTTCGTCAAGTGGCAACAGGAAAAAAACTCAATAAAACCAAGCCCAAAAAATCTATTGAAGAAGGCTCTTCATCAAGCCGAAAAAGAAAGGCTCCAAGACTGAGAGAGAGGCTGGTCTCAGCGCCGACTCCGGAAACAACACAGCTGAGTCTGAGAAGTAAAACTGGGATTCGTAAATTCTTCTTTTTAAAGGACCCAATGGCTGCGATTTATGCACCAACAGTTGAGGCCACCCAGCTGCCAAGCCCAATTGTTCCAGACATTAGGACCAACAAGGGCCTCTTCTATACAGGAACACCTGCTCAACAAACAAATTGCGACTCCATTCATGTCAAAACAAGTGCTTCCTCCTTACAAGTATTGGCAAATACCAACGATGCACCAACAGGGAATCCAGCCCTACAGAAATCAATGATAGACCTACCAGCAAGTAAGTTGGTAACTATAACCGCACAGGTGCACCAGGTGCGCCAGTTTAAGTCCAGGATAGATGAAAAGGAAGCAACTAGAAGCGCAGTAGTCGAGGGAAACATAAAGGAATTTACGGAGGAAAAATTAAAGTTAAACAATTCAGCAGTGCGGGCAGTCCTCGCAGAAGAAGCCTGGTCAAACTCATTTTCGTTATCTAATGACCCCAACCTTTTAGCAATTCTGGAAACTAAAACACAGAAAGAAGAAACTCAAGGGAATCTCTTGCCACTGGAAACCCGCAGGGGAGCACAACAGAGCAGATTGGGAATGGCGGTATCCACTCCATTAAGCCTATCCCCCAGTACCGACCAACAAGGGATCGCACCAGAGGAAGGCAGTAGTTTTTTTACAAAAGTAAACCAATTAAACCTGTCAGCCCCAATAACAATCTCATCCGTTAGCAGGATTGATCACGGGTCAGGGGATTCGGGGAAGTGCCACGAAGATTATCCAAACGCACAATGGAGCCAGTTGTTAGGCACACTGGATCAAGCAATAAGGGTACTAAATTAACAATCAGACAAAATGGAAGTCCAAATAGACCTCATTAACTTAATCGCCGGCCACATCTCAGGTATAAATGCCAAAATGGATTTAATCACGTCCCTACTAACACTTAGGGAAACTCGGAGACTCAAACAAACAATGATAATCAACTGCCTATTTGTGGCTGCGGCATTGTAATTGAGAAATTGGCAACTTTGCCAGAAATATTAAAGGACATTCTAGGGGCCGTAAAATTAACATGTAACACCAAGCAGCACACAGAAACTCAAAATAAGGCTGAAACAAAGGAAATATCAAACGGCAATAAATCAATAACAAAGCCAAGTAGTAAAGACAAGGGTGAAATAGAGCAAGAAGAATCTGACGATCAACCCGACATAACGGATTACCAAATGGAAGTAAGACAGAGCATCCTCAAGACCTCGCCTATTGTAAAACCAACAAAAAGGCAAAGAAAACGTGCAAGGAAGGCCAGGCTTAAATATAACAAACAACAAAGCTCAGGTCCGCAGAAAAACTTTTCAATTTTTACAATCAAAACATCCCAAGGGGAAAAAAACAAATCATTGAAAGAGTCCATTTGTGATGCATCACCAATAGTCACAGATCAATCGAAATGTACATTAGAACCCAAGCCAATGCAAGAAACTTCGATCTCTATTGTCCCCACCAGCCACAAAAAGACGGATCAGGATCTTCATATAGCTGAAGGATACCCATCGGCAAAAGAAGCAGACCAAAAATACAGACATGAAAAGTGGCGTCCAGATCGAAACCAATTAATTGAGAAAGGTGCAGGCCGAGAAAAAATAACTCAAGTCCTAGAGGAAAATGCTTCTCGGAGTTATAGATGTCAAAGCCCAGATATAGGAGATAAAACATCTAATCGGAATGAGGAGAGTAAAAAACGGAGCGAACTAGGAAGCTTGGAATATCCAACACGCAAGAGGTTGCATGAGATAACAAACATCAAAGCTCAAAGCAATCATAATCCGATAAAAGTCACAATAATTGGAAAGGGCCGAAGATGCAGGCTTTCCCTTATTGAACCAGAATCTGAGCTAACAGGGACACTGACATCTAAAAACCCTGGAAAAGTAGAGGAAAAAAAGGATGAGGTGAACACAGAACTAATGGAGCAAGAATCCCACGCTGATCACGACATATCAGCGACTAGAAACCCAATAGTAGGAAAAAATGAAACTTTACAATCTTTCAGTAGCAACCAAAACCAGTCGGAGGTGTTTGAAGCAAAACTGACATTTGCGCGCGAATATTCAACCAAGGGAAGGCAAGACATTTTGAATTGAGGGAACTTGTTAAGGCTGTTTAAAGAAATTCCAGAATTAAATGGAATAGCCTCACAAGATCTAATAGCCGTGGAATTTCAACAATCAACATCAACTCCAGACATTGAAGAATCATTGACAACATGGTCCACAAAGGAATTAGTGGACAAGATATACGCAATGAGATCAAGGTTTGGAGCCTGGAGAATCACGCTGAGGCTACACAAATGCCCAAGGTACCCCTACCCCCTCCTAAAAAATTCTAGAAATTTAAAAGTTGAAGAGACATCTGGGAAAAGCCAAAAAACATGTGTACGCGGCGCCAGATCCACCACTCCGGTATTGCCTCCCATCGCAAATGGGGCCAACATCATAGTGAGTCCACTAAACGCGGAAGGCCGAATATTTGATAGCATGGACTGGTCTTGGGTGCCAAAGGTGTTAGGTAACAAGCGTACCTAACGAAGAGCCTAAGTCAATCACGGAAGACAAGAGGCAGGACCACAACTGGGGGGAGGCACAGCCGGACAAGTTTAAAATCTGTTCATGGAATGTCCATGGCTTTAAAGACATGGGTCAGGACCATGAAACTCTATCCTTTTTCCAACAACAAGACATAATCCTGCTCCAGGAAACTTGGAATATGAACCCAGTTTCAATTTCAGGATACATAGAACACCACATTCTTGCAGAAAGATTTTCAATCTATGGCCACCCGCGAGGTGGTTTATCTATATATGTTTCCCAAAAACATGACTGGTTAACTGAAAACTGGATGCTGGGGTTAACTGGGTTCAAGTGATCAAAATTACTGGTAAGCTCCCTTCGAACAAATCAAATTGGCAATTACTACTAGTTAATGTTTACATTCACCCAGAGAGAAAGAATCAGAAAGAAAAATTCACTACTTTAATGAATTTGATAAAAGCGATGCAAAGATCTCACGAGCGATGCCCCATGTTCATCTCAGGAGATTTCAATTGTAATCTCATAACCAATAATCGGAACGAAAGAAAGAGGCTGGAGAATTGGGGAGCACGAATAATAACGAATGAATCAGAAAGCCTTGGTTTGACAATTTTGAACGGTAATACAAAAGGAGATATACCAGCGGCAATAACACACTTGAGTCGAAAAGCTCGTTCAATAATAGACTTCACCATTACCAGCAGTAATTTAGTCCCATGTATCGACACTTTCCAAATCGACCCGCATATAGAAAGTGATCACCTTCCTCACATTACGAGAATTAACATTACTTTCGCGCAAGCCAAAAAAATTAATTCCCTCGCACGACATGCAGAAAAGTTTAATCTGCGAAAATTAAAATGGAGGGGAGTGGACTTGAAAATCACACAGGACACAATCAAGGAACACTTGAGCAAATTGGGGCCGCCGATAGAGGAGGAGCGCGTAAAAAACTGGGAACAGTTGGCCTCTGTCCTCATCCGAAAATTTCCAGCCATCCATGGAAACCAAAAAAGACCAGACACCAGGAGGGAACCATGGTTTAATATTGAATTACGAGATCAAAAGAGAAGGATCGCACGAGAGGTGCGAGTACAAACACGGGTGGCAAGAATGGGCAGTAAAATCGATAAAAGTAAACTGAAGGAAATACGGAACAACGATAGGAAGAGGTTGAGGGATGCGAAAGCAGCGTATAAAGAAACTGTATGGACAAAACTACTGTGTGCAAGCAAACTGCCAAACAGTAGGGACTTTTGGGGCATTATAAATAATTTGACCAAAGGCTTAAGACTGCAACAAGAAGCAGGAATCGGCGAGGAAATGTGGACTCAACATGTGCGAAACATGTATAGCAGCACGGTATCTGGGGCCGTAGAAGGATCCCGAGAGCCCTACCTCGAACCGGAAAAAACACAAACAACACCGATTCAGGATTGGGCAGAACGTAAAGAATCAGGACTAGAGATAAGTAGTAATGAACTAAACAACTTGACCGACATTAAACAATTAAGAGGCATAATACAAAAACTAAAGACCGAGGGGGCGGCAGGTCCAAATGGGCTTCCCAATGCGCTTTTTAAAAATGACTCCGATTTCTGGTCGGACTACCTTACGCCGCTCTTTAATCAGATTTATACTCGGAACAACGTCCCCAATTCCTGGAAAGGGAACATAATCCACCCAATATTCAAACATGGAGATCACTGTAAGCCTGGAAATTATAGATTGATATCTCTGATTGATGTAGAGGCCAAGCTTTACGCTTCTTGTCTCCTAGCTCAGCTGCAAGATTGGTTGGATGGATGAAAATAACATAATTCCCAAATTTCAAACGGGTTTTAGGCAAGGGATGGGCACAATAACAAATTTGGCCATCTTGGCGCTTTTAACTGAAAAAGCGGTAAAAAAGAAAACACGGCTAGACGCATGTTTTGTCGATTTAAAATCAGCTTTCGACCGAGTGAGTAGAAACCGCCTCTGGGAAAAACTAAATGCATGGGGATTGCCGAGTAAACTACTGAACGCAATAATTGCCTTATACAGTGATACCTGGGCAAGAGTGAAATTGGGCGATGGGTGCAGTGCAACCTCGAGCATCCATACGCAGCAAGGTCTCAAACAAGGCTGCGTCTTAGCGCCAAGCCTATTTAAGTTATTTCTCTCAGATATCAGCAAATACATGCAAGCAGCCGATTGTCATCCACCGAATCTGGCCAATGAGCCAATTGGCTTTTTACAGTACGCCGATGACATCGTGGTGTTGAGCCAAAGTCCCATTGGATTACAAAGAGCGATAAATAACCTAGTAACCTATTTGGACCAGGAAAATTTGGAATTAAACAAAGAGAAAACCAAAGTTGTTCGCTTAGTGGACACCAAAAAAATTAAGTTTAAATGGGTCGTAAAAGGGGCAACGGTGGAAGAGCAAGTGTCCTATAAATATCTTGGCATAATAATAGGGCGGGGCACAACACATAAGGAACACAAATTGGCCGAAAAAGCCAAAGCGCAATCGTTAATCTTCGCATACAGATTACTGTATAAAAAACTAGACTGCCCGAATCACAACCACCTCTTAAAAGTGATGAGTGCGCAAATCCTGCCTACACTGTCATACGGTCTAGTCACCTGGTGCGGCAAGGAGGCTGATCTGTTAAACGAACTTCAGACGAAGGTTTATAAGGCTGTTTTCAATCTGCCAAAGTCTGCCTCTCCAGCTCAGCTCCGGCTGGAATTTGGCCTCCAGAATCAGAAATTCCGGGGTATGAGCGGCTTTGTTAAGCTATGTCATAAATTCCGCTCCTCCGATCCAGAGACAATGAACAGTTTATGCTGGGATGAAATTAAATATCAGATGGATCAAGAAACACCAAACTCATGGGGAAGTTACTTGAGAACATCACTGGCTGAGCTGGAAATACAAACAGCATGGGATAACATGGCAGACAGAGCAAGTATTAGTAAAGCTGTCAATGACGCAGCAAAAAAGAAATCTTTTCTGGAAGATAAAAAAGCAATTTCCAAACGGCGGCATGGGTGGACTGTGATTAATTCTTACAAATCTTTAAAGCCGCAAGCTTATTTAACAGCCCACTTTAGCCTGCAGTTAAAAAAGAGCTTCACAGACTATCGGATGGGCTTGCATGATTCAAAAGACCTACAGCCATCTTGGAAAAACACCCAACAAGCAGCTCATTGTCGATTATGTGGCTTTTACAAGGAATCTTTAACTCATCTGCTATGTGTATGCCCAGTAGTTATTGATCTGAGGAGACAGTATTTAAAACCCATTTTTAACGAATTGAATATTCGCACGGGCAGGCAAGCTGTGATACGCTGGTTGGAAGGTTCCTCTATAATCTTGGCCTGCCGGGGAGTAAAATACCTGACAGAAGTAAGGAAACTTTTACGGCAAGTTAATTTGGAGGAAATCAAAGAAGTATGATCAATGCCGGCAAGGGCCTAGCTGATTTATCTATGTAACAAACGGACTGAATGTAAAACTCATTAAGAGACAATTTAATTAGCAGGACCTCAGAAGTTTGTTTTTAAAACATATTTTACATCTGTATAATTGCACTTTTTTTCAGGTACCTGCTATTTTAATCAGGGCTTTCTATTTATCCAGCTTAGTGTTTTAAAACACTGATCGTAAGGTCGAAAGCACTTTCACGGTATTAGCAATGAAAATGATGTATTCAGTAAATATTTTCATAATGCATCCATAATATTATATGTCGATGGTTTAGCACTTGCACTTTAGCTAATAACCAAAGGGATCCCATTAATGTTGCCTGGTTTTAATCGTGTATTTAAAGACATATTTTTATTTTTGGGGAAATTTGTAAAGATTTTAATTAATCATATACAATAAACTATGAGTGAGTGAGTGTTTGTATTTATACATTTCTTTGGTGTTTTTGTTATTTAATCGTACTAATTGATTCTGCTTCTGCATAATGACAGTGATAATATAATGATTGTTATGTGTTCTATATCTGGGTAGAACATGACTTGTATAAAATACTAAAAACACAGAGCAATTTGGTTTTAAATGTTTGTGAATAGTGTTATATTTCTGTCAAATGTCCGTTGTTATACATATTTATGTTTGTGTATATGTTTGTTAAACCAACAGCCCTGAAGAAGTCCTTTTGTAAGGACGAAACGCGCCGGCTGTTTTTTGATCATCCTGATCGTGTTTTAAACCTGTATCAAAATAAAAGAAGAACTTGGAAGAATATATTTGCGGACACGGATTTAAAGATTTATTGTTTCCTTGTCTGGGTTTCTTGGTGGTGCACCCTTGCTTTTGTTTAAACTGTGATATTCCTGTATTGGAATTACACTGTGACAGTGGGTGTCTTACGGTGTGCACACGGATTTCTGGGTAGTTCCAGAATATATACATATGACATAGGGATAGCGGGTCAGGTGCTGTGGCCTATAGGGTTCCACTGTCTAGCTTTATTGTTTCTAAACATAAAAATCATCTTTACTAAAAGATGCATTTTTTCATTCTGAGTTCAGGCATACTAAACTCCATTTCTCTATCTTGTCCCAATTGGAAGTTATACTTGTAAGATGTTACAAAGTATCTCCCACTCTATCCTATGGGACAGATAGCCTTTCAATAGTGAAAAACAAAATACACTGTATTTCACTGTCAGGACATGTCACACACATCAGTACATATCCTACCTTTCACATACACTGCACCCTGCCCATAGGGGTACCTTGGGCCTACCTTAGGGGTGACTTACAGTTAATAAAAGGGAAGGTTAGGGCTTGGCAAGTGGGTGCACTTGCCAAGTCGACATGGCACCAAAAACTGTGTGCAGGTACTGTAGTAGCAGGTCTGAGATAACTTTACAGGGCTACTTCTGTGGGTGGCACAATCAGTGCTGCAGGCCCACTACTAGCATTTGATTTGCAGGCCTGGTCACTCTCACTGCACTTTACTAAAGACTTACCAGTAAATCAAACATGCCAATCATGGAAACACCAATCCATAACATAATTTACAGTAGGAGCACTTGCACTTTAACACTGAACAGCAGTGAGAAAGTGTGCAGAAACACTAAACCAGTCAAAACCAGGAGATCAGAAAGCAAAAAGACAAGGAAACACGCCAAAAGATGCCAGGTCTAACAGTCCCGGACTATGATTGATAAAAACAGCTTATTATTTATCACATAGGTGAAATGCCAATGCTTGTTTAAAATATGCGCTTCGACATGAAACAGTTAATTATACACCTGTCTCCAACTTGCTAATTTTGTAAAATAACCCCCACAGCTCTCTCCTGGAACCGCAGAACATAAGGAAGATGATCAGGTCCCCTTAATTATTGTATTTACTCTTGCCTTTTCCCTTCGGTTGAGCACTTTGCTTATTATTTTGCTTCTCTAAGTAACTCCCTGTTCCTGTAAGTCTGTTCTACACTTCTAGGATTTGGGTTTAAGAGGATGAACTTATATTCAAATTTCAATGACAACTAGCATTGGCAAAGTCAATAGGTCTGCCATATAAATGAAAATGCAGGTTAGCTCAATTGGCCTTGCCATTGCTTGTTTATTTTTACTTTATGATTCTTAAGCTGCGAAAATGGCTGCTGCTGCGTCATGTTGCATGTTCGCCCATCAGAGGTGCTCACTAACGCTGACAGAAAATGATAAAACTGATATACGTGGGATTTTGAACTGTGAAGGCTGTGGACTCTGGCTATGATCCAACCCATTAAAAGTGACAGAGAAATGTAAACCCATAGGGCCAGATTTACTAAGCGCCTGCGTTGCCTCGCACGGCTCTGTATAGCTTAGTAAATCCAGAGTAGCGCAAAGTAGCTCAAATTGCTGTGTTGCTTTACTCTGTATTAGGAAGGCCTTCCATGGGTGGAGCATGGACGTTCCCATGCCTCCACCCATGGATTTTGACACAATCCCAGATTTACAAAGGGTAGTAAACCTGGGATTGTGGAAAAATTGTATGTCTTCCCAACAGAGGCATAACTATGAGAAACATCTTTATTTCTCCTCGTTTTTTCTTCTTTCTATGTGTGCTGCACCTGCGTCATAGTTATGTAAGTGCTTAATTTGAGCCGGTGGTTTCCGGTGCTCGGCAACGGTCCTTAATTATCAACACCGGCACTGATGACAGTCTGCCACATGGTGGCACTGATTGTCGAACTTAGAGATGAGCACAACATTATTCATTAATTCAATATAGATTAAAATGGCGAATACCTGCCGCCAGGCCATTCTTATAGTGTTGGGGGCCTGGAATGGCCTGAATTGTCACACTTGTAGGTGTGTGATGGTTAAAAGTTGTGTTGGTGCTGTCATTGCCAGCGCTGGCAGAGGCAATGGGTAGCGCAAGCTGCAATGGCCTCCTCACGAGGTCCCTGGCACTTATTTCTTTACAAATTAAGCTCTGAAAGCTCTTGCATACTTGTCGGTATTCAAAGCTCTACAAATCTGATAAATAAATAAATATGGTGGTTTGGGATAGGAAAATGCTGTCTCCTCCAGGCCCATAGAGAAAACATTTGGTACGTAAGTTATACTTGGTTTTAGGTTTCCCATACAGACAGCTGAAGCTGTCTGACAGAGACCTCATGTTACAGTACACATACACATATATCAATACATACTATGTTACAGTACACATACATATACATCAATACATGCATGCTGTACAGAAGAGTGGATTTTTGTTCTGCCTCCTTAGGCCATTTGCTGAGAAGTTGCCTCTGTCTGGGTGGGCTGTCTCTCAGCCATGGCAATTCATAGACGATTACCTGCGGCTTTAAGCAGTGCACATGCATTTGCATATTTCCCAGCATAGTGCACTGCACAGTGCCGGCTGGTAACATTTGAAAGTGGTGGGGTTAAAATTTGCGAGCGAGCCTATCATAAGGCAGGATCAGGAGGAATCGTTTTTTGGGAAAAAAAGAGTGTGCAAATCATTGCTTTATACTATTACCAGTAGAACTGAATGATATGAAAATGAGGTGGCCATTTCAATGAAAATGTGCTATTTGTGAATGATAGTGCGCTACTATACCATCCTTTAGTAATATATTTGTGAGAGTGTGCCTCGAAATTAGCCACCTCCAGTTTCATATTACACTCTTCCCAAGTTTCTGATGGACGTATGTATCTCATTTGTGCCACTTGTGCTTTGTGCTACCTTTGCAATTTTCACAAGTCCTACGAGTTCACTGATGCAACATTGACAGCACCCCCACTCTGACAATTGTTCCAGCACCACTGCAGCATTAAACTATGGCACACCAGATCCATTGACCTTGACCCAATGCACTTCCATTGTGGGCCTGAGGATGCTGATTGTAAGTGCTGCACTTTTTTAACAGCATCCTCAGGCCCAGAATGGAAGCTGCACATTTGCTGTTCATTTAAGTGGGAACATTGCATTTCACTGCAGAGTTCTTCTCATCTTCCCTGTGTTGTCGCAGCTGCAGTGTGCAGGAGGTGCATTGTGCACAGGGGATGCATTTTGAATGCAAGGCACTTTCAAGGCAGGAAATATGATCTGGACGTCACCATTTAAGCTAACATTTTAGGGCCAGGTTTAGCATCCCTTCTGCTACTTTCAAGCAATTATAGAATGCCTTATAAAAATAGAACATATATTCTATTTTTAGAAGGTGTTCTATTATTAGATGTAAGTTGCAGAAGGAAAGCTGAACCCACAGTCATTAGGACTGCTGCAGTGGCAGGGCTAGAACCAAAATACAGCTTGTTGCCACTGCAATGCCATCCTACACAACTACTGGAGTTATACAAACAATGCCTGTCGATTCTGTGTGGTGTAAATTAAGACACACTGCAGATCCGCTAAACCTCAAATCAGTGTCACAAGATCAGAGGTTGCATCAAAGGTAAGGCTGAGATTTCCTTCCCCAAAATATACAGACTACAACCTGAGCCCATCATGATTACCACCACTGTATCTACCCACCCAGAAAGGCAGCCAGAGACATCATCTCTTTCCAGGCCCCTCTTTATATGTCCTGATGAATGGTTTTATTGCTTGCATTTTGAGTGCCTGCTTTCAACAAACCACTGTTTTATTCAAGCAGCAAAAGCCATTTGTCAGTACATAAACAAGGAGACCATAAACACTGGGCTATAAAGTTCAGTGAAGAACATTCCAGCATTGCTTTCCCTCTGATGAACTTGTAACCTTAAGAGTTCAAAGAGAGTTCACAAAACTTTATTGACAAGAACTCTTAAAGTGACAAACGCAGCCCTGCACAAACAGCGCTTTACTTTCAATGTAATGTGACGGCTTAATTAGCTGCAGTGAGTGCACTGAAGCGAGGCTCAAGACACAGAAGGGCAATATGAAGCAGGTAAAAGAGTGAACATGTATGTCCGCTGACCACGTCACGTCTGGACTATGTAGGGTTTTTCATCTGTGCATCAAATCGGGCAGCTTTTAAGCACTACACAGTAATGTTCCAGTGGCAGGGGTTTGACTCCACAGGAAATAACCAGCCCTACGCACATCTGCTCCCAAGGCTTTCTCCCCCAATGGATGCCTGCGATGATGTGTCTTCGAATGTATAATAGCTTACAGGCTCTCCTGAGCTCGATATATAGAAGAAGGGCCATAACAACGTGCAAGCGGACATTACACCCCCTCAATCAATACAGAGACAAGCGCTCTGCAAAATGTACCTTCATTTTCGTATTGTTCATACAATGAAAAGCACAGCACAAGGTTGGCATGTGCAGCTAGAGGAACGCACAATACAATTTAATTACAGATTCAAAAATTGTGCCACCATACAGTGCAACCAAGCTTATTACACTAAGTGAAAATGAAGAAATCCAAGACAAAATTAACATTGCATGAGGCGCGCGGCAGCGGCGAGACAAGATGGCCGCTCCCTCAGACGCGCTCCGACACCGAGCTCCGGTCGGCGCTGAAGGGTCCCGTTTACGTTTGCGGTCACGTCTACAAAGCATGTCTCTTCGCAGCGGATGCAGCAGGGCGCATTTAGGCAAGTTTGTGGACCTGTAGAGGGTCTTTTTCACCGCCTTCTTCCCTCTGCTGGCTCTACCTCAGTGACCCTGTTCTGGGGGGCCGCCATTTTGCAACATTGCTGTCGGATATTTTTTTCTTCTCCACAGCAATGTCACTTTGTAATGTCTTTTTAGTCCTATAGTCAGTTGTCAGTAGGGATACAACTAGGATTAACCAAAGACACCAACATGGATTAGCGAATGCTACACACGCGTCGGACTGACTATTTATCCCTTTATTTTTAACTGCCTTCTGTCTGTTTCTGTTGGCTTTTTGTAGGCGGTCTGCCCTGGCATGAGGTGCACTGATGGTCATTTACGGCCCCATTTTTGAAACTTTGCCCACAACGCTGATGGTCACTATATTTACTGGGGCAAGTTTACAGATCTGCTGTCGATCTTTTTTTTTGATGCCTGCTCTTTCACTTGCTTCTCCATTGGGGCTCTACTTTGTGCGGCTGTCATTTACTTTTGGTTTATATGCAATGTCTGCAAGCAAATGACTCTGCTTAATATCTGTTCATCAGAATGTTACATTTAATGCCACATGCCTGTTGGATGGACCATCCCTCTCATATGTGATTGTTGCTGTGAGATGCTTTATTCTTCCTCCTTTACTCTCAGGCACTGAAGCTATTTTACATTTTTCAGTATAGCTTTGCTGGCGTTTTGCTGACATCCTTTTTTAATAGGCTGTAATACTTTTGGCCTTGGAATTTTATGCCCTGAGAAACCCTACCTTCTGCTGCGTCATTTACTACACCCCACCATGGATTCCCCACACTCAAACAAGCCTAATGGAACAGCTGGACCTTCCTCTGGTGGTCGTAAGGATTCTGCTGTCAGCACCAACAAGCGCGTCAAAAAAGACTCGTCCTCTCCATCGAAATCACCTCTTCCCCTGACATTAGAGGACATCATGGATGCGCTGCGCCTTATTAGACCTTTCATGACGGACACTACTGCTACTCTTCAGAGAATTGAAGACAAATGGTCCGGTCTTGATTCTAGACTTTCGGATCTGGAGCAAAAAATAAGTGATGCACAGGACATTGTTGCCAGAGTCGACTCCCTCACTAAAGAAGTTACTCAACTTAAAAAATCTACGGAGGACTTTGAAAATCGGAATAGGCGCAATAATTTGCGCATTTATGGAATTCCGGAGGGTTCTGAGGGCTCGGACATGATCTCCTTTTTGAAGACTCAAGTCCTGAAGATTGTTGTTCTCCCGAAATCTATGGATTTTAATATCCAAAGGGCACATCGACTGGGTCCTCAGATTGCATCCTCTTCAACTAAACCAAGAGGCATTATTGCATATTTCCTTCTCTACTCCGATCTTATGGCTATCCTCAACGCTGCCAAGCAACACAAGCAGATGCTCTGGTCTGGGCACAAAGTTTTCTTTAGTTAAGATGTCTCTAAGCCGACAGCCAATCGACGTAAGGAATTTCTCGACCTTAGACCATCTCTGAGATTTATGAATGCCCGCTATGGCCTTATACATCCGTGCTTTTTCAAAGTGACTTATAAAGACAGAACTTTTACTTTTGATGACCCGGCTGATCTTCGAAAATTTATTCACACCCACAAAGGAGAAGCTATGGAACTGGGCAAGCCTTAATTGTTTTCATGTTTGTTCTCTTCCTGTCTCTTAGGTCTTCCCTGTGAAGCTCCCGATGCTGGTGTTGATACCCACGTTCTCCTTCTGTTTTGTCTTGTATGACTCATTCCGTTCATTGTCTTCCCATTGTCTGGTAAGTTCCCTTCCATTTTGTTTCATATGTTTACTTTGTTTATCAGTAATATCTTATCTCTTCTTTTTTTTTTCTTTTGTAAACTTATCCTTTCTCGGTGTCCCCTCTCTTTTGGAGTGGCCGTCTTGTTCCTCGCCCCCCCTCCCTCATTAATGTTCTTTCGGTTTCTGATCACTATGACTAAAGCCTCCTGGCTTTTTGTCATCTTTTCTTTGTTATCTTTTTCTGGGCGACTATGCTCCCCTCTTCTTTTTCTATTCTGTCCCCTTTTCCTTTTCTTTTTCCCCCTCCCCCTCTCTTGCTTCTTCTCTCATGTGTCTATTGCATCTTTTCATTTTCATTTTCTACCTATGGTATTTCATAATTCTTTTCTCCTTTTTTGCTCTTTATGGTTATATCAAACTAGTAACTCCATGTTCCTTCCTCTTTGTTGGTTCCTGTCTTCCGCTTCTTATTCGTCTCTCCATATTTCTCTTTTATTTGCCTACGCCTTTTTCCGATATTGGCACATCCTTTTGATTGGTTTTTCACACCTTTTTTTCTACTCACTTCTTAAGTTTCTCTTACTTTCCTGTTTATCCTTGCTTAAATTTTATCAATGAATGGCCTTCGTATAATTTCATGGAATGTTAAAGGTATTCGTAATCCTGTCAAAAAACAGCGTGTTTTCTCTCACATTGCTAAATTAAAATGTCATGTAGCATTACTACAAGAAACACACCTCAAGTTACAAGATCTGTCTTCGCTGCGCAAACAATGGGTTGGAGAGGTTTTCAGTTCCCCGGCAGTGAATAACAAGAATGGTGTTGTTCTTTTGTTTCACAAATCTTTAAATGTTCAGTTACAAAATGATTTCCAAGATACTAATGGTAGATGGCTGTTTTTGAATACTAAAGTTAATAATATTCCACTCTCCTTTTGTAATGTTTATGGCCCTAATGGCACTGATTTATCTTTTTGGAATGATTTTTCTATTCTTCTCTCATCCCATGCTGTTGATAATTTGATTGTGGGCGGTGATTGTAACCAACTCATGGACCCCTTCCTAGATCGGAAATCCCAGACTAAATACATCCCTAACAAAATGCAGAAGATTTTTCATAAGGCTGTCACCTCTAGAGGCCTGGTAGATTCATGGAGAACATCTCACCCTGACGTTTTAGAATATTCCTTTTTTTCCCCTGTTCACAGGTCTCACTCCCGTATAGACTACATGTTTCTCACTCAACATGCTCTCCAATTCATGACTAGTGCAGATATCGGTTCCATTCTTATCTCAGATCATGCCCCGTCATTTTAGATATGGAATATCCTTCGCCTGCCCCTACTTCTCGTCGATGGCATTTTAATAATTCCCTCCTCCTGGACTCTAAATTTGTCGAACAATTCACACTTTTTATTCAGGAATTATTTCAAAATAACATATCCCCTGACTCTCAATTTCATTTTATTTGGGATGCTTTCAAAGCTACAGCTAGGGGTTTCATAATTGACTTTGTATCCCGGAAAAAAAAGAAAGCACTTATGGACTCAACACTCATTTTGAAACAAATCAGGGCCTTAGAACATACATACTTCACCACCAATTGTCCTGACACGTTGTCAAATCTTATTAAAGCGAAACTACAATATAACAAACAATCTTGGGATTCTGCTTGTAATACTCTCCTCAAATTTAATGCTAAGATGTATGGTGGTCGGAACAAGGCAGGTAGGTCCTTAGCCAACTACCTTAAAATTAAAAAACAAAAATCTAAAATTGCGGCCATCAGGGACAACTCTGGTGTTCGGCATATTACTGATGCCAACATTCTTGACTGCTTTACTGACTATTATACCTCCCTTTATACTCCAGAGTCCACCCCTTCTCCCGACCAACTTGATTCCTTTTTTCAAACCATTTCCAAATCTTCTGAAGACTACATTGACCTTACACCCTTAGATGTTCCCATCCTGGAGCGAGACATAATCAATGCCATCAACCTCTTACCTAAAGACAAAACACCTGGCCCAGACAGTTTTACAGTTAGATTTTTTTCTCCATTTTAAACAACTTTTGGTTCCTCAATTATTCTCACTGATCAATCATTTCCTTACCATTGGCGAATCACGAGGATCCTTCACCCAGGCCATGTTATGTCTCATTCCTAAAAAATATAAAGACCCATCTCTCTGTAAAAACTATAGGCCCATCTCCCTCATTAATATGGACTGTAAAATCTTTGCTAAAATACTTGCCCTCCGCATCAATAAGGTAATCCCAGATCTTATTAATATTTACCAATCAGGGTTTTTCAAAGGTCGATCTATCGCAGATAATTCGAGAACCTTTCTTAATATTATTCACCTGGCCTCTAAAATGGACTCACCAGCTGCGGCCATTACATTAGATGCTGAGAAAGCATTTGACAGGGTAAACTGGGAATTTATTTTTGGTGCATTAAAATGGCACGGCTTCAGCCCCCTTTCATCAATTATATCCAGCTGTTATACTCTGCCCCTTCTACTTCCATTTGGGTAAATGGTTGTCAATCTAAATATTTTCCCCTCCTTAGAGGAACTAGGCAGGGTTGTCCTCTTTCCCCACTCTTGTTTATTCTCGCTTTAGAACCCTTTTTAGAGAAACTTAGACGCTCACCACATTATACTGGTTTTCAATTTAAACACATTGACATCAAATTCACTGCCTACGCTGACGATATTTTACTATATATCTCTAATCCGTCTACTTCTTTGCCGGCCCTTTTTTCCTTATTACAAGATTATTCCACAGTTTCAGGTTATCGATTGAACATTGATAAATCTGAGGTCTTGCCTTTAACCCCTTCCCTGCGGATGACGGAACCACGGCGTCATGAGCCACGGGCGGCGTGTGCTCATGACGGCGTGGTTCCGTCATGGTGCGGCCGCTCCGCCCACGCGGGACTGATTCCCCGCCTGTGCGGGCGAATTAGTGAGTGAGCGGGGTCGTGACGGAACCACGCCGTCATGAGCACAGCTCGCCCGTGACTCATGACGGCGTGGTTCCGTCACGAGCATGGCGGCGCCGCGCTCGCCCCCCGCCCCCCCAGCGCCGCGGCGGAATTACTGCCACGGCCAAGAGGTTAAACAAACACTGTTTTTCTCATATGTTTCATGGCTCTGGGTTTGAGTGGAACTCCAATAATATTAAATGCTTAGGCATTCTATATGCCAATACTATTAGAGAAACTATTAAAATTAACCTTGCTGACATCAAAAAGCTTTCTGCTCTCATTGATAGCTGGTCTCCACTTTTTTTATCCTGGTGGGGTAGATTGGCTACAATTAAAATGATGCTCCTCCCTATTGTTAATTTTTACCTCTCTATGCTCCCGGTCTCCCTTCCGCTCACCTTTTTCAGGGCCATTAATCGTACCTTGATCAAGTTTCTGAGGAACAATCGCAGGGCCAGGATTTCACTTTCTCGTCTCCAAAAACCCAAAGAGTTAGGTGGAGTCAATTTCCCTAATCTTAGACGCTACCATTCTGCTTTCACTCTGAAACAAATTTGGACTCTTCTATCTGAATCCGCACTTGTACCTGCAAATGCCTGGAGCTTGTTAGAACAAACTCAATACACACCTTTTTCTTTTATTACAGCTACCCGTCTATCCCAACCTCCGAGGGGTTTTTTCTCATCTATCTTCACTCATTCCAAAGCACTTGCAACATCTTTGCTTAGAACCCATCTCTCTTCTATGGACCAACTCTCTCGCACGCCTATTTGGTATAACAAGTATTTAAAGATTAATAACAGAGCTCTATTCTGGAAGGAATGGATTGATAAAGGTATCATTACTCTTGACCACTTGTTAACAAACGGATCCCCTATGGACTTCTCAGATATTCGAAGGCTTTATGGTATCTCTTCTGCACAGGCCCCTCATTACCCCTTACTTAGGGCGTCTCTGAACTGTCTCCTTTCCCAGAGTTGTTCCTCTGACATACCTGACCAGACCCTCCCTTCCCCGCTTGATTTTTCTACCCAGTATAAAGCAGCTGTCATTTATAAGTTACTATCCCGTCCTGTGGTTGCTAGAACTAAATCCAATTTAGAACTGTTATGGGAGAAAGAATTAGCGCAGGATTTTTCGTTTCAAATTTGGGACTCCATTTGGTCTAAAATTCATACTGCTTCACGCTCAGCTAGCACAACGCAGACTTTATATTATTTTTATAATAGACTCTTTTTACCCCTACTGATCTGCACAGATTCAAGTTGTTGGACTCGAAAAAATGCTGGTCTTGCATCCACGAGAATAGTGACTTCCTTCATATGTTTTTCCTTTGCCCTTTAGTTAAGTCTTTTTGGTCTCGTATTTGGTTGAAATTGAATGAAATATTATCTACCAATGTTCCGTTTGATATTGTACATGTATTTTTGGGTAGTACTTCGCCTGTTTGGGATGTTCAGAGTAATGTGGGGAAATTTATAGACTTGTTTTTAGCTATTTCCTTTCAGGTCATCACCACCAACTGGAAGGACACCTCCAAGATTTCTTATCAAGCTTGGTGGAATTTACTTTGTCACCATCATCGGCTTGATCGTGCTCATGCCACTACATTACCTTTGTTAATCAAAAAAGACTTGTTGTGGTCACCGTTAACCTCTTTTCTTTCTAGGCTGGTTACTTGATCTCACTTTTATTTATAGTAACAATTTTACCTTTTTACACTTTATAATGTTCAACTTTTTATTTAAATATTACGCATTTTTGTTTTAACTTCTGATGTATTTCCCCTTTCTCCTCATTTCCCCCCTTCCTTTTCCCTCCTCTTCTTTCTTCTTTCCTCCTCTCTTTAAAATGTTAAAATGTTAAAATGCATTTTCTCTATGTACAAGTTGTCCCTTTGGAGGGTTTTAGTGGCATTGTTGTCATATATATATTTTATTTCCTTTTTGTGCTACATGACCATGTTCTGATGTTTTACTCTGTTTATTATTTCAATAAAGCATTCTAAACATAAAAAAAATAATTAACATTGCATTAAAAAATGTTGTTTTGTGTTTGGAAACTTGGTTAAACGCACTGATCTAGTCCCTGGTCTAAAACTCCGGTTCGCCAGTTACAAATGATTCCTATTGCTGCTGATTTTGAACATGTGAAATGTAATGGTCAGACCAGTGATAACAGTTCCATCTAAGAGTCAGTCATTTGACTCTAATACAGTCTACCTCTTGTTTAGTAAGGGTTTATCTAGGCACTCTTGACCCAGCGTGGCGCAAAAACGCAGCATTCATTTACACACCATTTTAAAACCCCGCAGGTGCAGCTCTAACTTACGTTGCATTACGCGAGCGCCCATGGAAACATTATTAAATAAGAGCCTGTTTGTTTACATCAGTAGTTTTATTTGTCTACAGGGTTTCTCGTTTCACACTTCTTCCAGGCGTGTGCAAAATTACGTTTGATCTTTGCAAAACGTGACTTTGCACCGAGAAGAGCAAAGGTTTCACCGCACATATGTCATTTAAGGCACATGTTTTGCAGCTGGTGGTATGGTCTCTCTCTTGGCAGCAAAGTTTGGTAGGTTTCTGACAGCAGCGAGATCTTTATTTTCAGGGGAGCGTGGGGTTGTTAGCCCAGGAGACTTTCGATTTCAGACTATCAGTGACGATTCACATAGCTGGGGGTAGGGCTGGCGGCACAGTTTGTATCACAGCGAAAGCCCATTCTTCGACTTTTATTAATGCATCACCCATAAAGTAAAGTTCTAGTGTAATTACCAGCGGTATGGAGTAATTCGAAGGGAGCCCAGGTCAGGAGCAGCAGTGCAGAACTGGGAAGTTTGTTGACGCTGCTCTCCTCCATCAGTCTTCGTGCACAATGCTGTTACTGGCGCGCTGCGCATGAAAAGGGATGTGGAGAGCAAGGAACAGAAATAGCCAATCACTGCATGTCTACCTGATAGCTGAAGAGGAGATGGGCTGCGGATTCCCCCTTGGCCGTCACCTACCCAGCCGGACCTTGGGCAGACTTTCCCTTCGTCTCTCCGTCGTATCTATACCCTACCCCTTTTTCTCCTTACCCCCTTACCCTTCTCACTCCACTTTCCTTTTCTTCTATGCTCCTTAAATGTTTTTACTCGTATCATTGGTAACTTGTAACTGATGTAAGTTTGCAACTATGTGAAACCTTATGTAAAGCGCTCTGATACCTTCGGGTCTAGCCAGCGCTATATAAAACTCTTTAAATAAATAAACAGCCATGCAGTGATTGGCCATTGTTCTGGCCTAGACCTGAATTCTTCTCCCCCCACGGGGAGGCCCGATCTTTTGTCTTGTCCTCACCAAATGAAATGGTTTGCCATAGGATATTTCAATTTTTTAAAACATTTCTGGCTATTTATTAGGATTTTTTTTTTTTAAGTTCAGTTTGTATGTTGTAACGTCTGATGGTTGGACATTGTAGAATTTTGCACTGTATATAAAGTATGTATTTTCCTCTTTCCTCTTTTTAATCTACTGGTGTACTTTAAAAAAAAAAAAAGAAAATGTTTTTGTATTGTAATTAAAGTATGTCTTTTGTATTGTACTGGTGTAATTTTGTGGACCTCCGTCGGAGTTCCATAACAAATAAAAATTGATTGATTCTCCCCCCACCCCTGCGCTGTCCAAGAGGCCTAGTAACCGTCCGCCTAAGCCAATCAAGTTGCTGCTCTTTTGCAGCGCCAGGATTGGCTTGGTCAGGGAAACCCAGCGCTCATCAGGAGTCCAGGGGGCTGCAGCTGTTACCCTCCCCCGGCTCACTTATTCCAATGGGTGAGAGGCCTGTAGAGACTCCAGTGCGCATGTTAGGCTGGTCGCCGAAAGGCAGCCGGCCAACCTGGCATGCGTACTTGTAAGTGCTCTGCTCAGTCTGCTAAGCTGACGTCAGTGTTGTTAAACCCCACCCTTCTCACCCCACATGCCTCGTAATCCAGTCACCTGCTGTAACCATGCCCGGCCGCGGCTGAAAAAAAATGCTGTGCCGGGGCTAGAAATAAAAAATATATTCAATTTTTCATAAAGGGGCTAAGGGGGACACTACAGTGACTAGGATGGGGGCAAATAAATAGTGGGTCAATGCCCGACGCTCCAATAGAGGAACCCCCACTGCACACTACCTCCATGTCTGGGCATACACCTCCTACTTAGGCCGACACACAAAAGTATTCAAAAAGATGTCACTGGAGCCAAACTATAACTAGCTTAAGAGCCCTAACTAGGCCAAAACCGGTCCTGGGTCTCTTCTGTTCTGGTTCTGTGAGGACCTGGGCTGGCAGTTAAGGGTGAACTGTTCTCACTGGAGCAGGGTCACGACTGATGTGCACATGACTGGGTCCCACCTGAGTTGACATGGTGTGCAAAATGACAATGCACTGGGATGCAGCCCGAGTGATTACCAGTGGCTGAGATTACCTCAAGCATCCCATCCATCACTTTTTTGTATACTTTATTGTGTCTCCCTAAGTGGGACGGGAATGCCCAGATGTGGATCCCATGCACACTGTGTCTCTAGAGCCAAGCTATACCTGGCTAATAAGCCTTAACTAGGGCAAAACCGGTCCTGGGTTGCTTATGTTCTGGGTCAGGGAGGACCTGGCCTGACAAATCTGGGTGGACTGTTCCCACTGGAACAGGGCCAAGACTGATTTGCATATGGCTGGATCCAATCTGAGGTGTCATGGTGTGCAAAATAACGATGGACTGGGATGCGGCCCGAGTGATTACCAGTGGCTGATGTAAATTCAAGTATTCCATCTTCACTTTTTTGTATATGTAAGAAATTGGGTTACTGGTTGACTGGGGTGCGAGCCCTGATCAAGCAGCAACCACAATCCTTGTCAGGGTAAGGCACAAGCAAATTAAACTGTGCTCAACCCCCTCATCGATTGGCACAGAGCAGTCAGGCTTCCCACTTGGAAATTGCACTTATAAAATGTAATGAGGCATTTCCAATCAGTGGCGGCTCCTCCGCTAGGGCGGAGGAGCGTCGCCCCACTGCTTCACAGCAGTGCCTACTTTAGAAACTTCGGGCATATTCTCAAGGATCTATCGCCGAGTTATCGGCACTTTATGGCAGCCAAAGTCGCGATAAATTCATCTCCCCATTCACAAGCTGGCCCATAACACCAGTTTACCTGCGAAAGCAGTCGCAAAAAACATCGCCACAGATTACCCCGGCAACTAACGCTAATGATATGCAGAGTAGGCGTTCCCTTGCAAAAATCCGCGACAACACCACTCCACAACATTCTCAACGACCAGCCAGATCGGCGATAAGATCACTAAACATGCGATAAGGCGCGTTAGCAGCAGGAAATTAACACCTGCTCTTACCTGGTGTAAAGTCGGACGGCAACCGGTACCAGACAAGGGAGCACAGCCCATAGCCACACATGAAAAACAACAGATGCCTGAGCAACCGATCATGCAGCCCGGAGCCCCAATAGGCCAACAACACCCACCGCCACCACCCCCAGGACCCCACCCCCCCCCCCACACCCCAGGCCCCCACCCCGGGCACCCCCCACATACCCCCCCTTTGGACAAAGATATTGCACATCAACTCCACGATATCATGAACCAAACAAATCGCCTGAAGTCGCACAATCACAACACCTAACATACATGTGAGGTCAGAAAAAGGGAAATCATACATTCATATCATAATATCCAAATAATACGTTTATCACAGGATAAACCAAAAACAACAATTCTGAATAGGCATGGCGGGTCTTCTCAGGACATTCTGTAAGTCACAGCCTGCAAAACAGAAATCTGGATAAGAAGGTGTGCCATGCGCCCATCAAAGTACAGAGAGAGAGAGCGAAAGAGAGAGAGAGAGAGGGAGAGAGGGAGAGAGAAAGAGAGAGGGAGAGAGAAAGAGAGAGACAGAGAGGGAGAGAGAAAGATAGAGAGGGAGAGAGAAAGAGAGAGACAGAGGGAGAGAGGGAGCGAGAAAGAGAGAGAGAGAGAGGGAGAGAGGGAGAGAGAATGAGAGTGAGAGAGAAAGAGAGAGGGAGAGAGAAAGAGAGAGAGAGAGAGGGAGAGGGAGAGAGAAAGAGAGAGAGAGAGAGGGAGAGAGAGAAAGAGAGGGTGAGAGAGTGCTGACACTGCGGACCTAGGCCTCACTGATCACCTGCTGCCACCGGTGTGTCTCCAACCACGTGCCGGTATACACTGCAGTCCCCCAGGTCCCTTATCTGAAACAGTGTCCAGAGACATGAATGGCAGAGTCCATACAGTTGCACACGCCATCATCGCTTGCCCGCCCCTGCGCACACAGGCTGCTGCACCCTAGCCCCTCCCGCCGCCCAGCGGTGATTGCCCGCCCCTGCGCAACCAGGTCTCACTGCTCACCTTCCGCCACCGGCGTGTCTCCAAGAGGGTCCACCACGTTCCGGTGGGATCGCCAAGCCCGGGGCCCGCGACCTTGGCACCCTCCACATCATGCAGCCCCGCACCCCGGGCCACCATGTCACACACCTGATTCTGGGTCTTAATTTCGCAATGGCAGAGACTACATCAGTGCACATGGCATCATCGCAGGCTGCACACCCGCTCAGCGCTTGAGGTGCCACTAACTCTGTAAACCGTGAGGCAACGCCACGTGGCAGGAGGCCCGCACAGCCCGCTGGCTGAGGCCTACACTGCGGTCCAGCAGGGCTCACACTGATCCTTGCCAGTCCGGACCGCCAGGACGGCGCATCATCGCAGGCTGCACACCCGCTCAGCACTTTAGGTGCCCCTATCTCACTGCACCGCAAGACACCGTCCCGTGGCGGTGTGCCTGTGCCTGCCGCAGTGTATCCGGTACCACCAAGTCTGTGCACCGCTAGCCATGGACCCTTAATGATTGAGTTCCGTGGTGCGGACGCCATCATGTCACCATCGGCACTGGGCAATGTGAGGTGGCAGGGCCCTAGGCCCTCATGCATACATGAGAACTACACGGAGACACCCAGTTAGAGAGTGGAAATGGCGTCCAGCACGTGCGCCAGGCTCTTTTTATTGGCAGGGTCACATGTCCTGTGACGCCTGTGCTGGATGGGTGTGGTGTGGGTGTACACCAGCTGTGAGGGAGTGGCTGTGGCATGCTGACAAATAGACCTGTGAGCTGCAGATCCCTACAGTGAAGACCTGGGACATGTGGCATTGTCATCCCCCAATGTGTGCGTAAGCGGAGTGAGCTGTCCTGGCGTATGCCAGTCCAGCGTAAGGGTGTGAACAGTGACCCCGGGGCTCTGGGCGTGGTTCCATCCTGGGCTGGACAAGGAAGTGAATAATGGATGTGTCTCTGTTGTAGTGTCGGTGCCACCCGGACCGCAATCGGCAATGTGTCACCCTGTGACAAAAGTCCCACAACATGAGCAACATGGACGAAAGGGGGAATCACTGACCCTACATTCATCCATACTTCCACACTTGAAAGATCATAGACATGACACATCTGTTTGCACATTCAGTGGAGTGTTGCAGCTGGAACAGTACAGGGCCATGCCAACCCCTCTTCACATTATTGGCCCGTGGAGGGCCAGCCAGAGTCCTTCAGGGAATGACAGGTACATCAGGAGAGGAGGAGTTCAGTCCGCAGTCTGATAGCTGTGTCATTGGTGACCAAACAGAATATGGCAGTCCATGTCGAGGTCCAAGGTGAGTGTCGCAGAGTGCATCGGGGGACAGTGGAAGGTGATGATGCAGAGGGCAGAACCAAGCAGAAACAAGCCACATGGCGGAGATGAATGCTACTGCGTCCTTCTGACCACGAAGGCAGATTCATCTGCATCTTCGTCCTCTGCTGTTGCATGTGCCTCACATGTGGGTGGTGGTGTTCTGTCTCCAGCACTGTGTGGCAGTACCACCTCAGGGGCCGTAGGTGGAATGTCTGCCGCACTGTGTGGCACTGACACATCAGGGGCCAGAGATGTGGATGGGGTGGTAGCAGCAGCATGCATCAGCGCCAGGCCTTGTGGCAGCAATGCCATGAGGAGGGTCTTTAGGGCATTGAGGGACCCAGCTACCTCTCGCTGGTGTGCAGCCGTGGCAGCCGCTCTTTCCGCCTGCGTCCGCTCCATGTTCTCCATGATCCTCCACATGTGTCCCAACTCCCGGGTGAGATCGTTGGAGGCACTCTGACTAGACAGTCGTTCTTGTCGCAGAGTCAGGACTCTAGCGATGTCAGCCATGGTCCATTGGAGAACATGGAGCGGACTGTGGGTGTCCGTTAGGGACTGTGAGTGGTCCCTGATGGGACTTAGACACCTACGTATGGCATCTAGTTTGGCTGCCATGCGGTCGAACCCCACCTGCACCTGTTCAGCCAGCTTCTCATGGCACCCCAACACACGGCGTTGGAAGGCCATGTGTTCGTCGTGGGGGTCCTGGGAGGCAGCCGTGGTGGTGGGTGCTGCCTGCTGTGTGGTGGGTGGGTTCTCCTCGTGGCAGCTGGGCTGCCCTGCTCCTGGAAGTGGGCTGCGGAGGCTGTCCACGAGCTGTTGGAGGGCGTCGGAGTCGAAGGTGTGGTGGTCCTCTTCGTCATCAGAGAAGAGAGGTTCGGACTGCTCCGCAGGAGGTGTTGGATTTCCCCCTGCAATGTGAAGGGGAGATGCAGTTTAACATTGTGTTCACATGTATGGTGACGCATTGTACATGTTTACATTCAGACTGCATGACAGTGTACATTGTGACTGTTTGGGGGGAGCTGCCTATTTGATGCGGGACAGTGGACATTCCGACTACATCACGGATGTGTGTTTGTACTTGTACATTGTCAACTCACATTTCCCTGCAATGCCAAATGTGATTGGCCAGTTTCTACGCACATGCGGCACCAGTTGTGTCCTCTGTTCTGTTGTGGACGTGTTGCGGTTTGTACCACATTGTTGTCAATGTTGATGTGCTCTGCATGTAATGTGTGTGTGCCGCACTTTGGGGGAGTCGCCCCTGCAGCTCTGATTTAGCTGCCCCTTATCCCTTACATGCGGTGTGCCTCGGGCTTCTGTGCTTATGCGGTGCTGAGATGTTGCATACCTGTGTGCATTGGTCTCTTGGAGGGAGTTGGGGGTCTGGGGCATGGTTTGTCCGCAGATGTGCTATGCTTAATTGTGCATGTGTGCCATTGTGCCCATCTCCCCCCGTCCCCCCAGTCCCTGGTCGTTACTCACCCTGTTGCTGTTGTGTCCGGTCATGTTGAGCAGTGTCCGGTCCCCCAACTCCTGCCACCGTCTCCCCACTGATGACTGTGGACACCATTTCCTCCATCTCGTCCAGCTCCTCCTGTGGCGCTGGACTCCCACCTCCAGTCTGCATTGCTGCCTTCCGGTTGTTTGCGAGTTTCTGCTTGGTTTTGCGCTTCACATCATTCCAGCGCCTCTTGACCTCGTCCATTGTCCTCCTCAGCACTCCGACTACATTCACCTTGTCCACCATGGTCTGCCATATTCCATTTTTAGTTGCCAGTGACACAGTGGAGGTGACGAACAGTGGTTGATGGTGTTCTATCACCTCCGTTATCAGGATCCTGTTTTCCTGCGGACTGAACCGCTTCTTCCTACTCTTCTTGTCCTTGCCCTTCCCTGACCCCGAGGTCACAGGCTGGTCCTCCGGGGACTTGTGGGGTTCTGGTTGTCCTCTGTACTTGCTCCGGATGCCTCCATTGTGCTTCGCTGTTGTTTGGCTTTTGTTTGTATGTTTTTTTTCTACTTTTATAGTGCATTTTCCCGCATGACGCGTGGGAATTGCAGGCCTGTGGCTGGTTTTCGCAGATTTTTGTATCGCGATTGGCGTCATCGCTACGATTTTCGCGTTGGGGTTTCGCGTTTTTGCGGCATCACGTTGATTTTAACGCGTTCATTTGACGCGTTATCGTGTGACTATCGCATGATACCGCCGTGTTGGGAATACCACGTTAACACGGCGTTATTTTCCCGCGATGGACTGCGATGTGAAGTGTTGCGTTAAGCTGAATTTGTGGTAGTTATCACACGTTCTTGAGAATATGCCCTATAAAGTGTTAATAATTTAGTTATTATCATTATATGGTTAGTGTCCATCCGCATTGCGGGCAGGCAGGCGGGCGGGTGGGTGGTGCTGCTCTGGGAGCAGGGGAGGTGTGGTTTGCCCACTCCTAAGTGCGCAAGGACTGTTTGGTCATGCCCAAAACAGTCATGCGCACTTCCCTGTTCTCCATGCAGGCTGCAAGACAGCCTGCATGGAGAACATGCCCACCACTCCAGCCCCTGGCTGAGCGCCGTGTCACAGCGCTCAGACCAATCACAACGCTGCATTGCAGTGTTGTGATTGGCTTAGGGGAGGGAGCCTGGCTTTCTATTCCTGGATCGGAGACAAGAGAGCAGGAGCAGAGACGCGGGACCCGGCCTAAAGGTACATTTACGTTTTTTTTATTATTACCCCCCGCGCGATACTGCCCCGCGGGCCCCCCTGGCGACCCCTGTGAACGAGCCATACCGGCCGCCCCTGGTAGTGTGGGGTGCCCAATCTCTGCACTCAATACTCAAACTATAGACACAATGACTTCAATGTCCAACTCAATGCTTGTCTTTCAGGAAAAAGAAAGTACTGTTAATCACACAGCATTGCTACGAACTACACAATCCAATTTAGTATACAGGGCAGTGACCTTGGGTACAATCCTCATGTGGGGCACTATACCCACCGGGTGCCCTTGCTAATCCAACTTGGGTGACCCCTTTGTGGCTGATCTCTCCTCCAGAAGTCAGATAAATGCATTGGTTAGGCTCAGGAGCAGTCTTAGGTTTCTCCCACAGGTCAAATACACATTCAGTTCACACTTTTTACCTTTTTTTTTCAACCCTGGTGGTGTTGTAGGTAAGCAATAGTTTGTTCCTCGCTTCTTCAGAGCAAATCTGGCAGGCACTCTGCCCTCCTGTAGTTGGGGACAGCGACAAGCAACAATAGACTACAGCTACTGGTTAGGCCCAATGTGGGTCATGTCTCAGTTTGTCCATCAGCCAAGGTCAGTTGTGGCCCTGGTGCGAGTGTAGTCCTAGTTGCAGCAGTTTCCTCTGATGGTGAGCAGGTTGCAGGCCCCACCCAGGCCAACACTAGTATTTTCAGGCCCGATCGGGTCAATGCAAGGATCATGGCACATGCAGCTCCCACTGGGTCATGCCATGACTGCTTGGTCATGGCAGTTGCAGCCATGACCAAGCCAATGTGATGAAAGCAAACACAAGGAGATGATGGACAGAGCACCAAAACATTTCAGACACTCACCCACAGTCACAGATCAGGGTTGAATCCATCATCGTTCTTTAGCTCACTACGCCACCCCAGTTCAGACCCAGCTATATGCAAATCAGTCTTGACCCTGTGCCTCATGGGAACAGTCCAGCCCAAACTGCCAAGCCAGGTCTTCCCTGGACCGGAAACAAGCATCCTGGGACCGGTTTCGGGGTAACACCCCTCATCAGCCAGGCTAGCTTCCAGTGGCAAAGTGAGCAAAGGACCCACATCTTGGCATACCCTGCCAGCTTAGGGCGAACAAAGCAAACACAAGGAGACTGTTGTCCCAGTTGCAGCAGTTTCCTCTGATGGTGAGCAGGTTGCAGGCCGCACCCAGGCCAACACAAGTATTTTCAGGCCTGATTGGGCCAATGTAAGGATCATGGCACATGCAGCCCCCACTGGGTCAATGGCAGTTGCAGCCATGACCAAGCCAATGCGATGAGCATGGCAGATGTAGCCCAATTTGGCAGATGGCAGTTGCATCCCGATCGGGCCATGTGATGATCATGGGAGATGCAGCCCAACCAGACTAATGGCCATGCTACTTGAAGCGATTCTCTCCAGGAACCAAGGTGAAAGTTGAGTGTGTGTCGCTCCAACCTTAATTTCAGATAGTCAGCTCTCTCTGGATGTTGTCAGTCCCCGGAAAAATGCTGGGCCTCTCATCTCCTGAACATTTTCTCCTACTGCAGGGCTAGGCAAATGTCTTCTCTCTCTCAGCAGGCGGTTTGTCTTCCAGGCTCCTACAGTAGAATGTGCAGATTTCACGTAATGTCACCTCAGTTCTAGAAGACTGATTATCGCACAGACACCTGCCATGCTTTCACAGCAGTCCTTCGCGTACTGTGTGGAGCACTTCCTTCTCTGGTCATGAAGGACTTGAAATTGGACCATAGTGGCGTAATATGGGTCCCACTTTTATACACCTTTTCCCAAGAGAGGATGCGCACCCACTGTCTCAAACTGTGAAGCCAGTTTGAGGTGGTTCTTCTTTCAAGTATCCTTCTCATGATGCTCTCCACACACAGCATTGATTTACAGCAATGTTTATCACCACAGGTAGCACTGGAGCTATCTCACTGGTGCTATTTGGAGCACTAAAAACACAGGCACAATGAAGTGTGAAGTTTTTGAACCTGGCTGTAATCTGCCCAACTAAAGTAGTAATCAGGTGTAGACAGAAGGGCAGACCTGACCTAGAACTTTCCTAACCTCATGAAGCAGCGCCTGTCGATCCACCCTTCACCGCTACCATCAACCAGATGGCAGTGCTCAGAAAGAATAATCAGCAGGCCCGTGCTAACAAAAGACCTCATGGAATTTCTAAAGATAGCCATGGCTCCATCGTCATCCCTTCGGTACCTGGGTCTCCCGCCTCTAGCCATAAGAATGCAGGCAATGCACTTCCAATGTCTGGAAGAACAGTCCTCATCCTCCATCTTGTGCTTTGCCGGGGCAGGAGCATCCAGAATACATCCCATTAACCTCAGAACTTAAGCTCACTTTGCATCTCATGCATGTTAACATTTTACAACTGGACAGTGGGAAATTTCAAGTAAAAAAATGAAGGGAGATTATTTTCCCCTTTGACATATAATGAAGCAAAGGACTGTCAGTCTACCACCTGAATCGGGTCAGTTGGCACATATAGCTACTATGCATGTGCTACACACACTACATACACACACACACACACAACCTTACCCCACCCACACACACATGCAGAAAAACACACACACACACAGTTGACATGCCAGTGGATGCCATTGCAAGGTTCTGAGTATACACGTAACAGCAGAACTCTACATGAGTAAGGCAGATAAGGTTCACTCCCAGTGACACATGTAAAAAGGTCTGGTCAGACTATAGGTCCTTTCAAAACACGGTGTGCTCCCACCATCGCTTTATGCAGGATACCCTGGACAGGTACTGTAATCCCCTGCCCAAAATGATGGCAAGCTTAGTGAGGTCCTTCAGGTCACTGGACAGATCCAGGACCTCACATAGTCAGGAACAGGGCTAGGCCTCTGCAAACACTTGATTAGTGCAATGCCAGGGCCAACATAAAAGCCAGATATGCATGCAGTTGAGCACTCAGGAAAGAGGACCATGCATGTATGCCATGCAGGAAACATTCCTCTACAAACAGACATTACTCTCAGATCAGACTTCCTGGATTCTTACTCCAGCATTGGAGAAGTCTGGTTTTTGGATTGGCATACTGCTAGGAAAGTCCATCTTCATTCCCATGATTCATCCTGGTTTTGTACTCTACTCTAAATGTAGACCTTGTAATGAGATAGGTCATTGCAGTAATTTGGGATTCTCATCCTTCATTGGATGACACAATGGAGTAAGTTAAGGGATAACTCAAAAAGCCAAAATAAAGGGCGGACTCCTCTGTGAGTACGTGAATAATATCGTCATATCTACCACTTCAGATCAAAACTGGCAAATGTTTACAGACAAAGCGAAAGGGAACAAAGCCCACCACTTGGCATAGTCACCATGGGAAGAATTTGCACAATTTGCTTCTTCTTCTGGTGTCATGTTACAGATCACATGTACAGAATTCTTCTTCTTCTGGTGTCATGTTGTAGATCACATGTACAGAATTTCACAAGAGGTCTGGGTCCAGGGCATGGCATGCACATGGTAAATTCTCCCACCTTCAACCCCTGTGTGGTGTTTTATCCTTCTGAATCACTAAATTGGTACCAAACAGGTAAGACCTGTACCTCCTACAAACCCTATCACAAAGCATCTTTCTCAATGACCATTTCTGCTCCCTAGGAAGTAATCTGCGACTGATAAAGGCCCCTTGACATGGGACACAGTTTTCATAAATTTTGAACCAATGCTGCTCCAAATCATTTATCTGAGGTGTCACTCTCTACAATGTTATTTTATGTTATATTGATTTGTATAATTCACTAATCACCCGTGAAGTTATCCAGGCGCTTGGATAGGTGTGTAGGTTTGTGGTCTCCAGGGTGCATTTATGAAAAGCCAGGTCTTCAGATTCTTGCGGAACTCAAGAAGCGAGGAGACGTTTTTGATGTGTTGAGGGACATCATTCCATGTCTTGGGTGTGATGTAGGAGAATGAGCGACCTCCAGTTTTGCTTTTACAGATGCTGGGAATGTGTACAAGTGAGAGTGAGGCAGAGTGTATGTGCCTAGTGGGTTGGTGAAAGCATATGTGGCTGTTCAGGTATTCTGGTCCTGTGTTGTGTAGGGCTTTGTATGTGTGTGTAAGAAGTTTAAATTTGCTGCGCTTATGAATGGGGAGCCAGTGAAGCTTCCTTTGGTGCGGCGTGATGTGGGTGCGGCATGGAAGGTCGAGTATCAGTCTTGCGGTGGTGTTCTGGATGATCTAGAGTCCGTGTAGGGAGTGCTTGAAGATTCTGGTGTAGAAAGTTTTGCTGCAGTCCAGCCTGCTAGTGATCAGTGTTTGTGTGACTGTCTGTCAATAAGGCCCATCTCCAGCATTTGCTGGCAGATATTAACAAGGCCCTGGCAAACAGAAATTTCCCCTAGGGGAAGAAGTAGTAGTAGAAGTTGAGGAAGACATTGACTCCATCACGACCCCCTCAGACACTAACACCTCTGGTGGAAATGACCCTTGTAGTGTCCCAGATGAGGTACACATGGAAGATGAAGATCTTCAGATACTGGCAAAGAAGGTAGCCCTAGAAGCTAAACTCCTAGTCATAGAAAAAGAAAGAGCTGAGATGGGCCTAGGACCCATCGCTGGTGGCAGCAAAATAATAAATGGGGAGGTAGACTCTGTTGACCCTAAAATCCCCAAAGGGATTGTCCCTAAATATTTTGAGGGTGATGATATCACTGAGTGGTTCATTGCATTTGAGAGAGCCTGTATTAGTAGACAGGTCCACAGGAAGCGGTGGAGTGCTATCCTGTGGGAAATGCTCTCCTTCCAGGGATAGACTCCTGACACTTAACGAGAAAGATGCTACATCTTATGACCTCATGAAGGGTACCCTGACTGAGGGGTTTGGATTCAGCACTGATGAATATATGACCAAGTTCAGGGAGGCCAAGAAAACCCAAGGCCAATCCTGAATAGATTTTGTAGATTACTAGGTGAAAACACTAGGAGGTTGGTTGAATGGTAACAATGTACATGATTTTGAAGGGCTGTATAATTTGATTATGAAGGAGCACCTTTGAAGTAATTGTCCCCAAGAGATACTGCATCAATTCCTGGTAGACCTAGGTTCACTTTCTCCTCAAGAATTTGGGGAGAAGGCAGACCACTGGGTCAAGACAAGGATCACCAAAACTAACACGGGTGGGGAAGACCAAAAGAAAGAGGCCAAAACCCCTCCTCCCCCCAAGGGAAACAGGGTAGCCCTAAAAATAATCAAGAGTCTTCTACAGGCCCCCAAAAACCTGCTATGGAGGATGTGCCCAGAGACTCTACACAGTCTAAGGTTGGGTACCAAGGGAAGAACTGGGATCCCAACAAGGCTTGGTGGCATGTCTGTAAAGCAACAGGACACCGAATTGGAGACCTTTGCTGTAAACCAAAGACAAATGCCTCTAGTCCACCTGCAATACCTGTAGTTGTTAATATTCAGATGGGATCCCAAGTATGGCCTGACCATGTCAGTAGCCCCACTGAGGCAACATTAGTCTTTGAGGGAGAGGTAGACATAGATGGTGATGCCTGGCCAGATAACATGATCAAATACAGGCAGTTTCCCAAGGTTAATGGGGCCAGGATAGAGGCCTTGAGAGATACTGGGGCTAGTGTCACCATAGTGACCCAGCAGCTAGTTCAATCAAATCAGTACCTGATTGGAAGGACCTATCCAGTCACCAATGCTAGCAATGTCACCATAGTCTATCCGATGCCCATGGTCACTTTGGACTAGGGGGGAGTAGTTTGACAAAAAGAAGTAGTTGTGTCCCCAATTGTCCCTTGGAAATGATTTGAAGACTTCCCCTTGGGCTGAAGTCGAACTGCGGATCCATGCCAGCATGGTAGGTCTCTCAGGGTGGGGTTGTGTTACAACCAGAGCACAGAGCAGAGCTCTGAGTGAAAAAGAGGTGCTGGATCCTGGAAGAATGGACTGGCCCTCCAAGAGAAAGGACAAGAGGACTGGGGACCAGCTTCTAAACAGATCCTGAGTCAGTACCCCTCTTCCCCAGGAAGAGGACTGGGTATTCTCAGAGGGAACTGAGTCTGAAGAGATTGTGCCTTACCAAGCAGATCTCTTGGGCCCAGGGTGACCGTCTAGGATGGATAAACCTGTCCCACTCTTGAAAGTCTGAGGCAGCAAGCTGATGCACAAGAAAAAGGTGATACCAGTGGCACCCACAGGGTCTATTGGGAGGATGGGCTCCTATACACTGAGGCCAGAGACCCCAAACCTGCCGCAACCTGAAGAGTGGTAGTGCCTCAGAGTTTTAGAGAGTTTATCCTTATATAATCAAGGTGGCCACCGAGATGGAGCTCCTAAGAGAAGCTCCTGGAGTAGGGATCGGTTATACTTAAAATATCCCTGTTTGTGTCCTGCCAGACATCCATCACTATACAGGAAGCTATCGTAACGAAGACTGGACGATTCTGAAGAAAGCGTTAAGACCCTACTCACGTCCATGAAAGAAGATCTCCTCTGACCGACTGCGAGCCGGGATCACTCCAGACGAACGAACCTTGTAAGTAACTGGCAATGCGTGGCCAATTGCTTTGCCAGTTTTTTACCTGGTCTGGGGCAGAAGACTAGCTGCACCTCCCGGACCTGCTAGGGTGGTTGTCTCACGCTGGGTGCTCTTTCTGCCAAGCCGGCCGTCTGCCTCACAACTGAGGCTGTCGGCATAACTCATCTTGCCGATTGCTTCTGCCAGTTTCTTGCCTGGTCTGGGGCTGAAGACCAGCCAAACCTCCCGGTCATTGCTGGGGTGACTGTCTCACGCTGGGCATTCATCCGCCATTCAGGCTGTCGGCCTCATAACTGAGGATTCTGCACTCTTGTAGGGACGCGCCAAGAGAAGGGCCACCGTGATTGGGACTGCGTGTGCCCCACCATCTTGTATCAGCTGCAACACAGCTGCCAGTGGCTGTGCCAAATACTTCCTGGATGACGAATTGAAACAAGGGTTGCACAATCAGGGAGTAGCATGCACCACCCTCTTGGCTCTCGCATTGGGAGCTTTGCAGGACAGTGATAGTCTATCCTTAATGGAATCACTTACAGGAGCCAATTTATTGTGAAAGCACTCAATGCCAGCCGTGCTCATCATGCTTGATTTTTGATTTCCCTTTATCAAGGTTCTACATATTGGGTCACATACAGTCCTCCATTTTGGGGCCACTCTTCCTCCTAGCCTACATGCTGCCTATCCCAAGATGGCGATCCTCTGCCTAAGTGAAAGTGACAGAGAACTTTCCATGCACAGGTTTTAAGAAAGTGAAGTAGGACTATGTTTCTAGACAGACACACTGAAACTGAAGTAGTACTCCAGACTCAACAATCAAAGAAGAAACTACCAAATCTAAAAAGTTGGCCATATTTGAACAGTATTTTAGGTGTTCCACAACCTAACACATAGAAAGCATTACAATACCATCTACAGGCAGTATAACTGAACTGAAAGAAGGATTCACTGCCCTTACCCTGCTAACCCAAGTGGTTCCTGCAAAGCCCTCGTTACCAGCTGGTCACAGGTGTGCATTTCGGCAGGGCTACTACAGAATTGAACATGTCAATGAGAAGCTCATTGGTTGACTTTTCCACTGTTAGGAAAAGATTGAAGCTCTACTATTCACTAAGCGGTAACCCCAACCAGCATGCCGTTCTAACTGATGCTTTGGAGTAATCCTGGCGCAATACCAATTATCTTGGGCCGGGTGAGAACAAACTTGTTCTACCACCTCTTCCTCTCCTGTGCTGGTGGACGGCTCCGTATTTTTCCTAAAAACTGAGGGGCGCTGGCCAACCTGATGCCTGACGCGTTTGACACCCAGTGAGGGTTAGAAATGCTACCGATAACCCCCATGTTTGCCTGGGGCCGACCCTGCCGGTAAGCCCTTTGAGAGTGAGGTTTTGCTCTTCACTCCTCTATCATAACTTCCCTTTCCCTCCCCATCCTGGCATAATCTTGCAATTAATGCTATCTCCATACTAATATGTCTCCAGCAATGCACCCCCATAAACCCCTCGACACTGCCCTTGCAAGTTATGGCCCTAACTCGTGGAGCATCATGTATGAAACAGCACACGGAAACACTAATAGCGGATACCTACCACAGCATGACTAATGGCACTAAGAAAACTGACTTTATCTTCTATTCTAAATGGAAAAACATCTTCCTTCTCCTCCTTCCAGTCACTAAAACAATCAAAATTCCATATGGAATAAAACTGATGACATCCCCTTCTCCTTCTTTTAGGGGGGAAATTGATATATCTATTTTCAGGACAGGAAATATACTCATACAAGAAACTGAGCCACACCTCAACATCTTTGATAGACATTTCCGTTCATTGATCTCTTCACTCACACAACAGGGCCAAACACCCCTAACGCCTCTCTCTCCCGTACCACAATCCATCTACCCTGAACAGCCCCGCCTTCTTCCTCCTAAGGATCCACCATCTAGCTCCGTGACACCCCTGGACACTTCCATCAACTTTGCCACATCCACCAACACACACCGCCGATCAATGCCCTCAAGAAGGACTTCTCACGCTCCCTCCCTATCTTGCAACCTCACGAAAATAAACCTAGATGATACTCACATCAAGCCGAGGGTCACGGGCCCCTCCCCTAGTCCTTTATCCACTAATCCTACAGCTGATGCCCTTCCTTCTAGTGATAACCCTACTCTACTCACTCAGACGAGGGACAATCCCAGGTCCTTTGACACGGATTACCCCTATAGTGTAGAGCTCTCTGCCCCCCTTTTCTCAGGATTGGCCACATATTCTCCCACTCTCATTGTATCCAATGCTCGGTCTCCCCCGGACACAACCAACAACCTTGATACCACCTCTAACACTCACCCTTGACAATTGCCTTCTAGATGGTCCACACCTGCTCCCACCTTGACTTTCAATCTCTTTGCAACAAATGAGGCCCACTGCAAACCTTGTGGCGAGGCCCCTATCCCTAGACCATCATCGACTAATTACTCAGCCGACACTCCCCCCCTTCCCAAGGCAGACCCTAAGCATCCCACCCAGATTGTCTTCAATCCTAGTCCTAACAACATAGACCTCCCCCATAGCGCTGCGATCTCCCCTCCCTCATACCCATATCCCAATGCGTTTTCCCCCAACCTCAATGTGGGATGCACCTCTAACTCTCCCTCACAGATTCTGAACTGAATGGATTGTAAACTCAACTCTCTTGCGACCGACTTAGCGCATCTTAGATAGGATCTCTTAAACCAGGCCATCCGTGCCCGCTCTCACACTTACGAGCGCCCTCATACAGGTTATTCAACTACCTTACAATGCTCTCCCTGGCCCACCATTCCCCTATGCCGGCAGGCCCACAGGCCCACCGCTCACACTGCCCTCTATCTGCTCTGGAAGTGAATGCTCTTAGCGAATCCTACTTCCCTAAGACCCAGGCTATGGTCCATAATCCTCCCTCTACAATCCCAGTAATAGTGGGCATAAATAGAACCCATGTAATTTCTAACTTGCCCAGACCTCTTGCGCAATACACCATCATCCATAACCCTAAAATCTGCTACGGATAATCCCGGCCCTCCATCTTGCATGCTCGTCAACTGTAGATCGGCAGCACAGCACGCTACAGATATCGCTGAAAGCATTCTCATTGTGGGAATTGATATTGCTTTCCTTACAGAAACTTGGCTCAATGACCACTCTATTTCCATACCTGACCTACTTACTCCTCCTGGTTCCTCCATCATTAGACATGACAGGACTGAAAGAACAGGTGGAGGTCTAGCCATAATCCACAAAGCTGAAATCCAACTTTCCATTCTAAAGAATGCTGAATACTCGACTTTTGAATACCTCTGCGTTAAACTTAAAGATAAAGGCTCCCCACTTATCAAACTTCACACCATCTACCACCCGCCTGGTGATCGTCCCCTCTTCGCTGAAGAGTTATCTGACCAACTTACTCAGTTCTCCCTTACCGACACAAAGGACGTGTTTTTGGGCGACTCTAACATTCATTGGAACAATGCAGAAGACTCCACAGTCAGGCGCCTCATGAACCTTCTTGAGATGAATGACCAAATGCAACTCTGCAATGAACCAACCCACATCAAAGGCACTACTCTAGATGCTATTATCACTAGTAATGAACTGGTCTCCCTTAGTGCCATCATACCCATTGACTGGCCTGACCATCATCTCATACTGTTCAACATCAAGACCATCGCCAAACCTCACTCGGACTTAACAAACAAACCTAAGCATTGGACCAGAAACCTCAAACAATTCCCTTCTATGGATCTTGAATCTAAGATTCGTGAACAACTTCATCATCTCCTGCACTCTCAAAACGTAAATTAGCTCACTGCCCACATCAACAAAGCAATAACGGAAGCTCTCGACCAAGTTGCACCGCTCAAATTAAAACAACAAAGATGAATCCAATCAAAATCATGGTTTAATTCTGATCTCAACAATGAAAGAACACAACTCAGACTAGCCGAAAGGACATGGAGACAAAACCCCTCGTCATTACATCTAACTCTCATCAGAACTGCTAGGTTAGCATACAAGAAGCATATTTTCAGAGAAAAAGCCTCTTTCTTCCGCATCCAACTTGACCATGCAAAGAATAGGCCCAGGGAGCTCTTTAAGATTGTCAAACGACAAACCACGCCTTCCTCCCCACACAAAATAATAGCCTCTAAAGAACGATGTGATGAAATTGCCAGTTTCTTCACGGACAAAATCGCTAAAATTGAGCAATCCTTCCCTCAAGTCACAACCCCACCTCCCTTGATAACCGCCCTCACTGACACTCCTCCCTCCACGGCAGTCCGACCACCTAAACTTTACAATAATCACTCAACCCCAAAAGGAACATACAACAACCTTTTTAACACGCAATTGAAAAACAACACCATTTGGTCAAATTTCAAACCCATGACTGAATAATATTATTGCGAAATTAAAGTCTACTTCACACACCAAAGATCCACTCCCTGCAAAAATAGTACATAACCTTAACCACATCATCAGCCTGTGTTGGACAAAAATCATCAATACTTCCCTCACCTCTGGGTGTATACCGGATTCCCTCCAACTAGTTTAAATCACACCTATTCTCAAAAACCCCAGGGCAGACCCTAATGATCTCAACAACCTCAGACCTATCTCTAACCTCCCGTTCCTAGCTAAAACCATGGAAAAATGTGTCTTACAACAACTCAACAGGCACATAGGTGAATACAGCCTACTTGACTCCTTTCAATCTGGTTTCAGGAAAGGCTGTAGCACAGAAACCGCCATGCTCAACATTGCAGATGACATCCATCGATCCTTGGAGAATGGAGATGCTTGCCTACTTATCCTACTTGACCTCTCAGCGGCTTTTGATACAGTCAATCACCCATCCTTACTGGAGTCACTGAAGATCCACTCTGGTTTCAATGGCACAGTTTTAAAATGGTTCACATCTTACCTACAACACCGAACACAACAAATCAAAATCAAGTCTTGGCTCTCGAAACCAACACCTGTCACTCTTGGTGTCCCCCAGGGCTCAATCCTCTCCCCCTCACTTTTCAACACGGAACTCTACTACAAAATCAAATCACACAGTGACATTCTACATCTTAACGTCACACTGAGTAAGATTCATCTTGGTTTAACTCCAACAATCTAAAATTAAACCCCATCAAAACTGAAGTTATTCTGTTCTCCCCCAAAAGTAACCACCTTCCAATCCAAGGCTGGGTTAGCGACCTGAAGGCCATAAATTGTTCGCTCACTCTATCCAACTCTGCTAAATCATTAGGCTTCACCCTGGACAAAAATTTGTCAATGAAGGATCATATCAAAAACTCAGCCAAAGGAGCGCATTACAAACTAAAACACCTAAAAAAAATTAAACCATTCATTCCATTAGACAATTTCAAATGGGTGGTTCAATCTCTTGTCCTCTCCAAACTTGACTACGGGAATGCTATCCTCACAGGGACCCCAAAAACTCACCTCGCCCCCATGAGATCAGTACTAAACATGGCAGCCTGGCTCATAACAGACTTTAAATGGTATGAAACCATCATGCCTGCCTTCAAGTCCCTAAACTGGCTTCCCATCGAAGGAAGATGCATCTACAAGACTGCCTGCATCACCCACAAAGCACTTCACTCACATTCCCCTGACTATTTAGACAACAAACTCACAAAAGCAGATAGAACCAGACCTATGAGAAGCTCCACCACTCTTCTTCCCGTGCCTCTCAAATTAAAAAGGAAAACTACCCAGGCTCGCTCTTTTTCAGGTAATGCTCCCAGCATTTGAAACTCCCTCCCGAGGGACCTACGATGCAATCCCTCCTTCCCGGGCTTCAAAAGAGACTTGAAAATCCATCTCCTCAATAAATTCTGGAACTCATGAACAAACTGAATCTTGGATCAAATAGGCTCTCTTACTCAATTTAAACTCCATTGATCAGTTGGCTGTTTCTTTCTTTGTGTTTGCCTCTATTGTTCCTGATGTCCTTCTCTCCATGGACTCTAATTGCTCGAATGGACCTCAATTCAGTAATTTTTTTCTGTGTATATATTCTTGTGTGCTCCTCACACTCTGCATAACAATACTTCCCTTGTATATATTTTATGTATACTTGAACCTATGATTACTGCACGTCATATGCTCAGTGACTGATTATTGCCTTGCTCTTGATTCTGTAAAGAGCTCTGATACCACAGGGTCCAGCTAGCGCTATATAAAACCTTAAATAAATAAATAAATCCTTACTTTGGCCCATGATATCCCCTTAGCTGGGCACCTTGGCCAGGAAAAACCTCATGTCTGCATACTTAAACCATATGTGGGATACGTGTGGAGTGAACTACAGATTCACCACACCCTATCATCCACAAACCAATGGCCTAGAGGAGAGATTCAACCAGACATTGAAAGGCATGATTGATGGGCTCCCTGAACAACTCCGAAGGAGATTAAATGTCCTACTTCTCTGACTGCTTTTTGCCTACAGGGAAGTGCCACAAAAGGGAGTTGGGTTTTCACCCTCTGACCTTTTGTTTGGGCACCCTGTTAGAGGTCCTCTGAGTCTGGTAAGAGAAGGTTGGGAGAAATATCTCAAAGAACCAAAACAAGACATAGTGGACTATGTGCTTGGCCTTCGCTCCAGGATGGCTGAGTACATGGAAAAAGAAAGCCAAAACTTTCAGGCCAGCCAAGAGCTTCAAAAGCAGTGGTATGACCAAAAGACTGCACAGGTAGAATTGAAACCAGAGCAGGAGGCATGGGTATTGGAGCCTGTGTCCCCTAGACCCCTCCAAGACAAGTGGAGCAGGCTCTAACCTGTCCCTGAAAGAAAAGGGGAGGTCACCTATCTGTTGGACCTTGGCAGTTGCAAGCACCCAAAAGAGTTATACATGTCAACCGTCTGAAGCCCTATTATGACAGAGCTGACCTGACCATGCTCATGGTCACAGATGAGGGAGGAAAAGAGAGTGAACCTCTCCCTTATCTCCTCTCCAGCAATCCCCAAGATGGGTCTGTTGATGAAGTGGTCTTTTCAGTCACCCTCACTGACCAACAGCAATCTGACTGCAGGCTAGTCCTAAGTCAGTATGCTGAGCTCTTCTCTCCGACCCCTGGTCAGACTAGCTGGTGTACCCATGATGTTGACACTGGTGACAGCCTACATGTCAAAAATAAAATTTACAGGCAGTCTGAGAATGTCAGAGAAAGCATCCAAACTGAGGTCAGCAAGATGCTGGAATTGGGTGTCATTGAACCACCAGAGAGCCCCTGGGCCAGCCCAGTTGTCTTAGTACCCAAACCTCACTCCAAGGGTGAAAAGAAAGAAATGAGGTTTTGTGTGGAGTATAGATGCCTCAACGCTGTGACAAATATTAATGCTCACCCAATCTCTAGAGCAGATGAACAAATTGACAGGTTTGGGGCAGTCAAATATCTCACTACCTTTGACCTCACATCTGGGTACTGTCAGATAGATCTGACCGCTGGAGCAAAAGAAAAATCAGCATTCTCCACCCCAAATGGGCACTTCTAGTTTACTGTGATAGCCTTTGGACTAAAGAATGCCCCTGCCACCTTCCAACGGTTGGTGAACAAAGTCCTTGCTGGGCTGGAACCCTTCAGTGCAGCTTATCTTGATGATATTGCATCACCTAATCCACCTTGGCAAGGTTCTTGAGGCTCTGAGAAGTGCAGGCCTCGCTATCAAGGCAAGTAGGTGCCAGATAGGGCAGGGAAAGGTTGTGTACTTGGGTCACCTGGTAGGTGAAGGCCAAGTTCAGCCACTCCAATGCAAGATTCAGACAATTCTGGACTAGGTAGCCCCAACAACTCAGACCTAAGTCAGGGCATTCCTTGGCTTGACTGGGTACTAAAGGAAGTTTGTGAAGGAATATGGGTCCATAGTGACTCCCCTCACAGAACTTACCCTCCAAAAGGATGGCAAAGAAAGTGAACTGGACAATGAGCTGTCAAGAGGCTTTTGACACTCTGAAGGATGCAATATATTCTGCCACCAGACTATACCAAGCAGTTCATTATGCAGAAAGATGCCTCTGAGCATGGGATGAGTGCAGTCCAAGCCCAGATAAATGATGAGGGGCGTGACCAACCTGTTGCTTTTATAAGCAGAAGACTACTCCCTAGAGAACAGCGTTGGAGTGCCATAGATAGGGAAGCCTTTGCTGTGGTCTGGGCCCTGAAGAAGTTGAGGCCATACCTGTTTGGCACTCACTTCCTAGTTCAGACAGACCACAGGCCTCTCAGGTGGTTACAACAGATGACAGGTGAGAATCCCAAACTGCTAAAGTGGTCAATATCCCTCCAGGGAATGGACTTTACAGTGGAAAACAGACCTGGGACTGCCCATGCCAATGCAGATGGCCTTTCCTGGTTCTTCCACTTAGAAGATGAAGCCTCTCCAGGGGAGGGTTAGTTTCATCCTCTTTCATTTGAGGGGGTCATGTGAGAAAGTGCCTCTTTTGCATGGTGAGCCCCCCACTTTTTGCCTGGTTTTGATGTGGTTTTGATTATAGTGCACAGGGTTCCTGCCAACCAGGTCCCCTGTGCCAGTGCTTCTTCCCTAAAAATAACCCCCAATCGGTATACTTCTACCCCCTGTAATTCTCTAGTAAATGGTACACTGGGTACCTAGGGCCTTGGAACTGAAGTGGGTCCACTGAGACCCCCCTCGCTGTGACCATGCCACTGCCCTTGCAGCTTGCATGCCCCAGGGAGGGAGAAAACAATAAAGTCGACATGGCACCCTGCCTGGGTGCCATGCCAGCCAGCACTGCTTGAAGGCATAAGTAAGTCACCCCTCTAGCAGGCCTCGCAGCCCTAAGGCAGGGTGCACTATACCACAGGTGAGGGCATATCTGCATGAGCAAATATGCCACTACAACATTGGGGTTGATTCCTTAATATTGTAAGTGCCAGTGGAGCCATAAAGAATATATGGGCGGGAAACTCAACAACTCGAGTTCCCCAGCACAATGATGGCTTCACTGAACACAGGAGTGTTTGGTACCAAACTACTCCTCGCAATAAATCCACACTGATGCCAGTGTGGAAAATATTGTACCATGTACCTGGAGAGTACTTCAGAGGTGCCCCCTAAAACCCCTGCCAAACCTGATGTGGTCTCTGACCCGCTGTATGCATCCAGCCACAACCAGACATGTTTCTGGACCCCTGGGTAGAGAGCCTCTGCTCTCTGGGACCAGAATCAACACACATCCTGGGCAGAGGTGTCACACCTCCTCCCCCAAGATGGGCCAGTGCTCAAAGAGGAAAGCTTCAAAGGCCTGCCGCATTTGTAATGTGACCCCTAGCCTCTGCTGCAAGCAGCAGATGGCAGCCCCCGGTTTACACCCCCACTTTGGGTGGGAAAACTTAAGAAGAATAGAAGGTGTGCCCACCTCTGCCAACTCCACCCCTAAGTTGGGGGAGGGGAGGTGAAGCACATCTTACAATATCCACTATCTTGATGATGGGGGTACCCCTCCAATCAGGCCTAGGTCTATGCCCCCCTCCCACAGGAGGGTGGCATAATAGAGGATGTAGCCACCCCAGGTAAGGTGCCCATAGGCCCTACCTGCAACTCCCCTATGATGCCTCCTAAATGTAATATTTAGGCAGCTCCCCCAGACCTAGAAACTAGATTCGATGAACCAAAGAAGAAGATGGAAGATGACCGCTGAAGAACAAGGAACTGATCCGTTGAAAATAAAACTTGACAAGACCCCCGCCACCTGCAACCAGTTTGACCTGCTGTTCTTCCAGAAAACTTGCAAGGCCTTCAAGAAACTCCAGAGACCTTTCAACCTTCACCAAAGTGGCAAGAACCTCCCTTCAGACTGGAGGCTCTGGTACTCGGAGTCCGCCGGTACAAGAACCGCAGCAGAGAGGACCGACAGTTGTGTTGATGCGACTCACTGCTACAAAAGAACTCCACGGCCGCAGTGGTACAGGACCGGCACTTGTGTCGATGCGACTCTGCCCTTCCAGAAAAAAGCATCCCAGCCGGATGGCCTCAATGGCCTTGAGGGATCCTCTCAGCCTAACGACCCCAGCTGTTCCCAGCTCCTTGCCCTATAGCCCGTACCCTCCTGGAAGAGGCCCAGTTGGCCTCCTCCGGCACCTCCTGCACTGCCTTGCTGACCGTGACCTCTTTGTGACGGTCCAACGACAGCGGAACTCGTCCATCCCATCTAAAGGAGCCTGCTGCCAGTGATGGTAGCTGTGTTGGCGGTCTGCTGAACACCTACCTGCTTCCTTGCTCTCCGCAGACGGCAAGAATAAATATCATTGACGGTATCGACCGCCTCGACGTAGATACTGAATCTAGCACCTTCTGGGTGCCCCCAGGTCCCCGTGACCGACACTGCACTCTGTGTTGGTCTGAGACACCCGAAGACTGGACCAGAACTGTTAGTGGCGTACTTGCTTGTTACACCGCATAATTGTTTTCCTCCACAGGATAATATTGAACTATTCTGAAATCGCACTGTCGATGTCTGAATCTGAAAAGTATTTTTAATCGAAAACGTACTTACCTGATTGCAAAGCCCTTAGTCTTAAAATAAAGTACAAACAAAGTGTATTTTTCTAAAACTGGTCTGGATCTCCTTCTTGAGTTGTGTGTCCATTACTGATCACTGTTGTGCAATAAATGTCTTACACTCCTCTTTTTTAGGCCTAAGGCTGCTCACCAATGCTACCACTATTAGAGAACTTTGGGGTTTACATTGAGCCCGGTACACTTTTGGGGAACCCCTGGACTCTGTGCATGGTATTACTACCTAGTGGTGTTATCATATACAAAACCAGCGTCCTACAGTCATCTAGTTGGTGAAGTTGGTTCTGAAGACCTATCTACAATCAAATGCCTTCTGTACAGGTGTGTTGAACTATGCTCTCTCCAGGTCCTCAAAAGCTTTCAGGAATTCTGCAGTCCACATCACATTCTTGGACTCTTTGCTGGATGTCAGCACAATCAACGGCGCAACTATAGTCCCACATTTGGACACCCAATTCCTGTAGTAACCAGTGAGTCTAAAAAGGCTCCACTTGGATCTGGATGGTGGCTGGTTCCCATTTCAACATAGACTGGATCTTGGCATCCAACCAGCAGATCATTCTATTGCCTAACTGATGCCTAAGATAAGGGTTATGAAATTTGTATAATTTGCTTTAACCTAATAATGCCCAATTTTGTGAAAATGATTTGAAATTATGGGAAATGCAAAAACCAGCATCCTCGCGTTCATTTTGAATTTCACTAAAAAAAGAGCACAAAACCCACAATCACCACAGACAACAGCCGCTTGCATTCTGGTCGGTCACGTTGTTCTTGTGTCCCTAAATTTTTGTCACATATGGCATATAATTGTGTAACATGGAATAATAGTGTAATACCAGGAATTTTGCAAAATACGTGTAAACCGAATTAATCGAAATTACATGAAATTACACTGGCATAACAAAACCTTTTGCCTTGGCCTAGTCCAAGGTTGAATACAAAGGACTGCCACACCTGGCACTTGGCTGGTTTGGTGGTCAGCTTCACACCCTGTATCCTGATCAGCACCTATTCTAGGTGCCTGAGGGGGTCGTCCTATGAATTACTAAAGACATCAATATCATCAAGGTTCGCTATGGAGAACCCCTCTAGCCCTGAGAGAACATGGTTCACAAAGTGTTGAAAAGTGGCAGAAGCATTCATAAGTTCAAACTGCATTACCCTGAACTGATATAACCCCATCTAGCATCAAAAATGCAGTTCCCTTCTTGGCACCAGCCACTGAACTAATCTGCCAGTAGCCCTTGATCACATCAGAAGTGTTCAATTAGTGAGCAAGACCCAGCAGGTTCACTAGCTTGTCAGTTCTGGAGATCAGGTTGCATCAGTCTTCGGCATTTCACTTCGAACTTAAGTAGTAAACACAAAAGCACTAGCCTCTGGATCATTGCCTGGGCAGAAACGCCATAGCGCTTGCCCATGGGCTATCAGAATACTTAATCTCCCCCCAGTTCAAGAACATGGCAACTTCCGCCTTCATGCTCTCCTGGGCCCTTATTTTGCATAGGGTGCACTTTTCCTGTTTGCGCCATGGCACACCTTTAAATGGGTGCGCCGTGTACAAACAGGGAAAGTGCACCCCAATACAGTGAATGTGCTGCCCTCAGGGTAGACGCGAACTTGTGCTGCCCGAGGAGAAGCGCATTCAAGTGAAATATAGCGCAGCTGCTTTAAATCCGCTCCGTGTTTCACGTTCAGGCGGCAAACTTACCTGCACTTTAAAGAGGGATTAGAGATCCCTTTGCAGGCAGGTGCACTGAAAGACTGCACCCGGCTGCAAGGGGATATCTGTAGAGTCCTTAGGACCCCCTTTCCCTCCCCAGAGGGCTGCCATCAGGGGAGCACTGGCAGTGTGCCACATCTTTGTGGTGCACTTTCAGTGCGTTTCCTGACAGCTTCTTTGCCTTTGGGCCACATCCAGAATATGGCACAGGCTCAGAGGCAAATCGATTCCCTCATTTGCATGGGGCCATGCACCCATGCAAATGATGGCACTCCCTCTTGAGGCAGCGCTGGCACTACATGTGCGGCAGCGCTGTCTGTAATACAGATGGGGCCATGCACCCATGCAAATGATGGCACTCCCTCTTGAGGCAGCGCTGGCACTACATGTGCGGCAGCGCTGTCTGTAATACAGATGGGGCCATGCACCCATGCAAATGAGGGCACTCCCTCTTGAGGCAGCGCTGGCACTACATGTGCGGCAGCGCTGTCTGTAATACAGATGGGGCCATGCACCCATGCAAATGAGGGCACTCCCTCTTGAGGCAGCGCTGGCACTACATGTGCGGCAGCGCTGTCTGTAATACAGATGGGGCCATGCACCCATGCAAATGAGGGCACTCCCTCTTGAGGCAGCGCTGGCACTACATGTGCGGCAGCGCTGTCTGTAATACAGATGGGGCCATGCACCCATGTAAATGAGGGCACTCCCTCTTGAGGCAGCGCTGGCACTACATGTGCGGCAGCGCTGTCTGTAATACAGATGGGGCCATGCACCCATGCAAATGAGGGCACTCCCTCTTGAGACAGCGCTGGCAGTACATGTGCGGCAGCGCTGTCTGTAATACAGATGGGGCCATGCACCCATGCAAATGAGGGCACTCCCTCTTGAGGCAGCGCTGGCACTACATGTGTGGCAGCGCTATCTGTAATACAGATGGGGCCATGCACCCATGCAAATGAGGGCACTCCCTCTTGAGGCAGCGCTGGCACTACATGTGCGGCAGCGCTATCTGTAATACAGATGGGGCCATGCACCCATGCAAATGATGGCACTCCCTCTTGAGACAGCGCTGGCACTACATGTGCGGCAGCGCTATCTGTAATACAGATGGAGCCGCACAAGCATTTGCGGCCCATTCTGTAATACCATAGTGCCCCGGAGTGCACAAATCAGGTGCACAAGCCCATTACACCCCCTTGGCACTTTCTGTAATACAGCCCCTGGATTTGGCCAGACATCCAGTAATTCTTGCTCTTAACTGGCAAGCTGTCAGTGTCATAGACACAGACAGGTGTCAACTGAGGAGTCAGTGAAAAGAGAAGGGACAATTATCCCAGCACCCCTACCCTCTTTCTGCTGCTCAGGTATTAGCTAGGGGAAACGTTTTACCCATTTGAAAGAACCGTCCTTCACATCACCTTGCAGTGGGACAGGGAGAGATGCACTGACTTTGTCAACCTTCTCTTCCTTGCCATGATGTTTATAGTATAGTCTCTCGAGAGGTATGGCGTAAGCCGCTGCAAATGGACCAGCCTCTTCGGCTCCCCTGTGGCCCATTTGTCCACCAAGTAGTTAACCTGAGAGATCTACTTCACTAACTTGTACGGCCCACATCTCTAACCCTCCAAAGCTCTTGGACAAATGGGCTTCAGCACCAACATCCCCAGGAGGAAATGCTCATTTATGCACCATTGCAGTTGCAACTTGGAGAGAGTCAGAAAGTTGAAAATACTTTTACTTTGCAAAGTGCAGGTTTGCAACTACAAAATAGCTTCGTACGTCACTCCCTAAATGTGGTAAGTAGAGCTTATAAACTTGTGGAACAATGCCTACTACCTGAGGAAAAGAGTCGGCAAATACTTTCATCTCTCATTTGTGGACCCATTGCCATAAAGAGATAGATTAATACCAAAATGGCAGCCACGTTTGTATACTAGCAGATGCTATCCTTTGGCAATAGGGCATGAAGAAGCATTACACAGCCTGCATTTTTAGCTCCATGTGTAATAAACAACTGTCAACCATTCTCCCAGTCATATAATGAGTTCTAATAGGAATCCAGGGCCACTTTGCTTTCTCACATCTATCAGAATATGTTTCCACATACCTGATTGGTTGTGAGAACCTCCATGACAATAGAAATGTCTCATGCTTTGTAATAAAGGGATAAAAGACTTTGTTTTCAACTCAACGTGTGAATCAGTTTCTTCCAGCACTTATGCCAATTTATTGATAATAAACACATTCTGCAAGAAAATGCTAAATAAATCAATATTTATGGCAAATAGCATTATAACAATTGTTATTTAGGCAAATACGCAAAAAGATGTATTATCTGGCCCTTTGTTTGCAATAATTGTCCACCTTCCATGTGTGCGAATGGCTGTTGATGCAGTCCTCAAGAAAAAACACCTTTTCAAGGTGAATATTTAATTCACAAAATAAAGCCCCAATCACAATAAGAATAGATGGGGTCTGCATACAGAAGCATCAGTGCCCCATGGTTCCAGCTATAGGCAAAGCAGCATGACGCGCTCTTTGCATATAGGTGAATGTTTTATGCATCACAAACCTGAACTCCAGAGCTTTCCTATCACACTGCTTACAAAAGATTCCAGAAGGTAAAACGGTGATAAACAACCTACATTTGAAATTAAACTTTGCATTTTTACAGTATTGTATAAGGTGAGATAAGAATAAGCACTGGTAAATTCAATAGATCTGCCTTTGGCTGGCAGTCTTTTCACTTGGTTAAAATGTGTTTTATTTGCTTGTGGCCTTTGTAAAATGTTACTGCTGGTAAAGCTGCCAGGCCTTCGCCAATATATTTTAGAAAAATGACTAAAAGCAAACACATTTTTTATATCTCAAATAGCACACATGACATAGTAATCCCTGGTATTGAAGGGAACTACTTTGTGTACAGATGTGCTCCTTGTGAAGGGGAAGAATGGTGTCACTCACAATGAAGTCAGCCAGTGACTGAAATTAGTTGATCCACTGCCTCATACTGTCGTGGGTGGAAGAAAAACGTGAATGACACAATAGACCAATGGATGAACACAGCTAGATATAAGGGATGAACACAGCTAGATATAAGGGATGAACACAGCTAGATATAAGGGATGAACACAGCTAGATATAAGGGATGAACACAGCTAGATATAAGCCCCTATACCTACATCAAATATATACAATTTTGATAAAACCAAAAGATCTTGGCAAATGCCAGACTAAGAATCATAAGACAATGGTTTTTCCATCGCTCTAATTCAATACGTTTCTTCATGGTCCAAGCTCTTCTCTCACCGAGCATTCCCTGGCGCCCAGGATGAGAATACACCTGGAGACTGCCGAGCTTCATGATCCACCCAAGATAGCAAATGGAGCACTGGGGCCCCAAAGGGTCTGCTGCCTCTTGTTTTAGGGTGCATTGTAAGCACTGGGGCATTTAGGCACTGGGGGAGGGAGGGTAAAAAATGGCCCCAAGCATATTTGCACCAGGGCTCTGCTGGTTTACAACTGAGAACAAATTGTGCTAGCTCTGGTTTGCACCTACATTTAACTCTATATATGAGCTGGTGGTAAAATTCCACAAACATGAATTTATGCCCACTATTCCAGGTATTTTTTGCAGCCGGCACGAAGGCCCAGCTCAAGCACTTGAAGTAAACACACTGGTAAAAACTGCATAACTATTAGTTGGATCAATTACCACCTCATTGATAGGATACCCATTGATTTGAGGGAATTTCTGCATCCCTGCGCTGGCCACCTTTAGCTTCAGGAAATGTTGGAGAACATTGCTGGGCGCTGTGTGGTATTACTGCCAGTTCTAGGGGCTATATCTATAATTGTGACAATACAGTGGAGCAGAACAAAATGTGCAGTAACCAAGGTACCAACCACTTTCTTCCTTGCTCCATCACTATTTGGTCCTTATGATCCCACACAGGGACAGTGTGGTCGTGTGTTTTTGTGCCTTCACAAAATCACTGCTGCAAGTAAACTTGAAAGAAGATCAAATAAGCGTTTGTTCATCGCAAATGTGTGTACTTTTCAAGCACAACTTGGTCCGCAAGCAGAACTTGTATATAGTTTAGGAGCAAGAGTTGTCCAATATCAGTCTAAATGACACAATGGAGTAAGTTACGGCATAACTCACACAGTCCAAATAAAGGGCAGACTCATCTGTGAGTCTGTGAATCGTATGGTCATATCTATCATTTCAGAACAAAACTGGCAAATGTTCTCAGACAAAACGAAAGGGGACAAAGTCCAGCGCTTGGCATAGTACCATGGGAAGAATTTGCACCATTTGCTTCTTCTTCTTGTGTTATGTTGCAGATCACATGTACAGAATTTTCACAATAGGTCTGGGTCCAGGCCATGCACATAGTAAATTCTCCTCACAAGTGGCTGGCTCCTTGCCTTTACTGATATTCCATAGGTAGCATCTAGTTGGGAAGACTCTAGAAGATCCCCTAAAGGCTATTTGTCCTTTGATCCATTGTTGACTTTAACATGTCAATTTTCAAAGTGATCCGTGAGGGTGTCCGACATAAGAAGCAGCATAAGACATGGTGATTTAGCTGCATCTTCCACAACAGCTTTTGAAGCTGTTATTTTTTCTAGAAAGTTAGGGATCACGGATTTGTGTTTCCGCCATTGATCAGGTTTGTGATTCCACCGTTGAGCTAGATTTTGATTTCATGGCAGTGTTATTTGTTGCCTGAGAAGCTTCTTCAATGAAGGCATTCTCCAACACGGCGAGGATGGATGTACGGAACTTCTCTTTGAAGTCGCGGCCCACAAAGACATACAAGATGGGGTTGACGCAGCTGTTGATAAATGCAAGGCTGGAGGTAATGGGCACTCCAATGTACTGCAGTTTACCTGGCCAACCCCTTCTGGCATGCACAGCTAGCTCCAGGAAGGAGAAGACATGGTAGGGGAACCAGCAGATGAAGAAGCACACGATGACCGCAATGATGATCTTGAATGGTTTGCTGGATGTCGCCATACGGTTTCTGCTCAACCTTATGGCAATAGTGATATAACAAATCACAATGATGGAGAAGGGTAAGAAAAATCCTATCACAAACCTTGCCCAAATTACAGCTGAGTATTTGCGTATCCCAACTTCATATATTTTGTCATCGTCCAACCCAAATTCATTGTAGCAATTTATATTTGTCGCATTTGGGTCCTTAAGATCAGTGGTTCGGAAAATAAAATATGGCAGGCTTACTATAAACGATGCAGCCCACACTGCCAGGGCTATGAAGATGGCCAGCCGCGGAGTCCTGTGGTTCTGAGACCACACGGGCATGATCACTGAGATACAACGGTCAATGCTGATCACCATCAGAAAGAAGATGCTGGCAAACATGTTCAGGAAGGCCACAGTGCTGTTTAACTTGCACAGGAATTTGCCAAATGGCCAGTGGAAGCCCAAGGCGATGTAGGTGATGCTAAGGGGCAAGAAGAAGGTGAAGATGAAGTCGGCGACGGCGAGGTTCAGAAACCACACAGTATTGACGGTCCTCTTCATCTTAAAGCCGGTGATCCAGATCACTAGACCATTACCTGTCACCCCCAAGAAGAAAGCAACAAAGTAAATGAACATGGTAAAACCATGCAATGCTGCCTTGGTGCCTTCATCCTCCTCGTAATAGTAATAGTAGTCACCAGGGGTTGTGAACTCTTCTGGACCAGTAAAGTTTGTCGATAGTGGTGGAAAGGTGGTGTATACTGATGATGGTGAAAAGGTTGTGATATTGACTGATGATTCTGGAAAGGTTGTAGTATCTAGGGAGTACGGTTCCAGCAAAGCAGAAGTCATCAACTCCGTATTTGATGTCATATTCTCCATCCTTTGGGATTGATCTAACTTTCTAAAAAAAAAAAAAAATGAAGAATCAGAACTTACATTGAAATGCTTATCATTACCACAGTAGTGCTTTGTGTTTGGATCACACTTCTGCACGTTCTCTACAGGCCACAGCGCCCAAACGACACACCAGTGGCAGGCTGTGAGCTATATAAATGTTAGTAACATAAGATAGATTGAACCAGGTTACAATATTTATTTTATTAAGATATTCACCAAAATAAGACATTTAAGAGTGATAAAAAGTAATTGTTTGAAGTAAATGACAAATGTTTCTGAAAATTTCCCCTAAAAATCCATTTCTGGAACGTGTTCTTATTTTGTGATTAAGAAATAAGCAATAAAATAAGTCACTATTATGGGGTGAACACGGACCAGAAGAAATGGAAGAAATGGTTTTTCTACATAACTCATATACAACCACAAAAAAAATTACATATGTTACAAGTCTCTACATAGTAAATTGAAGTTTGTCCCAGAGAGTTAAATATACGTGTGTCCCTTAGACGAAAATGGGAGACTGTTCTTTGAAATAAATAGACACATTTGACCCATAGACTTACGTCACTGTTTATCCCATAAATATCATTTGATGCTTGCCCCATCAACTTACATTATTTCTGTTCTCTAGGCTTATATTGGTATTCGTCTTGGTTCTACAGAGTTAAAGTGCACCTGTCCCATAAGCTCAAATGGCCGTGTGTCCCGGAGACTTAACCAAGCATTCAAGTGAGTCCTTCTCAGGTGTGGGTTTAAGTTGTTTGGAAACCTTACGCCTGTGAGAAGTTGGCCTGGCATATGCTGTCCACTAGTTCTAGTGGGCACCTTGCACCAGTCCAAACAACCCCTTATGGAGATAGGTTAAAGACAACCTTTATTGAAAGCTATCCTAGTGGTAGCTATGGAGAGCAGCCTTCAGGCTAAGTCTTGAAGGAATGTAAAGCAGCTTGTTTTACCAGTCTATAATCTCTTGAGTGACCAAATGAAAGAGGACCACACCAGGTATATATATAAAATATATGTATTTAGTCTTAAACACACCCCTCTAGTCTCTTTATGAGGCTAGAGTTCGAAGTACATAAGTTACAAGTCAAATATCAGCAGTATTTAGCACAATACACGTTTGAGCCCTAGGGGCGTACCAAACCATATACTAAAATAGTGGTATAAGAACCCCGACTGATCTAGACACAAGGCCTAGAGCCTGTAGAAGTGCTTGGACCCCAAGGAACCACCCAAGGTAGTGACACAGGGGACCCACAGGGGACGCGTGCAGTGTGAGAACAAGGCCGCGAGCCACCGTTGACTTCTATGGGGAAAGTCGCGGTTGGATTTTTAAAGAAAAGGGACACTTCGGAGAGGACTTCCAGTTAACCCCTTAAAACTTAAGAGTTTCTAGGGCCCACACCCACGTGAGTACCGAAATACTCGAGTTACCTCACCCAGGGAAGCCGGGTGCATACGTGTTAAAAGGTGTCGGGAATCGTCGTCGTTTTCAATGGCGACCGCTGGAAAAGTGCTGCTGCCGTGGAGAAGAAAAGTGTCCGGAGCGATCCAAGCCTGGATCGAGGAAAATGAAGACCTGAAAGCAGAGGGGACAGAGTCTGGGTCACTAGCCAGTGACCAGGGGCACGATAGTCGAATGCCCTCAGATGTCGGGTGCTTCAGGTGAGTTGACGGGTGCCTTGACTCTTCAGCCACGAGGTCCAGGAGGCGTCGACGACAACCAGGAGCTGGATTCGAGCTGTCCCACAAAGTTTGTCGAGTGCTGCAGTGTCGGCAACCGGATTAGACCCAACAAGCCTTGGCAACGGCAAGTCATGGGGAAGTGAAGAAAAGGCTGCGGTGCAGACCAGCAAGGTTTGAGGGACTCACCCAGCAAAGGTAAGTCAGGGCAAGTCTGGAGCAACCAGAAAAGCCCAAGCAGTTGAAGAGTTGCCTTCGTGGGGACCCACTAGCCAACGGACTAGAGATCACAAAGGAGCCTCAAGCGGTTGCACTTGGAGCTGGCCCACGGAACACTCGTGGAGTGTAGGCCAATGATCTTCACTGCAGTTGGTGCTTGGGGCTAGGGCTACTCGGAACCCAAAGCACAGCTTCGAGAAATGTCAGAAAGTTGATGCACTTGCAAATGTGCTTGGTGTCCAGGGGTCACGGTTCCACGTTACCCACGACAGCTACGGGCCTCAGCTTTGCTGGGGACTCAGGGCAGCCTAGGGGAAGTCTGGAAATCCACCTCTGGTGATGCAAAGACTTCGGCGTCCGGCGGCAGCTTCAGCGATGCAGACCAGATAGATGCTTTGTTGGTGCCTGCGAAGCAGGGGAGTCACTCCTTGACCCCAAGGGAGATTCTTCAGTCCTCTAATCTTGATGTAGAGCGTCGAAGGTCCAGAATTCAGCTTCAGAGTTTCGTCCAGGGATATCTAAAGTCCTAAGGACTGGGGTCCCATACTTATACTAAGTTAGGGGGTTGGACATACTCTGGGGAGCCACCTATGGGAGGGTCAGGGAAGAGGGGTGGTTACACCCATTCCCTTTGTCCAGTTTCGCACCAGAGCAGGGGCAGGTAGCCCCTGCAACCGGTTTGAACTGGACTATGCACAGGGACACCAAATGTGCCCCCAGTGCAGGACTTCAAAGCACCAGAGAGTGCTCCCGCCCAGCCCCAATACACACTATCGTGTCTGGGGAGGTGGTTACACCTCCCTTCGACAGGAAACCTATTGTCCAGGCCTCCCTGCCAGAGTTTCGGTCAGCAGCAGGAGGCCAGACCCGTGTCTGTGGCAGCGGCATCCATTTTGTGATGCCAGGGCTCTGAAAGTTAATACCGGGTATGCCGGTGTGTACATGTCTCTCCCTCTAGAAGGGTGGAATGCTACCCCCGCCGCCAGAACTGGCGGGGGGTAGTATTCCAAGATGTTTGACACCAAACACGACATGTTTCCGTGCAGCCATCCCAAAGTTGGCATTTAACGTGAGGTTATAATGCACTTAAGAGTATATGGTCAGGCTGCACCACAAACAGCACCAGAGGATTGACTCCAAACGCTGCAGAGGGGCTCTGCTCATGCAGGGGCACCCTCTCACATAAAAACCAAGCACTCTGCCTTCAGGATTGTATAGGCCTGCCATAGGAGTGACTTATAGGTTTATATGTGTGTGCAATGGTAGTGATATAGGTAGCCTATACCACAGTAAGGGGTGCATGCACCACCTTACCCAGGCTGCAGTAGCAGACCTGTGGTAACATTTTGGAGGTCCTTCCAGAGGTGGCACAATACATGCTTCAGCCCCTGGTAGGCCTCTGGGGTGTCTATGCCCTTGGTACATAGTATACCATATACTAGGGACTTATAAGGGCACCCCAGAATCCAATCTGGGATGTACCTAAAGTACATGGAATCAATTTAGAGAGGAAGCAGCTAGGCTGGGGTCCTGAATAGCAGGGCCCCAGCCAGACTAAAGTCGAAAAACAGTGATACACCAGCAAAAAGTGGGGGTAACCATAAGAGGCAGATCCTACTCTCCTACACAACCACCACCCCCCCCCCCAAACGCAGGGACATTAAACTAACCTTGACCAGTTAAGTCTTCATGTTCTAAGTGGAAATATCTGGAGAGTCCATCTGCATTGGCATGGCTACATTGAAACGTAGTAGTAATTTACAAGATTTGATGGTACATACGAGACCCAGAAATACAACTAGCCAGAACAGACAACCAACTTTGTGGGGGGTGGCTCCAGTAATTGGTCATTTTCCATGTGGGTCTTGTTCAGTGTGCCCCTTTACACGACATATGACTGAAGTAAATATACTGCCAGGTACACCTTGGAAGTTGAACAGTCATACTAATTGTAACACCAGTGGAGTGGTATATATGATAACATGCCCCTGTTCACTCATCTATATTGGGATGACAACACGGAAGGTCCGACAGAGGACAGAGGATTGTTGAACATCGTAGTACCTTCCGTTGTAAAAAATCTAACACGCGCATGACCAAACATTACTTGGAGAAGGCACACACAGAGGATGACTTACAATGGGTTATCATTGATAAACCTAAGTATGATATCAACATGGGTCCCCTAGATGATGTTCTGTTTCGGCGGGAGCAACGTTGGGTGTTCCGAACGAAGAGCCATATAAGGGGTTTGAATGAGGACATTCCTTGGGGCTCAGTGTAGATTGTCCTTTTACTTTCTGCCTCATGTTGGGAGTATGATTATAGATATCAATGACTGATCTGATCATATTTTCTGTGGTTTTACATGGTTACCCTAGTATGTAGTCTGTCCGTTCTCTTTCCCTGCTTTCCTTTGCTTTTCAACATACTGATTGACAAGATCACATTTGATAAACTGCTCTGTGTAAATGTGTGCTGTAAGTTATAGAGAGCCCCCCTTCTTGAGTAGAGTTCGGTTTGTAGTACACACTATTTGTATGCCTCTGTATATGCATGCATGCAGCCGTTTAGTGACGTGCATGAATAATATGTACAAAAAGGTTCTACAAAAGACATCGGGAGTAGTGTACACTACATTTCCCAGGAGCCACTTGACCCGGAAGTTTGTATGGCTACTTCCGGGGTAGGATACGTTTACATCGACGCTCTCTGTGATATGTGTGTGTTTTAGGTTATAGCGAGTCCCCCATTTTAGAGAAGAGACAGGTTCTGAGTATACATCATTTGCATGTCACTGTATACGCACGCTGTTTTGTGACACGCATATGTTCCAATTGGTTATACACAGACATCGGGATTAGTGCACACTACAATTCCCAGGAGCCACTTGACCCGGAAGCTGTATGGTTCCTTCCGGGGTAGGACACTTTTACATCGACGCTCTACCCCTTATAAACAGAGCGCGGTTAAACGTTCTTTTCCATCTGGATTTCTGCCGCTTATATGAGGACACAGAGGAACTAGAGGTAAAGGGTAGTTTATGCTCTATGGTAGTTGATTCATTGCACTGGATTGAGTGTGTGTGTATGTGATACTCGAGTTTTGCCACCTTCGGGATACATATGCTTGTTTGCATATTTCGCTATGTTAACTCGTGGCCATGTTTCGTGTTCGGTGTAACTTCTGCTCGTGAAACTTAAAAATGTGGACACTTGTATGGAGTGTTCTTGTAACGGACACTTGAGTTTTGCCATGCAGGAAGAATGTATGCCCTGTGTAACTACTGTTCGTGAAACACAAATAAGGAGGATACTAGTGTAGTTAACTACTTTGCATGGTATTGTGGACATTCTGAGTTTCAAGAAACACTGGGTATGATAGAAATACCTATTTAATACAATATATCCCTGTTTTTTTATATATATATAACAGCCAAGAGGCAGAAAGCAGCTCTGTATAATGTACTGTTGATACAAGACTATTGGTTTTAACACATTACATCTCTAACAGCTAAGAGCCAGATAGTAATTTTGCATGATGCAATGTTGAAATCAGAGTTTTAATTCCAGTTTTTTATATTTTTTAGAAATCTGTGATCTAAGGTAGAAACTCCCATAAGGTGGAGGTAAAATTATATTACCGCCTAGGTGAGTCTATGCAATTCTATTTAGTAGTGCTACAGTACGCTTTTGTTCCCGTGTGTGGTTCTATCACGTGTGTGGTGTTTAAGGTGTTATATCGGTATACTATAATGATGAAACTGACATGATTGTTTGTCTTTTCTAAACATTGGACCGGACTGCAGCTGGTACCATGTCAGAATAACCATGACAACTAAGTATGGTTTATAATCATTTTATTTTATCTAAGTTCAGCAGAGTGACATGATTTTAGGTCCTGATGAAAGCCGCGAACCTTGTTGGTCATTTGGCAGAAACATGTTGACCTTTGACGAATAGGACATTCTTTTAGTCCTATATATCACTGACCTTTTTAACTCTAGTCTATGGGGACATGGAATAAATTGAGTTTAGTCACCCATGAGCTAGTTTTAATACACTGTTAGTTTTTCTTTTGCACTCTGCCCCTCACCCCAATTGCCTACATTGGGAATACCAGAAAACACCTCACGCTCCTCTCCAGAGGGAGAGCTGTAGCCCATACTGTGTACCTTGCGGTCGCAGTGTGTAAGAGGGGACCCAATGATGAAGCATGTCACCCTTGGGTGAGTGAGGGTTCTCGTCTTTAAGATAATGACTTCCCTTTTCTCCATACACATAATCTGTAGTTTTTGTTGCAATTATTAGCGTCCCATTAATTTTTGTGAGTTGCATGGTTACTCCCAGGCCTATGTTCCACTGTATAGTCCATCCCCTGTAGGGAAATGAACCACCTCAAAAGTTTGGGGTTTTCACCCTTCATCTGTTTTAGCCATAAGAGGGGCTTGTGGTCTGTTTGATCAAGGAAGTGAGTGCCAAACAAGTATGGCCTCAGCTTCTTCAGAGCCCAAACCACAGCAAAGGCCTCCCTCTCTATGGCTGACCAACGTTTCTCTCTGGGGGTCAGCCTTCTGCTAATAAAAGCTACTGGCTGATCCTAACCTTCATCATTCAACTGTGACAGTACAGCCCCTACCCCCAACTCAGATGCATCTGTTTGCACAATGAACTTTTTGGAGTAATCAGGACTTTGCAGAATGGGAGCAGTGCACATGGCCTGCTTCAGGTCATCAAATGCCTTTTGACAGCTAACTGTCCACTGAACTTTTTTGTGCATTTTCTTAGAGGTTAAGTCATTCAGGGGTGTCACTATTGATCCATACCCCTTGACAAATCTTCTGTAGTACCCAGTCAGGCCTAGAAAGGCTCTCACCTGAGTCTGGGTAGTTGGAGCAGCCCAGTCCATGATGGTCTGGATCTTGCTCTGCAATGGTTGAACCTGGCCTCCACCCACAAGGTGGCCCAGGTACACAACCTGACTCTGCCCTATCTGGCACTTTGTGGCCTTGATAGTTAGGCCTGCCTTCTGCAGGGCCTCCAAAACATTTCTGAGGTGGACCAGGTGATCCTCCCAGGTGGAGCTAAAGACAGCAATATCATCTAGGTATGCTGCACAATAGGCTTCCAGACCTGTAAGGACTGTGTTCACCAACCTCTGAAAAGTGGCAGGTGCATTTTTCAAACCAAAGGGCATCACCACAAATTGGTAAAGCCCACCAGGGGTAGAAAATGCTGTTTTTGGCTTTGCATCATCAGCTAGTCTGATCTGCCAGTAGCCAGCTGTTAGGTCAAATGTGCTTAGATACTTGGCTGAGGCCAAAGTGTCTATTAGCTCATCTGCCCTGGGGATTGGATGGGCATCAGTCCTAGTGACTGCATTGAGGCCTCTGTAGTCCACACACAACCTCATCTCTCTCTTACCATCTTTTGTGTGAGGTTTTGGCACCAGGACCACTGGACTAGCCCAAGGGCTATCTGAAGGCTCAATGACACCCAGTTCCAACATTTTCTGGACTTCTGTCCTGATACAGTCCCTGACCTGGTCAGGTTGCCTCTAAATCTTACTTTTAACAGGCAGACTGTCCCCAGTGTCCACTTCATGAGTGCACCAGGTGGTCTGACTTGGAGTCAGAGAAAACATGTGTCTGAACTGCTTGAGCACCTGTCTACAATCAGTTTGCTGCTGGGCAGTGAGGCTGCCTGCCAAGGCTACACCATCCACTGACCCATCATCAGGGTTCTGAGAGAGCAGGTCAGGGAGAGGGTCACTCTCCTCCTCCTGGCCCTCATCAGTTGCCATGAGCAAGCCCATGTAAGCCCTGTGCACATATGGCTTCAGCCTGTTGACATGGAGCACCCTGTGGGGGCTCCTGGGAGTTCCTAGGTCTACCAGATAGGTAACCTCTCCCTTCTGTTCAACAATTGTATGGGGGACACTCCACTTGTCTTGGAGGGCTGCTGGGGCCACTGGCTCCAGCACCCACACTTTCTGCCCTGGCTGGTTAACAGTCAGCACAGCCTTTTGGTCATGCCAGGCTTTCTGAAATTCCTGGCTAGCCTCAAGGTTTTTGGTTGCCTTTTTCATATACTCAGCCATCCGGGAGCGGAGACCAAGTACATAGTCCACGATGTCCTGTTTAGGGGGTTTGAGAGGTAACTCCCAACCTTCCTTTACCAGACACAATGGACCCCTAACAGGATGGCCAAACAAAAGTTCAAAAGGGCTGTAGCCAACCCCCTTCTGAGGCACCTCCCTGTATGCAAATAAAAGGCAGGGCAAGAGTATGTCCCATCTTCGCCTAAGCTTTTCTGGGAGCCCTTTAATCATGCCCTTCAAGGTTTTGTTGAATCTCTCAACTAAACCATTGCATTGTGGGTGATAGGGTGTGGTGAACTTATAAGTCACTCCACACTCCTTCCACATTGCAGTCAAGTACATGGACATAAAGTTTGCAACTCTGTCAGATACTACCTCCTTAGGAAAGCCCACTCTTGAGAAAACTCCCAGGAGGGCCCTTGCCACCACAGGAGCTGTAGTGGTCCTAAGGGGAATTGCTTCTGGGTACCTGGTGGCATGATCCACCAACACCAGGATAAACCTGTGCCCAGATGCTGTTTGGGGATCCATGGGACCAACTATGTCAATCCCCACCCTCTCAAAGGGAACCCCCACCACAGGTAGTGGTATCAGGGGGGCCTTTGTGGTGCCACCTGCCTTCCCACTGGCTTGGCAGGTTACACAGGAGCGACAAAACTCCTTGGTGTCTTCAGACATGTGGGGCCAGTGAAAGTGAGGGACAAGTCTGTCCCAAGTCTTGTTCTGGCCCAGGTGACCTGCTAAGGGAATGTCATGGGCTAGTGTCAATAGGAAGCCCCTGAACTTCAGAGGTATAACCAACCTCCTGGCTGCTCCAGGCTTGGGGTCTCTACTTTCTGAGTACAGGAGTCCATCATCCCAATATATCTTATGGGTGCCACTAGCATTCCCAGCAGCCTCAGCAGCAGCCTGCTGTCTGAGGGGTTCAAGAGAGGGGCAGTTCAGCTGCTCCTGGCTCAGGTCTGCCCTGGAAGGGCCCCCTGTCCCCAAGAACTCAACCTGATCAGGTACAAGCTCCTCTGGGCCAGTTCCTTCTTCAGGCCTGAGATCAGCTTCCTCAAAAGACTGATCTTCCTCCTGAGCCAAGGGGGAAGGCACTGCCTTAACCCTACTGCTCCTTTTCTTGGGAGGCACCTGGTCCATTATTCCAGAATCCAGGGCCTGTTCAGCTTTTGACAGTTTTGCCTGTGACCTAGTCACAGCAAAGACATGTGCAGGGATCCCTAGCATTTCTGCATGTTTCCTGGGCTCCACCTCTGCCCAAGCTGAGGTTTCAAGATCATTGCCAAGCAAGCATTCGACTGGTAGGTCTGCACTCACCACAACCTTCTTAAGGCCAGTTACCCCTCCCCAGGAGAAGTTAACAACTGCCAGAGAATGGTCTGTTCTGACATTGCTAGCATTGGTTACTTGGTACATTTCACCAAGTAGAATCTGCCCAGGATCCACAAGATCTTGTGTCACCATGGTGACACTTGCTCCTGTGTCCCTGAATGCCAAAGCCTCCCTTCCATTAATTAAAGGCTGTTGTCTGTATTTGCCCAAATTATTGGGACTCACAAAGGGGGACATATCCATGCCCCCATCACAGACTAGGACAGCCTGAGTTGGCACTCTGACTAGGCCAGAGTCCATCTCAGTACCCAGGGTCAACCCTACTAAACCCTTATTCTGAGTGTTTCCACCACCACTTGTAGCTGGAATAGGGGGAACAGTTGCCTTAGGGGCAATGGTGGCTGGAGTGGAGTCTTTGGTCTTGGTGCAATCACTGGTCCAGTGAGTCTTTTGCTTACAAACTTTGCACCATGGTTTCTTTTGGCCTTTTCCTTTATTAGATTGGGAATCCCCACCTGAAGAAGATTTTTGGGGGCCTTGTGAAGACTTCTGGTCTTTACCCTTTTCCCCACCCTTATCAGAGTTTTTGGAATCTTGCTTCTTCTGGTCACCACCTTGGTTCTGTACTTTCTGCTTCACCCTGGTTCTGACCCATTTGTCTGCCTTCTTTCCCAATTCTTGGGGAGAGGTGAGATCAGAGTCAACCAGGTACTGATGTAGCAACTGATTCTGACAGTTATTAAGAATCTGCTCCCTCATGATTAAATTATAAAATCCTTTGAAGTCACACACCTTACTGCCCAGTAACCAGCCTTCCAGAGCCTTGGTAGCACAATCTACAAAGTCCACCCAGTCCTGTGTCTGTGCCTTTTGGGTATCTCTGAACTTTAACCTGTATTGCTCAGTGGTTAGGCCAAACCCATATATTAGGGCACTCTTCAGGACTTGATAATCATCAGCATCCTCTTCTCTTACAGTGAGGAGCTTGTCTCTACCTTTGTCTGCAAAGGAGAGCCACAAGATTGCTGCCCACTGCTCCTGAGGGACCCTCTGTAGTTTACAGGCCCTCTCCAGTGCAGTAATCCATTTGTGGATGTCATACCCACTCTGGTAGGGAGGGACAATGTTGCTCAGGTTTCTATGGTCATAAGACCTTTCCCTACCACTAGGGAAGTTGCTGCCACCATGGGACTCTAGTCTCAACTTTCTTCTTTGTCTATGAAGCTCTAGGGACTCCCTGTCTATAGCCAACTGCTCTCTTCTGATCCTAAGCTGAGCTTCTTCATACTGGAGCAGTCTCTTTTTCCTCTCATTAGAGGATTCCCTCCTATGAGAAGAAACAGAGGTCCCTACTGAGGTGTCAGAGTGGTTAGACTCCTGAGAAGGAGATCTGGACCTTCTGGGCACACTCACAACTCTTCCTGGTGGGACAAAGGGGAGGTCATTCTGATCTCCTTCCTCATCTGCAGGAGGAACTGCATTTTCCAGGGCAAGGTCATTGTCACCTTCCTGGCCAGTTTCAGAGGTCAGGTCCTGGCTATTTTCACCCCTGGTCCCTTCCTCATCTTCTGCCCCACCCTCTCTGCCTACCCTTGCAGACCCTAGGGGTCTTCTGAGATCATCTAGCAGAAGCATCTCCATGAGACGTTGGGTGTTGGCACTTTTGCCTGTCTTCAGCTTCCTAATCTTGCACAATTCTCTCTCAATTCCAAGAATGGAAGGTTGTCATATTTGGATGGCAGGAGCCCACTGGTTCCTGGCAGTGAAGACATTACTAGTGAGGTGTGGTGTATGCACTACCTACTCTAGTGTGGCCTACTAAACTCTCTTGAGTTGTCGAAAGGGTGTGCTAAGCCCTTGACACACAACTTTAAGTTCAGTAGAACTTACTGTATTTCTAAGCTTGAATTTATATGTACCTTAGGTACCCTTAGTGGTTTTCAGTTGATCAATTCAATTGAGATTATCTGGTAAAACAATAGCAAGCTGGAATCCCACACGCTGCACACCAATGTGAGAAGTTGGCCTGGCATATACTGTCCACTAGTTCTAGTGGGCACCTTGCACCAGTCCAAACAACCCCTTATGGAGATAGGTTAAAGACAACCTTTATTGAAAGCTATCCTAGTGGTAGCTATGGAGAGCAGCCTTCAGGCTAAGTCTTGAAGGAATGTAAAGCAGCTTGTTTTACCAGTCTATAATCTCTTGAGTGACCAAATGAAAGAGGACCACACCAGGTATATATATAAAATATATGTATTTAGTCTTAAACACACCCCTCTAGTCTCTTTATGAGGCTAGAGTTCGAAGTACATAAGTTACAAGTCAAATATCAGCAGTATTTAGCACAATACACGTTTGAGCCCTAGGGGCGTACCAAACCATATACTAAAATAGTGGTATAAGAACCCCGACTGATCTAGACACAAGGCCTAGAGCCTGTAGAAGTGCTTGGACCCCAAGGAACCACCCAAGGTAGTGACACAGGGGACCCACGGGGGACGCGTGCAGTGTGAGAACAAGGCCACGAGCCACCGTTGACTTCTATGGGGAAAGTCGCGGTTGGATTTTTAAAGAAAAGGGACACTTCGGAGAGGACTTCCAGTTAACCCCTTAAAACTTAAGAGTTTCTAGGGCCCACACCCACGTGAGTACCGAAATACTCGAGTTACCTCGCCCAGGGAAGCCGGGTGCATACGTGTTAAAAGGTGTCGGGAATCGTCGTCGTTTTCAATGGCGACCGCTGGAAAAGTGCTGCTGCCGTGGAGAAGAAAAGTGTCCGGAGCGATCCAAGCCTGGATCGAGGAAAAGGAAGACCTGAAAGCAGAGGGGACAGAGTCTGGGTCACTAGCCAGTGATCAGGGGCACGATAGTCGAATGCCCTCAGATGTCGGGTGCTTCAGGTGAGTTGACGGGGGCCTTGACTCTTCAGCCACGAGGTCCAGCAGGTGTCGACGACAACCAGGAGCTGGATTCGAGCTGTCCCACAAAGTTTGTCGAGGGCTGCGGTGTCAGCAACCGGATTGGACCCAACAAGCCTTGGCAACGGCAAGTCATGGGGAAGTGAAGAAAAGGCTGCGGTGCTGACCAGCAAGGTCTGAGGGACTCACCCAGCAAGGGTAAGTCAGGGCAAGTCTGGAGCAACCAGAAAAGCCCAAGCAGTTGAAGAGTTGCCTTCGTGGGGACCCACTAGCCAATGGACTAGAGATTGCAAAGGAGCCTCAAGCGGTTGCACTTGGAGCTGGCCCACGGGACACTCGTGGAGTGCAGGCCAGTGATCTTCGCTGCAGTTGGTGCTCGGGGCTAGGGCTACTGGAATCCCAAAGCACAGCTTCGAGAGATGTCAGGAAGTTGATGCACTTGCAAATGTGCTTGGTGTCCACGTTACCCACGACAGCTACGGGTCTCAGCTTTGCTGGGGACTCAGGGCAGCCTAGGGGAAGTCTGGAAATCCACCTCTGGTGATGCAAAGACTTCGGCGTCCAGCGGGAGCTTCAGCGATGCAGCCCGGACAGATGCTTTGCTGGTGCCTGCCAAGCAGGGGAGTCACTCCTTGACCCCAAGGGAGATTCTTCAGTCCTCTAATCTTGATGTAGAGCGTCGAAGGTCCTGGATTCAGCTTCAGAGTTTCGTCCAGGGATATCTAAAGTCCTAAGGACTGGGGTCCCATACTTATACTAAGTTAGGGGGTTGGACATACTCTGGGGAGCCACCTATGGGAGGGTCAGGGAAGAGGGGTGGTTACACCCATTCCCTTTGTCCAGTTTCGCGCCAGAGCATCGGCAGGTAGCCCCTGCAACCGGTTTGAACTGGACTATGCACAGGGACACCAAATGTGCCCCCAGTGCAGGACTTCAAAGCACCAGAGAGTGCTCCCGCCCAGCCCCAATACACACTATCGTGTCTGGGGAGGTGGTTACACCTCCCTTCGATAGGAAACCTATTGTCCAGGCCTCCCCTGCCAGAGTTTCGGTCAGCAGCAGGAGGCCAGACCCTTGTCTGTGGCAGCGGCATCCATTTTGTGATGCCAGGGCTCTGAAAGTTAATACCGGGTATGCCGGTGTGTACATGTCTCTCCCTCTAGAAGGGTGGAATGCTACCCCCGCCGCCAGAACTGGCGGCGGGGGAAGTATTCCAAGATGTTTGACACCAAACACAACATGTTTCCGTGCAGCCATCCCAAAGTTAGCATTTAACGCGAGGTTATAATGCACTTTTAAGAGTATATGGTCAGACTGCACCACAAACAGCACCAGAGGATTGACTCCGAACGCTGCAGAGGGGCTCTGCTCATGCAGGGACACCCTCTCACATAAAAACCAAGCACTCTGCCTTCAGGATTGTTAAGGCCTGCCATAGGAGTGACTAATAGGTTTATATGTGTGTGCAATGGTAGTGATATAGGTAGCCTATACCACAGTAAGGGGTGCATGCACCACCTTACCCAGGCTGCAGTAGCAGCAGTGGCGGCTGGTGACATTTGAAAGTGGTGAGGCGTAAAAGTACGGGATGAGTGCCCTAATGGCGAGCGAGTGAGGCCAACCGCCAGGAAAATAAAAAAGTGGGCAAATGGTGCATTTTCAAGCAAATCTGAGAAAGCAAGAACATTTATAAAGCAATCTATACATTAATAAGCCACCCCTTCCATCCATTTACAAGAAAACCTGGAGGCACTTTAAGGCAATTGTATTGCATCATTCTGTACAAGCCTATTCATCCATTCAGAAGAGGTGCGCCCTGAGCCCTTCACTTAACATAGCCATTCTATAAAAGTGTATTCATTCAGTCATTCGTCAACCTATTCATAAGAGGACCAGGGACCACCTTGAGACGATTCAGCTAACAAAATAGTGCTCTACATTTCCATTCATCCTCCCATTCATTTATCTATTTACAAGAGTGCCCCTGGGTGCCTTGAGGTGACTCCGTCAATGGAGTCATTCACTACTAGCCTATTCATCCATTCACAAGGGAAATAGAAGGCAGCTTGATGCCATTCAAATAACAGGACCCTTCTCTACAAGTCTGTTCACCTCGCCATCCATCCACAAGTACACCCGTGGGCGCCTTGGGGCCATTACTTTGGTAGAGTCAATCTCTGGAACCCTATTTATTCATCAATCTACTCATGAATCCACACGTGACCAAATTGAGCTGGCCTTTTAGGGATTCTCATCGCACCCACACCCTTGAACCCTAATCTCCAGCCACATCCCATTTCTGCTCTCTTCTAGACTTTGGGTATCTGGTGGTGTAAACACCTCCTGTGCAATCAGAAGCCATGGCTGCCTCACAACCAAGCAAAGCTGTGTGATCTTGCGAAAATCAATGTATGTCAGTGGGGAGGAGGGTGGGATTTAAAGCGCAATTATCACCATTAAGTGGCACCTTTACCCCAGTCCTTTAGCTACAACAATTGAGTGTGTTTAGAAACAGGTTAAATGCTGGTGTAAGGCGCTACATAAAGGACACCTGACTTGTTCTCTACTACAAATGCTTGCTATCAGCACAGCTACAGAATAAACCCCAAAAATGCATATACAAGGACATATAAAGAATGAACAAGGAGACCAGAATTCCAATCCCAACTTCCCCTTTTGAAGCACTGTGTAATCCCGGGCAAATCAGGTTTTCTTTCTCTTGGACTCAGTTCCATATAGGCTGGACCAGGGTATCGTGCACTACTTTAAAATCCTGGAAGAGCTGGTGAAAGGAGGTAAAACGGCTGGTTTTTTTTGTCAACTGCATCCACTCATGCGAGTCCCTCTGGAGTCTTCGCCACGATTTACCCTGAAGTACGTGTCCCCACTGCCCCGGACAAACAGACATGGCACACTGATCTTAACGACACTGCGCCTGTGTGTGTGTGTGTGTGTGTGTGTTTGTGTGTGAGAGAGAGAGAGAGAGTGTGTGTGTGTGTGTGTGTGTGTGTGTGTGTGTGTGTGTTTGTGTGCGTTTGTGTGTGTGCGTGAGTGTGTGTGTGTTTGAAACACAGCAGCACACTGCTAACCACTTCTCGAACATAAAAACACATTCTGAAAGAAAGAAAAGTCGTCTGAAAATGTAAACAAGCGTCCGTGCTCACTTGTAGCTTTTCGTTTAAATTGCAAGCTGAACCAGCAGGTTTGACACTATCAAAATGTCTAATTAAGAAATGAACCAAAAACGTATGCAAGATCAAGGACAATTTTAATTAAAATTACACTTAATATTAATCCGGTCAGCACTGACTACGGTGAAGAAAAATGCATTTTTTAATGTAAAAATGAGATTAAAATGATGTAGTGAGAACAAAGCCTAGAGGGCAGATTAACATTTAATTTATTAGATTGTCTTTACTAAAATTAAGACTGCATAAATTACTCAAGATGTGCTGGCTGCAGCGGCGGCCAGCATGCTCGAGGGGGGGGGTCGTGGGTGGGGAATAAATAAAACAATGAAACGTACCTGAGCGCCGGGGTACCGCACCGCACCGCCTCCGCTCCAGGCCGGTCACGCTGGTGGGCTGGCAGCTTCCCTCCCCGCCGCAACGCAAGCCAATTCCAATTACAACGCTGGTAGGCGCAGCAGGCCAGCGCCCCAGCCCGGACATTTTCTCTGCGTAGAGAAAAAGGGAGAGTGGGCGGTCCTGCTCGAGGGCAAGGGGGGAGTGGCTTACCCACTGTTGTGGGTACTGGCTGTTTGGTCGGCTCCAGGGCCGACCAAACAGTCAGTACCCACAACAGTGGGTAAGCCACTCCCCCCCTGCCCTCGAGCAGGACCGCCCACCCTCCCGCCCCCAACCAGGCACAGAGGCACTTCTGCTTTCTCGCAATGCGAGAAGGCAGAAATATAAATGGTAGTTTTTACCGTTTATGTTTCTGCCTTCTCGCACCGCGAGAAAGCAGTGGGGCAACGCCCCCACGCCCCAATGGGGGAGCCGCCACTGAGCAGACCTATGGTGTCATTTTGGAGGGCCTTCCAGGGGTGGCACAATACATGCTTCAGCCCCTGGTAGGCCTCTGGGGTGTCTATGCCCTTGGTACATAGTATACCATATACTAGGGACTTATAAGGGCACCCCAGAATCCAATCTGGGATGTACCTAAAGTACATGGAATCAATTTAGAGAGGAAGCAGCTAGGCTGGGGCCTTGAATAGCAGGGCCCCAGCCAGACTAAAGTCGAAAAACAGTGATACACCAGCAAAAAGTGGGGGTAACCATAAGAGGCAGATCCTACTCTCCTACAATGCCATCCCAGGAAACTCCAGTAATGAATTTGTAAAATGCCTCATTGTAACTGAACAGCCAGGATCAGACACATAACAGATTTATTACAGATTGAAATTAAACCTTATGTTAGACCAATATTAGTCCTAGTAATATTTCTGCGTCGCAGACATATGTGTTGATGTACATACAAATGTTCCCTAGCTGTGGAAAGATCTGGAAGTCTGAAAAATCCCATCTCCCCTTTTTATGTCTTTCTATATCTATATCTTTTCAACTTACTTAATGGCGGCCACTGCGCGGCCGCGCCGCCGGTGCGCCAAAGGCAAGCCCGTCTGCGCCTGTCCGCGACCCGACCACGACCAGCGCCAGAAACCCTGGATCTCTGCACCGCCAACGCTACGACTCAGCGGCACTCCACGCTCTCAACGCAGGCCGCAACAACAACTGCAAGCTAGCATCACCAGCCGACACCCACGGACCCTTCAGCTGTCACCGCTTCCGGCACACCTGCAGCACCACCAAGACCACGGACCCAGCGCACCAGCCCCCAAGAACACAACCGAACCGAAGACCCTGCAATGCATCCTCCTCAACATCCGATCCCTCAACAAACACTCCACCGAAATCTGGGACCTCCTCGACAGCACCACCCCGGACATAGCGTTCTTCACCGAAACATGGACCAACACCACCTCGGGACCAGACATCGCCATCGCCATTCCCCAAGGATACAAGATCTCCAGGAAGGACCGCCCCACCCGCCCGGGAGGAGGAATCGCCATCGTCCACAAATCCACCCTCCGCCTGAGCACACTCCCCGACGAGCCCACAGACCTGATGAAACACCTTCACTTCAAGATACTGGCCAGCCCTACCACCACCCTCCGAGGAACCCTCATCTACCGACCCCCTGGACCCCACGGACTTTTCGCCAACTGCATCACGGACATCATCTCCCTGCATGCCATCGCGTCCACCAACTACACCCTACTGGGAGACCTCAACTTCCACCTCAACAACCAACTGGACCCCAGCACCACATCCCACCTGGACAACCTCCACAACATTGGACTCCGCCAGATCGTGACCGAACCCACGCACTCAGCAGGACACACCCTCAACCCCCTCTTCACAACAGGAAACTCCATCACCTTCAGCCACACCACCGAACTCCCATGGACTGACCATATATGCGTCCACTTCACCTTCAGAACACCCACCATCCACAGACACCAGTACCTGCTCCCACAAAGAAACTGGACCAGAATCACCGACGACCAGCTAACCTCATCACTCAGCAACTCCACCCCAACCATCGCGGAAAATGACGACCCCATCACCGCAGCCCGAACCCTGCACAGATGGATCTCCAACAGCGCCAACACCATAGCCCCCCTCAAGAAAAACAACAACACCCACGCCAAGAAAGCTAGATGGTTTACCATCGAACTTTGAGAGTCCAGACGCACTTGCCGCCGCCTCGAAAAGGCCTGGAGGAACACCAAATCCACAGAAGCCCACAACAACTTCAGAGCCGCCACCAACACCCACCACCAACTCATCAGAAAAACGAGGAAAAAAACGATTGAAGACAGAATCTCCACTCATGCACACAACAGCAAAGAACTCTTCAACATCATCAAGGAGTTCGCCCATCCCACCAGCGAGTCCACCGACATCCCTCCCTCACAAGACCTCTGCGACAAACTCAGCACCTTTTTCCACCACAAAATCAAGGGCATCTACGACAACTTCGACGAAGACAACCAATACACTAAACCCTCACCAACTACCCCCGACACCCTGAAGCCAGCGATCGACAACTGGACAGCCCTCACCACCGAAGACACACTGAAGACGATGAAGTCAATCCACTCCGGGGCCCCCACGGACCCCTGCCCCCACCACATTTTCAACAGAGACGCGGACACCATCGCACCCATGCTCTGCCACACCATCAACCGCTCCCTGGCAACCGCCTCGATCCCCGACGACTGGAAACACGCCGAGATCAACCCCCTCCTGAAGAAACCCTCGGAAGACCCCACCGACCTCAAAAACCACAGACCCATCTCCCTGCTCCCGTTCCCAGCGAAAGTCATCGAGAAAGCCATCAACAGCCAACTCGCCACATTCATCAAAGTTCACAACATCCTCGACTCCTCCCAATCCGGCTTCAGAAAAAACCACAGTACGGAAACCGCCCTCCTCGCCGCAACAGACGACATCCGCACCCTACTGGACAAAGGAGAAACAGCAGCCCTCATCCTCCTCGACCTCTCAGCGGCGTTTGACACAGTCTCTCACCGCACCCTAATACACAGACTCCACGATGCAGGGATCCAAGACAAGGCCCTCGACTGGATCCGCTACTTCCTCTCCGGCAGAACGCAGCGGGTCAGACTCCCCCCTTTCCTCTCGGACCCTACACCAACCACCTGCGGAGTCCCCCAGGGGTCCCCCCTCAGCCCTACGCTCTTCAACGTCTACATGGCTCCGCTCGCCCCCATCGTCAGAACCTACGGACTCAACATTGTGTCATACGCAGACGACACCCAACTCATCCTCTCCCTATCCAACGAACCCAACACCGCCAGACACAACTTTCGAGAAGGCATGGAAGCCGTCGCCAAATGGATGAAAAACAGCTGCCTACAACTAAACACCAACAAAACGGAAGTACTCATCATGGGCCCAAACCCCGACGCCTGGAACGACACCTGGTGGCCCCCCGCCCTCGGAAGCCCGCCCACCCCCACGGACCACGCACGCAACCTGGGAATCATCCTGGACTCAGAGCTCAAAATGGACCGCCAGATCAACTCTGTCTCGTCCTCCTGCTTCCACGCCTCCTACGTAAGACCTTCAAATGGATCCCCCTCGAACACAGAAAGACCGTCACTCACGCCCTGGTCACCAGCAGACTCAACTACGGCAACGCACTCTATGCCGGAATAAACAAAAACCTCACTTGCAAGCTACAGAACATCCAAAACGCTGCTGCAAGACTGGTCCTCAACCTGCCAAGACACTGCCACATCTCCCAGCACCTGCGCACACTCCACTGGCTCCCCATCGAAGCTAGAGTCACCTTCAAGATGCTCACCCACGCTCACAAGGCCCTCCATGACACCGGACCAGCATACCTGAACAGCTGACTCAAATTCCACACACCCCAAAGGACCCTACGATCATCCCAGCTCTCCTACGCCGTGGTCCCCCGCACCAGAAAGACCAGATCGGGAGGCCACTCCTTCTCCTTCCTCGCGGCCAGAGCCTGGAACGACCTTCCGCTCCACCTCAGACAGACAACATCGCTCCCCATCTTCGCAAGAAACCACAAAACCTGGCTCTTCGACAGACCCCCTCCTTGATGGACTGGAACCTGCGAACCACCCCAGCGCCTTGAGACCCTTACGGGTGAGTAGTCGCGCTTAACAAACACCTGATTGATTGATTGACTGATTGATTGATTGCTTGCACAGGGTCAAAGTCTGATGAGGAAAAATAAGTGCCGGTCCCCAAAACTTAGTGTCAGTGGGCCTCACCTGCAACCACCGGCTCAAGTTCAGCACTAAACAGCCCACATAATCCTTCAAGATGGAACACATTCGTAGTGGAGGATCTGTGAAATAAATGATTTTTAGCACTTTTATTCTATGATTCCTCCTAATACCACCTTACTCCCACAGTGGTAACAACAGTGGTTGACTCTATCTCTTCCTCTACCCTAAATTGATTTAAACAAAATGTCCACCCTAATACATCTACCCATGCATTGTCTTCTTCCACGACTTGGCTTTATCACAGCATCCGCCCACCCAACATCAACTTCTACCTCTACGTCACGCCATCACAACATCCACCCCCCTGGCATCTACCTCTGCCTCTACGGCATGAGTATGGCCACAAGTGTTATAGTGCTTTCCATTTGCAAAAGCATTGTTTCATGAAGCAATATCCAAATTACAGATAAAGGAAGCCCTAAATTGAGTGACAGTAAATTGTATTCAGTAAAACAAACTGATACAAAAAAGTTCACCTACATACAACATGACTGCAAGGTATGAAAACAAACAACAGCCCTTTCCCCCAACCCAACATCCCCCCCGCCCCCCTAGTGCTTTGAGAACCATACGGGTGAGCAGTCGTGCTTTACAAGACACCTGACTGACTGATTGATTGAGATAGCAGAGAGCCTTGGTGGATGAGATAATGGGAAAAGCAGGTGTAGACAAGTAAAAGACAAGATAGCTGAGGGAAGCTGGAGAAGAGAAGGGAACAAAGTATGTGGGAGGTCAAAATGTGAAAGACTGGAGAAGCGAAGGGGCTAGGGGAGAAAAATCAAATGGGAATGGGAGGTATACAAAGGGGCAGATCTCTAACTACGCTAGTGGGCCATGATGGGATGGAAGACGAAAAAGAAGCCAGCAGTTTCTCTTCATGGAGAAAAGTTGAGACAAGATGATCAAAAAGAGTTAGATTGTCAGTGAGAGAAGAAAATAAGGTAAGTTTCGAGTTTCCGTTTGTGGCCACAGAGGTACAGATCTGCAAGTTTAGGGATATTCTCTGATTATCTTGTGTTTACAAGAGTTAGACTTCGGTTGGCACTGCATTTTATAGGTTATATAAGCAGATTTGATTTAGCATTTGGAAAGACAAGTAAGGTGTAGGGGCCATGCAAGGAGGCGGCATTTCTGTAAGGTTAAAGAAAAGTAAGTATTTCTCTAATAGTGAAAGTCTGTCAGGGCCAAGGTATACTACAGAGATTGTACTAAACAGAATTAGAGCAATCTCAGCCATCAAGACGTGTTGAAGATCAGGCCCCTGATACTACATAACAGTGAGATATAGACAATATTAGACCCCCAGAGGCAGCACCCACCAAGAGGATGAGGATTCGTGGAATACTAAAGTAGAGCGACCAGAGGAGGAATGCACAAGTGGAAGGACAGCTATGAAATATAAACGCATCCCAGTGACAGTGGGGGTGGAAACAAATTATGGATCACAGGCATGAACAGTTCAATCAATCCATCACAACTTCAACCCACCTGACATCTTATCCTGTCTCTGGTGGGTTCCATCTTCATAGACAGAACAAAAATGAGCCTGCACCGTTTCCCAGGGTCCGCACCCACACTGTGGGTGACAACGAAGTGCCTTCGAAAATAGCAGTTTGTACAGAAGATGGCACTGTGTTTAAGTATCATTGACGCTTTGTTCACAGCTGTGTCCATTCTTGGAGCAGTGATGTTTACGCATGAAGCAAGGTGGGCATGGGGGCTCCACTTGGCTCTATGGTGGTAGTACAGTGCCTCCAAGGGCATGAGAACTACGCTAGGAACTAGGCGGATAGACATACTAATATCAGCATCAGAGTACGCAGAGCCGGCCAAAGATGCCCTGCATCGAGAACTACTTTTAACAAGCATTGGCATAGCCAATAGGTCTCGCCTTTGGGACCTTATAAGTGTTTAGCCATGCAGCACACTATCCTGGGTGCTGTGCCACCAGGGATTTAAGAGCTATAAAATTACTACACACGGGGTCATGTAGTCTGATTCAGGAATACATCTCTGTGGACAACTGTAGTTCAACCGTGCCTCAAGAACAAAATAGGTATAAAGTTACAATAGGAGGGTTTCAAACTAAAACAAGGAAAGAGAGAGTTAAGTGTCTGGTTAAAGACATGTTTTTCCGGTCGACAGTATGAAGGAGAGACAGACCATGAGATGGTGAGCGCGGCTAGAGTTACTAAAATGTGTGGTGATTTTGTTCGCTTCTGGCCCTTCGGAAAGATTAACTGGTTATCTTTCAGTTGCTTATTACTGTACTTTGCTGTTAATCTGGTACAAATTAGGTGAAATAATTGCCCAGATGGTGTAAACCCATCGAAGGAGACTGGTTTCTGGAGAAACCACAAATGGCCAAAAAAGAACACCAGAAAAACATTTTTACATGGGGAAAGGGGGCGCCCGAATAACAAAACGTGATGTTTACTGGGGTCCTGAAATGATTGCATAATGTGTAATGCAGACTAACAAAAAAACTAAAAAATCAACAGAAAGCCCTTGCCAGCCTTCCAAATCTGTATGCATTTATGCTTGTTACAAGCAATGTTTGCAGTAGTATGAATGAAATCAACCATAGAAAGTGGCCCAACAGATAAAAAGGCCCACAGGCCTTAAAAAAACAGCCCACACGCTGACCAGCCCTCGAACACAGTGTGATGGCCCTATGGCCAGTCTGACCCTGGAAGATGTACCATCTATACTGTGAGAGCGTGCGTTCTTATGTTTAGTTTAATTTGTCAGGTTGAACATGTTGTGGGATGTGTTTTCTTGGCAACACGGGGGGGACGAGGGGGGGGGGTCCAAATCACTTGAGCATCTTCTAGGATAGTAGACAGGCCTTGCATAAGTACGTCTGTGTAAGGCAGGGGGTGAGAGGAGCGCTGTTATGTGCCAATAATGGCCAATTAATGTATTTTTTGTATTATCATTATGGATATATGCTAAGAGTTCTGCCTTAGTTTTTTCTGTGTTATGCTAGGAATTGGTAGTTATTTCTGTCCGATGTGTGGGTTTCTATAGCGTGGACCTGGCTTCATGGGCGTTGGAGCATAACACAGCAAATGGGCAATTCCCGAACGGAGATATTGGCAGCAGATAGATGCATTGCTTCCCTGGCGGAGACTGCTGCAGAAAGCACGGTGATATCCCAGTCTTTATTTGATATGCCCAAGGCCATGTGGTGTGTGTAGATATATGCACGGGCACAAACTTCTAAAGGGAGTCTTTCTCTGTTAGTTGAATATTACAAGAATGGAACTGAGCATAACAAGGACTGTATTGTTATTAAACCATCAATGCAAAGTGGCGTAGCTAGCCCTTTGGCCACCCGTGGCGGTCCCTGCGTTTGCCGCCTTGCGGCGGCTGCAGTGAAAAGTGGTGGGTGGTGCTGGCGAGTATTCTCAGTTTGCCGCCCTGTGGCAAACGCATTGAGGAGCGGGCGGAGCTTGCTGTTGCTGCCCTGAGATGGCAGGTAATAGCGGGGGAGGTCGCCGCCCCCAAACCTCGTGCCGCCTGAGGCGGACTGCCTCCCCCCCCTCCCCCAGCTATGCCTCTGTCCATGCATCAGGTTTGTTCTTCACATGAAACAGGACCCTTCTGGGACTCATATGCAGGTATTTGCACAGTTTGTTCAATATATGTGCACTTGTGCTGTGAGGCAGTTTTATATCCATCCTTGAACCTTATCACAGTGAAGGGCAACTGCAAACACATGGACAGTGTGTATTAAAAGATTCTTGACAATGAATGGCTCAGAACGTGGAGTAACTACTTTCCACTTACTTGGATGAGCCTCCCTGGAATATTCCAAAGCTGACTTCAGTATAGGGAGAGTGACCGATGCAGAATCGGCATACTTGGTGCCCAGATAACATTAAAGCAGGATGTCCAGCAGTCCATGTACCATGCATACATATAGTAAGGTGGGGTATGTGTAGCTCTTGAGTGTCACAAGAATGAGACAGTTTGTAGATACTCTTGCCAGACGTGAAGGTCATTTGACGGTTCGCGGTGGCCACAGCTGACCTCTGACTCATTTCACGTGCACTTTGGGATGAAAGAAGCTTGCGTGCGCTTCTTGGGGCAGATTTACAACAACTGGCGCATCCCTGCAGATCAGCAGGGATGCGCCAGTTATTTTGCGTGAAGTTAGGAACCCATTGCGCCACCATGGATGCGCCGCATTTACAATGCAGCGCACCGTGGCGCAAGGAGAGACAGATGCGTGACGCATCTGTCAGCGTATAGTGACGCAGTGCTGGAGTCGTGTCGCAAGCGCGACGCATCTCCAGCACTGCTCAGGGGCATCCTATACTTGCAATGCTGCGTCACTCCTTATGCCTGCTGCAAGCAGGCGTAAGGTTTTGATGCAGCATGGACGTAAAAGTGACTCCGTGAAATCTTGTAGATTTCACTGCGTCACTTTTACGGGTCTTCCTTGCGACGGAACGTCCACCCTGCATACATTATACCTGACGCAGGTATAATGTAGCGCAGAGCTTTACAACGTGACGCATCTCACTAGATGCGTCACGTTGTAAATCTGTCGCATAGTGGCGCATGGTTAATGACGCCGCTGCGTCACTGAAGTGACGCAACGGTGTCGTAAAGATGACGCATGGGGCTTGTAAATCTGCCCCCTTGTTTCTGGCCGAGGGTGTTGCTTTGTCTCATTTGGTTTTCGGCGGTACCTTATGCTGCACTGTTATGGGTGGGGTTAAAGGAATGATCATGTAATGAAGTAAGCTCCAGTTTCAGTGCGACACTGCAACGCGCACTCGTGTTGACGTGCATGTGTGTACCTGTTTGTGCCAGTTGAAGTATTTCAGTTATTTCATATATCAGAGCACATGTGAATGCTGTTGATTTTGTGGTGCAGGTGTGACACTTGCTGCTGGTGCAGGCCCAGAAAGACCTCTGTGTTACACACAATTCATGTACATACAGTGTATGTTCTGCACTTACACACACGTGGTGTTGGCAGTAGCTCCAATATGATACGCAGAATATTGGGGACACGAGGGGTACCCAATGCTAGTGCTTCCCGGAGTTGCTTCTTGGGGGTATGTATTGCGTTTATGTGGTGTTGGATTTTGTAGTATGTGAATACACATTTGAGTACACAAAGTGCACAACAGTGTGCTGATGTGCGTGCTCACAGCTATGAGTGCTGTAGGGTGGCAATGTATAGTAAATGGATAGGTATACAACGGCGAAGGTTGGCCAAAGCTTTGCACGTATGGATGACATATATGCACTGAAGCAAAGACTGTATAGACGTAGCAGAAAATGTACAGCTATTTTCTCCTATGTGTTACCGTGTAAATCCATTTCACTGCACTAAGTACTCACCCCCGGAGTTTACCACAGACTGGCTGGGCTGTGGGCTGTGCGCAAGTGGTGCGAGGTGAGCTAGAATGCACATAAGTTTTTTACGGTCCACCTGCACATAGAGCACTTACTGTCAAGAGTTTGTGCTCTGGGGCTAAATGTCACTGATCCTCCAGGAAGAGATGTGCACTGGATGTATTCAGTGCACACCGCAGTACTGCATGATTCTGTGCACACTGAGCCACACTCCCACAGACTTAGCGTGTCTTGATGACTTATTGATACCCACTGCTGCTCCCTTAGTGCTGCTCCAATTCTGTGCTGCGGACCCTGGGGTTTTAGGAAAAAACAGCGGTTCAATTTGGCCCAATCGGGTCCTGTACAACCAAGTGGAGTCCTCGAGAAGGACACAAGGTAAAACTTTTGGGGTAGACAATTAATCATTAAGGGAGCACGAAAGCAGTAGGGGAGCATATGTAGTGTAAAATAAACATTTTATTTTACACAAACATGATTAACGACAGTCAAGGTAAACAGGTGCTCACATAAAGTGACAGGTGCGTAATGTGACAAGGTGCGGTGAACTCTAAAAACATTACATCACATTGACAACAGAGTAGGAACTTCGCTTAAGTTAATACAATTGAGAGAGTTCCTGTTGTAGAAGTCGACGGCGTTTCGATCTTAGGGACTTAAGATCATCATCAGGACAATAAGTGAGCAACCTGAACTTCCTACAAGAACCACTGAGGCGTGGGTGTTGTAGAACCGATCTGTGGTTAGTACAGTGTTGTACTTCTTGCCTCGAAGTGCGTATACTATTGTTCGCGCGGGACCTACTTCCAGCCGGAAGTAGTATTGGAGGGCAATCTGGTTAATACTGCTCTCATGAAGGGCGGGGACCAACTAAATTGTGAGGGCAGGGTAGTGAAAACCCGTTGACACCGAGGGTTCGGTGGGCCTCAAGGATGCCCAGGATTTTAAGGGAGGAGGCGCGGTTAATCTGTGGGCATGAAGGCCCTTCTCCGGAACGGCACTGCGATGATCCGTCAAGAGGCCGTCAATGTTAAAAACAGCCCAGCGTATGCGGCGCTTCACAATTGGAGCGTCAATTATTTCAGGCTTCCAGCGGGAATCAAACACCAGTCTGGTCGGCGCGCTGCAGTGAATCACTCTGTTGCCTGGGGTGGCGCTACCTTGCACTCACTCCTATCCCCTTGTCTTCCTTCATTGTCTTCCTTCACTTCCTGCTACCAATGCCTCCTTGAGTTACCAGGTCAGAAATTTCTATAATCATTAGAAATGCAATAGGTCCCGCATTTTTCCCACACAGGCGAAACCGATGCATTACCAATGCTTGTTTGAGTTACAGCTACACAAAAGTAAATGAGCACTAGCCACCAATGTCTACTGAAACAGGAGTAGGAAATTTGTGGGCAGAAAAGAAAAAGCGGACGCTGGTGTACGCTGGCCATCCTTTAACTTGCACTGAAGTGGATGCCTACTTGTGCCCCGAGGGCACTAGGGAGTGCGCGCTTCGAAATCAGGTCGGTTTGAGGAAGACAAAGTGCTCACCACACGGTGAAAACACAAGCATTCTGTAGGCCAATCCTCCACAAGCTCCGTTCCTCCCAACCAAACACGAGCCAAGAGGTAAAATAGAAATAGTGCGCCGCAACCAGCATAGAGCAGCAGGAAAGAAAGAGTACATGTAAGAGGGCCAGTTGCAATGGGAGGGAACCAAGCACACAAAGGAGGGACAAATTCAACCAATGCACCAATGAAAAGCCAGTATTTTACAAAGTCACCCAAATAAAAAATGGAAAGCATGGGTGTGCCAAAAGCCAACCCGGAGGGATTATAGCATGCCTCGCAGAGCAGCGCCAGCATGCTGCCTCTAGGCTCAACCTAAAAATAATTTCAAGAAATTAATTTTACATCACAATGTTACAAATGTATCAGCCTAAAAGACATAAAAGGGCATTTATTATTAGCTTGGAAAAGAAATTGCAAATTTTCCAATACTCCAAAACCACCAGAAGTTACACAAAACCAATAATTCTCTCCATCCACCACTTTCCCTGTATATGAAAACTGCATTTTGCACATAAGTGGTTGCTTTCGGGGCTGGTTAAAAATCCCTCGACTGATCCAGTTCTGATAGTAGAACGCATTCTAGTGGTGACCAGGTGTTTCCCGGTGTTGGTATGGTTTGTGCAGCCTGATCATGCTTGTAAGAAATTCCATGCATGACTGTGAGTAAATGTGAATTGCTACTAAACGGGGCCGCTGTTCCAATAAGAAAGGGGTAGGAGGAATCGTTTTGGAAAGAGGGAAAGTCAGAGTGATTTTACTTGATGCCCTCACACACCCCGAAGGATGTCATGCTTTATCATAGGGCAGTGCTCCTTGTCGGGCCGGCGCTGCATTGCCCTACGGGTCCCCCGAAGGGTCATTTTGTCTGAGTTTTTTTTAGTTTACACGTCGTATGATGTGTGCGGGTTAGTGCTAGTTCTGTGACATGTGAGTTAAAAAATTACTAGAGGGTATCTAAAATGAGTGGATTTAATGAAAGGGGTCCCTCTGTCATGGTTAAAAAACTGAAAAGTTAAATGCTGCTCAAGGGTAATTATGGCCCTCAGTAGCTAAAGAATATTGTGCATGTGTGAAAGTGAGATGCGTTAGGTCAACATGTTTCAGGCTCTTAGTGGTCTCAGGAGTAAAGTCACTCTGACTTCCCCTCTTTCCAAAACGACTCCCCCTGACCCTTTCTTATAGGAACAGCGGCCCCCTTAGTAGCAATTCATTACTGGGGAGCACGGGGCCTTCCTTTAGCTCCCTGTCCCCCCTTCTCATTTTTCTTGATTAAGTGAGTAGATGTGACTAAGTGACCGATCTACTAACCTGAGTTCTAATTCCTTAGTGAAATCTGAGTAAATCACTTAATTTTCCTGAGCCTAACGTTGTAAACATTGCATGATATGTGAATGTGTAATTCACTTATATTAAATCATCACTAGATGTACAGGATTGTCTCTGCTCTCTAGCTTGCCAGGTAGGTTTATGCTATGTGAAAATCCTTACCTGTACACATCTGTACCTCAGCACAGTACTTGTGAATCACATTCAAGTCTCCAAGATGCTAAGAAAAAATCCATGTTTAAGTCTATTTGAAGACAGCAGAGAGATCAAACAGGGTGTAACCCATCCTGTCCGCAGAAGATATTGCTCATACAACGGTACAGCTCGCACGAGACACAGATTGCATGACACGTGAAGACAACTGTGTAGCAAACAAAAGGGAAGTTGACTTGTTGGTCAATAGTGGCCTAAAACAGACAGATCAAAAGAGCCCTTCTCCAAAAATGGGGCCCCATGCCCTACCATGAGGCAACAGAGATAATGCATAAAGCCAAGGATGGTTTTATTAAGGAAATTGTGCAGAGCAATAAGGTGTGAGGTCAGATTAGCCCAATGGGTCAGGATGTACATCTCTTGAATTATCAATAGCCCTCACCGAGGAGACAGTTTTTGCTTCTTTATCCAAGAAAGACCTAAGATGGAAGATCAAGTGTGAGCAATTTTAGGATCTATAACAAGAAAGTACATCAATTTCTAGTTAAATGACCTGAATTGAACAGAGAAATATTCAGTAATGGACATGCATAGGTTGTGCAAAAAGAGGTGACAAGTGGCCGATTAGTGTTTTTGCAAACCCCCTCAAATATTTTTGTGTCCAAGAGCCTGCTTTCAGAAGCTGTGCCTGAATGTAATTTGATGTATTTGCATAACACTCATTTTAATATTAAAAAGCACAAACGAGGTTAATCTACAATGGGATCGTCTCAGGTGCTCTCAGTTTGATGCTCAGTAAACCTCTCATCACACAGATGGTCACCACAGGGCGAACGGAGGCCAAACTATAAATTGGGCCTTAAGTGAATTGCTTAGAATCATAGGATTTTGAGGCAAGGCCGGGATGGGAGTCTAGAGCCTCGTGTTGAAGTTAAGCAGCTCTAGCCACTAGGCCACATCTTCTCGCTAATTTCCCTCCAGGCCTCTATACTTCTGACTGAGAAAGCCCCTCACTGGTATTTTATTGCACGTTCCAGCAGGGACTGTAGTCCTGAGAAGTTGTTAAGTGCATTTGTCCCTAAAGCAAGAGCCCTCAAACTCTTACGTTAAACGTTCTTCCTCGTGGGAGCAACTGGAGAACAGAGTGTGGCAACCAGTGGGTAAAACACTTGGGGAGAGGAGTTGGCCTAACGGCTAGGTAACCTTGGGGAGAGGAGTTGGCCTAGGCTAGGTAATCTTGGGGAGAGGAGTTGGCCTAACGGCTAGGTAACCTTGGGGAGAGGAGTTGGCCTAACGGCTAGGTAACCTTGGGGAGAGGAGTTGGCCTAACGGCTAGGGCGGTCGACCTCGAATCTGAGGAGCTGGGTTCGAGTCTCGGCAATGACGCTGAACATCCTGTGATTCTGGGCAAATCACTTAGGGGCATATCTACAAGGGCTGGCGATAATTATCGCTCAGCGCTCTTAGCGTGAGGATAATTATTGCCGGCCAACTCTGAATTTTATCGCGGAGATAGCGTGCTATCAGCAACGCTTATCTCCAAAGCGATAAAATTCAGAGCGCAAGCTGCCAACTGTGCGATTATCGCTGGAAATACAGCGATAATCGCACAACTTTGGCGATAGCTTGCTGATAGGGCAAGACATACTTAGCCATGATATCCACCTTCCATAGGATATCATGGCTAAGTCAGTCTCAAAGCAGGCGTTAGGAAAGTAGTGATAACAGAGGTTATCGCTACTTTTCTTGTCGCTATGCTTCTTTGCCTGAGGCTTGATAATAGGAGAAATGTCGCTTAGCGACATTTCTCCCGTTATCCTGGGGAGGAACGCCCACTTTGCATCTCATTAGAGATGCAGAGCTGGGCGATAGGGAAAGGGCGATGTAGCATGGATTCACGCGTTAGCGTGTCCTTGCTAATAGGGCGTTAAAATTATCGCCGCTTTTCGTCCGAAAACGGACGCTAAAGCGGCGATAATTTTATCGCCAGCCCTTGTAGATATGCCCCTAAATCTCCCCGTGCCTAACAAAAATGAATGTGTGTCCTCATGTAATGCAACTGGTGCTATTTAAAGCGCTCTGATACCCGATTCGGGTCAAGTTCGAATCACTTGAGCATCTTCTAGGATAGTAGACAGGCCTTGCATAAGTACGTCTGTGTAAGGCAGGGGGTGGGAGGAGCGCTGTTATGTGCCAATAATGGCCAATTAATGTATTTTTTGTATTATCATTATGGATATATGCTAAGAGTTCTGCCTTAGTTTTTTCTGTGTTATGCTAGGAATTGGTAGTTATTTCTGTCCGATGTGTGGGTTTCTATAGTGTGGACCTGGCTTCATGGGCGTTGGAGCATAACACAGCAAATGGGCAATTCCGAACGGAGATATTGGCAGCAGATAGATGCATTGCTTCCCTGGCGGAGACTGCTGCAGAAAGCACGGTGATATCCCAGTCTTTATTTGATATGCCCAAGGCCATGTGGTGTGTGTAGATATATGCACGGGCACAAACTTCTAAAGGGAGTCTTTCTCTGTTAGTTGAATATTACAAGAATGGAACTGAGCATAACAAGGACTGTATTGTTATTAAACCATCAATGCACAGTGGCGTAGCTAGCCCTTTGGCCACCTGTGGCGGTCCCTGCGTTTGCCGCCTCGCGGCGGCTGCAGTGAAAAGTGGTGGGTGGTGCTGGCGAGTATTCTCAGTTTGCCGCCCTGTGGCAAACGCATTGAGGAGCGGGCGGAGCTTGCTGTTGCTGCCCTGAGATGGCAGGTAATAGCGGGGAGGTCGCCGCCCCCAAACCTCGTGCCGCCTGAGGCGGACTGCCTCCCCGCCTCCCCCAGCTACGCCTCTGTCCATGCATCAGGTTTGTTCTTCACATGAAACAGGACCCTTCTGGGACTCATATGCAGGTATTTGCACAGTTTGTTCAATATATGTGCACTTGTGCTGTGAGGCAGTTTTATATCCATCCTTGAACCTTATCACAGTGAAGGGCAACTGCAAACACATGGACAGTGTGTATTAAAAGATTCTTGACAATGAATGGCTCAGAACGTGGAGTAACTACTTTCCACTTACTTGGATGAGCCTCCCCTGGAATATTCCAAAGCTGACTTCAGTATAGGGAGAGTGACCGATGCAGAATCGGCATACTTGGTGCCCAGATAACATTAAAGCAGGATGTCCAGCAGTCCATGTACCATGCATACATATAGTAAGGTGGGGTATGTGTAGCTCTTGAGTGTCACAAGAATGAGACAGTTTGTAGATACTCTTGCCAGACGTGAAGGTCATTTGACGGTTCGCGGTGGCCACAGCTGACCTCTGACTCATTTCACGTGCACTTTGGGATGAAAGAAGCTTGCGTGCGCTTCTTGGGGCAGATTTACAATAACTGGCGCATCCCTGCAGATCAGCAGGGATGTGCCAGTTATTTTGCGTGAAGTTAGGAACCCATTGCGCCACCATGGATGCGCCGCATTTACAATGCAGCGCACCGTGGCGCAAGGAGAGACAGATGCGTGACGCATCTGTCAGCGTATAGGTGACGCAGTGCTGGAGTCGTGTCGCAAGCGCGACGCATCTCAAGCACTGCTCAGGGGCATCCTATACTTGCAATGCTGCGTCACTCCTTACGCCTGCTGCAAGCAGGCGTAAGGTTTTGATGCAGCATGGACGTAAAAGTGACTCCGTGAAATCTTGTAGATTTCACTGCGTCACTTTTACGGGTCTTCCTTGCGACGGAACGTCCACCCTGCATACATTATACCTGACGCAGGTATAATGTAGCGCAGAGCTTTACAACGTGACGCATCTCACTAGATGCGTCACGTTGTAAATCTGTCGCATAGTGGCGCATGGTTAATGACGCCGCTGCGTCACTGAAGTGACGCAACGGTGTCGTAAAGATGACGCATGGGGCTTGTAAATCTGCCCCCTTGTTTCTGGCCGAGGGTGTTGCTTTGTCTCATTTGGTTTTCGGCGGTACCTTATGCTGCACTGTTATGGGTGGGGTTAAAGGAATGATCATGTAATGAAGTAAGCTCCAGTTTCAGTGCGACACTGCAACGCGCACTCGTGTTGACGTGCATGTGTGTACCTGTTTGTGCCAGTTGAAGTATTTCAGTTATTTCATATATCAGAGCACATGTGAATGCTGTTGATTTTGTGGTGCAGGTGTGACACTTGCTGCTGGTGCAGGCCCAGAAAGACCTCTGTGTTACACACAATTCATGTACATACAGTGTATGTTCTGCACTTACACACACGTGGTGTTGGCTGTAGCTCCAATATGATACGCAGAATATTGGGGACACGAGGGGTACCCAATGCTAGTGCTTCCCGGAGTTGCTTCTTGGGGGTATGTATTGCGTTTATGTGGTGTTGGATTTTGTAGTATGTGAATACACATTTGAGTACACAAAGTGCACAACAGTGTGCTGATGTGCGTGCTCACAGCTATGAGTGCTGTAGGGTGGCAATGTATAGTAAATGGATAGGTATACAACGGCGAAGGTTGGCCAAAGCTTTGCACGTATGGATGACATATATGCACTGAAGCAAAGACTGTATAGACGTAGCAGAAAATGTACAGCTATTTTCTCCTATGTGTTACCGTGTAAATCCATTTCACTGCACTAAGTACTCACCCCCGGAGTTTACCACAGACTGGCTGGGCTGTGGGCTGTGCGCAAGTGGTGCGAGGTGAGCTAGAATGCACATAAGTTGTTTACGGTCCACCTGCACATAGAGCACTTACTGTCAAGAGTTTGTGCTCTGGGGCTAAATGTCACTGATCCTCCAGGAAGAGATGTGCACTGGATGTATTCAGTGCACACCGCAGTACTGCATGATTCTGTGCACACTGAGCCACACTCCCACAGACTTAGCGTGTCTTGATGACTTATTGATACCCACTGCTGCTCCCTTAGTGCTGCTCCAATTCTGTGCTGCGGACCCTGGGGTTTTAGGAAAAAACAGCGGTTCAATTTGGCCCAATCGGGTCCTGTACAACCAAGTGGAGTCCTCGAGAAGGACACAAGGTAAAACTTTTTGGGGTAGACAATTAATCATTAAGGGAGCACGAAAGCAGTAGGGGAGCATATGTAGTGTAAAATAAACATTTTATTTTACACAAACATGATTAACGACAGTCAAGGTAAACAGGTGCTCACATAAAGTGACAGGTGCGTAATGTGACAAGGTGCGGTGAACTCTAAAAACATTACATCACATTGACAACAGAGTAGGAACTTCGCTTAAGTTAATACAATTGAGAGAGTTCCTGTTGTAGAAGTCGACGGCGTTTCGATCTTAGGGACTTAAGATCATCATCAGGACAATAAGTGAGCAACCTGAACTTCCTACAAGAACCACTGAGGCGTGGGTGTTGTAGAACCGATCTGTGGTTAGTACAGTGTTGTACTTCTTGCCTCGAAGTGCGTATACTATTGTTCGCGCGGGACCTACTTCCAGCCGGAAGTAGTACGGGAGGGCAATCTGGTCAATACTGCTCTCATGAAGGGCGGGGACCAACTAAATTGTGAGGGCAGGGTAGTGAAAACCCGTTGACACCGAGGGGTTCGGTGGGCCTCAAGGATGCCCAGGATTTTAAGGGAGGAGGCGCGGTTAATCTGTGGGCATGAAGGCCCTTCTCCGGAACGGCACTGCGATGATCCGTCAAGAGGCCGTCAATGTTAAAAACAGCCCAGCGTATGCGGCGCTTCACAATTGGAGCGTCAATTATTTCAGGCTTCCAGCGGGAATCAAACACCAGTCTGGTCGGCGCGCTGCAGTGAATCACTCTGTTGCCTGGGGTGGCGCTACCTTGCACTCACTCCTATCCCCTTGTCTTCCTTCATTGTCTTCCTTCACTTCCTGCTACCAATGCCTCCTTGAGTTACCAGGTCAGAAATTTCTATAATCATTAGAAATGCAATAGGTCCCGCATTTTTCCCACACAGGCGAAACCGATGCATTACCAATGCTTGTTTGAGTTACAGCTACACAAAAGTAAATGAGCACTAGCCACCAATGTCTACTGAAACAGGAGTAGGAAATTTGTGGGCAGAAAAGAAAAAGCGGACGCTGGTGTACGCTGGCCATCCTTTAACTTGCACTGAAGTGGATGCCTACTTGTGCCCCGAGGGCACTAGGGAGTGCGCGCTTCGAAATCAGGTCGGTTTGAGGAAGACAAAGTGCTCACCACACGGTGAAAACACAAGCATTCTGTAGGCCAATCCTCCACAAGCTCCGTTCCTCCCAACCAAACACGAGCCGAGAGGTAAAATAGAAATAGTGCGCCGCAACCAGCATAGAGCAGCAGGAAAGAAAGAGTACATGTAAGAGGGCCAGTTGCAATGGGAGGGAACCAAGCACACAAAGGAGGGACAAATTCAACCAATGCACCAATGAAAAGCCAGTATTTTACAAAGTCACCCAAATAAAAAATGGAAAGCATGGGTGTGCCAAAAGCCAACCCGGAGGGATTATAGCATGCCTCGCAGAGCAGCGCCAGCATGCTGCCTCTAGGCTCAACCTAAAAATGATTTCAAGAAATTAATTTTACATCACAATGTTACAAATGTATCAGCCTAAAAGACATAAAAGGGCATTTATTATTAGCTTGGAAAAGAAATTGCAAATTTTCCAATACTCCAAAACCACCAGAAGTTACACAAAACCAATAATTCTCTCCATCCACCACTTTCCCTGTATATGAAAACTGCATTTTGCACATAAGTGGTTGCTTTCGGGGCTGGTTAAGAATCCCTCGACTGATCCAGTTCTGATAGTAGAACGCATTCTAGTGGTGACCAGGTGTTTCCCGGTGTTGGTATGGTTTGTGCAGCCTGATCATGCTTGTAAGAAATTCCATGCATGACTGTGAGTAAATGTGAATTGCTACTAAACGGGGCCGCTGTTCCAATAAGAAAGGGGTAGGAGGAATCGTTTTGGAAAGAGGGAAAGTCAGAGTGATTTTACTTGATGCCCTCACACACCCCGAAGGATGTCATGCTTTATCATAGGGCAGTGCTCCTTGTCGGGCCGGCGCTGCATTGCCCTACGGGTCCCCCGAAGGGTCATTTTGTCTGAGTTTTTTTTAGTTTACACGTCGTATGATGTGTGCGGGTTAGTGCTAGTTCTGTGACATGTGAGTTAAAAAATTACTAGAGGGTATCTAAAATGAGTGGATTTAATGAAAGGGGTCCCTCTGTCATGGTTAAAAAACTGAAAAGTTAAATGCTGCTCAAGGGTAATTATGGCCCTCAGTAGCTAAAGAATATTGTGCATGTGTGAAAGTGAGATGCGTTAGGTCAACATGTTTCAGGCTCTTAGTGGTCTCAGGAGTAAAGTCACTCTGACTTCCCCTCTTTCCAAAACGACTCCCCCTGACCCTTTCTTATAGGAACAGCGGCCCCCCTTAGTAGCAATTCATTACTGGGGAGCACGGGGCCTTCCTTTAGCTCCCTGTCCCCCCTTCTCATTTTTCTTGATTAAGTGAGTAGATGTGACTAAGTGACCGATCTACTAACCTGAGTTCTAATTCCTTAGTGAAATCTGAGTAAATCACTTAATTTTCCTGAGCCTAACGTTGTAAACATTGCATGATATGTGAATGTGTAATTCACTTATATTAAATCATCACTAGATGTACAGGATTGTCTCTGCTCTCTAGCTTGCCAGGTAGGTTTATGCTATGTGAAAATCCTTACCTGTACACATCTGTACCTCAGCACAGTACTTGTGAATCACATTCAAGTCTCCAAGATGCTAAGAAAAAAATCCATGTTTAAGTCTATTTGAAGACAGCAGAGAGATCAAACAGGGTGTAACCCATCCTGTCCGCAGAAGATATTGCTCATACAACGGTACAGCTCGCACGAGACACAGATTGCATGACACGTGAAGACAACTGTGTAGCAAACAAAAGGGAAGTTGACTTGTTGGTCAATAGTGGCCTAAAACTGACAGATCAAAAGAGCCCTTCTCCAAAAATGGGGCCCCATGCCCTACCATGAGGCAACAGAGATAATGCATAAAGCCAAGGATGGTTTTATTAAGGAAATTGTGCAGAGCAATAAGGTGTGAGGTCAGATTAACCCAATGGGTCAGGATGTACATCTCTTGAATTATCAATAGCCCTCACCGAGGAGACAGTTTTTGCTTCTTTATCCAAGAAAGACCTAAGATGGAAGATCAAGTGTGAGCAATTTTAGGATCTATAACAAGAAAGTACATCAATTTCTAGTTAAATGACCTGAATTGAACAGAGAAATATTCAGTAATGGACATGCATAGGTTGTGCAAAAAAGAGGTGACAAGTGGCCGATTAGTGTTTTTGCAAACCCCCTCAAATATTTTTGTGTCCAAGAGCCTGCTTTCAGAAGCTGTGCCTGAATGTAATTTGATGTATTTGCATAACACTCATTTTAATATTAAAAAGCACAAACGAGGTTAATCTACAATGGGATCGTCTCAGGTGCTCTCAGTTTGATGCTCAGTAAACCTCTCATCACACAGATGGTCACCACAGGGCGAACGGAGGCCAAACTATAAATTGGGCCTTAAGTGAATTGCTTAGAATCATAGGATTTTGAGGCAAGGCCGGGATGGGAGTCTAGAGCCTCGTGTTGAAGTTAAGCAGCTCTAGCCACTAGGCCACATCTTCTCGCTAATTTCCCTCCAGGCCTCTATACTTCTGACTGAGAAAGCCCCTCACTGGTATTTTATTGCACGTTCCAGCAGGGACTGTAGTCCTGAGAAGTTGTTAAGTGCATTTGTCCCTAAAGCAAGAGCCCTCAAACTCTTACGTTAAACGTTCTTCCTCGTGGGAGCAACTGGAGAACAGAGTGTGGCAACCAGTGGGTAAAACACTTGGGGAGAGGAGTTGGCCTAGGCTAGGTAACCTTGGGGAGAGGAGTTGGCCTAACGGCTAGGTAACCTTGGGGAGAGGAGTTGGCCTAACGGCTAGGTAACCTTGGGGAGAGGAGTTGGCCTAGGCTAGGTAATCTTGGGGAGAGGAGTTGGCCTAACGGCTAGGTAACCTTGGGGAGAGGAGTTGGCCTAACGGCTAGGTAACCTTGGGGAGAGGAGTTGGCCTAACGGCTAGGGCGGTCGACCTCGAATCTGAGGAGCTGGGTTCGAGTCTCGGCAATGACGCTGAACATCCTGTGATTCTGGGCAAATCACTTAGGGGCATATCTACAAGGGCTGGCGATAATTATCGCTCAGCGCTCTTAGCGTGAGGATAATTATTGCCGGCCAACTCTGAATTTTATCGCGGAGATAGCGTGCTATCAGCAACGCTTATCTCCAAAGCGATAAAATTCAGAGCGCAAGCTGCCAACTGTGCGATTATCGCTGGAAATACAGCGATAATCGCACAACTTTTGGCGATAGCTTGCTGATAGGGCAAGACATACTTAGCCATGATATCCACCTTCCATAGGATATCATGGCTAAGTCAGTCTCAAAGCAGGCGTTAGGAAAGTAGTGATAACAGAGGTTATCGCTACTTTTCTTGTCGCTATGCTTCTTTGCCTGAGGCTTGATAATAGGAGAAATGTCGCTTAGCGACATTTCTCCCGTTATCCTGGGGAGGAACGCCCACTTTGCATCTCATTAGAGATGCAGAGCTGGGCGATAGGGAAAGGGCGATGTAGCATGGATTCACGCGTTAGCGTGTCCTTGCTAATAGGGCGTTAAAATTATCGCCGCTTTTCGTCCGAAAACGGACGCTAAAGCGGCGATAATTTTATCGCCAGCCCTTGTAGATATGCCCCTAAATCTCCCCGTGCCTAACAAAAATGAATGTGTGTCCTCATGTAATGCAACTGGTGCTATTTAAAGCGCTCTGATACCCGATTCGGGTCAAGTTCGAATCACTTGAGCATCTTCTAGGATAGTAGACAGGCCTTGCATAAGTACGTCTGTGTAAGGCAGGGGGTGGGAGGAGCGCTGTTATGTGCCAATAATGGCCAATTAATGTATTTTTTGTATTATCATTATGGATATATGCTAAGAGTTCTGCCTTAGTTTTTTCTGTGTTATGCTAGGAATTGGTAGTTATTTCTGTCCGATGTGTGGGTTTCTATAGTGTGGACCTGGCTTCATGGGCGTTGGAGCATAACACAGCAAATGGGCAATTCCGAACGGAGATATTGGCAGCAGATAGATGCATTGCTTCCCTGGCGGAGACTGCTGCAGAAAGCACGGTGATATCCCAGTCTTTATTTGATATGCCCAAGGCCATGTGGTGTGTGTAGATATATGCACGGGCACAAACTTCTAAAGGGAGTCTTTCTCTGTTAGTTGAATATTACAAGAATGGAACTGAGCATAACAAGGACTGTATTGTTATTAAACCATCAATGCACAGTGGCGTAGCTAGCCCTTTGGCCACCTGTGGCGGTCCCTGCGTTTGCCGCCTCGCGGCGGCTGCAGTGAAAAGTGGTGGGTGGTGCTGGCGAGTATTCTCAGTTTGCCGCCCTGTGGCAAACGCATTGAGGAGCGGGCGGAGCTTGCTGTTGCTGCCCTGAGATGGCAGGTAATAGCGGGGGAGGTCGCCGCCCCCAAACCTCGTGCCGCCTGAGGCGGACTGCCTCCCCCCCCTCCCCCAGCTACGCCTCTGTCCATGCATCAGGTTTGTTCTTCACATGAAACAGGACCCTTCTGGGACTCATATGCAGGTATTTGCACAGTTTGTTCAATATATGTGCACTTGTGCTGTGAGGCAGTTTTATATCCATCCTTGAACCTTATCACAGTGAAGGGCAACTGCAAACACATGGACAGTGTGTATTAAAAGATTCTTGACAATGAATGGCTCAGAACGTGGAGTAACTACTTTCCACTTACTTGGATGAGCCTCCCCTGGAATATTCCAAAGCTGACTTCAGTATAGGGAGAGTGACCGATGCAGAATCGGCATACTTGGTGCCCAGATAACATTAAAGCAGGATGTCCAGCAGTCCATGTACCATGCATACATATAGTAAGGTGGGGTATGTGTAGCTCTTGAGTGTCACAAGAATGAGACAGTTTGTAGATACTCTTGCCAGACGTGAAGGTCATTTGACGGTTCGCGGTGGCCACAGCTGACCTCTGACTCATTTCACGTGCACTTTGGGATGAAAGAAGCTTGCGTGCGCTTCTTGGGGCAGATTTACAATAACTGGCGCATCCCTGCAGATCAGCAGGGATGCGCCAGTTATTTTGCGTGAAGTTAGGAACCCATTGCGCCACCATGGATGCGCCGCATTTACAATGCAGCGCACCGTGGCGCAAGGAGAGACAGATGCGTGACGCATCTGTCAGCGTATTGGTGACGCAGTGCTGGAGTCGTGTCGCAAGCGCGACGCATCTCCAGCACTGCTCAGGGGCATCCTATACTTGCAATGCTGCGTCACTCCTTACGCCTGCTGCAAGCAGGCGTAAGGTTTTGATGCAGCATGGACGTAAAAGTGACTCCGTGAAATCTTGTAGATTTCACTGCGTCACTTTTACGGGTCTTCCTTGCGACGGAACGTCCACCCTGCATACATTATACCTGACGCAGGTATAATGTAGCGCAGAGCTTTACAACGTGACGCATCTCACTAGATGCGTCACGTTGTCAATCTGTTGCATAGTGGCGCATGGTTAATGACGCCGCTGCGTCACTGAAGTGACGCAACGGTGTCGTAAAGATGACGCATGGGGCTTGTAAATCTGCCCCCTTGTTTCTGGCCGAGGGTGTTGCTTTGTCTCATTTGGTTTTCGGCGGTACCTTATGCTGCACTGTTATGGGTGGGGTTAAAGGAATGATCATGTAATGAAGTAAGCTCCAGTTTCAGTGCGACACTGCAACGCGCACTCGTGTTGACGTGCATGTGTGTACCTGTTTGTGCCAGTTGAAGTATTTCAGTTATTTCATATATCAGAGCACATGTGAATGCTGTTGATTTTGTGGTGCAGGTGTGACACTTGCTGCTGGTGCAGGCCCAGAAAGACCTCTGTGTTACACACAATTCATGTACATACAGTGTATGTTCTGCACTTACACACACGTGGTGTTGGCAGTAGCTCCAATATGATACGCAGAATATTGGGGACACGAGGGGTACCCAATGCTAGTGCTTCCCGGAGATGCTTCTTGGGGGTATGTATTGCGTTTATGTGGTGTTGGATTTTGTAGTATGTGAATACACATTTGAGTACACAAAGTGCACAACAGTGTGCTGATGTGCGTGCTCACAGCTATGAGTGCTGTAGGGTGGCAATGTATAGTAAATGGATAAGTATACAACGGCGAAGGTTGGCCAAAGCTTTGCACGTATGGATGACATATATGCACTGAAGCAAAGACTGTATAGACGTAGCAGAAAATGTACAGCTATTTTCTCCTATGTGTTACCGTGTAAATCCATTTCACTGCACTAAGTACTCACCCCCGGAGTTTACCACAGACTGGCTGGGCTGTGGGCTGTGCGCAAGTGGTGCGAGGTGAGCTAGAATGCACATAAGTTGTTTACGGTCCACCTGCACATAGAGCACTTACTGTCAAGAGTTTGTGCTCTGGGGCTAAATGTCACTGATCCTCCAGGAAGAGATGTGCACTGGATGTATTCAGTGCACACTGCAGTACTGCATGATTCTGTGCACACTGAGCCACACTCCCACAGACTTAGCGTGTCTTGATGACTTATTGATACCCACTGCTGCTCCCTTAGTGCTGCTCCAATTCTGTGCTGCGGACCCTGGGGTTTTAGGAAAAAACAGCGGTTCAATTTGGCCCAATCGGGTCCTGTACAACCAAGTGGAGTCCTCGAGAAGGACACAAGGTAAAACTTTTTGGGGTAGACAATTAATCATTAAGGGAGCACGAAAGCAGTAGGGGAGCATATGTAGTGTAAAATAAACATTTTATTTTACACAAACATGATTAACGACAGTCAAGGTAAACAGGTGCTCACATAAAGTGACAGGTGCGTAATGTGACAAGGTGCGGTGAACTCTAAAAACATTACATCACATTGACAACAGAGTAGGAACTTCGCTTAAGTTAATACAATTGAGAGAGTTCCTGTTGTAGAAGTCGACGGCGTTTCGATCTTAGGGACTTAAGATCATCATCAGGACAATAAGTGAGCAACCTGAACTTCCTACAAGAACCACTGAGGCGTGGGTGTTGTAGAACCGATCTGTGGTTAGTACAGTGTTGTACTTCTTGCCTCGAAGTGCGTATACTATTGTTCGCGCGGGACCTACTTCCAGCCGGAAGTAGTACGGGAGGGCAATCTGGTCAATACTGCTCTCATGAAGGGCGGGGACCAACTAAATTGTGAGGGCAGGGTAGTGAAAACCCGTTGACACCGAGGGTTCGGTGGGCCTCAAGGATGCCCAGGATTTTAAGGGAGGAGGCGCGGTTAATCTGTGGGCATGAAGGCCCTTCTCCGGAACGGCACTGCGATGATCCGTCAAGAGGCCGTCAATGTTAAAAACAGCCCAGCGTATGCGGCGCTTCACAATTGGAGCGTCAATTATTTCAGGCTTCCAGCGGGAATCAAACACCAGTCTGGTCGGCGCGCTGCAGTGAATCACTCTGTTGCCTGGGGTGGCGCTACCTTGCACTCACTCCTATCCCCTTGTCTTCCTTCATTGTCTTCCTTCACTTCCTGCTACCAATGCCTCCTTGAGTTACCAGGTCAGAAATTTCTATAATCATTAGAAATGCAATAGGTCCCGCATTTTTCCCACACAGGCGAAACCGATGCATTACCAATGCTTGTTTGAGTTACAGCTACACAAAAGTAAATGAGCACTAGCCACCAATGTCTACTGAAACAGGAGTAGGAAATTTGTGGGCAGAAAAGAAAAAGCGGACGCTGGTGTACGCTGGCCATCCTTTAACTTGCACTGAAGTGGATGCCTACTTGTGCCCCGAGGGCACTAGGGAGTGCGCGCTTCGAAATCAGGTCGGTTTGAGGAAGACAAAGTGCTCACCACACGGTGAAAACACAAGCATTCTGTAGGCCAATCCTCCACAAGCTCCGTTCCTCCCAACCAAACACGAGCCAAGAGGTAAAATAGAAATAGTGCGCCGCAACCAGCATAGAGCAGCAGGAAAGAAAGAGTACATGTAAGAGGGCCAGTTGCAATGGGAGGGAACCAAGCACACAAAGGAGGGACAAATTCAACCAATGCACCAATGAAAAGCCAGTATTTTACAAAGTCACCCAAATAAAAAATGGAAAGCATGGGTGTGCCAAAAGCCAACCCGGAGGGATTATAGCATGCCTCGCAGAGCAGCGCCAGCATGCTGCCTCTAGGCTCAACCTAAAAATGATTTCAAGAAATTAATTTTACATCACAATGTTACAAATGTATCAGCCTAAAAGACATAAAAGGGCATTTATTATTAGCTTGGAAAAGAAATTGCAAATTTTCCAATACTCCAAAACCACCAGAAGTTACACAAAACCAATAATTCTCTCCATCCACCACTTTCCCTGTATATGAAAACTGCATTTTGCACATAAGTGGTTGCTTTCGGGGCTGGTTAAGAATCCCTCGACTGATCCAGTTCTGATAGTAGAACGCATTCTAGTGGTGACCAGGTGTTTCCCGGTGTTGGTATGGTTTGTGCAGCCTGATCATGCTTGTAAGAAATTCCATGCATGACTGTGAGTAAATGTGAATTGCTACTAAACGGGGCCGCTGTTCCAATAAGAAAGGGGTAGGAGGAATCGTTTTGGAAAGAGGGAAAGTCAGAGTGATTTTACTTGATGCCCTCACACACCCCGAAGGATGTCATGCTTTATCATAGGGCAGTGCTCCTTGTCGGGCCGGCGCTGCATTGCCCTACGGGTCCCCCGAAGGGTCATTTTGTCTGAGTTTTTTTTAGTTTACACGTCGTATGATGTGTGCGGGTTAGTGCTAGTTCTGTGACATGTGAGTTAAAAAATTACTAGAGGGTATCTAAAATGAGTGGATTTAATGAAAGGGGTCCCTCTGTCATGGTTAAAAAACTGAAAAGTTAAATGCTGCTCAAGGGTAATTATGGCCCTCAGTAGCTAAAGAATATTGTGCATGTGTGAAAGTGAGATGCGTTAGGTCAACATGTTTCAGGCTCTTAGTGGTTTCAGGAGTAAAGTCACTCTGACTTCCCCTCTTTCCAAAACGATTCCCCCTGACCCTTTCTTATAGGAACAGCGGCCCCCCTTAGTAGCAATTCATTACTGGGGAGCACGGGGCCTTCCTTTAGCTCCCTGTCCCCCCTTCTCATTTTTCTTGATTAAGTGAGTAGATGTGACTAAGTGACCGATCTACTAACCTGAGTTCTAATTCCTTAGTGAAATCTGAGTAAATCACTTAATTTTCCTGAGCCTAACGTTGTAAACATTGCATGATATGTGAATGTGTAATTCACTTATATTAAATCATCACTAGATGTACAGGATTGTCTCTGCTCTCTAGCTTGCCAGGTAGGTTTATGCTATGTGAAAATCCTTACCTGTACACATCTGTACCTCAGCACAGTACTTGTGAATCACATTCAAGTCTCCAAGATGCTAAGAAAAAATCCATGTTTAAGTCTATTTGAAGACAGCAGAGAGATCAAACAGGGTGTAACCCATCCTGTCCGCAGAAGATATTGCTCATACAACGGTACAGCTCGCACGAGACACAGATTGCATGACACGTGAAGACAACTGTGTAGCAAACAAAAGGGAAGTTGACTTGTTGGTCAATAGTGGCCTAAAACTGACAGATCAAAAGAGCCCTTCTCCAAAAATGGGGCCCCATGCCCTACCATGAGGCAACAGAGATAATGCATAAAGCCAAGGATGGTTTTATTAAGGAAATTGTGCAGAGCAATAAGGTGTGAGGTCAGATTAACCCAATGGGTCAGGATGTACATCTCTTGAATTATCAATAGCCCTCACCGAGGAGACAGTTTTTGCTTCTTTATCCAAGAAAGACCTAAGATGGAAGATCAAGTGTGAGCAATTTTAGGATCTATAACAAGAAAGTACATCAATTTCTAGTTAAATGACCTGAATTGAACAGAGAAATATTCAGTAATGGACATGCATAGGTTGTGCAAAAAAGAGGTGACAAGTGGCCGATTAGTGTTTTTGCAAACCCCCTCAAATATTTTTGTGTCCAAGAGCCTGCTTTCAGAAGCTGTGCCTGAATGTAATTTGATGTATTTGCATAACACTCATTTTAATATTAAAAAGCACAAACGAGGTTAATCTACAATGGGATCGTCTCAGGTGCTCTCAGTTTGATGCTCAGTAAACCTCTCATCACACAGATGGTCACCACAGGGCGAACGGAGGCCAAACTATAAATTGGGCCTTAAGTGAATTGCTTAGAATCATAGGATTTTGAGGCAAGGCCGGGATGGGAGTCTAGAGCCTCGTGTTGAAGTTAAGCAGCTCTAGCCACTAGGCCACATCTTCTCGCTAATTTCCCTCCAGGCCTCTATACTTCTGACTGAGAAAGCCCCTCACTGGTATTTTATTGCACGTTCCAGCAGGGACTGTAGTCCTGAGAAGTTGTTAAGTGCATTTGTCCCTAAAGCAAGAGCCCTCAAACTCTTACGTTAAACGTTCTTCCTCGTGGGAGCAACTGGAGAACAGAGTGTGGCAACCAGTGGGTAAAACACTTGGGGAGAGGAGTTGGCCTAGGCTAGGTAACCTTGGGGAGAGGAGTTGGCCTAACGGCTAGGTAACCTTGGGGAGAGGAGTTGGCCTAACGGCTAGGTAACCTTGGGGAGAGGAGTTGGCCTAGGCTAGGTAATCTTGGGGAGAGGAGTTGGCCTAACGGCTAGGTAACCTTGGGGAGAGGAGTTGGCCTAACGGCTAGGTAACCTTGGGGAGAGGAGTTGGCCTAACGGCTAGGGCGGTCGACCTCGAATCTGAGGAGCTGGGTTCGAGTCTCGGCAATGACGCTGAACATCCTGTGATTCTGGGCAAATCACTTAGGGGCATATCTACAAGGGCTGGCGATAATTATCGCTCAGCGCTCTTAGCGTGAGGATAATTATTGCCGGCCAACTCTGAATTTTATCGCGGAGATAGCGTGCTATCAGCAACGCTTATCTCCAAAGCGATAAAATTCAGAGCGCAAGCTGCCAACTGTGCGATTATCGCTGGAAATACAGCGATAATCGCACAACTTTGTCGATAGCTTGCTGATAGGGCAAGACATACTTAGCCATGATATCCACCTTCCATAGGATATCATGGCTAAGTCAGTCTCAAAGCAGGCGTTAGGAAAGTAGTGATAACAGAGGTTATCGCTACTTTTCTTGTCGCTATGCTTCTTTGCCTGAGGCTTGATAATAGGAGAAATGTCGCTTAGCGACATTTCTCCCGTTATCCTGGGGAGGAACGCCCACTTTGCATCTCATTAGAGATGCAGAGCTGAGGCGATAGGGAAAGGGCGATGTAGCATGGATTCACGCGTTAGCGTGTCCTTGCTAATAGGGCGTTAAAATTATCGCCGCTTTTCGTCCGAAAACGGACGCTAAAGCGGCGATAATTTTATCGCCAGCCCTTGTAGATATGCCCCTAAATCTCCCCGTGCCTAACAAAAATGAATGTGTGTCCTCATGTAATGCAACTGGTGCTATTTAAAGCGCTCTGATACCCGATTCGGGTCAAGTTCGAATCACTTGAGCATCTTCTAGGATAGTAGACAGGCCTTGCATAAGTACGTCTGTGTAAGGCAGGGGGTGGGAGGAGCGCTGTTATGTGCCAATAATGGCCAATTAATGTATTTTTTGTATTATCATTATGGATATATGCTAAGAGTTCTGCCTTAGTTTTTTCTGTGTTATGCTAGGAATTGGTAGTTATTTCTGTCCGATGTGTGGGTTTCTATAGTGTGGACCTGGCTTCATGGGCGTTGGAGCATAACACAGCAAATGGGCAATTCCGAACAGAGATATTGGCAGCAGATAGATGCATTGCTTCCCTGGCGGAGACTGCTGCAGAAAGCACGGTGATATCCCAGTCTTTATTTGATATGCCCAAGGCCATGTGGTGTGTGTAGATATATGCACGGGCACAAACTTCTAAAGGGAGTCTTTCTCTGTTAGTTGAATATTACAAGAATGGAACTGAGCATAACAAGGACTGTATTGTTATTAAACCATCAATGCACAGTGGCGTAGCTAGCCCTTTGGCCACCTGTGGCGGGCCCTGCGTTTGCCGCCTCGCGGCGGCTGCAGTGAAAAGTGGTGGGTGGTGCTGGCGAGTATTCTCAGTTTGCCGCCCTGTGGCAAACGCATTGAGGAGCGGGCGGAGCTTGCTGTTGCTGCCCTGAGATGGCAGGTAATAGCGGGGGAGGTCGCCGCCCCCAAACCTCGTGCCGCCTGAGGCGGACTGCCTCCCCCGCCTCCCCCAGCTACGCCTCTGTCCATACATCAGGTTTGTTCTTCACATGAAACAGGACCCTTCTGGGACTCATATGCAGGTATTTGCACAGTTTGTTCAATATATGTGCACTTGTGCTGTGAGGCAGTTTTATATCCATCCTTGAACCTTATCACAGTGAAGGGCAACTGCAAACACATGGACAGTGTGTATTAAAAGATTCTTGACAATGAATGGCTCAGAACGTGGAGTAACTACTTTCCACTTACTTGGATGAGCCTCCCTGGAATATTCCAAAGCTGACTTCAGTATAGGGAGAGTGACCGATGCAGAATCGGCATACTTGGTGCCCAGATAACATTAAAGCAGGATGTCCAGCAGTCCATGTACCATGCATACATATAGTAAGGTGGGGTATGTGTAGCTCTTGAGTGTCACAAGAATGAGACAGTTTGTAGATACTCTTGCCAGACGTGAAGGTCATTTGACGGTTCGCGGTGGCCACAGCTGACCTCTGACTCATTTCACGTGCACTTTGGGATGAAAGAAGCTTGCGTGCGCTTCTTGGGGCAGATTTACAATAACTGGCGCATCCCTGCAGATCAGCAGGGATGTGCCAGTTATTTTGCGTGAAGTTAGGAACCCATTGCGCCACCATGGATGCGCCGCATTTACAATGCAGCGCACCGTGGCGCAAGGAGAGACAGATGCGTGACGCATCTGTCAGCGTATAGGTGACGCAGTGCTGGAGTCGTGTCGCAAGCGCGACGCATCTCAAGCACTGCTCAGGGGCATCCTATACTTGCAATGCTGCGTCACTCCTTACGCCTGCTGCAAGCAGGCGTAAGGTTTTGATGCAGCATGGACGTAAAAGTGACTCCGTGAAATCTTGTAGATTTCACTGCGTCACTTCTACGGGTCTTCCTTGCGACGGAACGTCCACCCTGCATACATTATACCTGACGCAGGTATAATGTAGCGCAGAGCTTTACAACGTGACGCATCTCACTAGATGCGTCACGTTGTAAATCTGTCGCATAGTGGCGCATGGTTAATGACGCCGCTGCGTCACTGAAGTGACGCAACGGTGTCGTAAAGATGACGCATGGGGCTTGTAAATCTGCCCCCTTGTTTCTGGCCGAGGGTGTTGCTTTGTCTCATTTGGTTTTCGGCGGTACCTTATGCTGCACTGTTATGGGTGGGGTTAAAGGAATGATCATGTAATGAAGTAAGCTCCAGTTTCAGTGCGACACTGCAACGCGCACTCGTGTTGACGTGCATGTGTGTACCTGTTTGTGCCAGTTGAAGTATTTCAGTTATTTCATATATCAGAGCACATGTGAATGCTGTTGATTTTGTGGTGCAGGTGTGACACTTGCTGCTGGTGCAGGCCCAGAAAGACCTCTGTGTTACACACAATTCATGTACATACAGTGTATGTTCTGCACTTACACACACGTGGTGTTGGCTGTAGCTCCAATATGATACGCAGAATATTGGGGACACGAGGGGTACCCAATGCTAGTGCTTCCCGGAGTTGCTTCTTGGGGGTATGTATTGCGTTTATGTGGTGTTGGATTTTGTAGTATGTGAATACACATTTGAGTACACAAAGTGCACAACAGTGTGCTGATGTGCGTGCTCACAGCTATGAGTGCTGTAGGGTGGCAATGTATAGTAAATGGATAGGTATACAACGGCGAAGGTTGGCCAAAGCTTTGCACGTATGGATGACATATATGCACTGAAGCAAAGACTGTATAGACGTAGCAGAAAATGTACAGCTATTTTCTCCTATGTGTTACCGTGTAAATCCATTTCACTGCACTAAGTACTCACCCCCGGAGTTTACCACAGACTGGCTGGGCTGTGGGCTGTGCGCAAGTGGTGCGAGGTGAGCTAGAATGCACATAAGTTGTTTACGGTCCACCTGCACATAGAGCACTTACTGTCAAGAGTTTGTGCTCTGGGGCTAAATGTCACTGATCCTCCAGGAAGAGATGTGCACTGGATGTATTCAGTGCACACCGCAGTACTGCATGATTCTGTGCACACTGAGCCACACTCCCACAGACTTAGCGTGTCTTGATGACTTATTGATACCCACTGCTGCTCCCTTAGTGCTGCTCCAATTCTGTGCAGCGGACCCTGGGGTTTTAGGAAAAAACAGCGGTTCAATTTGGCCCAATCGGGTCCTGTACAACCAAGTGGAGCCCTCGAGAAGGACACAAGGTAAAACTTTTTGGGGTAGACAATTAATCATTAAGGGAGCACGAAAGCAGTAGGGGAGCATATGTAGTGTAAAATAAACATTTTATTTTACACAAACATGATTAACGACAGTCAAGGTAAACAGGTGCTCACATAAAGTGACAGGTGCGTAATGTGACAAGGTGCGGTGAACTCTAAAAACATTACATCACATTGACAACAGAGTAGGAACTTCGCTTAAGTTAATACAATTGAGAGAGTTCCTGTTGTAGAAGTCGACGGCGTTTCGATCTTAGGGACTTAAGATCATCATCAGGACAATAAGTGAGCAACCTGAACTTCCTACAAGAACCACTGAGGCGTGGGTGTTGTAGAACCGATCTGTGGTTAGTACAGTGTTGTACTTCTTGCCTCGAAGTGCGTATACTATTGTTCGCGCGGGACCTACTTCCAGCCGGAAGTAGTACGGGAGGGCAATCTGGTCAATACTGCTCTCATGAAGGGCGGGGACCAACTAAATTGTGAGGGCAGGGTAGTGAAAACCCGTTGACACCGAGGGGTTCGGTGGGCCTCAAGGATGCCCAGGATTTTAAGGGAGGAGGCGCGGTTAATCTGTGGGCATGAAGGCCCTTCTCCGGAACGGCACTGCGATGATCCGTCAAGAGGCCGTCAATGTTAAAAACAGCCCAGCGTATGCGGCGCTTCACAATTGGAGCGTCAATTATTTCAGGCTTCCAGCGGGAATCAAACACCAGTCTGGTCGGCGCGCTGCAGTGAATCACTCTGTTGCCTGGGGTGGCGCTACCTTGCACTCACTCCTATCCCCTTGTCTTCCTTCATTGTCTTCCTTCACTTCCTGCTACCAATGCCTCCTTGAGTTACCAGGTCAGAAATTTCTATAATCATTAGAAATGCAATAGGTCCCGCATTTTTCCCACACAGGCGAAACCGATGCATTACCAATGCTTGTTTGAGTTACAGCTACACAAAAGTAAATGAGCACTAGCCACCAATGTCTACTGAAACAGGAGTAGGAAATTTGTGGGCAGAAAAGAAAAAGCGGACGCTGGTGTACGCTGGCCATCCTTTAACTTGCACTGAAGTGGATGCCTACTTGTGCCCCGAGGGCACTAGGGAGTGCGCGCTTCGAAATCAGGTCGGTTTGAGGAAGACAAAGTGCTCACCACACGGTGAAAACACAAGCATTCTGTAGGCCAATCCTCCACAAGCTCCGTTCCTCCCAACCAAACAAGAGCCAAGAGGTAAAATAGAAATAGTGCGCCGCAACCAGCATAGAGCAGCAGGAAAGAAAGAGTACATGTAAGAGGGCCAGTTGCAATGGGAGGGAACCAAGCACACAAAGGAGGGACAAATTCAACCAATGCACCAATGAAAAGCCAGTATTTTACAAAGTCACCCAAATAAAAAATGGAAAGCATGGGTGTGCCAAAAGCCAACCCGGAGGGATTATAGCATGCCTCGCAGAGCAGCGCCAGCATGCTGCCTCTAGGCTCAACCTAAAAATGATTTCAAGAAATTAATTTTACATCACAATGTTACAAATGTATCAGCCTAAAAGACATAAAAGGGCATTTATTATTAGCTTGGAAAAGAAATTGCAAATTTTCCAATACTCCAAAACCACCAGAAGTTACACAAAACCAATAATTCTCTCCATCCACCACTTTCCCTGTATATGAAAACTGCATTTTGCACATAAGTGGTTGCTTTCGGGGCTGGTTAAGAATCCCTCGACTGATCCAGTTCTGATAGTAGAACGCATTCTAGTGGTGACCAGGTGTTTCCCGGTGTTGGTATGGTTTGTGCAGCCTGATCATGCTTGTAAGAAATTCCATGCATGACTGTGAGTAAATGTGAATTGCTACTAAACGGGGCCGCTGTTCCAATAAGAAAGGGGTAGGAGGAATCGTTTTGGAAAGAGGGAAAGTCAGAGTGATTTTACTTGATGCCCTCACACACCCCGAAGGATGTCATGCTTTATCATAGGGCAGTGCTCCTTGTCGGGCCGGCGCTGCATTGCCCTACGGGTCCCCCGAAGGGTCATTTTGTCTGAGTTTTTTTTTAGTTTACACGTCGTATGATGTGTGCGGGTTAGTGCTAGTTCTGTGACATGTGAGTTAAAAAATTACTAGAGGGTATCTAAAATGAGTGGATTTAATGAAAGGGGTCCCTCTGTCATGGTTAAAAAACTGAAAAGTTAAATGCTGCTCAAGGGTAATTATGGCCCTCAGTAGCTAAAGAATATTGTGCATGTGTGAAAGTGAGATGCGTTAGGTCAACATGTTTCAGGCTCTTAGTGGTCTCAGGAGTAAAGTCACTCTGACTTCCCCTCTTTCCAAAACGATTCCCCCTGACCCTTTCTTATAGGAACAGCGGCCCCCTTAGTAGCAATTCATTACTGGGGAGCACGGGGCCTTCCTTTAGCTCCCTGTCCCCCCTTCTCATTTTTCTTGATTAAGTGAGTAGATGTGACTAAGTGACCGATCTACTAACCTGAGTTCTAATTCCTTAGTGAAATCTGAGTAAATCACTTAATTTTCCTGAGCCTAACGTTGTAAACATTGCATGATATGTGAATGTGTAATTCACTTATATTAAATCATCACTAGATGTACAGGATTGTCTCTGCTCTCTAGCTTGCCAGGTAGGTTTATGCTATGTGAAAATCCTTACCTGTACACATCTGTACCTCAGCACAGTACTTGTGAATCACATTCAAGTCTCCAAGATGCTAAGAAAAAATCCATGTTTAAGTCTATTTGAAGACAGCAGAGAGATCAAACAGGGTGTAACCCATCCTGTCCGCAGAAGATATTGCTCATACAACGGTACAGCTCGCACGAGACACAGATTGCATGACACGTGAAGACAACTGTGTAGCAAACAAAAGGGAAGTTGACTTGTTGGTCAATAGTGGCCTAAAACTGACAGATCAAAAGAGCCCTTCTCCAAAAATGGGGCCCCATGCCCTACCATGAGGCAACAGAGATAATGCATAAAGCCAAGGATGGTTTTATTAAGGAAATTGTGCAGAGCAATAAGGTGTGAGGTCAGATTAACCCAATGGGTCAGGATGTACATCTCTTGAATTATCAATAGCCCTCACCGAGGAGACAGTTTTTGCTTCTTTATCCAAGAAAGACCTAAGATGGAAGATCAAGTGTGAGCAATTTTAGGATCTATAACAAGAAAGTACATCAATTTCTAGTTAAATGACCTGAATTGAACAGAGAAATATTCAGTAATGGACATGCATAGGTTGTGCAAAAAAGAGGTGACAAGTGGCCGATTAGTGTTTTTGCAAACCCCCTCAAATATTTTTGTGTCCAAGAGCCTGCTTTCAGAAGCTGTGCCTGAATGTAATTTGATGTATTTGCATAACACTCATTTTAATATTAAAAAGCACAAACGAGGTTAATCTACAATGGGATCGTCTCAGGTGCTCTCAGTTTGATGCTCAGTAAACCTCTCATCACACAGATGGTCACCACAGGGCGAACGGAGGCCAAACTATAAATTGGGCCTTAAGTGAATTGCTTAGAATCATAGGATTTTGAGGCAAGGCCGGGATGGGAGTCTAGAGCCTCATGTTGAAGTTAAGCAGCTCTAGCCACTAGGCCACATCTTCTCGCTAATTTCCCTCCAGGCCTCTATACTTCTGACTGAGAAAGCCCCTCACTGGTATTTTATTGCACGTTCCAGCAGGGACTGTAGTCCTGAGAAGTTGTTAAGTGCATTTGTCCCTAGAGCAAGAGCCCTCAAACTCTTACGTTAAACGTTCTTCCTCGTGGGAGCAACTGGAGAACAGAGTGTGGCAACCAGTGGGTAAAACACTTGGGGAGAGGAGTTGGCCTAGGCTAGGTAACCTTGGGGAGAGGAGTTGGCCTAACGGCTAGGTAACCTTGGGGAGAGGAGTTGGCCTAATGGCTAGGTAACCTTGGGGAGAGGAGTTGGCCTAGGCTAGGTAATCTTGGGGAGAGGAGTTGGCCTAACGGCTAGGTAACCTTGGGGAGAGGAGTTGGCCTAACGGCTAGGTAACCTTGGGGAGAGGAGTTGGCCTAACGGCTAGGGCGGTCGACCTCGAATCTGAGGAGCTGGGTTCGAGTCTCGGCAATGACGCTGAACATCCTGTGATTCTGGGCAAATCACTTAGGGGCATATCTACAAGGGCTGGCGATAATTATCGCTCAGCGCTCTTAGCGTGAGGATAATTATTGCCGGCCAACTCTGAATTTTATCGCGGAGATAGCGTGCTATCAGCAACGCTTATCTCCAAAGCGATAAAATTCAGAGCGCAAGCTGCCAACTGTGCGATTATCGCTGGAAATACAGCGATAATCGCACAACTTTGGCGATAGCTTGCTGATAGGGCAAGACATACTTAGCCATGATATCCACCTTCCATAGGATATCATGGCTAAGTCAGTCTCAAAGCAGGCGTTAGGAAAGTAGTGATAACAGAGGTTATCGCTACTTTTCTTGTCGCTATGCTTCTTTGCCTGAGGCTTGATAATAGGAGAAATGTCGCTTAGCGACATTTCTCCCGTTATCCTGGGGAGGAACGCCCACTTTGCATCTCATTAGAGATGCAGAGCTGGAGCGATAGGGAAAGGGCGATGTAGCATGGATTCACGCGTTAGCGTGTCCTTGCTAATAGGGCGTTAAAATTATCGCCGCTTTTCGTCCGAAAACGGACGCTAAAGCGGCGATAATTTTATCGCCAGCCCTTGTAGATATGCCCCTAAATCTCCCCGTGCCTAACAAAAATGAATGTGTGTCCTCATGTAATGCAACTGGTGCTATTTAAAGCGCTCTGATACCCGATTCAGGTCAAGTTCGAATCACTTGAGCATCTTCTAGGATAGTAGACAGGCCTTGCATAAGTACGTCTGTGTAAGGCAGGGGTGGGAGGAGCGCTGTTATGTGCCAATAATGGCCAATTAATGTATTTTTTGTATTATCATTATGGATATATGCTAAGAGTTCTGCCTTAGTTTTTTCTGTGTTATGCTAGGAATTGGTAGTTATTTCTGTCCGATGTGTGGGTTTCTATAGTGTGGACCTGGCTTCATGGGCGTTGGAGCATAACACAGCAAATGGGCAATTCCGAACGGAGATATTGGCAGCAGATAGATGCATTGCTTCCCTGGCGGAGACTGCTGCAGAAAGCACGGTGATATCCCAGTCTTTATTTGATATGCCCAAGGCCATGTGGTGTGTGTAGATATATGCACGGGCACAAACTTCTAAAGGGAGTCTTTCTCTGTTAGTTGAATATTACAAGAATGGAACTGAGCATAACAAGGACTGTATTGTTATTAAACCATCAATGCACAGTGGCGTAGCTAGCCCTTTGGCCACCTGTGGCGGTCCCTGCGTTTGCCGCCTCGCGGCGGCTGCAGTGAAAAGTGGTGGGTGGTGCTGGCGAGTATTCTCAGTTTGCCGCCCTGTGGCAAACGCATTGAGGAGCGGGCGGAGCTTGCTGTTGCTGCCCTGAGATGGCAGGTAATAGCGGGGGAGGTCGCCGCCCCCAAACCTCGTGCCGCTTGAGGCGGACTGCCTCCCCCCCCTCCCCCAGCTACGCCTCTGTCCATGCATCAGGTTTGTTCTTCACATGAAACAGGACCCTTCTGGGACTCATATGCAGGTATTTGCACAGTTTGTTCAATATATGTGCACTTGTGCTGTGAGGCAGTTTTATATCCATCCTTGAACCTTATCACAGTGAAGGGCAACTGCAAACACATGGACAGTGTGTATTAAAAGATTCTTGACAATGAATGGCTCAGAACGTGGAGTAACTACTTTCCACTTACTTGGATGAGCCTCCCTGGAATATTCCAAAGCTGACTTCAGTATAGGGAGAGTGACCGATGCAGAATCGGCATACTTGGTGCCCAGATAACATTAAAGCAGGATGTCCAGCAGTCCATGTACCATGCATACATATAGTAAGGTGGGGTATGTGTAGCTCTTGAGTGTCACAAGAATGAGACAGTTTGTAGATACTCTTGCCAGATGTGAAGGTCATTTGACGGTTCGCGGTGGCCACAGCTGACCTCTGACTCATTTCACGTTCACTTTGGGATGAAAGAAGCTTGCGTGCGCTTCTTGGGGCAGATTTACAATAACTGGCGCATCCCTGCAGATCAGCAGGGATGTGCCAGTTATTTTGCGTGAAGTTAGGAACCCATTGCGCCACCATGGATGCGCCGCATTTACAATGCAGCGCACCGTGGCGCAAGGAGAGACAGATGCGTGACGCATCTGTCAGCGTATAGGTGACGCAGTGCTGGAGTCGTGTCGCAAGCGCGACGCATCTCAAGCACTGCTCAGGGGCATCCTATACTTGCAATGCTGCGTCACTCCTTACGCCTGCTGCAAGCAGGCGTAAGGTTTTGATGCAGCATGGACGTAAAAGTGACTCCGTGAAATCTTGTAGATTTCACTGCGTCACTTTTACGGGTCTTCCTTGCGACGGAACGTCCACCCTGCATACATTATACCTGACGCAGGTATAATGTAGCGCAGAGCTTTACAACGTGACGCATCTCACTAGATGCGTCACGTTGTAAATCTGTCGCATAGTGGCGCATGGTTAATGACGCCGCTGCGTCACTGAAGTGACGCAACGGTGTCGTAAAGATGACGCATGGGGCTTGTAAATCTGCCCCCTTGTTTCTGGCCGAGGGTGTTGCTTTGTCTCATTTGGTTTTCGGCGGTACCTTATGCTGCACTGTTATGGGTGGGGTTAAAGGAATGATCATGTAATGAAGTAAGCTCCAGTTTCAGTGCGACACTGCAACGCGCACTCATGTTGACGTGCATGTGTGTACCTGTTTGTGCCAGTTGAAGTATTTCAGTTATTTCATATATCAGAGCACATGTGAATGCTGTTGATTTTGTGGTGCAGGTGTGACACTTGCTGCTGGTGCAGGCCCAGAAAGACCTCTGTGTTACACACAATTCATGTACATACAGTGTATGTTCTGCACTTACACACACGTGGTGTTGGCTGTAGCTCCAATATGATACGCAGAATATTGGGGACACGAGGGGTACCCAATGCTAGTGCTTCCCGGAGTTGCTTCTTGGGGGTATGTATTGCGTTTATGTGGTGTTGGATTTTGTAGTATGTGAATACACATTTGAGTACACAAAGTGCACAACAGTGTGCTGATGTGCGTGCTCACAGCTATGAGTGCTGTAGGGTGGCAATGTATAGTAAATGGATAGGTATACAACGGCGAAGGTTGGCCAAAGCTTTGCACGTATGGATGACATATATGCACTGAAGCAAAGACTGTATAGACGTAGCAGAAAATGTACAGCTATATTCTCCTATGTGTTACCGTGTAAATCCATTTCACTGCACTAAGTACTCACCCCCGGAGTTTACCACAGACTGGCTGGGCTGTGGGCTGTGCGCAAGTGGTGCGAGGTGAGCTAGAATGCACATAAGTTGTTTACGGTCCACCTGCACATAGAGCACTTACTGTCAAGAGTTTGTGCTCTGGGGCTAAATGTCACTGATCCTCCAGGAAGAGATGTGCACTGGATGTATTCAGTGCACACCGCAGTACTGCATGATTCTGTGCACACTGAGCCACACTCCCACAGACTTAGCGTGTCTTGATGACTTATTGATACCCACTGCTGCTCCCTTAGTGCTGCTCCAATTCTGTGCAGCGGACCCTGGGGTTTTAGGAAAAAACAGCGGTTCAATTTGGCCCAATCGGGTCCTGTACAACCAAGTGGAGCCCTCGAGAAGGACACAAGGTAAAACTTTTTGGGGTAGACAATTAATCATTAAGGGAGCACGAAAGCAGTAGGGGAGCATATGTAGTGTAAAATAAACATTTTATTTTACACAAACATGATTAACGACAGTCAAGGTAAACAGGTGCTCACATAAAGTGACAGGTGCGTAATGTGACAAGGTGCGGTGAACTCTAAAAACATTACATCACATTGACAACAGAGTAGGAACTTCGCTTAAGTTAATACAATTGAGAGAGTTCCTGTTGTAGAAGTCGACGGCGTTTCGATCTTAGGGACTTAAGATCATCATCAGGACAATAAGTGAGCAACCTGAACTTCCTACAAGAACCACTGAGGCGTGGGTGTTGTAGAACCGATCTGTGGTTAGTACAGTGTTGTACTTCTTGCCTCGAAGTGCGTATACTATTGTTCGCGCGGGACCTACTTCCAGCCGGAAGTAGTACGGGAGGGCAATCTGGTCAATACTGCTCTCATGAAGGGCGGGGACCAACTAAATTGTGAGGGCAGGGTAGTGAAAACCCGTTGACACCGAGGGTTCGGTGGGCCTCAAGGATGCCCAGGATTTTAAGGGAGGAGGCGCGGTTAATCTGTGGGCATGAAGGCCCTTCTCCGGAACGGCACTGCGATGATCCGTCAAGAGGCCGTCAATGTTAAAAACAGCCCAGCGTATGCGGCGCTTCACAATTGGAGCGTCAATTATTTCAGGCTTCCAGCGGGAATCAAACACCAGTCTGGTCGGCGCGCTGCAGTGAATCACTCTGTTGCCTGGGGTGGCGCTACCTTGCACTCACTCCTATCCCCTTGTCTTCCTTCATTGTCTTCCTTCACTTCCTGCTACCAATGCCTCCTTGAGTTACCAGGTCAGAAATTTCTATAATCATTAGAAATGCAATAGGTCCCGCATTTTTCCCACACAGGCGAAACCGATGCATTACCAATGCTTGTTTGAGTTACAGCTACACAAAAGTAAATGAGCACTAGCCACCAATGTCTACTGAAACAGGAGTAGGAAATTTGTGGGCAGAAAAGAAAAAGCGGACGCTGGTGTACGCTGGCCATCCTTTAACTTGCACTGAAGTGGATGCCTACTTGTGCCCCGAGGGCACTAGGGAGTGCGCGCTTCGAAATCAGGTCGGTTTGAGGAAGACAAAGTGCTCACCACACGGTGAAAACACAAGCATTCTGTAGGCCAATCCTCCACAAGCTCCGTTCCTCCCAACCAAACACGAGCCGAGAGGTAAAATAGAAATAGTGCGCCGCAACCAGCATAGAGCAGCAGGAAAGAAAGAGTACATGTAAGAGGGCCAGTTGCAATGGGAGGGAACCAAGCACACAAAGGAGGGACAAATTCAACCAATGCACCAATGAAAAGCCAGTATTTTACAAAGTCACCCAAATAAAAAATGGAAAGCATGGGTGTGCCAAAAGCCAACCCGGAGGGATTATAGCATGCCTCGCAGAGCAGCGCCAGCATGCTGCCTCTAGGCTCAACCTAAAAATGATTTCAAGAAATTAATTTTACATCACAATGTTACAAATGTATCAGCCTAAAAGACATAAAAGGGCATTTATTATTAGCTTGGAAAAGAAATTGCAAATTTTCCAATACTCCAAAACCACCAGAAGTTACACAAAACCAATAATTCTCTCCATCCACCACTTTCCCTGTATATGAAAACTGCATTTTGCACATAAGTGGTTGCTTTCGGGGCTGGTTAAGAATCCCTCGACTGATCCAGTTCTGATAGTAGAACGCATTCTAGTGGTGACCAGGTGTTTCCCGGTGTTGGTATGGTTTGTGCAGCCTGATCATGCTTGTAAGAAATTCCATGCATGACTGTGAGTAAATGTGAATTGCTACTAAACGGGGCCGCTGTTCCAATAAGAAAGGGGTAGGAGGAATCGTTTTGGAAAGAGGGAAAGTCAGAGTGATTTTACTTGATGCCCTCACACACCCCGAAGGATGTCATGCTTTATCATAGGGCAGTGCTCCTTGTCGGGCCGGCGCTGCATTGCCCTACGGGTCCCCCGAAGGGTCATTTTGTCTGAGTTTTTTTTAGTTTACACGTCGTATGATGTGTGCGGGTTAGTGCTAGTTCTGTGACATGTGAGTTAAAAAATTACTAGAGGGTATCTAAAATGAGTGGATTTAATGAAAGGGGTCCCTCTGTCATGGTTAAAAAACTGAAAAGTTAAATGCTGCTCAAGGGTAATTATGGCCCTCAGTAGCTAAAGAATATTGTGCATGTGTGAAAGTGAGATGCGTTAGGTCAACATGTTTCAGGCTCTTAGTGGTCTCAGGAGTAAAGTCACTCTGACTTCCCCTCTTTCCAAAACGACTCCCCCTGACCCTTTCTTATAGGAACAGCGGCCCCCTTAGTAGCAATTCATTACTGGGGAGCACGGGGCCTTCCTTTAGCTCCCTGTCCCCCCTTCTCATTTTTCTTGATTAAGTGAGTAGATGTGACTAAGTGACCGATCTACTAACCTGAGTTCTAATTCCTTAGTGAAATCTGAGTAAATCACTTAATTTTCCTGAGCCTAACGTTGTAAACATTGCATGATATGTGAATGTGTAATTCACTTATATTAAATCATCACTAGATGTACAGGATTGTCTCTGCTCTCTAGCTTGCCAGGTAGGTTTATGCTATGTGAAAATCCTTACCTGTACACATCTGTACCTCAGCACAGTACTTGTGAATCACATTCAAGTCTCCAAGATGCTAAGAAAAAATCCATGTTTAAGTCTATTTGAAGACAGCAGAGAGATCAAACAGGGTGTAACCCATCCTGTCCACAGAAGATATTGCTCATACAACGGTACAGCTCACACGAGACACAGATTGCATGACACGTGAAGACAACTGTGTAGCAAACAAAAGGGAAGTTGACTTGTTGGTCAATAGTGGCCTAAAACTGACAGATCAAAAGAGCCCTTCTCCAAAAATGGGGCCCCATGCCCTACCATGAGGCAACAGAGATAATGCATAAAGCCAAGGATGGTTTTATTAAGGAAATTGTGCAGAGCAATAAGGTGTGAGGTCAGATTAACCCAATGGGTCAGGATGTACATCTCTTGAATTATCAATAGCCCTCACCGAGGAGACAGTTTTTGCTTCTTTATCCAAGAAAGACCTAAGATGGAAGATCAAGTGTGAGCAATTTTAGGATCTATAACAAGAAAGTACATCAATTTCTAGTTAAATGACCTGAATTGAACAGAGAAATATTCAGTAATGGACATGCATAGGTTGTGCAAAAAAGAGGTGACAAGTGGCCGATTAGTGTTTTTGCAAACCCCCTCAAATATTTTTGTGTCCAAGAGCCTGCTTTCAGAAGCTGTGCCTGAATGTAATTTGATGTATTTGCATAACACTCATTTTAATATTAAAAAGCACAAACGAGGTTAATCTACAATGGGATCGTCTCAGTAAACCTCTCATCACACAGATGGTCACCACAGGGCGAACGGAGGCCAAACTATAAATTGGGCCTTAAGTGAATTGCTTAGAATCATAGGATTTTGAGGCAAGGCCGGGATGGGAGTCTAGAGCCTCGTGTTGAAGTTAAGCAGCTCTAGCCACTAGGCCACATCTTCTCGCTAATTTCCCTCCAGGCCTCTATACTTCTGACTGAGAAAGCCCCTCACTGGTATTTTATTGCACGTTCCAGCAGGGACTGTAGTCCTGAGAAGTTGTTAAGTGCATTTGTCCCTAAAGCAAGAGCCCTCAAACTCTTACGTTAAACGTTCTTCCTCGTGGGAGCAACTGGAGAACAGAGTGTGGCAACCAGTGGGTAAAACACTTGGGGAGAGGAGTTGGCCTAGGCTAGGTAACCTTGGGGAGAGGAGTTGGCCTAACGGCTAGGTAACCTTGGGGAGAGGAGTTGGCCTAACGGCTAGGTAACCTTGGGGAGAGGAGTTGGCCTAGGCTAGGTAATCTTGGGGAGAGGAGTTGGCCTAACGGCTAGGTAACCTTGGGGAGAGGAGTTGGCCTAACGGCTAGGTAACCTTGGGGAGAGGAGTTGGCCTAACGGCTAGGGCGGTCGACCTCGAATCTGAGGAGCTGGGTTCGAGTCTCGGCAATGACGCTGAACATCCTGTGATTCTGGGCAAATCACTTAGGGGCATATCTACAAGGGCTGGCGATAATTATCGCTCAGCGCTCTTAGCGTGAGGATAATTATCGCCGGCCAACTCTGAATTTTATCGCGGAGATAGCGTGCTATCAGCAACGCTTATCTCCAAAGCGATAAAATTCAGAGCGCAAGCTGCCAACTGTGCGATTATCGCTGGAAATACAGCGATAATCGCACAACTTTTGGCGATAGCTTGCTGATAGGGCAAGACATACTTAGCCATGATATCCACCTTCCATAGGATATCATGGCTAAGTCAGTCTCAAAGCAGGCGTTAGGAAAGTAGTGATAACAGAGGTTATCGCTACTTTTCTTGTCGCTATGCTTCTTTGCCTGAGGCTTGATAATAGGAGAAATGTCGCTTAGCGACATTTCTCCCGTTATCCTGGGGAGGAACGCCCACTTTGCATCTCATTAGAGATGCAGAGCTGAGCGATAGGGAAAGGGCGATGTAGCATGGATTCACGCGTTAGCGTGTCCTTGCTAATAGGGCGTTAAAATTATCGCCGCTTTTCGTCCGAAAACGGACGCTAAAGCGGCGATAATTTTATCGCCAGCCCTTGTAGATATGCCCCTAAATCTCCCCGTGCCTAACAAAAATGAATGTGTGTCCTCATGTAATGCAACTGGTGCTATGTAAAGCGCTCTGATACCCGATTCGGGTCAAGTTCGCGCTATATAAAACTCTGTAAAAAAAAAAAAACACTGGGGCAAGCACTCTTGTGAAACACGTTTTTGTAATAACGACGACAACTCTTGCTGAGAAACATTCCGTTTCACTGGCTAGTTTGCGGAATTGCGCAGATGAACGACTGACTAAGGTGATGAAGTAATCCATGTACTCTTTGTTTGTGATATGTTTTTGTTTACATGAGGCTGACGGGTCAGCTAAAGCGAAAAAGATCGCGAATTTCTTTACACACTCACAAAGATAATCTTCTGTCGGATGGTCAAGTTATATAACTACTTTCAGGCACCTTTTCATCCATTCCTGAATGTACCCGAGGCGCTTGGCTTCACAGGAGACGCGATTTGCCCAAGTAAGGGCTCTGCTAAAGGTTCTGTTGAAGCTATCTGGGATAATCATCATTTTGCACAGGTATGAAAATTGGTGTACCTGATAATATCCATATATTCATAATGCTGTGCGATTGTTGGGGAACCGCTAGACATCCGTGTGCATTAAATTGTAAAATGTACAATGTAAACATGTAAAAGACTATTGAACAGTGTGAGCGCTAGTTTTATTACATTTATATATTTCTACTGCTGCTAGATAAATATTTCTAGCGTTTATCCATGAAGAGCAAACTAGATTAAACATCTCCACAAATGCCGACTACTACATAGCAAACGGGCTATTGAGGCACCAGATTCAAATTTTGAATGACAAGTCTTTATTTTTTGACAAATCAATAATTATTGCATCATTTTTTCATAGATGCAATACCTTATTTTTGTAATGAAGACTACATTAATTTCTTAGGTAATCGATCTGTTTCCACCATTTTATTGATAGGGATAAGTTTAGGTTATGTGGGACTAATCAGTAGTTGGCCATGAAGCTAAAAAAAAGTTGCCCAGTTTTGGGAAAATTAGTTTTGGGATACTTAATTTAGGTTTTAGTAACCTTGCTGTCCATACGTCATGAATTCTCAAGTTTGGTGTCTGTCGGCCCGTATGCACCCTCCCTGGGTATATGAGCAACACCTGCTGCAATAAAAATGTTCTCTGTGAAATGTTCAGGTGCTCTTAGAAGATGGGTTTCTAGTAGATCAGATATCGAAATCTCGGTGATTACGGAAGCGGAGAGACGGAAAACACTGAGGAGAAAGGCAAATTGTAACACAAATCAAAGGAGAAGAGAATGCGTGGCCTGTTGTCTTGCAACTAGGAAACAGGCATCAACGATAAAGATTGCTGTGCATGATAAGTCTGAAGGGTTTCACAACAAAGTGGAACTGAACACTAGGGGTTCGGTAGGTGCTCCAGCACAGCAGGGGGCTGGGCAGGAGGAGCAACGGGTGTAGGCGCATTAACAGAGGTGACGCCACAGCGAGAGCTGGGCTCCAGTAAATATGGCGCCTTACTTCATTAGACAAACAGTGGCGATTGCACGCCACCAGATGGTGGTTCTTCTACCCCAGCAGGGGCGGGTCACAAGGCCTGGGGTCCTTATCAATTATGGATGCTACTGTCAACGTGATAGGGCTTGCCTACAGTGACCCGTGAGGTGCAGACAAGTTCACGCTTCTGCACTTCCTGTGTTTGTCCTTCCAAGGACTCGTGAAAGGTCAACCCCAGTCAGTGCCCAAAGGTCTGCGGTCTAAGGCCGTAGGCCAGGCTGGGTCTTTGGCCGTGAAGTTGTGTCTACTCGCTATGCCATCTTTCTCCTGAACCTGTCCCTTCGAACAGCCCTACACAGAACTTTCCGGGCTAATTCTGTGGACTCTGGATGAACACGAGACACCCAACGGATGAAACTTGTTTCCCCAAACCCCTGGGAAGCAGGTTTACAGTGCGGAACCCTTAATGGGCCCGTGTGTCATGAAGTAGGCATCTGAGAGCTTGGCACCGGGCACAGGCCTTAAAGGCCGCGCCACCCTTCCATTATTACCCGTGAGTGTCTCTAGGTATCTGCCATCAGTGCATATCTTCGTGTATACGATATGCGAGGCCGCCGGTTGTTATTGGAAACTCATGTATGTGCCTAGCGTTTATTAGCTGAAAAGCGCTATCATTCTAGGCAGAAAACGAACTAGGACACGAGTAGACACGACTGTGCACAAAATAACAACATTCATGTCAAAAGGACACATGGAATTAAACCTTTATCCAGGTTTCACTGTCATTGACACAAGCTTCCATCTTGGCATCGATCACAGTAGCATGTGATTCTGTAGTCCACAGATATCAGAGACACATAACATGAAATCGTGCCATCTCTTCTGCTAGCTGCATTATCTCACGATTTCCCTGAAAGCACCAAAGAGATTTCTTTTATCAAATATAATCAGTTACAATCTCCCTCCTCTGTCTTCATTTCCGCTTCCTGAGCCTGGTGGCGGAGCGCTGATCCCTGCTTAGTTTGGTAACTTTGAAAGTCCCACCATGCACGTAAATAATAACAACTCGCCCTCTTGATTTTTTTGCCGTTCCTTTTCTCTTTTTCCGTGTGTAATTTGAAATTGACTCGCTTTACCTCTTTCTGGATTTGTGTCCCATGACTCTCTCATTAGGTTTTCTATGTCTCTTCCTTCTCCCCTATCTTTGCTATGCTAGTTCCGTGGGTTGAGCACCTGCAACAGAGTTCTTTGTGTGAACTGCAGGACAATATTGCACCTACATAGCTTGTTATTCGTACTGGATTAACAGAATAATTTACGATTTTTGAGGCGCCAAGGGACAGTTCAACTTCTGGTGTGCGCTTTGTAGAAGGATGACATTTTTTTATTGTATGCAGTTTTTTATAGCACGAACTCGACCCGAAGGTATGCGCTTTACATGAGCACCAGGTGCATTACAGACGGACGCATTCATTTTTTTAGGCACAGGGGGATTAAGTGATTTACCCAGAATCACAGGATGTTGAGCCTCCCACCAGACTCGAACCCGGTTCCCCAGCTTGAAAGTCAGCCGTTCGTTTCTTTAATTCTTTTTCTCCGATCAATGTCTTCGATTATCCCTCCAATTATTATTTACGATTTTTAATTATGTTTCCTGTAATGAATTCCAACACTCTGCCGGTTTTTCTCAGTCATATTCTCCTTTCCACCTCCAGACTCTGTTTTGTGTTTCTCCGGTCCTCCTCCGTTCACCCCCTGCCCGGCCACACCCCTGCCCGGTACTTACCTTGTGCACTGCCCGGTCCGCGCGGCCTGCTCTCTGCCCTGTGCGGTCTCTGCGGCTCTGAACCCCCAGCCTTGTCTTCACGCGCCAGGAAAGAATTGACAGCAGAGAGTGCGTCACGTGAGCAGGGCGCACGTGGCGCAACACGGGGAAGCAGGAGAGGCCACAGCAGAGGAAGTGCCCCACGCGCAGGGGGGGAGGGGGGGGGGAGTGGACAGAACGACGTTCAAGGGTTTTGGGCTGAACTTTTTAAAAAGTGCTTATCACTTTTGCTGGAAGCACCTTCTTTAGTATAATCAGAAGTAAAGAGAGAATACAGCTGCATTCCCTATTGCCCTGCCTTAATAAATCGTTCCCAAACTGCTCAAGCTGCACCTGACAATGAATTCTTTCCATAGTTGCCCCTTGGTTTGTCGTGTGTTTAGTAAACATATGTAGTGTATCTTTTGCCAACAGCGCTGGTGGTCGTATCATGATGGGCTGGGCTGGCTCTGGCACTTACAGGGGCATATTCTCAAGGGCTTATCGCAGAGTTAGCGGCACTTTATCGCAGCCAAAGTGGCAATAGATTTATCGCCCTATTCACAAGCTGGTGCTAACAGCCGATATCGCCAGTTTTCCCGCGATAGCAGCCGCAAAAAACATCACCACGGATGACACCGGCAACTAACGCTAATGAGATGCAGAGTAGGCGTTCCCGTGCAAAAAGCAGCGAAAACACCACTTCGCAACATTCTCAACGACCAGCCAGATCGGCGATAAGATCACAAAACATGCGATAAGGTGCATTAGCAGCAGGGAATTAACACCTGCTCTTTCCTGGTATTAAGTCGGACGATAACCTGCACCACAGCCACACCAGAAGAACAACAGATGCCATGGAGCTACTGATCATGCAGCCGGACACCCAAGAGGGCCACAACACCCACCGCCACCCCCCCAAAGACCCCTTCCCGCCCCGGGCCCTACCCCGGACAAAGATATTTTACATCAACTTTACGAAATCATGAACAAAACAATTCGCCTGATGTCGCACAAGTACAACAATCAAAATTCATGTGTGGTAAGAAAAAGGAGAATCATTCATTCATCTTTGAATTTCCAAACAAAGTATTTTATTCAAATTTAACTCAAAACAACTATTCGGAAGAGTCATTGCGGGTCTTCTCTGCACAATCTGTAAGATACAGCCTGCAAGACAAAATTCAAGATAAGAAGGTGTGTCATGCGCTCATCAAAGGACAGAGAGAGAGAGAGAGAGAGAGAGAGAGAGAAAGAAAGGGAGAGAGAGAGAGAGAGAGTGAAAGAGAGGGAGAGAGAGAAAGAGAGAAAAGGGGAGAGAGGGAGAAGGAGAGAGAGAGAGAAAAACAGAGGAAGAGAGAGAGACAGTGAAAGGAAGAGAGGGAGAAGGAGAGAGAGTAACAGAGGAAGAGAGAGAGACAGTGAAAGGAAGAGAGGGAGAGAGAGAGAGAGTGCCGACACTGCGGACGCAGGCATCACTGCTCACCTGCTGCCACCGGTGTGTCTTCAACCACGTGCCGGTATACACTGCAGTCCACCAGGTCCCTTATCTGAAACAGAGTCCAGATTTATGAATGGCAGAGTTCATATCATTGCACACGCCATCATTGCTTGGCCGCCCCTGCGCACACAGGCTGCTGCACCCCAGCCCCTCCCGCCGCCCAGCGGTGTTTGCCCGCCCCTGCACACCCAGGCCTCACTGCTCACCTTCCGCCACCAGCGTGTCTCCAAGAGGGCCCACCACGTGCCGGTGCAAGCTCCAAGCCCGAGTTCCGCAACCTTGGCAGCCTCCACATCATGCAGCACCGCGGGCCACCAGGTCACACACGTGATTCTGGGTCTTGATTTCGCAATGACAGAGATCATATCAGTGCACACGGCATCATCGCAGGCTGCACACCCGCTCAGCTCTATAGGTGCCACTAACTCTGTGCACCGAAAGTCACCGTCCCGTGGCGGTAGGCCCATGCCAGCCGCAGTGTTTCCGGTGCCACCAACTCTGTGCAACATAAGTCATGGACCCTTTCTGATTGAGTCTCGTGATATGCCAGGCGGACGCAGCCATGTCACCTCCGGCAGTGGGGAAGAACTGGGACATGTAGCGTCGTCGTCCCCCCCTTTATACGTAAGCCGAGTGGGCTGGGTCGGTGTACGCCAGGCCAGCGTAGGGGTGTGAATAATTATCCCTGGGCTCTGGGCGTGGTTCATTTCTGGGCTGGACAGGAAACCAACTGATGCGTGTGTCTCTGTTGCAGTGTCTGTGCCACACGGCCCGCAATCGACAATGTTGCAATGTTGCATGCACCCGGAGGGTGGCCGCACACGAAGGGATTGTACAAGGAGCGCAAGGCCGCTCGGGCTCTTGGCTCATGCATGCCAACTGTTGTGTGTGTATCGCTATTGGTGCACCATAAGCCTAAGGCCTAGCCTCAATTGCAGAGCGAAAGCCACATCACATTTCCAGAATGCAAGCAGTAGTCAGACTAACATTAGGGATGAAAGCTCCTTTGTCTTAATACATAAGGCGGAAGGACATCTGCACCTCCGACCTTGGTCTTGCATGCGGCAGGCACCCCCTGAGAGAGATACCATAGCAGATGATGACGACTCCCACACTACGCACAGCGCTAATGAAAGACCAACGTATCCACACCCCACACACAGAAGTTCTTGCTCGAGGTACACTTGCATGGAATGCCCTTGACACTTACGTACACAACAACCCATACGTCCAAACGTTGCACACACATACAACTCATTGCTCCGAGCTGTGGCATATCATCCACATAACTGCCGCAGGTCAGAAGAGTGCCGGTTCTACGAGAGCCACCAACGCAATGGCAGAACATCCCGGGCGCATGCACAACGCCTGTCATGGAACTGTACCGTGACCGAATGCTGCCTGTTAGTGTCTGATGCATTGGTCTGCATGTTGTGGCCCTTGTCTTGCCCGTACTGACACGCACATGGCAATAAAGTCTACGCAACTTCACTAGTGTTCAACTGTGATGAGTGTTGATTAGAATGACAAATCGTGTGCCTCAATGAGCATTGTCCGTACACAGGGAGGGACTGACTGGCGCATTTCACTTAGGGGTGAGTCCCTATTGCCAGCTCCACCTCTGTGAGCCAGACATAGTTGTTGGGATAGTTGCTGATAGACCTGTGCTCTTACGTGTCTTCAGTAATGTGAGTATGGTGTCCATGTTCTTGCCATGTGGATCAATGTGATCTATCACTACAGGCTGTGTCCACCCAGTTGAGTGTGAGTAGGTATGCGAAGAGATGTTCTGTAGTCAAATTTGATGGGGGACACTACTTTAGGCCTGCCAACGACTTTGACATTTCATACCCAGCCCTATTTCTAACATTGCGTGGGGCAAATTTGAGGAATTGCGCGATTGTTGTTTCAGAGCAATGAGGCCACAGCTAGTGCACACATTCCCAGTCATCTAACTTCCTATGTGTGTCATGGTCAAACATGCGCATTGCTTTCATTTCCCAGGGTGTACCTTTTTGGGCAATCAATGTCCTTACATTCATCCATACTTTCATACTTGATCGATTATGGACATGACACATCTGTGTGAATTTGAATGATTTATTCACATTCCGTAGAGTGTCGGAGCTGGAGCAGTACATGGCCATGCAAACCCCACATTACATTGTAGCCCAGTGGAGGGCCAGCCAGAGTCATTTAGGGATTGACAAGTACATATGAAGAGGAAGAGTACAGTCCGCAGTCTGATTGCTGTGTCATTGGTAAGCAGACAAAATATGGCAGTCCATGTCGAGGTCCAAGGTGAGTGTCGCAGAGTGTTTCGGGGGACAGTGGGAGGTGTTGTTACAGGGCATGATGCAGAGGGCAGAACCAAGCTGTAACAGGGCATATGGCTGAGAAGAATGCTACTGGCTCCTTCTTACTACAGAGGTGGTATCACCCGCATCTTCGTCCTCTATGTCATCTGTCTGACATGTGGGTGCTAATGTTTGGTCTGCAGCACTGTGTGCCACTGACATATCAGGGGCCGGAGATGTGTGTGTAGAAGTACCAGCAGCATTCATCAGCGACTGTCTTAGTGGCAGCAATGCGATGATGAGGATCTGCAGGGCATGGAAGATCCCAACAACTTTTCGCTGGTGTGCATCCGTGGCAGCCATTCTTTCTGCATGCATCCGCTCCATGTTCTCCATTATCCTCAGCATCTGTGCCAACTCTCGGCTGACATCGCTGAGGCCACTCTGACTAGACAGTTGTTCTCCTCTCAGAGTCATGACTCCAGCGATGTCGGTCATGAATTGTTGGACATCATGGAGCGAACTGTGGGTGTCCGTTAGGGAGTGTAAGTGGTCCCTGATGGGAGTTAGACACCCACGTATGTCATCTAGTTTGGCTGCCATGAGGTCGAACCCCACCCACACCTGTTCAGCCACCTCCTTCTGGCAGTCTAACACCTGGCCTTGGAATGCGATGTGTTCTTCGGTGATGCGCTGGGAGCCAGCCGTGGTGGTGGGTGCTTCCTGCTGTGTGGTCTGTGCAGGGGGTGGGGTCTTCTCGATGCAGCTGGGCTGCCCTGCTCCTGGAGGTGGGTTGCCGTAGCTGTCCATGAGCTGTTGTAGGGCGTCGGTGTCGAAGGTGTGGGGGTCCTCTTCATCATCACTGATGAGTTGTCTGGTCTGTTCTGCAGGAGGTGTTGATTGTCCTCTGCAATGTGAAGGGGAGATGCATTTTAACATTGTGTTGACATGTATGTTGATGCATTGTTCAAGTTTACATACAGACTGCATGACAATGTACATTGTGACTGTTTGGGAGGAGCTGGCTATTTAATGCGGGGCAGTGGACATTTGAACTACATCACGGATGTGAGGTTGTGCACGTACATTATCATCTCACAGTTTCCTGCTATGCCAGATGTGATTGGCCAGTTTCTACGCACAAGCGGAACCAGTTGTGTCCTCTGTTCTGTAGTGAGAGTGCTGCACTTGTACCACATTGTCGTCAATGATGATGTGCTGTTATTGCTATGTGTGTGTGCTGCATTGTGGGAGAATCTCCCCTGCAGCTGTGAGTTGGCTGCCCCTTATCCCTTTAAGGCGGTGTGCCTTTGACTTCTGTGCTTCTACAGTGCTGTGATGTTGCACACTTGGCTAATTTTGGCTCTAGTTCGGATTTTGGACTCTTGGGCATGGTTTATCCGCAGATGTGTTGTTGACGTCAGGGGTTGTTTGTGCACGTGGATGTGTCAGAGTGTGACCTGCTCCTTTACGGATGTGTTCCACACTCAGCCACCTCAGTGTCGTGGCGTGCACCATGTCATGATAATTGGACTGCAGCCATGCTGTTCGTCATGCAGTGTCACTTGCATTGTCAGTGTGGCTCACAGACACGCAACTTTGCTGGTTTTAACACGTGTGCATGGGTTGGTTGTGAGATTGGTGCTGTGTGGGGAGGGACCCCTTAGTGCCCATAGTGGACGGTGGCCTACTTGCTGTTTGTATGTGTGCTGCAGTGTGCCAAGGGGATCAGGGACATGATCCAGAGTCATTGTGGGTGTGCAGTGTGCTCTACTGAATTGTGCATGTGTGCCATTGTGCCCATCTCCCCCCGTCCCCCCAGTCCCTGTTCGGTACTCACCCTGGTGCTGTTGTGTCAGGTCATGTCGAGCAGTGTCCGGACCTCCAATTCCTGCCACCGTCTCCCCACTGATGACTGTGGCCACCATTTCCTCCATCTCATCCAGCTCCTGGTGTTCCGCTGGACTGCCACCTCCAGTCTGCATTGCTGCCTGATGGTTGTCAGCAAGTATTTTTCTTGGTTTTGCGCTTCGCATCATTCCAGCGCCTCTTGACCTCTCCAATTGTCCTCCTCCTCACTCCGACTGCATTCACCTTGTCCAGGATGGACTGCCATATTGCATTTTTATTTGCCAATGACATGTTGGAGGTGACGAACAGTTGTTGGTGGTGTTCTATCACCTCCGTGATGATGATCCTGTTTTCCTGCGGACTGAACCTCGTCTTCCTCGTCTTCTTCTCTTTGCCCTTCCGTGACCCCGAGGTCCCAGGCTGGTCCTCCTGGGGGCTTGTGGGGTTCTGGTCGTCCTCTGTACTTGCTCCGGCTTCCTCCATGGTGCTACGCAGTTGAATTATTTTGTTTGTGTTTTTTGGTGCTTTTATAGTGCATTTTCTCGCATGACGCGTGGGATTGCAGGCCTGTCGCTGGTTATCGCTAATTTTTTTATCGCGGTTGGCCACATCGCAACTTTTTCGCGTTTGTGTTTCGCATTTTTTTGCCGTCACAGTGATTTTATCGCGATCATTTGACGCGTTGGCGTGAGACTTGCCTGCATTCCCACGCTATATTTCCTACCTGTCCCTGGTCCGCCGCGGCTGCTGTGCCGTTCGTTGCGGAGGGACGTGGCTCCTCCCCAAGGTTCTTGCTTCCGGGGGTGGGGATAAAGGAGCCCTGCTGGAGTGGTCGCTTAGCGGTCAGTTGCAGCGCATGTTGGCTGCAGTCTATGCTCTGTTTGAAACTGGGAAAGATCGATTTTAAAAACCTTTTTTAGAGAACTACCTCATTTTATAGTGTGTTTGCTGTGTTTTTAGACTTGCCTGCATTCCCACGCTATATTTCCTACCTGTCCCTGGTCCGCCGCGGCTGCTGTGCCGTTCGTTGCGGAGGGACGTGGCTCCTCCCCCAAGGTTCTTGCTTCCGGGGGGTGGGGATAAAGGAACCATGCTAAAGCGGCCGCGCCTCTGGCGCTCCGAAGGCGCGCCTAAGGCAAGCCCGTCTGCGCCCGTCCGTGACTGGAACGCGGCTAGCGCTAGCCACGATGCCCGTGGAGACTTAGCTCGCCGCACCTGGACTAGGGAACAATTATTAAAGTTTGCATCGGTGAAATGTATTAGGCCCATATGTTTAAACTCGGGTCATATGGAAGTTGGACGGAACACTCAGGATGGATGCTGTGATACATGCTCTTACTCATTTGATAGCAGTACATATGGGAAAGAAAGCAATATTTTGGTTCCACCTGTATCCGCTCAGACAGCCTGTACTCCCACTGGTACTGTCAAATCAGAAATTAGGGCTTGTTTAGTCAATTGTAGATCCCTCCCTAAGCATGCTGATGACATTTGGCTCCATTTAGAGTCTTGCTCTTGGGACCTTATGTTTTTAACCGAAACCTGGCTTAGGGATCATTCTCTTCCTGACCTATCTTTAGCGGTCCCAGAAGGCTACAGGATTACAGTAGCCAATCGGCCTGATAATAGACTAGGAGGTGGACTTGCGGTGATCCATAGATGGGACTGGGAGATTACGGTGAAGAAAATAGAGAATACTGGGATAATTGAGGCACTGTCGTTTTGTGTCCAAATCTCCCCCACTTTCCCATTTGCTGGATTGCTGGTTTATAGACCCCCAGACTCACTGACTGCTCAGTGGTCTGAACTATATAATATTATTGCTGATCTCTCTCTAAAATACGCAAATTGCACCATCCTTGGAGATTTCAATGTCCACATGGACAATGATATATGCCCACTAGCCGTTCAACTACTACACACCCTTAAAGGGTTGAACTTGACTCAAAAAGTTTCTTCCCCTACACATGTGGCCACATGTTGGACCTCATTTTTACCAACATCCCCTCTTTAAGAGTTGACACTCCTCTCCCATTGACCTGGTCAGACCATTTTTTAGTTCCTTTTTACTTAACTATCCCTTCTAATAAGAATCAGGTTAGCCCCACACCTGAAACAAGAAGGGATTGGAGGAAGGTCATACCAGAGATCATTGGCTGTGTGCTAGATGACACAGTTCCAGTACTGACGGGAGAGCCTAGTCAAGACGCCTCTCTCTTCAACAACTGGATCATATCGGCCCTGGACAAGGTTGCTCCACTTAAAAGCATGAAGTTGTCCAGAAAAAGTCCCTCTGCCCCCTGGTTCACTACTCAACTCCGGACGGAGAAAACTTCATGTAAGCAGCTGGAGCGCTTGTGGAGAAAAAACTATAACACCGACGCCAAATGTAGATATAAAATGGCATTAAAGAAATTTCATACTTCTAAACGTAACACAATTAGAGACTATATAGCCAACCAGATTAATACTGCAGATAATTCTACCAAAGAAGTATTCAAGATTGTTCAAGGCTTTTTGAAACCATTAGCCATGAAGAGTACTATTACCCCCTCAGCCTCTCTATGTGAAGATCTTTCCAGTTTTTTCCACGATAAGATTCAGAAAATCTACTCTTCTTTCCCCTTAACTGGGTTCCCTCCACTGTTAGCAACATCAGCCCACAATCCTAATCCTTCTAACATCTGGTCGGAATTTCAGCCATTATGCACAATTACTTCACTGGCGGAACTTAGTAAAATAAAATCAGGTGCTCCGACCGATCCTTGTCCGGCTAATCTTTTTAAATTACTGGCTCCTCGGATCAATCCCGTCTTGAATGTCTTATGGAACTCCTCCTTGAGCCGGGGCACTTTTCCAGTGTTATGGAAAACGGCTTATGTCCAGCCTATTTTAAAGAAAGATGACGCGGACCCTTCAGATCTAAAAAACTTTAGACCGATCTCTCTCCTCCCGGCACCGGCCAAAGTGCTGGAAAAGGTAGTCCAAATGCAATTGTCAGAGTTTCTGGAGATCAACCATCTTCTCCACGACTCCCAGTCGGGTTTCAGGAAGGGATACAGCACAGAGACGGCCCTTCTGGAAGTGGCGGAAACCATACGGGAAACGGTGGACCAAGGCAGAAGTGCAATGTTAGTGCTGTTGGACTTGTCCGCAGCTTTTGACACTGTGTCACACCACATCTTACTAGAGAGACTTGAGTCCCTTGGTGTGAAGGGCACCGTTCTAAACTGGTTCCGCTCCTTTTTAGAGGGCCGTTCTCAAAATGTGTTCCTGCGCCCTTTTATTTCGGCCTCTAGATCCTTAGCTGTGGGGTCCCACAGGGATCGGCGCTGAGCCCCACCCTTTTTAATGTGTACCTGGCCCCTCTCGCCACACAGATTGAACAGTGTGGGGTGAAGGTGGTCTCGTACGCTGATGATACGCAGCTTGTGTTCTCTTTTAAAGAACACACGGAGGTAGCTTTTATGAATTTTAAACTATGTCTACGAAAAATCTTGACATGGATGACGAACAATTGCATGAAGTTGAATACAGAAAAAACCGAGGTTCTGTTTTTTAATCAACCATCTCCACCTTCGTCGGAACTTTGGTGGCCGGCAGAGCTTAACCCCCTCCTAGTCCGGTGCACTCTGCTAGGAACTTGGGATTTAGATTTGATGCTAATCTCTCGGGCAGTGCCCAAATTTGTAAAGTCTCTTCTGCATGCTTTTGGAAATTAAAAAGTTTACGAAGAGTTCTGCATTTACTGCCAATGAATTGTAGAAAAAATGTAGTCCATGCACTTGTTACCTCTCAATTGGACTACGCAAATAGTCTTTACTTGGGGCTCCCAGATTATTTGTTGAGAAAATTGCAGATTATACAGAATGCTGCAGCGAGGCTGATCAGAAATGTGCCTCTTCATCACCACATCTCTCCTCACTTGTGTAGCCTTCATTGGCTCCCTGTCAGAAGACGGATTGAATTCAAGGCATTGGTACTAGCTTTCAGATCCATGAGAGATGTGGGCCCTCAATATCTGAAGCATAGACTTCGGAAGTATTGCCAATCAAGATCGCTAAGGTCAAACCATCAGGACCTAATGGTGACCCCACGCTTCAAAAAGGCCAGGATGGGGGGCCGTGCCTTTGCTGTGAAAACAGCCTCTTTGTGGAACTCTATGCCAGCTCATCTTCGAAAGGCGAGCTCAGAGCCTCTGTTCAGAAAGGCCTTAAAAACCTGGTTGTTCAGTCTAACCCAAATTACTGCATAATTCTTCTGCTTCTGTCTGCTATCTGCACTTACCGCTAGCGCCGGGACACTTCCGTAGGAGGTAGCCGTGCGCTCTAGAAATTGAATTAATTAATAATTAATTAATTCATCTTTATTCGATCATGTTAAAAAAGATCATAAAAGCACATATAAATAATTCACATTAAAATTATTTCAATACTCTATCATTAAGATAACAAATATTTCATCACAATTCTAGGATAAAGATGAAGATACATAAAAATGTAAAAAAAGAGAGAACCATTTCATATACTAACTCTAGATACTTGTATTATTGTTTTACAAACTCAGCAAGCTACGCGGTGTCCCTTTCCTCTTCCTCATGCAAGCCCATAGGAATGACGCAACTGAATAACAAACCAAAGGGTCAGGGAGTGTTTTTAGAAAGTATGATGCTACCCGACACTGCTTAAAATTCATTTTCTTTAAAATTGGTTTAAGATGGACATTCCTTTCCTTCTCATATAGGCTGCAGAATAAAAGTATATGCAATTCTGTTTGAGGTGATAGGTTATCACATGGGCACGCACTTAGATCGGCGTGATTATATGTTTTTTCAGGGTAACCTAACATGAGGGGAATCAGGTTAGTGCGAAACCTCAATAATATAAATCTGTGTTGCATCCTATTTACATTTACTAGATAAGAGAAACCTCCTTCAGTTATTGGTGGGTTGAGGCCATATGCCCGGACTGCAAATTTCTCTTTACAGTGTTCCTTGCGCTTGTACTCGGCCATCAGCATGAACATATCGCTAACCCTCTGTTTAGAGACCTTCCTACAAGCTAGGGGGTCTTTAAAAAGTTCTTGGAGCCCAATCTCCCTTAGGGCTGACTCTACGTAGCTAAGCCACCTAGACCTTTTCCACTTCTCCATTGCTAGGCAGCTCCTTAGTATTGATTGATTCAATGGGACTGTATCTCTCCTCCAGATTGAATGCCAGAGGAGAAGTGAGGCTAGCTGTGTGTAGTCTAAGATGTAAGGCAGGTCCAATTCCGAGTGTAAAATACCGTTTGTAAAAGAGTGAGGTAATCCCACTACAGATTTGAAAAATATATTCTCAATAGTTTGTAGTGGTGTCGATGCAACCATACCCCACACCCCAGCGCCATACGTCGCTGCTGCTTTAACTCTAGCCTGGTAAATGTTTTTTTATCAGTAATAAGGGTTTAGCACCCAATTTTCTAGCAAAGGATTTTATGGCAACAATACCCCTCTCCATCACCATCTTTCTTCCCTCCATCAGTTTCGCCCACGACAAATCTTTATCAAAAAGAATGCCCAAGTAGGGGAAAGAGTCCACTACCTCAATTTTTTCCATTTCCACGCAAAAGTGCGGTACCTTTTCTTTTTTTGTGGCCCCTGCTATTAATACAAAAGACTTAGTTTGGTTCACTTTCAACTGAAGTGAATCCATAAAGGAGACATACGCGGTTATCAGCCTTTGTAGCCCATTCCCTGTTCTGGCGATTAAAACTGCGTCGTCTGCATAAGCCAATAGTGGAAGCATTTGATTTTCAAAAAAGGGGACGTCCCTAGTAGCCACTGTGAGTGCCTTTTCTACTCCGTTTGTGTACAAAGAGAAAAGGAAAGGGGCCAATACGCAACCCTGCCTTACTCCTCTGGAGATTTTAAAAGAACGTGTACAGTCTCCAGTTTTGGTGTAACGCACTGATGCCGTCGCGTTTGCGTATGACTGCCTAACGAAATTTAGAATAGCAGGTTCAACCCCCATCATCTCGTGAGACTATCGCATGGTGCCGCCGGGTTGAGAATACAATGTTAACACAGTGTTATTTTCCCGTGATGGACTGCGATGGACTGCGATGGGCAAAGTTGCGTTAAGCTAATTTTGCGATAATTATCACACGTTCTTGAGAATATCCCCCACAGAGTGTAAAGTCAATCCATGTATCCTGCTATTTCCCTGAGTTGGAGCGTTATTTTCAGACAGCAGGGATGTCGGAAACAGTGCGAGGGTTGCCTCTTCCGAGCTGCGCTTTCCGGAAATAGGGCATAAAAGAGGTGCGACAGGTGTTCCATAAGGGAGCGTGCACTTCAATTCAATTCAATTCAATATAACTTTATTCGGTCTAAAAACAATAAACCATAAAAGTACATAGAAATATTATACATAGCTGTAATCACACATAAAAATCTAAAATAGTCATAAATTGTTAAAAAAACAGTTTAAAAAGGTGCGTAAAAGACTTATAAGATCCAAGAAAGACACATCAAATAGTACTTCAAATATCCAAGCTTTAGATAAGCAGGAGGGAATACAAATCGAAATCAAATCTCGATGCACAATTACAGGTTTAAGGGGCGGGAGCTGCGTTTGAGGGGGCATAAAGAGGAGATATAGAGAGATCAAAAGCCTCAAATAGGGTCCGTCCCGCACTCCTACTGTCCCCTATTAATTAGCCCAGCATACCTGCCAAGTTCTATGTAATAAGCCAGAACTGCCCATATAGATCTTACAGACTAGCCCAAGATAGTATTTCTAGCACGCACTTGATGATTGTGAACCCCCTGGCTAGGCATCACAGGCGCAACTGGAGCCAAATTTCGGGGGGCTACCAAAAATATCGGGGGGGCTGATTCTTCCAGCAATATGCAGAGTGGAGATGCAGGGGCTCTGAGAAGGGGTGAAAACACAACAAAGCCTCGTTAGCAAGTAAATGGTCTTTTAAAGACATGTGAAGTACTCAGGTGCGGTTGTGTGTGTGCCTGGGAAGCTGTCTCAGCCGGGCTGACACACACGACGGGGGGGGGGGGCTGAAGCCCTTTGAGCCCAATGGGCATTGCACGCCTGCTAGGCATCATCTCACGATTCATGGACTCACCTGGACATTAGCGATCCGGACACGATGGGGCCACAAGGAGTGGGTTCAGATTGTGCCCCAGCTCATCTGTAATAGTGCGGGGTACACGAATCAGAGGGTGCGCAGTTTACAATGGATCGTACAGGAATGGGGAGTCACACACACTTTGTGATTCCACCTTTTACAGAAGGAAATGACAAGTTGAGTAATTTGCTTCCAGGATATGCTGAAGGTTCTCAAGACATTATAATTGGCCCATAATAAGATTCCCATCCAAAGCCTCGAGCACCCTAGTCAATAGGTAAGAGCTTGGCGGGAGCGAGCGTGATACTTCATGAATATAAAGTACGGGGGTCAGTCTAAGAGAAGGCACAAGCTGTGCCCATCACCTTTGCCCCTTGACCCAGCCTTCATCTCTGGCTTGAGTTGGTGAAGCTGCATTGGTCATTGCTCGATTGATGCTCTGCAGCGGGTGTTTCCAGTTGGCTTTGTGGTCATCAGAGTACAAGAGGCCGCTCCTGATCCTCTGTTGCTGTTTTTGGCCCATGGCTCTGGACCTTCGACCAGGGCTTAGTCTATCACAAAAATTATTGGATGGGAGCCTCAAAACCTGTGCCTCTTTGTCGGGTGTAGTCAACCCAGACTTTGGACTTCATTAACAATGTGTTGTTCCTCTGAAAGGATGATGTGAATTATTGGTAGATCCTGGCAGGTTATGACATTTATTTATTTAGGGAGAGTGAATGTGACCCGAAGGTATCAAAGCGCTTTACAGTATAAGGTAAGGAAAACAACAGAAAGTTACAAGTAGGATAAGTAGGGCACCCAGCACCCAACAGGAGTTTACAAAGATGTGTTTCTAACTAGTAAAGTGAAATCTGCATTGCTATAGTCCACCATCACTGATATACTAAGAGCGTTCACTTCTTTATGTTAATGTTAATGTTAATTGTTTTTATAAAGCGCCCTGTTACCTGGAGGTGTCCTGGCCCTATCTCCAAGGAATCAGAAACCAGAAGGAGGGGCCTAGTTGCCGAATAGCCATGTTTTCAGATCCTTTCTGAATGCGAGCAGGCTAGGAGCAGAACGAATGAAGAGAGGCAGCTCATTCGATGCCTTGGCGGTGCCAATGACAAAACTTCTTCCTCTTCCCTGATTTTTAAATCTAGGAACAATCAAGGTTCTTGCGCCAGAAGACTAGAGGGTTCTATTGGGTATGTACCACGTGAATGTCTGTCTGAAATGAGTGGTGTAGTATTGTGAAGAGCCTTGAAGGGTGTGCACAAGGATTTAAATTCGATCCTCTTCCTGACCGGTAGCCAGTGAAGTTCCTGGATTACTGATTTGACAGAGCAGACCTTGGGAGTACCAGAGAGGAGTCCTGCAGCGGAATTTTGACGCACCTGCAGCTTATTAAGATGTTGCTCCTGTATTTTAAGATACAGACTGTTGCAATAATCCAGCCTTGATAGGATAAAGGAGGGCACAACCGTTTTCTGGAATTCTACAGGAATTAATCATGTGATCTTTTTGATCATCCTAAGAATGAAAAAGTAGAGGTCGTCAGGGAATTGACCTGGTCTCCAGAGGAGAATTTATTGTCCATGATAACTCCCAGGTTTTTATCTTTCTTAACAAGAGCAGGCAGTGGGCCCAATTCTGCTGGCCACCAAGACGGGGACCAAAAGGAGGGATTGTTGTCAAATAAAATAACTTCCATTTTGTCGGAATATAATTTTAGGCAGTTGTTTCTCATCCATAAGCAGAGAGCCAGCAAACAGTTATGAACATTACTGCCAGTGTTATTTTCCTGGTTTGAGACTGAGATGACAATTTGCGTGTCGTCAGAGTTTGATGTCAGGGCAAACCCGAAGGATCTAATTAGGGGTGCCAGCACTGTAACATAAATATTAAACAGGGTTGGTCTGATGCAGGAACCCTGTGGGACCTCACAAGGAAGGGAAAAAGGCTCAGAAACAAAGGAGTGCAGCGCCACAAACTGTGTCCTCTCTCAGAGGAAAGAGCACATCAGGGGGCTGTTCTCCAATAGAGGCTAAGCTGTCCAGCAGGAGGTTATGGTGGACCGTATCGAATGCCACAAAGAGATCCAATAAGATCAGGGCTGCCTTACCTCCAGAACCTAAAGCCTCTCTGATTTCTTCAACAGATTTAATCATGGTTGATTCGGTGCTGTGGCCTCTTCTGAAGCCTTATTGCATGTCGTCTAACAAACCATTGTCCTGGATAAAAGAAGACAGTTGGAGATTTATGTTTTTTTCGAACATTTTTGCTGGCAAAGGACGCCGGGAAATAGGCCGGAAATTGTCAGGGTCTTTAGTATTAAGATTGGGGTTTTTAAGTAAAGGAAGTATTGATGCTTTTCTCCAGTCCTTGAGAAAACACCCAGTTTTTAACATTGTGTTGAACAAGATGACAAGGTTGTCAGACATTAGTTCAGGCACCAATTTAAAGATAGATACTGAGGGGGGGTCTGTCGACTACCACTGTCCCCCTGGCCCAGAGAGCAAGTCGTCCGTTGTCTGCCACCCCCACCCCCGGAAGAAGTTGGCCATCGGCTACACCCCCTGCTCTTACCTGCACCTGGGCAGCAAACTTAGGGGCTGCCCCAGGTGGCAGTATGGCTAGGTATGCCACTGCTTGAGGCACTCCTTGATTGACTGGGGCAGGTTTTGATAGGTCATATTTAAGTGTAATTTGAAGGTAGCTATTACTGAGATATGACTTGTACCATTTAAGTACTGTGCCTTCATGAATTTATGGTGTTTATTAAAATGTTATGATTGACTGTGCCAAAGGCCAAGGAGAGATTGAGTAGTATGAACAGATAGGATTCATCTTTGTCCCACATTGCAAGGGCATCATTCCTGATGTCAAGCACTTTGGCTAGGAAGAGGAAGCTGGTCACTGCATGAAAGTTGTTCAGATCTTCAAGGTCTTCTTTGGGTTTTTTGAGAAGAGATGTGATTTGTCCTGTTTTCAGGCAGTCTGCGACTGTCCTTTGTGAAGAGGTGTTGATTATTGTGGTCCAGATGGGGGTGATTTAATGAGAAGAAGTTGACAAATTCCTCAAATTTGTCTATTGAGCGGTCGAGGTTAAGTTCCGTCCCGGGAGGGGGAATGGGGGGGCGTCTGTTGCTTCATTATATTGAAGTTTGTTAGGTCAGTTTTTGCTGCATCTGATTGGAAGCAGCTTTTACTCTAAAGATATTTTTTTTGTATCTGTTTCTTTCTGACCACAGTACTGCAAGATGTAGAGTCATGTGTCCATCATCTCTCTGCCATTCTGAGCTGTCTCCCATCTAGATTCTGATGAATTGATTTGTTTTTAGTCCAGCGCTTTGACTTGTATGTTTGGCCTCTGACTGTTGGTTTTCCTGAGGTGATATGGGAAGTGTTTAAGCTGTGGTTGGACTGGTGTTATGGAATCCAAAGGGATGAGCTCTTCCTTGCCTCTGAGAAGGTCTAGAGTGGCACCACTGGCACCTTTGTTGTGAGATGGGCCACTTCAAAGCTGAGACAGATCACTGTTGCTTAGACATTCCTTCAGACGAGCACTTGAGCACTGCTGGTGTCATTCCAGTATAGGCTGAAGGAGGGGAATGTTTCTACCAGTAAACATTTATGTTGGAGTGTGTATGACTGTGGGGCCACCTCCAGATGTCCCCTCCCTGCCCCGCCTTTTAATGGAGTAGTTGGGGGGGATCAATAGAGCCTCAAATGTGAGCTGCTGCGGTCCATGTAGCACCCAGCAGAGCCTTCAACAGATAATATCACAGCTAAAATTACTTGCTTGGCCTTCGATTAAAAAATGTTTTTTTTAAACCATAAATCATTTTCAAACCTGTTTTGTGGCGTTGTGAATTTTCCATAAGACTATGAGTTGGGTTAATTCCCGGCTAGTCCTGTGTGCGTACCCATTTCTCATTATTTAAATTCTTACATCAGTGCTGTCATCATGAGGTTTTTTTTTCCAATAAGAGCCCCCTACCGGCCATGCTCAGTATTATGCTTTTCTTACTTTCTGAGTTAATTAGGTGGAGCAGTCGGTGTACTCAGAGAGCTGTTTTGATGACAGAAAGCGTTTAGTTGAAAAAGGGTGGAAGCCTTTCTTTACTTTTCTCTCACTCTGATTTTAATGTCTTTTTTCTTGGTATGTATTTCACCATAGTCTTTTCTCAATGTGCCCACTTTACTGGTTTTCGTTCTCCCTCTTTACTCTGTAAAAATTGATTTCCTTTGTATAACTGCATCCACATTCTTTTTGTGTTGAAATTTTTTATTGAGTTTTACAATATAATACAAGGTAATAACAAGGCAATAATGTGTTATTAATAAATACTATAAGAAAAAAAGATATCAATGGAGGTATAACATTTGCTGTTGAATAAAACAAATAAATATGGAATATATAAATTGGTATATAATAAATGAGTAATTAAATAAACAGATAAATAAGTAGTGAAAAACAATATAGATAATAAGTTGATAATGCATACAATATTAATTGATGAATATAAATAGATTAAAGGTAAATATGAAAGAATGATTATGCATAAAAGCATCATAGAAATAGTATAGAAATATATTAACATATACAAATATTCATCTAGTAAAAGTTTAGGGTACAAAAGAAGGGGAAGGATAAGAAAGTGAGAAGAAAAAGTAAACGTGAAAAATTATGTAGAGGAGTGGAGTCAGAGTACGAAGAGAAAGAAAGAAGAAATATGAATGAAGGAAGATTAAGATGATGTGAATATTACAAAATAAGAGAGATAGAGTAAATAATAATAGGAAGGACTTAGTGGAGAAGGAAGAAAAGCGAAGAATTAGTCTGCTTGACCGAGTGTATTAAGGGGGACAAGAGAGTTGTTAGTTTCGTCAGCTTTGGCTTTAAGGAAAGGTGACCAGGTCTGTAGAAATATATCAACTTGATCCTGGAGGTTATAAATCAATCGTTCATGCGAAGCTGTCTGAATCATTGCCACTAACCAGTCTTCTTGAGAGGGTGGTGATGATGATTTCCAATTACGTAAAATACAAATTTTAGCTGTAGCTAATGCAGTGTGGAAGAGACGGTGTTGTGGTTTAGAAAGTTTAGGAGAATGACGAAGATCATGTAAAAGAATGTTGGCAGATGTGAATGGTAAATGTAAGGGCATTGTAGAGTGTAATGTTTTACCAACATAGTTCCAAAAAGGTCTAATTCTTGGACATTCACAAATAATGTGAGTTGTGTCACAGCCAGAAGCAGAACATCTACAACAATCAGTGTGTGAAAGTAAACCAGTTTTATGGAGTTTGACCGGCGACCAATGCCAATCATGAAGAATTTTAAACAGGCAAAATTTAAGCCGTGCTTCACGAACTCCTTTATGTAGACCTTCTAGTATGTGATCCCATTCCACAGCTGTAAAAGAAGTTGATAAACGAGTTTGCCACTTAAGTTGGAGATTATGAGAGAGGGTTTGTGAGAAAAGATGGAGCGTAAGGGTTTTATAAAGACCAGAAGTCACTCCTTTATGCTTCCCCCACACATACAAATAAGATAATATTGGAGATGTTTGAAGCAGCCAAGGGGGCGACCCCAAATGTTTCTTCAAACATTGTTGAAGTTGAAGGTATTTAAGAGAATGTTGAGTAGGAAGATTAAATTCCTCCCTCAATTGTGAGAAGGATTTAAATTAATCATTATGAAGAAGCTGATCTGGGGAATGGATACCTGCTACTTGCCACAATGGCCAAGATAACATACGACCATTAATGCGTATGCCTGAATTATTCCACAGAGGAGCTTTGACGTGAATATGTGCGTTTGAATCCAAGAGGCGATGTCCTCTTTGCCAAGATTTATGCATAGCTGATAAAACTGGGTTTTTAGGATCAGAACGGCTAGTGCCGCTTCCATATAAAAGAGAGAGACCTGAGTCTGTAGCTAAAAGATGACGCTCTATATGGACCCATTGCGGAATATCTTTTAGACCTGGCAAGAAATAAGAAAATTGCGAGATGTGCAATGCAAGGGAATAGTGTTCAATGGATGGAAGACCCATTCCTCCATACAGTTGATGGGCTTTTAATTTTGCCATTGCAAGGCGAGGTCCAGCAGAGCCCCATACAAAGGACTTAATTTTAGAATCAATCGATCAAAGCGTAGATAAAGGGATTTGAAGGGGGAGCATGCCTAAAATATATATGAAACGCGGGAGAGTGACCATTTTGATGGCTTGGACTCTACCCCACAGAGATAATCCTAAAATTTTCCACTTATCAAAATTTCGTTGCATTTGAGAAAGCAGAGGGGCTAGATTGTCAGTGACCATGTTTTCCAAGCCTTTATTAACTAAAACTCCTAGGTATTTAAGGCGTGAGGATTGCCAATGAAAAGAAAAGCCGTATATAGATGCTTTTGTAGTTCCATTAGAAATGGGTAAAGCCTCACTCTTATCCCAGTTAATTTTATAGCCTGAGAAGGAAGAGAAGTCATCAATGATTTTAAGAAGGGACGGAAGAGAACGAGAAAGATTTGTAAGGGTGAATAATATATCATACGCATATAGGTAAATTTTAGAGTGTCCAATTGGGAGGGGAACACCAGTGATTTCAGCAGATTGGCGAATTGCGGCAGCTAATGGCTCCATTGCCAAAAGGAAAAGAATGGGGGATAGAGGGCATCCCTGGCGCGTACCTCTCCTAATCTGAAATGTATCAGACAAAAAACCCCCACAGTTCACCTGAGCAGAAGGATTGTCATACAGCAAGCGGACTTTGGTTAAAAATTGGTCGCCTAACCCAAATCGTTGCATTGCTGCAAAAAGATATTCCCATTCAATGCGATCAAATGCTTTTTCAGCGTCTAGAGAAAGGGCTAATGCATCCTCAGTGAAATGTTTAGTAGACCACAATGTATGGGCTAACATACGTAAATGATTTCGAGAGGAACGCCCCGGGACAAAACCCACTTGGGTGTGGTGTATTAGGGAGGGTAAGACTTTACGGAGGCGGGACGCTAGAATGCTGGCTAGGATCTTGATGTCACAATTTAATAACGAGATGGGACGGTAACTGTTGCATAGTAGAGGATCTTTACCAGGTTTAGGTAACACTGCAATAACTGCCTTGTTAGAAAGAGGACCTAATGAAGATTCCCTATCTGCCTCCTGGAATGCAGAATGTAATGTATCAATAACATTGTGCCCTGCCCAACGGTAAAATTCAGCAGGAAATCCATCTTCCCCAGGGGCTTTATGGTAAGCTAGAGCAGTAATGGCTTTAGAAATTTCATCTCTAGTGATTTCTCCCTCAAGTAGGGCTCTACCGTCATCAGAAAGACAAGGAAGATCCACTCCTGTAAGAAAGGAAGACATTTTATCTAAATCTAATTGATTACTTGGAGTATAAAGGGATTGGTAAAAAGAAGCAAATTCATTGACAATCTCTTGAGGTCTTGTGAGTATGTCACCTTGCGTTGATCGAATGGCTGGAATAGCCATGGCTGCCTCTCTTTGACGCAAGTGTGCAGCTAGCAATCTTCCTGCCTTCTCCCCTTGTTCATAATGTCGTCCCTTCATTCTCTGCAGAGCATACTCAGCTTTGGAGGTGAAAAGATTGTTTAAAGCCATACGTGCTTGCTCAAGCGATTTACGGTTCTGTAAAGTTGGGGTAGATGTGTTTAGACAAGAGAGAGATTGAATGTCACATTCCAGCTCTATTTGTCGCGCAGCATTGTGCTTATTAGCGAGCGCTGCGTCACGCATTAACTGACCTCGAAGAGTGGCCTTAGCCGCAGTCCAGATAATCCTACTGGAGGTTACAGAATCATTGTTAATAGAAAGATAATCTTGAAGATGCGATTGCAGTTGAAGTTTACCCTTGGGGGTCCTATGCCGTTGAATGCTCATGCGCCATGGTTTACGTCCAGGCCGATAGAGTCCAAGATCAAGGGACAGAAAAACAGGGGAATGATCGGATAAAGCTGCTTCTAAAATTCGAGACTCCATTACCAATTGGACCACTCTATGCGATGTTAAAAAATAATCTAAACGAGAGAATGTGCCATGAGTGGAAGAAAAGAATGTGTATTCTGTGTCTGTTGGATGACTAAGACGCCAGTGATCAACCAATCCATTATCTGAAATTATATCATCTAAAATGGCTCTATCTTCCGTATTTCCTTTATCTAACGGACCCGTTTTGTCTAGAATTGGGTCTCGCACAAGATTCCAATCTCCACCAATAACATATTGTGAGGCATCAATCTCCGTTAGTAGACGGTTCAATTGGAGGAAGAATGATTTCTTATTTCCTGTCGGAGCGTAAACTGATCCGAGGCAAATAAAAGAGTTCCCAACGCGCAGTTTAGCAAATACATAGCGGCTATCAGGATCTGACCAAGTTTTGGAGACTGTGACAGGAAGTGATTTGCGAATGAGGATCGCCACACCACATTTACGAATAGGAGTAGTATCTGTTGGATCATGTTTTCGAACACTGCTGTGGATAACCTTCCCCACCCAATCCCTGCAAAGTTTATCAGATTCTAGTGCATCTAGATGTGTTTCTTGCAATAAAGCCACATCAACGTGTTTGGATTGTAGGTAAGAAAGTACTTTTTTCCTTTTAATGTAGTGGGTGAGTCCATGAACATTCCAGATAATGGTACAAAGGGGGCGAGTACTCGTCATATTGGGCCAATGTCAAAATGAGTTATTATTTCAAGAGTGAATATCTTGGTCAGGATAAAGAAAATGATAAATTAGAGAGGATATAATAAAAACAAAGAAGACGGTATAGCAAAAGGATACTCTGGTCTACCACAGAAACACCAGTAGAAAAGGAGGGGAAAAGAATAAGGCTGAAATAAAAGAAAGAATAAAGAAGTTCAGTAGAAAGAATGGGGGGGAAAGGAAAAGTAGGGGAAAACTAGTAAGATGATTATTGAGTAAGGAAGTTTAATGGAAAAGAATTACCAAAGAAAGGAAAGATGTAAAAGAAGGTAAGAAATCCTAAAGTTTTAGCCGCGGGTCTGGGCTCACTAGGGCACCACAACAGGTAGGAACCCCGTCAAGAGGGTTGAGACTAAATAAGGACTATGGAAGAAAGTAAAGATAAAACTGAAGAGCGAAATGTGTATGGAGAGAATATAGAGAACTAACAGATATAAAATGATTGTTGAAAGAGAGAAACAGGCAGTAACAAAATTCATAAGCGCACTGAAAAATAAATATGAGTTCAGCATTACCTAGATATGGCTTAAAATATAGAACAAAATATTACAGACAGCAATTGTGAATGAAGTACATTGAACAATAACTGTGGTTATAAATAGAATCAAATAGAGTGAAGGAAAACATCTGTAGAGAAGAAGGGAACTAATTCTAAAAGAATAAATCAGTATATATGAAAAATACACATAAATACATTTAAAATTATAATTATAGATATAAAATGCATAACATTTAGCTAATAACTTACATCTATAAATAAGACATATTGAGCAATAAATACATGTGAATTAAACGTAGTAATAGAAACTTAGAAATAAATAGAAATAGAGAGATGGTTGAGAAAAATAAAGGAAAAGGATAACTGGAAGGAAAAGAAAAAGATCAATAGAATAAATAATAAAATATCAAATATACATGAATACAATAACAAAGAGGTATAAAAGAAAATAGAGGAAGTGATTAGAAAAGTACAAGTATAAATGAGATACAGAAATAAACTTACGTATAAGGAAAGATAAAAACATTATTAAATAAATAGTGAGAGGAATGCAAATACATTAATAAATACATTAATAAATAGAGATATTATCTAATGCATCCTAGCGACACATTGAACCACGACTCATGTAAAGGGTAAAGGTGAAAAATTAATAAAGCTTAAAGGAGGTATAGTAAAATCTCCATATAACTATGGATAAAATACAATAGACATTTAAATATATAATATATTAAAATTAGAAGGTATAAACTACGTTACATTAAAAGAGAGGATGTCAAAGCTAATAAGACGTGGTATAATATATTAAAATCACTATAACTCTAAAACCGTAAAGAGAAGTAAATACAGTACCTGTTAAAGATTTCAACAATAAATCAGAACACTAAATATTAAATAGAATAAAAAGTACACAAAGCAGAATCTTATAATACTCTACAATAAATGACAGATAATAAATAATCCTATAACCATTTTAAGTTGAGAGATAACTCTATGGATAAGATCAAATAGGTAAATTCTACTGTGAAGAGCTAGAAAAAAGTCATCTAGAGGATATGAGCTATAAATCATAACTGTAACGAAATATAAATATCAAGAAGTTCATTCTTCATCAGAAGCAGATTTTAAAGGAGATCGAGACTTGTCCCTTTGTGTATCTTGTGTGAAGGTAGAGACCGATTGAAGGGCAGAGATTTTATCTTCATGGTTACGAGATAATCTTTCAACATCTCTGCCTCGAGGACGAACTTCATTAGTGATGCGTCTCCTTAGATCTGATGGCTGTGAAGGAAGTTGTGAATCAAGAGAAGACTGTTCAATAGGAGTATACTGTACGTCCATGTCTTGAATGCGTTGTTCATCTATGAAATGTTGCAAATCTTCGGGGTTGTAAAAGTCTTTGGATTCGCCATTTTTGGTAATGCGAAAATGGGCAGGATCAAACAAGCCATATTTGATGTCCATTCTCCGCAACTGTGGTCTCATAGAAAGAAAAGCTTTTCTCCTTTCATTAGTTTCACGCGAAAAATCAGCTCCAATGCGGATTTCATGGTCAGCATAGATATATGAACAATGGGTACGTGCTGCCATTAGGATTTGTCTCACTTGCTCGTGTCTCAGGAAGCAAGCAATGAGGGGTCGCGGTCGAGAATCTAATGCGGTGCCTGGAGCACCGATTCGATGAGCACGTTGGATTTCAAGCGGTGGACTGAAGGCGATGCCCAGAAGTTTAGGAAGGACATTGCATAAGAAAAGTTTGGCATTCTGACCTTCAATCTTTTCTGGAAAACCAAAAAAACGGACATTGTCTCGTCTACTTCGGTCTTCTAAATCCACGAGCTTACTGCGAAGAAACAAGAGATCCTGATCCTTGTTTTGTGTGGAAAGAAGTTTGGATTCTACCACTGATAAACGTTGGTCGAGTTCGTCCGTCTTATTGTTAAATTGTACAATCTCTGCTTGAATAGACTTGGTTTCAGTGGTGAGAGAAGAGATATTAATGTCCATATCTGTCAAACGACAACTGATTGTTGATATCTCTTGTAAAATACGATCCATAGTTTGTGCTGTCGATGCAGAAGAGGAGGCCGAAGACGATTTTGACATTGTAGAGGCGGAGCCTTTCGTCGTAGCACCTTGTGATTGTTTGAGAATTTCTGCAAAGAGAGGTTGCTTGAAAGTTTTGTGTTCACTTTTATGATTAGACATTTGAAAATTAATTGCCGTATGTTGATGGAATATTAATAGCAGTAGCCTAGAAGGACGCTAGATAAGACAATGTTGAGCTGAGAGGATGTTCAAGACGTGTGCTGTTCGGCAAGTAAGTGCTTCTCAGAAATTTCCCCTTGACTTCAGAAGCTGTTAAGACGATATCCGCATATAAGCTCAACTGTATACAGTTAACAGTGATGAGAGAAGCATACTGTCCTGTAGTATATTGCATACAATATCATGAAAAAGACCACTTGAATAGTTGATGTATAACTATAAGAGATATTTGAGAGGCTGGGCACTTAATATAATACAGAAATTCCCTCTACACACTGTACTTCAAGATTTATTAAAACAATGTCAGCATATAGGCATAACAGATTATAGTGGTTAGCAACAAGGAAGTATTCCGCCCTTTGTTACATTGAACACAATATCAGATAAGGTACTTGAAGATTCCATGTAAGGTTGATAGCATGGTCAAACCACTTGGTACTTGGCGCGTAATGCGTCATTAAAATTTCTCCTCACATTTAAAACGCATAGCGATCGTAGCATATGTCTAGAAAAGAGAGCATTATGAATGGACAGTACTTGGGAGCTCCAACAACTGGGTCTGTCGCTGAGGTGACATGGATAATATCTTTCATTAACAGTAATAATATAAATGACGCCAGATTAAGTCAGCACAGTTCACTTGAAAATACTAAGGCTCCAATCTCCGAACGTTTGACACTGAGGTAAAATGAAGAGTAGTTCAAGGCGATAACAGTAATATAGGGAGTGCCAGATCAGGCTATCACATTCTGAAAAGGATAAGAATCCCAGAAGCGCTTCAAATAAGTTGCTGCTCTAAATACATCACCAGAGAATAGGAAGTTGTGGAGCATGAAGCGCAATTATGACATCCTAAAAATAAGCCTCTCTCAGATGCGCAAGGAATAATAGCACTGTCAGAAATAATGTCCATTAATTTCCATTCAGAAGGGCTGCCAAGGTGAAAGCCGATAGTCTTTTGTCAGGGCATGTAACATACCAAAAGCTCTCACCATTTGAAAATAACCGGAGATAAAAGAATGTTATTGCCTCAGCTCCGGTGCGCGTGAAGGCAGAAGCCTGGCAGCAAGGTGACAGCTGGCGCGCACCAGTCACGCGAGGGCCGGGGATTCTAATTGCGCTGCATGGCCCGGCGCGTTTCTGTCAGGCAAATACCTCAGTGCCGAAAATGAGCTCAAAACAGCTCACATCTTCATAAAAACTGGTTCAACAGCTGCCTCTACACAGAGCTTGTTGAACCACGTCACTTCGACAGCCCAGGTTGCATTGAAGAAAGCGGCGCCTCTGTCGGAGGTTCCACCCGAAGCGGAGCTCCTGTCCTAGGCGGCCATCTTCCTGCGTAGCCAGACCACGCACCCTGCATCCACATTCTATATGCATTGTACTCTTTTTATCTAGTTCCAGCCTCGCCCAGTCGGCTGAAAGCTAATAAAGATGAAACCTAAAATGATTGATTGAGGGCTGAAAGGATCAGAAAATTCTGGTACATGACGAAGTCCATCTAAGAAATTAGTAGGCAGGACTGGCCATTGTTTTGGCCCATAAGGTCACTCTATGGAGTAGTGAAGAGCAATCTTTTTAATGACATTTATTATCAAAAATCACTTCGCTTGCTTTAGAGAAAACTGTGTTTTGAAGGATAACCAAGGCCCGACAGTTGCACATCTGCTCTTCAAAGATATAATTCCGACATATCCATGTTTTGGATCCCAGAAGAAATCACTATGGGGGATATTCACAAGACGATACAAAAGGGGATGATGGACGGAACGTTTGAGCCAATCAAACACTCACCCCCAGTCAACCGATCTGGGTTTAATCCATCATCATTCTTTAGCTCACTCCACCACCCCAGTTCAGACATGGCCATATGCAAATCAGTCTGACCCTGTGCCTCATGGGAACAGTCCAGCCCGAACTGCCAAGCCATGTCTTCCCTGGACCGGAAACAAGCATCCTAGGACCGGTTTCTGGCATTCCAGCCGTCATCAGCCAGGCTTGCTTGAATCCAGTGGCAAAGTGAGCAAGGGACCCACGTCTGGGCATACCCCCGCCAACTTAGGGCGAACAAAGCGATACAAAGGGGGATGATGGACGGAACGCTTGGAGCCAATCAAACACTCACCCCCAGTCAACCGATCTGGGTTTAATCCATCATCATTCTTTAGCTCACTCCACCACCCCAGTTCAGACATGGCCATATGCAAATCAGTCTGACCCTGTGCTCATGGGAACAGTTCAGCCCGAACTGCCAAGCCATGTCTTCCTGGACCGGAAACAAGCATTCTAGGACCGGTTTCTGGCATTCCAGCCGTCATCAGCCAGGCTTGCTTGAATCCAGTGGCAAAGTGAGCAAGGGACCCACGTCTGGGCATACCCCGCCAACTTAGGGCGAACAAAGCTGATACAAAAGGGGATGATGGACGGAACGCTTGAGCCAATCAAACACTCACCCCCAGTCAACCGATCTGGGTTTAATCCATCATCATTCTTAGCTCACTTCCACCACCCCAGTTCAGACATGGCCATATGCAAATCAGTCTGACCCTGTGCCTCATGGGAACAGTCCAGCCCGAACTGCCAAGCCATGTCTTCCCTGGACCGGAAACAAGCATCCTAGGACCGGTTTCTGGCATTCCAGCCGTCATTAGCCGGGCTTGCTTGAATCCAGTGGCAAAGTGAGCAAGGGTCCTAGGATGCTTGTTTATGGCCATGTCTGAACTGGGGTGGTGGAGTGAGCTAAAGAATGATGATGGATTAAACCCAGATCACTTGACTGGGGGTGAGTGTTTGATTGGCTCAAACGTTCCGTCCATCATCCCCTTTTGTATCGCTTTGTTCGCCCTAAGTTGGCGGGGTATGCCCAGACGTGGGTCTCTTGCTCACTTTGCCACTGGATTCAAGCAAGCCTGGCTGATGACGGCTGGAATGCCAGAAACCGGTCCTAGGATGCTTGTTTCCGGTCCAGGGAAGACATGGCTTGGCAGTTCGGGCTGGACTGTTCCCATGAGGCACAGGGTCAGACTGATTTGCATATGGCCATGTCTGAACTGGGGTGGTGGAGTGAGCTAAAGAATGATGATGGATTAAACCCAGATCACTTGACTGGGGGTGAGTATTTGATTGGCTCAAACGTTCCGTCCATCATCCCCTTTTGTATCGGATATTCACAAGAACCTGTGCTAAACACCTGCAAAAAATGGTAACGTAACTTTACACATCGCAGCCTATCGCGGGAAAATAACCCTGTGTCAACGTGGAATTCACAACACGGCGGTACCATGCGATAGTCCCCCGAAAACGCGGCCAATGTCCGCGATACAACCACCGCGACGGAGATAAAAACACAAATCCCAACGCGTAAAAAGACGCGATGGGCCCAAACGCGATAAGAAAACAGTGACAACCAGCGAGAGGCCAGCAATACCCACGCGTAATGCTGGAAAAAGCACAAGAACAGCATACGGAAAATGCCACTAAAAACAAAACCAACTGCGGAGTACCACGGGTGCACCCTGACCGACTGCAGAGGAAAACATGAACCCACACAATCCCCACGGAGGAACACCCAAGAACACAGGGCTCGTGGAAGGGCAATAAGAAGAGGAAGAGGAAGATGAGGTACAGTCTACAGGAAAACCCGATTATCGCCACGGATGAGACAGAACACCACCACCAACTGTACGTCACCCCCAACGTGTCATTGGCAACAAAGAGGCAAAGATGGCACACCACCTCGGACCATGTGAATGCCGTCGCATGGCAGAGGAGGACAATGGAAGAGCACAAGAGGCGCTGGACTGATGTGAATGGCAAAACCAAGCAGAAACTCGCTGCCAACACGAAAGCAGCAACGCACCCCGGAGGAGGGGGGCCAGCAGAACACCAGGAGCTGAAATGACATGGAGAAGATGGTGGCCACAGTCACCAGTCGGGAGACGGTGACATGAGTAGGTGATCTGGACACTGCCCAACATGACCCAACATAACATCAACATGGTGCGTAGCGATCTGGGAGTGGGGAAACGGGGGAGATGGGCACAATGGCACACATGCACAATCAAGCAGGGCACACTGCACACCCACAATGACTCTGGATCATGTCCCTGATCCCACGGGAACACTTCAGCACACACACAAACACCAAGTAGTCCCACGAACACCCTGTGCCCAAAGGGGCACCCACCCAACACATCAACAATCACACAACCAACACATGCCCACGTGCGAACATGCAAACATGCACATACGTCAGCCACACTGACAATGCAAGAGACACCACATGACGAATATTTTGGCTGCAGTCCTATCATCATGGCAATGTACACGGCACGACACTGAGGTGGCTGAGTGCGGACAACACCCGAACAGGAGCAGGTCACACTCGGACACAACTACCTGCACAAACAACCCCTGACGCCAACGACACATCTGCGGACAAACCATGCCCAAGAGTCACAACTCGACAAAGAGCACACGTTACCCAATTCTGCAACATCTCAGCACCGTGGAAGCACAGAAATGACAGGCACACCGCATGAAAGGGATCAGTGGCAGACAAATCAGAGCCGCAGGAGCGAATCACCCACCGTGCAGCATACGCACATAAGTATAAGTGCACCTCGACATTGACAACATCCCGGTACAAACAGCAACACCTCCACAACAGAACACAGGACACAACTGGTTCCGCAAATGGGCACAACATGGCAAATCACATCTGGCACAGCAGGAAACTGTGACATGACAATGTACAAGTACAACCTGTAACTTGCAAATATGTTTTATTCACACATGCTGTGCTAGTGGACATTTTGTACTGTCCCATGATTGCCAGGGACGGCCACAATGTGACGTTCTCATGAGAAGAAATTAGCAATGATGGTGTTCCTATGGGCCATTCCTGCTGCAGCTGCAGTGGGATGTGGGCCACCTGCCCTATCGTCCCCATCATCGTCCGGTACTTCTGGAACTGGGATCCATGGGGCATTGGTGCGTACACAGATGTTGTGCAACACACAACATGCTACGATCATCTTGCACACGATGTCAGGGCTGTACAGGAGCTTTCCACCTGGGCCGTCCAGGCACCTGAAACGTGACTTCAACACACCAAATGTGCGTTCAACGATGCCCCTGGTGTGTATGTGGGCCGCATTGTACTGCCTCTGGGCGGGTGTGTTCGGGTCTCGGAGGGGTGTCATCATCCAAGGGCAGACTGCATATCCTTGATCACTTGGGACAGTGCAGAGAGAAAAGAGTCAATACTTGGTTCAGCATGATGTGATGGCAGGCCCACTGATCCAGTGACGCCTGTGCTGGCTGTGTGTGGGGTGAGTGGAAGCCAGCCCTCAGGGAGTAGCTGGTGCTGGCAACAACTCCAACAGTCATCAGGCACTCAGAAATGCAATGTCAGATCAACAAGGGAGCATTACTTGAGTCACTCAGGGTTAGTGGCCCCGAATGCACAGCGGCCGACACGGGCCCACCGCCACGGGACGCTGACCTGCGGAAGACTGGGGTAGGGTCATGATGGCAGAGCAGGGTCTCGTATGTCTCAGAGGTGCCTTCCATGGAGTGTCTCGGTGGAGAATGGGAGGTGTACCCCCAGGGCATGATGCAGAGGGCACATGCCAGCTGTGTCCGGCAACATGGCGGATATGAATGCCACAGACTCATGCCATACACCAAGTCCGTACCTGCCCGTTGCTGATGACAACCCCCCGGCCACAGGCTCAGACACCAACGATGTTCCGCCGGAGGCTGACGGTCACTCACGGTGCACAGGGTTAGTGGCACCAGGTCAGTCCTTGCTGCTGGTTGACCTCCTCCGTAACCGTGATCCGTGTTTCCACCGGACTGTGACGCATCTCACTCTCAGTCCTCCCCCTGCGTACACTGGCATGGACCCGGCCATTGATTACTGATTACTCAGTTCAAGATGTGGGACATGCTAGACTGCAGTGTAGCCAGGCTGCAGCGGTGGGGTATGTCAACGAATGGGGACCCCTGGGGGCCTGTGTCACGGAGGACAGCGATGGCCTGAGGAGGCCGCCAAGGTCGCGGGCATGGGTCTTGGAGCTAGCACCGGCACGTGGTGGGCCCTCTTTGACGCACAACAGTGTCGGCAGGTGAGCGGCGCGGTCTTTGAGCGCTGGGGTGTGCAAGCCTGGTCTGGGTATCAGCGTCCTGGGGTGCAGCAGGCGCACAGGCTCGCAGGCCCTGCTGCTCACGGCGTTGGCCTCTTGGCGGGCTGCGAGGCGCCGCCCTGGCAGTGACGTTGGCCTTTCCGGCAGAGAACCATGCTCTGCACCACGGGGTTTTTGTACACACCCCTGCGCAGGCCTGGCGTACTCTGGGCCAACCCACTACGCTCACGCACACAGGGGGGGATGCAGCGAGCGACATTTCCGCGATCTGACCCACGGCCTGGGGTGACATGGTTGCGTCCACTATTCACTACTCTCCAGTCACCAGCAGTTGATGTCTGCATGGACATATCTGTAGTTTGCATACCCATGTCTGTCCAGCACATCCACGCCTCACTTGTCGTTGTGTACATTCCCATTCATGGGTCACTTGCATCCTTCACACATGGCTGCATTGGGCATCTCCACACGTTCAGCTGTTGTGTGGCTGTGGTGCCATGATATAGCTGTATTGTGTGCAGGAGAGGCCCATGATCACCATGGAGTTGTGTTGTCGTGTCTGGTAGGTGGGCATGTTGATTGACATGTTGTATGTGGTTTGGTCACGTGTGCATTCCCACAGTTGTGCGTTTTGTGATGGCGGCTTTGAGGTGTGTGGTGTGTTGATTTGGCACTTACCAACGAGCAGTCCAGTTCCATAGATGCCATCCTGGAAGCGCTGGTTGATGATGGACTGTCGGAAGAAGTAGGAATCGTGCACACTGCCGGGGTAGTTTGCGACGACATTGGTGAACATTCCCCTGTGGTCCACTATTGCCAGCACATTGATGAAATGCGTGTGCTTTCTGTTGCTGTAGTGGTGTGCAGTATCCGCAGGGGGCACAAGTGGGACATGTGTGCAGTCAATGACCCCCAACACGTGTGGGAAGCTAGCAAAGGCGTAGAAGCCTTGCTTTGTCTCCAGCTGTTCCTGCGCAGTGTGGGGGAAGTGAAGGTACTGGGGTATGAAGCTGATGATGGCATCCAGGACAGGTGTGATGAACTTTGATAGGGCTGGCTGTGAGACTCCTCCGACTCTGGCAGTTGTTGGTTGGAAGGTACCAGACGCCAACAAGTGCAGCACAGCCAGCAGCTTTGTCTGCGGAGGGATGTTGGTTCTCTGCTGGGTTGGGACCGTCAACCTGTGGGCGATGTGGGTCATGATATGGATGATGGTTGTCCATTTGAGCCTGTAGTGGGCAATGACTTCCTTGGGCGTTAGTTCTGTGAGACTGGTGCATTTTCGGTAGGTCCGCTGTCTTGCTCTGCGCTGCCTCTGTGGTGGTCCGGGGGGGGGTGTGCCGGTCCTGGTCCTGGGGGTGGTGGCGGCCCTGGGGGTGGTGGCGGTGGGTGTTGTGGCCCTGTTGGGGCTCCGAGCTGCATGATGAGTAGCTCCATGGCGTCGTTTGTTCTTCGGGTGTGGCTGTGTGCGGGGCTCCGCGTTGCCTACTGCAGGTAGTCGTCCGGCTTTACACCAGCAGGAGGCAGGTGTTAAATACCTGCTGCTACCGTGGCTTATCGCGTGGTTTAGACTCGCATTGCAGATCTGGCAGTTCGTTGTGAAAGTAGTGTTGTGGTGTTTTGGTGTGTTTTTGCACGGGGCCGCCTACTCTGCATCTCATTAGGGTTAGTTGGTGGTGTCCTCCGTGGGGATAAGTTTTGGGGCAGTTATCACGGGAATACTGGTGATGTCTGCAGTTTTCACCCGCTTGTGAATGGGGTGTTAAATCTGTCACCACTTTTGTTGCGTTAAGTTGGCGATAACTCGGCGATAAGTCCTTGTGAATATGCCCCTATGTCTTTGCTTTTCACAATGGCGTCTACCACTTGGCCTTGGCCATAATTTTCAGCTGTGGGCGAATTGCTGGAATTTGCTTAGTTTTGTCCCAATGAAATTCAACAAAATTCCCAAAAAGTCTTTGAGGAATAAAAAAATGGTCTTTGGCCAACGCTTGTGGTATAAAAATACACATTTGCGTTTGGAAATTCATGACGTTTGGTTTTAGATTAGTTTTTTTGTGGCATGGATATTAAGTTTTCTAATTCATTGACCATTACTTTGGAATATTATGGGTTTATCTAGATGAATACATTTAAAAGCAAGGGTATTAAACAGCCGACATTTAATTATCACATCCTGGGTTTCAATCCATGTCAGGAGCCCATGGTAGAAGGAACCTGCTGTTCATGTGGAAGATGGACCATTCCTCCAATCTGTTATCAGGAGATTTCACAGGAATCGCAGGTTTGTCCCAGCTAAGGATCCATCTCCTCAAGTAATACTTCTGAGTGACCCCGGATTGGACCCAGATTAAAGAGAGCAAGTCCTCGGCACTGAGGGCCTCATTTATAAGGCCATTGTGCCACAGGAGTGTCACTTTCTTTGATGCACCGGCGGCGCAGTGTGCCTGCCCATATTTACACGACCAGGTAAAGTCACCCACCGTGACTTTTCATGGCCTTGTAAATATGGTCCCTTTCATGCATTACTCTGCGTTAAAGGGGCATTCCATGGGTGTTGCTGTGGGTGTTCCCATGCAACATCCATGGAACCTGAAACATTCCCAGATTTACAAAGTCCTGTAAAGCTGGGAATGAATCAGAATCCTACGCTTCCCTAGGGGAGGTGTGGGAGTGGTCCAATGAGGAGAAATACCTTAATTTCTCCTCTTTTTTTCCTCTTTTTATACATGCTGCATTTTGTACCTGGCAGCTCTGCAATATAATTCAATCTTCTAGGAGCTTGAAAGACAATACTTGTTTCACTATCTTCTATTTGCTCTTAAGAATCTCCAGTATGTTCTAACTTTGTCTCTAGCGTGTCTCTCTTGCACTTTTGAGCACCTTTACTACTTTTGGCTATTCACAAAATCTGAGTGTAAAGGTACTCAAATGTGTAAGAGTAAATTACATGTATAAATTACTCAAAAGTGTAAGCTACCTTAGTGAAAAGTCCCTGCAGTTTATGAATTATCCCTCAGGCCCTTCAATTGGGTGGAGAAATAGAAATGACACTTTTGGATTAAATTTAAACTCAGAATTTGTGAATAGCCTAAAAGTTGTAAAGTTACTCAAAAGTGTAAATTACTAAAAAGGGTAAGTTAATTTTGTTAATCAGGCCCAATCTTTGGAGGATTTTGAATTATATAATTCCTACAACACAAACATTGAGGAAAACTAACATGATTTCGAATTTTATATTTACAATAAATTCTCAATTTATTAAAATGTACATATCTTTACAAAATATGGTGTTTTTGAATTAATATTAAAACTACCTTCCCACAAACATTACATTTTTAAAAACTATTTTTGAAAGATTTATTTTGAAAATTCAAATTTCAAAACTAGATGGACATATGTTATTAGCCTTTAAGTTGCAAAACATTCATAAAATACAAATATTAATATTAAGTAATATTACATATTAAATTCAGTAAATATGCATTTCATGCATTTATTGTTTTCACATATATGTCAATTTATTGCATTCTAAAATAATATTTAAAAAAATAACAATACTACTAATAGTAAGAATATTAAATATATTCAGCAAATGTTTAAATTAATTATTATTTACTTATTAATTAATTAGCTATCATTTAATACAATAACGAAACAAATTGCTAATTAGTAAATACCAATTATTTAAAACATCAAAAATCTTTTAAACGAATATATATTTTTTATAATATTCTACCTACAATACTACCTACCCTAATCTCATAATAAATCATAAAACCCAGAAAAAATATAAACAAATGATTTGGAAATTAATACAATAATTAAATTAAATGTTGACATTATTAAATAAAATATCATAAGACATACAAAATAATACACATTTTTATAAAACACTACTTATCCAAAATCCCAATAAAGAATTTAAAAAATCAGTGAAAAATATATATGTATAGAATATTTTATATTATTATTCACAATAGTAATTTAAGAAATAACACACACAAAACAATATCAAGAAGATCTATTAATATGGATTGCCTTACCCTTGACCATGCTTTTAACATTCCTTGGCTCACCCATATTAACGATATTTTAAAGAAGCTCTCTGGCCCCCTCACAGTGGACGTCCCTGATAGTGTGTTGGTAATGCAAAAAAGTGCAGTAAAAGCTCTTTTTATGTTCCAGATGTGGCAATAGGGCAATTACTGAAGGGGGAAATCTACGGGTTGTTTATATATGTCTCTCTCATCTAGTGAAGGTTTTCAACCTTAGCTTTCAATGGTCACATGCCCTCAACACCGATTTGTTCTATCTAGGCTGCGGATGGGAATTGTGCATTTTTTTGTCACCTTCCCAGCAATGAAACTGTTGTATTCCTCTTAGGGTGTCCGTATATAGGTTTTCCTGTATCATGTCCTTATATAGGCACAATTCACCCTGGCCTTACAGGCATGGTCTCAGACATCCGTCCACCCTAACGTCACAACGAGTTCTTGAAGAACAGACCCTTAGGCTTCGGGAGTTTCCCTAGCACAGAACTATTGATTTCTTCAAGGACTCATCTATTATGCATGAACCGTTATACCTTAGGGGTTCATTCATGACGTCTTCCGCTGTCCGATTCACGTCAATGCTAACACTCTGAGGTACCTCTCAGGTATAAATATATCTTCCCTAGCCCCTGTAAATCAGAGGAGACCTCGACTTCAGAGGAGCCCGTTTCCCGGCCTGACGCACTGAGAAGACGCTGTCATCCCTGCACGCAGAGAGTCCAGCTTCCAGTGATCTGACTTCCCTCGCAGGGTGTTGGAGTTCGAGTCTGGCAAGAGATTCCCACCTCTCTCATTCTCAAGGTATGGAGCTTGACTAGATACCTAGAGGGACTCTTGGCATACTAGGCATACTGAGCGTAACATACTCTTAGTATACCATAGTAAGGAATACTTCACCTACTTCATACCTCTCCCTACACCTAGGTTAGGTTAGGTACATTGGGGTAGAACTAGCTTAGAAACGCATCGTATGAGTACTCGCATTTTTTAGTCTATGTTATTTATGTAAATGAATATCTACTAAAGATCATGCTAGCGCAGTATTATTTATTTCTACTGCTTACGCTGTACATTATTTATCTTGCATACTGTCTTGTGATCGTAACAGCACATTTAACTTACACAAGAAACAAGACTGTTCAATAAATCTTTTATTGAAACGCCCGTCTATTCTTTCTGTGTAACTTTGAGGAAAACTAAGTATGCACGAGTGAGCTGAGTGAAATAGTTATCTATTGTTTCCACGACTCTGGGAGACGTTCTGATTCTAAAGGGAAACAAAGTGGTCATGTTTTGCGGCTGCCAGAAACTACTCCCTTCTTGTTTGTCAAGGAGTTTCTAGTGGCCTCTGAGCTAGCTGGCACAAGTAATTAAGTTTAATATACTCGATAGGGACATACCGACCTCAGTCCTATGTCAAACCTATAGGGTATATTATTCCAATGCGCAGAGCCTATTAGGGAAATAGGAGCTACACTACATGGCGCCCAACGTTTGGTAAGGCGGTAATTCAACGCTAGATACTGAGTAACTCAGCCGTGCATTTTCTCTCAGAGACCCCTACCCATATACTCCAAAAGACGTCTGGAGTGGGCAGGGTTAAGTATCCGCCACGGCTACATAGGGAAGCACCCTATATATTAGCTGTTTGGTTTGCTCAACGTTGAAGGATACAGTGTTCCAAAATATTGTGCACCTTATCTTTGTTTCCTTGAAACTTGTTCTACATTTTTCAAAAAACAAAATGTCCATAACAGGGGACGAATGACACCGGAAACGGTGGAGCTGCGGCTGATCCAGCCATGCAGCAGTTTTAAATTTTACCGGTTTAAATGAAACCGAGGAGGGTGTTATAGACATCCATCCAAACTTAAGAAGAGCCATCACTCTAAAACTCATAAAACACGGCCTACCACCAAGAGGCGGTAGAGCAGTTTTCGTGATAGAGGCACACGAATCCTTTCAGACAGAGGTATTCTATTCATGGGTAATATTTCCTGAATCAAATTCAGTAACAAAAATGTTTCACTTCTACAAAGAAGATGATCCACCAGAGGAATACATTCCTTTCAAGGATATAGAAATTCCATTAACATACCAGGAGCATCAGCTATGGTTTAAAGGCGCCCTAAAACATCACAGAAACATTACCAGGCTCGGTCCACTAGGTAGACCAGGAGCAACATGGCCGATTCTAGCCGGCTACACACCTCATCCTGAACTTGAAATAATGTCAGATGAGGAACTACTTGTTCAACTTACAAGAATTAATAAAAATCTACAGACAATTGGTCCAATATGTCATGCAGGACTTTTACAGTCCAACCACCATTGACACTTCCAAATCAAATTCCTCAACCAGGGAATACACTAAAAATTACACCACAGACTATATACGCAGTCATGGGAAAAATGCCCACAAAACGGGAGCAGGTTCCATTTTGGATAGCTCAAAAAAATCACTCAAATCGAAGCAGTATTTCCAAATACTAGCCCGTATGAGAAACACAGAATCCTAACAATCAGTTTACCAATGGGGATTACACCACAACTGGAAGACTGCACCACTTGGGGCTCAGTCTTTGCTGCCATCTATACTAAAACACATGGCATTCCGTCAATTGCGGTAATACCTGATGTCCTGAAACAAATTCAAAACGAATACGGGGCAGAACTTGCTCTAAATTTAGGTATGAAATTACTGAAAAATTTCGACCAGGTCTCAACAATAATATTATCTAATATTAAAGGGGAGGCAGCAGCAGTGGCGATCCGCCAAAAATTAAGGGCATTCAATGTTACAGAACATCAAACTGAGCTACCCAGAATTATAGAACAATCTTAAGCAGAATTAGGCAGAGATAGTTTGGGTGGAAGACCAGTGAAGCCGAAACTATCTGAAAGTCCTGAGAAGGACACAATTAAACAAACTCCGACATCTTCTAAAAAGAGGTGGGAGACTAATAAACAAAATTCAAACGAGAAACGTTCTCAATCCCGAGGTAGGTCTCCTCAAAAGGAGCCCTCTGAAAGGAGGTATAAACTCAGGAACAGGGATAATTTGATAAAGCCTGACAGGTATCAAGATACTGATACACGTTCCTCTCGTACCTTTCAGATCTCATCACAGACTTCGGAAAGAAGAGGACGGTCAGAACATAGAGAAGAACGCGTGTAATCCAAGGAAGAAAAACACGCTCCAAAAAATAAAACAAAACCTCAATTCTCCAAAAAGAAAGTAGCAGGTCTAAAGATCAGACATGCCGAGAATACTGAGAACACAACTCAAGAACGGAGAATGGGCTCAGACAATGCTGGACAGTGCAGCAGAAGTCACAATAGCTCGCCAGAACCTGAAGGAACTTCTGGAGATAGTGGACTTGAATGAGTACATTACAGTTGAGACTGTAGACACCAGACTCCACAAAAGTTGTATGAAATAACACTCCGGATGGAGGGAGGCATACCTAGACAGGTGAAAGCACTTTTTTGGGAAAAACTTTCAAGGGGCTATGACATACTTTTAGCAGAAAAAGACTGGCCACCACAATTTGTCAGGGAGTGCCCACATGGCGAAGACATTATTATGCCCGCCTTCTCCAACCATATTCCAATACACCTAAAATATACATATGCCAGGAAATGGGCAGTAGCCCAGGCCCCAGCATTATATAAAAATCATGTAGGATGGGATGAGGACTCCCTCACCATAAAATACATCTGAAACATGAACCAACTGCACAGAGGCAGTATCCAGTAAAGCAAGAAGCTAAAAAACAGGTCAGGGAGATCTTAGATCAACTTGAATACCAAGGGGTGATTGAAACATGCACCTCCTCAATGAACAATCCTTTGTTTCCTGTCTCCAAACCAGACAACACCTATCGTCTAGTTTTGGATTACAGACACTTAAACACTTGTTCTAAAACTTTTGCAGTGCAAAATGCACATAGCACAGCATTAATGAATAACATTGTGCGTAAAAAATATAAAACCACACTAGACATCTCAAATGGTTTCTTTTGTCAAAACATAGCACCTGAAAGCAGGTACTTAACAGCATTCTCCATAATGGGGACCCAGCGTCAATTTTGTCGACTCCCACAAGGGTTCAAGAACAGCCCAGGTTTATTCTCAGCGAGGGTAACGGAGTTACTACAAATTTACGACAATGAGGCATTGTCCTATGTCGATGATATCTATCTGACAGACGATGACCTGGACAAACACTTGAACAGGGTGAGTACCATTATACTGGGATTCGCCTCTGAGGGCTACAAATTCAACTTCAAAAAGTCCAGAATTGCCCATCTCAATGTCCTATTTCTAGGATATGAGCTTTCAAGTGAAGGCAAGAGCTTGGCAGCTAACTTTCTAGAGAAATGTGCGCTGCTCCAACCTCCAAAAACGCAAAAAACTTACAATCCATCCTGGGTTTCCTAAATTTTGGAAGAACATACATTCTAAATTACGCAGAAAGGGTTAAACCTCTCTACGCATTAATCAAACCTGATTTTTCAATCAAAAATTGGACTCAGGAACACACAGAAATCTTGCGTTCACTCCAGGCTAACATGTTAGCAACAAATCACTTACAAACACGCGTAAGTCAACGCAACCTGGTGATCCGATTAATCTTGGGTCAATGCGGATTCACCTACTTAACATTTAATGAGGGTGAAAAAATACCAAGTGCATACAAATTTCATTTGTATATACAAGCAGAAATGCGCTTCACTTCAACGGAAAAATTCTGACAGCAGTTCAAACCGCTGTAGCAAAAGAAAGAGCCATAGCCCAAGGGAAACGCATTATTGTCGTAACCCCAGTACCAGCTTTAGAAGCGGTCACAAAAGCAAGCATTCCAAATGCTAAGGCATTACATCCAAGATGGATACAATGGGTTAATTCTCTTGCTGCAACAGATGTTGAATATGTTTTTGATCCCGATCTAAAAATACAAGCTTTCTTGCAATATGAAGAAGAATGTCCTCTGCCCACTGAAATTCTGCCTCTCGATCAGTACGAATTCATAATTTACACTGACGGATCCGCACAGCCCGCAACAGGGAGTAAGCAAGCTTACAGTGCAGCGTGTGCAATCGTTAAAGGTCGCATGCGAGATGGCATCTTCCGACCTATGGTCACAAAAACCCAGTCTCTAGGAGATTGTACAGCTCAGCGAGCTGAACTACAAGCATTCAAACTGGCACTTGAAAGTACAGATTGAGAATTCCCCACACTGATAGTGTGCGATTCCTTTTACTGTGTTCAGTCGTATAATGAATATATACAAAACTGGCTTGAAAATGGTTTCAAAGATGCGAAAGGTGGCAAAATAAAGCACAAAACGCTTTGGGAACAAGTAGTTCAGTTGAAAAATGAACTACCAAAGGCTCACGTGATCCACACACTGAGTCATCAACGTGATGGCGTTCACGTTGCAGGGAATTCATTGGCTGACGAAGCCGCAAAGGGGGCTGTTCAGACGGCTTCCGTAGCTGCGATCACTTGTTCAAAAGCGAAAATAGACAGTGAGATAATGTTGGCTGTCAATGCTACAAGCAAAGGCATTGGTGCAGCGTTACCCAAAAAGTTTCCACTCAAGTACTCTTATGTAATTGATGCGAACAGCGTTCCTTTTGCTCGAATCCCTGGAGTGGGGGATAGGGTAATTCCAAACATGGAACGTAGAGCAGCTTTGATTTATGAAGCACATTTGGGGGAGGGTCTGTCACATCTAGGGATCTCTAAAACAATTTTGACGTTAAAAGAGATGTACTGGTGGCCTGGGATGAATACAGAAATCCACATCTTCATCAATAACTGCATAGACTGTAAGGTACAGCGTGATGCTGACCGCCACCAGACACCAAGCTACGAATGTAGCTGCCCAGTACAGACACCACTGTTAGACAGCATTAGACAATCTACGCGCATGCGTCTTTCTGGACAAATGCAATCCCACAAATACTGAATCAAGGTTCCTATGGATATGGCCTCAGCGCTTGGCTGACGCTCGAACTGTTATAAAAGATTTGAGAGTCTTTATCAGCACATACGCAATAGGCATGCTACATTCTGACCAGGGCCCTGCGTTTAGCTCTTGGGCTTACAAAGAAGCCATGGCCAGTCTGGGCGTTGCATTGCGGTACTCCTCTCCATTCCATCCTGATGGAAATTCAGTTGTGGAAAGGAAAAACCGGGACATAAAGCAGTCTATAACAGCTAGGGTATTAGGTTCGGGTGATGGGTGGGTCAAACATCTTTATGGGGTCCAACGCTCATTAAATAACCTGCCAAGAAGTTCTCTAGGGGGAGTCACTCCATATGAGGTCCTATTTGGGACAAGAATGTGGGTACCAGATCTCAATCACGTAGGCACAGTGGTGGAAAATAAACCGTTTGATATCAAAGAACGTTTGGCTGTTTTACAGGAACTCAATGAACTGAGATCAAAACAAAGCAACGTATTCCTGCAGCCAACCACCACTGGGGAAAAACCGGCGGTCCCAGCAAGGCCTGTCTGGATTCCAAAAGTTGGGGATCTAGTCAGAGAAAAGATTGAGGACAAGAAGGAATTTGGACCTTCTTACAGACAACCAGTACCTGTCCTAGCAGTTCAAGGAACAAGAACAGTACTTCTGCCGCCCCTTGCTGGAAGAAAGGAGAAAAGATTTGTGTCCATCGACCTCATCAAACCACAGTATGTGGCCAATACTAAATAGTAGGCCTCGTGGACTCCGACCTAGTAGCAGACGCACTCCTCTCGCTACTATCCAAGAGGTTCAGACTGAAAGACTGATAACAATCGAGAATTCAGCTGTAACAGATGAAGGACTAGGCAACAATGCAATGGAACTCATCCCTCTTGAAAATCAAGTAACAGTTTGTCCAAATACACCTGTCTACACCAATGTAGCAAGTGATCAACTGGTTCCAGCGATTTCTACAAATCCTGATGCAATTCCAACAATTGACAGAACTGCTTCTGGCTATTTCATTAACTTTAATACGTTCTCAGAAGATCCGAGTGAACCTGAAACGACGCCAGCATCATTCAAACTCAAGCAGCAAGTACAAGACTTTCTTCACTTTCTGAAAAAGACTTATCTGGTTTCACCATGGATTGAACTCTGGATTATATCTGGACTATTTGTTTTTCTGCTCTGGCTAGCTTTGGTTACAACTATGAGCGTGCTTATAAGTGGCAGATACATCCATGTGAACACTGAAGGAAAAGATGTGAACGTACTTTTGAAACCACATAAATCTTCCCATTGTGAAGCAAGAGACTTGTCATCAGTGAACATCACAGCCGTTCCTATACAGGATGGTATAGTGTGGGACAAAACAGATTTTGATATCTTTGGCCCGACGGAAAAATTTAACATTCTACATTTATTTAAAATTTCAGTAAGTGATCTAATTTCGTCCAGTACCTATTCTGATGATTGGGACTTTGAGACTGTTAACGACATAATGTTTGACCTAGAAAAATCTGCTGCATTTTCTAAAAATGAATATTTAGAGGGTTCATCAGACTATGAAAAGCTGTATTGCTATAACCACTATGGTCATCATTATTTGCATAAATCTGCATACCCTAGAAATGTGTTTATGTTTAACCAATGGGAGCATTGCCCTACACCACCACAAGGTAGTTCAAAAACATTTGCTAGCAAGTTTCCATATTTTTCAGGTTACAATACATCTGATCAAGAAACGTTTTTCTATAAAAATGTAAACAAAACAGGTATGAAAATTATGTTAACTAATACGAAAGAGATTTACTCTGCAACATTTATTGCCCAACTGTCTAAACAGGGTTTCGACTTATGGAAAGACACAATAGACACAAAAACTGTCTGGGGTACTAAAGATTGGCAAGTGCAGGGGTTAGAAGCTTTATTTAGAGCCCGTATCATCCCTGATCAAATAATGTTTTTGAATGAAACCGTCCAACAAACATCTTGTCTTGGACTAGCCAAGATCAAAGAGATGAAAACACCTTATGTACCAACACCTCAAGTGATAACAATACACAGGCAGCGGTGACAGTTGACAAAATACTACAACTCAACAGATCTAATCCTGATTGGAAAAAATGGTTGATCTGGCCCACAGACACGAACAACTGTCAGGAAAGATTCCTGAATAAAACTCAGGGCTTTACTATTCATAGGCCAGACCCAAGATATGTCCAAAGACAGCATCCGGGGGTAGTAACAACATAAAGTGTAGGAAAATTATGCCTCGATTGGCTGCAGAAATCTACACTACAGGATGTGAAACAACACTTATCCTTACTTAAAGACGACGCAGACCTTAGGGAATTCTTGCTTGGACCAAGAAAACCGCGTCAGAAACGTTTCATATATGCCGGCATCTATGCTGCTTATAATGAAGCTTGGAAAGTGGCACAGATGGAATACGTGAACTTGATCGTATTAATTTAGAGAAAACACTCACTGTGGTCGACAATGGGTTAACAACTTTGTCCTCCAGAATATATTCATTGGACGGCATTGTATCCTCTGCTATCGACATACTAGAACAAGATTTGGCGATGTTACAGCAAGGCCAATCTCAATTACGTTCTATTGTGTTATTAAGCTGGACGCTGCAATCTTTGCGTGCGGGCTATGTGCCTTGGCGTTTCATCAACACGTCAGCTCTGTTTGCAGAATACAATCTAACTGATAAACAGATCGAACTGGCACAAAGAGGAGCACAGTATACAGTGCTGAGCATTGAAAAACTGGAAAAGTTACCATTCACAGTGGCAGAAAAACCAGCTACAGAATGGCTCATTCATGGCAAATCACGCTACCTGTGACTACTTTTCAGTTTCAGTATTGCCTCAAACAGATGCAAGAAGGCAAATATGAAAGGTTGGGTAAGGAATACATTAAGACATCTTGGAATTTACTGTATACATATAGATGTTGGAGTGGGGATCGTGAAGTGTTTTTGAGCGGTACACACTGTAAAAGTGCACTGAGCGGTTCACTTATATGTAAGGACATTTCTTTACACGGGGCTTGCAATGGTTCTGTGGCAAATTTGTCTTGCCATCAGCAGGGTACACCAGCTGCTGTGATTAATCCAACGTTTGGACAACTTTCTAATGGGAGTTACCTCATGTTGAATGATCAGAGTTGCTGCGGCATGTTGCCAGGCATCCCATATCTAGTAACGGTCAACTCCAGGGTCACTTGCTGTATGCAAGTATTGTTTGCCCCAATAGACACAGTCAGGGAGTTGCCTTTGTGGCCTTTGCTGAATATCTCTTTTATAAGATTTGATACTTTAAGCAGAATGAAAGCCATGCTTTTGCAACAAACAGTGCCTTTGACCTCGGCCAAAGAAACCTATGATCTACAAGTAGCAAGGACTTCGGCTGAGATACAGACTTTAATACGTACAAACTGCCCTATACATTTCGTGGAAATGATAGGACGTATCTTTAACATGTCAGATACAAGCGGAATTGTACATGTATTTAAGAGCATCTGTTCCGGTCTGTTAGCACCTTTCCAGGCAATACTCGGAATCATCCCGAACTTTGCACATTCGGTGTTTGATGGCATACCATTAATTCTAGCACTTGTTGCCGGAATTCTATTTCTCTTCCTACTATTACGCTACGGCCAGCCTATTCGCAGACATCACTCCGGGCGAAATAGAGAAAGCTCTCCTTGAACGAAAGTGCAGTGAGCGAATAGTACAGCTTTTGGGCATGACTCGTCTACGGGACCTGAATACCACGTGGTTCCTGTCATTCAGACCAATCTGGCAGGATTGCATCTTACCTGTCCTACGATGCCTGCTATGCGGTGAAGAATGCGTGTTAGACACCTGTCTAACATTTCCATCAGCAACGCCAACGGATGTCGATACTCTGCTGGACCCGATTACGGCCCATGCTATGTGTTGTCCCCAGAGGCTAGCAATACTGATGACGGCATTCATTGAGATCTCACAGTCGCTTCCGGCTGCTGCTGAGGTATGAGATGGCTCTACAGGCACACAGGTAACAATGGACGTGAACATTGCTGCGGCATCCTATGCTGAGAGCGATGCTTCACATCTCTGTGCAATTAATCTACTACACGAGGTGTTCCAACTGACACCGTCAGTGGACGATATTTTGTCTACAGAAATAGATGATCTCATGTTTACACCAGACCCGTACACTGACTCTGATTCAACCCACGGTGTACCAGAGACGCAGTAAAATTTGGCCTTCATATTTCAAAACTTGGAACTCTTCCCAAATTGAACTTTTTCCCATTTTTTCAAACTAAATGGCAATTCAATCTGCTTGAAGTAGAACTAGCCTTATAGTACGGACTTCGCGGTACTTCCTCAGACACTTTGTCATCTTATTTGTCTACAAAAGTTCATTAATTTTCATGACATGAAATGACTTTGATTTTTGAACAACTTATCGATCATTTTCTGTCAAATGTAAATATTACTGCTAATTTCATTCAAATTGCATTTAATTTCAAAATATATGCCTGAAATGAAAAGCAATGCTTAATATGTACAGTACCTTTTGCATTTTAATATGTTTTTAATGCTTTTAAGAAATATTTTAAAAAATATGCGGTACTCCATTTAATGTTTAGCATTTTTAAATGTTTAGCATTTTAGTATTATCGTACACACGAAAGTGGAGTGGGTGTAGTATTCCTCTTAGGGTGTCCGTATATAGGTTTTCCTGTATCATGTCCTTATATAGGCACAATTTACCCTGCCCTTATATAGGCATGAAATCCCAGTCCTTATTTAGGCATTAAACCGTGCACTCCAAATACAGGCATGGTCTCAGACATCCGTCCACCCTAACGTCACAACGAGTTCTTGAAGAACAGACCCTTAGGCTTAGGGAGTTTCCCTAGCACAGGACAATTGATTTCTTCAAGGACTCATCTATTATGCATGAACCGTTATACCTTATGGGTTCATTCATGACGTCTTCCGCTGTCCGATTCACGTCAATGCTAACACTCTGAAGTACCTCTCAGGTATAAATATACCTTCCCTAGCCCCTGTAAATCAGAGGAGACCTCGACTTCAGAGGAGCCCGTTTCCCGGCCTGACGCACTGAGAAGACGCTGTCATCCCTGCACGCAGAGAGTCCAGCTTCCAGTGATCTGACTTCCCTCGCGGGGTGTTGGAGCTCGAGTCTGGCAAGAGATTCCCACCTCTCTCATTCTCAAGGTATGGAGCTTGACTAGATACCTAGAGGGACTCTTGGCATACTAGGCATACTGAGCGTAACATACTCTTAGTATACAATAGTAAGGAATACTTCACCTACTTCATACCTCTCCCTACACCTAGGTTAGGTTAGGTACATTGGGGTAGAACTAGCTTAGAAACGCATCGTATGAGTACTCGCATTTTTTAGTCTATGGTATTTATGTAAATTAATATCTACTAAAGATCATGCTAGCGCAGTATTATTTATTGCTACTGCTTACGCTGTACATTATTTATCTTGCATACTGTCTTGTGATCGTAACAGCACATTTTACTTACACGAGAAACAAGACTGTTCAATAAATCTTTTATTGAAACGCCCGTCTATTCTTTCTGTGTAACTTTGAGGAAAACTAAGTATGCACGAGTGAGCTGAGTGAAATAGTTATCTATTGTTTCCACGACTCTGGGACACGTTCTGATTCTAAAGGGAAACAAAGTGGTCATGTTTTGCGGCTGCCAGAAACTACTCCCTTCTTGTTTGTCAAGGAGTTTCTAGTGGCCTCTGAGCTAGCTGGCACAAGTAATTAAGTTTAATATACTCGATAGGGACATACCGACCTCAGTCCTATTGAAGAAAATAAGTTTTCACTAGGTCCTATTAATTTCCTTACATTCCTCCATTCCTTGCCATCTCGTGACAAAACCCTGCCTACAGCCTCCATTTCTGCTGACGCTAAAAAAAACTATCACATACCCAAGCCCCCTGTTCTTTGCAGTTAGCCAATTCATCAACAGAAAGCCATGAGACACCTACGCCCTGTGTAAACAAGCTTGTTTTTCATCTTCTGCTCCCTGCTTGGTAAACATCCTTGACATCGTGATCAGGTCATCTGGACAATGGTCTGACTGACCGAGCCTTGATCAAGCTGATTGAACAATGGTCTGAATGCCGAGCCTTGATCAGGTCATCAACTACAAACACCGCCCTGATTGAACAATGGACTGAATGCCAAAAGAGTGGAATAAAAATGTATATAAGGCTTGTTCGCTGTGGAGTAAAGCAGCAGCCTCCTGGGTTTTGTCTCTGACTAGCTTGGGACTCTGTTCCATAGCCCGGGCTATTGTAATAAAGGTGGTTCTCTCTGCAGACGAAGGTTTCCGGGTCCACTTTATTATATAAGGAGGGTAAGAGTAGACTCGGGTGATTCCCGCGCCGCCAAGCCCCCACTCCTCCTTGAGGTGGGCTTTTCTTGGTTCTACAAATGGCGCCTGAACCGGGACACCACGGAGACGTAGGTCTGGCCCGGTGGTCGTGAGGGGGCCCGTGGTGGAAGTCCGACGGAGGTACCCTACCCGAGGGACCATTTTGAGTCCGGTAGACCAGAAGTCTTGCACACGGTCTTCCCCATCCGGTCTGGGCCACCTGACTGCGTCCCGCTGGTGCCCCCTTTAGTGCGGTCTCTGTCTGGATCTGGACTCGTGCCTACGTCTGCAGAAGAGAACAACATTTTCGGGTAAGGGTGGACTGATCATCCACCACTTGTGCTCTGTTTTCTGTCTGTATTGACTTTTGCAAAAGCCAAGCCAGTGAGGTGAGTATTTTTCTCCCACTGTTGTCTGCCTGAAGTAAAAATATGCCAGTCAGTAGTAAGTTCCGAAAGTTATGTTGTTGCGTATGTACAGAGGGACTCCCTTCTGGAGGCAGCCTGCCCGCTTCCTCCAGAAGGAACTCCAAGTTATGAGATGTATGTTAAATATGGGCCATCTGCTATCATGTTTTCTTCCTTATGGGTAAAATATATGAAACGAAGCAATGTTGAATTACAGTGGCCACAGTTTGGCTCCTTTGATCTCCAGGCCCTTTTGAGCCTGGAGGAGCAGCTGCTCCGCAAACGGTCTCGTCAAGCCATGTATGACGCCACCGCGTTGTGGAGGAAAAAAATAGATCAAAAAATGAGAAAAAAGCAAGCGTTGAATAAAAAGAAAGAGAGGATGTCTATGGCTGATCATGCGAAAGCGCATTTAGAAAATAAGGTTCAGGAAGGGGTTGAAATGGCAGATAGGCATCATAGGGCTAAGGCGACAAAATGTTACCCCTCCCTTTCTCCCAGGGACCTTGAGGTTGAAGGAGAAGAGGGGGACTCGTTGTTGAATGCTATTCTTGAAGGTCCACCTCCTGCCTATGCTCCGGCTCCTATGTATCCCGCTCTTCCTCAAAATGTTCCTAACGCTCCACCCCCACCAGTGGTGGTTCAGGCTGCCCCACCCATTGTACCACTGCCTGATCCTTTGACTCCCGTCATCCTGCCAGCACCCCTCCCTCCGACAGTTCATACCGCCCCACCTATTGACCCAACCCCGACCATACACTCCCGTCTGCTTGATAATCAGTCTATTGGTACCCCTGTTGGTGACTCTTATGCCACTCCGGACCGAACAAGATGGTCCTCCCTTATGCCCAATACCCTGTTTGGATTCTTCGGTACCCCTAGAAAGGAGTCTTTGAGGTCTGCTGAACTCGCTGGGGGTAGTGAAAGGGACGCTATGCGAAAACAATGTGCATTTTGGGTAAATAATGGTAATATTTATGGCGTTAAAGATATCTGGTCAACGTGTAGACAATGGACGGCCATACAACAAACAGACATGGCCGAGTATATGTGCACACTTATAATGAAAAGATACGAAGCATTGTTCATAGATACTCCCCGGGATTGATTGATTTAAAACTAACTATTGCCAAGGGTCATGTTCAGGGAGATGATATGCATGAAGCCCTTGTTACCATGATTGCGTTCAGAGACACAACGGCTTTTCCGCCATCTCCGAATGACAAAGCTATGCCTATGAGAGAGACAGCTCCCGTCTTTATCCCTGCAGTGCTCGCCAATAACCAGGGTGTTGGAGCAGCCCCAGCCCACTGGCGTAGGATGTGGGTGCATGTCCCATGGAAAAGAGCGGATGTTCTTCAATTGAAATCCCAATTACCAGACCCCCGTAAGAATCCGGCTCTTTACTATCAGGAATTAGGTCAGATTGTTTCCTCTGGTGTCCTTACCTTAGAGGATATTGACTTATTATTCGGGTCAGTAGTACCACCCGACATATGGGACAAAATACGCCATGCCAACCATAATGCCGCTTTGCATGGTGACTGGACCGACTTTGAGAGGATGGAGAATGACAGAGAGGGAGGGACTAAGCCTGATCCGGCTATTCTGGCTCTCCCAGGCCATCTGTTGCAACTCATGAAGACCCTTTTGCCCGAAATAGCTGTTAATTGGGATAAGATAAATGCATGTAAACAACGTAAGGATGATTTTTTCACCCGCTTCGAAACTGAGTACAAAAGTCACAGTGGATTGGACGCTAGAGCCCCTGGCTCGGGCTCAGTGTTTATTGATAAATTTGTATCTAATTTATTACCGGATCTCTCGGCCCGCCTTAAGAAGGTTGAGAGTACGTGGTCAGCTCAGACTATGGCAGGCATAATTGCCATGGCCCAATATCATGAGAATAGAGAGAATGAAGATAAAGACAAAGAGGTTAGGAAGAACAAGGACCTTAAAACGAAAGTTTTGTTACAACAAGCTTATCCACCCCGGGGACAAAATGCTAGAGGCCAAGGTCCGCCTTCGGACCAGTTCCAGAGGCTGCCCCAGCGCCCCCTTCAGTCTCCTTTACAGAAGTCCATCAGTTCGGCAGGTCCCGTTGATAAAGACCAGTGTGCCTACTGTAAGGCTTATGGCCACTGGGTTAGTGAATGCCCGGTATTAGCCCAGAATATTCAGTTGGGAAAAACTAGGCCCCGAACTCAAAGGGAAGGAAATATGGGACCTCCTAGGCAGAGGCGTGCACCAGATCCTAATGTTCGACCCCGTATGGGTCCGCCCCAGGGTACAGTTAACAGATTTGACAACGGGTATGAGGCCACTAGGACATACTTTAACGATGATTATGATGAGACCGATGAGACAGGTTTCTACCAGCCATAGGAAAGCCAGGAAAGGGGTAATGTAAGAGTGCCGATTCCTGTGGATCAGCGAGGTCCTTATGTCCGGATGTCAGTTGCAGGGGATAAAAAGAAGTTTCTCCTAGACACCGGGGCAACTAGATCCTCGGTTGCGCACACCTTGATACCGGAGGCACCCCTTTCTGGCTCTCTCAATGTCTCCGTGGGTTTTTCTGGGGTCCCTGTCACCAACCCCGTCTCTAAGCCTCTCCCGCTGGATCTCGGTCCAGCTCATATGGATGCTCCTTTGATTCTCACGACTGGATGTAGTGAAAATTTGCTGGGTATGGATTTGTTAAAGGCTTTACATGCTACCATTTCTTGTAGTCCTGATGGCATGTCCCTTACCATATCACCAGATTCCTCCGCCACTATGTTCCTCTCTGGACCACTCCCTCCCGTTCTGCAGGCCTTACCCTCATCACTTTGGGCCACTTCTGACACTGATGTAGGACTTCTCGACATTTCTCCGTATACTGTCCGTATCCAGCAAGGTGCCCAACTGCCCCGGCTTCGCCAGTATCGCCTTCCCCAGGAAGGTGAGGCTGCCCTATTATCTATAATATCAGATCTCATGAAGACGGGAGTAGTTGAGGAGACAGGTGGTAATGAGTGTAACAGCCCAATTATTCCAGTTCTTAAAAAATTTATTGATCCATCTCCCGCGGCCCCCAAAATGTATCGGTTTGTCATCGATCTGCGGGCTCTCAACAAAATTACGGTCTCACAGTATCCCGTTGTCCCTGATATCACAGCCCTCTTGACCATGGTCCCAGCGACAGCCACTCATTTTTCTGTTATTGACCTAAAGAATGCGTTTTTCAGCATTCCCATACATCCGGACAGTAGACATCTTTTTGGTTTCTCCCTTGGAGGGCGGAGTTTCCGGTTCTGCCGCACCCCCCAAGGTTTTACTGAAAGCCCCAGCATCTATAGTCAGGCTCTCAAGAATCAGTTGGACTCCCTGGCGCTCCCAGCAGGAGCCACTCTGTTGCAATATGTAGATGACCTCTTAATTGCAGCCACGTCTGCTCCACTTTGTGAACAAGCAACAGTACGTCTGCTTCACCACCTTGCCTCCCACAATCATAAGGTTTCCTTGAACAAATTGCAATTTTGTCGAGAGAAAGTGACCTACCTCGGCCACCTCCTCTCGAAGGAGGGAAGACAACTTACCGCTGACCGAGTGTCCCTTATTACCTCCATGCCTCCCCTTTGACACAGAAACAAGTACGTGCCTTTATAGGCCTCACTTCCTATTGCAGACAATGGATCCCTAACTTCTCGACCATTGTCAAACCTCTTTAGCTCTCACTACTAAAGATATGCCAGAAAGAGGTTTTCCATGGACAACTGAGCATGTGGCTGCCTTTCAGACACTCAAAGATGCCTTATGTACAGCTCCACTGTTAGGCACCCCAGACTATGGCAAACAATTTTTTCTTTTTGTCCATGAGACACATGGCTGCGCTTGCGCGGTCTTAACTCAGATTTTTGGAGACAAACATCGCCCTTGTGCTTATTTCTCAGCTACACTTGACCCAGTAGCCCGAGCCCTCCCTGGATGTTTACGCGCAACTGCTGCTGCTGCACTTATAGTCCACCAGAGCGCAGGTATTGTTATGTCTTCACCCTTGACTTTAATGGTCCCACATGCAGTAGATACCTTGCTCAACAACACCAAGACACAACACCTTACCAGTGCACGACTTACAGGTTATGAGCTCACTCTTTTTTCCAGTCACATTGACATTAGGAGATGTAATATTCTAAACCCAGCTACACTACCCCCTACTGAGACACAAGGGAAAAATTCTGACCCTCATGACTGCATATTACGGACTGAAGAAGAGACAAAGGGTCGTGTGGACCTACAAGACACCCCCCTAACAGACGCTGAGGGAACACTATACATAGATGGTTCATGTCTTAAAAGATCGGATGGAACTACATCTGCTGCATATGCCCTCACCACTCTTGTTACAGTAGTTGAGACAGCACAAATTCCACAGGCATCGGCCCAAGCGGCTGAATTAATGGCCTTGACACGAGCTTGTGAAATCAGTAAAAACATGACTGTTAATATCTATACGGACAGTCAGTACGCCTTTGGGGTGGCTCACAATTTTGGTAGACTCTGGAAAGAAATACATTTTCTCACCTCACATGGGACTAGAATACAGCATGGCCCCCTGATACACAGACTTCTAGACGCCTTGACATTACCTAGAAAAGTTGCAGTGATTAAATGTAAAGCCCACCAGAAAGTGACTGATGATGTAGGGGAAGGCAATGCCCTTGCAGACCAAACAGCAAGACAGCCTGCTCTAAGTAAATCAGATGGAATGTTTGTGACAGGACCAGCCATATGGGTGGTGGAAGGAGGAATGTTGGAAAATACTAGTCAGAGTGTGGTCGAGATTCAATCTCATGCCACTGCAAAAGAACTGCACACATGGGAGGAACATCTGGCAGAGAAAGAGATAGAGGGATGTTGGGTGCGTATATCCGAAGGGAGGCAATGGATGTTACCAGACAGTCATGTCCCCCAGTTGTCACTATGGCCCATGGCCCTGCCCATATCAGTGCAAAGGGAATATGCAAGTTACTAGAGCCAACATGGTATAATGAAAAAATACCCCTATATGCTGACCGAGTGGTTAAGTCATGTATGATCTGCCTTATGCACAATCCAGGAAAAGGTACAGTTACCCCCGCTGGTGGCTTCTCCCCACCTACGTTTCCTTTTGAGGCCATCCAGATGGATTATATCCACATGGACAGGTGTGCGAATTTGAAATATGTCCTTGTAGTGGTCTGTGCCTTCAGCAGATGGGTGGAGGCCTACCCCACCAAGGATTGCACAGCTATTACAATGGCCAAAGTTTTGTTGAAAGAATACTTTCCCGATTTGGGTTGCCCCGTTTGATTTGGAGTGACAATGGCCAACATTTTACAGCCAATGTGGTCCAGTTTGTGTGTTCCGGGCTTGGTGTCAGACAAAAGTTTCATGCTGCTAATCACCCTCAGTCAGCCGGATTGGTGGAGAAATACAATGGGGTACTTAAATTAAAATTGGCCAAAATAGTGGCGGAAACAGGTGTTACCTGGGTAGATGCCCTACCCCTTGCTCTCTTGTCAGTAAGGACGACTGCCCACTCAAGGATAGGATTATCTCCCTACGAATTGGTATTCGGTAGACCAGCTAATGTATGGGGCGTACCAAGGCCAAAGAAATTGTCTGATGTTGAGTTCCCAGTATTGACTGACTACCTGTACCAGTTAACCGATTCTTTTCGTACTCTTTATCATCAGGTACACGCTGCTATCCCCGACAAGAGCGAAGGCCCAGGTCACACCATTCAACCAGGTGACCCGAAATTTTCAGCGTACCAAGTGTCTGGAGCCCCGCTGGTCGCACCCCGACAGGTCCTTCTGGCCACCTGCACTGCTGTAAAAATCGAAGGGAGAAAGAACTGGACACATGCTACCCATTGTAAAAGGGTGCCTCTCCCCTCCCATACGACCAATGGGTGAAAGAAGGACTGCCGGATTGCGACACAGAAGTAGTACCGACCTTTGTCCCTTTCAGTGATGCTCAGCTTCATTACACCACTACGGAAGCCGAAACTGATCGAATCTTAGGGGGTCCAGTCATCCCTCCTCTGCAGGATCAGAGGAAGGAACAAGAAGCTCTCTTTCCAGACCACTCCATACCTTCTTCCACTCGCTACAACTTGAGACCAAGAAAAGGGGCTGGCCCTTGACTCTGTCTGGTGTCTAATAGGCTGTAGGGCTGTGATATCTCCGGCTGAGACCGGTGCTGGTATGCTGGACCAATGGGAAGTCCGTAGGACTCTTGGTATCCACATCCAGTGAAGCAACCACCAATCACAGACAGCCGCTAGTGACAACAGGCTGAGCACAATGGCAGCGGTCTGAGGGTCTGAAGCGCACAAGAAATATGTCAAACTTCTGAACAATAAATGCTTCCTTTCCACGATAGTTATACTTTTTGCTCTCCTCATCCTGCTGGTTGTGGGATGGTTTCTGTTGCTGACCTCTCCCCCAGCTCCTCTGGCTACGACACCGACACCTGCAGAACATCTCCACGCCACCTTGTCACCCCATGAACTACCACGACGCCTGGAATTCATGAACAATACTTTTGTACAATTATTGCACCAGCATCAGCTTGTGATTAATACCTCGAACTGTTGGGTATGTGGGCTCATGCCACACTCTATGACACACACTGTCCCCTATTTTGTCTATCCATTTTCTGTTTTTGGGTCCTGTCTGGCTTGGAGGATGCTCGTCACTGATGCATATACGATCAATGGAACAACGAGCTCCATCATTGGCGATTTTTATGACACTTTCACCCGAAACAGAACAGGCAATGTCAGTAATCCTTTCTGCCCTACTACGACATCTGACATCTTGAACATCTCCCGTGCTGAACGCAATGAGATGGTTGTGTTCAACACCTCAAGTAGAATAATCTTCTCCCGCTTTCGGTCCAGACGCAAAGTTCCCACCAAATTGCAGGCTTTCAATGTGATCAACACGCATGGCCAGGTGTGCATAAAAGGACTGGGGACCCGGGAGGTAGGAGTCAGTGACTGCACAATAATCAGTACACTGAATATTACCTCACCACCACTCCTAATCGCTACTCCAAATACCTATTTTGTTTGTGGACAGTCTGCTTATACCTGGCTTCCAGGAAATTGGTCAGGTGTGTGTTATTTGGCCTTTCTTCTTCCCCCTACCTTTACTGCTGTTGGGACACATCACTTGACCAATCCCCACCTCCACCATCGTATGCCTAGGGGAGTAATTGAGGCCGATGACACTGCAGGACAGGAGGCGGGGGACTTCTTCAAATGTTTCCTGCCGTTCTTGGGTCCTATGGTCAACAGCCGCAACATACGACACCTTACCCGAGTGGTGGAGGCAACCATTAATGAAACAGCAGGGGCATTGGGCAACATCACCGCAGAGCTTCAGGCGGACCGCCTGATGACACTACAACATCGAATGGTACTTGACATCATCCTTGCTGACCATGGTGGTGTATGTAAACTAATCGGCTCCAGCTGCTGCATTTACATACCTGATAACGCTCCATCAGTCTATCAAGCTATCCAACGTCTGCATAAACTTTCCTCTGAGATTCATCAACAACAAGACGACTGGTCCCTCATGGGCTGGATTTGGGGCCTCCTTTCCAGATGGGGATGGGGGATCCTCATTTTTTTGCCTTGGGAATAGCAGTCATCATCTCATGCTGCCTGTGTATTCAGTGCTTGCCTATGCTTTGTGCTATGTGTACACAGGCCCTTAAAAGTTCCCCGGTCAGTACACGTGACACCAACGTAAGGATAATGCTTCAACAAGAGATTGGCGACCTAATGCAGATAGACATTTCCTAAGAACATGTTTTGCCACTCAATGGCAAAAGGAGGGTCTGAAGAAAATAAGTTTTCACTAGGTCCTATTAATTTCCTTACATTCCTCCATTCCTTGCCATCTCGTGATAAAACCCTGCCTACAGCCTCCATTTCTGCTGACGCTAAAAAAACTATCACATACCCAAGCCCCCTGTTCTTTGCAGTTAGCCAATTCATCAACAGAAAGCCATGAGACACCTACGCCCTGTGTAAACAAGCTTGTTTTTCATCTTCTGCTCCCTGCTTGGTAAACATCCTTGACACCGTGATCAGGTCATCTGGACAATGGTCTGACTGACCGAGCCTTGATCAAGCTGATTGAACAATGGTCTGAATGCCGAGTCTTGATCAAGCTGATTGAAGAATGGTCTGAATGCCGAGCCTTGATCAGGTCATCAATTACAAACACCGCCCTGATTGAACAATGGACTGAATGCCAAAAGAGTGGAATAAAAATGTATATAAGGCTTGTTCGCTGTGGAGTAAAGCAGCAGCCTCCTGGGTTTTGTCTCTGACTAGCTTGGGACTCTGTTCCATAGCCCGGGCTATTGTAATAAAGGTGGTTCTCTCTGCAGACGAAGGTTTCCGGGTCCACTTTATTATATAAGGAGGGTAAGAGTAGGCTCGGGTGATTCCCGCGCCGCCAAGCCCCCACTCCTCCTTGAGGTGGGCTTTTCTTGGTTCTACACTATGTCAAACCTATAGGGTATATTATTCCAATGCGCAGAGCCTATTAGGGCAATTGGAGCTGCACTACAAAACAAAGACCCAGCGAGGTGATCCCATGCCCATATGATGGTACCTCTAAGTAAAGCACTAAGCACTTTATTCTTTTCTGTAATTTTTATGGTGGGTTGAGGCAATTTTACTTACAACCACTTTTTATTGAGAATAATATTAGGGACCACAAAGTTAAATTAAAATTCTTATGTGCTCTGATGGATCCTTTTCTATGTCTTAGTGTTGCTTCATTTATATGGGGAGCAGTCAATGTTGGGATAAGTATTCCTTTTTAGCCAATATAGAGGGCCGATTCACAGAACTAATCTGAGATAAAATCCTAAACTTACTACTTTTGGTATTCACAGAAGGCATTTAGTAATAGTAAAGTTAGGACTCCTAACTTTACTACTAGTAAATGCCTTCTGTGAATACCGAAAGTCGTAAAGTTAGGATTTGGTCTCAGTTTAGTAGTAGTAAAGTTAGGAGTCCTAACTTTACTACTACCAAATGCCTTCTGTGAATACCAAAAGTAGTAAGTTTAGGATTTTATCTCAGATTAGTTCTGTGAATCGGCCCCAGAGTTTTTACATTAAAGCACTTTTAATAGATATATTCCTTTGGGAATTAACAAAAAATGCGGGTCCTCTAAATCTGCTGAATGTGAGCAATGCGTGATGTATGTAATTTTTTAATTGCTACACCTACCTAGAATGTCTGTTTTGAAATGTTATTTTCATAATTAATGACTGAGAATAGGATAATAGATATTATTTAAGAATGCTTATTATATAAGTATATATATTGATATACATATGTATATATATATATATATATTCACTGAAAAAACCATAGGTTTCAAGCACGTTACAGTTAGAAATTAGCATTTAAAAAACCTTAGAAATTCACTGAAAAAACCATAGGTTTCAGGGACGTTATAATTAGTTGGACATTTCACTCGTACAAAACCTGAGAAATTCAGCTAACTATAACTCACGCCCCCGCAATGCACTGCTGATGATGTCACATATTACATCATTCATGACATGGTCAGTGACATCACTGATGACATCTCAAATGACATCACTGATGACATCATCCAGTGACTGTGTGTTTCTATAAAGTTTAAATATATTTTATATATATGCCAAGGTGTATTGAAGAATGAGGGGGTTTATAAGTGTCTGGATGGAAGATTTAGTAGGTGCGTGACTGACTGTATAAGTGAGTGATTAAATGTGTTTTACTGAATGCATGGGTTAGTGACTAAACTGTGTGAATGTCTGTATCAGTCTGTCTGTTGTTGTGTAAGCTGCTGCATGGGTTGGTGAGTAGCTACATGAGTGTCTATATGGGTTATTGATTGGTTGCCTGAGTATTTGTATGGGTGCCTGAGTGTGTGTGTGGGTGGGTGGGAGGTGTGTGACTCTGTGCATAGATGTGTGAGTGGTTGATTCACTGGGTGTATGGGTTCAAGAGTGCATGTGGAAACAGCTGTATGGGTGGGTGAGTGTGTGTATGGGTGTGTTGGTAAGTGAATGGATGTCTCAGTGATACATGTCCAAGTAACTACATATCTAAAAGGCAGTGTATGTGAGGAGTTGGAGTATATAAATGACTATACGTGAGAGTCAGTGATTGTGAGAGTGGCTGTATGGATGAGTGTGTACTTGTATCAGTGATTGTATAAAAGAGTAAATATGCGTTAGTATCTGTATGAATAAGTGAGGTGGTGTGTGTATAACTGTATAGGTGAGTAAATGGAAGTGTGATTGATTCTTTGCATGACTGACTAGGTGTCTGAGTAACTCTGGATGAGTGGCGGTGTGTGAGTGTCTGTATAGGTGTATGAGTGCATATGATAGTGTTGTATTGATGAGTGACTGCATGTATGAGTGACTGTATGGGTGAATGAGTGGATGTGTGTGTAGACCTAGGAATCAGTGAGTGCGTATGTAGTAACTGGTATTGGTGTGTCTATGGTTTCGAAAATGGTAGTCTGTATTTTAGAACGGGTGTATCAAAGGTTATAATAGGGTTTGAGGAGGTGCATCAGATTTTCACGTGGATGATGTCATCAGTGATGTCATTTGAGATGTCATCAGTGATGTCACTGACTATGTCATGAATGATGTAATATGTGACGTCATCAGCAGTGCATTGCGGGGGCGCGAGTTATAGTTAGCTGAACTAACTATAACGGCTGAATTTCTCAGGTTTTGTATGAGTGAAATGTCCAACTAACTATAAGTCCCTGAAAGCTATGGTTTTTTCAGTGAATTTCTAAGGTTTTTTCAATGCTAATTTATAACTATAACGTAGCTGAAACCTATGATTTTTTCAGTGAATTTCAAAGGTTTTTTAAATGCAAATTTCTAACTATAACATAGAAGTCGCGTTTGCAGAGTGGTGGAGAAAGGTGAGTGTGGCCTCCAAACACCTTTTAGCAATCCCACTGTTTTTGATTGTTAGCGGAGGTAACAGGAGGGATAGTTAGCCCCCAATGTCAACCTTGGGGAACAACTACCCATTTTATTACTTCCAGTAAGTCCCACACAGCAGGATTGCTAACTTGTTATATCAGGCCCGCCCCCTCCCTGCACCACTGTGCAAAGGCAGCCCCTGGAGCGTTGTTAGTTGGGGGATTAAGTGCCCTTGAATCTTGAGGGTCCCTGGGGGCCAAGTAGCCCACCAGGTACCTCCTGTAAGCGCCACAGAGCTGTGTTGCAGAGAGGCGTAAAAATGGGCGTGGCCTCGAACCACCTCTCTGCAACGCAGCTCTGTGGCGCTTACTGGAGGTACCTGGTGGGCTAGTTTGCCCCTAGGGACCCTCAGTATTGAAGGGGACTTAATCCCCCAAATTACAACGCGCCAGGGGGCACATTTGCACACTTGTTATGTCAGGCCCCGCCCCCTCCCTGCACCACTGTGCAAACGCGCCCCCTGGTGCATTGTAAGTTGGGGGATAAAGTCCCCTTGAATCCTGAGGGTCCCTGGGGTCCAACAAGCCCACCAGGTTCCTCCAGTAAGCGCCACAGAGCTGCTTTGCAGAGAGGTGTAAAAAAGGGCATGGCCACAGACCACCTCTCTGAAACGCAGCTCTGTGGTGCTTACTGAAGGTACCTGGTGGGCTAGTTGGCCCCCAGGGACCCTCAGTATTCAAGGGACTTAATCCCCCAACTTAGAACGCACCAGGGGGCACGTTTGCAGAGTGCTGCAGGGAGGGGGCGGGGCCTCCGGCGAGTTGCCGGTTTCTTTTTTATATTCTTATTTTCTGGGAGGGGGGCTGCGTGGCCCCCCTTCCCTGGGCCACTATTGGCCCCGGGGACCCCATCACCGGGGCCTGGCCTGGTTAATGTTTTTTTAAAAATATTTCCAGGGAGGGGGGCCACGTGGCCCCCCTCCCCTGGGCCATTTCTGGCCCCGGGCACCCAATCCCCTTGGGCCCGCCTATTTTTTTTTTAAATTAACGCACGCAGAGGGTGGTTGCGTGGCCCCCCTCCCGGGCCACTTCTGGCCCTGGGGACCCCATCCCCCGGGGCCAGCCCTTTGAGTTGGGGACCGTGGGGGGAGCCCCAATGCCCCCACGGTCCCGCCGGCTCCCCGCCTCCTGCGGGAGCCGGCATTGCTTTTGCACAAGGGGAGCTGCTGACATGCAGCTCCCCTTGTGCAAAAGCAATTCTGCCTCGGTTTTTGGAAGCGAGAGCAGGTTTCCTGCTCTCGCTTCCAAAAACCAAAGCAGTGTTTGCTATGGCAGGGCGGGAGCCGTGCTCCCGCCCTGCCATAGCAAACAGTAATGTCCCGGGGGTGAGCACCCCGGGACACTGCAGGAGCCGGCCCTGGGGGGTGGAGGTCCCCAGGGCCATCAAGGACTCCAGGAGGGGGGCCGCGCGGCCCCCCGCCCAAAGTATTTAAAGCCCTAGGGAGGTGGTGGTCCCCAGGGCCTGGGGTCCATAACGGACCCACGAATTTGAATATAAAGTGCCCCGGGGAGGTGGTGGTCCCCGGGGCAGTGTGGGGGGGCTTGGGCCCCCCCACACTAATTATTATTTACAGCCCTGGGGAAGTGACGGTCCCCGGGGCTCGGGGGGGCCCTCGAGGCCCCCCGCCCATTTACATGAATGCTCCGGGGAGGTGGCGCTCCCCGGGGCAGCGTGGGGGGGTTGGGACCCCCCCACGCATTTATTAAAAAAGCCCCAGGGAGGTGGCAGTCTCCGGGGCTGCGGGGGGGCCGCGTGCCCCCGCATTTAATTTAATAAGCCCCGGGGAGGTGGTGGTCCCTGGGGCTGCGGGGGCCCCTGCGGGCCCCCGCAAATTAATTTGTGAGTGCCCCCGGGACCTGGCCCACCCGGGGGCTTTCAAAAACGAAGCACGGGAGCCCACGCGTCGGTTTTTTTATTTTCTCGGCCAAATTCGCGACCCCAGCGCAAATTCGCCTGATTTTTTTGGGCCCTTGGGGTCCTTGTGGGACCCCTGAGCAGGCCTAGGGGGTCAGGGTGTTTGTACCCTGTCCCCTTTTCATGTTTTTTATCTTTGTTTCACCCTTTTTCTTGTGACTTACCGAGTCACAAGATGGCTGCCAACACTTCCTGGTTTGGAGTGTTGGCAGCCAATCAAAATTGAGCTTGTGCTCCGGAGGGTTCGCTACTCCTCCTCGGTGCTCAGATATCGATATTTTTCTTTTTTAAATTTCTCAGGAACTAGTGAACGGATTTACACCATTTAAAATAAGCATTTGCAATGCAATAGGTCTCGCATTTACGTGAGTTTGAGCTATTGACATTGCAAATAACAATGCCTTTTTTTTGTTTTTGTTTTTAAAACATAAATAAAAGGCATTGTCATTTACAATGCCAATAGCTTAAACTCGCGTAAATGCGAGACCTATTGCATTGCAAATGCTTGTTAATTACATGGGCCTCTGCCACACTCCCCGCCTCTGCGTCTCTCTACATAGATTGGAACTGAATTGGACCGTGGCTGCAACCCCAGCCCGCCCGTCTATTGATCTGCTGGCTGCTACATGGGAGAGCTGCATCAGGTAGGCAAAAATATCCGCCATTTGTTAATGTTTTAGGAGTCTACAAGGGCTCGCACAATGTCCTTAAAGAGAACTTAAATTAATTTGTAAAGTGATATTTCTGCTTACTTAGTGATCATTATCGTCAAAATGGCTTGGGCTCCTGCTGGGTCGGAAGGGGAGGGAGGCTGCCAGAGCACAGAATATTCCTGCTCTGCCCTCAAGTAGCACTTCCCAGGGGGTCATCATTAGCGCAGCGTCCCGAGCTCCTGCAGTCTCTTGTTCCCATGACTTGCTCCTCTGCTTGTCCTCCATGAAAACACCCTTGCCCAACACACTGCAGGCGGAGTACTCCTACTGGACTCTGCTTGAGTGGGTGAGGGGCAGAGAGGGTTTAGAGCTGCTGCAGCTTGGGGTCTGGGTCTGCATGGAGGGTGCAGGGTGAGGGATGTTCCTGTATGTCTGCAGAGTGAGTGGTGTGACAACGAGTGTGGGAGTGATTTGTGCATGTATGAGTTCAGGGTGAGTAATGGGTGGTAAGACTGTATGAGTGCAGGGTGTGCCTTTATGAGTGTTGTGAATGGTGTGCTTGCCTGAGCGAAAAGTAAGTTGTGTGACTGTAGGAATACAAAGTAATAAGCCTTCATGAGTGTAGGGCGATTGGTGTGAATGCACTAGATGAGAGGTGTGCCCTTGTGGGCAGTATGCTTGTGTGAGTGTAGGGTGAGCAAAGGAGTGTACGTGTGTGATTGCTGGCTGAACTGAGCAATGTGTGTGAGTCATGTAACTGTGTGAGTGCAGGGAGAGTGGAATCTTTGGGAGTCCATTTGCACCTTTTTCCCACGTTTTCTTGAAATATATGCTGTAAATGCACCATTTGCACCCATTTTCTCTCACATTTTCTTGCAGGGGAAGAACTCCCTCACTGCCCCTCTGCCTGTACGATTCTAGCTCACTCGCATTTTATAATCAACTTAAGGCTTTCTGCTCACCAGTTTTCAAATGCACCAGCCGCCATTGCTGCTAACATCAGCAATCAAAAATAGTCTCACCGTTCACGTGTTTTGTTAGTGACAGACTAATGTCACTGGTTAAAGAGGTTCAGTGCACAAAGATTTGGTAAATAAAGAAGTAGTCACTTTAAAATATATTTTTTACTGTGTGTTTTGTAATTTCAGCCTTAGGTTTTTGCCCCTGTTATTGTGGGAGGAAGAGCACAATATACAGGGATGGAATTTCCGAGCACATTAAATGCTGTTCCAATAACGTCATCATAGCACAGCTGAGCCCTTGTCTCGCACTATTTCAGCTCAGATGACTCGGCCTCGAGCACTGGGCCCCATTCCTCAGCGAGCTCGCAAGCGACTTTCCACTGCCTCTGTCGCCGCCCTACTTATCCAGCGACAGATTGGTCTGGCAAGTGGGAGACATTCATACAATATCACGTTACTTCTCCTTTCTGGACCAATAAGACATGCCGACACTACTGTATCCACGCCATTTTTAAAATGTTCGTCAGAATGGGTTACCGTTTTCTTTCGCCGTCTTGTTTATGTTTGTCAAAACGAATTTCAAATATATTCTTCATGTGTCGTTTCGTTCTATTACCATGCCAATGTCTTCCTTTGGCACAACAAAGGAGTAGAGTTGTGAATTCAGAATTACACAGACAGTATACAAAAGATAATACTTGTAACCTGTGCCTGGGGAGGTGTCTGGCCACAACCATTCTGCTTTTCACAGACTGCGGGTGTTTGTTCCATGGATGAGTCACTTATTTTGAACAACGTCTTTTCTTTAAGCAAGACAATGTGTCACGTTGAAAATGTACGTCTGCAGACACGCTTGCTTTCACAGCATCATGCTGATGTAATTCCCAGCTCCCTATCGGCCAAGAAGAGGCCAGGGAGCCGCTCTTCCTCAGCTACAGGGCTCCAGTGTAATTTCGTCTCTGTCATTTGTGCTTGACAGCAGCCGCAGCAGTGAGCACGGCGATGACTCTCCTGCGAAAAGTGAGGTTATTAAACAAAAGGGAAAGCAAAACCAGCGCAGCGCTCATGAAAGGGCACTGCGCAGATACAAAGAGCCTGCCTTCCAGAAGATCGATGCGCCGCTGCTAATTAAAACAAGTGCGAGCGGACGAAAACTGTAGTTAGGCGCCGCTGCTTCTGGACTACACGGAAGTTACTATCGGATCAACAGCCAACAGAAAGCAAGATAAGAACAGCAATGCCACAGTTAAACGAATCCCAAGCGGTATGACAAAGTACACAGAGTTTCACCCAACATACAGATTACTTTATGTCTTGCGCCCTTTTTTAGGTCTTGCCTTGGCAGCGCATGCGCTGCATGCGCTGCCAAGGCAAGACCTAAAAAAGGGCGCACTCTAAACCAAGACCTACCTGTTTGCCAAATTTGGTGTAATTCCGTTCAGCAGGTCGGGCTGTAGCCTGTAATAAAGTTCCTATGGAAAATAACATGGAGAAAACGCGCTTTGGGAAACCCCTTTTTTCTCGGCCCCCGCTTGACTACTCACCCCGAAACTGTCAACACACAAATTGAGCAGTCCTACCCTATTTTTTGGACAATTTCACGAAGATTCGTCAAATGGCGCCAAAGATATTGGCAAATCAAAAAACGCTTTTCCTATGGAAACTAGGTCCTAACGTTAACTACCTATCGGCGACCGCCAGTAGGTAATATATATATTTATATCCGCCGTTATAGTTAGTTCAGCTAACTATAACTCGCGCCCCCGCAATGCACTGCTGATGACGTCACATATTACATCATTCATGACATGGTCAGTGACATCACTGATGACATCACTGATGACATCTCAAATGACATCACTGATGACATCACTGATGACATCATCCAGTGACTGTGTGTTTGTTTAAAGTTTAAATATGTTTTATATATATGCCAAGGTGTATTGAAGAATGAGTGGGTGTATAAGTGTCTGGATGGAGGATTTAGTAGGTGCGTGACTGACTGTTTAAGTGAGTGATTAAATGTGTCTTACTGAATGCATGGGTTAGTGACTAAACTGTGTGAATGTCTGTATCAATCTGTCTGTTGTTGTATAAGCTGCTGCATGGGTTGGTCAGTAGCTACATGAGTGTCTATATGGGTTATCGATTGGTTGCCTGAGTATTTTTATGGGTGCCTGAGTGTGTGGGTGGGAGGTGTGTGACTCTGTGCATAGATGTGTGAGTGGTTGATTCACTGGGTGTATGGGTTCAAGAGTGCATGTGGAAACAGCTGTATGGGTGGGTGAGTGTGTGTATGGGTGTGTTGGTGAGTGAATGGATGTCTCAGTGGTACTTGTCCAAGTAACTACATATCTAAAAGGCAGTGTATGTGAGAGTTGGAGTATATAAATGACTATACGTGAGAGTCAGTGATTGTGAGAGCGGCTGTATGGATGAGTGTGTACTTGTATCAGTGATTGTATAAGAGAGTAAGTATGCGTTTGTTTCTGTATGAATAAGTGATGTGTGTGTATAACTGTATATGTGAGTAAATGGAAGTGTGATTGATTCTTTGCATGACTGACTAGGTGTGTGAGTAACTCTGGATGAGTGGTGGTGTGTGAGTGTCTCTATAGGTGTATGAGTGCATATGATAGTGTTGTATTGATGAGTGACTGCATGTATGAGTGATTGCATTGGTGAATGAGTGGATGTGTGTGTAGACCTAGGAATCAGTCAGTGCGTATGTAGTAACTGGTATTGGTGTGTCGATGGTTTCGAAAATGGTAGTCTGTATTTTACAGTTGGTGTATAATAGGTTATATTAGGGTGTGAGGAGGTGCATCAGATTTTCACGTGGATGATGTCATCAGTGATGTCATCAGTAATGTCATCAGTGATGTCATCAGTGATGTCCCTGACCATGTCATGAATGATGTAATATGTGACGTCATCAGCAGTGCATTGCGGGGGCGCAAGTTATAGTTAGCTGAACAAACTATAACGGTGGAATTTCTCTGGTTTTGTACGAGTGAAATGTCCAACTAACTATAACGTCCCTGAAACCTATGGTTTTTTCAGTGAATTTCTAGGGTTTTTTAAATGCTAATTTCTAACTATGACGTACCTGAAACCTATGGTTTTTTCAGTGAATTTCAATGGTTTTTTAAATGCTAATTTCTAATTATAACATAGCAGTCTCGTTTTCAGCGTGGTGGAGAAAGGTGAGCATGGCCTCCAAACACCTTTTAGCAATCCCACTGTGTGGGATTTACTGGAGGTAACAGGAGAGGTAGTTAGCCCCCAACGTCAACCTTGGGGGCCAACTACCCCTTTTATTACCTCCAGTAAGTCCCACACAGCAAGATTGCTAACTTATTATATGAGGCACGCCCCCTCCCTGCACCACTGTGCAAACGCACCCCAAGGTGCGTTGTAAGTTAAAGGATTAAGTCCCCTTGAATCCTGAGGGTCCCTGGGGGCCAACTAGCCCACCAGGTACCTCCAGTAAGCGCCACAGAGCTGGATTGCAGAGAGGTGTCCCGAGGACACGCCTCTTTTTACACCACGCTGCAAACGCGGCTTCTGGCGCACTGCTGCTCGGAGGATGAAGTCCACTTGTGTCCTGAGGTCCTCAGGACACAAGAGGACCTAATCGCCCCACCAGCAGTGCGCCAGAAGCCGCCTTTGCAGAGTGGTGTAAAAAGGGGCGTGGCCTCAGACCACATCTCTGCAACGCAGCTCTGTGGCACTTACTGGAGGTACCTGGTGGGCTAGTTGGCCCTCAGGGACCCTCAGGATTGAAGGCGACTTAATCCCCCAATTTACAACGCGCCAGGGGGCACATTTGAACACTTGTTTTGTTAGGCCCGCCCCCTCCCTGCACCACTGTGCAAACATGCCCCCTGGTGTGTTGTAAATTGGGGAATTAATTCCCCTTGAGTCCTGAGGGTCCCTGGGGCCCAAATAGCCCACCAGGTACCTCCATTAAGCGCCAGAGGGCTGCGTTGCAGAGAGGTGGTCCGAGGCCACGCCCCTTTTTACACCTCTCTGCAACACAACTCTGTGGCGCTTACTGGAGGTACCTGGTGGGCTAGGCCCCCAGGGACCCTCAGGATTCAAGGGACTTAATCCCCAACTTAAAATGCACCACGGGGTGCGTTTGCACACTTGTCACATCAGGCCCCGCCCTCCCTTCACCACTGTGCAAACGCGCCCGTTGCGCGTTTTATGTTGTGGGATTAAGTCCCCTTGAATCCTGAGGGTCCCTGGGGTCCAACTAGCCCACCAGGTGCCTCCAGTAAGCACCACAGAGCTGCGTTGCAGAGAGGTGTAAAAAGGAGCATGGCCTCGGACCACCTCTCTGCAACGCAGCCCTGTGGCACTTACTGGAGGTACCTGGTGGGCTAGTTGGCCCCCAGGGACCCTCAGGATTGAAGGGGAATTAATTCCCCAATTTAAAACACACCACGGGGCGCGTTTGCACAGTGGTGCAGGGAGGGGGCGGGGCCTCCGGCGAGTTGCCGGTTCCTTTTTTGTTTTTTGTTTTTTTTTATTTTTGGGAGGGGGGGCTTCGTGGCCCCCCTTCCCTGCGCCACTTTTGGCCCCAGGGACCCCATCTCCCGGGGCCTGGCAGCATTGTTTTTTTTTTAAAATTATGCGGAGGGGGACCGCGTAGCCCCCCTCCAATGGCCAATTATGGCCCCGGGGACCCCATCCCCCGGGGCCTGGCCAGCCTTTTCATTTTTGGGAGGGGTGCTGCGTGACCCCCCTCCTCAGGACAATTATGGCCCCGGGGACCCCATCCCCAGCGGCCGGCCTGTCCGTTTAAAAAAAAAAAAATTTGTGCCGAAATTATTTAAAAAAAATGCTTTTTTGGGCCCTGGGGGTCCTTGTGGGACCCCCTGAGCAGGCCTAGGGGGTCAGGGTTTTTCTACCCTGCCCTCTTTTCTTGTTTTTTATCTTTGTTTTACTGTTTTCTTGTGACTCGGTTCTACTGAGTCACAAGATGGCTGCCAACACTTCCTGGTTTGAAGTGTTGGCAGTCAATCAGAATGAAGCTCGTGCTCGGGAGGGTTCGCGAACCTACCGCGCCCACAGATATCGAAACTTTTTCTTTTTCTAATTTCTCAGGAACTACTGAACGGATTTACACCATTTAAAAAAAAGGGCTCTTTCTGAACCAAGACCTACCTTTTTGCCAAATTTGGTGTAATTCCGTTCAGCAGTTCGGGCTGTAGATTTGTCTAAAGTTTCCTATGTAAATTAACATGGGGAAAACGCGTTGTATATATAAATATATAAGAGTAGTGCTCTTGCTTCTTTCTACACCTCTGTTGCTTCTTTCAGCAATTCTGTTGCCTCTTTGTGCACATCTCTTGCCTCTTTCTGCACTTCACTTGCCTCTTTCTGCACCCCTGTTGCTTCATTCTGCACTTTCCATGCTTCTTTCTGTACCTGTCTTGCTTCTTCCTGCACCCCTGTTGTCTCTTTATGTACCTCTTTTGCCTCTTTCTGCACTTTTTTTGGCTTTTTTCTGCACCTCTCTTCCCTCTTTCTGCACGTCTGTTGCCTCTTTCTGCACCTGATTTGCTTCTTTCTGCACCCCTGTTGTCTCTTTCTGCACTCGTCTTCCCTATTTCTGTACCTTTCCTGCCTGTTTTTGCATCTCACTTGCCTCTTTCTGCACTTTTCTTGCTTCTTTCTACACCTCTGTTGCTTCTTTCAGCAATTCTCTTGCCTCTTTGTGCACTTCTCTTGCCTGTTTCTGCACCTCTCTTGCCTCTTTTTGCACCTGTTGGCTCTTTCTACACCTCACTTGCTCCTTTCTACACTTCTCTTGCCTCTTTCTGCACCCCTGTTGCTTCATTCTGCACTTTCCATGCTTCTTTCTGCACCTGTCTTGCTTCTTTCTGCACCCCTTTGTTGTCTCTTTATGTACCTCTTTTGACTCTTTCTGCACTTTTCTTGCCTTTTTCTGCACCTCTCTTCCCTCTTTCTGCACGTCTGTTGCCTCTTTCTGCACCTCATTTGCTTCTTTCTGCACCCCTGTTGTCTCTTTCTGCACTCGTCTTCCCTCTTTCTGTACCTTTGCTGCCTGTTTTTGCATCTCACTTGCCTCTTTCTGCACTTTTCTTGCTTCTTTCTACACCTCTGATGCTTCTTTCAGAAATTCTCTTGCCTCGTTGTGCACTTCCCTTGCCGGTTTCTACACTTCTCTTGCCTCTTTCTGCACCCCTGTTGCTTCATTCTGCACTTTCCATGCTTCTTTCTGCACCTGTCTTGCTTCTTTCTGCACCCCTGTTGTCTCTTTATGAACCTTTTTTACCTCTTTCTACACTTTTCTTGCCTTTTTCTGCACCTCTCTTCCTTCTTTCTGCACATGTGTTGCCTCTTTCTGTACCTCATTTGCTTCTTTCTGCACCCCTGTTGTCTCTTTATGCGCTCGTCTTCCCTCTTTCTGTACCTTTCCTGCCTGTTTTTGCATCTCACTTGCCTCTTTCTGCACTTTTCTTGCTTCTTTCTACACCTGTGTTGCTTCTTTCACTAATTCTTTTGCCTCTTTGTGCACTTCTCTTGCCTGTTTCTGCACTTCTCTAGCCTCTTTCTGCACCCCTGTTGCTTCATTCTGCACTTTCCATGCTTCTTTCTGCCCCTGTCTTGCTTCTTTCTGCACCCCTGTTGTCTCTTTATGTACCTCTTTTGCCTCTTTCTGCACTTTTCTTGGCTTTTTCTGCACGTCTCTTCCCTCTTTCTGCACGTCTGTTGCCTCTTTCTGCACCTCATTTGCTTCTTTCTGCACCCCTGTTGTCTCTTTCAGCACTCGTCTTCCCTCTTTCTGTACCTTTGCTGCCTGTTTTTGCATCTCACTTGCCTCTTTCTGCACTTTTCTTGCTTCTTTCTACACCTCTGTTGCTTCTTTCAGCAATACTCTTGCCTCTTTGTGCACTTCCCTTGCCTGTTTCTGCACTTCTCTTGCCTCTTTCTGTACCCCTGTTGCTTCATTCTGCACTTTCCATGCTTCTTTCTGCACCTGTCTTGCTTCTTTCTGCACCCCTGTTGTCTTTTTATGTACCTCTTTTGCATCTTTCTGCACTTTCCTTGCCTTTTTCTGCACCTCTCTTCCCTCTTTCTGCACGTCTGTTGCCTCTTTCTGCACCTCATTTGCTTCTTTCTGCACCCCTGTTGTCTCTTTCAGCACTCGTCTTCCCTCTTTCTGTACCTTTCCTGCCTGTTTTTGCATCTCACTTGCCTCTTTCTGCACTTTTCTTGCTTCTTTCTACACCTCTGTTGCTTCTGTCAGCAATCCTCTTGCCTCTTTATGCACTTCTCTTGCCTGTTTCTGCACCTCTCTTGCCTCTTTTGCACCTCTGTTGGCTCTTTCTGCACCTCACTTGCTCCTTTCTACATTTCTCTTGCCTCTTTCTGCACCCCTGTTGCTTCATTCTGCGCTTTCCATGCTTCCTACTGCACCTGTCTTGCTTCTTTCTGCATCCCTGTTGTCTCTTTATGTACCTCTTCTGCCTCTTTCTGCACATTTCTTGCCTTTTTCTGCACCACTCTTCCCTCTTTCTGCACGTCTGTTGCCTCTTTCTGCACCTCATTTGCTTCTTTCTGCACCCCTGTTGTCTCTTTCTGCACTTGTCTTCCCTCTTTCTGTACCTTTCCTGCCCGTTTTTGCATCTCATTTGCCTCTTTCTGCACTTTTCTTGCTTCTTTCTACACCTCTGTTGCTTCTTTCAGCAATTCTCTTGCCTCTTTGTGCACTTCTCTTGCCTCTTTGTGCACTTCTCTTGCCTGTTCCTACACTTCTCTTGCTTCTTTCTGCACCCCGGTTGCTTCATTCTGCACTTTCAATGCTTCTTTCTGCACCTGTCTTGCTTTTTCTGCACCCCTGTTGTCTCTTTATGTACTCGTCTTCCCTCTTTCTGTACCTTTCCTGCCTGTTTTTGCATCACACTTGCCTCTTTCTGCACTTTTCTTGCTTCTTTCTACACCTCTGTTGCTTCTTTCAGGAATTCTCTTGCCTCTTTGTGCACTTCTCTTGCCTGTTTCTGCACTTCTCTTGCCTCTTTCTGTACCCCTGTTGCTACATTCTGCACTTTCCATGCTTCTTTCTGCACCTGTCTTGCTTCTTTCTGCACCCCTGTTGTCTCTTTATGTACCTCTTTTGACTCTTTCTGCACTTTTCTTGCCTTTTTCTGCACCTCTCTTCCCTCTTTCTGCACGTCTGTTGCCTCTTTCTGCACCTCATTTGCTTCTTTCTGCACCCCTGTTGTCTCTTTCTGCACTCGTCTTCCCTCTTTCTGTACCTTTGCTGCCTGTTTTTGCATCCCACTTGCCTCTTTCTGCACTTTTCTTGCTTCTTTCTACACCTCTGATGCTTCTTTCAGAAATTCTCTTGCCTCGTTGTGCACTTCCCTTGCCGGTTTCTACACTTCTCTTGCCTCTTTCTGCACCCCTGTTGCTTCATTCTGCACTTTCCATGCTTCTTTCTGCACCTGTCTTGCTTCTTTCTGCACCCCTGTTGTCTCTTTATGAACCTTTTTACCTCTTTCTACACTTTTCTTGCCTTTTTCTGCACCTCTCTTCCTTCTTTCTGCACATGTGTTGCCTCTTTCTGTACCTCATTTGCTTCTTTCTGCACCCCTGTTGTCTCTTTATGCGCTCGTCTTCCCTCTTTCTGTACCTTTCCTGCCTGTTTTTGCATCTCACTTGCCTCTTTCTGCACTTTTCTTGCTTCTTTCTACACCTGTGTTGCTTCTTTCACTAATTCTTTTGCCTCTTTGTGCACTTCTATTGCCTGTTTCTGCACTTCTCTAGCCTCTTTCTGCACCCCTGTTGCTTCATTCTGCACTTTCCATGCTTCTTTCTGCCCCTGTCTTGCTTCTTTCTGCACCCCTGTTGTCTCTTTATGTACCTCTTTTGCCTCTTTCTGCACTTTTCTTGGCTTTTTCTGCACGTCTCTTCCCTCTTTCTGCACGTCTGTTGCCTCTTTCTGCACCTCATTTGCTTCTTTCTGCACCCCTGTTGTCTCTTTCAGCACTCGTCTTCCCTCTTTCTGTACCTTTGCTGCCTGTTTTTGCATCTCACTTGCCTCTTTCTGCACTTTTCTTGCTTCTTTCTACACCTCTGTTGCTTCTTTCAGCAATACTCTTGCCTCTTTGTGCACTTCCCTTGCCTGTTTCTGCACTTCTCTTGCCTCTTTCTGTACCCCTGTTGCTTCATTCTGCACTTTCCATGCTTCTTTCTGCACCTGTCTTGCTTCTTTCTGCACCCCTGTTGTCTTTTTATGTACCTCTTTTGCATCTTTCTGCACTTTCCTTGCCTTTTTCTGCACCTCTCTTCCCTCTTTCTGCACGTCTGTTGCCTCTTTCTGCACCTCATTTGCTTCTTTCTGCACCCCTGTTGTCTCTTTCAGCACTCGTCTTCCCTCTTTCTGTACCTTTCCTGCCTGTTTTTGCATCTCACTTGCCTCTTTCTGCACTTTTCTTGCTTCTTTCTACACCTCTGTTGCTTCTGTCAGCAATCCTCTTGCCTCTTTGTGCACTTCTCTTGCCTGTTTCTGCACCTCTCTTGCCTCTTTTTGCACCTCTGTTGGCTCTTTCTGCACCTCACTTGCTCCTTTCTACATTTCTCTTGCCTCTTTCTGCACCCCTGTTGCTTCATTCTGCGCTTTCCATGCTTCCTACTGCACCTGTCTTGCTTCTTTCTGCATCCCTGTTGTCTCTTTATGTACCTCTTCTGCCTCTTTCTGCACATTTCTTGCCTTTTTCTGCACCACTCTTCCCTCTTTCTGCACGTCTGTTGCCTCTTTCTGCACCTCATTTGCTTCTTTCTGCACCCCTGTTGTCTCTTTCTGCACTTGTCTTCCCTCTTTCTGTACCTTTCCTGCCCGTTTTTGCATCTCACTTGCCTCTTTCTGCACTTTTCTTGCTTCTTTCTACACCTCTGTTGCTTCTTTCAGCAATTCTCTTGCCTCTTTGTGCACTTCTCTTGCCTCTTTGTGCACTTCTCTTGCCTGTTCCTACACTTCTCTTGCTTCTTTCTGCACCCCGGTTGCTTCATTCTGCACTTTCAATGCTTCTTTCTGCACCTGTCTTGCTTTTTCTGCACCCCTGTTGTCTCTTTATGTACTCGTCTTCCCTCTTTCTGTACCTTTCCTGCCTGTTTTTGCATCACACTTGCCTCTTTCTGCACTTTTCTTGCTTCTTTCTACACCTCTGTTGCTTCTTTCAGGAATTCTCTTGCCTCTTTGTGCACTTCTCTTGCCTGTTTCTGCACTTCTCTTGCCTCTTTCTGTACCCCTGTTGCTACATTCTGCACTTTCCATGCTTCTTTCTGCACCTGTCTTGCTTCTTTCTGCACCCTTGTTGTCTCTTTATGTACATCTTTTGCCTCTTTCTGCACTTTTCTTGCCTTTTTCTGCACCTCTCTTCCGTCTTTCTGCACGTCTGTTGCCTCTTTCTGCACCTCATTTGCTTCTTTCTGCATCCCTGTTGTCTATTTCTGCACTCGTCTTCCCTCTTTCGGTACCTTTCCTGCTGGTTTTTTGCTCCTCACTTGCCTCTTTCTGCACTTTTCTTGCTTCTTTCTACACCTCTGTTGCTTCTTTCAGCAATTCTCTTGCCTCTTTGTGCACTTCCTTTGCCTGTTTCTGCACTCCTCTTGCCTCTTTCTGCACCCCTGTTGCTTCATTCTTCACTTTCCATGCTTCTTTCTGCACCTGTCTTGCATCTTTCTGCACCCCTGTTGTCTCTTTATGTACCTCTTTTGCCTCTTTCTGCACTTTTCTTGGCTTTTTCTGCACTTCTCTTCCTTCTTACTGCACCCCTCCTGCCTTTTTCTGTACCTCTCTTGCCTCTTTGGGCACCCATCCTACCTTTTTCTGTACCCCTCTTGCGTCTCTCCCCACCCCTCTTCCCTCTTTCTGCACCTCTGTTGGTTCTTTCTGCACTGCTCTTGCTTCTATCTGCCCCTTACTTGCCTCTTTCTGCACTTCTCTTGCTTCTTTCTACACCTCTGTTGCTTCTTTCAGCAATTCTCTTGCCTCTTTCTGCACTTCTCTTCCTTCTTTCTGCACCCCTCATGCCTCTTTCTGTACCTCTCTTGCCTCTTTATGCACCTCTCCTACCCCTTTCTGCACTCCTTTTGCCTTTTTTTACACCTCTGTTGGTTCTTTCTGCACTGCTCTTGCTTCTTTCTGCACCTCACTTGCCTCTTTCTGCACTTCACTTGCTTTTTACTGCACCTCCCTTGCCTCTTTCGGCACCTATGTTGCTTCTTTCTGCACTTCTCTTGCCTCCTGCACCTCTTAGTTAGAGGTAGTTTTCATCCCCCTGCCCTATTATGTACTAGGGCCATACAGGGGAGGTCATGCCAATCACAGGGGTACCCCAACCCATAGTGTACCCTAGTGTATGTAGGTGTTTTCACTGTATTCTAAGTGTCTTTCAGCATAGTACTGGCTCCAGGCCTGGTTAGTCAGAGTCAGTTACCACCAGTACCCTTCACCAAAAAGTTGGGGGCACAGGATGACTTTGCAACAAGGCCTCTTTCTGCTCCTCTGTTGGTTCTTTGTGCACATCTCTTGCTTCTTTCTGCACCTTTCTTCGTCTTTCTGGACTTCTGTTGCCTCTTTCTGCATTTCTCTTGCTTCTTTCTGCGCCTTTCTTCCTCTTTCTGCACATGTCTTACCTTTGTAGGCATAGTTAGAAATTAGTATTTAAAAAACCTTTGAAATTCACTGAAAAAACCACAGGTTTCAGGGATGTTGTAGTTAGAAATTAGCATTTAAAAAACCTTTGAAATTCACTGAAAAACCCATAGGTTTCAGGGCTGTTATAGTTAGAAATTAACATTTAAAAAACCTTAGAAATTCACTGAAAAAACCACAGGTTTCAGGGACGTTATAGTTAGTTGGACATTTCACTCATACAAAACCAGAGAAATTCGGCCGTTATAGTTAGTTCAGCTAACTATAACTCGCGCCCCGCAATGCACTGCTGATGACGTCACATATTACATCATTCATGACTTGGTCAGTGACATCACTGATGACATCACTGATGACATCATCCAGTGACTATGTGTTTCTGTAAAGTTTAAATATGTTTTATATATATATATATATATATGCCAAGGTGTATTGAAGAATGAGTGGGTGTATAAGTGTCTGAATGGATGATTTAGTAGGTGCGTGACTGACTGTATAAGTGAGTGATTAATTGTGTCTTACTGAATGCCTGGGTTAGTGACTAAACTGTGTGAATGTCTGTATTAGTCTGCCAGTTGGTGTGTAAGCGACTGCATGCGTTGGTGAGTAGCTACATGAGTGTCTATATGGGTTATTGATTGGTTGTCTGAGAATCTGTATGGGTGCCAGAGTGCCTCTGTGGGTGGGTGGGGGTGTGTGACTCTGTCCATAGATGTGTGAGTAGGTGATTCACTGGGTGTATGAGTTCAAGAGTGCATCTGTGAAGGGCTGTATGGGTGGGTAAGTGTGTGTATGGGTGTGTTGGTGAGTGAATGGATGTCTCAGTGGTACATGTGTGAGTAACTACATATGTAAAAGGCAGCATATGTGAGTGTTAGAGTATATAAATGACTATATGTGAGAGTGAGTGATTGTGAGAGTGGATGTATGGATGAGTGTGTGCTTGTGTCAGTGTTTGTAGAAGAGATTAAGTATGTGTTAGTAGCTGTATGAATAAGTGAAGTGGTGTGTGTATAACTGTATAGGTGAGTAAATGGAAGTATGATTGATTCTTTGCATGACTGACTAGGTGTGTGAGTAACTCTATGGGTGAGTGGTGGTGTGTGAGTGTCTGTATAGGTGTATGAGTGCATATGATAGTGCTGTATTGATGAGTGACTACATGTATGAGTAACTGTATGGATGAATGAGTGGACATGTGTGTAGAACTTGGAATCACTGAGTGGGTATGTAGTAACTGGTATTGGTGTGTCTATGGTTTCAAAAATAGTAGTCTGCATTTTAGAGTGGGTGTATCAAAGGTTATATTAGGGTGTGAGGAGGTGCATCAGATTATCACGTGGATGATGTCATCAGTGATGTCATCAGTGATGTCATTTGAGATGTTATCAGTGATGTCATCAGTGATGTCACTGACCATGTCATGAATGATGTAATATGTGACATCATCAGCAGTGCATTGCGGGGGCGCAAGTTATAGTTAGCTGAACTAACTATAACAGCAGAATTTCTCTGGTTTGGTACGAGTAAAATGTCCAACTAACTATAACGTCCCTGAAACCTGTGGTTTTTTCAGTGAATTTCTAAGGTTTTTTAAATGCTAATTTCCACCTATAACAGCCCTGAAACCTATGGTTTTTTCAGTGAATTTCAAAGGCTTTTTAAATGCTAATTTCTACTATAACGTCCCTGAAACCTGTGGTTTTTTCAGTGAATATATATATATATATAGATATAGATAGGTAAAGAGATATATATTTCTTTTTTTAATTGCTGGAGTTGATTCTAAATTTTATCTTGTTTATATTATTATTGCTAATTACATTGCATAACCGCTCTTTTATTGTCAACTTGTTTGAACCGAATAAAGAATTTTGAACCTTTGAAACTAACTACCATAATAGGTTATGGAGCAAAGTTTGGCCATTATGGTATAAAGAGCCGCTTATGCTCCTCGGCCATTTCAGCATTACAACAATAATCCTGGTGCTTAGTGTCAACTCATAGGATTGAAATGAAGCTGAGACCACACTGAAACCTGAGGAATAATGAATTGCTGCTGAAGCAATGGTTTTCCAGCTGCCGTCACTGAAAATGTACTACTACAGGCCTCAGCCCTAAAAACAAGATGGTGGCTTCCTAGGTGCTGGGGGAGCGGCCGTTTAACTCAGTCAAGAGCCAGACAGTGCCTCTGCCCTATGCCGGCAGAGGCCCTGATTGATGGTGGCACTGCACCAGGGACTGGAGATTGCGCCCAACAGCTTGGTTTTGGTGGTGCACGTTAATTGCATGGAAGTAAGAGTGGAGAGCACCCTCACAAAGTGTCAACATTAGACCAGACCAAGTTGTAGCTCCTGTGTGGGAAGGACCTGAGCGAGAGTCAAATAGCAAATTCTGGGCTCCTGTGGCAGGGTGAGAGAACTCAGGGAGCCTGGCTGAACTAGGCGAAGCACTAGGTAAAACCATAACTGCTTTTAGCGTACCTGCCATGGGGGGTGCACCCTCTAACTCTCTCCATAAATCATTTGATGTACACTAGTGTTTTCTTCTGTGAGAGGCCCAGAATTATATGTGGCCACGCACTGGTTCAAGGTGCATGGCAGTCCCCAGTGTGATTTCATAAAATTACACTGAATGGTGTGTGGTGCCCCATTGGGCGGGGTGAGGGGGTAAAACATGGATTGAGGGCACTGTGAGAACAGAAAGCAGTTTTAACAGGTACAGTTTCAACATTTGATTGTGGAAGTCAACTGATCTCCAATGGAGGGTTTATTCCGAAATGCTCACCCGAAAGAGAGGGTCCAAAAGCAGATGGGTCAGAAGGCCTCCGGCGTGACTGAGCACTGCTTGGCCTTTTGATTTGCTTGTTGGAATGATCTGTTGTGGTTAGGCTCAGGGGCCATGACATCCCATTACAGCCCCAACTAAGGGGCCGAATCCGATCTCGGCCGGTAGCGCACCCAACACCATTCGTCCGGAAAAAACACAAGCCGAACGCGTGTTTCCCGACCGATTCGAACAGTCGTCCGAACGAACAAGTACAATGCGCACAACAGCCCAGATTCCGAGCGAGCCGTACTTATCCAATTCAGCTCCTGTTCCCCGCCCGAGCCGGATCCGTAAACGTCCAATCGAGTCGCACGGAACCAAATACACAGCACCTTCCGGCCGGACTAGTACGATGCGCGCTCCGTACGCGCCGAACTCGTCGCTACGTCCGGCACGTCAGAGCATCCGGGAGAGCCGTACATAAGCTCCGATTCGCGCCACAAGACGATCCACGGCGACGAGACGAACAAGCCAGCGACTAGTACGAGTCGAAGCCACGAGAAACACGAACGAGACGAACCAACCATGAATCCCATCGCGCAGGTCCTACCAATACTCTACATCTATTACCGGGACCGGTACGGACGCGTACGGCGAAGACGGTAACTCAAACACCCACCACACAAAGAAACGACACGTACCCAACATATGTCACACACACATAGGGATGCAGAAATCACGTACACAAGCAACAGCAGAACCATAGGGGCGGGATGGCTACCACCAATGCCATACACACCCATAGGGGGACGGATGCCCACCACTACCACCACCCCTACTCAGGGGGCCTGGATGGCTGTCACTACCACCACCCCTTCTCAGGGGGGCCTGGATGGCTGTCACTACTACCATCCCCACTCATAGGGGGATGGATACCTACTACTACCACCACCCCTACTCAGGGGGGCCTGGATGCCCACCACTACCACCACCCCTACCCAGGGGGACCTGGATGGCTGCCACCACTACCACCGCTACTCAGGGGGGCCTGGATGGCTGTCACTACTACCATCCCCACTCATAGGGGGATGGATACCTACTACTACCACCACCCCTACTCAGGGGGGCCTGGATGGCTGTCACTACTACCATCCCCACTCATAGGGGGATGGATGCCTACCACTACCACCACCCCTACTCAGGGGGGCCTGGATGGCTGTCACTACTACCATCCCCACTCATAGGGGGATGGATGCCTACCACTACCACCACCCCTACTCAGGGGGGCCTGGATGCCCACCACTACCACCACCCCTACTCATGGGGTCCTGGATGGCTGTCACTACTACCATCCCCACTCATAGGGGGATGAATGCCTACCACCCACACCACCCCTACACATAGGACGGAAAATGCATGACACAACCAGCATACTCCAACATAAGGAATGTCTGAAAATACATCCCACCAACACCATGACAAGCTTGTGTAGTCTGTGTCAAATGCCTACAACACTGAAAATGACATTGAGCATACAATGTGACCCCCTATCACATGTGTCACACATAAATGTGTGTGGCCTCCACAATGCAAGCAGACCATGACCACTGTGGCAATGGGGTATGACACCCCATCATCACAGTGACCAAAAGGTAAGTGTGGGGTCCATAGCTGAGGCACATTTTGAACATCGTGGCAATGGGGTCTAAACCCCCATCACCACAGTGACCAAAATGCAAGTGTGGGGTCCATAGCTGAAGCACATTTTGAACATTGTGGCAATGGGGTCTAAACCACCATCACCACAGTGACCAAAAGGTAAGTGTGGGGTCCATAGCTGAAGCACATTTTGAACATTGTGGCAATGGTGTCTAAACCCCCATCACCACAGTGACCAAAATGCAAGTGTGGGGTCCATAGCTGAAGCACATTTTGAACATTGTGGCAATGGGGTCTAAACCCCCATCACCACAGTGACCAAAATGCAAGTGTGGGGTCCATAGCTGAAGCACATTTTGAACATTGTGGCAATGGGGTCTAAACCCCCATCACCACAGTGACCAAAAGGTAAGTGTGGGGTCCATAGCTGAAGCACATTTTGAACATTGTGGCAATGGGGTCTAAACCCCCATCACCACAGTGACCAAAAGGTAAGTGTGGGGTCCATATCTGAAGCACATTTTGAACATTGTGGCAATGGGGTCTAAACCCCCATCACCACAGTGACCAAAAGGTAAGTGTTGTAATGGGAAAAGCTGCAAATGCCAAACAGCATGGATGATTCCTGGTCACAGAACAACAAACACATCTGTGGCATAATAGTGCTTGTGTCCCATAGCAACATACATTGGCTGAGGCAAACAGTGCAGTGCAAATAAGTTATACCTTTGGCCATGTGCAGACAAACATCATCAATATGGGGGCTGACATTGTCAGCATTTGTCAATAACACAATGACAGAAGTGACCATCATAATGCAGAGCCACATATCTGCACCAATGGACACACAAATGTAGATATCCTGTGGAGACTGTAGATGTCAGGTGAACGTATACCATACCATGGCAGCAATGGGACATACAAACCATGATCATTGTGCTGACTGATGACCTAGCAGTCCCAGGGACAGCAGGGGAAACCCACCAAACAACATACAGCCAATGGAACACAAAGATATGCCAATGCAGTGGTGCAGATGCACAAACACAAACAGGCAGCCTCACACTGCATATCAAACACAACAGGTGAGGGGGGGGTGCCAGTGTCCCCAGGCAACCACACAACACATGAGGAGGCCTGAATCACAATTACACAGATGTGTATACAGTGCCACACAAAAGTAACTCATGGATCGGATTCCCGTATGTGGGCAATCAGGCATTGTTAGATGAGAGGGAGCCCAAATTACACATGTCACACAAGCTTGTAGGAACAGCAAATAACACAGCAAGAGACAGACCCACCACAGCACTACCCCAAGGGACCCCACATTGTGGTGACCATGGCCTGCATGATAATCCCACTGTGATGACAAAGCTAGATGTCGTTCACACTGTGGACCACAGTCATGTGTCCTGAGCAACAATCTACCATCACACCTACACAAGCACAAATCAATCAGCACGGCCTGTCAGCCAAGGACAACATGGAGGTAGGGGTCTAGCCGTGCAACTACTCCCATTTGCACACACACAACACCACACACCTTTATCTCCACCAATGTGCAGCAGTGAAGCTCACATGGACTGGTGACATTGCACATGCACCCATGACAATCCCAGGGGTGGTGGTGGGAACTAAGGTGCAGAAATCCATCACACATGGCCAGTCAACAAGACTCGTGAATGTCTGATACACTGCACAGTACGCCGTACATGGGCATGACGTGAAATCCACCACAATCAATGGGATCCCGGACACAGTCACACACCAATGAAGAAGTCAAGGTCACCCACAAAGAACACACATAGACAACTTCCAACATTGCGGCTCAGACTCTGAGGAGTGGCAGCAGTCACACACACAACGTGTCACAATCACTGAAAGCTAACACAAACTGTGAATTACATGACTTGTGTAACCAACAAGTGCCAAGGGGAATCCTGACGTGTCCCATTTGTGTTTGCCCACATCCCCAGCCCAGACAACAAAGACAACTAGGGATGACAACCTGAGGAACATTAGTATGCCATGCACCCACATCCCGGAGATACCAGGTCTAAGATGCTGGATGAACACAGGACAACTCAGCAAGCATCACAAACAGGGACATCCCTAGGGACACAGCCTGTGTAGGAAAAGGTAAGGGAACACACACAGACATGCTCACACAACACGGGCCCAGGCAATGTCACAGAATTACACACTGCCATGAGGGGACTCCACTCCTGTGTAAGGAAAGCTGTGCCATACGTTGTCTCTGCAGGGCTCCATCATGTCAGCAGTACACTTGGTCACTCAGTCAACAATTAGCACAAAATGAAGCCTCACGTCACATCAGCCTTGTCATGGGAGTGTCACCGGAACCATCTGCACAGATCCAACACACATGTATAGCAAGCTGCACTGATAACACTGATGAATCCTTCCCCATTGATGCCCAAACTTGCATGTCCAGTGGAGATGCTCACACGGTCAGGGAAACAGACAAATTGAACAATGGCAAGCACAACTGATGTGCAGGGTTGTAAGCCACAGATGTGATATTGCAAATAAATGTAGGAAATCCCATTGGCAAACATTGAAAACATGACACCCTCATATTGCTGCAAAGGATGACATGGCTACACACCAGGATAGGACACATTCCCCCTGGACCACATGGGGTCCTGCACAGTAACACTTCATTTTCATGATATCAAATATCACCATCACTGCAGCAAGGGCATGGTTAGCATCATCAACACCATGTACATCTGAAGCTAAGCCACCAGAGAACAGAAAGGAGCTTTATTCAGCATATGTGTCTCAAAACATGTAAGTCCAAGAAAATTCAAAGGCAAATGGCCAGTCCAAGAGTTCAGTCCGAACAGGGTGACAGTGGCAGATGTCACCCTCTGCTTGCCTGCACCGCTATGGAGCAGGGACAGTCCCCTCGGAGGGGCATACGGGGGGGCAGGCCAGGCACCGCAGGGACAGGATCAGGGCTCACCAGAAAGAGGCAGGGAAGGGGTGGCTGGTGCTGGAGAGTCACTGACAACTGCAGTGGAGGTGTCTGACATGTTGTGTGCCGGCACAACTGGGGGGCATGAGTCAGATGCTGTGGGTGCCGGCACGACTGCAGTGATCTGGCCAGATGGAGTGGACAGGTCCCCCACTGCAGTGCCCAAGTCAGTGCCTATCTCCAGGGGAGGAGAATGGGGTTCAGGTAAGGTGGGCAGGACAGGGGGGGGACACGGTCTCCACACCAGTGGCACAAACATGTGCAGCGGGGGGTGTGAGGCTGGAAGAGCAAGTGGTAGGTGGAGAAGGCCGGATCATTTTGGGGATGGTGTATCTGTGGGTGGGGGAACCTGGGGCAGGGTGTGGTGGGGGAACTAGTGTTGTGGGGGCCTGAGGGATGGAGGAAGGAGACTGTCTGGTTGAGCTGCAGGGCGGTGGCGGGGTCTTTCTCTTCCGGGACCGGGGGACCTGCGTGTGGGGGCCTTAGTCTGTCCGTGCCTGGGGGAGGGTGTCCGGGGGTGAGGGGCACTCCCCTCTGTGTGGGTGGACTTCCTCTTCCCCCTGTATGCTGGATCAGCTGGACGGAGGGGAAGAGGCCGAGGTCACAGAGGAAGAGCTGCTTATTAGGTGGGGTTGCAGGTGAGGCAAGGGAAGGGGTCTTGGAGGGAGAGGATTTGGAGGACTGCGGCGTGACTGTGGATGCCTGTGTGTGTGTCTGTTCCCCATCCCCTGTGGGTGTGGTATCAGTCCCCTGAGGATGCTTGTGTGCACGTTTAGCCTTTGTTTTCGGTGTGTCTGTGCTGCTTGTGTCTGTGTGTTTGGGTGAATGTGCAGGTGTGCATGTGCTTGGGACAGGTAGGGTGCCAGGAAGTGTGGATGGGGCAGAGGTAGGAGGGGTGAGGGACTGTTGGAGGAGGGACACTGCTGCCGTCAGGGAGGAGTCCATGGACTTATTGCTCCTCTGTAGGGCAGACATGCCAGATGATATGCCCTCCATGAACGACACCAGTTGTGTCAACAGAGTGGTGTGTGCATGGAGGACACTCAGCATAGCTGTCTGCCCTACATGGAGCTGCTTAAGCAAGTACACAGACTCCTCACTCAGGGCAGCAGGGGACACAGGGGCAGGGGGTGCGGTGCCTGGCAGGAAGGAGACACGCTCCTGAACACCGGAGCCTCCACTGACCTCTGGAATGGGAGCCGATGGGAGGGCGGTGGTGGTGGTGGTGGCGGGGCCAGCCACACTAGCTGGGGTGTGGTGGCTGCTGACACCCGCCTCCACAAGGGAGTCATCCTCCGAGCTGCTGTGGTCCTCAGCTGAGGTGGATGGTGCTGAGGACTCCTCGGTGTGGCTCCCCTCGCCCTCCGTGCAACTGGGTCCCTCCGACCACTCGTCGGCTGCTGACCCAGCCTGGCTCTGCAGCTCCTCCTGGTCCGTGGAGCTGTCCCCTCCTGTGGCCGTGGATGTATCTGCAAACAATAAGGGAAACAGACAAACATTAGTCACCTGCACTGACCGCACACACCACAGTAAGTACAGCACATTACAGAGCAAGCCCTGGCATCCTTAGTTGAAGATCGCCAAAAGTGCTCACACAGATTAGGAGAAGCCAATTGTCAGTCTGATGGTCAACCATGGCACTCACACCCCTCCTGGCCTTTGTAGTAGGGTTCTGTTCTACCATATAACACAGACCTATGTACCTTTCAGCTCTGCCCATGAAACATGGCACTCCCATATAGGCCCCACCAGTCAGGCCCTGATAGATGACCTAAGCTGTCCATTATAATTTTTGCCTTTTAGTACCTGTGACAGTGGTCCACACCCCCTTAGATACATACACTTAGGCCCAAACCCACCTCCTTAGATGCACACACACATGTAGGCCCAAGAGGCCACTGCCTCATGCCATCATTCTTCTGATACAACAAATCTTGTAGGCCTTTCTGACCTGACAGCAGAAACCTGTGCCATCCACGGCGGCACCAGCCCCCCCCCTTGTAAATGTCCACAGTCACAAGAATAAGGTTGGCTCACACGTATGTGACACTCTGCTGGTACATCTTGCTCCTTCACAAGCAACGTGTGCAAATGTTTCACTTCTGAAACTTGCAACGCTTGCTCCACTCAAACAGAAAATGAGGCTCCGTCACTGAGAAATGATATATGTAATCCTCAAATTCTGAGCATCTTACGGTAAAAGTTATCTTTTTCTCATGTTTGCGGTCAAGAGCCTCGACCACCTGCTAAAAGCCCCTGTTTACACCATGATACCACTTCTCTGTTCTACAAGACACCTTACACAGTTACTGTAAGCGTGTGGTCAAGGACCCACGTCAGGGAAAACGTCAACTGTGGGTAGGTGTTCAGCATCAAGCCATATAAAAGCTCTGCACCCATGTCCACGCCCTGAACTCTTCATACCAGTGCATTGCATGGGGAGGGTTCACGGTCGGCCGTTCTCCTGATCCTGTGCCTCGAAATTCTACTATCAAGGTGGTAATGCTCTTTTCTGATTGCTTACCTTTTGCCTTTGTCAGCCTCTCTACTTTAGCCCATCCACACCCAATTCATTGCATTCATTCCAGCTCAAACTGTGTAGCCTTGGATGGTTCTTGCTCTCTTATTTAAGATTTGCCTTGTAGGCGCTTGCCTATTCATGATCCCTCTTTTAAGACTTGCCCCATAGGCTGTAGCTCACAGATAGATAGTTACATAGATCTTAGTGCTTCACTTGACATATGATTTGTAATATTGTTGATGCTTTCATTTTCATCCTGCTCATGTGTTGAGGAGCAGCATCAAATGAACAGTTCTCGGTGTAACTGAATTGCTTAACAAAGTGCCACTGTATTTAACACCGTTGTACCTTCTCATCAAGTGAACAAGCAGAGTGCGGCTGGTGCATAAGGAACAAAGGTACCCCCTAAGGTTACTTTGAAGGTCCAAGAGTAAGGGGGAAACAGGATTCAATATGTAAAGAAACACTCTTGTCTGACCTATATCTCTTAGAAAGGCGGTCCACAAGGACTCAAACTGGCGGGCATATCAATATACTGAACCATGCATATAGACACAAAGATATGAAAATATCAAAATTTATTTATTTATCTTTTTTTGTGTTTTTTTTAATTAATTAAACATATGTAATCATCATACTTTTTTAAAAATATCATATAGTCATTGGTTTAAAATTATGCATAAACACTAGTTATTTACAAACATACAATGAAAAATTATTTTTTCATAAAATGACAATAACTACAGGAAATAGATTTTTGACTGTAGGAAAGAAAGATTTGGATACATCCAAGCTCAGTTAATTAGAACAGTAGATCTGTTATGGAGCATATCCATGTCATGTTATCAGAAAAAAAAACCAGGAGTTGACATCCGTCATTCATACAACACAAGCATACTCACTCCACTTATACCCAACATACATACAAAACACTGAATATATAATAACCAAGGGGCTACAATTCTTATCCTAATTCCTCCTCAGTAGTATGATTAAACAGAATTGGTACATTTGTCTATTGACATTGTAGGTCTCGTCGAACTCCCTTGGTGCAGGTCAACGCACGTTTCGGTGGATCATGGCCACCTTCATCAGGACCACTAATTCAATGGGTAATCTGAGGGGTGAAAAACCCACTGGGTTTTCTGAGCACACAGCGTTGTGCCTTATAGTCAGTACTCCTTCTGATTGGTAGGGAGTATAACTTATACTGTTGAAGACTTTTCCGTGGATGTTAGATCTTCTCTCTTTACATCCAATATATATGGCAGCTAACCGTCCTCGGAGGAAGGATTTTCATTATCTTCTGTTATTTAGGGTTCCATACGATGGCGAGCAAAGCTGCTAGTTGACTTTCTGTAACTGTTGACCTCTGTAACTCCGAACGAGTGCGGCTGGTGCTGTCATGAGCCGGTAAGCAGAAGGGTGTGACCACCCATTTACCCCCAAACAGCTTGCACCCATCTGTCTGGTGCCTGCCGGATGATAATACCCCAGTGTGGACACATGCACCACCTACCCAGTTGTTGGACATTGCAGGGAACACGGTGAAGTATGTGAACATGCACACATCACATCTCTTGCCCCTGAGTCAGTACAGGTGTCCGGATGAAGGGATGGCCAGAGTCTAATTTGAAATGCATGTGATGCATCCCAGCACCAGACACCATGATGCACCCATGTCCTGATAGTCAATGCCACAATGGGGTGCATGTAGCACATGTCACTCCCCTGCAGGATCACTCTTAGGAAGTTTAATGCCATGGCAAAGGCATGCCTGCAAAGTCATACATCACTGTCTCCAGTCACATGGGCAGGGCAGCCAGCCAACAACAGTCTGCACTGTGTCACAATCAAAGGTCATGGGGAATGCAAGTTCGGTAGCTGACAAGTGCACATGTCCAACCCCCCCACCCCCCACATCATCACAACTCGTATTTGTCCATGTCATACCATTTGGACATATGGGAGACATGAAACACAACTCTCTGAACCTGAGCACCTCACAGTCTGCTGTGAATGAAAAACAGCTGCCTGAACTTCTCAGTTGCATGCACCAGTCAGCACAGTCAAGTGATCAAACACCTCCTATATGTCACACAAGTATCGTCTCTCATGGTCACATCTCAGATGGCATGCTGAGCCATAACCGGTACACAGCCCAGTAGTCCTGACAACGAGGCCACAGCACAATGACACAGAGGCAGACACCTGAGGGAACATTTCACTGAGCACAACGTGTCAGCTGATACACGGGAGTGGGAGTACAGAGTGTATTGTATGCCCTGGAGTAGGCATGATTGTCCTGCTCCATGTGAATGAGGGATGAGCCCTGGACAGTAGGCATGTGGCTAAGCATGTGTGACACACTTTATATACATACTCCTGAGGCCCAAACATTGTTCCCACCCGCAGCATGGGGGTGTGCCAAATACCCCAGGCACATGTGGTGAGTCAGAGCAGCAATTGGAAGACATAACAAAGTTACACACAGATTACATGTCAGAACTCAGGCATTGTGTAAGCAATTGACCCACCCCTGAAGCCCACCACAAAGGTACGCTAACAAATGCTGTCCCCCACCCTGAGCTAAGCAAAATGCAAGGACACAGTACCCAAGTGACACAATTTCCAGACTGTAAGGGCCACACCTAGGTATCAGATGGGGAGTGGGCATGTCACAATTGAGGGACATGGGTCCTGGACCACAAGACTGATGTACTGTGGAGGTTTAACCAGGCCAGAGGAGAGCACATAGCATGTCAGACAAAGTTCACAGTGCAGTCATGGACTCACCCCTCCTTGCTGCTGTCTGGCCTTCAGCTGCCCATCCAGGTCAGGGAAGACCACCGCCAGGATCCGGAGCATGTGGGGGTCAGGGTCCGGTGTCCGCCCCTCCTGCGAGGAGGCGACAGCTTCAGCTGGACCCTTGCGATCCTCCGGGTCCAGCCCTGAAGGTCCTGCCACCTCTTCTGGCAGTTGCGGATCCGGCGCTTGTACTCCCCCACGGATCTTACTGCCCGGACGATGGTCAGCCAGATCTCCTGCTTCTGGTGGGCATCAACCTGTGAGGATGACAAAGTGAAAAAGGCCATTACTACACATGCAACATCTCCGTGCATCACACAGTTGGATATACATGTCTCAATCACAGGGGCACATGATGTACACAGGCAGTGCAACTATGGCTATGAACAGTTTACCAGCAGTTACTAAATGGTATCATTGCCTGGGAAGTATACCTTGTTGGAATGCACAGTTCCTGCACTATACCTGTTCAGTGCATGTAACTACACACTTTGGGGGTTGAGAACTACTCAGTGAGCATGCTAGCCAGTGTTGTGCACACTGTAAGTCTTGCTAGTCAGACAACATGCACATGTAGTAAGACAGTGGACATCACACTCACCTGCTCCCCTGGTTTCCCATACAGCTTGCTGTACTGTGGAAGGAGGCTGTCCAGCAGGGCCTGGTTCTCCTCGTTGGTGAAGGCTGGGGCTCTCTCCACAGTACGTGCCATTGCAGTAGCCAGAGGATGCAGAGACAGCAGCAGTGTTGGTGACAGATGTCGTCCTGGAGCATGTAGTGCAGGCAAGTGAGCTCTCAGGGGAACAGCCAGCATTATATGTGTGCTGCAGAGGCAGATACTGTCCCATGTGTCCAAAGTGATAGGTCCAAGTCGTTTGCATCTTCTGAATCTGGCCAATCCATGGTATTGCACCACTTATACACGCCCACAGCATCCTTCAAAAGTTAAACTTCATGACACCCATGAATTTGCAACATTGTTGTGGCTGGCCAACTGAATTCACTGCATCAGACTCGTTACAGATTCGAAAACGCGTCCGTTGCAATGCCAGGCCCTAGCCAATGCGTGCGCACCGATCGGTCCATTGCTGTACAACGCGTATTCCGTGAAACAACACGTACCCGACACATCATATGCAATGGCCAATGCGTGCGCACCGATCGGTCCATTGCTGTACAACGCGTTTTCCGGGAAACAACACGTACCCGCTCACATCATATGCAATGGCCAATGCGTGCGCACCGATCGGTCCATTGCTGTACAACGCGTATTCCGTGAAACAACACATACCCGCACACATCATATGAAATGGCCAATGCGTGCGCACCGATCGGTCCATTGCTGTACAGTGCGTATTCCGGGAAACAACACATACCCGCACACATCATATGCAATGGCCAATGCGTGCGCACCGATCGGTCCATTGCTGTACGATGCGTACCCGCTCACATCATATGCATGGCCAATGCGTGCGCACCGATCTTTCCATTGCTGTACAACGCGTATTCCGGGAAACAACACGTACCCGCACACATCATATGCAATGGCCAATGCGTGCGCACCGATCGGTCCATTGCTGTACGACGCGTCCGTGTACAGGTCACTCGCATATGTCACCATGCATGTCACTGGTGAACGTATGACAGCCACATATACTTGCCAGGGACTATGGGGCACACCTACAACACCACAGCCTGTCCACACTGTATCCTAAGGCATGTAAGGCTGCATTACCTTTTCTGTGTATGGGGGTCAACATGTGGTCTTTGGGGTGGCACTTGGGGGCAGCCACTCCCAGGCTGTGCACGTGTTCATGGGAACAGGATCCTGTGTGTGTTGTGCACATGACCACTGTCATGTGCAACTGTTCATTTCAGAGCATGTGGCATGGTCACATTTCCAGGTTGTGTATGTGTATGTCATGTCACATACCCCCAGAGTCCCATGTGGGAAGCTATGTACGTCACAGGGTGACCCATTGCCACAATAGTGATGGCCCTCCACAGTCTGTGTGCATATTGTGTTTACAATGTCTCTGATTCCATGTGCACAATGGGAGACAGTCTCCACATCCACGTTGTTTGTGCATGGACTTTGATGTTGTGCGTGTGTGTGTCACAGACGTCCATGTCTGTCCTGCAGAGGCAACAGGGGCCACTACCTGTGGGAGTCATGGTTGTTTGTCTGGCGTGTACATGATGCACCATGTCATGGCAGTGTCCATGTGGCAATACAGGGTCCCTGGGAATCTACCTGTCAATGAGCTGTGATGCCTGTGGCGCATCTGTCCAGACATGTCACTGTGGTGTGTGTTTGGAACGTGACAGCAGTAAATGGGTACTGTGACACAGCCTGATGATTTCCCATTGCAGAACCTGGAACTTGTTGTCAACACATGTTGAACTGTGATGTTAGATGTTGGCCATGTAGATGCCATATCTGTCCATTCAGAACGACACACACATCATGTACTTGTGTCTCGTAATAATGTATCATGTGATAGTGAGTATGGTCAATGGCACATATGTGGGGTGACTGACAATCTTTCTTTCCACACCTATGCACTGCAGGGCACCAGCTGTCCATAGACCATTCCCAGACCTTGCAACGATTGTGGAACGTGACTGCATCCGACAGTACCGCTTCAACAGGGCGCAGATCGAGGACTTGGCGGTGCAGTTGGCCCCACATTTGCAATCTGGCCGCCCATACCCTACAGCGCTGACCCCCAAGGTGAAGGTGATGGCAGCCCTACACTTCTTTGCCACCGGTACCTTCCAACACACTGCGGCGACTGCTGGTGGGATGTCACAGACTATGTTCAGCCGTGTGCTACGCGATGTTTTGGAGGCTATGTTGAGGAACCTGAACCAGTACATCTATTACCCCAAACGTCGACAACTCAATGACGTTAAGAGTGACTTTTATGCCCTGGGGAGGATGCCACATGTAATTGGCTCCATTGATGGGACACATGTGGCTTTGGTACCACCACAGGCACATGAGCAGGCATACCGGAACCGCAAACATTATCATTCGATCAATGCTCTGGTGGTATGTCTTGCAGATATGATCATCACACATGTGTGTGCCCGTTTCCCCGGTTCGGCACACGATGCCTACGTGATGAGGAGTAGTCGCATCCCGAGGATGATGTCACAGATGCAGAACCAGCGTGCCTGGCTTGTCGGTGTGTACTGACTTTGTACCATTGTGTGTGTTCTGCTATGTTGTATTCCGCCCACTTTTCCAACTCAGCTAATGTGCAATTGTCTGTCTGTAGGTGACTCCGGATACCCCAACATGCCATGGTTGCTGACACCCCTCAGGAACCCTGTGACACCAGCCCAGATGCGCTACAATGAGGCACATGGTCGGACCAGGAGAGTGATCGAGCGGACATTTGGTCTCCTGAAGAGCCGCTTCCGCTGCCTGGACAAGACAGGAGGGGCCCTCCCATATGCCCCAGCAAAGGTGTGCAAGATTGTCATCGTCTGCTGCATGCTACACAACCTGGCAGTGCGGAAGGAGTTGCCTCTCATCCTGGATGACGATGACCAACATCCGCCACCTGTGGAGGATCCTGGCCTGGGCCACGATGCGAGTGATGATGATGATGATGATGGTGATGTCCGCACCCAGCTCATCACCAATTTCTTCAGCTGAATGTGAGTATCCAGAGAGTTGTCATGTCAATGATGTGAGTTTGCATATGTGTGGGTGGTGCTCTGGTGCTGTTTGAGTGTGGCCATGTGCTACTTGACTGGATGCGTGCAGCGATGTGTCCTTACAGGTAGTCTGTACTCCCCAACAGTGTTGACATGGTAACTTGATTTTGTGTAGTTATCTTGTGACATGTATTGTGCATGAGTATTGCAGTTCTGTCCTGTTCTTCAGTGGTTTTGACTGTGTGTCATGTCTGTCCTTCACAGGGTGCTTACAGAGTTGTTTGGTCAACTTGGATCCCCCGACACCATGATTCAGCTCTCAGGGTGGCAGCAGTCGTTTCCCTACAGGTGATGTGCCACACACCCCTGGACTTTATATCTTCTGCACTTTTTGACAGTGTGGCCACTGCCACGTGGGATTACCTTGCATTTGTAGTGGGAACAACATGTTGCAAATGTGTAATAAACCTGTGCTTCACTTTGAGATGTGCGTTGTCTGTGGTCACACATCTGACTGACATTTGCTTACTGCACCTGTGTGCTAGTTAACACAGACTCTGAATAGGTGTGGTGTCTGTGCATTCCACAGTATTTCCTGGCAACATCAGTGTAGGCGATGAGTCCGATGGCCCTGGTGTCTCTGTGTTGTGTAGCCCTAGTGGTGTGTCTCCCTCATATGTGTCACGTCACCATGACTCACATGATGGTGTTGTACTTGCTGTAGCAGTTAGCATACACAGTGTAATTTAGCAGATCATCCCCATGACAGAAACCACGTTGGAATCACTACAGAGGCAAGTATGGTGTATTAGTGAGTTTATTTACATACATGTGTGAGTATAGTGCACAGGATGGTGGGTGCTGTACATTGGGATCCAAAGTTCCCAGATGAGTTGGAAGTCTTGGTAGCAGAAATGTCCTGAGTAAAGTCCACAGTCATCTGATACATTAGTCCAACTTAAACTCCCCATGTCATGTGGGAGAGTTGTGTTGCATTCGACAGGGTGAACAGTTTGCACACAAAGGAGAATTTCCAGAACAGGTGTTGGCTTCCTGGGGGATGTACGTGGCCATCGACCTCTCAGTTTTCCTTCCTCGGACGACCCCTCTTCTTTGGGGGGGGACCCTCACGTGCAGGCTGCTGCGGTGCAGGGGACTCTCCGCCAGAGTCCTCCTCCCTCCCTGTGGCAGTTGCAGTTGTTGCAGCACCAGATGTTGTGGGCACACAGGGAGGTGTGGCCATGTTGGTGCTAATCTGGCGGAGGCATGTCAATCTGTCCCTATGCACCGCTGTCAGTTCTTGCAATGTGTCCCACTTGGACTCCATGCGAGACATGTGTGTCTCCACACGGGACATGTGGGAGTCCAAGCGGGCATGATGGGCAGCCTGCTGCTGTTGAATGTCCTTGAGGATCCCCACTACCTGGGTGACCTCTCCGGTGCTATTCTGGTACGCATCGGCAATGCGTGCCCGTTGTGGGTCATCATGCAGTCCAGACCCCTCTGCAAACAGCGACCTATGTCTACCACCCCTCCCACCACCCTTGGCGACACGTGCGGGACCTGCGGTGGCACGCACAGGTGACCACTGGCCCCCTTGGGGGTTGTTACTGGGGTTGTCGTCCGTAGCTCGACGTTGGGCCAGGGTCCCTGTGCTGTTGTCATTGGTGGTCCTTGGTCTGTCCGTGTCGGCGGGGGTGGTCTGTGTGTTGGCAGTTGTTGGAGGAGTGGGTGCAGGGGGTGCAGATGTTGGTCCTGCTGGTGCTGCATGATGACTCACGCCGGAGGGGCCAGGTAGGTCTTCGCCATCCAAGAAGGTCAGAGGCTGTTCCACACCAGTGGGCTCAGTGTCCCCCGGAGCCTGGGACAGGGACTCCTCCTCGTCTGCTGCTGTGTCCCCATCATCACCTGTTTTTGGAAGAGACACACAATGTATGTTATATTTCTACAGCCATCAATGGTTCACACACCTGACAGTTGTGACTGTACCTCTGGATGCGGGCCTGTACATTGCATTGTCCTAAGTTGTCACAGTAAGAGGTTGATATTGGTGTAGCACATTGTCCTGCAAACCTGAGGCATTTCAATGTGAATGTTGAGGTGTGTGCCTGGCCAGCATTGGTTGTATTTGGTGGACATCCGGCCCTCCTTCTCCATCCAGCCCAGTTCTCCCACCATGAAGCATGCCACCCTTGCAGTGGGTTCAGGTTGACTCTCAGGATGTCATTCAGTGGTGTCCTGCTGTTGGTTGGTGCCCAGGTCCCAGCAGGGCCTGGTACTCCCCAAAACAGAGCACCATTGTCAGACATCTTTGAAGTGGCTTTTCACTCCCTGTGAGGTGTGCATGCTTCAGTGCTAGCTTGCTGGGCCATGGGGGGGGGGGGATGTTGAGCTGTGACTACCACTCCCATCATGCAATTGCCTACACCCCCCTTCCCAGCATGCCCATACTTCCTTCCTTTTGAGTGGACTTCACTGTGTGTGTGTGTAATGTAATGTAATGTAATGTAAGTTGCATTTATATAGCGCAGCTGTCACCCAACGGGCATCCTGGCGCTGGGATTACCTAAGTCACTGTGCAGCTATAAAATTATGAATCACCACGAGCAGGTCTCTCAAGGCTATTCTCTTGGGAAGAGCCTGGTTTTTAGCTTTTTTCTAAACTGCAGTAAGTCGTCAGTCTGTCTGAGTTCACTTGGTAGTTCATTCCATAGCTTTGCGGCTGCATAGCCAAATGATCTACCTCCTAGTCGGGTTTTCTTAACTCGTGGGGTACATACTAGGTGGGCTGCTGAGGAACGAAGATTTCTAGCTGGGGAGTACCAGGTAAACATTCTCTGTAATGGTTTAGGCCCCATTTTGTGTGCCGCCTTATGAACAATGCAAAGTGCTTTAAATTGAATTCTTTGCAGAATAGGCAGCCAATGGAGATCCCTTAGCGCTAACGACGCGGAAGATCTGCGTTGTCTTTTTAGTGCCATCTTAGCCGCGATTGTTTGTATTCTTTGCAGCCTTTTTGTTAGAGCCACCGGTGCTCCAAGAAGCAGTGCATTACAATAATCCAATCTACTCATGATAATACTCCTTACCACCTGGGGTCTGGCCGAAATTGATAAAAGAGGGAGTATTTTCCGTAGAGCTCAGAGTAGAGAAATACATGTATTCACTGTTTTATTCACTTGTGATTCTAGCTGTAGATTACTGTCCAGTAACACCCCCAAGTTACGCACTGTCTTGGCTGGCCGCGGTGGATTGTTCGCAGAAACCGGCCAGAAGTCCACCTATCAATGGACGGGGTATTTTCTTTGCTGTACAGTATATAACCTCAGTCTTGTCTCCATTGAATTGCAGCGAGTTCTCCCTAAGCCAACCTGCAGTTTCACGCATACAGCTGTGAAATTTATCCAGTGATACTGCTTGATTCCCTTCAAAAGAGAAGACAAGTTGAGTATCATCTGCATAGTTAACCACTTCAATACCAAAAGATTTAATAATGTACATGAGTGGACGCAGGTAAATATTAAAGAGAATGCGACTTATGGCTGAACCCTGCGGGACCCCATGTTTTATATAGCTACTGTGAGAAATAAAGGTGACATGGCCACTGCCTGCTGTCTCCCTGTTAGGTACGACCGAAACCAGTTCAGTGCCCTTCCCACAACTCCAGCCTCCATTAATCTTTTAATCAAGGTCCTATGATTGACCGTATCAAAAGCGGCCGACATGTCCAATAATACCAATATAGCTGCTTGGCCAGTGTCGGCACGCATTCTAAGAGCGTCCAAAACTGTCACTAGGGCTGTTTCTGTGCCATGGCTGGGACGAAACCCAAATTGTACTTCATCCAGTAGATTGTTTTCTTCTACATATTTCGAGAGAGTTTTGCTAACCACTCTTTCCACGATCTTTACCGGGTATGGCAACAGAGATATAGGTCTGTAATTTGATGGGCAGTCGGGGTCAAGTGTAGCTTTTTTTAGCAGAGGAGTCACCACTGCCTTTTTCCAGCATTCTGGGACTGATCCACTAATTAGGGACTGGCAGCAAATTTGATAGAGCTGAGGGAAAAGCTCTACTCGGAAAGCTTTCCATAGCTTATGTGGGAGAGGGTCCAACGGAGAACCAGATGAGATATTACCTGCTAATATATTAAACTCCTCCTCTGTAGGAATTGGGAAGGATTCAAGGGTTACTCTGATCTCTTTATCAATTCCCTCCTTCTGAGTATTTTCTATTGCTCGTTCCAACTTATCGTTTTCTCTATCTATCTCTGTTTCCATATTGGAATTTAGGCCACTAATAATTTTATTAATTTTATCTTCGAAGAATACTGACAGGCCATCACATAACTCTTGTGAGGCTATAGTCTTAGTTTTCACACATTCCGGGTTCGACATGTCTCTTACTATACTAAATAGAGTTCCGGTTTTGTTAGATGCCTGCAGAATAGCTTCTTCATAATATTTAGCTTTGGCCTTAGCAATTGTCCCTTTATAGCTGTACAGTACAGTTTTCAGAGCAGCTTTATCTTCCTCTATATATCGCCTCCTCCATTTTCTCTCGGCTGTTTACATTTATTCTTAAGTAACCTCAGCTCCTCGTTGTACCATGGGGCTGACAGTTTGTTTCTATTTTTAATATTTTTCATCGGGACCAATTGATCTAGTGTGTGGGTGATTTGGTTACATAGGTTCGAGTAATTCTCATCTACCAGTTTATTAATATCAAAAGTAATTTTTTCGGTAAGTTGTGGGAGCCTCTCATTCTTCAGCAATCTCGTCCATTCCCTTCCTTTCCGGGTACTAACCTGGACATGAGCTGTCTTACTTAGATTGGGAGGTTTTAACAAAAAAAGGACCAAAGAATGGTCTGACCAGCAAAGTGGCAGAATTTCTCCCACCTCTACCTCCAGATGATTGGCAAAAATTAAGTCCAGAATATGTCCTCCCTGATGAGTAGGGTGTAACACCAACTGTTGAAGGTTAAGATTCTCACAGGCCTGTAGTAGTTCATTTAAGGCCAATTCATAATTACCATTCTGCCAAAGATTAAAATCTCCCAAGATAATTAATCTAGAATGAGTAAGTGAAAAATTATAAATCACATCAATCAAATCTTGATGTAGAGGGGCTCCACCCCCTGGGGGTCTGTAACAAAGTATGCCAGAAATTACTTGTCTATTGGCATCCTCAAGCGAGAATCCCAATAATTCAAATCCCTCTACTGCATCTATATTCATAGGAGTAAGCGACCACTTTTCATTATATATCACTCCTACTCCGCCCCCCCTCCCTACTAGCCTAGGTCTGTGGAATGTCTTAAATCCTAATGGACATGCCATCCCTAGCACAACTTCAACCTCAGGACGTATCAAGCAATGGCAAGCAATGGCAAGATGGCTGACAGTGTGATCCTGTTGTTTGTTGGTGCCCAGTTCCCAGCAGGGCCTTGTGCTCCCCACAGCAGTACCCAGTGTCAGACATCTTTGAAGTGGCTTTTCACTCCCTGTGAGGTGTGCATGCTTCAGTGCTAGCTTGCTGGGCCATGTGGGTGTGGGATGTTGAGCTGTGACTACCACTCCCATCATGCTATTGCCTACACCCCCCTTCCCAGCATGCCCATACTTCCTTCCTTTTGAGTGGACTTCACTGTGTGTGTGTGTGACAGCAATGGCAAGATGGCTGACAGTGTGATCCTGTTGTTTGTTGGTGCCCAGTTCCCAGCAGGGCTTTGTGCTCCCCACAGCAGTACCCAGTGTCAGACATCTTAGAAGTGGCTTTTCACTCCCTGTGAGGCGTGTATGCTTCAGTGTGAGCTTGCTGGGCCATGTGGGGGGGGGGATGTTGAGCTGTGACTACCACTCCCATCATGCAATTGCCTACACCCCCCCTTCCCAGCATGCCCATACTTCCTTCCTTTTGACTCTGCGTCCCTGTGGGGTAGTGTGCCTATGCTGACAGGATGGCTGACAGTGTTGTCCTGGCGTTTGTTTGGCTACAAGTCCAAAGAGTGTCCCTGTGCTTCACGCAGCATGACCCAGGGTGGTGGTTCTTTGTGGGATGTTCAATTGGAGTGTGAGGCATTGCATTCTCCCAGTTGGGTTATGTGGAGTTTGTGTTAAGGGGGTGTGTGAGGAGAGCTGGTTGTAACTATGGTCATAGCTGTCAGTCCTCCTTCCCACCCAGCCAGATATCCCACCATGGAACGTGCTTCCATTGCAGGGAGTGCAAGCTGGCTTTCAGGATGTCAGTCAGTGGTGTCCTGCTGTTGGTTGGTGCACAGTTCCCAGCAGGGCCTTGTGCTCCCCACAGCAGTACCCAGTGTCAGCCATCTTGTCAGTTGTTTGCCACTCCCTGTGATGTGAGTATGGTTGAGAGTGGTGTTGATGGGCCAATTGTGAGGGTGAGCAATATCTGTGACTACCACTCCCATCATGCTATTGGCTACACTGACTTCACCAGCATACCCAGAATTCCTTCCTTTCAGTGAGCTTCCCTGTGAGGTGGTGTTCTAGTGGTGGCAAACTATCTGACAGTGTTTGTTGGTTATATTTGTGCCACTTCCTTGCTCTATTTGTTGTTAGGTTTGTACGTGTCATGACACAGTTACATATCAGTATGCGATGGCATGTATTGTGTTTATCTGACTGACAGACACATCTTGGGGTGATTATCTTTTGGTTGCTATGGATTTGCTAAGGGTGCATGGTTTGACTATCCCCTTGACAGTGATGTGTGTGTATTGTCACACCATATTGTGTATATTTGTTGTGTACTCACCAGGCTCTGGGATGTTTGTTAGTCCATATACGCTCACTGGTGGTAGGATGGCCCGCACCTTCTCCTCCCAGGGCCTGAGGTATAGTGGTTTGGCAGGAGGGCCACTGCCGGTGCGCTGACTCACAATGTAATCCTTCTTGAGTAGGTCCCTGACCCTCCTGCGCACATCATACCACCTGTTCTGGATGTCTTCCTTTGTGCGCAAACATGGTGATTGTGCGTTGACCCTGTCGACGATCCTCTCCCACATCTTGGTTTTCTGCGACATGGGGGTCTGTTGGACCAAAGTACCAAACAACTGTGGCTCTACCCTGAGGATCTCGTCTACCAGGACTTCCAATTCACTATCTAGGAACTTTGGATTCTTCTTTGGGGCATGGTGATGGGTGGTGGTGGTGATTGATGTGTGTGTGTGTGCAAGTGAGGGTGGGTAATTGTAGGTTTTGCTGGGTGTATGTGAGGGTGCTATTTGTTGGGGTGCTGATGGTGTGTGGCTTGTGTGATGGATGAGCTGTTAGTGTGTCTGTGGTTGCTGTCTGATGGTGTTCTGTGCTGGCAGGTCAGTGGAATTTGCAAAGGATCATGGTAGGGATTTGTGGCCTTTATATGGGTGGAGTTGTGGGTGTGTCTTTGTTCCATTTTTTTTTCCCCCCCAGTATTTATTGACTTTGTCATTGATTGTTTGGCCCTTTTTTTTGTGTTTTTTCCTTTGTATTTTTTGTGCATGTAGGAGACGTTCTTCTGACCGAGTCGGACGCTGCAGTTGTCTCGTGCGAGCTTCTCCGAGTCGTTCCTGCTGTGTTTCAGCTAGGTTTATTGTGCGGCGTTCGCGTCGGTCGCGGAGTGTTGAGTTGCTTCGGCTGGCTTTTGTATACGTGCCGGTCGTACGGCTTGAGCTCCGTGCGACTCGGTCTGGTTTTCAACGCATTGCATCGTACTGCGCGGGTCGGAGTTCGCGGGTACGTTTCGTTCGTGTTCATTCCTGGTGCGTGTCGGTCGGTGCGATTCGCGTGGTTTCCCGGCCGGATGGCTTGTTTACGTCCGGTTCCGTCATTCGGCTTGTGTTCCGTACGAGTCGGTCGTTATTCACATGCATTTCATCGTACTACCCGGGTCGGGCAGCGCCGGTACATGTCGGTCGGACTAATTTCCCGTACCGAGTCGGTCGGTACGTTTTCCGGCCCGAATCGGAATCGACCCCTAAGCAGGGACCAGTCTTGAAGGGGTGGACTAATATGAGTGGAGATTGGCCTGCCAGTGGGTATACATTCTTCTTGATGGGAACAAGTCAGAAACATATGGTAGAGGCCTTGGACAATAAATCTGCTGAAGTAAACAAAACACCTTGTAAGAAGTCGGTCCCATCCACTGCTTTTAAATCCTTACCCTAAACTCGATGTCATCTTGGCAGCTATTGTCGCCACCAGAGACTTGCTTGGAAGTAAAATTGCCAAATTGGCTGTGAATTTGAGGCTTCTATGCGATGACTATAGCAAAACGAAAGAGTGAGTGCTTAAAGTAGTATCTGCCATATCTGGACTTGCTTCAACCACAGATGATCTTAAGAAACAGCTAAGCAAGTGCTTTAATTAGGACCTGCCATATCAGAACTGGCTCCAATCCTAAGAAACAGCTTAATGGCATGTCCAACCAGGTTGAAGTGCTGGAAACCAGAGTGGAAGATCAGGAAAAGTGTGCTAGATGGAACAATATGAGAGTAGTGGGCCTGCTTGAGAAAATAAAGAGTACCTCCATGAACTCGTTTTTCGAAGACCGGCTACAGGAGATGGTTGCTTCTGAAGGGCTCTCTAAATTTGATGCACTTGAGTGGACTTTTAGGATGTCTGCACACACCGAGGCTAGGATCGCCAAGGTGACCCATGGTAGCTCAACTACAACAGCATAGGGAGCCAGACATCATACTGCGACAGGCTCTTTTATAACTCAAAATTTGAAAGTGTATCCTTTTCAATCCTTGTTTTCTAGGACAGCATTGGGGTGGCGATTGCTCACTGGCTTTTCTCTTATTCCTTCCTCCTCCTGATAGCATTTTCAGATGGGGGCTAATTTCTGCGCTGCGCTGGAAGGGCGGTAAAGTTGTTTGTCAGCCACAGTTTGGACAACATTTCACTGGGTGCGGATTGTTGTGAGTTCATAAATATATTTATCTGGTTAAGTTTACTACAAGTTTTTCTATCTGGAATGGAATTTACACTGGTGAAATATTATGGAAAGTGGAAAATAAAAGGGAGGTGGGTACTGCCTGCCTTGTCACATTACTTAATGTCTGGGACAACTAATCATGAAGGTCATCTTACGTTGTTAACATGGAACGTGAGGGGACTCAACTCTCCCAGTAAAAGACACAATGTGCTGTGTTTCTCCAGGAAACATGTTACGAAGGCAGAAGGGTAAGCATTACACAGACTGTGTCATGGGCTAGTATAGAACACATCTTACTCAGCTTTTCACGAGGGGTATTGATATGGATCAAGCCGGGTATACCCTACAAACCTATGGTGGATATTGTTTATACAGTGGGAAGGTCCATTATAGTGAAGAGTAGACCTGCAGGGAAAGACATTGCTTTAATCATCTACTCACCCAATGTAGAACAACAGATTTTACTCAATACCATTGCCCCATAGTTATCCACTGTATTTCACTATCCCTGTGTATTTTAAGGGAGAAATACATTGTATTGCTGATGTTTGGTTAGCCAGACTATACCTACCCCTCTCTTCATTGGTCATGCACAAAGTTCAAGGTTTTCCATATTTGGTGGGCACCTCTGTGGATTGTGACTCTTGGAGGATACACAACCCTTAACAGCAATAGTGCTCTTATTATGCTGGCATGTATGATCTCCATGTAAGACTGGATACATTCCTGTGCTGTCGGAAGATGCATGCCAGGGTTGTTCATGCAGGATACCTTGCAAATACTAACTCAGACCACAGCCCCCTCATACTTTCACTAAACTCGTGTACAGCCCAAACAACTATTCTGAGTTGGAAACTCAACATAAAGATATTAGAGGACCCAGTGTTCAAGCCAGCTCTGGGAGAAGCAATGCAATATTATTTTACTGAAAACAAGGGCATGGCATCATCAAATGGAAGGCATTCAAGACTATAGTCAGAGGGTATAGTCTAGCTACTACTATGGGGGTAACAGCACAATTAAATAATGAGATATATGAACAAGAACAGTTGCCAAATGACCTGGAGTGGGAGTCTCTGGGAGACCAAGAGAGTACAGGGCAGCTGAGTGATGAGACATTGCTGACAATGGTGGAGCACATGAAGGGGTAAGACCACAAGCGTTACATCTCAAAAATGCTTGATGTGAGGGATAAAATAGGGAGCTTGTTGACATGGCTAGCTAACCCGGATATGAAGTACTCCGCAATTTTAATTATTTATTATGAAACAGGTGTGCTGGTACACTTCCAATCAGAAATCGATGAGACATTCAAAACTTATTACAAAAAGCTGTATCGCTCGTGGGGTGACACTGATGGGCTAGAGCTGCAGGGCTATAATAAGAACGCTATATCGGTAATACTCTCACAAGATGATGTGATGCCCATTGGGCTCAGACATTCTGGTAAAGGAGGTTTAAGCCGCTATGAAAGAGCTGGTTGGGGGAAAACACCCAGCTTGGATGGCTTGTCCATATAATTTAATACAGCCTTTGTAGACGTGTTAGCCCCCAAAGTTAACTGTGATTTTCAGTGAAAACATTGGGATGCTCACCGCAAATGATGAGGTAAGAACTCATTGCAATCCTCTCCAAGAAAGACAAAGATAGGACATGTGCCTCGTTGCTCAGTGTTGATTACGAGATATTAAGCAAAATATTGGCCAACAGAATCTTCCCCAAAATTGGCAGCCTGATCCACCCCGGATGGATTCATCCCTAATCGCAGCACGATGCCTAATGTTACGAGATTAGTGCAGGTAATGGATTACCCCCTATATGACTATCCCAAAGCGCTGGGACTCGCCATAGATATTGATAAGGCTTTTGACTACCTTCAGTGGGAGTTTTTAAATGATGTCATGGTGACTTAGGGTTTGGGCTGAAGTTCCTAAAATGGACTAAACTGTTATTCACCAGTCCATTGTCCCAGATTAGAAGAAGAGGTTTGATCTCAGGGGTCTGCTTTACCGGCTGGAGTAAAAAGCAGGGTGCCCTCTTTCCCCGGTTTTGTTCACCATGGCTGTGGAGGCATTGGTTTGAGTCTTTCGTCAGGGACTCTGGGGCATATTACCAAGGGCAGTATCGCCACTTTAGCAGCACTTTTTGCCGATAAAGCGGCGATATTTTTATCGCCCTATTAGCAAGCTGTCGCTAACAGCTGTTAGCGACAGCTTAATGGCGATAGCGGCCCTTTTGTTACCGCTTTGCATGTCAGCGATAATTATCGCTAATGACATGCAAAGGAGGCGTTCCCAACTAAAAGCGACTGCAAACAGTCGCAAACACAACTTCCCCCATTACCAATGCCCGCGAAGGGATAAAAAAAGTTGCGCTAACCGCGATTATCGCTGGAATTTAACACCTGATAAAAACTTGACACCTGCCTATTAGCGAGCTTTTCATTAGCGCAGTGAATTTATCGCTGGATTTCTCGCGCTATTGCTGGGTTTCGCCGCTATCGCTGGATTTTCTATCGCCTTGGAGATATGCGTTGATAATAATGCGTTATTTTCGTGATGAAATCCACCGATAGCCGGCGATAAAAAAAACATCGCAAATCCTTGGTAATATGCCCCTCTGTTTTAAAGGTATCCACATCAATGGTAAACCTCTATATATTATCTGTAGATGATAAGCTCCTGTGTCTGCGTGGGTGGAGGTCGGATGTACAGGGGGACACTGAACCCCTTGAGACCTTAGGCAGGCTGTTGAGGCTGAGGGTGAACAGGGGCTAGTTCTGTGGGTATCCTGTGCACAAACATGACAGCAACGAAAAACTACAGATGGGGATGAAATACAGTGGGAACCAACCACTACTAATATCTCTGGGTCCGCATGTTCAGAAGTGAAGATAGACTGCTGGAAGGAAACATTATGGCCATGATGCTCGCACTCAGGCAGTCCATTAAATTCTGGCTGATGCTTCTTCTATCAATTATGGGCAGATTAGTGCTTTCAAAGATGGTTATGCTCCCAGACGTTTACATATTTTCTCCTCTCTACATATTGAAGTCCCTAGGAGAGTGCTCTGATAAATACACAGGATACTTAAAACCTTGATTTGGGGCACGGGGAGATGCGGGGTTGCAGTTGCCAAGATACCACTCCCAGCAGAGTAGGGAGCAATGGCTGTCCTGGACCTAGAGCTCTCCTATCTGGCTGCATAGCTGCAGTGGGTCGCTAGATGCAGGCCTGATTACCAGAACACGCCAGGAGATGGGAGCCTGGGCATACCTGCTCAGGCCATGCTCACACAAATACTACTTAACCTATTTAAGAAAAATCATATATGAAGCGAGAGAATTCTGGTTAGGATGCTTGGCTATGTCCTGCCCACGGGCACTGCAGAAAGCATGTACAAAATTCCCTTATGCACACGAGATCCCTTTGTCCTCACTGATGCTGTTAAAGCATCAATGACATTGGTGTAGGCTTCGAGATTGGGAGGAGAGAGCACTTACTGTCTTGGGCGCAGTGCTTAACTTGTAAAACAATAGATGCCGGGGCCCTCGTCAGGAGGCCACTGCATCTTGCTCCACCAGTCGTCATGCCAGCGCTGCCAAAGACAGTACAAACACAATTCCTAACCATGACTCTCTTACACATGTGACACTTCAGACTATCGCAGGCCCCCAAAGCTATTAGAAAGGCTTGGGTGGCAGGTATTAGTCATTTTTAATGCATATTGAATTAGTAAACGGTTGTCGTGCTCATCTCTAAATTAAACAGAGTGCGCCACCATGTGGCAGCTGCCATAAGTGGCGGTGCTGAAACTTAAGTGCCAGTGCCGAGCACTGGAAACCACCGGATCAAATTAAGCACTGCTTGGGCGACTTGTATGCAGTGGAGGACCATCTTTGAGTTCTAGGACCTTCGTAGAGATTTTGAAATCTAAAGGAGGTATTTTTGCTGTGTGGGGCAGTCAGGCGACGATAAGCAACTGGCAGAAAAGCGGTACCTCAGAGCCACTGGCACACCCTTGCTCCTAGATGGTAGACACAAGGCAGTAACCCTTCCATATAAATTGGTCATTTCTCAATAAAGACTGAACTGTCTACACTATATGACAAATGGGCTGAGGACGTATGACTGTGCTGAAGGAAGTTGATTGGTCTCGTATACTGAAACACACCCCTAAACTGTGCAGGTACTCTAGGTTCAAATCAATCCAATATTATTACCTATAATGGGCGTATGTTATTCCCCCCAAAAAATAACGATATGTTCCCTGAGGTGAGTGCTAAATGTCCTGAATGTGATGAAATAGTGGTTGACTTTTTTCATATGGCATGTACCTGTTCCTCACTAGGCTACTACTGGGATACTTTGAAACAGTTCATGAAGGATGCTACAGTCAAGGATGCTTCAAAGACTCCAGTAGTGTGCTTGTAGGGCCTTGTAAGAAATGTAATTATCCGTTGAAAATAATCACAATACTTGCCAGGGTGAACTACAAAAGTTACTAAATAAACCTCTGCTTAACCCTCTGTCAGATTGGCACAAAAGCAGTCAGGCTTAATTTAGAGGCAATGTGTAAAGTAGTTGTGCAGTACTCAAGCAGAAAGAAAGGAAAAATACAACACAAGAAACAGAGAAATTTAGTAAAATAGAGAATATTTTAATTAATACAATGACACCAAAACGATAAAAATCCAATCAGTAGAACCAGATATAGGATTTTTTAAAGTTTGAATTAAAAATAGCTCCAAAAAGCAAAAAGAGCCAACCACAGTTGTCTGGTCGTGCTAGACCTGTCTAAAGTCAAAAGATAAGGCTGACCGCATTGCAGTGTGAGTCAGATACAGGGACCAGGTTTATCCCAGTGGATGGGCAAAGTACAAAGTCTGTGCCCATCAGGGCCTGGATATCGACTGGGTGCTGTTTGGCATCTGTACTGCTGAAGCCTTCAGCGGTCGGACTCAGAACTTTTGCTGGAAGTCAGAGCTCCTTCAGTGGGGCAAACCAGCAAGTTGAATCTGATGGGCGATTCAACATTGAATGCTTTGGCTCAATGGTGGTCCTGGTCTCCCACCTGTTCTTTGGAGGAGAAGTTGGCAAGAAGTTTCTAAGTCCGAGGAGGAGTATACTCTAACTCCAGCCAATGGTCCAGGACATGGAAGGCACTACTTGGGAGTTAGCACTCACTCCAACAGATGCCAGCAGCAGGGTCCAGGGCAGCTGAGCAGTTGCAGGAAAAAGGCTGTTGAAGGATGTTGTGTCCCTGTAGGTCAAACAGGAGGTTAAGCCAACTGAACCTTGTTGTCACTTCTGGGGTCCTGTGTTTAAGACACGCAGGCCCAGTTTTCCTAAAAGATTCAGACAGTAGGGCAGTCCTTTTTTTAAATCTTCACAGGTCAAGGACTGGTCTGAGACGAGATCTGTAGGGTCAACTTTTATACCCAACACCAGTCTGTGGGTAGAGGGGAAGCCTTTGACGACCCCCTAAACCAGTTCTGGTCAGTTCCTCGTCCCCCACTGGGGTTGGTCCACTCCTGACTAGAGAGACAAAGTCAAGGCAGGCCCAGGTGTCAGTTGCATCTGCTAGTGACATGGTAGGCACCTATGAACTCAGGAAGGGGATGGGTACAAATCCCAGGCTATCTTTTGAATCTCAAGCATGGACTGGGGACAGCCCACCAGGCGATCCTGCTTAGAAGAGGAACACCCCTCCCCTCACCCTAGGCCCTTAGTCCACAGTCTGGCAGGAATACACATAACACGTCAGGGGAGCCATCAGGTGCCAGCTGACATTGGACAGTGGCAGAAAGGCACGTTTGGCTTAAGCAGGATAATTACACCTTTCCAATATAGTAATATATATTCTGACTTACTTTGAAGTAGGATTTTAAATTACTATGAAAATGAGTCCATTAATTATTTTTCTTCCTATTCCCAAACTGAGGTTAAGCATTATATGGTGTTGTAGCCCAGTGATTTTCTATGGGAGAGCCAGCTTTGCCACAGTGAAAAACACCTTTGGAGTTTTTTCATTGCCAGGACATGTAAAACTTCAATTATTATTATTATTATAAAGCTGGTAAAGCACCTGGTTACTCCAACGGAGTGTCCCCGCGCTAGGACATCGCAGACCACGGCAACAAGCCCTACCCCCCTCCCCCCAAGGCCCACAGGCCCTAAGATGTGGGAAGGCCTACCACCAGCACTAACACCAATCCCCAGAGGGAGATTGAAAGAGGCAGGTTTTCAGTTTTTTTCAGAACATTGTCTCCGATGGATATGTCCTCAGTTCCATAGGTAGGTTATTCCAGGCCTTAGCCGCGAGAAAACCAAAGGATCTACCTCCTGACCGTACCTTACGAACCTTAGTCCCGACCAGCTTAGCAGTGCTCAAAGACCTCAGATTCAGGGTAGGTCTATAAGCAGTGAGTAGTGGGCGCAGATACCTTGGCCCTTTCTCGTTGAGGATCCTATGGAAGAAACACAACGCCTTAAAGGTGACTCTAGCCTGTATAGGGAGCCAGTGTAGTTCCCTCAAGGCTGCCCCCACCGATGCCTGCCTACAGATATTAAATATCACCCGGGCAGCAGCATTTTGGACCTTCTGCAAAATGTTCAGATTTCTTTTAGTCACCCCCAGATAGAGGACATTTCAGTAATCTAGACGGGACGTGACAAGGACCTGCACAATGGTCCTTTTGGCATCTAGTGGCAGTATATCCAGGATTTTACGCAGCATTCTTAGAATGCCAAAGCATGTTCTAGCCATAGCTGATATCTGCTCTGTAAACGATAGGGTATTGTCGAACCAGACTCCCAAATTCTTAACCTTAGCCTTGGGAGTTGGAGTTGGTCCCAGTTCCTCCGGCCACCACAGATGTGACCACATGGCGGGCTGCTTACCCGCTACCATCACCTCCGTCTTTCCTGCATTCAGTTGCAAATTATACATGTCTGTCTTTTATAGTACCATGCACCCTGCTCTGCAGGCATTCAGAGCTGCCCCTAGGGGTGCCTTATAGGCATTATAAAGGAAGGTTTATCCCTGGCTAAAGCGTTATTTTGCCAGGTCGAAATGGCAGTTTAAAAATGCACACACAATGCAGTGGTATGCCTGAGGCATGTTTTACAATGCTACTTTAGAGGGTGGCACAATGAGTGCTGCAGCCCACTTGTAGCCTTATATTTACTGTCCCTAGGTACATGTAGTAAATTAAATGTGCCAATTAGGTATATGCCAATTTCATCAGGTTCAAAATGGAGAGCACAAGCACTTTACCACTGGCAAGCAGGAGTAAAGTTTGCAGAGTCCTAAGGCCAATGAAAACGAAGTTCAGTTAAAGAAGGCAAACATCTTGGGAAATACCATGCAAAAGAGGGTAATTTCCAACATTACTCTTCGCAAGATCATTGAGAGCAGATTTGTAGCGCTTATACTGTGTAAATGACAGATACCTATGAGCTGGAAAAACTCTGTAGGGCCTAATATTTTGGAAGTGGGGTAAAGAGGTCAATAAAAAGACTAAATGAAAGCAAACAGCACTGAAAAGGGAAACCAATCAGGACCAGAGGCACAATGCTGTCGAACAGGCCTGGGACACAAGTATGACTCCAATACAATCTACTAATAATTTGGGAAGAGTAATCCCTCTCAATAAAGATAATTCAGGAGACAGGCGATCGATGCGTATCCCCCACCAGTACAATTGCTAAGATGCCAAACTAATGGAAACGCCCTCTTCACACCAACAATTATATCATGAATATGAGCATAGTCTGTGGAACCACATGGACCTCTGTGTAAGCATTGACTCTGTTTATTTGTATGTAACCCTATATTCAAGTAGTTTTGTTGTTATTCTTCTTATTGGGTACATGTTTCGAATTGCCACAGAAGTACCTCCATTGTGGATAAAAATGCATTCTGGTGTTTGCAACCAAATTACTCTCAATATTTCCTTTCTCTACATTTTTAGTCACAATAATTTGTGCATCTATGTTATGTCCTAACAATATTCTTGCGTCGATATATCAGAACCACACCTGTGTTGTTAGAGTCTTTTGCCTATGTCTATCACAACCCAGAAGGCATGAGCCAGAAGAGGATTGCTACGAAAGAAGGAAGAGAAGAAAATTTAAGGAGAGAAATGGGGTTTAGAGGCTGGGGAAAGAATGGAAAACGATTCATACGAGGAGTGAGGACCTCAGAGATATTTGTGGGAAACCTCCCCACCAAAAAGTTGTGAGTATGGGGGAAAGGAAGGAAATTCCCTTAATTAAATTTAGAGAGAGTTAGAGAGGGACAATGGGAGCTAGAGAAGGTAGAGAGAGAAGGGAGAAACACAGAAAGAGAGAGAGCAAAAGTAAGAGAAAGACATTTTGAGAACATTAATTCACTGAATTTAAGAAAAGATCATCATGCACAATTTATATATGTATGCCTATGCTGTATGTGGAACATTACAACATGTTTCAAACCACAAACTTCTTTTTGTGTTGTATTAACAAAATATATCTGTGAGAAAGTCATCTTTATTGGCCTGATCACCCCTATTTTTTGAATGACACTGGTGGTTACTGTCTCTGATTGTGCCCTGCGCTCTGCTAACCAGACCCAGGGCCACTGATCTGTTTAAAAGGCATATGGTAATTAGGTGTAAATACAACTGGCATAACAACCTACCTGTAAGCTCCTAGTATATGGTTGGGCATGTAGGTTTGGAGGCCTAGTTGATTTAATGCATTTAAGTGTGCACTGCTGTGCTGCCTGTTGTCATTTTAAAGGCAACCCTGCAGTGTAGACTGCTTTTAAAAGTAAATTATATGCACATTCGACTTTGGAAGTAAAGGAACTTCCAAAGTCTCAAACTACCTCATTTTTACATATAAGTCATCCCTAAGGCCTCCCCTAGGAGCCTCAGGGGTAGGGTGCCTTTTAGCTATAAGCAGGGACATTGTAATTGAGGTACCATTTTTATCAGGAGACTTTGGAATCCAGAAGGGGGTGACTTGTGTGGCTCTGCCCGCGACAGGAAACGGGTCAAAACGCAACATGGACACACCACATTTTTACAGTAAAAACTGACCCGTTTTGTGATAGGTAATTATGATGTCTCCACAACACAATTTGAGCCCTTCCCTGCCGTGGGCACTTGGCCCACTGACACAAGTGAGGTGCCATTTTTATCAGGAGATTTTGGAGAATGCGAGGTGGGTGGAAGTTTGTGGACCCGCGCAGATTCCAGAACTTTCCATCTCAGAAATGTGGGGAAAATGTGTTTTTTTTTACACAGTGTGAGGTTTGCAAGGGGTTCTGGGTAACAGAACCAGGTCAGAGCCACACAAGTCTCCCCCTCCTGGATTCCCTTGGGTGTCTAGTTTTCAAAAATATATAAGTTTGCTAGGTTTCCCTAGGTGCCGGCAGAGCTAGGTTTAAAAATCCATAGCTAGGTACTCTGCAAAAAAGGGTCAGTTTTCACTGTAAAAATGTGGTGTGTCCGTATTGTGTTTTGGCCCGTTTCCTGTCACGGGCACTAGGCCTACCCACACAAGAGAGGTATCATTTTTATATGGAGACTTTAGGGAATGCAGGGTGGGTGGAATTTTGTGGATCCACACAGATGCCAGAACTTTACATCACAAAAATATGAGGAAAATGAGTTTTTTTTTACAAAGTGTGAGGATTACAAGGGGTTCTGGGTAACAGAACCTGGTGAGAGCCACTCAAGTCACACCCTCCTGGATTTCCAGGGGGGCTAGTTTTCAGAAATGTATAAGTTTGCTAGGTTTCCCTAGGTCAGGCAGAGCTAGGGTTAATAATCCACAGCTAGGCACTTTGCAAAAAAAGGGGCAGTTTTCACTGTAAAAATGATGCGTGTCCACGTTGCATTTTGGGCCGTTTCCTGCCGCGGGCACTAGGCCTACCCACACAAGTGAGGTACCATTTTTATTGGGAGACTTTGGGAAATTTCGGGTGGGTGGAAGTTTGTGGATCCACACAGATTCCAGAACTTTCCATCACAGAAATGTGAGGAAAATGTGTTTTTTTGACAAAGTTTGAGGTTTGCAAGGGATTCTGGGTAGCAGAACCTGGTGAGAGCCACACAAGTCTCCCCCTCCTGGATTCCCCTGGGTGTCTAGTTTTCAAAAATATATACGTTTGCTAGGTTTCCCTAGGTGCCGGCAGAGCTAGGTTTAAAAATCCATAGCTAGGTACTCTGCAAAAAAGGGTCAGTTTTCACTGTAAAAATGTGGTGTGTCCACATTGCGTTTTGTCCTGTTTCCTGTCACGGGCACTAGGCCTACCCACACAAGAGAGGTATCATTTTTATATGGAGACTTTAGGGAATGCAGGATGGGTGGAATTTTGTGGATCCACACAGATGAAAGAACTTTCCATGACAAAAATATGAGGGAAATGTGTTTTTTTTTTTACAAAGTGTGAGGTTTGCAAGGGGTTCTGGGTAACAGAACCTGGTGAGAGCCACAGAAGTCACACCCTCCTGGATTCCCCTGGTGGTCTAGTTTTCAGAACAGTATAAGTTTGCTAGGTTTCCCTAGGTCCCGGCAGAGCTAGGGTTAACAATCCACAGCTAGGCACTTTGCAAAAAAAGGGTTGGTTTTCACTGTTAAAATGATGTGTGTCCACGTTGCATTTTAGTCCGTTTCCTGTCATGGGCACTAGGCCTACCCACACAAGTGAGGTACCATTTTTATTGGGAGACTTTGGAAAATTTGGGGGTGGGTAGAAGTTTTTGGATCCACATAGATTCCTGAATTTTCCATCACAGAAAAATGAGGAAAATGTGTTTTTTTGACAAAGTTTGAGGTTTGCAAGGGGTTCTGGATAACAAAACCTGGTGAGAGTCACACAAGTCACCGCCTCCTGGCTTCCTCTGGGTGTCTTGTTTTAAAACATGTATAGGTTTGCTAAGTTTCCCTAGGTGCCGGCAGAGCTAGGGTTCAAAATCTACAGCTAGGCACTTTGCAAAAAAGGGTCAGTTTTCACAGTAAAAATGTGGTGTGTCCACATTACATTTTGGCCCGTTTCCTGCCGCGGGCAGTACACCTACCCACACAAGAGAGGTACCATTTTTATCAGCAGACTTTTTGGATTGCGGGGTGGATGGAAGTTTGTGGATCCACGCAGATTCCTGAATTTTCCATCACAGAAAAATGAGGAAAATGTGTTTTTTTGACAAAGTTTGAGGTTTGCAAGGGGTTCTGGGTAACAGAACCTGGTGAGAGCCACACAAGTCATCCCCTCCTGGATTCCCCTGGGTGTCTAATTTTAGAAAATATATAGGTTTGCTAAGTTTCCTTAGGTGCCAGCAGAGCTAGGGTTCAAAGTCCACAGCAAGACACTTTGCAAAAAAAGGGTCAGTTTTCACTGTAAAAATGTGGTGTGCCCACATTGTGTTTTGTCCCATTTGCTATCGCAGGCACTAGGCCTACCCACACAAGTGAGGTACCATTTTTATCTGGAGACTTTGGGGAATGAGTGGTGGGTAGAAGTTTGTGGATCCACGCAGATTCCTGAACTTTCGGTCACAGAAATATGAGGAAAATGTGTTTTTTTTTTTACAAAGTTTGAGGTTTGCAAGGGATTCTGGGTAACAGAACCTGGTGAGAGCCACACAAGTCACCCCCTCCTGGCTTCCTCTGGGTTTCTTGTTTTCAAAGATGTATAGGTTTGCTAAGTTTCCCTAGGTGCCGGCAGAGCTAGGATTCAAAATCTACAGCTAGCCACTTTGCAAAAAAAGGGTCACATTTCACAGTAAAAATGTGGTGTGTCCACGTTGCGTTTTGGCCCATTTCCTGTCACGGGCACTAGGTCTACCCACACAGGAGAGGTACAATTTTTATCGGGAGACTTTGGGGAAAGCGGGGTGGGTAGAACTTTGTGGATCCACGCAGATTCCAGAACTTTCCATCACAGAAATTTGAGGAAAATGTGTTTTTTGTGACAAAGTTTGAGGTTTGCAAGGGATTCTGGGTAACAGAACCTGGTGAGAGCCACACAAGTCACCCCCTCCTGGATTCCCCTGGGTGTCTAGTTTTCAAAAATGTATAGGCTTGTTAGGATTCCCTTGGTGCCGGCAGAGCTAGGGTTTAAAATCCACAGCTAGGCAGTTGGAAAGAAAAGGGTCAGTTTTCACTGTAAAAATGTGCTGTGTCCACATTGTGTTTTGGCCTGTTTCCAGTCACGGGCACTAGGCCTATCCACATAAGTGAGGTACAATTTTTATCAGAAGACTTTGGGGAATGCAGGGTTGGTAGAAATTTGTGGATCCACACAGATGCAAGAGCTTTCCATCACAAAAATGTGAGGAAAATGTGTTTTTTTGACAAAGTTTGAGGTGTGCAAGGGATTCTGGGTAACATAACCTGGTGAGAGCCACACAAGTCACCCCTCCTGGATTTCTCCGGGTGTCTAGTTTTCAAAAATGTATAGGTTTGCTAGGTTTCCCTAGGTGCCGGCAGAGCTAGGGTTCAAAGTCCACAGCCAGGCACTTTGGGAAAAAAGGGTCAGTTTTCACTGTAAAAATGTGGTGTGTCCACGTTGCGTTTTGGCCCGTTTCCTGTCACATGCACTAGGCCTACCTACACAAGTGAGGAATCATTTTTATCGGGAGACTTAGGGGAACACAGAATTGTAGAGCAACTGATATTACCTATTGATTTTCTATGCATTTCCGCCTTCCAAATGTAAGACCACGTGTAAAAAAGAAGTCACTTTGAAAAATGTCCTATAATTCACATGCTAGTATGGGTACCCACAATGTCAGAGATGTGCAAATAGCTACTGCTTCTAAACTCTATATTTTGTTCCCATTTCAGAAATGCATAGGTGTCCTTGATACCTATTTTTCATTCTTTATATTTTACCAAATGATTTGCTATGTACCCGGAACACAATGAAAAACCATTACAAGACACAGCTCTTATTGGCTCTGGGTTCCTCGGGTTCTTGGTGAACCTACAAGTCCTATATATCCCCACAACCAGAAGGGTCTAGCACAGTGGTTCCCAAACTTTTTTGACCCGTGGCTCCCTTGACCCATTGGCCATTGCCAGTGGCTCCCCATTTTTACTTTTTTGGAGGGTGGGGGGGGGATGTAAGCCCAGCCTCGGGAGTACTTGCATTTTTCTCCCTGAAAATAATTGGGATGATGCTGATGAAGGTATTATAATCATATACGCAGGGTGTTTCATATTACTAAGGTGGCGCCTCTAATAAAATATTCCTAGTTACAGTTCTTTGCCCATGCCTTTTTTAGAGTACCCTCTCTAACCTTTGTATCCCCCTTACAATGCTATATAGCACCCCTATGCATGTAGGCCCCATTGCCAAAGTGTTTCTGCTCTTGAAGAATATTTGCATGCACCTCCATTTCTACCCATGTCATACATGCCAAAACATCTGTTTTAGCAGGGTGACTCACGATTTTTTAAACCACATACAGCTCTATCTTTGCTGTCATTCCTCTGATTTTTTTTTTTTTTAACTTCCCACTTTCCTGCTTCCAAATGGTGGTATAATACTGTATATTGTGTTTTACTTCCCGGTGCTCAAGGAGAGAGCAGGCCTGTCTGGAAATGTGTGTGTACTAAAAGAAATATGTAACTGAAGGATCTATGATTCAAGTACAAGTGTCAATACTTAATAATACTTAATGTGTTTAATAGACAGGACAACTGTACTTTCCTGATATTTTGCATTGGTGTAAAATGCATGTGGAAAACAATGAAACAAGTCTAACAAAATAAATCAGGCATCTTCCGCTTACTTTGGGAGTGTTGGAACGTGGGGATCCAGTGAAATATGGAGGTCATACCATCCCTCGACATACCATCAATTAAGCACTACGTTTACAGCTTTAGGCATGTCACTTACAAATCATCGCAAACACAAGGAGATGATGGACGGAGCGCTGAAACTTTTCACACACTCACCCCCAGTCACAGATCTGGGTTAAATCCATCATCGTTCTTTAGCTCACTTCGCCACCCCAGTTCAGACACAGCATTATGCAAATCAGTCTTGACCCTGTGCCTCATGGGAACAGTCCAGCCCGAACTGCCAAGCCATGTCTTCCCTGGACCGGAAACAAGCATCCTGGAAGAAAAAAACGGTTTCTTACAAATCATCGACATCATGCGTTTAAGTCTAATTAGTTTAACTGAAGCCAACAGACCCTTCAACATTAAAGTGTTTGGTGCGCGGCTTCCCTGGCTAGGTTTGGCGGCTCCCCTGGGAGCCACGGCGCACAGTTTGGGAACCACTGGTCTAGCAGATGTAACGGTATATTGCTTTCAAATATTTGTCATACTTAGAAGAAACATATGTAAAACAAATGGGTCCCTGACAACAGTGAAGAATAAATCACAGGTTTAAACGATCTTAGCTAATGCTAGTGGTTATAAAGCTAACAATTTAGGAAGACATTGCAATTGTACAGTATCATGGAGTCAAACATATCATAAAAATCAAAAAAAGAAAAACGTGTTTGCAGTGGATATTTATTCAATACAATTATATAAACAATAATATAAAAACATTTCATTAAAAATACATAATATTGGGAAAACAGTTGTCGATGCAGCGTTCTGGTGAGTACGTGAAATAAACACCTTCTTCAGGACAGTTTTCTAACCACAGTGAAGACGATGTTAGTGTTAAATTAAACTAACTCATCTGATGATTAAAATCATTCTGAATTTAAAATCTTGGAGAGGGGGGAAAGTGATGTTCTCCTCTTCGGTAGAGAGCCTTGTGATGCAAGGTGTTCACTTTGTAGGTATGTATACAGGTGCCACCGTTGGTTAACTAGGGTCAGGATACGGATAAAAAGGGGACTGAATAACCCAACCATTGTAGGATGATTGAGGTTCTACGATTTAGGCTGATGTGCCAATTTTTTATATACGTAGTCCCACAAGTGGGTAGGTGCACATCCGCTAGTGCTGGCCTCTGATATACCACCTGATAGAGATAACACGGCCTCCCTGCGACCAGTATACAGCTTCCGGGTCAGGATACAACTGTTTTCCCAATATTATGTATTTTTAATGAAATGTTTTTATATTATTGTTTATATAATTGTATTGAATAAATATCCAATGCAAACACGTTTTTCTTTTTTTGATTTTTATGATATGTTTGACTCCATGATACTGTACAATTGCAATGTCTTCCTAAATTGTTAGCTTTATAACCACTAGCATTAGCTAAGATCGTTTAAACCTGTGATTTATTCTTCACTGTTGTCAGGGACCCATTTGTTTTACATATGCTCCCCTGTCCCAGATTGGATTTTAAGGGGACCTCCCTTGTTTTTTCCATACTTGGAAGAAGCTACAGGTGAAAACGTTGGCACAAATGGCTATTTTTTCCAACTCATTTTCAATTTGTCTTATTTTCAACTGTTAGTTTCTATAAAAAAAACCTTGAAGGATCTACACAAATGACCCCTTGCTGAAATCAGACTTTTGACTACCTTTCAGAAATGTATGGCTTTCTGGGATCTATTATTGCTTTCACACCCATTTCTATCACTAACTGGAAGGAGGTTGAGAGCACAAAAAGTAGCAAAAATAGTCTATGTCCTAGTAAAATGCCAAAACTGTGTACAAAATGTTGGTTTTCTGACAAACGTCTACCTGTCCCTGAAAGCTGGGAAGATGGTAATTTCAGCACCACAAACTCATTGTTGATACAGAGTGAAGGGAAAAAAACAGATGCTTTCTTCTGCAGCACATTTTCCCCATTAAAAAAAAAAAAAAAAAATGTAGCTGTATTTTGGCTAATTCCTGGGTCCCCTCCAAGGGAATCCACAAACCCTGGGTACCTTTAAAATCCTCATGATGTTAGAAGAGAAGGACGCAAATTTGGAGTGGATACCTTATGTGGACAAAAAGTTACAGGGGCATAAGTGCGAACTACCCCAAATAGCCCAAAAAAGGCTTAGCACATGGGGGGGAGGCCGCCTAGCGGCAAAAGGGTTATGGTGACCGACCAGTCGATGAGAGTCAAGGCGCCAGCGTCGAACCGCAACCCGGCCTGGTTCATCTCGCTGAAAGTTCCAGAGGTCAAGTCTTCCAGGATTTCATTGAGGTCTCGCGCTGAACCAAGCCACCATCGTCGGCTCAAAACCCGCCTGATAAGGAGCCTCACTCAACGCAGAGAGAAAAACCTACAGAAAATATACTAAGTGCGAAGGTAAAAACTTGACCAAGGCCTACCACTCAGTGTATCCAACCCGCATTCCATTGCAGTTGACCTCAAAGTTTGACTTTGTCCCGGTCAAGCGTGACCAGATATCCCAAGTTGGAGCTTTTCTTTTTTAGGCACTAGAAAGTATTACTTTTTTAAAACTTCAAATCCCTGGTTCCCTACATTATGTTTTTTGTTTTGGTGTAATTTTAATCAGAAAAATATTTCCTATTTTCATAAATTGGTTTTGGATTTTTATTGTGTGTTTTGTATTGCTTTAATGAATTGGTGTTTCCAAATGCTTTACACACCTGTCTCCTAAGTTAAGCCTGCCTGCTCGCAGCCAGTTAGCAAAGGTTGAGCAAGGGAATAATTTATTGAGACCCTGAATGAACCTTATATTGTGATTGTGGCCTTGTTACTAGTGGTAGGTACTTACCTTCGCTTACTAACAAACCACCTTCCAACAATATCAGTCCATTAAAAACTGATCAATTGAGTAATTTTATTTATTTGAATACCACAAAATATACCAAAGTAGCTTCTTGGTGCAATAGCCAAAAAAAACAGTATATAGTATCTCTAGTAATTTCCTCTTTAGATTAATTTGTGCATGTTTCACACAAGCGTATCATCCATGTAGGATGATAAATAGAAATAATCCTACCCCTAACATGCATGGGAAAGACCAGCATATACTCACAACTTCCAGGAGGGCCACATCATAAAGAATGAAAAGTGGGAGAGACAACACACATCCCATCTTAAACTCCTGATAAGTAAGGATAGTTACTGATTAAATGCCTTGATATTTTTTGAAAAAGATGTACCTGTGTTCCTACTGATGCTGGATCTCAGCAGTGCCCTAGAGTTCTACCCTTTCTGGGTTTGAACTATAAGAGTGACCCAAGTCTAGTTCACAGGACCTATGAAGGCAGCACTGGAAGGTGGACCTCCCTTCAGATCTCCTTCTATGCCAGGAGATGAAGAGTGAGACAGCTGTGCACGTCTGAACATCTCTGCCTCAATGACGTCTGAAATATGACCTAAGATGAACTTCTGCATGACCCAGGAAACAGGAACAGATAAAAAAAGGAAGAGAGCAGGACTGGCAGAGAGTAGGAGCAAGAGAGTTAGAAGAAGAGCACAGTGATAGTGACTGCGAGGTTAAAGGCCTTTTCAATCAGAGCTTTAAAAACCCTTGTTTGGCATAAAGAGGAAGAAAGCTGTAGTACATAAGTGTTAAAAAAAGGGAACTGGTCGTTTCATCTGATACTGTGTCAGCAGTAAACTCTGCCGGGCAATGGGCTGCCACAAATAGATCCTGATACAAAGCTTACTGCCACCCCAGCAGGAGAGATGAAGTCAGAGAGATGACTCCTTTTCTATGATTAACGGTGGTTCCCATTTTTAGAATTGTGCAACAGGCCTTTTTTTGTAATGTCATCACCAAAGAAGCTGTGCATGCACAAATTAATAAAATATCAACATGCCCACTTTGCAAAATCACGATCTACAACTCTAGAAGGATTTTCAGTCTTGAAACAGGAACCCCAGGCATGCTTTTCTTCTGGTGACACCCTCCAGTTTATCACACCAATAACCCTGTAAGGGGCAGTGGTGGAAATATCTGGTACAATGTGGTGTGAGTTGTCATGTGTATAGAGGTGTTGTGTAGTTCTTAATAATACATAGGATCTGCGCGTTCAGACAACATGAACTAAGGGATTGGTTTCCAGACTGATTCCAGACACCCCCAAAGGATATGTTAGCTTTTAGACCAGCTAGCTCACAGTGTCACTATAAGCCCCCTAACCTTACCAAGGAGCGAATAGTTTCTGGCAACTATCAAACATGACAACCCTTGATCCTTCAGGGATCATGGAAACAGAATAGTACTTTTTGCTCAGTCACTCGTGCTCACTTCTTCTCAGAGAGATATACAGAATAAACGATGGGGACGTTTTCAATAAGCATTTAATGAACCAGCGTCATTCTAGTATAAAATACATGTGCTACGACAACCATTAGACAGAAACAGAGATATATGATGATAAGCACCAACAGAGTAAATAAAAGGTAGAATTCTACCATGGTGCTAAAACAGTGAATATATGCAGGCACATAGATACATAGCAATAATCAAGCATACTCCCAAGATGAACCCTAGCTAAGTGTACCTAAGTTTACCTTGCATGTATGTAGGTGTGAAGCCAAGAATCCCCCTAGAAAAAGGGTCAACCCCATTACCTGATGGAAAAAAACGAAGGACCCTGTCTTGGTCTTAAGTTGGACACCCCGCAGGGGATGTCAGACTACTGCGTGCTGGAGGTTCTGCGTTTAGGTACTCCAGTGTCTCGTGTCAGCATGGAAGCTTCTCTTCTGGTTTGCCCAGCAAAGATGTGGTGCTTTTATACCCAAAAGGTACTCTCAGGGGGTCTACCTAGATGTGTAATGGTACTGTGGGCCTGTTGTTCAAGGATGACAATAGCGGTGACTTTTGTGCAGAGTTATTATACAGACTTTGGTAATCCTGCTGTGTGATACTAAGAATCCTCATGCATAATAAATGAGGCTAGTTTTCAAAGAAAACCACACAACATTTATTCGACACATAACTAGGTAAAAGGTCAGAGCCATAGCCGTTATGTAAAGCAAGGTAGGACAAATGTAGGTAAAATATTGGGGTACATTGGGGCTCATAACCGAGCCAACACAAGCAGCATCCCAAGACTGCTCCTGACACAGTTAGACATACAGGCCAGAATGAACCTAATTGGCTCATCCTGAAGGATTCAAAAACAATCCTCTTCAGTTCTCATCAATAAACTTACTAGAAGTCACAGCGCTATATTCGAACATGTAAGAGTAGTGACTGACCTCATCGCCCAACTTCTGTCCTGTATCCCAACACCACTCCTTTTACAAAAACATGGAATATCTGATGTTTAACAGCTCCTTAGCTCCCTAACCTCCTAGAAGCTGCTAAGCCAACTGCACTATGACTTCCTCAACTTCACTCCACCCAAGTATCCCTCACTCATGTATGAAAATAACTCTTCACTACTCTACAACTACCTGCCCTCTATGCTCATCCTTCTGACCACTCCACAGCATTCACTGCAGTCTGCATTCACACCAAACTGACTGCCATGATTTGCCTAGGCAATGCAGGCATGGTGTGGCACTAGATTGGTTTGCACTCCTTTTCACCAACATTTCTTGGTGAGTATCACTAGGGCACACTGGCAACTTCTCTGCCAATTGGAATTGAACAGGGCTCAGTCAAGGGACCACTCTTATCTTCAACACTTCTCATGGTAACATCATCTGCTTTTGTTTCTGCTATTGCCTCACTACTGATGATGCACCAATGTTCTCCTTTCACTTCTACCCGCACATTAAAAAAAATTACTGGCTTAATCAGTACTAGATGGTAATTAATCACATATAGGGGAATTCTCAGCAAGGGATACCCAACCGAAGGACAACACACATGCCACATTCAGGGATGCAAAGTGGGGCATGTGCTCCTGCCATCTAAAACTAAGATTAATTAGTGTGACTCTACTGCTCACATACAGCTTCCTTTAATTCCTATTCCCAAACGCCTGGGTGCTTCACCACAGGGTTGATAAGCCCTGTATCCCCTGTTCTTAATTCCAGAATTTCTGGGAGAATTGCTATTTTCCTGTTCAGGAAGTGTATCTCTTTAACTATATTTTTCCTCACAGAGTCAGTTGGAGATAGCTGATCAATCATGACAGGAACACATCATTTCCACAATAAGTGAGGTATGTATGCGTGAGACCTGCTTGCATATACACGGGATGTATGTGGAGCCATGTTCACATGTGCTGATGAAGCATTTGTGAGACATATAAAGAAGATGTAAGGTTGACTGAGTTGTATTTTGTGCGCACTTACAAATATTGTACAAATATTCTACAATGTTAACAACAAGTTAGTAAGGTAATCGGTGATCAAGGAGAGAGAAGCGGCTACCCTGCAGCCCTCATCACAACATGTCCAAATTGTACAAAATCACCTTTGCACACTGTAACAACAGTACAATTACCTGTAGTCCAAGTTTGGGTTTTGTCTTTTGGTGATTTTATTCTTTCCAAGAGTTCTTCATAGATCCTGTAGCTAACGTGTTTCGTCATTGGAGTTTGTTACCATCGACTTCTTCAGGGCTAGATCAAGTAAATGTTTTAAAATATATTTAATTGTAGCATCATAATATTCCACCAAGGTTAACCAACCTTGTGGGTATTATGAGAATGAACTGTGAAGGTTATTAACAAAGTAACATACATGCGTAGTGTTATATGCGTAAAATATGAGAGTCAAAGTCATCAAAATGAAAGAGTCCATCACAAAATTACACCCTATTGTGACACACCAGTTAAGCTCCCATAGCCACTGATAAGTTAAAGCAAACGCGAGTGTACTCAGAATGTGTAAGTGATGTAAGAGTAATTGAGTTGTGTTCTGTGGGCCCGATTCACAGAACTAACTTAAGACAAAATCCTAAACTTACTACCATTTTGGTATTCACATAAGGCACTTACTCATTTTGGTATTCACAGAAGGCACTTACTTAGTCATTTTGAGTAACTTACTCATTTTGAGTAACTTACTCATTTTGTGTAACTTACTCATTTTGGTATTCACAGAAGGCACTTACTCATTGATGAGTAAGTGCCTTCTGTGAATACCAAAATGAGTAAGTTACACAAAATGAGTAAGTTACACAAAATGAGTAAGTTACTCATTTTAGTATTCACAGAAGGCACTTACTCATTGATGAGTAAGTGCCTTCTGTGAATACCAAAATGAGTAAGTTACACAAATTGAGTAAGTTACACAAAATGAGTAAGTTATTCATTTTGGTATTCACAGAAGGCACTTACTCATTGATGAGTAAGTGCCTTCTGTGAATACCAAAATGAGTAAGTTACACAAAATGAGTAAGTTACACAAAATGAGTAAGTTACTCATTTTGGTATTCACAGATGGCACTTACTCATTTATGAATCGGGCCCCAAATTTGTAAATAAGTAGTTATAAATCCACAAGTTAGTCTAAGTATGATCCACTCTAATTTATCTGAAATGGAATGTGGTGTAATTAAGTACTCTTTTTAAAACTAAAAATCAAATATTAGTACTTAAAGTTCAAAACTCACCCTTGAGTGTTATCTCTGGGATTCTAAGGGGTTAATTATACTTTGAAAACTAGGGTATAAGTGCCTTGATCTCTGTAATGCAAAGGAGACATTAATAATTCTAAAATCATAAATTATCATAAAAATCTTTAGAGACTGATTCTTGGTGACAAAGAGTGACTCTGTTACAATGTACCATAAAATGCATGAACAAAGAAAAATGACACTCTGACAGTGACACTCTCCCAACCAAGTACTAAACATCACAAATGAATGTACTATAACACCAAGGTGCCCACATGTCTAATAACACATGTATTACAAAACAACCAAGCCTATGAATGGCATCAATGTATCCTACAAACAGGTACGTGACCTATGTTAGGGAATCAAACGAGCCCGTATAATATGACTTGTGATTGATTATTAAGGCACACCTTATTAAACCCACAATTCTGTTAGTTTAAATAAATAACGTTTAGTGCAAATTGACAATCTTTGTTATGAGAGATGAATTGATCAATTACAAACAGGTGTGTAGTTTCAAGGGGGATGTTTGGGATGTGACACCCCCTTACACCCAAAAAAGTGAATTATTAGCTTGGTAGTTGGGTCTGAGGGCCCTGAGTCAAGTCTGCTATCTCTGTGTTGGTTTTTCTCATATTGAGCCAAGAATGAGAGACAAAATATTGATATTTGATGTAAATAAGATAGACAAAGATACACACCTTGTTGGTGAATTTCAAAATGTGAAACCAGTTAACCTGGAATCAATACTAGCTTCCTTGCTTGTCCACATTTTGTGATCCTAGGCAATTTTCGATTTCAAAGTCTCTTTTTTATTTATTATCACATATGAGGCCACTTTTAAATAGTTGAGTTCAGGAATGTGTTGTACAAGCACCTCTTGTGTTTTATTTAATATCCTATGATGTTCCTTTATCTATAATAAGAATCTAGACCACGCTTATGGTGTACATGACTACTGACTTGCCTCTTAATTCACTAATGGCATTGTTGTTTGGAGGAAAGCCATGAATGTTTCTGAAAACTATCACTTTTAAGAAATGTCTGTCTATGCAGCGATATAATCTGATGTACTAAGGTGAAACGCTTCTGCATGTTAAAGGAATACACTTTTTTTTAATTTTGAAAGAGCTTGTATCATATTTTTACATTATGTTTGTTGCAAGATAAACATACCAAATGTTTTCATGCCTCGGCTCCTGCAAAGACTCTTAGAGCCAAGCTAGACCCATGACTTGGCTCAGCTCGCCCTATTAATTTGCCTGTGCTCCCTCCTCTGTTAGCGACTCGGGCTCAGTTACTTGATAAAATGATTTGTAAAAGGCGAGGACTAGAAACATGGTACCCTGCCCACATACACCGATTTGGCAGCTCTACCATCAAGGCTTCTTGTAGCAGAGACGAAGAAGAGTGCATGCAGTGAAAATATATTTAAAATAAGTGATCCCAGGACAGGGACTACAGGCCGTTGTGCTGTATTTGACCATAGTCATGAGTTCCCAGGGAGAACTATCAAGCCCAGGTGGGACAGGCAGGGGTGCAGCTTCAAAGGGGGTGTTTGGTAATTTCTTGGTTTAGTAATTGAGCCTGGACGTCCTGAGTCGGTGTATGTCTGTGTCAGTTTTTCTCGTCATTCTCATTTCACTAAGAGGTTTTAACTTGTTAATTTTTTAGATTGGGATCTTAAATATATATAGTGACCAATTTGACAAAAAGGTAGTATGTCTTACTAGAAAACAGCCTCTAACCCGCAGTTATGACCATGCAATGCCTTTACACGCATCATTTACCACGCATGCCTTTAATATATATTGCCAAGTGGAGGTTGCCATTGCATAGTTATAGCTGGGTCTGCATTTTCATAGGTAATGCCTTTTTTGGTTTGGTAATACCCTTCACACTTTATGTTGAATCTTCCCACAGCTCTCTGAAAAAGTGCTCTTTTTTGCCTGGTTTCTTCATGGAAAGTTTCATGGTGATCTGTCCAGAAGGGTCTGAGAAAAACAGGTGGGGGTCCCCAAAACTCAAAATTCCCATGCATGTTTCATAGACCTTTTCGGAACATGATATCGCAAAAGCTGCTGTATGGAATTGTGCCAAATTTGACAGGAAGCTAGATCTTGCTCCAGAAAACGCAGATTGTGTGATTTGGTGTAAATTCATTTAGTTGTTTTTGAGAAGATGAAGGTACAATAATATCTGTATATCAGGGCATTTGGGTTTGAGGAACACTCTTGCGAGAGTCCCGTAAGCTCAACTTAAAAAATAGAGCATTCTGATTGACCTAGGGTTTTTTTCCCCCCTTGGGCCTCCTCGCTCCCACAAGAGTGCATTTCCGCAGGAGCGGGCGCTCTGACTGGCATGAAAGTATATGTTGTAGCAGCCATTACCGGACTCGGGGACGTAGTCCCCTGTCTTTGGATTGTTTTAAAGAAAAGATATAAGGGGCAACGGTAAGGATACCCTGCCCCGCTGGGGCCAAAAGTTTAACATTTTTTTTTTTTGCTGCAAACCCTCAGGACTCCAGCAGGATCATGACAAGGAAAAAATAGGTTGTTTCCTTCTTTGCTGTTATGACCCCCAGCGTGGGCCAGGGCCCAGGGGGTCAGTCAGTGTATTTAATAATTTGGGGAGGGGGCATGGCCCTTCCCAAGCAAATTATAGCCCCAGGGACCACATCCCCAGGGGACCACTGTAACATTGGACGGGACGAGGGGTGCAACCCCCTTCCTCTGGCAGATCGCAGCCCCGGAGCCCCATCTATCGGGTCCCAGTGCAAAATTGGAAGGGGAGGGGCCATACATCCCCCCTCCCCTTCCCTGGGACTATAACACCCCTGGGGAATCCATCTCCAGGGGACTGATTAAATATTTGAAGAGGAGAGGGGTGCCCAGACCCCCTTTCCAAGCAACTTAAGGCTCTAGGGACCACATTGCCTGGGTTGGACTCCACTGTAGTGGAGCCCAGCCTCGGGACTTCTTTTCCCTGCCTGCAAGAGCATGGGTAGGGAAAACTTGTAAGCTGCCACTTGGTGGTACCTTCAAAAATGCTTCCGCCGGGTGGGAGCAGATAGTTGGTTCCCTACCTGGGCTCTTGTGAGTAGGGAAACTTATATTGCTCCCATCCAGCTGCAGGATGAAAAAACAGCTGCTCCCGCCATGCAGGAACAATGAATCCAGGCTCCTGATGTGCCCCAGATGAGTGCAAGAGCGGAGTCGGCGGGCCATGGAGGTCCTGAGCATTCCCCATGGTTACAGAGTGTTTTATGGGTAGCTTGGGTGGGCACCAGGGCACCCATTCAAGGCCCCAGGAATGGGGTCACTAGTTGCTCAGGAAGAGAGGCTGCGTGCCCTCTCCACTTAAAAAAAGAAAGGCTCCATGGGATGGGGTCCCCGGGGCCACTATTGGCTCAGGTAGGGGGGCTGCACACCCCCTCCCCTTTAAAATGAAATTAGGTCCCAGGCAATGGGGTCTTTGGGGCCCACAGAGGTTTAGAGGTGGGTAGGGCTATAGGGTGGTAAGAGTAATTACAGAGTTTAGGAGTGTATAAGGGTATATGGTGATAAGGGTATTTTTAGGGGTTGGAGGTGGGTGGGGGGATAGAGTCGAAAGGATATTTCTAGGGTTTAGGGGTGAGTAAGGGTTTAGGGTGGTAAGGGTAATTTTAGGGTTTAAGGGAGGTTTGGGGCATAGGGTGGTAAGAGTATTTTTAAGCTTTAGTGGTTGGTAGGGGTGTAGGGTGGTAAGGGTATTTTTAGGGTTTAGAGGTGGGTAGGGGTATCGGGGTGGTAAAGGTAATTATTGAAAAGGGGCGTTTGGGGAGGTTTCCCTCAAGAAAGAAAAAATATATAATTCATTTAAAAAGTGGTGTGGGGGGTTTAAGGGGAACGTCCCCTAAACAATATAATGTATATATAAATATATATCACCACCAATAGTGACTCCGAAGATGGTGGACCAAGTACATCAGGAGTACAGCCAATAGGTATCACAAATCTAACTCCAGCGGAGGAACTAAATTTTCTCCGTCAGGACCGGAGGCAGACCTTGCGCCCCTGCAATCCTCCAACACAGCAAGGCGAGGCAGCAACCAACGTAGGAGGGAGAGGAGGCGCAAGCATCGGCAACAGTACAAACAGAGGGAATGCAACCAGGAAATGGAGACATTAGCTCAAACTGCTAACAACACCGTTATCAATCTCACAGAGACAGCACTAACCGCAGCCGAATTACAACTTTTATCTTTGGGCCTGATGTATAGTCCGGAGAGTAATTTCTCATATAATCAATCTAGAATTGATGTTTTTAAGTTTATTCGAAAATTTAAATTGACTAAATTCTTTCAACTGAATACATTTTCATCTACCTCCAGTGACACCTTCAAAACAAATGAGTCTGATACCAATTTACAGGCAAAAGATATTCCAACTCTTCGGTTGTTACAATCCATGTCCAGTGAAGACAGCACTTCCTGTAAGTCTACACAACAAGAAATGTCCGAAATGGGCATCAATATAAGTAACCCTGTGATTAGTCCTTTTCGTCCACCGTCAACTTTTTTGCCACTTATGCCTAAAGATGCAATCGACACCTTCTGCGATAGGGTAGTGGAAGAATTAAAACGTCTGAATTGTACCATCATTCAAAAACAACAGTCTAGGAAATTCAAACAAGTTCAACACCATGCCTTAATGAAAAAATTAAAGGATAATCATGATGTCATCGTGAATAAATCCGATAAGGGTGGGAACATTGTTTTGTGGCCGAAGAACCAGTATTTGGAGGAGGCCAATAGACATTTGTCAGACCCCACATGTTACAGAAAATCCTCTAAACAAGAGATACGCTTAATTCAGGATAAGGTGGCACAGCATTTGTCCCAATGGAAGAGGCAAGAACTGTTAACCAAAGAAGAACTAAGGGGCATATTCTCAAGAACGTGTGATAATCATCGCAAATTTAGCTTAATGAAACTTTGCATATCGCAGTCCATCGCAAGAAAATAACACCATCTTAACGTCCAATTCCCAACCCCTTGGCACCATGCGATAGCAGCATGACAACCTGCCAAATGACCGCGTAAAAACCAACGCGACAAACAAAAAATGCGAAACACGATCGCCCAAAAAGTTGCGATGCCACAAAGCGCGATACCAAAATCAGCGAAAACCAGCAGCAAGCCTGCAATACCCACGCGTCATGCGTGAAAATGCACTATAAAAGCAACTAAAAAACAAACCCCAAAACCAATCCAAACTGCGTAGCACCATGGATGCACCCGGACCGAGTGCAGAGGACAAGCCGAACTCCACAAGCCCCACGGAGGACCAGCATGGAACCCCCTGTTTGGGGGAGGGCAAGGAGAAGAGGAAGAGGAAGACGGGGTTCAGTCCACAGGAAGACCAGATCACCATCACAGAGGTGATAGAACACTACCAACAACTGTTCGTCACCCCCACTGCGTCATTGGCAACACAAACGGAAATATGGCAGTCCATCGTCACCAAAGTGAATGCAGTCGGAGTGTCGAGGAGGTCAATGGAGGATGTCAAGAGGCGCTGGCATGAAGTGCACAGCCAAACCAAACAGAAACTCGCTGCCAACATGAAGGCAGCAAAGGCGACTGGAGGTGGGAGTCCTGCGCCACAGGAGGAGCTGGATGATCTGGAGGAAATGGTGGCCACAGTCATCAGTGTGGAGACGGTGCAAGGAGTTGGGGGTCTGGACACAGCCCGAAATGACCTAACCCAACAGGGTGAGTAACCACCAGGGACTGGGGGCACGGGGGCAGATGGGCACAATGGCACACATGCACAATCATGTGCAGCACACTGCACACCCGTAATGAGTGTGGAACATGTCCCTGATCCCCTTGGCACACTGCAGCACACATAGAAACACCAAGTAGGCCCACGTCCACAATGTGCACAGATGGCCCCCCTCCATATTACCAGTGCCACAACCTACCCATGCATATGTGCTGAATCCAGAAAAGCAGCAGCTCTGTGAGCCACACTGACAATTCAAGTGACACTGCATGACAGATAGCATGGCTGAAGTCACAATACATGACATGGTGCACGAGACGACACTGAGGTGGCTGAGTGTGGACCACATCCGTAAAGGAGCTGGTCACACTCTGACACATCCACGTGCACCTACGAGCCATGACATCAAGAACACATCTGCAGACAAACAATGCACAAGAGTACTAAATATCTCCAGTAGCACAAATGACCCAAGTCGCAAACATCCCAGCCCCCGAAAAGCACACAAGTCAAATGCACACCGACTCAAAGGGATAAGGGTCCGCCAATGCAGAGCTGTAGGGGTGAATCGCCAACAATGCAGCACACACACATAGCAATCACAATACATCAACATTGACGACAATGTGGGACAGAGTGCAACCCCTACACCACAGGACAGAGGACACAACTGGTGCCTCTCGTGCATAGAAACTGGCCAATCACATCTGGCAATGCATGACACTGTGAGATGATAATGTACGAGTACAACCACACAACCGTCATGTAGTCGAAATGTCCACTGACTCCCATCAAATAGCCAGCTACACCAAAACAGTCACAATGTACACCGTCATGCAGTCTGAATGTAAACATCCACAATGCGTCAACATACATGGAACGCACTGTTAACCTGCATCTCCCCTTACATTGCAGAGGGACAACCAACACCTCCTGCAGAGCAGACCACACATCTCTTCAGTGATGATGAAGAGGACACCCTGCCCATGTTCCCAGACACACTCCAACGGCTCGTGGACAGCCTCCTCACCCCACCTCCAGGAGCAGGGCAGCCCAGCTGCATCGCGGTGAGCCCACACCCTGCACAAACCACACAGCAAGAAGCACACACCACCACAGCTGCCTCCCAGGACCCCCACGACCAACACATGGATTTCAAACGCCGTGTGTTAGGGTGCCAGGAGAAGATGGCAGATCAGCTGCGGCTGGGTTTTGACCTCATGGCAGCCAAACTCGATGCCATACGTGGGTGCCTGAGTCCCATCAGGGAGCACCTACAGTCCCTAACAGATACCCACTGTCCGCACCATGCCCACCAACAATCCTCGGCTGACATCGCTGGTTCCATTACTCGGATACAAGAACTGTCTAGGCAGACAGGCTCCAGCGATGACAGCACAGAGTTGGCACAGATGCGGAGGACAATGGAGACCATGGAGCCGATGCAGGCTGGAAGTATGGCTGCCACTGCTGAACACCAGCGAGATGTAGCTGCGATCTTCCATGCCTTGCAGATCCTCATCTTGCCACTGCTGCCACTGAGCCTGTTCCAGATTACTGCTGCAGGAACCTCGACACACACATCTCTGTGTCAGTGGCACACAGTGATGCAGCCCCATCGCCTTCGCACCCTGATGTGTCAGTGGCACACAGTGATGCAGCCCCATCGCCTTCGCACCCTGATGTGTCAGTGGCACACAGTGATGCAGCCATTACACCGCCACACACACCGGACACACCCGACACAGAAGAAGTATCAGAGGAGTAAGTTGTGGATGGTAATTACTGTGTGAGGAAGGAGGCAGTAGCATCCATCACCTCCATATGGCTTGCCCTGCCTGGCTCTGCCCCATGCATCATGCCCTGGGACAACCCCTTCCACTGACCCCCGGAACACTCTGCGACATTCACCCAGACCCCGACATGGACTGCCATATCTCCACTGCTTGACAATTACACAGCATTCCTGCTGAGGACTGCACTCCCCCTCTTCCAAATAACTTTTCAATCCCATAAGGACTCTGTTTGGCCCTCCACTGGGCCTCCATGTTATGTGGGCTTGGATGGCCATGTACAGCTCCCTCTCCGTCATTCACAAGAATGTGAATAAAACATTCGAAATCATGCAGATGTGTCATGACTATGTTCACTCACGTATGGAAGTATGGCTGGATGTAGGGACAATGATTGCACAAGAAGGTACACTCTGGTAAATGACATCAATGCGCATGTTCATCCCCGAGACACATGGCCAATTGGATAACTGTGAAGGTGGGTACTGGCTATGTCCCCATTGCACATTAGCAACAATCTCACAACCCCCCAACGTAGGCACAAGTCCATGTATTGAATAGGGCTGTGTGTAGGAATGACCAAATCGGTAGCAGGCCAGAAGTGGTGTCCTACATCACATGTGACGACAGAACTTCACGTCGCATACCTACTCACACACATCTGTGTGGACACATTCTGTAATGATTTATAACATTGCTCAACATGGTCAGAGGTTGGACACCATACTCACATTGCTGAAGACATGTAAGAGCACAGGTCTACCAGCAACTATCCCAAAACAATGTCTGGCACACAGAGGTGGAGCTGTCAGAAGGGACCCACCCCCATTGAACATGCGTCAGTCAGTGCCTCCCTGTGTAGGGACGATGCTCATTGTGGCACACGAGTGGTCAATCTAATCAACACTCATCACAGTTAGACACCAGTGGTGTTACGTAGACTTTATTGGCATGTGCGTGTCAGTACGGACAAGCCTAAGGCCACAACAGGCAGGGACATGCTTAAGACACTTACACGCAGCATAGGAACATGTCGAGGTGCAGGGAATGGGGAGGCAAAAATGAACCCCAATCATCACGGATGGCAAGGGTCTCAGCCCACCTTGCCTTGCTGGACGAGTCATGTGTTGTTTGGCGTCTTCCCATTGCCCAGTGTAAGGGGGCACGACTTACAGCCCATAGGGACTGCATAGTGCTCTGCCACCCGACTGCGCCGACTGTCTGCTCTGCTGACAGTGATCAGGTGAAAGGGTCCGACAAGTTCACATGTCGTGCTACATTGCCATGTGTGTACTCTCCCCCCAGCAGTGTGTCCGACTTGGTAACGTTGCCAAACGACGCTGTGCTGCTCCGACCATGGAACTGCATCACCTTGCACAGGTGTGTGTACACACGTGTAGTTTCACTCACATGCATTCAGAGTCCAGACGACGGGAGACATGTCCTCTGTTGTGGTGGGATATGTGAGCATTCCCCACGATGCTACAAGGTGTTGGGACCAGTGAAGTGGGTGACAATCCGATGTGGCTGCAGGGATGTAGATACTCGTCCATGAATGCCAGCGCAGCTTCATGAGCAATGTGTTCCAATAGTACGTCGTTGTCGGGTTCAAGGAACACCAGGGTGAGCCAAACCATTAACGGGTCCGGGCAGATGTGCTAAATCCACACCGTTTCCCCAATCCGCAACACAGCCCAATAGGGGAGCGCCTGGATGTGGTCACTGCACACGAGGAGTTGTGCAATCTCCCATGCGCAACTGCCAGCACATACGCCAAGGATCAGTGCATCCCATGCACGGCTATCCAGGTGACACTCCTGTTGGTGGGCCAACAGGGGGCGCACTGTCAGGTCATAATCCAATTCAGCTACGGTTGCATTGGATAGGCAGACCTCCATGGGCCACTAGAATGTGCATGATCGACAGTGGAACCAGGGCTGGACGCAGGTGACGTAGGCAAGACGGAAACTCAGACGGAAACTGATTCGCAACACTGCCATTGGCAGGGATCCCAACAGATGCAGCATTCGTGCACGGTATAGTTCCACGTGACAGGGGTTGTGCATGTGCCCGGGAATGCCAGCCATTGCGTTTGTTGGTCTCGTGGCACTGGCACTCGTCTGACCGGTGGGTGTTTGGTGGACGATATGCCACAGCTCTGGGCAATGAGTCGTATGTGTGTGCAACGTTTGGACGTATGGGTAGTTCTTGACAATGTGTCAAGGGCATCCCTTGCAGGTGTCAGTTGTGCACGGACAAGTGTGTGTGGGGTGTGGGCACGTTGGTGTTTCATCAGCGCAGTTTGTGGTGTGGGAGTCGTCGGAGGCTGGTATGGTATCTCAAGCAGGGTGTGCCAGCCGCATTCAGGACCAAGGTCGGGGGTTTGGTTGGCCTTCGGCCTTGTGTGTTGAGACAAAGGGGCTCTCATTCCTGATTTTCCTCTGACTACTGCTTGCATATCTTAATTGTGATGTGGACTTCGCGCTGACTTTGATGCCAGGCCTGTGATTTGGGGTGCGCAGATTTCGAGGCACACGCAGCTGTTGGCATGTTTGCATGAGCCAAGGGCCCGATTGGCCTTGCGCTCCTTGTTCAGTCTCTCTCTTTCTCTCTGTTTCTTTCTCTCTCTCTCTCTTTCTCTCTCTCCCTGTCCTTTGATGGGTGCCTGACACACCTTCTTATCTTGGATATTGTCTTGCAGGCTGTGAGTCACAGATTGTCCAGGGATGCCCCGCCATGTCTCCTCAGAATAGTTGTTTGGTGACGAATTAGAATGTGACATTTTGTTTGGTCTTTCAATGGTGTATGTATGAATCAGGATTTCAGTGCTCACATGTATGTTGATTGTTGCAATTGTGCGACATCAGGCAGGTGCTTGTGTTCATGTTTCCGTGCAGTTGATGTGCTGTGTCTTGGTCCGGGGGAGGTGGGGGGTGCCTATGGTGGGGCCGGGAGGGGGGGTGGCATGGGGTGTGGTCCTGGGGGTGGTGGCGGTGGGTGTTGTGGCCCTCTTGGGTGTCAGGCACACATGTTCAGTGGCTCCATGGCTCCATGGCTCGCAGGCAGGTTGCTCCCCACGCTGCTGCACGTCTCTGCCTGCATTGTTTTTGCCTAATCCTGTACTTTTCCCCTGTGCCTAACTTGCTTTCTTGCCCAGGCTTGGTTTTATTCCCCTGTGCCTAACTTGCTTTCTTGCCCAGACTTGTTTTTATCCCCTTGTGCCTAACTTGCTTTCTTGCCCAGACTTGTTTTTTTCCCCCTGTGCCTAACTTGCTTTCTTGCCCAGACTTGTTTTTATTCCCCTGTGCCTAACTTGCTTTCTTGCCCAGGCTTGTTTTTATCCCCCTGTGCCTAACTTGCTTTCTTGCCCAGACTTGTTTTTATTCCCCTGTGCCTAACTTGCTTTCTTGCCCAGACTTGTTTTTATCCCCCTGTGCCTAACTTGCTTTCTTGCCCAGACTTGTTTTTATTCCTCTGTGCCTGTACTTGTTTTCTTGCCTAAACTTGTTTTTCCTTCCTGTGCCCAGTTCTCCCGCGGCCCCTGCCCGTTTTTCCCGCCGCTGCGTCCCTGCGGCCCCGCCCCCCTGCAATCCCATTCGCCGCCCCGCTTCCGCCTCCCAGCTGCTCCTCCCTCCCACATCCCCTCATATGGAGGCCGCGCAGCGGGCGCGCCGCTGGCGCGCCGAAGGCGTGCCTAAGACAAGCCCGTCTGAGTTCGTCCGTGCGTGGACCATGCCCAGCAACAGGACCCCTGGACCCCGCGAACGCCACGACGCCCGACACCGCTACGATGCCAGATCCCTCCACGCACTCAACACCGGACGATCACACACCTGCTTCCTGGCCGCCCCGAAGCGCACCCACGGAGCTTTCACCTGCCGGAACTGCAGCTTCACAAGCATCCGCCCCACCATGCCGCCGACCAGGAAAGAACCCAACCACCTCAGATGCATCCTTCTCAACACCCGCTCCGCCCGCAAACACGCTGTTGAACTCTGGGACCTACTCGACTCAACCTCCCCAGACGTCGCCTTCCTGACGGAGACCTGGCTGAACCCCGCCTCGGCACCCGACATAGCCATAGCCGTCCCGGAAGGCTACAAGATCACCCGCAGGGACCGCACCAACGGAGCAGGAGGAGGAATCGCCATCGTCCACAGGAACACTCTCAGAGTCTCGACCAACACCGACACCCTCAGCACCGCCGAACACCTGCACTTCCAGATCCACACCGATACCAACACCACCCTCAGAGGAACCCTCGTCTACAGACCCCCCGGACTCCGACCACAGTTCAGCGACTCCATCGCCGACTTCGTCAGCACACACGCCCTCGCCTCCATGGACTACATCCTCCTCGGGGACCTGAACTTCCACCTCGAGAACAACAACGACACCAACTCCACCACCCTGATCGACAACCTAGCCAACCTCGGACTCAGACAACTCGTCACAACACCCACCCACTCCGCCGGTCACACGCTTGACCCCATCTTCTCCTCAAGCCCCCACGTCTCCTTCAACCACACCACCAAACTCCACTAGACCGACCATCGCTGCATCCACTTCACCTTCAAGAAACCCACCACGCACCACCGCACCCAACAGATGCCCCGCCGCTGCTGGAGCAAAGTCACCGAAGACCAGCTAACCACCACCCTCGCCCAGAGCCCACCCGCCGACCCCATCGACCCCGACACTGCCGCCCGCAACCTCAGACAGTGGATCAACGACTGCGCCAACACCCTCGCCCCGATCAAGAAACCCTCCAACAGTCACACCAACAAGAAAGCCAGCTGGTTCACTGAAGACCTCCGGGCCTCCAAGCAAACCTGCCGAAAGCTGGAGAAGATCTGGCTCCGTGAACGAACACCAGACAGCCACGCAGCCCACAAGAACGCCACCCGCAGACACCATCACCTCATCAGATCCGCCAAAAGGGCCTCCTTCAAAGACCGCCTAGACAACAACGCGCACAACAGCAAAGAGCTCTTCAACACTTCAACATCGTGAAGGAACTCTCCAACACCAACGACGTCCCACCCTCGCAAGACCTGTGCGACTCACTGGCCACCTTCTTCCACCGCAAGATCGCAGACATCCACGACAGCTTCAACGCCACGACCGCCCCGACAACCACTGAGACCTCCGCCCCCACGACCACCATCCGCACCAACCGCCTGCTCTCCTGGACCAACATCAACAACGACACCATAAAGATCATGAACACCATCCACTCCGGATCTCCGTCAGACCCATGCCCACACCACATCTTCAACAAAGCCAGCACAGCCATCGCACCCCATCTCCGGTGTCTTGTGGTTTGTGGCATCCTGGCCCTGGCCCTGGCCTGCCTTGCTAAGTTGTCTTGGGCCTGGCTGCCATAATGCTTTTCTTTGCACACGTTACTCTGGGTCGTTGTTCTATCGACCTCTGCTCTTGCCAAGTTCTTTTTGCACTGTCTGCATTTTCTATCTTTCACCTTTTCTCCTGTTCACTTTGGGCTCAAACTGCACAACATGTACAAGGTCGAATAACAACGTTTCCTTGTCTTGCTGATTTGGCCAGTCCCTCACACCTAGACATAACACTAGGTACAGCTGCCATGGAAAAATTAGTGTGCTTTTAATATTGCGGTTGGCCCGCTCTAGACACACTTGGAGACAACCTTTCCAGGGAGAAGAGCTGTGATTGTCTGCTGATGTAGTTTTGCATCTAGAGACTGAGGTATGGGGGTTCGCTAGTCAAAGCCCAGAGGTCTTCTATTTTTATAATAAACTGGCTTCCAGCACGGGGAGGGTGGTAATGTTAGTTATACATATATCCACTGCTTTATGAGATGCTTTCCCCGTTTGTATTCCATGGAGTTGTAACCATGCTGATTATTTTATTCATATGTATTATGCTAATAGTACTGACACGTGTACTGTATCTTAGAGCACGTAAGTTGAAATAAACATTTTAACCTATACAGTGTCTCTTCTTACGCACGTTGTGGACAGGTACGAGTGTGACGAAAGAGTGTTCTTGCCTCTGCGAGTCCTGGGAGAGATACCGTGTTCTGGGTTGTCTAATCATTGGTACATTGTTGCTAATGGGACGCTAAGGCTAGTTGGGTTGGGGTTTTAGGTGCTAAGGTCTATGGTTGGCTCACCACTATATTCCGAGGTTCTATTATCCTGTGCATAGCTCTGTGTGTGCAGAATCCCTATGACACCGGAAAGTCATCAACACCTCCTTCGAGACAGCAACCTTCCCGGAGAGCTGGAAGCACGCCGAGATCAACGCCTTACTCAAGAAACCCAAGGCGGACCCCAAGGACCTCAAGAACTTTCGGCCCATCTCCCTGCTCCCATTCCCGGCAAAGGTCATCGAGAAGACCGTCAACAAACAACTGACCCGCTACCTCGAGGAGAACAACATCCTGTACCCTTCCCAGTCCGGGTTCCGCAGCAACCACAGCACCGAGACTGCCCTCATCGCCACCACCGATGACATCAAGTCCCTGCTGGACAACGGAGAAATGGCGGCCCTCATCCTCCTGGACCTGTCAGCCGCCTTCGACACGGTCTGCCACCACACACTACGAACACGCCTCCACAACGCTGGGATCCAAGAGAAGGCCCTGGACTGGACCACCTCCTTCCTCTCTGGCAGAACACAGAGCGTCCGCCTTCCCCCCTTCCACTCCGAAGCCACCGAGATCATCTGCGGCGTACCCCAGGGCTCTTCCCTCAGCCCAACTCTGTTTAACATCTACATGGCACCGCACGCACACGTCGCCCGTCGGCACGACCTCAACATCATCTCCTACGCCGATGACACCCAGCTGATCCTCTCCCTCACCAAGGACCCCCACACCGCCAAAACCAACCTTCACGAAGGAATGAAGGCCGTCGCTGAATGGATGAGGAACAGCCGACTGAAGCTGAACTCGGACAAGACGGAGGTCCTCATCCTCGGATCCACCCCTTCGGCCTGGGACGACTCCTGGTGGCCGACCACACTGGGAACCTCCCCAACACCCACCGACCACGCACGCAACCTAGGGGTCATCCTCGACTCCACCCTCTCCATGACTAAACAGGTCAACGCCGTCTCCTCCGCCTGCTTCAACACCCTCCGCATGCTCCGCAGGATCTACAAGTGGATCCCCACTGAAACAAGAAGAACGGTCACCCAGGCCCTCGTCAGCAGCAGGTTGGACTACGGAAACGCCCTCTACGCAGGAGCCTCGGCCAAACTCCTGAGACAGCTCCAACGCATCCAGAACGCCTCTGCACGCCTGTTCCTCGACATCCCTCGCCGCAGCCACATCACACCCCACCTGAGAGACCTGCACTGGCTCCCGGTCAACAAGAGGATAACCTTCAAACTCCTCACCCATGCACACAAGGCACTCCACAACACCGGACCAACGTACCTCAACAGACGACTCAGCTTCTACACCCCCACCCGCCAGCTCCGCTCTGCCGACCTCGCCCTTGCCACTGTCCCCCGCTTCCGAAGAGCGACCTCCGGTGGCAGATCGTTCTCCCACCTCGCCACCAAGACCTGGAACACCCTCCCCATCCACCTACGGCAGACCCAAGACCTGCTGACCTTCAGAAAACTCCTCAAGACCTGGCTTTTAGAGCAGTAGCAGCATTCCCCACCCCAGCGCCTTGAGACCCTCACGGGTGAGTAGTGCGCTTTACAAATGATATGATTAATTGATTGATTGATTGTTGCCCTTCAGGTGTGGCTCTGGGCTGGGCTCCATTTTGTGGTGCAGGCTGTGGTCCGACTTTGCACCAGGTCAGAGCAGGTGTTAGATTCCTGCTGCTAACGCGCCTTATCGCCTGTTTTGTGGTCTTATCGCTGATCGGGCTGGTCGTTGAGAATGCTGAGGTGTGGTGTTGTCGCAGATTTTTGCTCGGGAATGCCTACTCTGCATCTCATTAGCGATAGTTGCAGGGGTCATCTGTGGTGATGTTTTTTGAGGATGCCTTCGCAGGTAAACTGGTGTTATCGGCTGTTAGCACCAGCTTGTGAATGGGGACGAAATTGGCCACGGGAGGGGGGTCGCGCGGCCCCCTTCCCGTTTAAAAAAAAAAAGGGGTCAGGCCCTGGGGGATGGGGTCCCCAGGGCCCCAAAAAAGTAAAAAACAAAGGGGGGCCACACAGCCCCCCTTGTAAAATATATATATTTTTTTAAAAGCCGGCATCTCGCCAGAGGCCACGCCCCCTTTCTCCACCACTCTGCAAACGCGCCCCCTGGCGCGTTGTTAGTAGGGGAATTAATTCCCCTTGATTACTGAGGGTCCCTGGGGGCCAACTAGCCCACCAGGTACCTCCAGTAAGCGCCACACAGCTGGATTGCTGAGAGTGGTCTGAGGCCACGCCCCCTTTTTACACCCCTCTGCAAACGCGGCTTGTGGCGCACTGCTGCTCGGAGGATGAAGTCCACTTGTGTCCTGAGGTCCTCAGGACACAAGTGGACTTCATCCCCCGAGCAACAGTGCGCCAAGAGACACGTTTTCGCAGTGGTGTAAAAAGGGGGCGTGGCCTCGGACCACCTCTCTGCAATCCAGCTATGTGGCACTTACAGGAGGTACCTGGTGGGCTAGTTGGCCCCCAGGGACCCTCAGTATTCAAGGAGACTTAATCCCCCAACTTAGAACGTACCAGGGGGTGCGTTTGGAGAGTGGTGGAGAAAGGGGGCGTGGCCTGTGTCCACCTCTCTACAATTGAGCTCTGTGGTGCTTACTGGAGGTACCTGGCGGGCAAGTTGGCCCCCAGGGACCCTCTGTATTCAAGGGGAATTCATCCCCCAACTTAGAACGCGCCAGGGGGCGCGTTTGCAGAGTGGTGGAGAAAGGGGGTGTGGCCTAGTATGAGAAGTTAGCAATCCTGCTGTGAGGGACTTACTGGAGGTAATAGGAGGGGTAGTTGGCCCCCAAGGTTGACGTGGGGGGCTAATTACCCCTCCTGTTACCTCCAGAAAAACTCACACATTGGGATTGCTAAGAGGTGTTCGGAGGCCACGCTCACCTTTCTCCACCACTCTGCAAACGCGACTGCTATGTTATAGTTAGAAATTAGCATTTAAAAAACCTTTGAAATTCACTGAAAAAACCATAGGTTTCAGGGACGTTATAGTTAGGGATTAGCATTTAAAAATCCTTTGAAATTCACTGGAAAAAACATAGGTTTCAGGGACGTAATAGTTAGAAATTAGCATTTAAAAAAACCATAGAAATTCACTGAAAAAACCATAGGTTTCAGGGATGTTATAGTTAGTTGGACATTTCACTTGTACAAAACCAGAGAAATTCGGCCGTTATAGTTAGTGTAGCTAACTATAACTCGCGCCCCCGCAATGCACTGCTGATGACGTCACATATTACATCATTCATGACATGGTCAGTGACATCACTGATGACATCACTGATGACATCACTGATGACATCATCCACGTGATAATCTGATGCATCTCCTCACACCCTAATATAACCTTTGATACACCCACTCTAAAATACAGACTACCATTTTCGAAACCATAGACACACCAATACCAGTTATTACATACCCACTCATTGATTCCTAGGTCTACGCACGCGTCCACTCATTCACCCATACAGTCACACATACATGCAGTCACTGATCAATACAGCACTATCATGTGCACTCATACACCTATACAGACACTCACACATCGCCACTCATCCATAGAGTTACTCACACACCTAGTCAATCATGCAAAGAATCATTCACACTCCCATTTACTCACCTATAGAGTTATACACACACCACCTCACTTATTCATACAGATACTAACACATACTTACTCTCTTATACAATCAGTGATACAAGTACACACTCATCCATACAGCCACTCTCACAATCACTCACTCTCACATATAGTGATTTATATACTCCAACACTCACATATACTGCCTTTCAAATATGTAGTTACTCACACATGTACCACTGAGACACACATTCACTCACCAACACACCCATACACACACTCACCCACCCATACAGCCCTTCACAGATGCACTCTTGAACCCATATACCCAGTTAATTACCCACTCACACATCTATGCAGAGTCTCACCCCCCACCCTCCCACACAGACACTCAGGCACCCATACAGATACTTAGACAACCAATCAATAACCCATATAGACACTCATGTAGCTACTCACCAACCCATGCAGCCGCTTATACACCAACTGACAGACTGATACAGACATTTAAAAAAACAAAAGGAGAGAGTCAGGACAGTATGTGGGCCGTCCTTGTCCCAATGTAATACTCAAAAACCCAACAGAGACGGGCCACTAGAGAGTGACTAGTTAACCTGAGTAGTGTCTAACACCACAGGAATTGTTTAAAAGAACCCTCACACACCAACCTGGTTGGTGTCATGCTTTATCATTGGGTTCCCAGTTGGGTAGCTGAATGCTACCCAACTGTGCTACGACACCTGATTACAGTGGAGCAGGTTTTTGTGTGATGATGTTGTGAGTGTAGTGCCGTTAAAAATACCTCTGGGAAACTCACTATTCGATACTTTATTCCCAGGGGCCCAGGGTATGTTTAAAACAAGGTGAGATGGATAATATGTCAGAACTGCAAATAAGTGTCTGTCCCCGCATGTTAAACACGCCTTAGCGAGTGTGTAAATATGCGTTACACACGTGGTTAAATTTTTACCACTCACTTTTTCACTTTCACACATTAATCACCATATAGAGAGGTCCTGAAGAAAGCTCCACTAATTTTTTGAAGAGCTGAAACATGTCCACCTAAGGATAATCCAGACACTTATTTGCAGTTCTGACATATTATCCATCTCACCTTGTTTTAAACATACCCTGGGCCACTGGGAATAAAGTATTGAATAGTGAGTTTCCCAGAGGTATTTTTAACGTCACTACACTCACAACATCATCACACAAAAACCAAAAACCTGCTCCACTGTAATCAGGTGTCGTAGCACAGTTGGGTAGCATTCGGCTACCCGACTGGGAACCCAATGATGAAGCATGACACCAACCAGGTTGGTGTGTGAGGGTTCTTTTAAACAATTCCTGTGGTGTTAGACACTACTCAGGTTAACTAGTCACTCTCTAGTGGCCAGTCTCTGTTGGTTTTGAGTATTACATTGGGACAAGGACGGCCCACATACTGTCCTGACTCTCTCCTTTTGTTTTTTGAAGTATTAGACAGCGCACAGCTGTGAGAGTACCACACATTCTTTGATCCGCCTACTTTTACATTGACCATGGCGGAACACCAGGGCCTCACATTCGCTGATGAAGTAATAGATGACATCTTGTCAGGAGCACCACTTTTGGCGGATTTGAACATCGCTAAGACAATAGCCCAGAGCTCAGACTGAGAGACTCTTTCTGAAATGAAAAGAAACCACATCAGGACAATTTTACACGGGGTAATCCTCACTGAATACCTCAGGAGTAACACAGCACCCAGAGGCTTAATCGTCACCAATGCCCCAAGAATCTTTCTAAATGATGCAGCATTTCGTAGAAATTGGGCAAAGATTGCATGGCACTTCACGAGAGACTGGATCGTGCTGATCATACAAACGGCGAAAAGACTTTCAGATGCCATCATCATAGAAATACAAGCTACTGAAAATCAATTCAAGACGACTCTAACTGCCTACAAAAAGAGGTTGGTCGAGGTTAACAAGGAGATACAAGAGTACAGGGAAAAGCTCACCCAATCAAAAATCCAAAAATGTCAAAAAGATCTTAAAAAGTTCTCCTACTCCAAGACATATCCTTATTCAGAGGCGGATTACCAACCGCCCAAACGGAATGATTCTTCAGGAGGTTCAGATGATGACTCCTCAGACAGCAGCAATTCCAGCACCGAAAGCTATCGGAACCGACAGCGAGGAAGAGGGAGACCAAACACCTGGCAACAACCATGGCCACAAGGACCACCAGGGAACCAAATCCATTTCCAACAAGGATTCCCTCAAATGCCACCACAGATGATGTTCGGTTGGAATCCCCAATTTGGCCCGATGCAAAACCCATATATGAATCAGTCCCCTCGCTTTCCTTTTTTAGGGAATGGCCGCAGAGGTCGGGGAAGACTCAGAAGACAACAACAAGTACATTGGGAAGACGACCAAAACCAAGGAGCACATACCAGGAGCAAATCCCTGAATCAACAGACAGGTCCGAGCACAAGCAGAATCTAGTGACAAACTTTTCCACACACATTCTGACTGAAAGAGAAAAAGACCTTCTGAATAAAGGCCTAGGATTTGTACCAACGGTCAACCTAGACAAATTCCGCCTACATTGTGAAATGGCCGAATTTTTTAGAAAGTTGAAACTCAAAGCCGTCTTTGAAAACCAGTCAGAGGCAGTGGCAACACCAATACAAAAAGATGGAGACACCAATTTTTAAATTAAATCCAAGTTCATACCACCACCGAGCTCAATTCCCTGTGAGCTGGTCACTTTTGAACAAGCAGTGTTCAAGGACATTGAAAATCTCCAAGAAAAAAAGCTCTTCAAAAATGTGAGCAAAGGAGATTTCGAAGCATTGTCCTCCCTAAGGAACAACAACAACATTGTCATCAAGCCTGCGGACAAGGGAGGTGGGATAGTTCTTCAGGACAAAAATGATTACCATATGGAATGCTTACGTCTACTAAGTGACAGACGAAATTACCTTCCCCTACAAGAGGACCGAAACGGAAAGACTTATATCTACCATCCATGAGCTAGTGAGTGATGCGGAAAACCTAGGAAATATCAGCAAAAAGGAAGCCCAATTCCTCACAACCACCAGTGGAAAAATACCATATTTTTACACCATCCCTAAAGTGTACAAAAACAAAGTGCCGCCGCCCGGTCGACCCATAGTGGCTGGGATCGGGTCAGTGCTAGAACCTCTCTCTAAATTCTGTGACTTTTATCTACAACCATTAGTCAAAGCCACTTCCACCTACTTACAAGATACTAAAGACCTACTGGGCCAAATAAAGGATCTACCTTTCAATCCCAACACGTCCTTTTTGGTAAGCCTTGATGTAGAAAGCCTCTACACGAGTTTGCCCCAGGATGACACGCTGAGAGTACTGGAATCCACCTTGAACGAAGGCATCTGGGAGTATGTGACTCCCAAATCATTCATCCTTGATTGTGCAAAACTTGCACTAAAAGAAAACTATTTTGAATATGAAGGCCAACTGTACCTGCAAACGTATGGAACTTCGATGGGCAGCACCTTCGCCCCAAGTGTAGCAGGGTTGTACGTTTTTAATTTTGAAAAAACCCACTTATTCCATTCCATTCCAGGAACTTCACTGTCACATCGCATCTGTTTTTACAAAAGATACATCGATGATGTATTCTTAATTTGGGAAGGGTCAGAAGTATCCCTCAATGATTTCCTCACCTGGATAAACGGGTGTGACTCCAATTTAAAATTTACCAGCACCATCAACAGGAGGAGCATTAAATTTTTAGACTTGGACATCACCCATGTTAATGGAGGACTAGAGACAAAAACTCATTTCAAAAAGACGGCAAGAAACTCACTGCTCCATTACACCAGTTTTCACCCCCGAACATTAAGGGAGAACTTGCCCTATGGACAATACTTGAGGCTACGCAGAAACTGCAGTAACGTAGCGGAGTTTAAACAACAAGCTCAAGGCCTAACTAAAAAACTACAACAACTTGGGTACCCTGACAGGATTACGCACAAAGCAAGGAAGAGAGCTCGCAATCAAAACAGAGAAAGCCTACTAGAAAGCACACCCAAGGAGGAAAATACAATACCACTGACCTGTGTGACCACATATAACCCTGTTTCATGCCAAGTGGCTAAAATTGTCCAGAAGCACTGGCAAATACTCAATACTGGCAACCACCAATGGGAAAAACCCATGTTTTCCTACAAAAGAGGCAGAAGTCTAAAAGACAGTTTAGTACACAGAAGACCGCAACAAGTGAGGTTGTTAACAAACACCATACACAATGCATGGGGCCTCCCAATGGTCACTGGACACTACCCCTGCGGTGACTGCAGTATTTGCCACTTAACAAAACCATCAAAAACTCTCAACCTGGAACCAGGGAAAGTGTGGGAAATTCGCACACATACTAATTGTAACACAGATAACGCTATCTACCTCATCACATGTCCATGTGGTTTTAGGTATGTGGGCATGACAAGTCGAAAAGTAAAGACCAGAATATGTGAGCATAGAAGCATGATTCGTTGCAAACAAAACACAACACGAATGACGAACCACTTTCTGGAAGCAGGTCATACCACAAATGATATGGAATGGGTAATAATTGAACATCTGAAAATGAGGAGTGGGAACATCCAGCAACAACTGTTAGAAAAAGAACAATGTTGGATTTACCGGTTAGCTGCCCATCTCAGTGGTTTGAATGACAATATCCCGTGGAACAGTCTGAGTAGATAGACACTATAGACATTAACACATGAATCAACAGTGCCCTTTGTAACACCTTGGCCTAACCAAAGACTATCCACTATGTGTGTAGCTAGGCTTCCCAACTGTTGAACTCCCAACTCTTGAACTCATCAGCCATTTTGCCCCCAAAAAATTAATTTGGCAATCTTGAGGTGTTTCAGGCACCTCTAGACCACTGAGGCGTCATGCTGGTAGCGACAAACGTGCTCACTAATACATCACGCAGCACTTGATAAACGGCCTTTTTAATCTCACCCATCACAGCGGCACATTATTTATTCTGCGTTTTATTTCTAGTTTAATTCGCACACTACTGGCTGGATACTCTCCTTGCACTATGGGCTTTAATTTCTCTATTCATAGGCAGCAGACGCCACTAGTGCCCAGCCACCTGCTACGTGACAGAGGTCAGCTTTCCAGTCTTCATGCAGTGATTCGTACACTGACGCCTCGACGCCGTGCACGTCTATGCGTGTTTTGACATTCCCGACGGCTCCTGCTCGCAACGTGCGACACGCCCAGAACAGGTTAGCGTTGTAGTTTACTGCGCGCAGGTGTTACCAATTAACTTTCGGCACCTCTGCTGCTTCTTTCTGCACTTAACCTCCTTCTTTCTGTACCCCTCCTGCCTCTTTCTGTACCCTCTTGCCTCTTTGTGCACCTGTCCTACCTGTTTCTGCACCCCTCTTGCCTCTTTCTGCACCCCTCTTCACTCTTTCTGCACCCCTCTTGCCTCTTTCTGCATCTCTTTTGCTTCTTTCTGCATTTCTCTTGCCTCTTTCTGCACCCCTCTTGCCTCTTTCTGCACCTCTGTTGGTTCTTTCTGCACTGCTCTTGCTTCTTTCTGCACCTCTGTTGTTTCTTTCTGCACTTCTCTTGCTTCTTTCTATACCTCTCTTGCTTCTTTCTGCACCTGTCTTGCCTCTTTCTGCACCCCTCTAGCCTCTTTCTGCGTCTCTTTTGCTTTGTTTTTGCTCTTCTTTTGCCTCTTTCTGTACCCCTCTTGCCTCCTTCTGCACCTCTGTTGTTTCTTACTGCAGTGCTCTTGCTTCTTTCTGCACCTCTCTTGCAAATTTCTGCACCCCTCTTGCCTCTTTCGGTTCCCTTCTTCTCTCTTGCTGCACCCCTGCCCCCTCTTTCTGTACCTCTTCTGCCTGTTTCTGCACCTCTGCTGCCTCTTTCTGAACTTCTCTTGCCTCTTTCTGCACCTCTGTTGCTTCTTTGTGCACTTCTCTTACCTCTTTCTGCACCCCTCTTCCCTCTTTCTGCACCTCTGTTGCTTCTTTCTGTACTTCTTTTGCTTCTTTCTGCACCCCTCTCGCTTCTTTCTGTACCTCTCTTGCCTCTTTCTGCTCCCTTCTTCCCTCTTTCTGCACCTCTCTTGCCTCTTTCTGCACCTCTCTTGCCTTTTTCTACACACACAGGGCTACTTTTAGACTGACCTCAGGCTCAGCAGTGCACACATGCAAGTGCAGAACAGGGCTGCTGGCCTCTAAACTGCCATGCCCTATTATATGCTAGGGACTTAGAAGTATTTTTAATCCCCCTGCCCTATTATGAACATGGGCCTTACAGGGGAGGTCATGCCAATCACAGGGGTACCCCCAACCCATAGTGTACCCTAGTGTATGTAGGTGTTTTCACTGTATTCTAAGTGTCTTTCAGCATAGCACTGGCTCCAGGCCTGGTTAGGCAGAGCCCATGGTCAGTCAGAGTCAGTTACCACCAGTACCAGTCAGCAAAAAGTTGGGGGGTGCCCAGGGCACAGGACGACCTTGCAACAAAGCCTCTTTCTGCACCTCTGTTGGTTCTTTCTGCATATCTCTTGCTTCTTTCTGTACCTTTCCTCCTCTTTCTAGACTTCTGCTGCCTCTTTCTGCATTTCTCTTGCTTCTTTCTGTGCCTTTCTTCCTCTTCCTGCACATGTCCTACCTCTATAGGCATAGTTAGAAATTAGCATTTAAAAAACCACAGAAATTCACTGAAAAAAACATAGGTTTCAGGGACGTTATAATTAGAAATTAGCATTTAAAAAACCTTTGAAATTCACTGAAAAAATCATAGGTTTCAGGGATGTTACAGTTAGAAATTAGCATTTAAAAAACCTTTGAAATTCACTGAAAAAACTATAGGTTTCGGGGACGTTATAGTTAGTTGGACATTTCACTTGTACAAAACCAGAGAAATTTGACTGTTATAGTTAGTTGAGCTAATTATAACTCGCGCCCCGCAATACACTGCTGATGACATCACATATTACATCATTCATTCATCCATTAAAGAAACTCAACCCACCTGTAAGGCTTTTCCTTTTGGGGGCAACCTTGTGTCTAAATTTGTTACGGCTGGCCCGGTCATGCAACTGCCCGCCGCGGAAGTGCGGATCTGTGGACCACGTGTGCGTGGCACCTGGGACTGGTGGTTTTTCTTGATGAAGGCTAAAGGTATTGGCAGGGAGCAGGCTGGTGACATGAATGCCAAACCACTGTGGTAATAATGTGCATTTGACTGGGAGCAACATCGAGACCTACTGGGGTTACACTTTGCAGCACTACAAATACCATGATGTTCGGAGGCCCATTGGGGGCGTGACATCCTTTTGAATTAAAACATGTGACTGCAATCCTCACTGTTGACTCTTTGCTTAGCCTGTGATCAAGGGCGTGGAAGCCCGAAACGCGTCAGGCCATATTTGAGGCTTTCTGTCGCATGCTTTCCACGCTGCACCTCCATTAAAGAAACTCAACCCACCTATGAGGCTTTTCCTTTTGGGGGTAACCTTGTGTCTGGATTTGTTACGGCTGGCTCGGCCGTGGAACTGCCAGCCGCGGAAGTGCGAATCTGTTGACCACGAGTGCGTGGCACCTGGGACTGGTGGTTTTTCTTGATGAAGGCTAAAGGTATTGGCAGGGAGCAGGCTGGTGACATGAATGCCAACCCACTGTGGTAATAATGTGCATTTGACTGGGAGCAACATCGAGACCTAGTGGGGTTACACTTTGCAGCACTACAAATACCATGATGCTCGGAGGCCCATTGGGGGCGTGACATCCTTTTGAATTTAAAATTAACTACTTTTTGGAATTCACAAACATCGGCAGTAGTATGCTTGGAAAGCTGCACTGGTCTAAAGTTGCCAGACATACTACTAGTAATCAAGTAACCAAAAGGTGATGGGATGAATGCTTGCAAGTAGTCTAACCAGTGGCAATCGATCGGGGTAGCATTCTAATCCATCGTTTTTCACCCACTGTGCCAGTCTAAATAGAGTCCCACCTAATGCAAACCAGTTCTGACCCTATTCCTTGTGGAAATAGTCCATTTTGGACCTTAGCCAGCTCAACTCTCTGCCCTGCAGCCCATTTATTTTTTAGTTAAGAAATTTGAGATTGAAGCCCCACCCCTTAATATCACTGACTAAGCTACAACCCCTGATTATAATACCGCATCCTGATACATAATCGCAACCAGAAATTGGCTGTTGTATTATCCAGACATCTGGTTATAACAGTAGGCTTGTTAGCAATAGTACGCTGCAGTAAGCATACCTTTCCAATATTACTACCACTAACTGGTATATTAGCCTGTGTGGGCTAATTCACTCTATTCTAGAGCACCAAACAGTGCATCAAACTTGAGGCTGTGCTATCTGCTAACCAATAATGCTAAAATAAAATATTAGATAAGATGTTAACATATCTTGCATTTCAACATCTTTATCAGGCTCCATCTTAACAGGGTCCTATAAAGCATGAATAGAAACAAAGAGGGGCCTAATCATGCCACATTAGTAAGTCGCGACACCGCCATCTTGAAAATGCGCAAAACAGTAAACTCAACGGATATTTACACCTTTACAGATATGTGTCAACTAATATTAGTCAAATTGAATGCACCAAGTAGAATATTGAATGACCCAACCAATAGCACGACAAGGAAATGACCTGAAGACCTGGCTTCTCGATTAGTCCCACTAGGCCCTAGATGTGACAAGACTCACACCGGCTCAGAGCCAGGAGACCCTTCCGGGTGATAGTGCGCTCAACAAATCTGCATAACATAAAATAACATAGCATATCAAATATGTAACTGCGTAATCTAGGTCTGCAGTAAAGTTGAACATTGTCAGAAACCAATAATATGTCTCTTATCTTTGTTCACTACACTAGCAGGCTTATATTACTAATCCCATGTGATAACCATCACTATCCATGCAACGACCCTGCATGGGCAAGAGGTAAGGTAAGAAAGAGTTAAGTGAGTCTGAGTCTAACCAGGAGTAAGGCAATGGATAACCTAAGTGAGAGAAGTGAGTGAGGAGGATAGAGATGGGGGAGTCATAGGTGGTACTGGAGAGACAAAAGGGGAGAGACTTAAATGACAGTAGACAGGGCAAGGAGAGAAGTGGCAGGCTGAAGGGGCGCATCTGACCGTCATTCCCCAATTACTGCACTACACAAGCACAACTAAAGCTGGAAGAAGACAGCAAATACATCTGCAGTGCACAGGAGATGCAGCTGGGGTTGCCTCCTTTCCCAGAGAAAAAATACTGGCTATTTGTTTACGTTTTAAGATTCTGCAAAGGCCCGGACATGATACTAAAATTTTACTTTATTGAAAATCGTCTGCATTCATTTTTAAAAAGGCCTTTCTGCCTATATTTACTATAATTATCAGTCAAGGGTCATTAAGGCACCTCTAGAACATATTTTAAAGTGCTTTCATCTTATACTTACAGTTTAAATCATCTACTGAAAAGGGGGAAAATACGCCTTTGAGTCATTTTTCTCATTGTTATACCAGCCTGTACATTAAATACTGGTCATGGCAATAAAAAACAGACAATGGGGCTAAATTAGATGCAGCCTTGAGTGGCAGCGAACAGAGCCCGCTTCCAGCGCACAAGTCCGAGCAATAGGTGCATTCCCAGCCTTGCCAAGTGCCACGCATCACGGGTCAGAATTAAGACAAATCGTTAGTCATTCCTGCATTCCCGCACTAGCACCACATTGTCACGCCATTCTGAGAGGATTTTTGAGGTCAGCACCTTTTTCTGCTTTGTTCCATTTTATTTTTATTTTTATTTTTGTGTTTTATAGAGCGCGAACTTGACCCGTTAGGGTATCAGAGCGCTTTACAGGAAACATAGAAATGTACAATAGGCTTGGAATCACAATAATATACAAAAGATAAACGAGGGCAGGGTGCAGGATATATGAAAGATGGTGGACACGAATGTACGGTTTGCGTTTTATAGTTGCTCGAAACGAGTCCCCAGGTTTCTAGGAGAGGTGACTAGTTAATCCGAGGGGAGGCGCTAGTCAGGAGTTAATCAGAGTCTCTGTGCTGGTTGGAGGCAACATTTAAACGAGGAATTTACCCATAAGGAAGGTTTTGGCCTCCTTTTTGAAGCGTGTCAGTGAAGGGATTCTTCTGATGGTGGGCGGGAGAGAGTTCCATTGTTTCTAAAAAGTTATTTGTCGAGTGAGTTTCTGATATTGTTTAGTTGGGCCTTTGCCTGAAGCCCACTGGATAACCAGGTGTTAAGGAGAGGGCAGGGTTCTCATGGTTCTGCAAAGCCCATGCTCTTGCTGGGAGAGGGGCCTTCCATGTCCTCTGCAGAATTCAGTAATAAACACCCCAAGGCAGCTGCACTGCATCACAGCGATGGTTATGGCAAGACCATGCTTGTTATATGTGCAGAAACACCCCACAAAGAACCACCAGGCTTCATGTAGTGGTGCAACAATATAGTTTTTTTTTTTTAAATAAAAAAGCAATACGTTTTCATTCACAGCACATATCCTGGACTCACACATTTGAAGGATTCCCACATATGTCATGATGCAGAAATAGGAGGCTTGGTGAAATAAAGTATTTGCCTAGAATCAAAAAATGTGATCAAGCAGGGGGGAGGGGGGCGGAGTTGGGATTGATCCAGGGTTTTACATTGTTCGGCAGCAGGATGTGAGGCCGGCACTCCCTTCAAAAGGCCACTCGTATCCCCTCTGCAGCATTTTGCCTGTCTGCTTCTTTTATGGCTGTTCTCAGTTGTCCCTGACTGCACACCCTCTGCCCTGCTTCATAGTCCTATTCATACATTCCAAATTGTGGTGCTCACCTTTCAGTTCCAGTTGCCTTCAGCGCACTCTTAGCACTTGATTTGCTGCATGCAGAGAGACAGCCATACAGTGCATGGAAGGCTGCAGTGAGTGTGACGCAGACCACACACCTCAGAGTTTAACACCTCTCTGTCAGTGCTGCACATCTGTGGTTAGACTTGACACCTGGGCCTAGATTTACTAGTACTTTGTGCCGGGTCTGTATCCCTTTTGTATCACAAACCCAATGAAAAGCGTTACGCTGGGATTCACTACCCAGTGCACGTCAGGAGTTGCTTTGGATAGTTTTCCAAAGTAATGCAAAGATATGCTATGCACTGCTCTGTGTCAAGGGGGCACACCATGGGTGGTACATGGATGTTCCCATGCAACCACTCATGGGTTTTGATGCAAATACCTATCTACAAACATTCCTAGACAGAAATTTGTGCCAAAATATTATGCCTCCTCGAGGCAGGTGGACCAAGGAGAAATGTTTTCATACCTCCTCATTTTTCCTACTTTGCATTGCACACAAAGAGCAGAGGAAACGTGTTAAGGATAGCTTTGTACTGAAAGGTTCTCCTTCCAGGACAAAAACTGTTCCGTACAGAACACACTCCATTGCACTATAGCTCGAGGATGTGTGCGTTGGCGCATTGCAGGCTATAATGCACCAGCACAGGGAGAAAGGAAAACAGCGGCATAGCTTAGTAGATACGGCACTATTCTACTCTCTCTCTTAAGTTGTGTTGCGTGAATTGTTCGCGAAACTGGGCCCTTGTGTTTGCATTCTGCAGCATTATAAAATGCTGGCAGGACCTGAACTCCTGCTATGATGACCAATTGTTGCCTCGCCAGTAGAACTATTATATTGTAACCCAACAGCTGTGTTAATGACCTTCCATAAGCACTTTGGAGCTGGTGCAGCTGTTTCAATGCAATTTCTACAACTTATTTTTGATATTTATCTCATTTCATGGATTTCGCTGCTTGGTTTTCACTGGCGATAAAGTGCATCTTGAAGTGTCACACGAGGCATTGGGATGTCACTCATAAGCCGGCGTGAATTCCTGGAAATGTCACACATAAGCAATCTGAAAACTTGCCAGCTATGAATTCCTGTCCTCACGGAGTGAATGTAGTGCAGATGTGCTGATTCTGCAGGACTATCTCTCACACTCATTCGACACTGTAGCACCTGTGTAGACCGTTTTGTGAGGCACCCTACATACACACATATTCTCTCCTGACTTAAGCAGTCTTTGACAAAGGCTCTTATACTGTCTGGACCATAAAGGAACCGTCAGCCCTAGAGCATTCTATACAAACATACATCGTTTCTGACCGAAGCACTCTTCTACACCCTTTATGCAGTCGGATGTAGAAAGAAACAGTCAGTCCTAGAACATTCTGGAATAGTTCAGCAGCTGTATCTGAAGGAGCAGAAGTATGATGTAAATCAAAGGGATGATGTATCAAAGTGAAAGCTAAGAATTAGGTTGAGATGTCATAAAAAAACTGGAATTTTATCAAGCAATACCAAGTAGGAGCAAACAAGTAATCAAAATTAGTTTAATCATCTGCGATTAATCTGTAATCGATATATTATCATGAAAATGATACAAGCAGCTGTGCTAGCATCTGGTAGCTCACAAACTCACTGACGATAGAGGCTTGAAAAAAGCTAATATTTGGATCGAAGCTACTGCACTAGAAAGCCCACAAGAAGAGCAGGTCAGTCCCCACCAAGCAAACCTGAGTGGAGATGGGAACTATGGGCCTGATTCACAGAACTAACTTACGTCAAAAACGTAAAGTTAGTACTTTTTGGTATTCACAGAATACACTTACTCATTTTGGTATTCACAGAAGGCACTTACTCATTTCGGTATTCACAGAAGTTAGGACTCCTAACTTTAGGACTCCTAAATGCCTTCTGTGAATACCGAAAAGTCTTAAAGTTAGGATTTTCTCAGTTTAGGAGTAGTAAAGTTAGGACTCCTAACTTTACTACTCCTAAACTGAGAAAAATCCTTTCTTTAAGACTTTCGGTATTCATAGAAGGCATTTAGGAGTCCTAAAGTTAGGAGTCCTAACTTTACTACTCCTAAACTGAGAAAAATCCTAACTTTAAGACTTTCGGTATTCAAAGAAGGCATTTAGGAGTCCTAAAGTTAGGAGTCCAAACTTTACTACTCCTAAACTGAGAAAAATCCTAACTTTAAGACTTTCGGTATTCACAGAAGGCATTTAGGAGTCCTAAAGTTAGGAGTCCTAACTTTACTACTCCTAAACTGAGAAAAATCCTAACTTTAAGACTTTCGGTATTCAAAGAAGGCATTTAGGAGTCCTAAAGTTAGGAGTCCTAACTTTACTACTCCTAAACTGAGAAAAATCCTAACTTTAAGACTTTCGGTATTCACAGAAGGCATTTAGGAGTCCTAAAGTTAGGAGTCCTAACTAGTACGACTCCTAAACTGAGAAAAATCCTAACTTTAAGACTTTCGGTATTCACAGAAGGCATTTAGGAGTCCTAAAGTTAGGAGTCCTAACTTACGACTCCTAAACTGAGAAAAATCCTAACTTTAAGACTTTCGGTATTCACAGAAGGCATTTAGGAGTCCTAAAGTTAGGAGTCCTAACTTTACGACTCCTAAACTGAGAAAAATCCTAACTTTAAGACTTTCGGTATTCACAGAAGGCATTTAGGAGTCCTAAAGTTAGGACTACTAACTTCTGTGAATACTGAAATGAGTAAGTGTATTCTGTGAATACCAAAAAGTAGTAACTTTACGTTTTTGACGTAAGTTAGTTCTGTGAATCAGAGCCCATGATAACAAACCAATGGGGTATATTTACAAAGAAATGGCCCCGTGCTGCGCTGAAAGCAATTTAGCAGCGCCACGCTGCATCATTTTAAAAAACACAGGGATGTGCCGTATTTACAAGAATACGGCGCACCCCTGTGCTTTCCCTTACGCTGGTGCTAAAAAAAGCTGCCTAGTGCCAACACCAACACCCATGCATCAGGGTGCAAGGGTGTCTGCATGGCAGGGATGATTGTTCATGTGCAGGAAGGGACACCTTCCTGCACATAAAAGATCTTTAAAGGCAAGTTGCTCCCTCTATGTATACTGCAGAAAGATTTTCTCTCGGCGGTGAACAAGGCACTTCGTCAGGCTGAATTCTCAGAGGGATCTCCGGCTTGGTTCAGCGGGAGCTCCTGCTCAACTCTTGGAAGTCTTGAGCTCCGGAGCTTTGAGCGGGACGAACCTGAAATCCAGGCCGTTTCCCGGTGGAGGGTAGTCGGCTTTCCTCTCGACGCCATGTCGATCCACTTATGGTACTTTTTCCAAAAGTTCCTCCAAACTTCTCAAACATCTTCCTGAAGTTCCTCTCAAGTGGTTGGATTTATCATTGCCAATATTTTAAGTCTTTGAACAATATTTTGAGCTCCTTACTAGCAATAGTTATATTTAATAACATATTCCAATGTTAGCCTATGGAGCTAATTACCTACAATGGGAGAAAACAAAATTGGCAGTTTTTTCCTCACCAGGGCTTATAAAACATCTTTTATAAGGTTAATACAAAAGGGTATGAGAGGCAATATATACACAAAGTATAACATAAAGTTATACTTTGAAAAAAGGGGAGCTCCGTGTACGAGCAATATCCAGCAACGTCACGTCCTCGCTGGAGAAGGTAGTGACGGCGCTGGATATTGCTCGTACACGGAGCTCCCCTTTTTTCAAATACTCCTTGATTCTACAACGGATCGGCTCAACAGAGACGTATACTTGTGTGCTCTCAACTAATGGACTACCTCTACTTTGAGTTTGAGAGGTCAATTCTTTTTACATCATTTGTCCCGACACGGACTTGTTAAAATTCGGCCACGAACTTTACCCCCTGTGAACTGACTACTTTATGCTCTCGCCCTGAAGAAGCCCATGTTTGGGTGAAACGCGTTGGCTGTCTATTTATGAAAACTGAGTACATCTTGAATAAAGACACCTAAAAAGTTTTAAACAACAACGTGGAATTCCCTTTTCTTTGCTATTTGTACATACTTTATGTTATACTTTGTGTATATATTGCCTCTCATACCCTTTTGTATTAATGTTGAACTTTGTGGTCATGTGGCAGCTAACCATTTGAGGTGGGCAATATTGTATTACCGCTGTGACTAGTTCTGGCAGTGCAATCCTCTTCGATCCGGCTGCCTTTCGATTATTAGCATCTTTTATAAGGTCCCTGCTTATAGTTACAAGGCACACCACCCCTGGAGCACCTCAGGAAGACCTTAGGGGTGACCTATATGTAAAAATAATGTATATTACCACTTTGGTAGTACCTGTACCACCAAAGTCGCATTTTCATGTCATTTACTTTTAAAGACAGTCTGCAAAGCAGAGCTGCATTTAAAAATGACAGTAGGCACACAGTAGTGCACACTCCAGTTCTGGACATCTACTGGACCTCAAAACTCTCATGCACTTTTATATACTAGGGACTTATATGTAGTGTGAATAACCCCTGCTCTATTCTACACTAGGGACGTACAGCGGCTGTCATTGCCAATTGTAATTATTCCTAATTACCATATACCTTTTTCATCAAAGCACTGGCCCTGGGCCTGGTTAGCAGAGTCCAGGGCACAGTCAGAGTCAGTTACCATCAGCATCAGTAAAGAAATGGCGGTGAACCGGGCCAAAAAGGTGACTTTCTCACACATATGTTCCCTTATTTTGCATCAGATTCTTCATCAATTTGCTAATATTTTTCCTGAATTATTGATCCTTTGTAAGCTGGGGTTTCTGTCAGATTTCTTCAGGATTTCTCTTGGCTGGCACTTCCTCCTCCCCCATGTCAGGGGGACCTACATTTATCTTCACATGCAATCAAGAGATACTTCATTGCTGAGAGGTTTTTTACTCCTTAAAGAGACACTTGATACCTTTCACTTGTACTATTGAATTTAAGATGGTAGCATGTCTACTGGAAGAAGTTGCCTTTTCTTCAGGCATTCAAGAAGTTTAATAAACAGAAAGTTTCAATGTCTAATCCTTGACAGTAACACCTCAGTGTAACATATGAAGTTTCACTTTCAACCAGACCACTTTGCATTATTTTTATTGATAGTGAGAAATGTTCCAAAACAATGATCTCAAACATTGGAAAACACAAAAACAATGCCACACAAAATAATAATATTAGTCAATTTTTAACAAAGATATTGGTGTATCAGGGGATCCGATATGAGCCCTAGTGTGAAGGAAGGACTGCAAAATGTCTCCTTCACTCACTGTCATTATCTGTGGGTTAAGAGACAGCGGTTGCTGATGATCTTCAAACATTGATCATCATCTTTAGCACCCAGGAAGAGTCATCTGCAGAAATGTCCATTGGTGCAGAAAAGGAGCCTCCTCCCCGGTACACCAACTGTGCATTTGCACACATAGGGGGATATTCTCAAGAGCGTGCGATAAACATCGCCAAAATAGGTTAACGCAAGTTTTCATATCGCCGTCTATCACGGGAAAATAACTCTGTGTTGACGTCATATTTTCAACACAGCAGTAACATGCGATAGTCTTCCGATAACGAGTCAAATGTCCGCGATAACATTACCGGGACGCGAGTCAAATGTCCGCGATAACATTACCGGGACGGCGATGAAAATCCAAACCCGAACGCGAAAAAAGTTGCGATGGGCCCAACCGCGATAAGACAATCAGCGAAAAGCAGCGCCAGGCCTGCAAATCACACACGTCAGGCGGGAAAAATCACTACAAAAGCAGAAAAAAAAACACAAACAAAAACCAAACTACAGCGAAGCACAATGGAGGCAGCCGGAGCAGGTACAGAGGACGGCCAGAACCCCACAAACCCCCGGAGGAGCAGCCTGGGACCTCGGGGACAGGGAAGGGCAAGGACAAGAAGAAGAGGAAGACGCGGTTCAGTCCGCAGGAAAACAGGATCCTGATCACGGAGGTGATAGAACAGCATCAACAACTGTTCGTCACCTCCACTGTGTCATTGGCAACAAAAAATGCAACATGGCAGTCCATCCTGGACAAGGTGAATGCAGTCGGAGTGCTGAGGAGGACAATGGAAGTGCTCAAGAGGCGCTGGAATGATGTGAAGCGCAAGACCAAGCAGAAACTCGCCAACAACCAGAAGGCAGCAATGCAGACTGGAGGTGGGAGTCTAGCGCCACAGGAGGAGCTGGATGAGATGGAGGAAATGGTGTCCACAGTCATCAGTGGGGAGACGGTGGCAGGAGTTGGGGGACAGGGCACTGCTCAAAATGACCTGACACAACAGCAACAGGGTGAGTAACGACCAAGGACTGGGGGGACGGGGGGAGATGGGCACAATGGCACACATGCACAATTAAGTACAGCACAGTGCACACCCACAATGACTCTGGATCATGTCCTTGATCCCCTTGGCACACTGCAGCACACCTAGAAACAGCAAGTAGGCCCCCGTTGACTATGTGCCCAGAGGGGACCCTTCCCACACATCACCAATCTCACAACCAACCCATGCACATGTGCCAAACCCAGCAAAGCGGCGTGCCTTTGAGCCACACTGACAATGCAAGTGACACTGCATGATGAATAGCATGGCTGCAGTCCGATCATCATGACATGGTGCACGCCACCACACTGAGGTGGCTGAGTGTGGACCACATCTGTAAAGGAGCAGGTCACACTCTAACACATCCCCCTGCACAAACAACCCTTGACGTCAACAACACATCTGCGGACGAACCATGCCCCAGAGTCCCAACTCCCACCAACAGCCAAATTCACCCAAGTCTGCAACATCTCAGTACTGTATGGGCACAGAAGTCAAAGGCACACCGCCTGAAAGGGACAAGGGGCAGCAAAATCAGAGCTGCAGGGACGACTCTCCCAAAATGCAGCACACACACATGACATTCAGAGCCCATCAGCATTGACAACAATGTGGTACAAACTGCAACACGTTTACAACAGAACAGAGGACACAACAGGTGTCGCTTGTGTGTAGAAACTGGCCAAGCACATTTGGCATAGCAGGGAAATGTGAGATGTCAATGTACAAGTACAAACACATATCCGTGATGTTGACAAAATGTCCACTGTCCCGCATCAAATAGGCAGCTCCTCCTAAACAGTCACAATGTACATTGTCATGCAGTCTGCATGTGAACTTGTACAATGCGTCAACATACATGGGAATACAATGTAACACTGCATCTCCCCTTCACATTGCAGAGGGAGCATCAACACCTCCTGCAGAGCAGCCCCAACAACTCTTCACTGATGACGATGAGGACATCCCCAACATCGACACCGAAGCCCTCCAAATCCTCATTGACAGCTTCGGCACCCCAGCTCCAGGAGCAGGGCAGCCCAGCTGCATCGAGGAAACCCCACCCCCTGCATAGACCACACAGCAGGAAGCACCTACCACCCCGGCTGTCTCCCAGGACCCCCACGAACAACACATGGCCTTCCAACGCCGTGTGTTAGAGGTCCAGGAGAAGATGGCTGATCAGGTGCGGGTGGGGTTTGACCTCATGGCAGCCAAACTTGATGCCATACATGGGTGTCTGATTCCCATCAGGGACCACTTACAGTCCCTAACGGACACCCACAGTCCGCTCCATGCTCTCCAACGATCCATGGCTGACATCGCTGGAGTCATGATACTCAGACAAGAACAACTGTCCAGTCAGAGTGGCTCCAGCGATGTCAGCCAAGAGTTGGGACACATGCGGGGGCTCATGGAGAACATGGAGCGGATGACGGCAGAAAGAATGGCTGCCACGGCTGCACACCAGCGAGATGTGGCTTGGACCTACCCTGCCCTGCAGCACATCGTCATGGCATTGCTGCCTCAAGGGCTTGCACAGATGAATGCTGCTGCTGCTTCTACATCCACATCTCCGCCCCCTGATGTGTCAGTGCCTCACAGTGCGACAGGCAATCCACCTCCGGCCCCAATGTGTCAGTGGCACACAGTGCGGCAGGCAATCCACCACCACCCACGTGTGAGGCACATGTGACATCAGAGGATGAAGATGCGGGTGAATCAACCTTACTGGTAAGGAGGAGGCAGTAGCATTCATCTCCGCCATATGGCCTGTTTCTGCTTGGATCTGCCCTTTGCATCATCACCTTCCACTGTCCCCCGATACACTCTACGACACTCACCTTGGACCTCGACATGGACTTCCATTTTCTGTTTGGTTACCAATGACACAGCGATCAGGCTGCGGACTGAACTCTTCCTCTTCCGATGTACTTGTCATTCCCTGAAGGACTCTGGCTGGCCCTCCACGGGCCAATAATGTGAAGTGGGGTTTGCATGGCCCTGTACTGCTCCAGCTGCAACACTCCACTGGATGTGAATTAAACATTCAGAATCGCACAGATGTTTCATGTCTGTGATCATTCAAGTATGAGAGTATGGATGAATGTAGGGTCAGTGATTCCCCCTTACGTCCATGTTGCTCATGTCGTGGGACTTGAGTCACAGGGTGCAACATTGCCGATTGCAGTCCGGGTGGCGTAGACACTACAACAGAGACACAAGCATCAGTTACTTCCTTGTCCAGCCCAGAACTGAAGCACGCCCAGAGCCCCGGGGTCATTGTTCCCACCCCTACGCTGGCCTGCCATACGCCAGGCCAGTCCACTCCGCTTACACTCAGAGGGCTGGACGACAAAACTACATGTCCCAGGTCTTCCCTGTAGTGATCTGCTGATCACTGGTCTAGTTGTCAGCATGCCACAGCCACTCCCTGAGGGCTGGTTAACACCCACACCACACCCATCCAGCACAGGCGTCACAGTACATGTGACCCTGCCAATAAAAGGGGCCTAGCACATCACATTCCCCACTGCCGGAGATGACATGATGGCGTCCGCACCACGAGACACAATCATAAAGGGTCCATGACTTGTGGTGCACTGGGTTAGTGGCACCCGATGCACTGCGGCCGGCATGGGCCTACCGCCATGGGACGATGACTTGCAGTGCACTGAGTTGGTGGCACCCGTTGCACTGTGGCCGGCACGGGCCTACCGCCACGGGACGATGACTTGCGGTGCACTGAGTTGGTGGCACCCAATGCACTGCGGCCGGCACGGGCCTACCGCCACGGGATGATGACTTGCGTTGCACAGGGTTAGTGGCACCGGCTGCACTGCGGCTGGCAGGGGCCTACCGCCACGTGATGATGACTTGCGTTGCATAGGGTTAGTGGCACCTGAAGAGCTGAGCGGGTGTGCAGCCTGCGATGAGGCGTAGGCCTCGATGAGCTGTCCTGCTAATCGTGGTTCGATTTGAATTGTGAGTCCTGCTGGACCGTAGTGCACGCCAAAGGCAGCAGTCAGCACACACATGACTCCGCGGTGCGGTGCCGCAGGGTGCGCTGGGGGCCTGTGGCGCGGAATCCAGCGATCGGCTGAGGAGGATGCACAGGCACGTGGTGGGCCCTCTTGGCGGCAGGTGAGCATTGAGGCCTGGGTGCGCAGGAGGGGCCAGTCATCGCTGGGCGGAGGACCGGTCCGGGGACCAGGGCTGGGGTGCAGCAGGCGCACAGGATCGCGCAGGCACCACCGGTCACGTTGGCACACTCGTGGCTGGGTGGGGGGCGCCGCCCTTGGTGACACGACCCAGCATGCGATGATCGTGATGTGCGCAGGTTGGTTTGGGACGTAGCCACCTCGTCTCCAGTGTGAATGTGCACGTTGAAGGTGGTCGGCCACATGTGTGTAGGCCTATGGACAGGTTGTGGCGGAGACTGAGACACACGCAGTAGTCACTTTGGTGGTGGATTTGTGACGTGTGCATTCCCACAGTTGTGAGTTGGGGGATTGTGGAGTTGAGGTGTGTGGTGTGTTCAGTTGGTACTTGCCGATGGGCAGTGCATTTCCATGGGGACCATCCTCAAAGCGCTGGTTGGTGGCGTACTTGCGGACATGTGGGAATCATGCATACTGCCTGGGGAGTTTGCGACGACATTGGTGGACAGGCCACGGTGGTTCACTTTTGTATGCACAGTGATGGCATGCGTGTGGTTGCTGTTGTGGTGATTGTGTGCAGTGTCGGCAGGGGGCACAAGTCATACACGTGTGCTGTGAATTGCCCCTAACACGTGCGTGATGCCAGCTATGGCGTAGTTCCCTTGCGTGGTCTCAAGATGTTCCTGCTCAGTGTGGGGGGAGTGAGGGGCAGGGGTATCGAGCTGACACACACCGTGAATCTTTCAGGTATGATGAGTCCTGCATGATGTGACCGTAACATCAGTTCGTGTGGTCATTACTTTCCTCTTCATTCCTACGACGGTTACGGCCACACGAACTTCTATTACGGTCTTCTCATGCATGGTTTATCATGCCTGTGAGCATTCCGGTTTGTCCAAGTGCAGTACACTGTACCAGATTAGGCATGAGACTATACGGAAGTTTGACCATTGTCACCATTTCTCCCACAGGTTTCTGAAGACACGTTGCCCTGTTGAAATTCCCCGTTGGGAATGGAACGCGTTGGCTGAGCTTTTCGTTTTGTTTGTTTGTGTATTTGTAATAAAGTTCTGTTTTTACACTACTGTTGACTACAGGACTTCATGACCTGGCGCACCCACATTTCGGTTACTACGATCTTGGGTCTGGGGCATGGAGGCGTCTAGCACGGCTGGCGTCGGGGTTTTATTGCGCAGGTACACTACTAATTGGAACTATCGTGTGGTGCGGATACAGGGGCCCGCCGTTGCTTTTGTGGCATGCATCCATGACTTATGTGAGGGAGTTTGATGGGGCTGGCTGTGAGACTCCTCCGACTCCGGCAGTTGTTGGTTGGAAGGTACCAGTGGCCAACCGGTACAGCACAGCCAGCAGCTTTGTCTGCGGGGGATGTAGGTTGTCCGCTGTGTTGGTACCGTCAGCCTGTGGGCAATGTGGGTCAGGATGCGGTGGATGGTTGTCCTTTTGAGCCTGTGTTGGCCAATGGCTTCCTCTGGCATTGAGTCTCTGGGGCTGGTGCATTTTAGGGTCGTCCGCTGTCCTGCACTGCCTAGGTGGTAATCAGGGGGGGTGGTCCGGGGGTTAGGGGGGCTGGGTGTTGTGGCGGTGGGTGTTGTGGCCCTCTTGGTTCTCCGATCTGCATGATCATTGGCTCCATGGCATCTGTTGGTCTTCAGATGTGGCTCTGGGCTGGGCTCCCTTTCATACTGCAGGTAGTCGTCCTGCTTAACACCAGCAGAAGGCAGGTGTTAAATCCCTGCTGCTAACGCGCCTTATAGCCTGTTCTTGGTTCGCATCGCAGATCTGGCTGGTCGTTGAGAATATCGCGAAGTGGTGTTTTCGTGTGTTTTTGCTAGGGGTGGGCGGAATTTGCGGAGTTGCGTTCCGCAACATTCCGCGAAACGGCAAGAAATCTCCGCGAGCACGCGGAATTTCGCGTGCTCGCGGAGATTTTGCTGCGCCTGTGTTGTTCATTCTGGGACGATGCTCGTCTGCCCCTGAGAGTGACCCTGCATAGATTACAACTTGTAATCTATGCAGGGTCACTCTCAGGGGCAGACGAGCATCGTCCTAGAATGAATCCTGCCCTGCATATTTATCCACGAAGATGCCACCGTTTTGTGCAATACCTCTACTCAACTGGACTACTTTCTACTGGCTAATCAGTAAGTGCTACCTCGTTGGGTAAATGTATAGTGCCTTTCCTACACTGCAGCTGCGTAAAGGACCAGAAGAATTGATCCCAGTGACCTGTGTGTCTGTAACTTTGCCACCGCGCCGGAAAGGCGCCGGGGTCCTTTGAGTAAGCTGTCCATCATAGTGGGAAAGGGCGGGAAGACGTTGCATACCACTAGTGTATGCGGGGCAAAACGGACGGGGCTTCCATGCGAGTTCACATGCATCTTGTTTATAAAGGGTCAGAGCACGATCTGAGCAGCAGATGAGGAGAAAGGACCTCCTGGCCACTGGACCTACACGGGGATTGTGCTCGAGAAAATCAAGGATGCAAAGACCTCCATCAAGGATTACAGCTAACTTTTCACGTTGGAAATGGAGAGAAGGCACATCTGCTTAACAACGCTCACGAATTCTACACGAGGATTGCGCTCGAGAAAATCAAGTATGCAAAGACCTCCATCAAGGATTACAGCTAACTTTTCACGTTGGAAATGGAGAAAACGCGAAAAAGAGGACAAGGGGGACCCTACTCACTAGGAACCAGGGTAAGTCATATGTATCCGAAAACAACGGTTCTAGCGGGAATACAATAAATCTATACTGGTAATTAAAAATGCACAATCGCGATCATTTAGGGTTAAGGAAGTCAGAAAAAGAGAGCCTCGCAGACTTGGTGTTCATAATAATTCTTTTTTTATCCAAATTTTTATAATTCAAAAACAATACATACACCGACCGAGAAGAACCACAATAGTGATTATATGTCCCAAGCAAATGAAACCATCTAATACATTGTGAACAGACATGTGATATATACAGAACTTGGTTTCCACAATTATTGAAAAAGACAACGACCACAACATGAATTGATAATAATTATAGCCTCTGTGTACAATAGTCAGAGCTATTTAAAATGGTTCGCTATCAATCGAGTCGACGACGTTTCGACCCTCTTGCAATGTGGGGTCTCCTCAGGACCAAGGGGTAAGGGACAATCTGATGGTAGTATTACAGCCGCGTGAGAGGCACATAAAGTGTGAGACACCCGTGAAATGAGAAAGAAGAAATTAATAGTCACACGGGGACTCGGTCGAGCACCCCGTGTGAGAGACGAAGGGCTGTGAACTGATATTAATCAATTGTGGCTCAGTCACAATAGTGGGCAGGATCAACACCACTCAATGTAGTGGTACCTGAGCAGGATCCTCCGCTGGATAGATAAAGTCGCGGGACCGGTGGTGCCACGGCAGGAGAATAAGGCTTTTGAAATATGCCACATAGGATGAGAACTGCTCTGGTCGTCTGCCTGGTAACAATGACGAGTTCACATGCATCTTGTTTATAAAGGGTCAGAGCACGATCTGAGCAGCAGATGAGGAGAAAGGACCTAGACAGCGATGACTTCTACAAGTAAAGTCCTGGATCTTCAGTCTTAGATTTTACATGTACTTAAAGCGCCAACATTTTAAAATATGCACGTATGCAGACTCCAAGATAAAAAACACACAATGAAATGCCATATGCATCACAGATTCAAAACATTTGACAAGTTAGACTTATTGACAGAAATAAAACACTTAAGCAACAAATGCTTCATTTTCAAATAGGTACCATACCACCACAACAAAGCTCCAAATGGAATTTCATAGTAACAGCTATATTGGAAATAAATCCATTGGAAATATTTAAAAGAAAACATGCTTCTAAATAAAGTTGAGACACATACTTAAATCATACATTCAAATATGTTAAACTCTGTCATTGAGCTTGAATTATTAAGTAGAATTGAGTTTAAATTTAAACACGTTTGCCAACATGCATTATTATGAAACTTTCTCAGCAATATTACTGTTCCTTAGACACTAACTGCCATGGAAATACGACATGGTACCTGGGACATCTTAAGGATTTTGGAGGCTTTGAATTTATGATCCAATTTCAGCTTTTTCAAGCCTTTTGCCAGGTCACTAACAGTGCACATGTACACTGATCAAAATTCTTAGGGGCATATTCTCAAGAACGTGCGATAATCATCGCCAAAATAGGTTAACGCAATTTCCATCGCTGGAAAATAACTCTGTGTGAACGTCTCATTCTCAACACGGCAGTAACATGCGATAGTTTCCCGATAACGCGTCAAATGTCCGCGATACAACTACTGCGACGGCGATAAAAAAGGAAACCCGAACGTGAAAAAAGTTGAGATGGGCCCAACCGCGATAGAAAAATCGTCGACAAGCAGCGTCAGGCTTGCAATCCCCACGTCAGGCGGGAAAAATCACCATAAAAGATGCAAATAAAAAAAATAAAAAAACATAACAACTGCGAAGCACAATGAAGGTAGCTGGAGCAAGTACAGAGGACAACCCGAACCCCACAAACCCCACGGAGGACCAGCCTGGGACCTCGGGGTCAGGGAAGGGCAAGGAGAAGAAGAAGAGGAAGACGCGGTTTAGTCCGCAGGAAAACTGGACCCTGATAACAGAGGTGGTAGAACACCACCAACAACTGTTCGTCACCTCCACTGTGTCATTGGCAACTAAAAATACAATATGGCAGCCCATCCTGGACAAGGTGAATGCAGTCGGAGTGCTGAGGAGGACAATGTAGTGCTCAAGAGGCGCTGGAATGATGTGAAGCGCAAAAACAAGCTGAAACTCGCAGCAAACCTGAAAGCAGCAATGCAGACTGGAGGTGGGAGGAAATGGTGACCCGAGTCATCATTGGGGAGACGGTGGCAGGAGTTGGGGGACTGGACACTGCACAACATGACCTGAGCCAACAGCAACAGGGTGAGTAACCACCAGGGACTGGGGGGACGGGGGGAGATGGGCACAATGGCACACATGCACAATTAAGTATAGCACATCTGCGGACAAACCATGCCCAAGAGTCACAACTCCGACCAAGAGCCCAAGTTACCCAAGTCTGCAACATCTCAGCACTGTATAAGCACAGAAGTGAAAGGCACACCGCCTGAAAGGGATAAGGGCCAGAAAAATCAGTGCGGAAGGGGCAACACACCCACAATGCAGCACATAATAATCAGAGCACCTCAACATTGACAACAATGTGGTACAAACTGCAACACTTTCACAACAGAACAGAGGGCACAACTGCCGCCGCTTGTGTGTAGAAAATGGCCATTCGCATTTGGCATAGCAGGAAACTGTGAGATGATAATGGACAAATACAACCTCACATCCGTGATGGTGGCGAAATGTCAACTGTCCCGCATCACATAGGCATCTCCTCACAAACAGTCACAATGTACATTGTCATGCAGTCTGTAAGTAAACTTGTCCAATGCGTCAACATACATGTGAACACAATGTCAATCTGCATCTCCCCTTCACATTGCAGAGGGAGAATCAACACCTCCTGCATAGCAGACACAACAACTCAGCAATGATGATGAAGAGGACCTCCCCAACATCGACACCGACGCCCTCCAACAGCCCATGGACAGCTTTGGCACCCCACCTCCAGGAGCAGTGCAGCCCAGCTGCATCGAGGAGAACCCACCCCCTGCACAGACCACACAGCAGGAAGCACCCACCACCACGGCTGTCTCCCAGGACCCCCACGACCAACACATGGCATTACAACGCCGTGTGTTAGGGTGCCAGGAGAAGATGGCTGATCAGCTGCGGGTGGGGTTCGAACTCATGGCAGCCAAACTAGATGCCATACGTGGGTGTCTACGTCCCATCAGGGACCACTTACAGTCCCTAACGGACACCCACTGTCCGCTCTATGCTCTCCAACAATCCATAGCTGATATCACTGGAGTCATGACTCTGAGCCAAGAACAACTGTCTAGTCAGAGTGGCTCCAGCGATGACAGCCGGGAGTTGGGACACATGCGGAGGATCATGGAGAACATGGAGCGGATGCAGGCGGAAAGAGTGTCTGCCACGGCTGCACACCAGCGAGATATAGCTGTGATCTTCCATGCCCTGCAGATCCTCGTCATGGCATTGCCGCCACAAGGCCTGGCGCGGATGAATGCTGCTGCTACTACTCCATCCACATCTCGGCCCCCTGAAGTGTCAGTGCCACAGACATTCCACCTCCGGCCCCTGATGTGTCAGTGCCACACAGTGATGCAGACAATACACCACCACCCACATGTGAGTCACCTGACACTTCAGAGGACAAAGATGATGATGAATCTGGCCCTGTGGTAAGAATGAAGTGGTAGCATTCATCTCCACCATATGGCCTGTTTCAGCTTGGTTCTGCCCTCTGCATCATGACCTGGAATAACACCTTCCACTGTCCCCCTATACACTCAGCGACACTCACCTTGGACCTCGACATGGACTGCCATATTTTGATTGGTTACCAATGACTCAGCAATCACACTGCGGACTGAAGTCTCCCTCTTCCGATGAACCTGTCAATCCCTAAAGGACTCTGGCAGGCCCTCCACGGGGCAACAATGTAAAGTGGGGTTCACATGGCCCTGTACTGCTCCAGCTTCAACACTCCACTGAATGCGAATAAAACATTCTAATTCACACAGATGTGTCGTGGCTATGAGCAATCAAGTATGAAAGTATGGATGAATGTAGGGTCAGTGATTCCACAAAAAGGTACTCCCTGGGTAATGCTATCAATGCGCATGTATGGCCATGACCTAGATAGGCAGTGAGACACACATTGTCATTCAAATCAACACTCATCAAAGTTGAATCCAAGTGAAGGTGCGTAGACTTTTTTTAGCATATGCGTGTCAGTACGAGCAAGATAAGTGCCACAACATGCAGACCAATGCAGCAGTATGTCAGGATGAGGAACGTTGCCAAGCGCCGCTGTCCACTCCGGGGGAGTGCCTCACCTTTCACAGGTGTGTATTAACCCGCGTTGTTGTCCGCTCATGTATTTGGAGTTCAGGCGAATGCAGCCATGTCCACTGTTGTCGTGGGACATGTGACCAGATCTCCAAGATGCAACAAGGTGTTGAGACATGTGCAATGGGTTCCAATCTGTTGTGGCTGCAGGTACGTAGTTACTCGTCCATGAAAGCGATTGCAGCTTCGTAGGCTATCATTTCCAACATGAGGTCGTTGTCGACTTCATCAAACAGGACGGCGAGGCAATCCATTAGCAGGTCCGGACAGATGTGCTGCATCCACCCCCTTTCACCAATTAGCACTACAGCCCAATAGGGGAGCGGTTCAATGTGGTCACTGCACATGAGGAGTTGTGCAGTCTCCCCGGTCCAGCTGCCAGCATGTATGCCAAGTATCAAGGCATCCCATAAACGGGTATCACGGTGACACTCCTGGTCGTGGGCCAACAGGGCGCGCACACACATGTCGAAATCCAGTTCAGCCACCGTCCTGTTGGATAGGCAGACATCCATGGACCACTCGTATATGCACGATCGACAATGCAACACAGGCTGAACGCAGGTGACGTTGGCATGGCGGAAGCTTAGCCGGTAACTCATCCGCAGCACTGCCAATGGCAGTGCCCCCAGTAAACGCAGCATACGTGCACGGTACAGTTCCACCTGACAGGGGTTGTGCATGTGTCCGGGATGTTCTGCCATTGCGTTAGTGGCTCTGGTTGAAGCGGCACTGTTCTGGCCTGCGCCAGTTCTGTGGATGGAATGCCACAGCTCGGATCAATGAGTTGTTTTAGTGTGCAACGGTTGTACGCCTGGGATGGTGTGGGACTAAGTGTGAAGGCCATTCCATGCAAGATAACTTCGAGCAAGGACTTCTGTGTGTGGGGTGTGTATACGTTGGTCTTTCGTTGGGCTGTGCGTAGTGTGGGAGTCATCATCAGCTGCCATAGTATCTGTCAGGGGGTGCCGGGCACATGCAATTCCGAGGTCGGAGGTGCAGATGTGCTTCCGCCTGATAGTTCAGACAAAGGAGCTTTCATCCCTAATGCTAGTTTCTCATCTGCTTGCATTCAGGAAATGTGAAGTGGCTTGTTGGGGGTGGGGTGGGATGTGTGCGACTCTGGGATTCATGTTTGACATGTCTTGCACGTAGCAAATGAGCGGCATCACTGTGTGTTACATTGCCTCACAGCTGCTCCTCCCTCCCCCCGAGCCTATTCACCTGTGTGCGCTGCGCGGTTGCATCACTTGCACTCCTACGGCACACCATTGTCATGCCTGTCTGCGCATGTCCACAAGCCTGACAACGACACTGTGATGATGGCCGTTGAAGGTGGGTGGCCATGTGAGTGTAGGCCTGTGGGAAGTATAGGGCGGACACAGATGTAGAGTTCATGCGTGGCTGAACTCGCGCTGTGATTAAGGCTAGGCATTTGGCTCATGCTGCGGCAATACAGATACACACAACACTTGGCATGTATGAGCCAAGACCCCCAGCGGTCTTGCGCTCCTTCATTTCTCTGTTCGTGCGAGCCTGCCCTCCGGGTGCATGCTACATTGCAACATTGTCGAATGCGGGCTGGGTGGCGCCGACACTACAACAGTGACACCCTCATTAGTTACTTCCTTGTCCAGGCCAGAACTGAGCCACGCCCAGAGGCCCAGGCAATTCCTTCACACCCCTACGCTGGCCTGGCGTACACCGGCCCAGCCCACTCCGCTTATGCTTACAGGGGGGGGGGATAGAGCTACGTGTCCAAGGTCTTAGACACTGCCTGAGGTGACATGGTTGCATCCGCAGTCCACAGCACAAGGTAAGGTGGTAGGGCCCTGGCCCATCATGCATACATAATGACCACAAGGACACACTTAGATAGATAGTGGAACTGGCTACGGACTCGTGCGCCCGGCCACTTTTTATTGCCAGGGTCATATGTCCAGTGACACCTGTGCTGGATGGGTGTGGGGTGAGTGTAAGCCAGCACTCAGGGAGTGGTTGGTGCTGGCAACAACTAGAACAGTGATCTTCGTATTACACACACAGATTCAATCATAAAAGGTCCATGACTTGTGGTGCACTGAGTTGGTGGCACCAGAAGCGCTCAGCGGTTGCGCAGCCTATGATGAGGCATCGTCCAGGATGGCCGCACTGATAGCAATGTCTGTTGCCTACTGGACTGCGCCATTAATAAATCAAGTCTCAATTTGAATTGTGAGCCCTGCTGACCGCAGTGTAGGCCGGAGGCAGCGGTCAGAAAGGGCCCACAGACACGTGATGATGACTTGTGGTGCACTGAGTTGGTGGTACCAGTAGCGCTCAGCGGGTGTGCAGCCAGAGATGATGGTGTGTCCTCGCAGGTCAGGATTGGATTTGATTTGTGAGCCCTGCTGCCCGCAGTGTAGGCCGGAGGCAGCGGTCAGAAAGGGCCCACAGCCACGTGATGATGACTTGTGTTGCACTGAGTTGGTGGCCCCAGAAGCGCTCAGCGGGTGTGCAGCCAGAGATGATGGCGTGTCCTCGCAGGTCAGGATTTGATTTGATTTGTGAGCCATGCTGACCGCAGTGTAGGCCGAAGGCAGCGGTCAGAAAGGGCCAACAGCCACGTGATGATGACTTGTGGTGCACTGAGTTGGTGGCACCTGTAGCGCTCAGCGGGTGTGCAGCCAGAGATGATGGCGTGTCCACGCAGGTCAGGATTGGATTTGATTTGAGGGCCCTGCTGACCGCAGTGTAGGCTGCAGAGAGTAGTCAGCACACACATAACTCTGTGGTGCTGTGCCACTGGATTCAAGCTATCCTGGCTGAAGAGGGGTTAAACCCCGAAACCGGTCCTAGGATGCTTGTTTCCGGTCCAGGGAGGACCTGGCTTGGCAGTTCGGGCTGGACTGTTCCCATGAGGCACAGGGTCAAGACTGATTTGCATATGGCCAGGTCTAAACTGGGTGGCATGGTGAGCAAAAGAATGATGGATTTAACCCAGATCTCTTGACTGGGGGTGAATGTTTTGATTTGTTCTGCATTCCGTCCATCAATTGTGTCTCTTGCTTTCTCGCCCTAAGTGCACCGGGTATGCCCGGACGTGGGTCCCGGGCTCACTGTGCCACTGGATTCAAGCTATCCTGGCTGAAGAGGGGTGAAACCCTGAAACCGGTCCTAGGATGCTTGTTTCAGGTCCATGGGGGACCTGGCTTGGCAGTTATGGGCTGGACTGTTCCCATGAGGCACAGGGTCAAGACTGATTTGCATATGGACAGGTCTAAACTGGGGTGGCATGGTGAGCAAAAGAATGATGGATTTAACCCATATCTCTTGACTAGGGTTGAATGTTTTGATTTGTTCTGCATTCCGTCCATCAATTGTGTCTCTTTTGCTTTCTCGCCCTAAGTGCGCCGGGTATGCCCAGACGTGGGTCCCAGGCTCACTGTGCCACTAGATTCAAGCTATCCTGGCTGAAGAGGGGTGAAACCCCGAAACCGGTCCTAGGATGCTTGTTTCCGGTCCAGGGAGGACCTGGCTTGGCAGTTCAGGCTGGACTGTTCCCATGAGGCACAGGGTCAAGACTGATTTGCATATGCCCAGGTCTAAACTGGGGTGGCATGGTGAGCAAAAGAATGATGGATTTAACCAAGATCTCTTGACTGGGGGTGAATGTTTTGATTTGTTCTGCATTCCGTCCATCAATTGTGTCTCTTTTGCTTTCTCGCCCTAAGTGCGCCGAGTATGCCCAGACGTGGGTCCCGGGCTCACTGTGCCACTGGATTCAAGCTATCCTGGCTGAAGAGGGGTGAAACCCCGAAACCGGTCCTAGGATGCTTGTTTCCGGTCCAGGGAGGACCTGGCTTGGCAGTTCAGGCTGGACTGTTCCCATGAGGCACAGGGTCAAGACTGATTTGCATATGGCCAGGTCTAAACTGGGGTGACATGGTAAGCAAAAGAATGATGGATTTAACCCATATCTCTTGACTGGGGGTGAATGTTTTGATTTGTTCTGCATTCCGTCCATCAATTGTGTCTCTTTTGCTTTCTTGCCCTAAGTGTGCCGGGTATGCCCAGACGTGGGTCCCGGGCTCACTGTGCCACTGGATTCAAGCTATCCTGGCTGAAGAGGGGTGAAACCCCGAAACCGGTCCTAGGATGCTTGTTTCCGGTCCAGGGAGGACCTGGCTTGGCAGTTCAGGCTGGACTGTTCCCATGAGGCACAGGGTCAAGACTGATTTGCATATGGCCAGGTCTAAACTGGGGTGGCATGGTGAGCAAAATAATGATGGATTTAACCCAGATCTCTTGATTGGGGGTGAATGTTTTGATTTGTTCTGCATTCCGTCCATCAATTGTGTCTCTTTTGCTGGGTGTGCTGGGGGCCTGTGTCGCGGACGCCAGCGATCGGCTGAGGAGGCTGGCGGTAATGGCGGCGGACTCGTGGAAGGGTGAGGGGTGCCTCCCTGACAGACGCGTTGGCCATCCGGGAATTGAACCACGCCCAGAGCCCCGGCCTATTTATTCACACTCCTACACTGGCCTGGCGTACGCCGGCCCAGCCCACTCTGCTTACGCTTACAGGGGGGGACGACACGGATACATGACCGGGGTCTTCCCCACTGCCTGAGGTAACATGGTTGCGTCCACTTTCCACAACACTACAAACACCAGCAGTATACGTCCACATGGACCTGTCTGTGCTCTGCATACTGTAGTCTGTCCAGCACATCACCACCACACTTGGCATTGTGTACATTCTTATTCATGGGTGACTTGCCTCCTTCACACATACTTGGTTCCCACCTCTCCCCACATTCTGCTATTGTGTGGCTGTGGGGCCATGCCGTTTTGGGAAGGTCAGCTGTCTTGTTCTGCGCTGCCTCGGTGGTAGTCCGGGGGGCGGGGGGCGGGGGGTGGTGGCGGTGGGTGTTGTGGCCCTTTTGGGTCTCCGAGCTGCATGGTCAGTAGCTCCATGACATGTGTTGGTCTTCAGATGTGGTTCTGGGCTGGGCTCCCTTTCATGCTGCAGGTTGACGTCCGGCTTTACACCAGTAAAAGGCAGGTGTTAAATCCCTAGTGCTAACGCGCCTTATCGCCTGTTTTTGGGTCGCATCGCGGATCGGGTTGGTCATTGAGAATATCGCAAAGTGGTGTTTTCGTGTGTTTTTGCACGGGTACGCCTACTCTGCATATCATTAGCGTTAGTTGTCGCTCTCATCCGTGGCGATGTTTTTTGCGGCAGCTTGAGAATATGCCCCTAAATGTGTTTACATTTAATATCCAAGGATAGTGGCGTGTGTTTTCAATATTGTAACACAGCAGCAGCTCACCAATATTTCTGCAAATAATTTCTGTGAAACCCTCCCGCTTAGGGCCGGTTTTGAGCTAAAAGAAACTGTGTTCTGGATGTTATAGGTGCTGAAAAACATGAACACAATAATTATCTTTAAAATGTATGTAACAGTTCCCAACACATCAGCAACATCAAAGAAAATATAGAAAAACGTTATTTAAAACAAGCTGTTTAAGAATTATTTGAAGTCATCAGGACAAGACTCTTTGCAGAACAGAGATGGCTCTATCAGGCCCCCCTCCTCCAAATGCTGGGGCTCTGGGCCAGCGCCCTCTTCGACCATGCCTTAAAACGTCTCTGCGTGATACCAACCATTCCTTTCTGCCTTCGCATTGTAAAGCAAACAATTATGCTTTGTACACTTCCACTCACTCTGACGTAGCTGGAGAGCTTGGTCTCATTGACAGCTTCTCGTGAGCGTTGGGATTCTGACTTTCATTTAGATTGGACTCTGACATTGCATCATTGCTAATGCAAGAGAAGGTGCACTTAATGGAGTCTGGAATTGCACTATTGCTGATGCAAGCGAAGGTGCACTTAATGGAGCCTGTCATTGCACTATTGCTGATGCAAGTGAAGGTGCACTTAATGGAGTCTGGAATTGCACTATTGCTGATGCAAGCGAAGGTGCACTTAATGGAGCCTGTCATTGCACTATTGCTGATGCAAGTGAAGGTGCACTTAATGGAGTCTGACATTGCACTATTGCTGATGCAAGTGAAGGTGCACTTAAAGGAGTCTGGCATTGCACTATTGCTGATGCAAGTGAAGGTGCACTTAATGGAGCCTGTCATTGAACTATTGCTGATGCAAGTGAAGGTGCACTTAATGGAGTCTGACATTGCACTATTGCTGATGCAAGTGAAGGGGCACTTAATGGAGCCTGTCATTGCACTATTGCTAATGCAAGTGAAGGTGCACTTAATGGATTCTGACATTGCACTATTATTGCTGATGCAAGTGAAGGTGCACTTAATGGAGTCTGGCATTGCGCCTTTGCTAATGCAAGTGAAGGTGCACTTAATGAAGTATGGATTCCGCCTTTGCTAATGCAAGTGAAGGTGCACTTAATGGAGCCTGACATTGCACTATTGCTAATGAAAGTGAAGGTGCACTTAATGGAGTCTGGCATTGCACTATTGCTAATGCAAGTGAAGGTGCACTTAATGGAGCCTGTCATTGCACTATTACTGATGCAAGGGAAGGTGCACTTAATGGAGTCTGACATTGCACTATTGCTGATGCAAGTGAAGGTGCACTTAATGGAGCCAGTCATTGCACTATTGCTAATGCAAGTGAAGGTGCACCTAATGGAGTCTGACATTGCACTATTGCTAATGCAAGTGAAGGTGCACTTAATGGAGTCTGGCATTGCACTATTGCTAATGCAAGTGAAGGTGCTCTTAATGGAGCCTGACATTCTACTATTGCTAATGAAAGTGAAGGTGCACTTTATGGAGTCTGGCATTCCACTATTGCTAATCCAAGTGAAGGTGCACTTAATGGAGTCTGACATTGCACTATTGCTGATGCAAGTGAAGGTGCACTTAATGGAGTCTGACATTGCACTATTGCTGATGCACGTGAAGGTCCACTTAATGGAGCCTGTCATTGCACTATTGCTAATGCAAGTGAAGGTGCACTTAATGGAGTCTGTCATTGCACTATTGCTAATGCAAGTGAAGGTGCACTTAATGGAGTCTGACATTGCACTATTGCTAATGCAAGTGAAGGTGCACTTAATGGAGTCCGGTATTCCACTATTGCTAATGCAAGTGAAGGTGCACTTAATGGAGCCTGTCATTGCACTATTGCTAATGCAAGTGAAGGTGCATTGCACTATTGCTAATGCAAGTGAAGGTGCACTTAATGGAGCCTGTCATTGCACTATTGCTAATGCAAGTGAAGGTGCATTGCACTATTGCTAATGCAAGTGAAGGTGCACTTAATGGAGTCTGGCATTGCACTATTGCTAATGCAAGTGAAGGTGCACTTAATGGAGTCTGGCATTGCGCCTTTGCTAATGCAAGTGATGGTGCACTTAATGGAGTCTGGCATTGAACTATTGCTAATGCAAGTGAAGGTGCACTTAATGGAGTCTGGCATTGCACTATTGCTAATGCAAGTGAAGGTGCACTTAATGGAGTCTGGCATTGCACCATTGCTAATGCAAGTGAAGGTGCACTTAATGGAGTCTGGCATTGCACCATTGCTAATGCAAGTGAAGGTGAAGGTGCACTTAATGGAGTCTGGCATTGCACCATTGCTAATGCAAGTGAAGGTGCACTTAATGGAGTCTGGCATTGCACTATTGCTAATGCAAGTGAAGGTGCACTTAATGGAGTCTGGCATTGCACCTTTGCTAATGCAAGTGAAGGTGCACTTAATGGAGTCTGGATTCTGCCTTTGCTAATGCAAGTGAAGGTGCACTTAATGGAGTCTGGCATTGCACTATTGCTAATGCAAGTGAAGGTGCACTTAATGGAGTCTGGCATTGCGCCTTTGCTAATGCAAGTGAAGGTGCACTTAATGGAGTCTGGCATTGCGCCTTTGCTAATGTAATTGAAGGTGCAGAGTACAGGTGACCAACAACAGGTAGCAATGGAGAATTAGCATCTATGGTATCGGTCTACAGAACAATGGTCACTCTGGGCCGTTTCAGTCCTGGGCATTTTGATCCTTTGGATGGTGCAGATTGTAAGCACATGATGGAAGGAGTAATCTGTAGCGATGCCTTAAATTTAGTAAAGTTCATCATGGGCACAATTTAGGCAGAGCTACTATAATTAGACAACTCTGAACATTACTGTATGTCAGCATCCCCCATGAGATATACCTGCAGCTAACTCCAGGACCTGGGACTTGAGTCACATTAACAGCAGCGTGTTCTGGAGAGAACGGAGTGTTCAACCTTTGGACTCAGATGGATGGACTTTAGAAACATCGTCAATATCACAAGCCCCATAGGCTGGTCCTTCCATAGCAAGAGTTATTGGCCCTGGTGTCTCTTCGTTGTGGTCATTGGGCAGGTGCATACACTGTGGTGGACAAGCAGTGAGGGATGGGGCTTCATCATTCATGAACATTAAGCTGTTTGTCCATAAACTTTCTGTAAGGTTACATTCTCTGTAACGTATTTCACTCATTTACATTGTCATTCTGTAAACATTCCTTTACCTCCTCCATATACAAGGTCTTTTGTTGGAGATTGAAAAAGTTAAAAAGTAGATGAAACTTTATTTCGAAATATTTATTTCATGTGTACAACCAAACGTATTATGTTTAAAAACACTTATCATGTTATTGTATTTGAAATAACATAATATAGATCTAAATGAAAGGGTAGCTCTAAATAACACTTAAGAAAAATCTTTAACTTTTCCAAGTAAAACATATATTCATATTAAAATGTCTTTAAATCTTCTGTAAAAAAACATAAAAAGGTGGTTCCATTTGCAAACTAACACACTAAAAAGTTAAGAAATTCCAAAGTTAAGGTGCTGCATTCACTGTATAAGTATGTGTTGACCCATTCACTGGCTGGTCAAACTACAGGTCCTGCATGTTTTCATGACACTCTGCTGCTGATAGGATATGCAGGGAACGACTGGCTGTAGTGGGCACCGGGCATTTTCCCGGTGGGCCGAAGGGTTGGAGCCGGTTTTGGACCAGTGGGGGCCGTTTCTTAGGTCGAGCCTACAGCGTTTGCTCTGTCAGGCGATCTGTTGTAAGAGCTTTGTGGGGTCTAGCTCCTCCCATGACTTGGGTTGGCTTTTGTGTGTGTCGTTTTTAAATTGTAGCCTGCAAATGGCTACTGGCGGTGTTTGTCCCACCTTTTTCCACAAGTCCACTCCCCTGGAGTATTGCCACGGGGGCAAGCAGGGGCGCGCACAGAGGCTGCTGTGCAGGACGCAGGCTTTGCTCCGACAGCTAAGCTCCCACGCCATTACTTCCACCCCCCTCTACCTCCCCTCTCTCCCGCCCCTCACTTTCTGCCCTCCTCGCTCTACCTTTCCTGTCTTTTGTTTTTTTCAGGCTGCTCTACAGCTAAGAAATGTAACTTGTGTTGAGTGTGCCTGTTTTCAAACAGCGGTACTCGGGCTCGTTAATCACACACCTTTGAACTTCTTGGCGAACCTCCTGGTGTTTCCGCGCGCTCTCGGAGTTGCAGAGCTTTCAAAGGCGGATTCACGCTTGCTCAAGACAGAAACAAATGTATGGAAGGAGGGCGGGAGGTTGCTGGAAGAGACGACGAAACCGAAACCAATGCCAGCCATACTTTTGTTTAGCCCAATGTCTCCTTACGTACCACTGAAGTGTTATTACTTCTGTAGTGTCAGAAAATTACAGTAGCAAGTACTGTGGAATGTCAGTATGCGTTCATCTGTTCACAGGGGTAGCCAGTATGCAATGTACCCACTGGCTTTTTATTCTGAATCAGAGAATCAGTTGGAAAGTGACCGGGAAATATTTGCTTCAATCGAATACGAAAACCGCGCAGTCGCGCTGTTTTGTTTAAATGACATTGCTAGCTTCGTTTGCATTATTTCAAAATGTATTTAGGAAAAGCAAGTTGACATTTTAGTTTTATAAAAGAGAGGAGACTCGTTCTACATGCATTCAGGGGTTTGAGAGGAGCAGGGCTGGTGGTGTTTTTTTAGTTCTCGCCTGGCGTGGCAGCGCATTCGCTGCTCGCCCGGCGAGATATATTGTAAATGAGGACTTTGAGAAGGGGGCTTGAAGCCCCGCCCCTTATTCCCATTGGCTTGCGTCACCGTTTATGTTAAACGGTGGGCTGCCATTGGAAATAAGGTTTCTGGGGTGCCTCCTTTTCGCTTTTTTGTCCGGCCCATCCGGACTGGATCTTCTGCTTCACGGCTGTCGTGAAGCAGTTTCTTATCACAAGGAGGCGTGTTATGTAAACAAGCTGTGCGATCCAGTCCGGATGGGCCGGACAAAAAAGGAGACATGGCGCCGCGTGTTTATTTTTGCATCTCGCATTCACTTTAAAGTGAAAGCACGATGCAAAAATAAACAGTGGCTGCCTGGCGAGCGCTTGTTACATTTGAGACTGTGAGCTCTGCATTTCATGGTACCATAGAACTCTGTACATTATATTGCCTGTTGATTGTCATGAGCGGTTTCTATATAAATGATTGATTGAATTATCTAAGCATTTTTATTTCATATATATTTTTATTTTAAGTAGATATGTTGTATTCTTCTTTTCAAATCTGTTTATTGAAAAATTTAAGTACTATACCACAGCATGGAGACATAAAACAGTTGTTGCATTAATATAAATGTTACGTCACAAGCTACACCGACATGATAATAGCATAACTGTAGGCCTCATAGATCTGGTATCATAACAAATACAGGGCTGCTCTAAATTGACAACGCAGTGAGGACGCCTTTCCCGCCACTCCCTCGCCGCCGCCAACTGAAAGGAGCACCACTGTGTGCAGAGTCAATAATCGTCGGACATGAGGGCTGACAAAAGAGCGGGACTGGGCCACTGACACAGGGCGATGGGGTCTGTTGACCACCATGGTCTGGGAATTGGCTTGTGCGTCCCCGCAGGACGGGGAGTGGGCAGACCTCCCGTGGTGGGATGGGAACCCCCCTAGCACCACGTCACGACGGGTACAATCGGCTCTCCCAACTCGATTAACAGATGTGAGCGCAGCTACCTTGCATCGCAGCACATATGCCACATAAATAGCTTTAGGGCACTAGCCAGCAGATGGGGTGAACGGGAGGTGGTAGGTTTCAGCCTTTGATGTAAAAGGGAGCGGTTCGGAAGCTAGTACTGCTGGAAGCCTGCTCTTGCAGAACTTTCGGCCCCTGCAGGAAATGATGGTGGAATACAGTTATGTAGAATCCTTCGGCAAAGTTATATATTTTTTTGCCAGTATATTATATTGATCAGACATGCAGATTGATAGGAATCCCAAATCACCAGTTCCCCGGGAATTTATGGAGACTAATAAAGCTTTTGTTACTGTAACCCCTTGGATGAAGGGCCAAGTCCCCAACGTAGACACCAGACTGAAAGACGCTGCTACCAGTGAGATATCAGTGACAGATTATGCACAATTGGAAGACCCGCAAGCGCAACCGCGAGGCATTTGTGGCCTGCACCCAAACGACCTTGGCATGAGGGGCAGTGGACAGGATGATGATCGATAAATGATATTGTTGAACGCTCATGTAAATGACGTATAACTATTATGTGCACTGTGCCTTGGGTTGTGTAGACTCCAGCAATTTTGTCTGTTTCATATGTATCGACAGTTGAACCTGCGCAATTGGAGAGGGAAGACAGAACCGCTGATATCCTGTTGTAATGGAATAATTGCTTGTACAGGTGCCTTTTATTTATCTGTTTGTTTTGAAAACAGATAAATAAAAGGCATTGTCATTTACAATGCCAATAGCTTAAAAGTTTCGCAAATGCGAGACCTATTGCATTACAAATGCTTGTTTTTCTTTGGGTGGGGTGGGTAGAGGAAGCGAGTGTCAAGCGCCCCCCCACCCCTCCCATACCCCACGCCTAAGATGGTGTGTTGATCTAACTGATAAGATTGCGACACGTAAGTGCCTGTTGTAAGGTGCTTATCTGACACGTCATGATAACAGGCCAAATCCTTATCTTTAATTGTATACCTTGCAGGTGTAGCCTCTTCAGTTACTGCCAGCTAAATTATGTTTTCCATTTGTACAGGGTGAGTTTCCTTATGGTGGGACAGGTTGATTGTATCAACTCCCAGTAATGGAAATCTGCATCCCAGAGTTGTTCCAGTCGCCTGCTTGTTGAGATATGTGTCAGTAGCATGTATATGAACTCGCTGAGCTATCTCGCTGGTGGGTATTTCCTTTGTGCCTCGAGTGATCAGTGTTCCTACCTTCTGTTCCCAAGTGATGTCTCCGAATAACCACTTAATAGGCCATATTCCATTCCTGACTTTCTACTTATCTCCCAGCTCTTTTTACTATTTTGCAATTGGAACACAACACTGCTATGCTAGAGAGTTTATTTGCTTTACGCGTTGTTTATAGCGAAACCGGAGCAATTCGTGTTGTGGTTGGATGGTAATGTTTTATAAAGAAGTGACTGGCGGCCTTTGGTACTTTCAAAAGTGCTAAAGTGGAAATGAAAACAGAAACTAGTAATCTTTCGAGCTCTTTGTGGCTTTTGGTGAAAAACCCGAATAGTTGCCACTGCAGAACAAGCACTTATCATCGTCTCTATGGAGAGAACCACCTAGCAGCTATGCAGTTAAGTCGCAAATGAATAGAAAGGAGTATGCAGATTCTTCACAAATACCTCCATGTAGCTCCTCCATCAGTGAAAAATATAAACTCTTCATTATATTTTATGGAAGTTATTTTTCGGTATCAATGTTCATGTGTTTTGGTCATGCTATCATTTCTAACAGAATGACAATACAGAGCAACAAAAGGCGTAGAAGAGCAGTAACAGGCTGAGCAACACATCAACTGATATATGCCATTTTCTTTTATCAAGAATACATGGCTGCATTTCCAACCACTGCACTCTAGCACTGACTGATTGACTGCCTGTCCCAGACCAAATTTCACAGTTTCTCTCTCTCCTCCTTACCTAATTCCTCCCTTCCTTATTGGCCTCCGTAATCCCCCTTACTTCTTTCCTTCCTTCCTTACCTTCCTTCGTTCCTAACCCTCTCTCCTTTTCCCATTCTTCATTACTTCAACCATCTTTTCTCACTACCTCGATTCCTCGATTCCTCCTTCACTGAAACCCTTCCTTCCTATTTACTTCCACTGCCCCTTCTGCCTATCACCTTCTCTGCCTCCCTATCTTTCTTCATTATCTCCTTTCCTTCTTCCTTCTTGCCTGTCTTAATCCCTCTCTTCAGTCCTTAATTATATATCCAGCCTTATTTCCTCAAACCTTATTTCAACTTCACTTATTCCAGTCATTCATATCTTGCCCTTCCGCCTTTCACTAAGTCCTCTCTTTTTTTCTTCTTGCTTTCTCTCCTATTCTTTTTTCCTCTTTCTCTCCCTCACCCCGTCCTTCCCTTCCTCTCTCACATCCTCTCATCTTTCCTCCCTTCCTTCTCTTAATTCCTTCCTCCTTTATTCCCTTCCTTCCTGAATTTCTCTATCACATTGCGCTTTCACTCAATGTCACACACCACACAATTCAACTCCACACTTTTCCATTCCACACTACATAATTCACCAACAAACCACATAATTCAACTCAAAAACACAATTACATAACACCACATACATCCAATCCAAACCAAATAATTCCACATCATGCTTAAAAATTCAGCAGTACACCAAACCATTAAACTCCACTACATACCATTCCACACCACAAAATACCATTCCACATAATTACACACATCACACCCACTCCACGTAATTCCAGTATGCTCAATACCACATAATTACTATCCACATATTTCAACTGTATACCATGCCACATAATTCCACTCCACAAATCCACTCCACACCACACAATTCCACAACTAACAATTCCAATCAAACTCACATAATTCTTCTACACTCCACATACATACACTCTACAACATATAGGTAAAAGACATTATCATTTACAACGCCAATAGCTCTAACTCAAGCAAATGCGAGAGCTATTGCATTCCTTTTGGATCATAAAAGTAAAAAGACGCCTGCATCATTTCACGTGGTAATGTCTGCATGTGTCTACAAAATAATGTGGCCATTCTTGTTTATAATAACTTTTCAACATGCTGCACAGCAGCCAAGCTGCTCTACAACATAGCTTAAAAACAAAGGCCAACCCAAAACCTCTGGCTGAGCACTTATAAGGTCCCAAATGCGAGACCTACTGGCTATGCCAATGCTTGTGTTACTGGGGGCCGGTTTTGCAGCAGTACTGCAATATCGGCCCCTCTGTCACAAAAACGCAGCAGCAGTGTCCCTCCCCCACCAGTTCGATGTAATTACCAGAACTGGTTTGCATTCCCAGTCCGGCCATGATGATATGTGTACTGTTCATGCACAGATTGGAATATCTGTAAGATTTTCTGGAATAAAATTTTAAGGTGCAGGGTACATTCCAGGGGCGGTTCACCAATGAGGCAATGAGGGCTCTGCAGTCCTTATTTTCTGCCTTCTGTTGTGCTGCAGTTTCACTAATTAGCAGCAGAAAGAGAACTAAAATTGATTGTGAGACCAGCCAATCGGTGCCTGCCATGCCTTGAAGCGAGCAGTGCTAATGTCCTTGTGTCAGTCAGCGAAGCCTATGCAGGCCTGACGATCGCGCAGCCCTAAAACCTGTGAGGCCATCAGTTCAGCTAAGCCATAATCTTCTCTACCGATGACTCCCCCCTGATGATGCACAGCTGCCAAGGTTTCTAATTGCTATGAGTGACATTTTCATAATTTCATAGTAATTATGAGTGAAATTTCAATGACTCTGAGTGACCCTTTCTCACGAGCAAAATCAAGCAGTGAAGAGGAGGGAAACATATCAATATCAGAAATTACACCCATTTGAGCAACGAGAAACTCTAAGAAGATCTTGAAACTGCTGCAAAGCACCAGAAATGGAAGGGCACTAACAAGAGACAGACTGCGTGACTGTACTTTTCAGTAACAGAGGGCAGGCAGGCACTGCAGCTGCTCAGAAGATGATCTCATTGATCTGTTCATTCATGACCATGTGCTACCCTAAAAAGCTAATTTAATAGCATAGCAAATGCACCTAGAAGATTATACCATCACTCAGTCTCAGGCATAATCGGTTGCTAATGAAATAAGGTAAAACATAATACTGGGAACTGCCAGCGCAAAACCGGGAGATGTTCCGCTGTAAACACGTGGTAGTGCAAATAAACAGAAAGTGAAGGAAAAAGCATTGTAGCTATTTTTTGGGAAACGTGTGCACTGCTCCAACCTCCAAAGACTCTGAAAAACGTACAATCTATTTTACGATTCCTACATTTTGGCAGAACATACATTTTGGATTACGCAGAAAGAGTGAAACCTTTCTACAATTTAATCAGACCTGATTTCTCAGTTCAACACTGGACACAGGAACATACAGAAACACTACGGGGCATATTAGCAAGACCGGCGATAAAATTATCGCCGTTTTAGCGGCAGGAAACTGCCGCTAAAACGGCGATAATGGGCTTGTTAATATGCGTTATAGAATTCCAATAGAAGCCCAGGTTAGATGTCCTGCACATCTAACCTGGGCTTCTATTGAATTCTATAACGCATATTAGCAAGCCCATTATCGCCGCTTTAGCGGCAGTTTCCTGCCGCTAAACGGCGATAATTTTATCGCCGGTCTTGCTAATATGCCCCTACGTTCCCTACAAGCTGACATGATAGCTTCCAAACACTTAAACATACATGTAAATACGACGAATTTGGTGATCTGTGTAATCGCGGGTCAATCCGGGTACACTTACCTCACCTTCAATGAAGGAGAAACTGTACCAATTGCATATAAATCTCATCTATACACGAACACCAAAATGCGTTTTGCATCAACTGAACATTTTAACAACAGCAGTACAAACTGCTGCAGTGAGAGAAAGAGCACTGGCTTAGAGGAAACGAATAATTGTCGTATCTCCGGTACCAACCTTACAGGCTGTTACAAAAGCAAGCGTTATAAATGCAAAAGCACTGCATCCAAGATGGATACAGTGGGCTAATTCTCTCACTGCAACAGATGTAGACTACAAATTTGACTCTACATTGAAAACACAAGCATTTCTACAGTACCAACAGGAATATCCTCTCCCAAATGAAATAATGCCTCTAGATCAGTATGAATACATTATTTACACTGACGGTTCTGCTCAGCCTGCCGTAGGAAGTAAGCAGCAATACAGCGCAGCTTGTGTGATTGTAAAGGGACGTATGCAGGATGGTAAGTTCCATCCTAGCAAAACGCAGACGCAGTCTCTAGAAGATTGCACGGCTCAACTGGCAGATCTAAAAGCCCTAGTACTGGCTCTAAAAAATACGGATCGAGAATTCCCCACACTCATTGTTTGTGATTCGTTTTACTGTGTCCAGTCATACAATGAATATAACAAACAAACTAAAACGCAAAGGTGCACCACTTAGTAGCAAGAAACACTAGACACATCACAAAGCATCAAGTCCGTGTCCATAATATTTTCCATATATTTTCTTCTTTTATTTTTCGAAATATTCTTGATATAAAAAACCACAGCCGACGCGTTTCGTCCAATAATGGACTTCTTCAGGGCATTAGAGCCAAAAAGGCGGACACTCCTGGGGATAAATCAACATCGGAGTTCCACCCCTGGGTATATGTTGCGCTGAAATTGCCCAAAGTTCTTATCCTTCGTGTGACGATAAAGTCAAGATAACTATTCCTTAATTAGAAAAGGCAGGATTCATTCATAGGAATAGTACCCTCCACACGAATCCTTCCGGAGTGCGCCTCACTGTGATATATCTATCTATCGAGGTCGCCGTATTTTTTCAGCCATATCAAGGCTGTATTGGGAGATTGCCCGTTTCAACTGTTGGCCCACTATATCACAGTGAGGCGCACTCCGGAAGGATTCGTGTGGAGGGTACTATTCCTATGAATGAATCCTGCCTTTTCTAATTAAGGAATAGTTATCTTGACTTTATCGTCACACGAAGGATAAGAACTTTGGGCAATTTCAGCGCAACATATACCCAGGGGGTGGAACTCCGATGTTGATTTATCCCCAGGAGTGTCCGCCTTTTTTGGCTCTAATGCCCTGAAGAAGTCCATTATTGGACGAAACGCGTCGGCTGTGGTTTTTTTATATCAAGAATATTTCGAAAAATAAAAGAAGAAAATATATGGAAAATATTATGGACACGGACTTGATGCTTTGTGATGTGTCTAGTGTTTCTTGCTACTAAGTGGTGCACCTTTGCGTTTTAGTTTGTTTGTTATAATCCTGTTTTGGATTGCACCGCGGCAGTGGGTGTGTTAACGGTGTGCACACACTATCATTGGAGAAATCCTATTACACTAATTAGGGATAGTGGGTCAGGTGCTAGGTCTTTACGGGGTACACTGCCAAACTTGTGTGTTTTTCATACAATGAATATCTTCACTATTGGGCCAGAATGGGGTTAAAGATTCAAAAGATTGCACACAAAAGCAAAAACTGCTTTGGGAACAAGTGACAGAGCTGAAAAAAGGCTTGCCGCGGGCTCACGTGATTCATATGCTGAGTCATCAACGTGTTGGTGTGCACGTTGAAGGGAATTCATTGGCTGATGAATCCGCCAATGCGACAGTGCTAACTGCTGCCATTGCTGCAATCACTCGTTCTCGCACGAGAGTAGAAGGAGACATAATGGTAGCTGTCATCGCTTCACGCAAAAACAGCCCAGCCATGCCAAAAGGTTTTCCACTCAAGTACTCCTACAAGTTAGATGCAGAAAATATACTGTATGCTCAAATATCAGGAGTGGGGGTTAGAGTAATACCAAACATGGATCGCAGGTTAGGTTTAATACTAGCTGCACATGAGGTTCTGGGCTCAGCCCACGCAGGTATCACTGCAACAGTTTCATTGCTGAAACAACGTTATTGGTGGCCAGGTCTTACTAAACAGACCAAGGGTTTTGCCCTCAAGTGCGACATCTGCCAGCAGATGAAGGGTTCCACCTTAGCACATCCACCACAGACACCTTTACTGTAATCAGACAGACCCCTCGCATGTGTCTATTTGGACCACTGCGGCCCCCTACAATCTTTCCGGGCTTACAAGTACATCTTGGTGGCAGTGGATTTATGCTCCAGATTCCTGTGGGTTTGGCCTCAGCGCTCGGCTGACGCCCGAACTGTTAAAAAGGATTTGCGAGTCTTCATAGGGACATACACAATAGGCTCATTACATTCTGACCGTGGCCCCGCGTTTAGCTTTTGGGCTTACAAGGAAGCCATGGGAAGTTTGGGTGTAGCATTGCGGTACTCCTCTCAGTATCATCCCAAGGGAAATTCGATTGTGGAAAGGAAAAACCAGGATTTAAAGCAATCCTTAAAAGCAAGGGTATTGGGCTCGGGTGGTAGCTGGGTTGCTCACCTATATGGGGTCCAGAGGGCACTAAATAATATGCCAAGAAGCTCCCTGGGAGGCCGTCCTCCATACAAGATCCTATCTGGGAAGAAAATGTGAGTACCCGACCTTGATTGTGGCAGCACAGTGGTGGATGAAAAAGCATTTGACATCAATGATCGATTGGCTTTTTAACAGGAACTCAATGAATTCCGGGCATTACAAAGCAACGTCCAAGTAAAACGCACCACCACTGGGGAAGTTAATGCCCGTCCGGCAAGACCTGCCTGCGTCCCAAAGATCGGGGACCTGGTCAGAGAAAAGATTGTGGACAAAAAGGAATTTGGGCCATCTTATAGAACGCCTATACCTGTCCTGGCTGTCGAAGGAACAAGAACAGTACTTCTTCCGCCTCTTGCCGGCAAGAAAGAAAAGAGATTTGTCTCCATTGATCTGATCAAACCACACTATGTGGGCGATACTAAATAGCAGGCCGCGTGCGCTCCAGGGTAGCCGCCGATCTCTCGCTACCATCCAGGAAGTTCAGACAGAAAGACTAATAACATTTGAAGATTCTACTCTACAAACGTAACAAAGTGGCTGTAGGAGAGTAGGATCTGCCTCTTATGTTGCCCCCACTTTTTTTTCTGATGTTTACACTGGTTTCTGGCTATAGTCTGGCTGGGTCCCTGCTAATCAGGGCCCCAGCCTCTCTGTTCTCTCTAAACAACTTGGAGTGCACTCTAGGTGCACTAGTGATTGGATACTGTGGTACCTTATGAGTCCCTAGTATATGGTACCTTAGGTACTAAGGGCATAGGTACTTCACAGGCCTACCAGGGGCTGCAGCATGTATTAGGCCACCCCTGGGAAGCAGACTAAATCTGACACCACAGGCCTGCTACTGCAGCCTGGGTGAGGAAGTGCTAGCACCCCTCACTGAGATATAGGTCCCCCATATCTCTCCTGCACACACATTGAGACTTATCAGTCGCCCCTAAAGCAGGCCCTATCAATCCTGAGGGCAGGGTGCTTAGTATCCGTGTGAGGGGGTGCCTCTGCCTGAGCAGTGCCCCTCTGCAGCTCTCAGAGTCCATTCTGTGGGGCTGTTTGTGGATGCGGTTAAACCATATACTTTTAAGTGCATTATATCCTCGCGGTAAAATGCTAACTTTGGAATGGCTGCATCAAAACATGTTGTGTTTGGTGTCAAACATCTTGGAATACTACCCCCCCACCAGTCCTGGCGGCGGGGGTAGCATTCCACCCTTCTAGAGGGATAGACATGTACCTGCTGTGGAAACGCGGTAGAATCCTGCAGAGCCCTGGCATCACAAAATGGATGCCACCAGTCACAGACACTGGGCTGCCCTCCTGCTGATGACCAACACTCGCAGTGGAGGAAGCCCAACAATAGATATCCTGTCCCAAGGGGGTGTGACCACCTCCCAGACAGGGTTTAGTGTATTGGGGCTGGGTGGGTGCACTCTTAGAGTGCTTTGAAGTCCTGCACTGGGGGAGCAGAAGGCTCCTCTGTGCATACCCCAGTTCAAACCGGCTCAGGGGCTACCTGCCCCTGCTCTGGCGCGAAACTGGACAAAGGGAAGTGGGTGTAGCCACCCACTCCCCTGACCCTCCCATAGGTAGGGTCATAGAGCTAGTCCCTCCCTTTCTTTTAGTATAAGAGGGGAACCTGTGCATTGCAACCTAGATTTCCCTGGACGACGCTCTGAAGAAGAATCCCGGACCTTCGACGTTCCACTACCTTTGGAAGACTGAAGAATCTCCCTTGGAGTCAAGGAGTGACTCCCCTGCTTTGCAGGCACCAAAAACTACAAACGACGGTCGCAAACTATGCTGCTCCCGCCGGAGTCCGAAGTCCCTGCAGCCCAAGAAGTAGATTTCCTGACTTCTCAAAGGCCATCGTGAGTCCCCAGCGAAGCTGAGGCCAGTGAACCCCAAGAGTGACGAGAAACCGCGACCCCTGGGTACCGTGCACTATTGTCAAGTGCAACCCCTTCACAACATTCCACAAACTTGTGCTTTAGACCACGTGTGGTCCTAGCCTCCAGCAGGAATCCCTCTGAAGATCAGAGGCCTACCACATCCCAAGTGACCGTGGGCCCCTGTGAGCGAATCCTCCTGAGGCGTCTTTGCGATCCCTTGCCAGCCGGCTTGTGGGTCCCCAGAAGACTTTCTAAAGACACCAAAGGGCTCCCCTGGTTGATCCAGACCTGCCCTGGCTTATCCTCGCTGGGTGAGTCCCCCAGACCTTGCTGGTCTGCACCATTGCCTCTTCACACTTTCCCAGAGACTTGCTGTTACCAAGGCTTGTTGGCTCCAATCAAGTCGCCGACACCGTAGTAAGCTGCAGACATTGTGGGACACGCCGAATCCAGCTCCTGGTCATCGTCGACGCCTCCTGAACCTCGTGGCTGAAGAGCCAAGGCACCCACGAACGACCTGAATCTTGCAACGACGGTGGGCATCCATCTTCCTTGCCCCGAGTCACTGCCAAGTGACTTTGAACACTGTCCCCTCTGCTTTCAGGTCTTCCATCTTCCGAATCCAGGCTTGGATTCCTCCGGACACTTCTCCTGTCGTCGCAAGCAGCAAGTCTTCACTGTCTCCCATTGAAAACGACGCCGCGACCCGACACCAAAGGACACCTATGCACCCGGCTCCCCTGGGTGAGGTAACTTCAGCACTACGGTGCACCTGTGGGTGTGGGCCCTAGAACTACTTACCCTGTAAGTGACTTGCTTGTAGCTTCCCTAGAAGTGCCCTAAAACTCTTATTTTCTAAGTGCGACAATTGCGCTGACTCGTACAGGGTTCGCGTCTGTGTTAGACACACCGCGTCCATCTCCTTTGTAACACTATCTAGAACTGTGTCCTTCGACTCGTACTGAGTCCGATCGGTGTTCGCCTCGAACACACAAGGGGCCTGTAACATCGAGACCTCCATTGCACTGACTCGCACAAGGTTCGCGTCTGTGTTAGACACAGCGCGCCCATCTCCCTTGCAACTCTATCTGTAACCGCGTCCTTCGACTCGTACCAGGACCGATCGGTGTGTTCGCCTCGAACACGCAAGGGACCTTTAACATTGAAATCTCAATCGCATCTGAGCGCATAGACTCGTACAGGACTCGCACCGGTGCCAAGACACCGCGTCCGTCCCCTGTGGGTCTCCTGCAACTACCTGGGGTGGTTCTTGGGGGTCCCTCGATTCTAGATGCCCTAGACCTAGGTCTAGCCAAACTAAGATTGTGATATTCGATTGTGCTAAACTTATTTTGATAACATTTGACTTGTACATATGTTCCTGACTTCTAATCTCATAAAGAGATTAGTAGAGAGTGTTTATTAATAAATACATATATATTTGATATATACACCTGTGTGGTGTCTTTTCATTTGGTGATTCAAGAGATTGTGTGGTAAAACAAGCTGCTTTACATTCCTTCAAGACTTAGCCTGAAGGCTGCTCTCCACAGCTACCACTAGGATAGCTTTCTATAAAGGTTGTCTTAAACCTATCTACCATAAGAGTCGAATTGTTCTGGTGTAAGGTGTCCACTTTAATTAGTGAACAGCATATACCAGGCCAACTTCTCACAGTGGCCAACAATGGAATAGAACTCGTGCCTATTGAAATTGAACAACAACAAAATTCAAATGAAACACAGATCGCAATTCGGCATAATACCGATATCTATGTGAATATGCCTCAAAATGAGTCAATTGCCAGTGCAACTAAACCTGCTGAGCTACCAAAGATATATCGAACAGTATCTGGCTACTTCATCAATTTTGATACCTCCTCTCTGGATCCGAGTGAACCTGAGTCGCTACCAGCTCCTGTTTCCCCAAAAAGAAAAATGTTATAATATCTACCTTTGGCTGAAAAAGACTTACTTTGTTTCTCCCTGCCTACAGCTCTGGATTGCAATTGGTCTACTGTTCCTAGTCCTCTGGATAGGTGCAGTGACTGTCTTTTCCTTGCTCCTGAATGGACATTATCTCCCAGAACACTCTGCAGTACCACATGTGAACATGGTCCTGAAACCAAATACATCATCTCATCGTGAACGAAGAGACTTGTCCTTTGTGAACATTACAGCAGTTCCGATTCCTGAAGGGATAGGTTGGGATAGGATTTCATACGATGTATTTGGTCCCACTGAACTTTTAAAAATACAGCATGTATTTAAAATTTCTTTGAATGATATCATCACCTCCAGCCAGTACATTCTCTGACGATTGGGACTTTGAAACTGTGAATAGCATGCTATCTGATTTAGAACAAAGTGTTGCTTTTCCCAAAAATGAATTGTATGATCATCCATCTGATTTTGACACCATGTATTGCTATCAACATTATGGTCATCAATTTTTGCACAAAGCAAGTATCCCACATAACGTGTTTGCTTACCATCAATGGGAACATTGCCCGACACCACCAAAAGGTAGTTCACAAACGTTTGCACACAAGTTTGCTTATTTTTCTGGGTTTATCACTTCAGACCTGACCTCATATTATTACAAGGTTGCACCTACACCTGCAAGGAAAAATATCCTTACTAACACGAAACAGATATACTCTGCTTCCTTTATTTCCCAGCTGTCTTTACAAGGGTTCGACTTTTGGAGGGACACTATAGATACAAAATTGGTCTGAGGGACTAAAGATTGGCAGATTCAGGGAACTGAGGCATTATTGAGAGATAACAAATTGTCTTCCCGAACAATATAGTGCACCAAACTTCCTGTCTTGGACTAGCCAAGATCAAGGACTTGAACACACCACAGATTCCCTCGCTTTCACACTTTGAGGGATGGCAAAATTATACACAGCATAGTGAGGATAAGCTGGATGACATTATACAGGATGGTTCATAAACCTCATCAGACCCCAATTAGAAGGGATGGTTGCTTTGGCCTATAGACACAAATAGGTGTCAGTCAAGATTCAGGGGTACCAACGAAGGGTTTAGTATCCATAGGCCTGATCAATGCTATGTACAACAGGTACATCCAGGATGGTGACATCCTACAGTGTTGGGAAGTTATGCCTAGATTGGCTAAGAACCTCAACACTGTCCCAGGTGAAACAATACTCAGCCTTACTTTCAAATGACATGGATCTATGGGATTTTTTGTTAGGTCCCCGTAAACCACGTCGAAAATGCTCCTTATACCCTATTTACAACAAGGTATGGAAGATCTCTCAACAGGAGACTGCGGAGAGATTACGTGAAATTGATAGGGCTAACCTAGAAAAGGCTTTGGCAGTGGTCGAGCAGTGGTCGACTATCGCATGATTACACTAACATCAAGGATTTATTCACTGAGCAACATTGTGTCTTCTGCTATAGATATTATGGAACAGGATTTGTCCATTCTTCAACATGGGCAATATCAGCTATGATCAATTCTGTTACTGAGCTGGTAGTTACATTCATTGCATTCCAGTCACATGCCCTGGCGATATATCAACAATACGTCTCTGTACAAACAGCAGACAACAATGGCACACAGAGATGCAAAATATGCAATGTTGTACATTGAAAAATTAGACCAATTACCTTTCACCGTGGCTGAATCACCTTCCACAGAATGGTCAATCCATGGCCATATAACATTGACAGTGACAAAATTTCAATTTCAATATTGTCTACAGTACCACCAGGTAGGCAGGTAGGAAGCGTTGGGTGAGGAATACATCCATGAATCTTGGGAGTTACCATACAGATTTAGATGCAGAAATAATGACACTGAAGTCTTTCTCAGGGGTTCAGACTGCAAGAATTCGTTAAGTGGATCTTTAATTTGTCAGGATATTATACTTCACTGACCTTGCAAAGCTTCGGTTGCAAACCTATCTTGTCACTTGACAGGCTCCCCATCTGCCGTGATTCATCCCCTGTTCAAACTACTCTTGAACGGGAGTTATTTGATGTTGAATGATCAATGTTCTTGTGGGATGCTGCCAGGCATCGCATATCTGGTCACAGTAAGTTCCAGGGTTTCTTGTTGTATGCAAGTATTGTTTCCACCAACCCACACAGTCAGGGAGGCGCCGCTATGGCCTTAGGTGAATGTTTCCTTAATACGGTTTGATTCTCTGAGCGGACTGAAAGCCATACATTTACAGAAAGAGGTGGCCTTAACCTCAGCCCGCGAAACTTTTGATCTACAGGTTGCAAGGTCTTCAGCTGAGATACAGGCCTAATCCGAACTAACTTCCCCCTCCATTTCGGGTAAATGGTACATCGTATCTTTAACATGTCTGATACGAGTGGGATAGTACACCTATTTAAGACCGTAGGTTCTGGGCTATTAAGCATCTTTCTGACGATTTTCTGAGTTATTCCACATTTGATACACTCCATATTTGGAAGCATTTTTGGAGGTGTTCTGCTGATCCTACTACTTGTAGTGGGTGTCCTGGTGTTCATTTTTCTGCTACGCAATGAATGTCCCAGATACTAAGGAGATGGAAAAAGCGCTCTTGGAGCGACGTTGCTGTGAACGCATGGTACTCCATCTGGGCACAACTTGTATTCGGAAACTAAGTGAGCATTGATTTCTGTCATTCAGATCAGTCTGGCTTGACTGCGTCTTGCCTGTACTCTGCTGCATATTCTGCGGACAAGAATGCGTGTTGGACATCTGTCTAACCCTTCCATCGGTTGCGCCTCCGGACGTGGATGTACTGCTGGACCCGTTAAAGGCCCATGTAGTGCAGTGTCCTCAGTGTATTCCAATCCTGATGTCGGCATTCTTAGAGCCACCACTGGATGCTTCAGCTCCTGTTGGAATGGACACCGGCTCTGCACCAGGCTTAAAGGCATTGAGAGCTTCCTCAGCAATGGCTGTGGGAACCGGAGAAGATCACATTTGCTCCATTGACCTGATCCAAGAGGTGTTACAGGGACCGTCATCTGCAAAGGCAGGCAACAGTGATGTGGGTCTCCTGCACAGGGCACATAAACATTTAGCTCTCCGTGTGCTGGGAACAAATTGGCCTTTTTTCGAAAACAACTAAAACTGGAATTCGAAAACATAATTTTTGTTTTATTTTTCCTCTTCTGCTCTCACTGAGCACTATGGCTTTCAGCGTGCTCAGTTGGTCTGAACAGTATATTGCATAGAGCTTTTCTCCTATACGTCATTTTTATACTCATATATTAACTAAGTTTTTATGCTTTTAAAAACAGGTGTATTTTAACATTTAGTATTATGTCGTCCAGTCAGATGAGGAGTGGGAGTTAGGAACCCCAATGTACCCCAATATAGGCCTAGGTAGTTACACAACCTTTTACCTACATCTGTCCTACCATTGTTCTACATAACGGGTTGGCGCTGACCTTTCACCTAGTGAGGTGCTACATGACTGTCATGTGGTTTTCTTTGAAAACCAGCCTCATGTATTATGCATGAGGATTCTCAGTATCACAGCAGGATTACCATCTTCTACATGATAACTCTGTATAAGGGTCTCCTCTATTGTCATCCTTGCCCGACATGCCCACAGTACACTTCTAGGTAGAACCCCTGAGGGTACCTTTCGAGTATATACGCACTACATCTTCGCTGGGCAAACTAGAGGAAAAATACTTACATGCTGACACGCTGACGCGAGACGCTGAGGCCCCTGTCTGCAGATACTCTAGCACGCAGTGATCTGACATCCCTTGCGGGTTGTCCTCCTCGAGACCAGTACGGGGTCCTTCACTCTCCCACATCAGGTAATGGGGTTGGCTCTATCCTAAGGGTATTCTTGGCTACACACCTACACACATGCTAGGTACATTTAGGTACATCTTGTTAGGGTTTGCACCGGAAGAGTACGCATTATTACTGTTATGTTTATATATGCCAGCATATATTCATTGTTTTAGCTCTATGGTAGAATTCTACCTTTTCTTTACTCAATTGGTGCTCATAACCGTATATATCTGTTTGTGTCTAATGGTTCTTGCAGCACACGTATTTTATACTACAATGACGCTGGTTCAATAAATGCTTATTGAAAACATCCCCACCATTTATTCTGTGTATATCTATGAGACAAAGTAAGCACGAGTGACTGAGCAAAAAGTACTGTACTGTTTCCGTGATCCCTGAGGGGCCAGGGTTGTCATGGTCGATAGTTACCAGAAACTATTCGCTCCTTGGTAAGAGGGGCTCATAGTGGCACTTTGAGCTAGCTGGTCTACAGACTAACATATCCTTCGGCGGTGCCTGGAAGCAGTCTGGACACCAATCCCTTAGTTTATGTTGTCTAAACACGCAGATCCTATATAGATTTGTAGGAACTGCACGACAGAAGGATATGTCTGGTGTCTTAGTTTGTCAGGTAAGACATGGGCTCCTTCCTTCTGATGCAGTGGATAAGGCCACTACTATTGAGGAATACTATTTTAAGTGGTTTATGGTGGGACTGGGGTTGCATTGTTATGAGCACTTTCCATGGTACATAACCAGTAATGTATGTTAAAGAGTGACAAAGATATCCAGGGGAATAAGGTAGAAGATGTTCCAAGAAAGGGCTAACCACCAACAAATCCTAGGCATGGAAGATAGACATTGGTAAACAATAGTAAGTTTGAACAAGGCAATGCAAGAAAAAGATGAATACAATGCAGAGAAAAAGATTAAGATCTGCACTTGCTCAGAGATTGGGTTCACTCATACAATCTGGCTACTGAGGTTGGTGTGGGGCAAGAGAAAGCAGTAACAATGAAGGATTGATACTGGGGACTGGTACAGATAGGTGACGAAGCAACACTCAGAAGAAGGACAGGAGCACTGTGCAGAGGAAATGTTTAAATAGAAAAGAGTATGTAATCCGAATGTGAATTTTAGACAGGCGGGTGTTCGCCTTGGTCCCTCCATCTGGCATGCCAGCCTTAGAATCCCGAGCGACACCTGAGGCGTGGCAACAGGGGTCAATATAGAAAGAGGCGCCAACTTAGTAGAGCAATGTTGGACCTGGCCCTCTCTGCAGGGTCAACCCAAACTTTTTGCCTTCACTCCTCCTGTTCTTCTGAGTTTGTTTTTGTTGGCATTCGGACTCTGTGCTAACCAATGCTAAAGTGCTTGTCGTCTTTCCTTAAAACATGGTGAGGAACAGATGACCGCAAGTGGCACTTTGTGCTTTTAAAAGCTATATTTTACAACTTTGAAATTGCATATTTCCGGTTCTACTCATTGGATTTTTGTTATTCTGGCCTAATTTTATTTATTAAAATGTACTCTATTATTCTACACTGTAAGGAGTTTACTTGTATTATATTTTCACTTTATTACTGTGTTAGACCTGTCAGCCCTAGGGTGGTCTTGCCCTGTTTTTTTTCCCTTTTGCGCCTCATTTTTGCCACCGTATTTTTACTGGACCTAGGTCTCCGGGCGCCTTACCACTGCCAACCAGTGCTGAGGTGCAGGTGCTCTCTCACCCAAGATGGCTGCCACAGGCCCCTGCTACTGCAGAGTGGCCTTGCACACATACACATACTAGTAGCCAGGGTCAGGCTGGGACATAGGGATACAGTATCCATCCCGTCCCGCCTCTGGGCCACATAGCCAGACATGGTGGAAGGTTCCAGAACCTTCCGGGCTGTGGGAGGAGTTATGTTTTGCCGCCTTTAGGAGGGTCACCTGACCTAGGGGTATAAGAGGTTTGGAGGGAAATCTTTTAGTCAGTTGGGGCACCACTGATCCTGGGAGAACCTCTGCCGGAGTACAGGCTTTAGGGCCTAGGGGGGAGACCTACACTACTGCTACTGACAGGGCCAATGCACTGCTGTAATAAGTTAGCTGAGAAACGCCCACCACCCACTGACCTTGCCCAGCGTGAGGGGACCCAGGGAACCATCTTCAGCGTGCTGGGAAGTACCATCCAGCACCCCAAGAACCACCAACTCATTCCCTCCCCCATACGGAGAAACCCCAAGAAGCAACCAACAAAGAACTGCCGCAAGTAACCTTAAATTGCAAGGCCTGACAGACCAGCAAGGCCAGAAACCTGAACTGCCAAACTGGGGATCACCAGGTAAAGCGCCGTGCCCTGAAGCGCTAGACCTTCACCCCCATCCAGTCCTAGCGGACACCGTGCTGCCCTGCTGCTGGGCTGCCAAAGCACTGTTAAGTCAGCCCCCTTGCCAGCCTGTTGCAGGCGCGCCCCCGCGCTGTGCCTCCACGTGGGAGGAATCACCCTCAAGCCACTTACCGGGTGGCTGTAATCTGCCTCTGCGGCCGTCGCCGCGTGTGAGGAGCTGCCGAGGTGGGCGTGGCCTTCCCCGAGGCTGGGGAGGTGAGGTGCGCCGTCCGCGCCCCCACCGAAGGTCCGGAGTTGCCGGAGATCACCGCCGCGGCCCAGGGGCTCGCGCGAACGAAGTTGCGGCCCAGGAGGAAGATCGAGGCCTCAGCCCCCACCGACGCCGTTGCCACGCGACCGGGGACGCCGACCGCGTCATCGGCCGCGCCCCCGGGAAGGCCGCACAGCGATTGGGCGCCGGCTCCCGCCGTGCCCCAGCGCCGACGGAAGCCGCCGAGAGTCACCGCGTAGGCAGAGGAAGGCGGGAAGCCGGCCGGAGAGGACTGCCGGCTCCCGCTCCCTTCCCCGCATTGCTCAGCTGATCACGGGGGCCGGAGGAGAGTGATACCGGCCCCCCAACGTCCCACAATTCCGGCCGGAGGGCCGTAGTACCCCATCCGGGCCCCGCCCTGCCAAACAGGGCCGGCCCGGGAGGAAGCCAGTCGCTTCGAAGAACGACCAACGGACACCACCACAGGTGAGCCCCGGAGGCCCCTAGGGCCCACAGAGATGCCACTGGGGGCCGGGGGCCAGCATTAGCCTGTGGAGAGAAGAGGGAAACGCACATTAACTATTTACACGAGGCGAGGCCCCGGAGAGGAGTGGGCCTAGCCTGATTTAACCCCTAAGCAGCCCCTGAGAACACAGAAGCCCTAATTGACAGGGAAGCCCCAGAGAGAAGGACATGTTGAGGGGTTCCCTAAATCTATTCCCTAGCCTAATTGTTACGCCTGCTTTAATCACTGTTTAGGCCTAATGCAGATCCGCACTAATGAAATGTCTTTGCCTAGTGTAAAGGTGCTTAACTGAATTGAGCTGAAGTGTACACCGCCAAGAGTTGAAGTGTTTTATGTTGCAGGTGTACCGGATTTGCGACGCCCACTGTACTGAATGTGGGTGCGCCTAGATTAACGCAGGCCCTGTTTGAAGTGTAATGTAAAATGCCTATTTACAAGTGATTGAATATTCATGAGGTGAACTGCATGTTTTAGGCCCATGTTTTATTCCTGCACCCTGTAATCATTATTGGTGCTACGTTTAGGAGATGATTCCTGCGGCCTTTTAGTGGCCTACAATGTTGATGAGCTATGGTGCTTTAGTGAGATGACGCACTAATTAAGTATTTCAAGGAGTTGAAATGTTGCCCTGAATTAATCTGCCTCATCTGATGCTGCATTGATTTATATAAAAGAACTTGTTTTTAATATACATGCCTGGTGTGGTGTCACGTTATTGCGTCCGCATTACTGAGTCCAAGTGAGTGTGTGCTGCACAACTGCCTTACACATTGCCTTCGGGTGCTTTCCCGCCTCGCGCCATGCTACCGTGCCGGACTCGGTAACCCCGTTTCCAACATTGGTGTTCAGCGGTGGGATAAGGACTGTTGTTTGTGCAGCACCCTACAGTGACTCAGTGTGCGCCGCAATTGGACACCTATTTAAATGCAAGTGCGAAGAATTCTTTTGTGATTGCCTGATTGTGTACATTCTTGCGTTAGACCTGCTACCTACAGTCTAGAACCCTTTCTCTAAATTGTCTGGGGCCCCACCTAGCAGGATGGAGTTTGAGTTGGCCAACCTAGAAAGGTATACGGTGACACAGCTCAAGGAGTTCTGTCTAGAGAGGGGGGTGTCCATCAAGCGAGGCGCCAGGAAAGAGGAGCTTCAGAAAGCTTTGAGGGCATGGGTAATGGCCCACCCGGGAGGAAGAGGGGACGAGGAGCAGAGGGAGGCAGACGACCCAGGAGAACTGGACCTACTGCACATTGACGTTAGCGAGAATGTGTTGCCAGGAAGACGTTCCAGGGCAGGCAGTAGTGCGTCAGGGGGAGTTTGTCTGCAGAGGAATTTGAGGACAGGAGGGAGGAGAGGCAATTGAAGTTAGAACTTGCTAGGATGGACAGGGAGCGAGAACAGGCAAGGCTAGCCATGGAAGAAAGGAAGCTTGCGCATGAGCTTAGCCTCAAAGAATTAGAGCTCCGAGCCTTGCAGATGGAGATGCAGGGCAACTTGAATGGTGGCAGCGTACCTGGAGGGGTTCCCCAGGAGCCCAAGTTCTATCTACCTAGAGAGGTGATAACCAGTTTTAGTGTGGGAGATGACATTGATAAGTGGTTGGCGGCGTACGAGGTGTCTTTGGTGGCCCATAGGGTTCCTGAGAGCTACTGGGGGGAGGTCTCTACAGGTACATACCTACACTAGTAAGGGACACACTTTTGACCTTGGACAAGGGGGATCAGACGAACTACCCTATCTTGAAGGAGGCCCTGCTTAAGAAGTTTGGCCTCACCCCAGAGAAGTACCGCCAAAAGTTCCGCAACAGCCAGAAGCTTCCCACACAGAACTGGGTGGATTTTTTTGATTATGCCCGGAAGGCATTGGAGGGTTGGGTGCGTGGCAGCAACATTGATGATTACAAAGGGCTGTACGACCTGTTCTTGAGAGAGCACCTCCTAGAGAAATGTTTTCCGGAGCTGCGCCAGTCCTTGGTGGACCGCAAGCTGACCAATCCACGGGAGCTTGCAGAGGAGGCAGACACGTGGGTCAGCGCTCAGGTGTCCCACAAGGGAGCCGGGGCGGACCCCCCGAAAGGTGGACAGGGGTTCCCCCAGAAGAAAGAGGGGGGAGATAAAAGGAGGGAGTTCTTTAAAGGCCCCCAAAATAGACCGCCTGGGAGAGGGGTAGGTTCCCCATCCCAATCTGGATTCCAGAAACCCACTTACCCTGACAGGAGTCAGCAGCCCAGAACTGTCCGGTGCTACGAGTGCGGGGAGGTTGGACACTCCAAGGGGGATCCCCAGTGTCGCAAGAGAACCCCAGCCCCCACAGGAGGTAAGAGCCCCGGGGTGGCCAGTGTAGCGCTTGGGGAGGAGTTGTCCCTAGGTAGGGGAGGTGAGTGGACAGTCTTGACCTTAGTTTCCCTGGGGGATAGAGAGATCATCCCACGGGTTCAGGTACCCTCGAACACTGCCAAGTATCGGCAGAGGGTCCTGGTGAACGGGGAGGAGGTGGAAGCTCTGAGGGACACAGGTGCCAGCATGACGATGGTAAGACGTCAGCTGGTGTCCCCAGAGCAGGTGATTCCTGAGGTATTCCACCCGGTTGTTATGGCTGATAATAGCCTGGGTCATTACCCCGTGGCCCAAGTTCCCTTTGAGTGGGGAGGAGTCTCAGGCCTGTTGAAGGTTGCGGTGAGCCCTGCCATGCCAGTTGACTGTCTGCTTGGAAACGACTTGGAACATACTGCCTGGAGGGAGGTAGAGTTCCATGCCCATGCTGAGATGTTGGGATTACCAGGATGGACTTGCGTCGTCACGCGGTCCATGGCTGCCCAACAAGGAACTCAGCCCGGGTTGGAGCATGAAATAATGGCCCAGCCCACTGCTGGACGAGGAGATGTCCAGGAGGAAGCACCCGGTGAGATGGATGGGGAGCCCGCGGAGGTGACACCGGAGTCCGCTGAGGTGGATGGTGTTCCCGGAGGGGACCTGCCGACTCCTGCAGAGTGGCAGGTGGAAGGAGGGCCTACCCGGGAGGAATTCTGCCGGGCGCAGAAGGAGTGCCCTATGCTTGAAGGCATGCAGCAGCAGGCCGAAGCCCAAGCAACTGGAACAGAGACTGGTAACTACCATGTCTACTGGGAGGATGGTCTCCTCTACAGTGAGCCTAAGGCTCAGGTGCATAGGTCATCAAGGGCCGTAGTGGTCCCCCAATGCTACCGAGCCTTTCTGCTAGAGTTGGCACACAAGATACCCCTAGCAGGACACCTGGGCCAGGACAAGACGTTTGCGCGTTTGGTCCCACATTTTTACTGGCCCAGGATGCGCGTCACCTCTGACACTTTCTGCAAGACCTGCACCACTTGCCAGGCGAGCGGCAAGACAGGGACTAAAGTGAAGGTCCCTCTGGAACCTCTCCCGGTTGTCGGTACCCCTTTTGAGCGGGTAGGGATTGACATTGTCGGGCCGTTGGACCCGCCGACTTCTGCGGGACACAGGTTCATCTTGGTGTTGGTGGACCATGCCACCCGGTACTCAGAGGCAATCCCTCTGAGGACCATCACTGCACCGGTGGTGGCGCGGGCCCTGATGGGGATTTTTACCCGAGTGGGATTCCCCAAGGTCGTGGTGTCAGACAGGGGCACGAATTTCATGTCGGCCTACATGCAGGCCATGTGGAAGGAGTGTGGAGTGACCTACCGGTTCTCCACTCCTTACCACCCCCAGACGAACGGGCTCGTGGAGCGTTTCAATAAGACCTTGAAGGGGATGATCCGGAGCCTACGCGAGGACTTGAGAAGGAAGTGGGACGTCCTCTTACCCTGTCTGCTCTTCTCCTACCGAGAGGTGCCGCAGAAGGGGTCGGTTTCAGCCCCTTTGAGCTGCTCTATGGCCACCCCGTTCGGGGGCCCCTCAGTCTTGTCAAGGAGGGGTGGGAGAAGTCTTCCTCGAAGCTTCCCCGTGATGTGGTCAGCTATATGCTGGCATTCCGCAGCCAAGTGGCCAAGCTGTGGAAGGAAGCCTCGGACAACCTAGAGGCTAGTCAGGCCGTCATGAAGAAATGGTATGACCGGAACGCTCGGACGGTAGAGTTGGACGCTGGACAGAAGGTGTGGGTCATGGAGCCAGGAGAGCTTGGCGCCCTCCAGGACCGGTGGACTGGACCGTTTGAGATCTTGGAAAGGAAAGGCCAGACCACTTATGTCGTCGATGTGAAGACCCCCCGTCAACCCCACAGGGTGTTCCACGTCAACCGCCTGAAACCACACCAGGAGCGTTCAGAGCTCACTCTCCTGATGATAACAGATGGAAGTGAGGAGGAGGAGAGTGAGCCTCTTCCAGACCTGCTGGCGGCCCATGAGAAGGATGGCTCGGTAGAGGGAGTGGTCCTCGCCCCATCCTTGACCCCAGAGCAACAGAGGGACTGCCGCCAGGTCTTGGGGCAGTACGCCTCGTTGTTCTCCATCACGCCTGGGATCACGCACCTATGTACCCATGATGTGGACACGGGGGACAGTCCACCAGTAAAAACCAAGTCTTACCGGCTGTCCGATAAGGTCAAGGCTAGTATCCAGGGTGAGGTTACCAAGATGCTAGAACTGGGGGTGATTGAGCCTTCCAGTAGCCCTTGGGCTAGTCCGGTGGTGTTGGTGCCGAAAGCGGCCCCACCGGGCACCACACCAGAACTTCGGTTCTGTGTGCATTACCGCAGACTCAACTCAGTAACTAAGACCGACGCTCACCCGATCCCTCGGGCGGATGAGCTCATTGACCGGCTGGGAGCAGCCCGGTATCTGAGTACCATCGATTTGACGTCAGGCTATTGGCAGATCACCATGGCGGAAGGAGCAAGGGAGAAGATTGCGTTCTCCACCCCCGAGGGCCACTTTCAATTTCGGGTGATGCCCTTCGGGTTGAAAAATGCTCCAGCCACTTTCCAGCGGTTGGTGAACCAGGTGCTGTCTGGCCTAGAGGCCTTCTCTGCTGCCTACCTGGATGACATAGCTGTCTTCAGTAGCAGCAGGGAGGACCATCTGGAGCATCTCCAGGAGGTGCTACAGGCTCTGCAACGGGCTGGTCTAACCATCAAGGCCAGCAAGTGCCAGATTGGACAGGGATCTGTCGTGTACCTGGGACATCTGGTGGGCAGGGGTAAGGTGCAACCCCTCCAAGCCAAGATCGAGACCATCTTGGCCTGGGAGCCCCCCAAGACCCAAACAGAGGTCCGGGCTTTTCTCGGCCTCACGGGATACTACCGCCGGTTCGTCAAGGGATATGGAACCATTGTGGGCCCTTTGACGGATTTGACTTCGAAGAAGCAGCCACGCAGAGTCACCTGGACGGCTGCCGGCCAGGAAGCCTTTGAGACCCTCAAACGTGCGATGTGCACCGCACCGGTGCTCAGGACTCCAGACTTTGGACGGGAATTTATCGTGCAGACAGATGCTTCTGAGCATGGCATAGGAGCTGTGCTCTCGCAGCTGAATGACGATGGCCAAGACCAGCCAGTGGCCTTCATTTCCCAAAGACTATTCCCCGGGAACAGCGGTGGAGTACCATCGAAAGAGAAGCCTTTGCCGTGGTTTGGGCTGTAAAGAAGTTGAGGCCATACCTTTTTGGTTGTCACTTCCTGATCCAGACCGACCACAGACCCCTTCGCTGGCTCATGCAGATGAGAGGCGAAAACCCCAAATTGTTGAGGTGGTCCATTTCCCTCCAGGGGATGGACTTTCGGGTGGAACATCGACCCGGTGTAGACCACGCCAACGCTGACGGTCTCTCCCAGTTTTTCCACCTTAGCGATGAGAACTCCCTAGAGGTTGGGAAGCTCTCCCCTCTTTCGGCTGGGGGGGGACGCTTGTTAGACCTGTCAGCCCTAGGGTGGTCTTGCCCTGTTTTTTTCCCTTTTGCGCCTCATTTTTGCCACCGTATTTTTACTGGACCTAGGTCTCCGGGCGCCTTACCACTGCCAACCAGTGCTGAGGTGCAGGTGCTCTCTCACCCAAGATGGCTGCCACAGGCCGCTGCTACTGCAGAGTGGCCTTGCACACATACACATACTAGTAGCCAGGGTCAGGCTGGGACATAGGGATACAGTATCCATCCCGTCCCGCCTCTGGGCCACATAGCCAGACATGGTGGAAGGTTCCAGAACCTTCCGGGCTGTGGGAGGAGTTATGTTTTGCCACCTTTAGGAGGGTCACCTGACCTAGGGGTATAAGAGGTTTGGAGGGAAATCTTTTAGTCAGTTGGGGCACCACTGATCCTGGGAGAACCTCTGCTGGAGTACAGGCTTTAGGGCCTAGGGGGGAGACCTACACTACTGCTACTGACAGGGCCAAGGCACTGCTGTAATAAGTTAGCTGAGGAACGCCCACCACCCACTGACCTTGCCCAGCGTGAGGGGACCCAGGGAACCATCTTCAGCATGCTGGGAAGTACCATCCAGCACCCCAAGAACCACCAACTCATTCCCTCCCCCATACGGAGAAACCCCAAGAAGCAACCAACAAAGAACTGCCGCAAGTAACCTTAAATTGCAAGGCCTGACAGACCAGCAAGGCCAGAAACCTGAACTGCCAAACTGGGGATCACCAGGTAAAGCGCCGTGCCCTGAAGCGCTAAACCTTCACCCCCATCCACTCCTAGCGGACACCGTGCTGCCCTGCTGCTGGGCTGCCAAAGCACTGTTAAGTCAGCCCCCCTGCCAGCCTGTTGCAGGCGCGCCCCCGCGCTGTGCCTCCACGTGGGAGGAATCACCCTCAAGCCACTTACCGGGTGGCTGTAATCTGCCTCTGCGGCCATCGCCGCGTGTGAGGAGCTGCTGAGGTGGGCGTGGCCTTCCCCGAGGCTGGGGAGGTGAGGTGCGCCGTCTGCGCCCCCACCGAAGGTCCGGAGTTGCCGAAGATCACCGCCGCGGCCCAGGGGAAGTTGCGGCCCAGGAGGAAGATCGAGGCCTCAGCCCCCACCGACGCCGTTGCCACACGACCGGGGACGCCGACCGCGTCATCGGCCGCGCCCCCGGGAAGTCCGCACAGCGATTGGGCGCCGGCTCCCGCCGCGCCCCAGCGCCGACGGAAGCCGCCGAGAGTCACCGCGTAGGCAGAGGGAGGCGGGAAGCCGGCCGGAGAGGACTGCCGGCTCCCGCTCCCTTCCCCGCATTGCTCAGCTGATCACGGAGGCCGGAGGAGAATGATACCGGCCCCCCAATGTCCCACAATTCCGCCCAGAGGGCCGTAGTACGACATCCGGGCCCCGCCCTGCCAAACACGGGCCAGCACGGGAGGAAGCCAGTCGCTTCGAAGAGCGACCAATGGACACCACCACAGGTGAGCCCCGGAGGCCCCTAGGGCCCACAGAGATGCCACTGGGGGCCGGGGGCCAGCATTAGCCTGTGGAGAGAAGAGGGAAACGCACATTAACTATTTACACGAGGCGAGGCCCCGGAGAGGAGTGGGCCTAGCCTGATTTAACCCCTAAGCAGCCCCTGAGAACACAGAAGCCCTAATTGACAGGGAAGCCCCAGAGAGAAGGACATGTTGAGGGGTTCCCTAAAGCTATTCCCTAGCCGAATTGTTACGCCTGCTTTAATCACTGTTTATGCCTAATGCAGATCCGCACTAATGAAATGTCTTTGCCTAGTGTAAAGGTGCTTAACTGAATTGAGCTGAAGTGTACACCGCCAAGAGTTGAAGTGTTTTATGTTGCAGGTGTACCGGATTTGCGACGCCCACTGTACTGAATGTGGGTGCGCCTAGATTAACGCAGGCCCTGTTTGAAGTGTAATGTAAAATGCCTATTTACAAGTGATTGAATATTCATGAGGTGAACTGCATGTTTTAGGCCCATGTTTTATTCCTGCACCCTGTAATCAATATTGGTGCTATGTTTAGGAGATGATTCCTGCGGCCTTTTAGTGGCCTACAATGTTGATGAGCTATGGTGCTTTAGTGAGATGACGCACTAATTAAGTATTTCAAGGAGTTGAAATGTTGCCCTGAATTAATCTGCCTCATCTGATGCTGCATTGATTTATATAAAAGAGCTTGTTTTTAATATACATGCCTGGTGTGGTGTCACGTTATTGCGTCCGTATTACTGAGTCCAAGTGAGTGTGTGCTGCACAACTGCCTTACACATTGCCTTCGGGTGCTTTCCCGCCTCGCGGCATGCTACCGTGCCGGACTCGGTAACCCCGTTTCCAACATACTGTTTGCATGCTGCATAAATACTTTACACATTGCCTCATAGTTAAGCCGGACTGTTTTTGTGTCAAGCTAGTAGAGAGTTAATCACCGGTTAATTTAGTGACTTTTGTGGTCTACCCTGACAAGAATTGTGTTTTGTGCCTTAGTGGGGCTTCCACCCCCATCAACTAATGACCAGATTTCTTACAATGGCGTTCAGTGGTGGGATTCAATACTTGAATTTGTGCAGTGCTACTCAGTGAGTTGTGCAAAACTAAAAATTCCATCTAAATCACCTGACATCATTAAAGTCTCCATAATTGGCCATTTCTTGGCTTTTTCCAAAGTGAACCCTTACCTCACTTGTGCACCTGAAACTCTTGTCTGCAAGCATGGAGATGGATCTCAGCAACCTGGAAAGCTACTCTGTGGCAGAACTGAAAGAATGTTCCATGGTTAGGGGGCTACTAGAAAACTCCAGGCTCCAGGAAGCAGGGGCTCCAGAAAGCCCTCAGGACCTGGAAGGAGGCAAACCAGATGCTAGGTACAGCACAAGAGCAGTAGGAGGATGAGTATGATGCAGGAGAAGAAGAGGAAGTGGAAGGGCTTCCACCCGCTCAACCAATACCCAATTTCTTACAAGCAACACTAACTAAAACCTTTGCATGTCCTTCTTGCAGAGGTGGTGGAAAAAACTAGACGCGGGTGGAGCCGGCGTAGTGCCTCTATGCGTAGTTCCACAGAGTTTAAAAAAAAACTCTGTGGAACTATGCTATGCTCCGCTCCGCCCCCCTCCCAAATTAATCAACATTTTTAAAGAAGGCACTTACCTGCCAGGCTGACTCTGTCTGGCCGCTCTCCTTCCTGCTCCTCGCCATCCTTCTACTATGAAAAAACTCCTACGTTGTACGTCTTGCGTATGTTTTGCGTGTGCGGAGCGGAGTTACCCACCCGGGGTTAGAGAAAACAACTCTGGTTGTCTTGGATTTGAAATCATGTACATGGCTGCAACAGTTCTGGCCCAATGGCCTCACATACAAGTGTTTTTTACAGGAGCAAAATTTATAATACATTACAACCACAGTACAACAACATATTTGGACTTAGAGTACTGATATTACCGGTAAGTAATCGATGTATTGGAGCTCTTGGACCAACAGAGTGCAGGCAGTCAGGTAGGTTGCAGAGCTCATATGGGTTTGAGGTTGTTAGAAGCCTACTGTCAGATTGTAGAACCTCTAGGAGCGACACCCCTAAGTGCACAGGTATGGATCTCCTCTCCGGATCCTCGCTCAGCTAAACCCTCGATGCCACATGGTCATCGAGGGTTGAGCTGTTCCGCAGAGATACACAACAAAGCTGCACTCAGCAGTAGCTATGTTGTGAAGCACCACACCACTACTTACCTGTATTTTTTGTCCATTTTAAGTGTTGTTCAGTTTCATTCAGCTTCAATGAACATATTTGGAAAAGATGCACATTTTAGGAATGAGCTGTGGAAGGTATCTCTCAACACCTTTGATGCAGGCACCCACTTCTTTCAATGCATGATTTCTAAATGCTACTAGTGGGCCTGCAGCACTGATTGTGCCACCCACTTAAGTCACCCCTAACCATATCTCAAATAACCCCGGGCGGAGACCTTGGCTCCGCCCGCGGAGTGTGCGGAGATTTGCCTACTCCGCGTTCCGCGGAGAACGCTGAGTAGGCAAATCTCCGCACACTTCGCGGCGGAGCGGAGTTGGCCAGCCCCCTCCTCCCACCCCCTCTATTAACAATTGATTAAAACTTTAATAAAAAGTCTTTAAAGTAAAGAAAAAACCCTTACCTTGGCTGCGGCGTCCCCAGGCTGCCCTCCACCTCTTCATCGCTGTCTCTGCGAAAACAGACAATGCGTGCACGCCCGCGCATGCGCATTTCTCAAAATGCGCAGGCGTGCACGCATGCGCTGTTTTCCCAGAGACGGCGATGAAGAGGAGGAGGACAGCCCGGGGACGCCGCAGCCAAAGTAAGTGGTTTTTCTTTACTTTAAAGTCTTTTTATTTAATTTTTAATCAATTGTTAATAGGTGGGGTGGGAGGCGGGTGGCATAGCGGAGCTCCACGGAGTTCCACGGAGTTTGTTCTCAACTCCGTGGCCCTCCGCTACGCCCCGCTACGCTCACTATGCCCGGGGTTAATCTCAAACCTGCCATTGCGAAGCCTGTGTGTGCAGCTTAACCTGCCATGTCAGCCTGGCAAAATAAACTCTTTGCCAGGCTCAAACCTTCCTTTTCAATACCTATAAGTCACCTCTAGGGTAGCCCCTGGGCAAACCAGGGGCAGGGTGCAATGTACTCAAAATGTAGAACATGTACTTTTAGGTTTTTCATGTCCTGGTAGTGAAATACTGTTAAATTCGTTTTTTCACTACTGCAAGGCCTATCGCTCCCATAGGATAACACTGGAGTTGCCTTATTACATTTTATAATTTTAATTTCCAATTGCAAAGAGATAGACATTTCAAGTTTGGTGTCCCTATACTCCTAATTTAAAATCCTAACTTATGGTGAAGTCAGATTTTAAATTACAGTTCTGAAAATGGCACTTTTCGAAAGTTGATATTTTCTTGCCATAGTCATTTGGTGCCTGCTGCCTGTCTTTGAATACATCTGGGGTGGGTGGCAGCTGGGCTTTGTGTATTTCTCCTATAGAGCCACAGACAATGGGAGCTTAGGCGTGACTTGATGGGCCATTCTGGGAGGGTGAGAGGGAGGAGCTGGACCCAGCCTCACTTACACCTGATTAGGCTGTGTCATGTCCTAACATAAAGGGCAGCACCCCCCCCTGTAGTGAGTCTGAAGCCAGGGCAGGAAGGGCAGAAATGGAAGGGACTCTGTGCAATTCAAAGGCAAGTGTTTGAAGTCTCCCCCACTTCAAAGGCAGTACTGGTATATGTGCTGGACCTCAGACGCCACCACTTCAATACACATCTGGGCCTGTGGATACTGTGCCAGGAAGAAGGACTGCTGTGTTGCTGAAAGAACTGCCACTCGGCTGCCACTCTGAAGGAGCTGCTGCCTTGCTGTGCTGACCTTCTGCCTCCTGCTCCCTTACCTGGAGAATTAGAATTGAACCTGGAACCCATCTTGAAACCAGGACCCCAGAGTGACTCAAAGGCCTAGTCTGCTGGCCTCCTGATCTGAGCCTCAGGGGCATAACAGGCTCACCACAACTCCTGGACCCATCTTCAATGGGCTCCTGCCCCCCAAGAGGTGCCTCTCAGGGCCCTGGGCCCTTGGAAGTGATGTTTTTACTCTTCAAGTCAAGCTTTTGGGCCCTTTGCGAATGCGCCTGTTTGGTCAGAACATTTGCACAGCAAGCATCACTGCTAGCAAACGTGAGGCTCCAGCCCATCTGTCTGGGACGCCCCCCTGGCTCTTCACGCCCGCGGACCATCACCAGAGCTGCTCTCCTTGCTGCTGGCAAACTTCTTCCCCATGAATGGGACTCTTGGAATAATTCTTAAGAATTTAAAACTTCAACAGGACTTATCTTGGACTTTATTCGACCCGCGCTCTGGTTCTACTTATTGGATTTTTGTCATTTTGGTCTGTTTTTTTTCATTTGATTAAGCTCTATTTTGCTAACCTGGTGTGGCATCTTTTCGTGTGGTGTTATCACTTTTTTTTTACTGTTTGAAGTGTTGCACACATTCTTTACACATTGCCTCTAAAGTTAAGGCTGACTGCTCTGTGCCAAGCTACCAGAGGGTGAACACGGGTCATTTTAGGGTGTGTTTGTGACTTACCCTGACCAGGGTTGTAGTTACTGCTTGACCAGGGCTTCCTCCCCAGTCAACCGGAAACCCAATTTCTAAAATTGGTGATCAGCAATGAGGATAGGACTTGTGTTTGTGCAGTGCCATACAGTGATTTGGTGTACACTACTATTCCACATCTAAAACCAATTCAAGCTTTAAATTCTCCTGAATTGGCTTCTTTTATTTTTCCAAACCTATACTCATTTCTACTAATGGACTGTCTGACATTATTTCTGTAGCAATTGAGTTTGAGCTGGCCAACCTGGAAGGCAACACAGTGGTTGAGCTTAAACAGTTCTGCCAGGCAAGGGGATTACAAATGAAGAAAGGCACCAGAAAGTTAGAGCTGCAGAAAGCTCTGAGGGCCTGCACAGAAGTTCACCAGTTGATGGCAGCCACAGAGGAGGAAGGAGGAGAAAGGAGATGAGGATAATATGGAGGATGAAGACCAGGACAACAGCTCTGGAATGCAATCTTAAGGGAAGGGGGAGGACTCATCACCTTAGTTGAACCCTGTTGCTAGAGCAGGAAGCAGTGTTTCATCACATGGCCTGTCCCCAGAGGAGCTGACGGACAGGAAAGCAGAGAGAGAATTCAATTGCAAAAAATGGAGGCAGAACAAAAGAAAGCTGAGAGAGCCTTGGAGGAGAAATAGTTACTCTTGGATCATGATCTGAGTTTGAAACAGCTGGATCTCAAGGGCAAGCAGGCAAAATACAGCAGTAATGGTGGCAGCAATTCCAATTATATTGTGGGAGGTGATACTGGGGGGGGTCTGAGGAAACACATGACTATGCTGGGCTGGGGTACACTTCTTACTCTAGAGGTTGGGGACCAAACCAGGTACTCTCACATGAAGGCCTTATTGATTGCTAAATTTGGGCTGACACCTGAAAAGTACTGCCATAGGTTCAGGAACAGCCTGAAGATTCCAAACCAGTCCTGGGGACATTTTGTGGATTTCTCCAGCAAGGCACCAAACGGTTGGGTTCAAGGCAGCAGGGTTAATGATTATGTTCTGTTGTACAGTTTAATAATTAGAGAGCACAAGCTTAGTTTGTGTTTTCCAGAGCTGCGCCAGCACCTAATTGACAAATGCAAAAACAACAATTGATCGACTGAATGCAGAACAATGTCATACATTCACCCGAGTACAGAGATATGGGCCTAAATCCATCGTTTTTTTGCTCCCCATATCATTCCAGTTTGAACCCAGCCATGTGCAAATCAGTCTTGACCCAGCGCCCAATGGGAACAGTCCAGCCCGAACTGCCAGGACAGGTCCTCCCAGGACTGGAAATAAGCATACTAGGGCCGGTTTCGGGGTTTCATCCTTCATCAGCCAGGATAGCTTGACTCCAGTGGCATGGAGAGCACGGGACCCATGTCTGGGCATATCCGTCCCACTCGGGGTGACAAATGCAAAAACAACGATTGATGGACAGAATGAAGAACAATGTCATACATTCACCCCAGTACAGAGATATGGGCCTAAATCCATAGTTTTTTTGCTCCCCATGCCGTTCCATTCTGAACCCAGCCATATGCAAATCAGTCTTGACCCTGCGCCCAATGGGAACAGTCCAGCCCGAACTGCCAGGCCAGGTCCTCCCTAGAATGGAAACAAGCATCCTAGGACCGGTTTCAGGGTTTCACCCCTCATCAGCCAGGATAGCTTGACTCCAGTGGCATGGAGAGCACAGGACCCACGTCTGGGCATACTCGTCCTACTCGGGGTGGCAAATGCAAAAACAACAATTGATAGACAGAATGCAGAACAATGTCATACAGGTCTAAACTGGGCTGGCATGGTGAGCAAAAGAATGATGGATTTAACCCAGATCTCTTGACTGGGGGTGAATGTTTTGATTTGTTCTGCATTCCGTCCATCAATTGTGTGTCTTTTGCTTCCTCACCCTAAGTGCGCCGGGTATGCCCAGACTTGGTTCCCGAGCTCACTGTGCCACTGGATTCAAGCTATCCTGGTTGATGAGGGGTGATACCCAGGCCTGGGCATGGTTCGCGGAGTTTTGCTACGCCTTACTCCGCAAAGTTACAAAAAAACTCAGTGGAGTTCCGCAAGTGGCGGAGTGCAGTGATAACTGCCGTTCACGCTGGTCTTCCTGCCACTGGGTAGAAATTCTACCCGAGCTGCAGCTCGTGCTTGCGAATGTACAATTCGTGATCGCGAGCAGGGAAAACTCAGCTGCACTACGCGAAGCAGAGTTTTCTGCACTCCGCGAGCTCCGTGGAGCGCAGAGTGCAGAAAACTCAGCAAACTCCACGAACGGAGCGGAGTTCGCCGCCCAGGCCTAGTGATACCCCGAAACTGGTCCTTGGATGCTTGTTTCCGGTCCAGAGAGGACCTGACTTGGCAGTTCGGGCTGGACTGTTCCCATGAGGCACACAGTCAAGACTGATTTGCATATGGCCAGGTCTAAACTGGGGTGGCATGGTGAGCAAAAGAATGATGGATTTAACCCAGATCTCTTGACTGGGAGTAAATGTTTTGATTTGTTCTGCATTCTGTCCATCAATTGTGTGTCTTTTGCTTCCTCGCCCTAAGTGCGCCGGGTATGCCCAGACGTGGGTCCCGGGCTCACTGTGTCACTGGATTCAAGCTATCCTGGCTGATGAGGGGTGATACCCTGAAACTGGTCCTAGGATGCTTGCTTCCGGTCCAGGGAGGACCTGTCTTGGCAGCTCGGGCTGGACTGTTCCCATGAGGCACAGGGTCAAGACTGATTTGCATATGGCAAGATCAAAACTGGGGTGGGATGTGAACAAAAGAATGATGGATTTAACCCAGATCTCTTGACTGGGGGTGAATGTTTTGATTTGTTCTGCATTGCATCCATCAATTGTGTGTCTTTTGCTTCCTCTCCCTAAGTGCGCTGGCAATGCCCAGATGTGGGTCCCGGGCTCAATGTGTTACTGGATTCAAGCTATCTTGGCTGATGAGGGGTGATACCCCGAAACCGGTTGTAGGATGCTTGTTTCGGGTCCAGGAGGACCTGGCTTGGCAGTTCGGGCTGGACTGTTCCGATGAAGCACAAGGTCAAGACTGATTTTCATATTGCCAGGTCTAAACTGGGGTGGCATGGTGTGCAAAAGATTGATGGATTTAACCCAGATCTCTTGACTGGGGGTGAATGTTTTGATTTGTTCTGCATTCCATTCATCAATTGTGTTTCTTTTGCTTCCTCGCCCTAAGTGCGCTGGGTATGCCCAGATGTGGGTCCCCGGCTCACAGTGCCACTGGATTCAAGCTATCCTGGCTGATGAGGGGTGAAACCCCAAAACCGGTCCTAGGATGCTTGTTTCCGGTCCAGGGGGGACCTGGCTTGGCAGTTTGAACTGTACTGTTCCCATGAGGCACAGGGTCAAGACTGATTTGCATATGGCCAGGTCTAACCTGGGGTGGCATGGTGAGCAAAAGAATGATGGATTTAACCCAGATCTCTTGACTGGGGGTGAATGTTTTGATTTGCTGTGCATTCCATCCATCAATTGTGTGTCTTTTGCTTCCTCTCCCTAAGTGTGCCGGGTATGCCCAGACGTGGGTTCTGGGCTCACTGTGCCACTGGATTCAAGCTATCCAGGCTGATGAGGGATGATACCCCAAAATCGGTCCTAGGATGCTTGTTTCCGGTCCAGGGAGGACCTGGCTTGGCAGTTTGGGCTGGACTGTTCCCATGAGGCAAAGAGTTAAGACTGATTTGCATATGGCCAGGTCTAAACTGGGGTGGCATGGTGAGCAAAAGAATGATGGATTTAACCCATATCTCTTGACTGGAGGTGAATGTTTTGATTTGTTCTGCATTCCGTCTATCAATTGTGTGTCTTTTGCTTCGTCGCCCTAAGTGCGCTGTGTATGCCCAAACATTGGTTCCGGGCTCACTGTACCGCTGGATTCAAGCTATCCTGGCTGATGAGGGGTGATACCCCAAAACCGGTCCTAGGACGCTTGTTTCGGGTCCAGGGAGGACCTAGCTTGACAGTCTGGGCTGGACTGTTCCCATTAGGCACAGGGTCAAGACTGATTTGCATATGGCCAGGTCTAAACTGGGGTGGAATGGTGAGCAAGCGACTGATGGATTTAACCCAGATCTCTTGACTGGGGGTGAATGTTTTGATTTGTTCTGCATTCCGTCCATCAATTGTGTGTCTTTTGCTTCTGAGCATCTAGTTGACAGCCAGCTGACTGATCCAGGACAGCCATCCACTTAAGTATCCTTTTTAAACCTGTTTCAAACTTGCCATTTCAACCTGGCAAAATAAGCCTTTCGCCAAACCTCAACTTTCCACTTGATATGCATTATTCACCCCTAAGATAGGCCCTAAAGTGCAGTTAGGGCAGAGTGCAGTGTATTTAAAATGTTGGACAAGTACCTTTAAGTGTTACATGTCCTGGTAGTGAAAAACTCCTACATTTGTTTTAAGCTACTGTAAGGCCTACCTCTCCCATAGTATAACATTGAGTTACCTTATTACATTTAAGAAGTGATAACTTTTGATTGGAGGCCAGTAGGAATGTCAAGTTTCATCTCAAATGAATTGTAACCCTCTTTAACAGTAAATTTGTATTTTAAGCCACAATCCTGAAAATTACACTTTTAGAAAGTTGGCCTTTTCTTGTCCTAACCATTTGGCACCTGCAGCCTGTATCCTGGGACACATAGCTAGGTGTAGTTGGCAGTTGGTCATTTATGTATTCCTCCCAGACAGTGATACAAAGAAGAACTAGGTGTTGTCAGGAAGGGCCATCTTGTCAGGATAGAAGGGGTGGAGCAGTCACCTATCACAATTGCACTTCAAGCCCCTTCAGCCCACTTACAAAAAACTTCACACTAGTCTATTGTCATCCCAAACCCATCGGAGTCAGGGGAGGGGAAAGAAGTTAATTCTAGAACCAGATGTGGGCTTAAGTCCAGACGTTTATCCCACTTCAAAGCTGACATCATGTATAAATATAGGACCCTGAGACCAACTCTTCAGATCACTTCAGGACCTGTGGGAGACTCAGAAAAATGACTACTCTGCTGCACGGTTGCTGCAAGGACAGACCTGCTGCCCTGCTGCAAGAAGGACTGCCCTTTTGCCCTGCTGCCTCAAGAATGAAGAGTGGGCCTTCTCCTTGAACCCAGAAGTACCAGAGTGACTCCAAGGACTAGCTGACTGGTCTTCTGTTCTGAGCTACACGGACATAACAAGCTCCAGAGACCGGCATTGCATCTGCCCAGCTGCCCACACTCACCTGGAACTATCTGTGCCCTGCTGCTGACCTCTGAGGGAGTGAGTCCTGATCCCCAAGAGGTGCACCTCAGTTCTAGACCCTTGGCTGGCATTAGAGTGTACTCCTCCTGATTGGCACCTCATCAGATCACAGCACCTCACAGCTCCTGATCAGTGACCCTGTTGGAACAGACAGATGCATCTTGACGCAGATCCTTGCATCACAGCGCCTTCAAGCATCTCACGGCTCCTGATCGGTGGCCTCATCAGAAACAGCGCAGGGCCATGCACCTTGACTCAGGCCCTCACATTGAAGGGTCATCCAACTCCTGATTGGTGGCCTCATTGGGACTGATGCATTGTGACGCAACTCAACGCATAACCCCACAGCTCCTGAATAGCTGTCACCTCTGAACAAAACGCAACTCGATGCAGCGCAATGCAGAACCTCACATCTCAGTTAAAGTACACCCAGATTCGTTGCCCAGTGGGCCAAACTCGGTCCTGTACCCGGCCTGCTCTCCATTGTGGATGCTTCAACTTTTGACCTTTTCCTGGTTCTTTTATGAGCAGATAACCTCAGTTGGTTCTGTGGTTTGTTTGGCGTTACTTTTTTAAAAAAAAGCTAATTTTATTATTTTCCAATAGTTACAACAGGTCACATTGAAAACCGACCATTACAATTATGATTATTACAGCAGGTGAAAGCACATATCAAGAAAATGATATCAGTCTCATCACATTGTCCTCACAATTAGTCCATGCCAGCCAACCCAAGGCATTTACCCCATACTTTAGTATGTTTAGCAGAGCATCCCTGTGCCTGGTACACTGGCTTCTCTTGCTGGGTACACCAGTTTACCCCATGTCTCCACTGTGCCATTGTCGAGGGTTTGGAATCCATCCAGTGTGCCGATATGTAACGTTTAACTACCATCTGACCGGTCCTCAGGAGAGCTCGAGCCGCACGTGTCCCTCCAGCACCCTCAAGTACTCCCAGTAGGATCAATAACGGGGATGGCTCTATATCCAAATTCAAAACATCGGACAGTTCCGCGATCACCAATTCCTAATACAATGTCAGTTTAGGACAGGACCATGTCAAATGAAAAAAATCAGCTGAGACTTGGCAGCATCGAAAGCATACAGGACTGGCACATAGCCCTGCTTTGTAAAGCCTGTCTGGTGCAAGCTATGCGGTGTGTAGATAGTATTTCACCAATCTCCACCGAAATGTGTTCCTCTAAATCTTGGGGCTCGGAGTCAGAAAGGCGGGCAGTGGTATCTATCTAGGAGAGGTGCAGCTAACTCAGCCGCTGGCCGCGGGAAGCCTCATAGAGCGATGAGTAGTAACCTGCAAAAGTTTGAGCGATGGTGGGGGAAGTGCCATGGACAAGGCCATCGCCATCTATTATCGCTGGAACAACCCTGCTGGCGAGTGGCTGGGATGCCAGCCAATATGATAGCTTCTCATTTTTAACTCCCCATCCATAAACTCACACCATGGATGCATGCCAGATTTGTTTTGCTGCTTCTAAGGAGAGTAGTCTAATCTCCTCATGAATCAACGCCAAGCTCTTGTTGGTGCCACTATGTTTTTGCAGCAGGAGGGTGCATTTTTAGTTGGATGGCCTGGGTTTCCAATTCTGTGACACGCTGATGCCTCGCTTCTCCTCCGTTTCTAAGAAGACTCTTAGTGTGCCCCCGAACAGTAGCCTTGCAGGCTGCCCACAGAGTGCCTGTTGATTGCGCGGACCCAACATTGAGCTAGAAATATTGTGTGACCTCTTGTCGCAGTGCATGGGTATAGGTCTTGTCTTGCAGGTGCCGGGCGTTACGTTGCCACATGTGGTGTCGGGCTGTGCTGGACCCACCAATGAAAAGTAGTATTGGGGCATGATCAGAGATCCCACGTGGGAGCATTTGTACATGAGGCACCCAAAGGATATCTGAGGTGGGCAGGAAATGCATGCCAGTGAGTGCATGGGTATGGTGTGCCGTGATGGTATCAATGTATGGTCACTACACTGGATGTCTAAAGGTGGGCCAGTGGAACCCATGGAGGAATCGATGACTGCGTTAAAGTCCCCCCTATGAGAGTGAAGCTGGGCGAGAGTTGTGCTACCACTTCGAGGAGTGTGGTCAGGAAGGAGTCCAATGCTATGGGGGCATCAATAGACGTTTAGTGGGTGGCCCTCTATCAAGCCTGTCGGGTGATATACCGGCCCTGAGAATTTGACCAGGACTAAGTCACTACCATGGGAAAGGCCCGACGTAGGGGGATCGTCATCCCCGGCACCGTCTAGCAAACCCAGCATGGTGGACTCCATCAAAATCTTGTTGAGCTAGGAATGGCCATCTAGAGCCCATTAAATGGGTCTCTTGTAGCATCAAGATGTATGGTAGGAAGCGTTCGGCGTAACGCAGCACTGTGAAACGGTTGATCTTATCTAAAAGACCATCCACGTTCCACAACATGACATAGGAGGGAGTCAAGGCGGGGCGTGCAATGTCAGTGTGAACAGGAGTAAGAGGGAACTCAGCATTTTGCGGGGAACTGAATACGAATGACCCCGTAAGGACAGGTGAATCTAGGAGACCAAATGCCAATTGAACAATGTTGCGTCAATGTGATGACCTAGGGAAAAAGAACATATGTAAACAGCAACACATGCAGACTTTCACGAGAACCCCCAACTAACCCTCACCCCATACTTCCCCCCAAGAAGCATCTGTTGCCGCTAACAGTAAACCCCAAATCAAATTCAGCGTATCTTTGATAGGTGTAGAGTGGTGGACGCCACCAGGTGGTAGGATGAATGCAATACGGTGGTGGCTGCATATCTCTCCAATTCTACTGATTGTTTTTTTGCTGTTCTGGTATCACTTGATTTATTATATTTTACTTTCTTTTTCTAGATTGGTGTGGGATTGTTCTTGTTTTGTGTTTTCACTTTATTACTGTTTGTTTGCTGCATAAATACTTTTCACATTGCCTCTACGTTAAGCCTGATTGCTTTTGTGCCAACTTACTCAGAGGTTTAAGCACAGGTTAATTTAGTGACTTTTGGTAGTTCACCCTACGTGGATTGAGGATGTTGCTTGAGAAGGGCTTACACCACCCTCACCACAGCGGTTCCTCCATGTGAGCGGATGACCGTCGCCCCCAGCTGCAAAAACAGCAAAGGTGAAGAATAAAATTATAATAAAGTGAATTTATTACCATTTTATTGTTCACAGCTGCTCTCAGCTAAGTTTGCGTCGCGGCGCTACGTTTTCGGAGGCGGAGTTGGCTGCACTCTGTTTTTTTGTGCAGCGCCACCTCCCCTCCACCATAGCAGCAGGTGGCAGGCCTGGGGGTCCGGGTACGGGCTCCAGGAACGTCAGCAGTGTTGGGCGAAGGTGCCCCGGGCAGTGTATCGCTGCTCTGGGGTCCGGCGCACCCATAACCAAGTGACGCACTGGTGGTCCGGCATCCTGGACCGAGAGCAGGACCTGCTGGACCTGCTAGGTGTTGAGGTCGCTGGGCTTGGTGAGTACTAGCTAATTATAATTATTATTGTGGTGGTGATAGTAGCAGTAGACAGTAGCATTTGCCAAAAAAGAAAATGAGACAGTCACCTGAGGGAGACTAGTAGAAGTACAGTACACAAGAAGAAGACTACCAAACAAGAAACCATGATTATAAGCAATGCTAAAGTAAAATAAAACAGAATGGTGGGCTGGCCTAGTACAAGTTACAAACTGAAGTCGACTCGAGCTATGAAGTGGACAAGCGTAACCTTTAGTGCTGGAAGGATGATGACACTGGCAACTAATTATGATGGATTATGTTCCTCTGTAAAAAACAATTAATATATACTGTGCATGGATGGACAATCTAATTTTTATATATTGCCAGTGTGGGCTATTTATATGCTTAGAGCTGAAGAAGATCCTCGCCCTGCCTTGAGTTAGAGTTGCTTTTACCACATCTGCCCCAGCAAGTGTGTGATCAATTATTAGTGTAAATTTAATTTAGTCACACCTCAATTATTCAGATCACACAGCCCGGAGGAAGAGGGTTACGGTTTGATGAATGGTTGGGAAGGGGTATTTGAGGGAAAGGTTTGACAAAGACAAACACTACACATGGACAACACATTCATCTTGGCAGCCAACCACCATAGTCTGCTAAGGAAGAAAAAGGAAATGCATGCATGATGATGATGAGTGGTACTAGACTAGTACTGGGCAGTGTGTATTATGCAATTATCTGTCTGCCCCCAGAGAGACTCAAGTTACATACATTATGTTCTGTTTAAGGTACTGGGCTTCCTTTGAAAGATAGCAAATACAATTAAAATATCTGTAGGAGCCAAATATAAGCAAACATAAACAACACACACAGTCATCGTAATGATTGAAGAAGAAAAAAAATGATACTGTTTTATTGCCAAATTGGGAGTTGCATCTCCACATTCCTCTTGGTCCTTCCTTGGACTGTCCGTTTGTCAATCTTGGGTGCCTGGCAGATGCGGTTTGGTAAGGTAAGTGTGAGTTGTTTTTCCAGTATGGCGCAGGGTAAAGGGCCTGTAGATGGAAAAACCAAAAGGATATTGAAAAATCAAGGAGAAAAGTTAAAATTTCATAATTAAGGAGTGCAACAAGACTTTCAGAGGCGGCATGGCAAAATCATGTCTGTTTCCGGCAGTTACCTTGAACAACAGGAACAAGCCTCCCCGCCCAACCTCCACTTAGCTTCAAATTTATTTGAGCCAGACAGCACAGTTAGCACACACACACACAGCAACATAGCATTTTCCAAATTAAGTAAAAAATTAATGCACCGCTGTCAGTCACACCACACTCGCCACCACCACTACACAGACATATAGGTCTGTTGTTTTTGTTTACCTTTAGGCCACTTCACGCCCTGAGTTATTCCATCAATCATCGCTGATCCTCCTCCTGACTCTGACTGTGAGTATGGTTTGGTGTCCAACTCTGTACCAACAGTGTTCCGACTCCCGAGTGAGTCCCAGATTCATCCCGACTCAAAAATGCAATGAATTGGCCTGCAGTAGTATGATTTTGTTATTTAACACCAAGAAAGGAAAGATTGACTTGAGTCACTTTTTTGTGTGTAGAAGAACAGTAGACATCATTCACAACAAACAACAATCACTCAGCGTGCAATGCATGCAATCATTTACCTGTTCTTCCGGGGCAGTCTCTCTAGGCCAGGAAAGGATAGATATATAGTCAGAGCCCAGGTTTGGAGGCAGGCACACATTTCACATTTGTTGTATTCTCTATCCAATGTCTGACTTGAGGGAAATGGCTTTAGGACGAGTCAGGAGGAGTGGACTTACTTCTTTACTGACTGCACACATTTGCAACTCCAATCCGGCATTAAAAGAGTAAGACAGTGGGGATGGATTTGTTGTGAACCAGAAAGACAGTGATACACACATATAATAATGTAAATAAAGTTCCTTAGCTATATTTTTTTGGGGGGGTGTCAAAGGAAGAAAGAAAGTAATTCGAAAGCCTAATTGTCAGGGAAGTAGAGCTCGTCCTCAAACTCTGGTGGTTCACACAGAAGTAGGTCACCTAACACACTACTTACTTGACCTGGGTCGCCGTCATCATCTTCCTGCTGTGGTACTTCAGGTATGGTTTAATCCGGTGGTATAAAGTGCTGATTAATTTTGATCATGGTTAACCTCTTCACATTTTGGGGCGAGATGACTGGTCCTTCTCACTGTCAGAACGGCACCAGCAGCACTGAAAAAACATTCAGCAGAGACACTTGCAATAGGGCAAGCCAGATAGTTTATCACCAGACTGCTGAGCACTGGCCATTAGCGCCTTTACCCATACCAATACAGCAATGGGTTTTGATCAAAGTAGACCTCCGTTGGGTCATCCAGATAGGCCTGGACCATCTGCTCAATGGTCATGGCGGCTCTGCTTTGCTCGGCCTCTTTTGCCTTTGCCTCAGCACTGGACTTAAGCCCTGCCCTTGGCTGACTACTGGGCTACTATATAGTGAATTAAATAAATATTGCAAATTGTTTTCAAAACATGGAGAAAAATGTAGCAAACTATGAAACGTGTTTCCTTTATAAAAGGAGAAACATTACTTACAAAGAAACAGCTAGGCTCCTACTGAAATTACAGGCCACCCACCAGAATAAATGTTTAAAAAACGATGAGAAGTACAAATAAATCTAGGTGCATGGCCCCAATCACACAAACAACACCAATTTTCCAACATACTTGTGAAATCTCAACTTTAAAGTCCTCAAATCCAATTTTATATGATGCATAAGACACAAAGAGTGATCCTTCCAGCTCCAAATTGGAATGAAAAGTGATCAGGAGATGGACAAAGCACTAGGAGGAGCCTGCTGGACAGGAACAGGAAGTTGGAGACTATGGGGCACTTCCTTCCTCTTGAAAAAAAAAGTAAAAAAAGAAAAAGGTCTCCTTGCACAAAAAAGTACAGCCAAATGTCAATTTGAGGAGTTTTTTTTAATCCAAATCGTCATTTCAAGAAAGTTTTGATGCTGCTCGGGGAGAGAATTTTCTCCAGATTGCAGTCGCAGGATATTCTACGCATTTGGGATCGCGTTCTTCATAAAACCTCCGCCAGAAGTCTGATGGCGTGCTCAAATGACATGTTCGTGATCACAAACTCTTGCAGGTCCATGCGGCCGCCTAGCATATTTCGTGCGCTCGCGAATGGCTCGGGAAATCTCATCGGTGATCGCAGGCACCCGGTAAGTAACTCCCGCACACGCAAAAACGCATTTTGGGCGCGCAAACACAAAAAAACTTTGCTCTGTTGCAGAGTGTGGAATTTTTCGGCAAGTTCGCATAACTCCGCAAACTCCGCAAGCGGAGCAGAGTTTTCCGCCCAGGGTTACTCTCAGTTCGAGCCAAGAGTCAGGAAGGTGCTGGGCCATTGCTACTGTTTTGAAGCAGGGGAGGAGGTGCCCACTCCTGTTTAAAGTGCACATGTTACTTTGGCCGGCTGTCTTGCAATGGTCAGCCTGACATGTTCACTTTAAAACTAGACACCCGAGCTGTCTTAGACAGGTCTGCTGTGCCTAAAGGAGCGTCAAGCTAGCCCAACCCAGCCAATCCTGGTGCTGCTCTCATGCTGCTGCACATTATCAGCAGCATGAGAGCAGCGTCTGAAGTTGTAGAGGGGAGTTGGCTGAGGCTCCGAGACTTGCGCTGGGACTTCAGATGAGGATAACACCGAGGACGCATGGGTAAGTAAATATTTAATTATTATTTACTTTTTTGACCCACTGACAGGAATTGTGAGTAACTCCCACTGCCTTCAGCCTCAAGTTCAGAGCTCTTAGTCATTGGTAGTTATAAATAAAACACTCTTAATGACCCATGATAGAGAGCTTTGGCATCGAGACTAAAGGCACTTATCACAGTTCCTGTCAGTGGGTTAAAACATCCACTCTGCTCCTGCGCCCCTCCACATGAATAGATCACCACCCGCCATTGCTTCCTCAAACAACAACCCAATTTCTCGCACTGTCACTTTGCAGACTGGGCCTGGAGTGGATAGTCATTAAGAGGTAATTGTGCTTTCAAACATTTAAACCCAGTGGCGGTTGTTGGAGAACCGTGGGGAAGGAGGCAAGGGGGTTTAGAAAAAGACTTAGCTGCTCATCGCAGCTTGTTCACCAGCTGCAGCCTCTTCTCTATCCTACTGCTCTGATGGCCTCCAGAAGCACCCAGGCACCCCTAAGCCAATCCATGACACAATGACAGCAGCGTCATGATTGGTCTGAGAGCCGTGGTTCAGCGCTCAGACGGGAACTGACAGCCTGTGCATATTCTCCACCCCTGCTGAGTCATAGCCGGTGGAGAACATTCAAAATGCACATGACTGTTTGGCCGGCCCAATATAACTTCTGTTGTTATCATTTTATTTTTCCTTTTATACTGCTCCCAGAGCAGTGAGGTGGTGCTCCTCTGCCTTAGCGGAGGAGCCGCCACTTTAGTTAAAGAAAGTGCTGACATCGAACTGGTGGAGGTTCTCCTACTGGAGAACGTTTGAGCAATGAGCTGCTACAAAAAAGATATAAAATAGTCAAATACAGGTAGAAGCTAAAGTCATTGTCTCCTCCATCCAGTCCACTAATCTCCTGGAGGTGGTGGCTGATGTTACTGTCCTCCAAGAAGTAATGGAGTTATTGTTTCCTCCCACCCATGTGCGGTTCTCCTAAAGGTGGAGGCGTGAGTAAAAGTTTTCTTCAAGCAATATGGTATTACCATACCGGTGACTATTAACGTGATTGTCTCCTTTTAGCCCTGCGCAGCTCACCTGCAGGTGACAAGTGGAACAGCTGTTTTGCAATTGAAAACCCGTTCACCGTCACTTCAGTTGCACATCTTGGGTTTGATCTGCAGAAATGTCCGACTGTATGCACGAAGCAAAGGACATGAGTGTGGAGTAATGCAATGGGGAACAGGAAGCTGATGTAAGTGAAGCATGGACACAATGAACGCAGAAACAGAAAACATTAGTCAATTTTGTAATAAAACCCCAAACCACAAGCAGATTTATATCCGGCACCATGAGTCAGGGCACTGGCTATATCTCAGTATGCGATGAATTACCACATCTGACTCAGTTGCACGCAAGGAGCAAAAGGAAATGAAGAGCAAGAAAGCCGGGCTCCTTTATGATGGGGTCTCTAGCAGTGCTTTAAATTGAATTATAGAAGTGCAGGGGCTCAATGTTTAGAGTACCTGCTTGCTCCTGAGAAGTGCTGGTTCTCTCCTATTAAATGCATTGCACTACTGCTGATGCATGCTGGTACTCTCCCATTCTAGTTAAAGAAGTGCAGCATGTACTCAGGACTGACAGTATCTTCCTATTTATAGTACTGGACTCTATGCCTTTTCTCCTCATCATGATAAAATGGGGTGTCTTGGGCAGTACCGGGTGTGGTTGCTGACAGTTGGGACTGATTTAGATCTTGGAGGTGGATACTCTGCCAAAAACGTGATGGATATGCAGTCCGCCGTATTACAAGGGCCATAGGATGTAATGTGCTTTTTTTGTTATTTCTAGGATTCCTTTGAGGGGGGATCTTTTTATTGAATTTTATCATTACAATACTGACAAATACAAAAGAACCTGTGTCGGGTGCGGTCCATCACTCAATACAATTTAACAGAGGGATGTCCCAGAGATGCAATAACAAGATCATTCGGCCTGTACAGGAACCAAGCCCCAACCGCCACAGGACAACCATCAATGGGTGGGCACAGACGCAAACTGTGCTCCACAAATCTTGGCATATTTCTTGCTGACTCCCATATTTTTCACACCAGTTTCTCCATTTTGGTGCAGCTGTCCATACCTCTCATCCACTCACCGACAGTTGGGGGAGCGCCCCTATCCCAATCTTGGGCTATATCATGTTTGGCTACTATGTATCCCAGTGCAACCAGGGAGCAGGCACTACAAGTGCCGCCAAATTCGTCCATGAGACCCAGCAGGATGACCTTCAGGTCTAAGTATAAGGGCCTGCCTACCACCCGCCCAAGCACCCAGTTAATGGAGGGCCAGTACCTCTGGATCACCAGGGACTCCCAGACCTCATGATAAAATGAGCCAGGTGACTCCACACACCTCAGGTAGGCTGCACCGGCCAATCTGCCCCTGCTCCACAACCGCTTCGGGTCATAGTAGTATCTATGAAGGTATTTAAATTGAATAAGTCTGAGGTGCTTGTAGATCGCCAGAACTCTGAAAACCATCAGGGCCTCCATCCAATCAGCATCCTCTAGTGCCACAGGTCTTGCTCCCACACTTCTCGAAGTCAGTGAAGGTGGTTCGGCGAGTTGTTACTATGGTCTTAGTTGCAAAATATCCCCTCTTCCCAGCCTATCTAGTATCACATGGGTTTCCAGTGGGCTTCTGTCCAGCAATCCAGACAAGTGCTCTCCATAGGCAGACGTGGCTTGTCTCATCTGAAGATATCTGTAGAATTAGGTATTGTGTAGTTGGAATTCAGACTCCAGATCGGCGAATGCACTTAACACACCACCCCTCCAAACGTCTCCCAGAGTCGAGATACCTTTGCGGTACCTTTGCAAATACCCTGCAAGTCTGGCAGCGTGCCCCATCCAGGTACCCCACTGTTGCAGCTGTCAGGACCTGATACCATTTGATGTGCCTGAGGGCCTTGAGCCAACCAAGGACTGGGAGTCTAATGATGGGGAGTAGTCTATGAGGCGGAGTTCCAGAGTACAGCAAGTTAAGAAGCCCTTGTGCCTCAATGAATACCAGCTCCAGAACCCAAGTAGGGTTGTGTCTGTTACCATACAGCCAGTCGTTAATCAGCACAAAGCGGGAGAACCCGTAGTATACAGCAACCGACTGCACTTCCCATAGGACACCCTATGCCTCTTACCCACCTAAACGAAGTTGCTGGTGAAGAACTGAAGATCATTGAAGAAGGAGGAGGGGAGCATATAAGGGTAGTGTTGCAAAACATACATGAAGCAAGGCAGTGAAATCATCTTGAAGAGTGTGCCCCGGCCTGCCAAGGAGAGTGGCAAGGAAACCCACTCACATAACTCCATCCTGTTCCGGGCAAGGAGCGGTGCAATATTAAGGTCCCAACTACACTGAGGGGTATAGGCACTCATCATGCCTAAGTCTTGGAAGTGGTCATCAGCAACACACAGACCCACGTTTTCCGCTAACCCAGTGATGTGGCCCATAACCCATATCAGTAATGACTTGCCCCAAACCACCCAGAAGCCCGATACAGTTCAGTACATCCTGACAAGTTTTTACACCACGTGAAGAGTAGCTTTCAGGCGTCAGATGTACCAAATCATATCATGATTGTATAGACAAACTCTGTGCTTGTGCCCTCCTTTCCAGCATCCACATGGAGAACCTCCAGGAGGGGCACCATCACTAGAGCAAACAATAGGGGCAAGAGCGGGCAGCCCTATCATGTCCCACATTCTATGGGAAAGGGTTTGGACCAGAGAATGTATTACCTGGGCAAAGTGTGCAGCAAGGACTTTCATAAGGATTTTGACTTCAGTGTTGATGAGTGGAATGGTATGGTAGGAAGCACAGGAGTCTGGGGGTTTGCTTGATTTATCTATAACCTTGATCGTCATCCCTCTACAATCATAGGGCAGAATCTAGGGTCTTGGGCACTAGCGATAAAGACTAGGAGCCTTCTGTTTATGAAGTCTACCGCGGCCTTAATTAAATTTACTAAAAAATTGGGGAAAAGGCCACCAGAAATTCTTTAAAAATCTATCAAGCTAAATGCGTGAGCATAGCAACTTTTGGGGCAGGTATTTGGGGCTTTTATGATTGCACATCGATCCAATACGTGGAAAACGCCTTTTTAAGATTTATTTTGGCAGTCCCGGCCAGTGCTCCAGTTTTTAATTGCCATAGCGAATTAGGAGTAACATATATCTCTGACCTTATTAAGGCGCAACCGGTGCTGCTCTGGCACAGAATCTGGACCTCTGCTAGCACTGGTTTAAATAGGGAAATAATAACTGATGTAATGAAACTAGATAACGCCAGCAAGATTCCCTGGTTGACGTATGTAAGTAATTTTATGCAGGACATCGGGCGTCCAGAGTATTTTTCCCTACCCGAAAACATGAATCGTATTAATCGGAAGGATTTTAAGAAAATTTGTATGACCCATCTGGAAGAAAATAGGTTAACTTTGGAAATGAACAAACCTACGGTGGTTGAACATCAACTAATTATTACAATATATAATATTCAACCATATTTGACCTGTACATTGGGGGATATGACAGGTATATATTAACGCGTTTTAGATTTGGGACTTTCCATCGTTTGATTAGCCATCCAGATATTAACAATTGGTCAAGGGAACTCTGTCGATGTCCTTGTGATAATATTTCACCACAAACGACTATTCACGCTATCTTATTTTGTAAATTCTATAAGGATGAAAGGCGAAGATGGGTATTACCGTTATTAAAACAGGGGGGATGGAGACAATGTCGCCCTGCTTTTTTGTATCTACAGATGTTGGGAAATTATTATTGTATAGGATCTATGGTCGGTTTTCTGAAAAGTATACATAGAGCTAGAAAATCTCTAAATATTTGAATGCCAGATGTAAAATTTATGATAGAAACATAGTTATGTGATGATGTATAGTATAATACATTTTAATCCCTGGACGTTAAAAAATAGTTACTGTTAAATGAATTGTTTTTTAACGAAATTTTATTTAGCAAATGTATCTTAAATGAAATTTTTACGATGTGTGATGATGTGTTTTTATTGCCTGCTTTTATGATTTTAATGTTTAAAATCGAATAAAGCTCGTTTTGATTTGATTTGATTTGACTTCAGTGTTGATGAGTGGAATGGTATGGTAGGAAGCACAGGAGTCTGGGGGTTTGCTTGATTTATCTATAACCTTGATCGTCATCCCTCTACAATCATAGGGCAGAATCTGCCACACAAGGGCATACTTGGAGATGGGGAACCAGTGGTGAGGAGAACTTTTTAAAGGACTTGACTGTGATGCCATTGGGACCAAAGGGCATGGCAGGAAAGGCAGCGTGGATCTCGAATTCAGAGATAGTGAGGTCAAAGTCCCCTCGTTTGCTTAAGGATTACTCCTGCACAATGAGGTCTTGAACCAGGGGATGATCACACAGCCTCTTCCGTAAGCTGATTGGCATATAGCGTTGAGTAGTGAGAGGCGAACTCCATCATCATGTAATATGCTGATGTTGCAGTGCACCCTTCAGGCGTTTCCATTTCAGGAACCAGCTATGGGACCTGACCTCTGTTTGCCAACCAGTAGATCAGTTTCCCCACCTGATCGCCCAGTTTATAGATTCTGCCCTAGGAATGGAACCAACCCATTCGGGCGGTGTCAAGGAGCTTTTGCCTGAGTGTGACTCTGACCAGTTCTAGTTGCATCGGCACCGCGTCCGTGGGGCCAGCAATGTAGGCAGCCTCTAAATCATCCACAGATCCCTCAAGCCACCATATTTCAACATCTCTGTCTCAAGATGCCCCTCTAAAGAGGGACTGCGCAGTGCCCCTCACAACTGCCTTGGAGGCATCCCATAGCGAGGACAGGGAGGAAGCAGCTTCTTTGTTAAATTCAAAATATTCTAAGATGCTGGTCCATATCTGCTCCTCAGATGAGCCATCCAGTAGCCACCGAAGGTTTAGATGGCCAAGTCCCCTCTCCCCGGACCTAGGGCAGCTGATAGTGATTTCTACAGGGGAGTGGTCTGAGAGCACCCGGGGAAGTGTCCGAGAAAACGGAGATTAATGTGCCATCAGTAGGAGGGACAAAGGAGTAGTCCAACCTGGATGAGGTACCGTGTAGGGGGGGAGAAGGTGAACTGCTGTTTGTCTTGGTGGCACCTACACCACACTTCCACCAGTCCCATTGCATCTATCCAGCTGCCAGGCCCGCGGGATCCCCACTTCAGACCACCACTCTGACATCTGAAAAACCAGTTACCAAGCAGCAACAAGGGTCAAAACGATCGCCAAACAACCCAACTCTTTACCACCCTATGCCCCTTACAGAGAGGCATCTGTCACCTGCCCAAACAACATTAGGAGAAATTATGAACAAATTATAAGTAGGGGTAGGGGGAACAACAAAAACTACCCAGTGAAAAATGTCCAGGCAAATGTAAGGTTATTTTTTTTTAATCTGGAGGGCTCGAGAGGTCAATGGCTTTGAAGTCTACCCTGTTTTGGTCCCTGGACTTGTAAAGTAAGCCACAGTGAAGAAGCATGATGCAACAAAACAGCACTGCAGGAGACGGCAGGAAATCTGCCCACCACTGGCTCTCTCTCACATATCACATCCTGGGACACCACGCTAACAGACACAATCACAGTCATCATAGTTTCATCATAGCCCGAGTCACCCTCATGTGAGAGCGGGTCCCTCTCAGCAGTCAGAGGTTGTCAGTTGTTGCACCTGCTGTAGTGTAGTTCCTATTTCCCTAATAGGCTCTGCGCATTGGAATAATATACCCTATAGGTTTGACATAGGACTGAGGTCAGTATGCCCCTATCGAGTATATTAAACTTAATTACTTTGTACGAGCTAACTCAGAGGCCACTAGAAACTCCTTGTAAACAAGTAGGGAGTAGTTTCTGGCAACCGCATAAACAAGACAACTTTGTTTCCCTTTAGAATCAGAACACTCTCAGAATCGTGGAAACAACAGATAACAGTTTCACTCAGCTAATCGTGCATGCTTAGTTTCTTCAGAGTTACACAGAAAGAATAGACGGGCGTTTCAATAAAATGATTTATTGAACAGTCTTGTTTCTCGTGTAAGAGATATGAGCTGTTACAATCATAAGACAGTATGCGAGATATATTATGTACAGCGTAAGCAGTAGAAAGAAATAATACTGCGCTAGCATTATCTTTTAGCTATGACACATATATTCATATACATAAATAACATAAGCTAAAAATGTGAGTACTCATAAGATGCTTCTCTAACTAGTTCTACCCCAGTGTACCTAACCTAAGTGTAGTGCAAGGTAAGAAGTAGGTGATGTATTCTATAGTATGGTATGCTATAGTATGCCAAGTCTGGTATGCCAAGAGTCCCTCTAGGTTCTAGTCAGCTCCATACCTTGAGAATGAGAGAGGTGGGAATCTCTTTCCGAGTCTCGAACTCCTAACACCCCGCGAAGGAGTCAGAACACTGGAAGCTGGATTCTCTGCGAGCAGGGATGACAGCGTCTCTTGTCAGTGCGTCAGGCCGGGACACGGGCTCCTCTAAAGTCGAGGTCTCCTCCTACCTGCTTGGGCAAGGGAAGGTATATTTATACCCGGTAGGTGCCTTGGAATGTTAGCATTGACGTAAAGTCGGGCAGAGGAAGACGTCAGGAATGAACCCTTAAGGAATAGCGGTTCATGCATAATAAATGAGTTCTTGGAGAAATCAATAATCCTGTGCTAGGGGAACTCCCAAGAGCTTAAGGGTCCGGTTTCTAAGAACTCGTTGTGACGTTGGGGTGGACGGATGTAGGTGACCATGCCTGTATTTGGATAGCATGGCTAATGCCTAAATAAGGACTGGGATCTTATGCCTATATAAGGGCAATGCGAATTGTGCCTATATAAGGACATGTATCAGGAAAACCTATATATGGACACCTAAAGCGGAATACAACACCCACTCCACTTTCAAATGAACGATAATACTAAATGCTTAAACATTAAATGCTAAACATTAAACTGAGTACCACATGTTGCTAAAAACATTTCTAAAAGCATACTAAAAGAAGTTTAAAAAAAAAACTATTGCTAAATATGTAATGCAATAGGTACTGTACATTTTAAAGCATTTTTTCATTCTAAGCATATATTGGAAATAAATGCAACATGAATGATAAAACAGAAATATATACATATGACGAAATGCTTGACAAGTATTCAAAAAATCAAAGCCATTTCATATCATGGTACTAAATGAAATTGTGGTAAATAAGGTGACAATGTGTCCCTGGAAGTATTCAAAGAAGTCCGTTCTATATGAATAGTTCTACTGTAAGCAGATTGAATTGCCATGTATTTTCAAATGGAAAAACAAAATTCTATTTTTTATGAAGAGTTCCAAGTTTTGTTCTGTTTTGAAAATATGGAGGCCAAATTCATTGCTTCCCCGGTACACTGTGAGCCGAATCAAAGTCAGTGTATGGGTCTTGTGTAAACATGAAATCATCAATTCCTGTAGACAAAAGATCGTCTACCGATGTCGGTGACAGTTGGAACACCTTGTTTAGAAGGTTAACTGCACAGAGATGTGAAGCATCGCCTTCAGCATAGGATGCTGCAGCAATGTTTGCGTCCGTTGTTACCTGTGTGCCTGTTGATCCATCTCGTACCTCAGCAGCAGCAGGAAGAGTCTGTGAGATCTCAACGAATGCCGTCATCAGGATTGGTAGCCTCTAGGGACAACACAGAGCATGGGCCGTTATCGGGTCCAGCAGAGTATCGATATCTGTTGGCATGACTGATGGGAGTGTTAGACAGATGTCTAGCACGCATTCTTCACCGCAAAGCAGGCAGCGTACAACAGGTAAGATGCAATCTTGCCAGATTGGTCTAAATGACAGAAACCATGTTGTATTAAGTTCCCGTAGACGAGGTATGCCCAAAAGTTGCACTATGTGCTCACGGCACTTCCGTTCTAGGAGAGCTTTCTCCAAATTGCTGGGAGTGACAGCGGTTGATAGGCTTGCCATAGCGTAGTAGTAGGAATAAAAACAGGATTCCTGCAACGAGTGCTAGAATTAATGGCACACCACCAAACACCGAATGTGCGAAGTTTGGAATGATACCGAGGACTGACTGAAAAGGTGTTAACAGTCCTGAATAGATGGTCTTAAATACATGTACAATCCTGCTCGTATCAGACATGTTTAAGATACGTCCCATCATTTCTACGAAATGTATAGGGCAGTTTGTACGAATTAGAGCCTGTATCTCAGCCAAAGTCCTTGCAATTAGTAGATCATTGATTTCTTTGGCCGAGGTCAAAGGCACGGTTTGTTGTAAAAGCATGGCTTTCATTCTGCTTAAAGTATCAAAACGTATAAAAGAAACACTCAATGAAGGCCATAGAGGCGACTCCCTGACTGTGTCTAGTTGGGGGAACAATACTTGCATACAACAAGTAACCCTGGAGCTAACCGTTACCAGATATGGGATTCTTGGCAACATGCCACAGCAACTCTGATCATTCAACATGAAGTAACTCCCGTTAGAAAGTTGGCCAAACGTTGGATTAATCACAGCAGCTGGTGTACCCTGCAGGTGGCAGGACAAGTTTGCCACAGAACCATAACAAGCCCCGTGTAAAGAAATGCCCTGACATATGAGAGATCCGCTCAGTGCATTTTCACAGTGTGTACCGCTTAGAAACACTTCACGATCCCCACTCCAACATCTGTATTCGTAAGGTAAATCCCAGGATGTCTTAATGTATCCTTTACCCAACCTTTCATATTTGCCTGCTTGCATTTGTTTGAGGCAATACTGAAAAAGAAAAGTAGTGACAGGCAGAGTTATTTTGCCATGGATAAGGCCTTCTGTAGCTGGTTTTTCTGCTACCGTAAATGGTCATTTTTCCAGTTTTTCAATGCTCAGCACTGTATACTTTGCTCCCCTTTGTGCCAGTTCGACCTGTTTATCCGTGAGATTGTATTCTGAAAACAGAGACGACGTGTTGATAAAACGCCAAGGCACATAGCCGGCATGCAAGGATTGCAGCGTCCAGCCTAATAACATAATAGAACGTAACTGAGATTGGCCTTGTTGTAACATGGCTAAATCTTGTTCAAGTATGTCAATAGCAGAGGATACAATGTTGTCCAGTGAATAAATTCTGGATGACAAAGTTGTTAACCCATTGTCGACCACAGTGAGAGATTTCTCTAAGTTAATACGATCAAGCTCACGTATTCTTTCTGCGGCCTCTGCCTGTGAAACCTTCTATATTTTATTATAAGCAGCATAAATGCCGGCAGATATGAAACATTTTTAACGCGGTTTTCTTGGTCCTAGCAAGAAATCCCTAAGGTCTGCGTCTTCTTTAAGTAAAGATAAGTGTTGTTTCACATCCTCGAGTGTAGATTTTTGTAACCAGTCAAGGCACAATTTTCCTACACTGTATGTTGTTACTACCCCCCGGATGTTGTCGTTGAACATAACGTGGGTCTGGCCTATGGATAGTAAAGCCCTGAATTCTATTCAGGAATCTTTCTTGACAGATGTTTGTGTCTGTGGGCCAGAGCAACCATTTTTCCCAATCAGGATCTGATCGGTTGTTTTGTAGTATTGGGTCTACTGTGACCGCTCCCTGTGTAGTGCTATTACTTGCAGGTGTTGGTACAGAAGGTGTGTTCATGTCTTTGATCTTGGCTAAACCAAGGCAAGACATTTGTGGCACAGTGTCATTCAAAAACATTATTTGCTGTGGGATGATACAGGCTCTAAACAAACCTTCTATCCCCTGCACTTGCCAATCTTTAGAACCCCAGAGAGATTTCGTGTCGATTGTGTCTTTCCAAAAGTCAAATGCTTGTCTAGACAGTTGGGTAATAAAGGCTGCAGAATAAATCTGTTTTGTATTAGTTAACATAATTTTCTGTCCTGTTTTGTTTACATTCTTATAGTAAAATGTTTCTGGATCAGATGTATTGTACCCTGAGAAATATGGAAACTTCTTTGCAAACGTTTTTGAACTACCCCTCGGTGGTGTAGGACAATGTTCCCATTGGTTAAACATAAACACATTTCTAGGTGTTGCAGTTTTATGCAAGAAATGATGACCATAGTGGTTGTAACAATAAAGCTGTTCGTAGTCTGATGAACCCTATAAGTATTCATTGTTAGAGAATGCAGCAGACCTTTCTAGATCAGACATCATGTTATTAACAGTCTCAAAGTCCCAATCATCAGAATAGGTACTGGAGGTAATAAAGTCACTTAATGAAATTTTAAATAAATGTGGAATCTTCAAAAGTTCCGTCGGGCCGAATATGTCAAAAACGGTTTTGTCCCAAACTATACCATCCTGTATAGGAACGGCTGTGATGTTCACTGCTGACAAGTCTCTTGTTTCACGATGGGATGATTTGTGTGGTTTTAAAAGTAAGTTCACATTTTTACTTTCAGTGTCCATACGAATGTATCTGCCATTTATAAGCACGCTAAGAGTCATTACTAAAGCTAGCCAAAGCAGAAAGAAAAATATTCCAGAAATTATCCATAGTTCAATCCATGGTGAAACCAGATAAGTCTCTTTCAGAAAATGAAAAAAGTCTTGTGCTTGTTGTTTGAAAGTTTTTAGGGCTGGCGTCGTTTCAGGCTCACTTGGATCCTCAGAAAACGTATCAAAGTTAATGAAATAGCCAGAAGCAGTTCGGTCAATTGTTGGAATTGCATCAGGATTTGTTGAAATCGCTGGAACCAGTTGATCACGTGTTACGTTGGTGTAGACAGGTGTATCTGGACGAACTGTTACTTGAGTTTCAAGAGGGATGAGTTCCATAGCATTGTTGCTTAGTCCTTCATCTCTTACTGCTGAATTCTTGATGGTTATGAGTCTTTCAGTCTGAACCTCTTGGATAGTAGCGAGAGGAATGCGTCTGCTACTAGGTCGGAGTCCACGAGGCCTACTATTTAGTATTGGCCACATAGTGTGGTTTGATGAGGTCGATTGACACAAATCTTTTCTCCTTTTTTTCCAGCAAGGGGCGGCAGAAGTACTGTTCTTGTTCCGTGGACGGCTAGGACAGTTACTGGTTGTCTGTAAGAAGGTCCAAATTCCTTCTTGTCCACAATCTTCTCTCTGACTAGATCCCCAACTTTTGGGATCTAGACAGGCCTTGCTGGGACTGCCGGTTTTTCCCCAGTGGTGGTTGGCTTCAGGAACACGTTGCTTTGTTTCGATCTTAGTTCATTTAGATCCTGTAAAACAGCCAAACGATCTTTGATATCAAAGGGTTTATTTTCCACCACTGTGCCTTTACATTCTAGATCAGGAACCCACATTCTTGTCCCAAATAGGACCTCATATGGAGTGACCCCCCCTAGAGAACTTCTTGGCAAATTATTTAATGAGCGTTGGATCCCATAAAGATGTTTGACCCACCCATCACCCGAACCTAATACTCTAGCTATTATAAACTGCTTTATGTCCCAGTTTTTCCTTTCCACAACAGAATTTCCCTCAGGATGAAACGGAGAGGAGTACCGCAATGCTACGCCCAAACTGGCCATGGCTTCTTTGTAAGCCCGAGAGCTAAACGCAGGGCCCTGGTCAGAATGTAGTGTGCCAATTGCGTATGTGCCGATAAAGACTCGCAAATCTTTTATAACAGTTTGAGCGCCAGCCGAGCGCTGAGGCCACATCCATAGGAACCTTGACTTAGTGTTTGTGGGATTGCATTTGTCATAAAGGACGCCTGCGCTTAGATAGTCTAATGCTGTCTAACAATGGTGTCTGTACTGGGCAGGCTACTTAGTAGTCTGGTGTCTGATGGCGTTCTGCACCACGCTGTCTATTGCAGTCTCTGCAGTCATCGATGAAGATGTGAATCTGTGTATTCATTCCAGGCCACCAGTTTATCTCTTTTAATGTTAATATTGTTTTAGAGATCCCTTGATGTGACAGACCCTCCCCCAGATGTGCTTTATAAATCAAAGCTGCTCTACGTTCCATGTTTGGAATTACCCTATCCCCCACTCCAGGGATTCGAGCAAAAGGAACGTTGTTCGCATCAATTACATAAGAGTACTTGAGCGGAAATTTCTTTGGTAACGCTGCACCACTGCCTTTGCTTGAAGCATTGACAGCTGATCCAGCGCTATCAATAAAATTTCTTCTCCTATATGCTTTGGACGTCCAGGTACAAATACTCCTCTTTCCACAACTATATCCATATGACGGTGGGGCCCATAACACCGCATAAACATTCACTCTCTCATATATTCCCTGGATTTCATCCGTTTTTACCTAGGAGGAAACAGTTAATGATTTGCTGGAAGGAGACGGGATACCCTTTAAAACGACATAATACTTCTCAAGCTTTAAGGTATTCCGCTCATTGGTCGATGGACCAACTAGTAGGAATCAGTTGATGGTGATTAAGACCAGCTCAATCACAATAAACCTTTAAACATTTACATTTATCATTGAGCTAAAGAACCACTGACTCATTGTTTTAAAGATAATAAAGTTTATATAATTTTTAGAAGCATGAATAAGTTTCAAATTTATTATTCAGATTATTACATTTAGCATCATTTATAAGACTAATTGAAATTGCAATGCATACCTATTAGATGGAAAAACAAAGTTCGTCACAGCAATGAATTCAGATCACAGCATAGAACTTCCCGAAAAACTGTCTATCTGTCCTGAAAAACAGGCCTTCTCGACGGATCACCTATAGGATGTTTCCCGCCACAATCCCGTTCTTTTCCCCTTTAGTATTTAAAGAATAAAAAGGTCTAATAGTATTAAAATGGAAAATCTATTAAAAGCAAAAGGTTCTCCAGCAGCAGCGTCTCGTGCTCAATCAAAAATATAAAATAGCAGCATACGCACACCCCCCTCTAAGAGTAGGTCTTCTTATACCCTAATACTAGCTTACTAAGTGAAAATGTTACATCTTTGTGGGCGAGATTCTCTCTAATTGGTCCATTTGGGGTCAGCATACATCTCATTATGAATATCCTTGTTCCAACCAGTTCTTTGTGGAAAGTTCATACTTCTGTCGTTTCTCACGGGTTCATGACATTACCCATCTGTATCCTTTTCTGATACTTTTAAGTTGAATAGTTCATTGTTTATTCACATATTCACTGCAACTTCTCACGCTTTTCGCTATGTCCTTCTTTGGCACACGTTTGTATAATAAGGTCATTGCAGCCTTGACCACGCTTCCATCCTAGGCTTTGGGACAGTCACATGATCCCTTTTGTTCACAGCCTTTCTCACTTCGCGCTTGCGTACTCTAGCTTGTTTGCCATGGCAGCCATTTTTACATCGCGGCACAACAGGCCTAAGCGAACTATTATAAAGATAAACAGAACATAGTTAAGAATAAAGAATATAAGCCTTTTCGTTTCCCTCCCGTCATTCTACGTACCCCAATTAAGTATTACCTAGCAAAAGCGACATATAAAGCCATTTCTTACTTACCAATCGCTTTACTTTGCCACTACACAGCACAAATCATGCATTTATTATTCTAATTAGTACGCAAATTATTAGGCTTATGTTATCCACGTTAACAATTGTAAGTAAATTAGTTTGCACAGATATAGCGTGTTACCCATAACCCTTTTCATGTAACATACATGGTTGGTTATTTACTGAGACGAACTTGTGTGTTAATTATTCAACATAAATATTAGGAGGTTAACATTTTTTCGTTTACCCTGCTCCATCAACTCCCCACTTTGGTGATTTTTAATATCACCACAAAAACCCATGTTACACAATTCTGTCAGAAAGCATATTTCTTTGTCCAGTTTGTTTTTGTTAGTTTACACAGCTGTATCCCTTTCATATTGTCTCTTTGTTTTCTTATACATGTTTTCTTTTATTTCTTCTAGCTCTATTTCACCCATTTCTCTTTCTCTTTCTTTATTTATCTTATTTTCTTTTTCTATTTTGTGCTGTCTTTTTCTTCTCTTTATACATATAATACTTAGCTTCAGTACTAGAACTATTATGATTATTATGGTCGCTACTATTATGATTTTCCCTATTATTAATCTACTCATTCTGGCAAAACAATTTATTACTGAGGAAAAACTCTTACCAAGTTTTCCCAACGCATTTTCAACCTCCAGTGGAACAAGTTCTTTGTGCAAATTTGTAATATTCTTTATATACTTCTGTATATTTTCACTTTTATCTGGAATGTAAGTGCAACAATGTTGGACTTTCAGCATTCCACAGACTCCACCCTCTTTTGCCAAAAGAATGTCAAGGGCAAGTCGATTTTGCATCACCATAGCTCTCATGGCAACCATTTCGGTATTTACCATCAAGAACCCTCCAGCAGTATCTGTAGATAAACGATCTACTACTGTGGATAACTTCCGAATTTTAAATGCATTCAAAGATATTCCCACTGCTGGTATCAATGCTCCAAAAATATCAGCTACTATTTCTGAAAAACGTTCCCTTTTTCTATGTGTAAATGTCTTTATCATTTCGTGTGTTCCCTTTTCTGCTCTATCCACATGAAAAATCTTTGGAAAGACCAGGCCTAAGTAACATGATCCATACCAATGGTCCGGCAACCTGTAATAAGCTCTGTTACCGCAAATATAATAGATCCCAGGAAATATTGGATCTTTTCCCCCTTTGAATCCCCAACCTCCTAAAATTTTATAATCGTCATGGCAATCACTGGAACCCACAAAATAATTGTCATATCTTGTTCTATTTCTTCTAATGCACAACCTTCCCTGTTGGGGCCAATCCAGAGTCATAGCTGCATTTGTCTTTTTCTTGTCATGATTTTCTTCCTCAAACGCCCAAAGAGGTGTTTTTGTCTCTTCTATCACTTTTCTTTGAAATTTCACTCTTCTATCCTCGACCATTTCTAAAAATACCTTTTCTTCATTCCTTAACTCACAGGTAAGGTTGTTTTTAACTATATCATCTAATGTTAGAATTTTATTTTCTATGAAAAATTCACCAAATGTTCTTGCCTCTTTCACCTTGTTTAGTTCAGAAACTATAGGAATCTTTGCAAAAATCTTACCTATATCAGTGTAATAGTATTCTAATCTTCCTGTCTTGTAAAATAGACTTGCTAAAACACTACATGTTATTCCATACGTCAAAGGAAGGTGATGATAGGTCACACCTTCTGCAACAGACGCAGGCAATTGCATACAAACATAACAATCTCTTACATCCATTGTTTCTACATACTCATACAATAATTTAGTAAAAACATTTTTGGAAAAATCTGTTATTGATTTGTCTTTATGTAATTCTGCACTACTTTTTAATATAGCTGTTTCTTGCATGTTAGCTCCTTTTCCTTTCTCTGTGTTATTCTTTAATATAGACGTTTCTTCTATAGCTAATCTAATTGGAATGGTGATTGCTAAAATAACCCATACGGTCATTAATAATCCTGTACAAAAGAAGCACATCTTACACCATCTACTTAAGAACTCACATCTACATTTTCTATCTTTAGTATCTACCATTTTGTTTTTATTACCTACTTTATAATATGTACAGAAAAATGTGTCACCACACCTCAGAAATGACCTCTTAGCCACCCTACACTCTCACTTTGTCTTGTTTCGGTACTTTCTTTTAGTTCTTTTCAGAACTCTTTCTTTGTCAAATCCAGTGTTTTGTCCAATACGGTAGAAATTTGTTCAAATTTCTTCAAATTTGTTGCACTTCACCTTCACCCATTAGGTTGTAGCTTTGTTCCGGGTTCTCGTGAGTGATCTCTTCTTCTTTGATATCAGTCAACGCAATGTATAACCATTCAGGCAATTTATACTTCAGATTTGCTTTCTTTATTCCTTTTATTTTCTGCAAGTGTTTTTCACCTTGTTTTTCTTGTTCCTTTTGACTTGTTATTTCATTTACTTGTTCTGCACTTTTTCCATCTAATCTTATGATCTTGTATCTCAATCTTCTAACTTCGTGGGGCCAATTGTCTCCCTTTCTTGGCCTTTTTGGTTCACTTTCTTTTTCCTCTCTTTCTGTTCTCCAAGTTCTCTTTCTTGACTCTAGTTTCTGGTTTCTTTCTTCTCCACTTTCTTCTGACTCTGTTTCAGTCCTTTCTTTATTGTCTCTTATCTTAAATTTTAGAATTTCACTTCCTTCATCTATTTTTGGTTTTTCTCGTGTTTTCCTTTGATCACCTACTTCTGTCCCTCCTAGAGGTTCTTCCGAATTTTTGTCAATCTCTCTATCTGTTTCTGAGTTTCCCTGTTCTTTTGTTCGTCAATCTGTCCCTATTGCTCCTCGGGGGTCTTCCGATTCTTCTACCTTTCTATCTGAAACTATCCCTTCTTCGTCTATTAATATAATTTCTGAAGGATCTTCACCATAACTTGTACTTGGTTGCTCACTGTTACTGTCTTTTTGCTCAGTTTCTTCTTTAATGCTATCAAATTTCCAATTTCTTTTCAGATTTTCCTCACAATCCGAATGCTCTGTATCAGATGCTGAACTGGTGTCTGATATTTCTAGATGTCGACTCACATGTCGATCTTCAGATTCTGGAACTTCTGCTATTTCCTCCACTCCCCCTGTCATTGCACTTGTAATTGGGTCTTCCAGATGTCGACTTACAGGTCGATCTTCAATTTCTGGAACCCTGTTCGTCTCTTCCTCTGCATCAGATGCTGAACTGGTATCCAATACTTCCAGATGTCAACTCACAGGTCGATCTTCAGGTTCTGGAACTCTGATGGTATGACTGGCATGTACCCAGTGTTTTACTCCTGCACATTTGACTGCAGGTGTTGTCACCAGGATCACTTGTCGTGGTTGGTCCCAGCGAGGAACCAAGCAGTTTCTTCTTCGGTGGACTTTTATGCGGACCCAATCTCCTGGATTCAAGTCATGTGCTGGTTTTCTTTCAAGAGTGGTCGCATCCGGTCCAAGCTGATGAAACACAGAACGTACCACATCAGCCAATCCTTTGCAATAATCCAACACAAGATCATCAGTTATAGTCCGTAGTTTGTTGACAGGTACATGTGCTTGTCTCATTGCTCGTCCCATAATTATTTCGTGGGGACTGAGTCCTGTCTTTCTTTCCGGTATACTTCTGATAGTCATTAAGACCAATGGCAAGGCATCTGGCCATTTGAGTCCTGTGGCTTGACACATTTTCCCTAGCCTGTTCTTAATTGTTCCATTCACTTGCTCTACTATTCCAGAAGCCCCTGGTCTGTATGCACAGTGCAGTTTCTGTTTAATACTAAGTGCTTCACAAATCAGTTGAATCAATTCGTTTTGAAAATGTGTTCCTCTATCTGTTTCAATCGTTACTGGAAAACCATACCTTGGAATGAATTCTCGCAGCATAAGTTTTGCTACTGTAATTCCATCATTCCTTCTGGTCGGGTATGCTTCCAGCCAACGGGAAAACAAACAGACGACTACAAGGACATACCTTAGTCTATTGCTCGGAGGCATTTCTATAAAATCCATTCGCATTCTCATGAAAGGACCTCCCTCTCGTCCTATTGTTCCTAGACTCACTACTGTCTTTCTTCCTGGATTTAGCTGTTGACAAATAAGACACCTTTGACAAAGACTCTCAGCTATGGCTCTGAATTTTGGATTATACCATGTTTGTCTAAAAAGTCTGATCATTGCATCTCTTCCAATATGAGCTTGTCCATGGTACATCCGGGCCATGTCAGAAATCATGCTATCAGGCATAACTGGTCTTTCATCCCTGTAAACCCAAACATCATTTTCCTCCCGTTTTCTGCATCCTGCTTTTATCCAGCTATCTTTTTCCTCATCATCTGCTGCTTCCTGTAATTGTCTCACCCCATCCCATGTCTCGACAGGGTTAGTAAAAAGCAAAGGACATGAAATATGCTCTCTTTCTCTGTTTCTGTTTAGTGAGACGACATTTTTGGCACAGTACTGTGCGATTTCATCAGCAAACTTATTGCCAACAGTTATGTAGTCTTCCCCATTTTTATGTGCATTGCACTTCACCACCGCAATCTGTTTAGGCAGCTGTATCGCCTCAAGCAACTTTTTCACAAATTCACCATTTCTTATTGGGGTTCCTGCAGACGTCAAGAAACCTCTCTGAGACCAGATCTGCCCAAAATCATGAACCACTCCAAAGCCATATTGGCTATCCGTGATTACTGTGATTCGGACATTCTTTCCCAATTTGCATGCTTGAATTAGAGCAATCAACTCCGCTACTTGGGCAGAACGTATCCCTCTCAAACAAGATGCTTCCATTACAGCAGCTTCTGTGCAAACTGCATATGCTGCACTCAGAACTCCATCATTCGTTCTCAAACATGAGCCATCCACGAACAGAATATAATCCGATTCCTTTAAAGGCTCATCCCGTATATCGGGTCTCGGTTTTGTACAATATTCGAGTACATTCAGACAATCATGATCAACTTCATCCATTTCAATCACACTCTCTTCATCTGGTAATGATGTTGAAGGATTCACATTTATGCATCTGTCAATGGTGACATTGTCTGCACTCAAAATTACTTTTTCATACCTAGTCAGCCGACTATGTGTCATATATTGGGTTTTGGTTCTTGTCAAAAGAATTTCCACAGAATGAGGGACATATACTCTCAGTGGATATCCCATCACTATGCCTTCACTCTGCTCCAGACTTACACAAGTAGCAGCAACTGCTTTCAAACATCCAGGCAACGCTTTCGCTACTGGGTCTAAGACAGCTGAAAAATATGGAATGGGTCTTTTCATGTTTCCGTGTCTCTGCACTAGGACTGAAAACACACACCCATCTCTTTCACTACAATACAACTCAAAGTCTTTTTCATAGTCGGGCATTCCCAATGCCGGGGCTTCACACAGTTTTGTTTTTAGTTCTCTGAATGCTTTCATTTCCTCATCATTCATTTCAAAAGGATCTTTAACATCTTTCTTTGTCAATCTCTGTAATGGTTTTGCAATTAATGAAAATCCACTTATCCATTGTCGACAATATCCAACCATTCCTAGGAACATTCTTACTTCTCTCTGTGTCATTGGAGCTCTCATTCCTTGTATTATTTTTATTCTTTCAGTCGTTACCTTTCGCACTCCCTTTTCAATCTTATGTCCTAAATATTGGACCTCTTGCTGACAAAACTACAATTTTGATGGGGATACCTTATGTCCTCCTTTTGCTAAATGATTCAGCAAAGCAATTGTGTCGGTAACACATGCTTCCTTTGTTTTTGATGCCACCAGTAGGTCATCAATATACTGAACCATCACAGATTTTTCTGGCATTTTTAAATCTTCCAATGATTTCTTTAAAATCTGATTAAAGATCGAGGGGCTTTCTGTATACCCCTGAGGAATTCGGCACCATGCAAAAATACGCTCTCCGAACCTGAACGCAAATAATGGCTGGCTATCTGGATGTAATGGAATAGAGAAAATGCATGGCACAAATCAATAACTGTGTACCATTCTGCTTCGCGTGGAATCTGGTATAGAATTACAGCAGTGTTTGGTACTATTGGGCAGCAAGGCACAACAATTTTGTTTACCTTTGTCAAATCCTGTACAATTCTATATGTTCCATTCGGCTTTTTCAGTCCCATTATCGGTGAATTGCATGGACTGCTCATTATTTCTCTCAGAATCCCTTGTTCAATCATTTTATTTATTACTGGTGTTATTCCTTCAATTATTTCTGGTGTCAATTTATACTGTGGCGTATTTGGGTAACTCGTTCCTCCTTTAACAGAGATTTTAACAGGGTCTACTCCTTTCATTAACCCTATATCTTCTCCCGTAAAATCCCACACTTCCTGTTTCACTGTTTCTTTTAGTTCAATTGGGATTTTCTCTACGTCAAACACAGGAAACAACTCACTCACTTCTGACTCTAAATTTACCAATGTCATTTTATAGAGTACATCTTCATCTGGGGTTTGAAATGCAATTCCATCTGGAGTACAATAGATGGTGCAGTTCATCTTGCAAAGCAGATCGCGTCCTAATAGGTTCACAGGACTGCAATCACACTCCACAAATCGATGCATTTCACTGAATGGTCCAATCTTTACCTCCACTAATTTGGTAAGAGGCGCCTTAATTTGCTGATTCGAAACACCTACGACTTGGATATGTTCACCTGAGAGAGGAAGGTTTGGAATTTCCACTGACCTAACAGTAGAACGGGTAGCTCCAGTGTCCACAAGTAATGTTACATTTGCACCATTCACTTCTCCATCCACAAATGGACCTGCTTGATATACCTCTAGAGTTGCACCAAGCACACACTCTTCTTCCTCTCCTAGGCACCGTCATAAACTTTCATCCGACTCATTACCATCCTGTCGTAACCAGTATTGAGATATGGCAGCTGCACGCGGCAATTGTGTTACCTGCTCTCCTCCGTAGAATCCTGTTTCTGCACTGTATTTCTGTGGATTAACACTCTTGGGAAGTGGTGGTTGAGGCACCTGACTTTGTTGGGTAACTACCTCACTCTGCACCTGTGGATTTAATGATTGATTTTCCGCATTAGTTTTTGGAGGGAATTTACACTCGTTTCTCCAATGTCCTAACTTTCCGCAGTTGTGGCATGGCCACTTTTTCTTTGCCTCTTCTATGCTCATTTGACCTTTTCCTTTACCTATATTTGGTCTAGATCTAGTCTGTCCTGCCTCATTAACTTGATTATTCAATTGAGCTTCTTGCTTCTCTGCAACTTTCACTTGTGCCCACATTGCTTTCTCTTTCAATTTACGCTGTCTGCTCTCAATGTCATCACTGCAGTATTTAGCATATCTCAAAACCTCATCTACCGTGCTATTCTGCCAACAAATCATATGTTGCTTAATCATTTCACTTTACTCTGGTTTCAACCCATAAACAAATCTATATACGAAATGACTCATATCCTTCTCATTTAGCGTCTCATAGCCACTATACTGTTTAAAAACTAACAGTAGTCTCTCATAATAAGCGTGTACAGATTCTTTACTTTCCTGTGTGGTTCTGTCTATTTTTACCCAATCCGTTTCTTTGGGTGGGATTTTATTTTTCAAAAAGGTAATAACTTGGTCATATTTCCTCATCACTTCTGGTCCTGGCGCTCCTGTTTTAGCATCTCTTGGATATTCTACAGTTGGCCAATCAATAGTAATCTTACATTCTGTCCACAAATCAGCTGGTACTACTATATCAAATAATCCATCCAAATCTATCCATAACACCTTCGAAACTTTAACAAACCTCTCCACTTGTCTGTACCATTCTACTGGTTTCTCTCTCAATTTTGGGAAGTCATTTGTAAATGACAGTATATCCTGTCTAGACCATGGGACATGCACATAACTACCTCCTGGAGTTTCTCTCATCGGGTACTCCCTTACAATTGCTTCCTTGTCTGTCACCGCAAAAGCCAAAGACGCTTTATCTGTCATTTTCTCATTCCTTTTAGTCCACCTGCTTCTCCATCTATCCACATCACCCCATTTTCTCAGCAAAACAATTAATTCTTTTATTTGGGTCAACCGTCCTGATGTGTTCAAATTTTCTATATCTTTCTCGCAAAAATCTACTCTATATGGTTTCTGCAAACTTCTCACCTTTACAAATTCTACTCCTAGTTCATTTGCTGTTTCTTCTAGTTTGTCATGTAAATTTCTAGCTCTCCATGTAATGCTCTTACATAAGAACATTATCTCGTCATCCTGATAAGTTTTCAATTTTTCTGTGCCAATTGTCCCTAAGATCAATTCCTCCATGTCTATTTTTAACCTAATTACATCTAATGGTTTTGATTCTGTCTCTTTCGTTTTTAGAGTTTTCATCCATTCATTCAATTCATCCGGAGTCGGACCTACAGGTGTACTATTTAATTCTATCCAATTTTTACTTCTTTCTGGTGTCTCTGATGCAGACTCAGTTCCCATAGGTATCCTCCTAAACTCATTCTCATTTACCGTCAAATTAGTAGGTGGGCTTGGTCTATATGAACTAACCAAATTTCTTGCACCTTCATTGTCTAATTCCATCCCTTCTTTCCTTCTTTGCAAGTTTGAATTCATAGGAATGACTAAAGAATGCTCTTCTATTTTCTGATTCTCAAAAACTGGTATTACTGGACCTATCGTTACTGGTACAGTTACAGCTTCCATATTCATTGTTAATTCTCTTATCTTTTCAGTCAATTCTCTTGTGGTTTTTGCTAATTCAGTTGCATTGTCACTTTCAATCTTCTCGTTTTGTGGGGTTTTCAATTGATCTTGTGACCTATTTATCTCATATCCCTGTTCGGGATTTTTATTCCTCCCAGTTTCCATTGGCGGTGCATTAGGTGTCACCACCGCAGAATTCTGTTGGTATGGAGGTGGGTTTCTGTTTAAAATATCTTCCAGCAATTCATCTTCCGTCTCACTACCACCATACCCATACTTTTCAGTAACCAAATGCTTCTTTTTCTCTGTACACTTTCTCTTTGCTTCTTCCTCAACTGTAAAAGCTGGAAACAAACCTCCTGTCATATTAGCATATCTCCAACGCTTTATTCTGTCCTCATGATTCACTCCCCACAACCTTCCGGGCACAAAATCATGATTCTTTAATCCTCTGAATCTTTCTCGTTCATACATCTCATCTTCCCATTCACTTAAAGCTTCAAACTGTGTTGGTCTAGGTTTAGGCTCAAGCATCGTCATCTTCTCCCTCAAATTCCGAAGTACAGCTACACTAAATGAACCATTCTCAGGAAATGCTAATACTCCATCATTTTGAGTATATTTAGTCCAATTTTCTAACCATATGCAGGTATGATATCCGTACTTCAGCATCATATGCGAAGCTGGTGATTTCGGCGGAGGAATTACTTGTCCCTCTCTAGTCACTACCTTTTTGTCTTTCTTAAAAAAGTTCTTAATTTTCGCCATCCACGACGTTTTCTCTCTTCCATACTCATAATAAGCCATAATTCACAATCTCTTTCCTTTCTCAAAAGTCCGCAATTCAACACTGTTCTCTGTGCGTTATTCGGACCTATCCCAGCGCGACTCACACCAACGCTCCAATCCTAAGCTTCTACGTCACTGGTTATCCAACCAATCACAGCGCGTCTCACACCAACGCTCCAATCAGAGCGTCTTCTGTATAACTAGTGCACTGTCCAATCCCAGCGCGGCTTTTGTCTACGTCAGTTCTGCTCCTGACCCCTCCTTTACAAAATTTATCGGCAATTTATTTTCCAACAGTTCTTTGTTAGTTACAACATTAAAAACACATTTCCATTGTCTGATTTCGCTAACAAAAGTGACAGTTTTATTCTAGCTCGCAAGAATACAGTTTTGTTCGATAAGTGTAGCACTTCCCTCTACCTTACCCTTCTTTCAAACAAGGGGTAAACCAGTTTCTCTGGGGATAAAACACATGTGGAGACTACACTGCTCCTGAGAATTAAGGCCAGAGTTTCACAAGAAAACCGGTTGCTATTTCACTCACACACCTTTTATACGGAAAATGTCCCTATCATAACACAACCTGTGTTATCACCAATATGAACTCAGACAATGCACTATTCCATGTGACTTCTCTTGTCACACGTGTCCACTTCCTACTTCCCGGAAGCTTCAAAACCTTTGACTTACATATAACGTGATACCATACAGCATGAAGTGTTATATATGAAAAAGTAATCAATAATCAATAATCACCAAACTAATCTATAGTAACCATAACTCTGCTACCAAGATATCTGATCCAGCGCTATCAATAAAATTTCTTCTCCTATATGCTTTGGACGTCCAGGTACAAATATCCCTCTTTCCACAACTATATCCATATGACGGTGGGGCCCATAACACCGCATAAACATTCACTCTCTCATATATTCCCTGGATTTCATCCGTTTTTACCTAGGAGGAAACAGTTAATGATTTGCTGGAAGGAGACGGGATACCTTTTAAAACGACATAATACTTCTCAAGCTTTAAGGTATTCCGCTCATTGGTCGATGGACCAACTAGTAGGAATCAGTTGATGGTGATTAAGACCAGCTCAATCACTATAAACCTTTAAACTTTTACATTTATCATTGAGCTAAAGAACCACTGACTCATTGTTTTAAAGATAATAAAGTTTATATAACTTTATAGAAGCATGAATAAGTTTCAAATTTATTATTCAGATTATTACATTTAGCATCATTTATAAGAATAAATTGAAATTGCAATGCATACCTATTAGATGGAAAAACAAAGTTCGTCACAGCAATGAATTCAGATCACAGCATAGAACTCCCGAAAAACTGTCTATCTGTCCTGAAATACAGGCCTTCTCGACGGACCACCTATAGGATGTTTCCCGCCACAATCCCGTTCTTTTCCCCTTTAGTATTTTAAGAATAAAAAGGTCTAATAGTATTAAAAATGGAAAATCTATTAAAAGCAAAAAGGTTCTCCAGCAGCAGCGTCTCGTGCTCAATCAAAAATATAAAATAGCAGCATGCACGCACCCCCTCTAAGAGTAGGTCTTCTTATACCCTAATACTAGCTTACTAAGTGAAAATGTTACATCTTTGTGGGCGAGATTCTCTCTAATTGGTCCATTTGGGGTCAGCATACATCTCATTATGAATATCCTTGTTCCAACCAGTTCTTTGTGGAAAGTTCATACTTCTGTCGTTTCTCACGGGTTCATGACATTACCCATCCGCACATTGGTCTCAATCTGTATCCTTTTCTGATACTTTTAAGTTGAACAGTTCATTGTTTATTCACATATTCACTGCAACTTCTCACGCTTTTCGCTATGTCCTTCTTTGGCACACGTTTGTATAATAAGGTCATCGCAGCCTTGACCACGCTTCCATCCTAGGCTTTGGGACGGTCACATGATCCCTTTTGTTCACAGCCTTTCTCGCTTTCGGAACCCACTTCACGCGTGCGTACTCTAGCTTGTTTGCCATGGCAGCCATTTTTACATCGTGGCACAACAGGCCTAAGCGAACTATTATAAAGATAAACAGAACATAGTTAAGAATAAAGAATATAAGCCTTTTCGTTTCCCTCCCGTCATTCTACGTACCCCAATTAAGTATTACCTAGCAAAAGCGACATATAAAGCCATTTCTTACTTACCAACCGCTTTACTTTGCCACTACACAGTTTATTTCCAAGCACAAATCATGCATTTATTATTCTAATTAGTACGCAAATTATTAGGCTTATGTTATCCACGTTAACAATTGTAAGTAAATTAGTTTGCACGGATATAGCGTGTTACCCATAACCCTTTTCATGTAACATACATGGTTGGTTATTTACTGAGACGAACTTGTGTGTTAATTATTCAACATAAATATTAGGAGGTTAAACATTTTTTCGTTTACCCTGCTCCATCAGAAGCTTCAAAGTATACAACAGGTCCCGAATGGACATATGCCGAGCCTGTGATGGGAAAGACCCCAAGAGCTAGTTTGGCTGCTCAGCTGAGGATGCCACTCCTGGAAAAAATGATTTTTTTGACCAACAATTATTCGGAGGGTCTCTCATACAAGGAACTTATTAATATTGATTGCTGCCCAAGAACGTACAATAACTGTAGCTGCACGTGTCCATGCGGCCTGCCCTGAATGGTCATCCCAGGTAGGGAGAGTCATATGCCTTGGTCCGATCCCATTTGGATTACGAGAATGCTATCTGCCTCTTAGCTCCAGATAAAGTTTCTATCACTTGCAGCTGGTTCATAATGTTGAGTCTAGACTGCTCCTGGACCAGGCGAGGCAGGACCATGTTTTAAAAGAAATGACATCACTAAACTGGATTTCTGTTCATAGTTGAATAATTTTTAAGGCAATGATCATTGTACATATGGCAGCCAGAACTCACACCAGTGCCTTTTGGATGGACAAATTTAAGTGGTATACTACAGGTAAGGTGTTTGGATCTGCCCACCTGCTCACACTCTACCAAAAACTTAGACTAGTGATTTTAGGGACAAGACTTTTTTAGTAGCCAGAACAAGGTAGAACAATCTCTCTGTGTGTAGAGACAAGTTTTATCATGTTTAGGAAGGACCCAAAACTGTGCCTTCTTAATTCATAACTTTGCACTGAGTTATTTAGAACTTTCTTACAGTGCCATGAAGGCTAGCGTTTGTGCTCTAAGTAAATCTATAACAATAGGGCTAAAGCGCAGTCTCACATCTCACAAGTCATGTATTTTCTCAGTAAGCATAAGTAAGTCAGTCACTGCTCACAGGAGAAGTGAAAATGAACAAGTCCTTTGGGTGGGCAGAGTCATCAGCCAAATCCCTCGGCTGCCTGCTAATGTTTACTAATGTAAAAGCAAATCTCTAGTGAATAGCAGGTGTTGCTGGCTACTAAGGCTGTTATGAATGGTCCACTCCAACCTAGAAGCAGAAGGACAAGGTGCTGTTTGCATCCTGCCACATATGCTTGCTGCAAAGATGGCAAGAGCAGCAACTGCCATGCCGGCATTGACAGCTCCCTTAACTCAACACAAACAGTGGCACTGATTGCTAGGGTCCTTCTTGTGCCTTCGGGCAATTTTTTTCAGGCCCCTCTCCTTGAGAGGTTCTGTGCGGCATGCTATGTGTGAGTTTCAGAATGTTGCACACTGCAGCTGATAGCCCATGCTATGAAACAGGTTGTGCCCCCTCTGACAAACCACACGCGCAGCTGAATCGGTGTGGGCAGCTGAGATACATATGTCTTGATGCAATGCACTATGATTCCTGCACCTATAGATCTCTCACTTCGCTAGCAGTGCCGATAGGACAGAGGCAGTGTAGCAGTGACGGACAGAATAGTCCCATAACTATCTGCAGCCCCGTCTGTGTTGTACCCTGTGTGGAACAACTTGGCCACAGAGTCGGAGGACACTTGTTAGCTAACCCTGGAACTCCTGACCTGCTGCAGATGTCACTGACCGCTACTTTATTTATAGCTAAGGTACAAATTTTGGGTTTTTAAAAAAGTTTTTGGGGATTGTTTCACTTTAGTGCATATAAGGGATAAAGTGCCTCCTGTCGTACATTATAAAGATATTGCAAGTCACTGAGGAGTTCCTAAACCATATAGAGGAACGAGGCTGAAAGCTGAGTTCCTTTATAAGGTTATGGAACCACTAAGTGACTTGCAATATCCTTATTATGTACATCAGAGGGTCCTGTATCCCACACAATGCATGGTCATACCATCACCTTTTCCACAAACCACTTAAAACATTGGTGAGTAGCTCTTTCATTTGAAAGAGCGAGCATGTTTACATACATGAAGAATGAAAATCAAACCACTAATGCAAAATAAACACACCAAAAACCTGTTGGATATTTGTGGCAAACAGATATTAGAAACAGTTCAATACAAGTCAATTGTTAAAAAAAAGACTGCAGTAGCTTGGAATGTGTAGAAACATGCAAAAAGATTCTAGCTTTTCTCTGTCTAAGGAGTGCAAAAAATAAACATGTTCTCTCTGCTTGTAATTGTAAGCCATTATAAAAGAGAAGAAGAACAAAAAGCAACATTCCGTTTTTGTTGCTTTAAATTGCCGCTTCAGTTATGCTATGTGACCTGACCTTTCACCTGGCTGCTGGCAGCAGGCTTTTTGACTTCAAAACTCGACTTTAATAACTTATAATAGTCGAGTTCTGATGTCTTTTCTTTATAGTCAGCGAGTGCATGCATCACAAGTCACCAATTATAAAGAAATTGGAGACAGGCAAATATACAGAAATTACAGGATCCCATGTATTAAGGTTATATACATCCAGTAGGTGGCCTCTATTACACCTAGTAAACCACAAACCTTCAGCCAACAATTTTATTATTGACTCAATAGGCCAGACAGTGTCTTCTACCTCCTATATAAACATTTATTGTTATGGATGGAACACCATTATGATCTATCAAACCATATACAAGAGAGAATTTTGTACATTATGCACCTTGAAGTGAATTATTTCAAGGTGCTCTAAAATCTGATGATTACGGAAAGGGAAGCACAGGTAAGAAAAGTAATTGCCAAGGGTCACACAGTTTGTTCAAGCAGGGAAGTTGAAATTGAATATAGATACTACAGTAGAGTCCACGGAATGTCATCGTTAAGTCCATCTGAGTCACTATGAAGTTTGAAAACCCATCGTTGCTCCTTCCTAAACAGGAATTTAGATATATCAGTAACATGGGGAGGTACATATGGTTGTTCAAGAATCGTCCAAACCATATCATCTGGTTTGTGTTGCATATCCACGAAGTGGTTTGTCAGTCTCGTCGATTGTCTCTTGCACCGAATGGTGCTTTTGTGTTCATGGAACCATATGTACCTCCCCATGTTACTGATATATCTAAATTCCTGTTTAGGAAGGAGCAGCGATGGGTTTTCAAACTTCATAGTGACTCAGACGGACTTAACGATGACATTCCGTGGACTCTACTGTACTCACTATCCTTGTAATATGACCGATTGATTTTCAACACAACTGATTCTTGATTAATCATATACATTGACTGAGATCCATCACTTTGGGGTTAGGAATGTCTGATTTATATCTCGTAATAATGAACAGGGGACACATACAAAGAAGGGAGCTGGTCTCTTCAACAAGCTGTAACTTTATGTAGGTCTAGACACAGACCCAATTTGAGTAGACACCTTAATTGAGGAAAGGACAGTGAAACTAATATTTACTATTAGGATACATCCTGTTTGGTTCATTTGTCCTTTTAGGTCTCTGATATAATCCTATGAGTACAACTGAATAGTAACCATCACCTTCATAAGATTACATCTTTCACGATGTATGGGACGTTCTGAGTGATTACTGATGGACGTCATCTGTTCATCGAGGAATGCATTTCGTTCTCCTTATACAGCTGAGTACACACCACACTTGGTGTTTATTTCAGAGAAAATTCAACAATAGTTATAGCACGATGGTCAACGCTATTTTTACTACATTTCCCAGCATTCTTAACTTGTTTTGGAGTTTACCGCGCTTTATACACCAAGACGCGTAATGTTCACATAAGCGCGGCGTTGTGATTGGCAACAAATGACGCTACTCGGGAAACACGTTGGTCACCGCTATTTCAACTACATTTCCCAGCATTCTAAGCCGGTTCTGTAGTTCACTGCGCTCTATACTCCTAGACGCACGACGTATAGTTGAGCGCGGCGTTGTTGTTTAGCAAAGAATGACGCACAGAGTGTGCGACGATAGTTTGACCTAATGAGGCACAGGAGTTTCTGTTCTCGTAATTAAATACAATATAAAAACCGTGCTCCCTTCTGCCGTTTACCGCTAGGGACAACCAGAAGACGGTCCGAGGTAGCGACGGAGAGGTGAGTAGCACGGCACGTTTCTCTAGCTCTATGGGCTGCTAGGTAATATACAGTGGGCCATTGACATTGCAGCTGCCGTCTTCTGATAGCGTGCTTGGGGTCTTGGCTCCTTTCTGCTCCTTTCTGCATTTGACTGACATAGGCTGTTAACATTTCAATTTTAGCCATGTAATCAGTTACGTGTTAACTGAGTGCCAAACACAATAATGTTAGCACTCCATTATGTTTTCCTTATTTTGTTGTTTTTTTACAGTCATTTCAAAACATTAGCACGCACCGTAAACATCTTCAGGTGCTTTACATAATATGCTATGAGCCTGAATAGATATACTATAACCTTGCTGACCAGCATCTCTGGTAGCCATTTGGCAGAACACTTATTGTTCGTTATGCCACATTGAGATGTAAATACCCAGCGTTATATAGGCCTGCCTGTGTAGTCCACAACGAATTTTCAGGGTTGATTTTTAATTGATTGAAGTACTGTTGCTTGGTCCATTTCCCGGACCTTTGACTACAGTTTTCTTTTTCTTTTTCTCTTTTTTTTAACAGAGCGGTGCCTCACGCCCTGAGTTGTTACCAGGAGTGGTGAGGAGTCCACCCGTATCCATACGGGTAAGGAAAATATGTAATTATTTTTATCTGAGTGCAATCTAGCACTGCAGTGATGGGAACATCAACTTGTGATGGTCCCTTAGCATACACAGTACAAGCAAGCAATATATCCATTTAATTATGACATACATGGTTATTATGTTTTTCTCTTCACAGGTGTCAACAACAATCCTGTAGTTTCTTCAAAGAGTAGAACACAGTTGATTGTGGGTTGTATCGTTCCCTTTATCCAGTTTTAATTCACTGGTTTTTACACTTGATTTTTGCAGTAGTAGTACCATCTAGGTCCTGAGGAAGGCCACGATCTAATGATGATCCAAATGGCTGAAACATGTAGACCTTCTATTTAGACCAACGCGCTCGATAATTTGCTCAGATAGCGCTTGCACTGTTTTTAACAATTGACACCAAGAGATACCTAATAAATCTTTTTCTCTTGGTAGCCAATTTTAAATTGCACTTCACGTTTACTATTACTTTTCACACTGCAATACATCCACTTACACATTGTCATGGTCCATAGATCTTAGGAGATCTATTCCATTGATCCAATTAAAACATTCGTGATCTCCTCCCTGTCAGTGAAGGAGTCGCAGCTCCTTGGTTGCATTAGTTTTGCAGCCCAGAGGAGATCCCAGATGATGAAGCATGCCACTTCGGTGGGTGATGGGAGTCCGTCCTCTTAAATAGGACTTTTTTCATGCAAGAAGAGAATTTTTGTTGCTTGTACTGATTGTGCTCTTGATTAGACCCGCGGATTTTTGTATTTATTATAAGTTGAAATTGAAACCAGGGTATATGGGTCAGGTCCCTCCAACTAGATTTTGCCTCAAGTCCCATAAAAGCTTTGTACTGGCCTGGTACCTTTATGACTATCATGGTGTAAGATAATTCTCTGCATTGAATCAGCAACCTGCAACAGTTGTGCAAGTTTGTTACCAATAATCCATTCCTGTAACAAAATGCTATTGAAAAATGATCATGGGAAACAGCATTAGTATCATTTAAGTTATTGAAAGTTTCATACAGAGTAGTCCCAGACAGTGTTAGAGCACTGTCATCATAACCACTACTGTAGTTTGTGCATGTAGCTAAAGTGCAGACTGACACTTTGCTGCTGGGGTGTTCAGCTTTGCTTGCATGTGCATATGTGTATGTGAAACATAATGCTTAAAACAAGGCACCATTTCGAAATGACTATTTAATTCAGATAAACAAACCAGCTATTTCCAAGGAGGCAACATTGCTGTGCTATGATCAGTGTGCTCTGTTTTGCATCCATAAGTGAGCAACATAATACCTTCTTTGCGTGCAAATCGAAAATGTCTGAATCCAGTGCTCGCATTCCCTCTTCGCAGCACTAACATTACATTTCACTCTAGGGGCACTATTGTACCAGCATGCCAGACATAATCATGATGATGAACCTTATTGAAAAGGTTTCAGGGAGAATTCAATGTAACACCAATTCATTGAATATAAAAATAGCCTAAAGGTACAATGCATCAGAAAAAATATAGTGTATTATCTCCTGAGTCATCTCTTCATGCAATTATTATTATACCAAACCGAACTAAAGCATAAATAAACCATGGCATCAAAGGAAGTGACAAAATAATGGCACCTGGATATAAGATCACATAGCGCAGCCTTCAAATCTCCTTACAGAAGCCATGCCAGTCCAATACTGGCATCCAATATCAAGATTAGCAATCCTGTTAGCGGGCAGTGCCGAAGTGAGCAGCCGAGGCTTTAGTACTGTTTGGTATAATAACTGGCTTATTTGTATTGGTGAACTGCATGAAGAGATGACTCGTGCGATAATAAACCTTGCTTTTTATGATAATAGACTATTGGAAATGATGATATCAGTGCACGTCATGATATATGTACGCATAATAACTAACTTGCATCACTGTAGTTGAATTCACCCAATATGACCTCCCCCCTCAACCCAGAGTCAGAAATACGTGGTCAGGCAAGCACTGCAACCTAGTCCTGAAGCAACTTAATGACAGATCATAGGTAGCGTGGCACGTAACCCTTAGACAAACACATGCACAGGAAAACCCAGATCGATCCCACAGATAGGCAGTGACACCACAATGGTCGTAAGATATTGGCCCCCAATAAAACACATTTGGCCGGAGAAAAGCACGTTCCCAAAACTCTATAAAGTCAAATGCCACACTAAGTTAGGAACACTCCGCCAATCAGAACAGCATGCAGGCTACACTTAGTGATCATGCGCTCCCCATGCCGCACATCTGGACACGTACCCACTGGCCCCACATTGTGTCCATGCAAGGTTGAGACCCACTTGCTCTTCTTATCAAACACCCAGATTTATGGCCCTGTGACTAGGCCCAGATTTCTGTCGCCAAAGGAATGTACAAATTACTTTGTGGTGCTTTATGTAATGTATGAAATGACGGCCGAAACCAATGCGCTTTGAGACAGACTTCAGACCCCGACTCTGTTGCCTGTTCTCCTGGCCGCTGCGTTTAATCAAATCAACTGTTCCTGTTTTGTCAAACACTTCTTGACTTTTATTTTTTCAAGGTAAATTCATATTCAAGCAACGATACATTGTATCTCTAGGCTACTTTGGTATTCAATGAGTTGATGTTACAGTTGACTCCTCCCTGAACCCTTTTCAATGAGGTTAGGCTGCAGCCAGTGGGGTATTTCTGGTCTTTCTCAGGTAGAGGAGAGCAGGGCCGCTGCAGATGACCCAAAACCCCAAATTTGTATTGAATGGCGATGAACCTTGACTGCGAGACCAAGCAGCTGCTGGAGAGTAAAGAATACAGAGGGAGTGAACAACAGGAGAAATGACCACAACCTATGCCCTCTAGTGGCAGACAGTATCCAGTGAAATTTGCCCAGTCACCACTAGATGCCACAGGGGCTGGAGAAAAAGCATGGCAATGCCTGATGTTGGAAGGTGCAGCTACTTCTTGTCTTCTACTATCAAGCTACAGAAAAGCAATGCTTGGAGCCTCTCTTTACCTAATGCTATGGAGAACCGATGTATTTAGATTGTGCCCCTCGAATATAAAGGCAGAAAGTTATTTATCCACCTGCTCTTCCTGCAATGAGTTAAAATGAAGAGAAGGGTGAAGTAAACAGATGGTTAAAATGTAAGTGGAGTGCAATCAAGATAGATGTTAAAATGTATCCTGGAGGCTTGTGCCTAACACTGAAAAGTGAAACCGTGGGATCCAGTCCCCACCTTCAGTAGGGGAAGCTCCCTGATGTCAGAGAATAGGAAGAGGCAATGACATCCCTTGAACGAGCAACAGTGCACCCCTCTCTCTAAAACGAATCTATTATCTCAAGGGAGCCTGCAGTGTGGCCCCCTCATTAAAAGTGTCTAACAATAGCATGAGGTGCAGTGCCTTCCTGAATACTTTGGGGCATATTCTCAAGGACTTATAGCCGAGTTAGCGGCACTTTATCGCAGCCAAAGTGGTGATAAATTCATCGCACCATTCACAAGCTGGTGCTAACAGCCGACATCACCATTTTTCATGCAATAGCAGTTACAAAAAACATCGCCACGGATGACACCGGCAACTAACGCTAATGATATGCAGAGTATTCGTTCCCGTGCAAAAACCCGCGGAAACACCACTACGCAACATTCCCAATGACCAGCCAGATCGGCAATAAGAATCAAAAACATGCGATAAGGCGCGTTAGCAGCAGGGATTTAACACCTGCTCCTACCTGGTGTTAAGTCGGACGACAACCTGCACCATGAAAGGGAGCCCAGCTCAGAGCCACACCTGAAGAACAACAGATGCCATGGAGCTACTGATCATGCAGCCCGGAGCCCCAAGAGGGCCACAACACCCACCGCCACCACACCCAGGCCCGCCACCCCCCAGGACCTCCCCCACCTGCGTCCAGCCCTGGTTCCACTGCCGATCATGCATATTCGAGTGGCCCATGGATGTCTGCCTATCCAACACAACGGTAGATGAACTGGATTATGACATGTGTGTGCGCCCCCTGTTGGACCACGACCAGGAGTGTAACCGTGATACCCATTCATGGGATGCCTTGGTATGTGGCATATGGGCTGGCAGTTGGGCATGTGAGATTGCACAATTCCTCGTGTGCAGTGACCACATCGAAGCGCTCCCCTATTGGGCTGTGTTGCGGATTGATGAAACAGCGTGGACGGAGCACATCTGTCCGGACCAACTAATGGATTGGCTCGCCCCCGTGTTCGTTGAAGTCGACAACGACGTACTCTTGGAACTGATTGCCCATGGAGCTGCACTCGCTTTCATGGACGAGTAACTACGTTCCTGCAGCCACAAAAGATTGTAACCCATGGCACAGGTCCCAACACCCTTTTACATCTTGGGGAAATGGACACATATCCCACCATGACAGTGGACATGTCTGCATTCGCTTGGACTCAGAATGCATGTGCGTGCAAGACTGCAGGTTGACACACACCTGTGCAAGGTGAGTGGACAGCGGCGCCTGGCAACGTTCCTCAGACTGACACACCGCTGGAGGGAGAGTACACACATGGCAATGTAGTACTACATGTGACCTTGTTGCACTCCTTCACCTGCTCACTGTCAGAGGAGCAGACAGTCAGCGCTGTCCGGTGGTACAGGACTAGGCAGATCCCATGGGCTGTGAGTGGTGTCCTCTGACACGGTGCAATGAGCATTCGCCAAACACCACATGACTCGTCCAGCAAGGCAAGGTGGGCTGAGACCGTCGGCATCTGTCATGGTTGGTGTTCATTTGTGCCTCCCCATGTCTTGCACCTCTACATGTTCCTTTGCTGCCTGTTAGTGTATGATGCATTGGTCTGCATGTTGTGGCCCTTGTCTTGCCCGTACTGACACGCACATGCTAATAAAGTGTACGCAGCTTCACTAGTGTTCAACTGTGATGAGTGTTGATTAGCATGCCAAATCGTGTTCCTCAATGAGCATTGTCCGTACACAGGGAGGGACTGACTGACGCATTTCACTTAGGGGTGAGTCCCTATTGCCAGCTCCACCTCTGTGAGCCAGACATTGTGGTTGGGAGAGTTGCTGGTAGACCTGTGCGCTTACGTGTCTTCAGCAATGTGAGTATGGTGTCCAACTTCTTGCCATATGGATCAATGTGTTCCATCAAACCAGGCTGTGTCCACACAGTTGAGTGTGTGTAGGTATGCGAAGAGATGTTCTGTTGTCACGTGTGATGTGGGACACTACTTTAGGCCTCCTACCGACTTTGACATATTTACACACAGCCCTATTTAATACATGGACGTGGGGCTACGTTGTGGGGTTGCGAGATTGTTGTTCATGATCAATGAGGCCACAGCTAGTTCACACCTTCACAGTCATCTAATTGGCCATGTGTGTCACGGTCAAACATGCGCATTGATGTCATTTCCCAGGGTGTACCTATTTGTGCAATCAATGTCCCTACAGTAATCGATACTGTTATACTTTATTGAACATAGACATGACACATCTGTGTGATTAGGAATGTTTTATTCACATCCTGTGGAGTGTCGGAGCTGGAGCAGTACATGGCCATGCACACCCCACATTACATGGTTGCCCAGTGGAGGGCCAAACAGAGTCCTTTAGGGGATGACAAGTTAATCGGTAGAGGAAGGGTTGAGTCCGCAGCCTGTTTGCTGTGTCATTGGTAACCAGAGCAGATATGGCAGTCCATGTCGGGGTCCAGGTGAATGTCGCAGAGTGTTTCGGGGGACAGTGGAAGGTGTTGTACCAGGGCATGATGCAGACGGCTGTACCAAGCAGAAACAGGCCATATGGCGGGATGAATGCTACAACCTCCTTTTTGACACAGAGTCATTACCGTCCACATCTTCGTCCTCTGATATGTCTTCTGTGTCAGGTGTGCCAGGTGTGTGTGGTGGTGTTATGGCTGCATCACTGTGTGCCACTGACACATCAGGGGGCGGAGGTGGTGTGGCTGCATCACTGTGTGCCACTGACACATCAGGGGGCGGAGATGTGTGTGTCGAAGTTCCTGCAGCAGTCATCTAGGACAGGCTCTGTGGCAGCAATGGCAAGATGAGGATCTGCAGGGCATGGTAGATCCCAGCTACATCTCGCTGGTGTTCAGCCGTGGCAGACATCCTTCCTGCCTGCATTCGCTCCATGTTCTCCATTGTCCTCTGCATCTGTGCCAACTCTGTGCTGTCGTCGCTGGAGCCTCTCTGGCTAGACAGTTCTTTTATCCGAGTAATGGCTCCAGCGAGGTCAACCAAGGATTGTTGTAGGGCATGGAGAGGACTGTGGGTGTCCGTTAGGGAATGTAAGTGGTCCCTGATGGGACTAAGACACCCACGTATGGCATCTAGTTTGGCTGCCATGAGGTCGAAACCCACCGCACCTGTTCAGCCAGCCCCCTCTGGCAGTCTGACACACAGCGTTGGAATGCCATGTGTTCTTCGGTGAGGTGCTGGGAGCCAGCCGTGGTGGTGAGTGCTTCCTGCTGTGTGGTCTGTGCAGGGGGTGGTATCACCTCGATGCAGCTGGGCTGCCCTGCTCCTGGAGGTGGGGTGCGGAGGCTGTCCACGAGCCGTTGGAGGGTATCGGAGCAGATGGCCAGGGGTTCCTCCTCTCATCACTGAAGAGATGTCTGGTCTGCTCTGCAGGAGGTGTTGATTGTCCCTCTGCAATGTGAAGGGGAGATGCAGGTTAACAGTGTGTTCCATGTATGTGCACGCATTGTACATGTTTACATACTGACTGCATGACAATGTACATTGTGACTGTTTTGGAGGAGCTGGGTATTTGATGGGGGACAGTGGACATTCCGACTACATGACGGATGTGAGGTTGTACTCGTACATTATCATATGACAGTTTCCTGCTATGCCTGATGTGATTGGCCATTTTCTACGCACATGCGGCACCAGTTGTGTCCTCTGTTCTGTGGTGTAAGTGTGGCACTTTCTACCACATTGTAGTCACTGTTGATGTGCTGTGATTGCTATGTGTGTGTGCTGCATTGTGGGAGAGTCGCCCCTGCAGCTCTGATTTAGCGGCCCCTTATCCCTTTTAGGCGGTGTGCCTTTGACTTGTGTGCTTTTACGGTGCTGAGATGTTGGCGACTTGGGTCATTTGTGCTCTTGGACGGATTTTGTACTCTTGTGCATTGTTTGTCTGCAGATGTGTTGTTGACGTCAGGGGTTGTATGTGCACGTGGATGTGTCAGAATGTGACCTGCTCCTTTGAGGATGTTATCCACACTGGGCCACCTCAGTGTCGTGTCGTGCACCATGTCATGTATTTTGACTGCAGCCTTGCTATTGGTCATGCAGTGTCCCTTGCATTGTCAGTGTGGCTCACAGAGCCGCTGCTTTGCTGGGTTCAGCACATGTGCATGGGTAGGTTGTGAGATTGGTGATGGGGGGGTCCATTTGTGCACATGGTGAACGTGGGCCTACTTGGTGTTTCTATGTGTGCTGCAGTGTGCCAAGGCCATCATGGACAGGTTCCACAGTCATTGTGGGTGTGCAGTGTGCTATTCTTGATTGTGCATGTGTGCCATTGTGCCCGTCTCCCCCCGTCCCCCCAGTCCCTGGTGGTTACTCACCATGTATGATCAGGTCATATCGAGCAGTGTCAGGACCCCCAACTCCTTGCACCGTCTCCGCACTGATGACTGTGGCCACCATTTCCTCCAGCTCATCCAGCTCCTCCTGTGGTGCAGGACTCCCACCTCCAGTCGCCGTTGCTGCCTTCCGTTTGGCAGCGAGTTTCTGCTTGGTTTGGCTTTTCACATCATGCCAGCGCCTCTTGGCCTCCTCCATTGACCTCCTCAACACTCCGACTGCATTCATGGTGTTCACGATGGACTGCCATATTTCCGTTTATGTTGCCGATGACACAGTGGAGGTGACGAACAGTTGTTGGTAGTGTTCGGTCACCTCCGTGACGATGATCCGGTTTTCCTGTGGACTGAACCTCGTCTTCCTCTTCCTCTTCTCCTTGCCATTCCCCGGCCCCGGGGTTCCTGGCTGGTCGTCTGTGGGGCTTGTGGGGTTCGCGTTGTCCTCTGCACTCGGTCCGGGTGCGTCCATGGTGCTACGCAGTTACATTTTTTTGTCTTTCTTTTTCTCTGCTTTTATATTGCATTCTCACGCATGACGCGTGGGAATCGCAGGCTTGTCGCTCGTTTCCGCTGATTTTTGTATCGCCATTGGGGTCATCGCCACTTTTTTCGCGTTTGTGTTTTGCATTTTTTCAGCATTGCGTTGATTTTAACGCGGGCATTTGTCGCGTTATCGTGAGGCTATCGCATGGTGCCGCCGGGTTGAGAATACTGCGTTAACACGGTATTATTTTCCCACAATAGACTGCGATGTGAGAAGTTGCGTTAAGCGATTTTGGCGATAGTTAACACACGTTCTTGAGAATATCCCCCTTTGAGGGATACAAACCCTGATGTACATAATAGATCTGCACATGCAAAGCCTACAGTTGACAATATACTCAAGAGAAAATGCTAGTCACAAATTGTCTTCTGGTCGCAATGTCCACATTGGCAATCACAAATAAAATGAGGGCATGAAAGGGACATCTTCCTTTCCTGGCTACAAGCAAGGATGCCTGGACATGTTTCAATTAAAGTAAACAAAGAAAAATGATGGATGGAATTCTTAACCAATCTCTGGCACTGGTAGTTAATCCACTGAACTGTCTCTCAAGGGCCACGTCTTGTTTGTCTGTTTCTCATCAATGTTTTGTGACCTGAAGAGCAGTCAAAAGCCATTGACACGTATCCTGAAGTATATAAAAGGTGCTTGAGTTAATCTCTGCCACTGGTATTTAATTGACTGAGCTGTCGAGTCCATCATTTTATTTTGCCCACCTCGCCAACTTAGATAGACCCAGTCATATGCAAATCAGTCATGGTCTTGATCCAAAATAAATAAGCCCAGCCTGAAAATGCCAAGAAAGGTCCTCTTGGAACCATGACACAAGCAATTCAAGACAAGTTTCACTTCAGTGGATGGACTGGAATGTGGCCCGAGTCATCACCAATGGCTGAGATTAATTTAAACATTCCATCCATCACTTTTTTTTACACTTCAGTGTGGTGCCCTAAGTGTAACAGGTATGCCCAGACGTGTGTCCTGCCCTCAGTGTGCCACTGGAACCAAACTACACCCTACTGACAATCCTCAATCAGACCAAAACCGGTCATGGGTTGCTTGTATTTCAGTTCAGGAGGGACCTTTCGTGGCAGTTTGGGTTGTACTGTTCCCATTGGAGCAGGGTCAAGATTAATATGCATATGTCTGGGTCCAAACGGAGGTGACATGTTTTGCAAAATAACGATGGACTGGGATGTGGCCCGAGCAATTACCAGTGGCTGAGATTAGTTCAAGCATTCCACCCTTCACTTTTTGTATACTTCAGGATATGTTTCAATGGCTTGTGACCGCTCTTCAGCAGACAAACCATTCATGAGACACCCGAAAAAAGGCATGTGAGAGACATCTTTCACTTTCAGACTGCAGCATTCTCCCCCAATATCACTGTGCACTATGCCGTTTTTTAGGTCAAGCCTATGCAGCGCGCATGCGTTGTCTGAAAGACCTGTTGTATTCAACAAAATCACTTTATTCCCGCCTGCTACTTACCATTGGTTCGCAGCTGCATCGTTCATTTTTTTGCCAATAGGTCACTTTCTGTCAAGCACAGTCTCCTTACTCTTACTTTCTTTATCTATGTTGTAGCAAACATTTTTCTTTAAAAGTTGCGTTGCGCCTGTCGCTGCTTCTGCCCTCCCACCACCCTCTGACACAAACACAGCGTTTAAACACAGCAATGAAAGTGCCCTGTTTTTCTATTCAGGAATCAGAAAGCAGAAGTTTCGCAGAGACGTGCGCAGAGTGGGCAAGGTACCGAGGCAAGGCCGCTCTCTGCTCTCCACAAGCCCCGTAACTGCACCGCACCACACCAGCATCCGCCATGACCTCTGGAGACAGCAGCCGCAGCTATGCTGACCAGTTCGGGTAAGGAATCAGCTATGGCACAAGCGCACAGCGCCCATAACTTAAGAGAGGCGGTAGGAGAGGCAAGCGCAGCCACCATTAGAAGGCGGCCGCAGAGAGAGTGAGCCCTCAGCAACACCGCGGAGGTGGCCCAACTAGGTTGGGTGCAGCCTGCGGTCCTGCCCCGTGAGCCCCGTTTGCCCTGAGACCAGCCCCTGTGCCTCTCCCCCTAAGCCCCCCCACCCTCCTGCAGCCAAACAGGCAATAAAGCAACTACAAGAGCCACAGCACGAGGTGGGGTAGGTCAGAGAGGGGGGTAGCAGAGCCACGCCATCCTTCCCTATGCCCCCTGTGGCACGTGGTCAGGTGAGGCTGGTCGTTGAATGCTGGAGAAAGAGAGGCAGCGAGGGAGAAAGCCGCTGCTGCTCTGTACCGTCTGCCCGCCTGAAGGTTTTCCAGCCAGACCTCCTTCTAGCAGCCTCAGCCCCGCTAAACGGACCAGCTCAGTGCATGGCCTTCCGCTGCCTACCGCCCCGGTAAGGTAAGCAAGGCTTGGCAAGTGCGGCTGACGGCTGCAGAGCTTGAGCCAGGGCGGAGCAGCCTGCGCACCCGCCTAGTGTGCCCTGCTCGCCCACAGGGCCCAGGTTCAGCTTCAAGGAGGAGCGAACATCAAAGTGGCAGCAGAGGAAGCAGAGGGGGTAGGGGCTCCCCCGAGCTTCCATCAACTTGAGTGTTTCCCCACTCCTGACCCTGGTAGCAGAGCGGATCAGACCCTGCAGCTTTGCATTACAGAGGGTCATGGGCCTGAGTCAAGCAGAGGCACTGCATGTAGAAGAGCCCGATCGCTGCCCATCTCCTGATCCACCGACCAACGACCAGCGGAGGAGGCGGGCGTCAGCGCTTGTTATATTCCATATAGGTACCCTATATAGGCGCAGGTAACATTGCAACCTTTCACCTATATTCTTCCCTACATTACATACATAACGGTTCTTAGGGACTGACCTTTTACCTAGATACGACACTGCATTCAGGACGCGGGTTTCCCCCTAGTTCGAATCTCATACATTATGCATGAGGCTTCTTGGAAGCACAGCAGGACTAACAGCAGGACGAACATCTCCTGTATAATATCTCTGTATAAAGTTCAGTCCCGACGTAATCCATTAGGCCGACTCAGTAACACAGCAAGGTAGGACCCCTGGGGAGACCTATGGGTATATATATACATCACATCTTGCTTAGAAGGACAGAGGAGACCGAGACTTCCCGGCTGACACACTGACCAGAGACGCTGAGGTTCCTGCATTCAGACACTCCAGCTCGCAGTAGTCTAACATCCCTCGCGGGGTGTCCAACTCGAGACCAGGACGGGGTCCCATATTCTCTCATTCTCAGGTAATGGGGTTGACTAGATCCTAGAGGGATTCTTGGCATAACACCTACACAGATGCTAGGTACATTCAGGTACATCTAGTTAGGGAGGCATCGTAGGAGTATGCACTTTTTATCATGTGTTTTATGTACTTGTATATATTCATGATTTCTGCAAGATGGTAGAACTATACCATCCCTTTACTTTCATAGTACTGCTAATCACATATCTCTGCTACAGTCTAATGGTTGTTGCAGCTCATCTATTCTACACTAGAATAACAACTGTTCAATAAATACTTATTGGAAACGCCCAGACTGTTTATTCTGTGTATCTCTCTGAGACAAACTAAGTGAGCAAGAGTGACGGAGCGAAAGGTAGTATATTGTTTCCACGATTCTGAGGGATCAGGGTTGTCATGTTCTGAGGTTGCCAGAATCTATTCTCTCCTTGGTAAGAGGAGATTATAGTGGCACTGTGAGCTAGCTGATACAGACAGGCTAACGTATCCGGTGGGGGTGCACGGAATTAGTCTGCCACCAATCCCACAGTTTATGTTATCCAAACGCGCAGAACCTGTATAGGTTATATAGGAACTACACGACACGCTGTTCCCTAGCAGCTCCCCAACACTGCCGCAACACCCAGGCCTGCCCCCACGGGCTTACAAAAGAGCAGAACAAAGAGCAGCCCAGAGGCCACGTTCTAGACACTCTCGCCCCTTGGAAATAACCACAAACATCCCAACATAGAAGCCGAAGAGGCCTGCAACAACAGGCGTTGGAGGGGTAGGGGTGAGGGACAGTGGCCAGAGCCAGCGAGGGACTCTGCAGAGGCAGTCAGCGCTAGGCTAGGATGGTGCGTCCTGCTCCACAGACGCTCCATCACCATCCAACCACTCCTCCCTCCATCTATTGTATCAGCAAGCAAGTTGCGGCAGCTGTAGTAGCCAAGAATCCACTAAGCCTCCACCACAGCAGACCATCACGGTAAACTATGAGGTCCGGCCGGGTACGAGGAGGCCCCCTGCTAAAAAAAAACACCAACAAGCGCAAAAGGAAGCCTCAGCCACCTGAGGGCAACATGGTTGAACCACAGCTGAAAATCAGGACAGACCCTCGGCTAGACAGCTCCTTAATAGAAATAGATTCTGATATAGGCAATCCACAAGGCATCATTGGGAGGGGAAAAACCCAATGCCACAAAGCACCATTCTATTCTTCTCCAGCCAAAGATTCACACTAAATTATGCTTCCTGAAAAATGCGGCCGACACTCTCCTCTCAAGTAGTACTGTAGTCCAGGGCCTCCATACACCTCTCCAACTGCTTCAATCACAGTGCAGCGGCAACAGCAGGGAAAATCCAGGACCCGAGGCTAATCGGTCCACTGCAGCAGATCCAGGACCGAGCCCACAGCAACAAATCACATTCCCGCTGCAGATACCTCAGCACCCCGTCCAGTTGGTTGTGGCGGAAGTAATTGCAACTCGAGAACAAGGTCCTGAGCCAGCAAGGCAACTCTACTCTGAGCGGGCCAGTGGCAGTGAAAAAGTGCTGCCCACACCCGGAAGCACATGCTACAGCAGCAATAGGAGGAGCACCTGCACCGCTGGGAAGCCCGCAGTTGCTTAACTTTAACCGGACCTCCTCCAAAGAACCAAAGTCCAAATTCACTTTACCGTTAAATGGCTTTGACGTAGAACATCAAACACCACCACTGATAACTAAACCAGAAAGAATACTAAGACACGAGCCCAAGGACCCAGAACAGCTCTCATACCTCAGCACGAAAGAATGGGAGGACCTGGTGGCGACCTACACACAGGACTCACCAGCGAAACCCACGAGCGACTCCCTGGGAGAGCCCAAAGTACAGGGGCACCAGGAAAGAGGAGGGAACCAGGAGATGGACAAATTAACAACAGGCACAGGGCAAGGAGGACTCCGAAAGCGCTTGGGGAAGCCTGCTAAAAACAGTGCAACTCTTGGTGGAGGCTCTCCAATATCAATCGGACAAAATGGACACACAATTAACCTTACTGAAGAATCTGGCAGTTTTTGTGGTAGCTATTGACGGAAAGCTAGGAGCTCTAAACACAAGACAACAAACCAAGATGTGGGTGCGGCCCAATTGTCAACAAATTAGCTTCCCTTCCCTCCATGCTGAGCAACCTGTGCACACAACTTAAAAGGGCATCCCAGTGCCCTTACACGCCACCCCCAGAAGACCAACCCCCTTCAGCAACACAAGAAACCACAGGAACACATCATGCATCAAGCCAGGAACAAAAGCTCTACCTCACCAAAATTGCAGCAAAACATAAAGAAATAAAGGATGGTCGCAAAAAAGCAACAATACCCAAACCGACTACTGGGTCCCCCGTGAGCCTCCCACAGGATATTAAAACAAACGCAAAGTAAAGACGAGCTCTAAGGAGGAAAGGCCGGAACCAAAATCCAGGCACAAACCAGGAAGGCTTCTTATGCCCATTCAGGCCAACACCACCCCAGACACTAGATCACATAACACAACAAACCACAACTATACCGGAGGTGAGGAACAAACAATCCACAGATGCCAAAATGGGGACAAACCAAAACCACATCAAAGAAACAACCAACCCGGAGATGCCACAGCTGCTGAGGCAGGCCGAGGAGTACGACATAAAACTATTCAACTCCAATAGCATTACCAACAACCTCCAAAGAGACGAAGACGCCTCAGGACAAACCACCAACAGGATACCGGTTGAAATAAACCCACTGCATCTGTCATTGAGCTCCTCACCAATACCACCATCACACAACCAAGCACTTAAGAGAGGCCGGAAGTCTCGGTCCAACTAAAGCAAGACTGGTATAGTCTTTGAACCCTCCGGCCAGGAAATAAGAGCAAACCAACTGAAACCGAATCTAATCCACACAGAAAAGGACGCAAGGCAGACATCAGGCTCCCGTGTTCACCGGCCACACCAGGCAATGATAATCGCACCTCGACCTCAAAAACGCACAAGGCAGCCCCGGCTACAAACCCAGGTAGGGAAGCCAATACTCTCAGGTTTATCCCTGAATACACATCAAAAGGCCCACATGACATCTTTAATCAAGGAATCATACTCAGTCTGCTGCCGCATATACCAACTCTGACAGACTTAACAACTTCAGACCTGGATTCAATAGAATTAATTCGACGCAAAGGCCCCCTGGATGGAGAAGACACAAAGACCACATGGAGAACGTCATCCACTGCACAAAAGAGCTGGGGGATAAACATCATCCCCTACACCGAACCTGGCTATCCCGCCCCGCTAATCCCAGAGATTAAATACGCCTCATTAGCGGACCCAAAACACACCGTAACATCCGTGCTTAGAGGAGCAACAGGGCGCTTAACAACTAATAAAGAGCACCTACAAGACACAAATAGAAGTTGACTGGAACTTGCACATCCGTTGCATCGGCATGAGGACCTGAGATAGTTCTCAAGGACAATTAACAACCAAACGAACAATTGACAATATAGCCACAACCTCTACCAACCAGAGTCAACAGTTTACTACGGAAATGCTCAAGGAATATTAATGGACTGGCCAGCAAGATGTCAGACTCAGACTTTGTCATCTACCAAAGGTCGTTTGAGATCATTACACTGCAGGAAACCTGGCTGACAGACCCTCCCCACCTCCAAGGATACCTGCGCTTCTTCACTCCAGCTGTCAGGGGGGCAAAATATGGTCACACCCAAGGCAGTCTTGTAACCTATGGCTCCAACACAAGCTCAACCTCAGACAGCGCAACCGGCCCAGCATCACCAGCAACTATTGCAATAAAAATATCCGTTCTGTCTGCACCATCGGGAAAAAGAGCACAGACATTGTAATAATAAATGCTTACATACACCCAAAAAGGAAAATTAAGGCAGCAAGGCATCTGATTGATTTCTTGGAGTCACGCATAAGCGAAGGGGTCACAGCAGACATCATTCTCACCGGGGATCTAAATCTTCATCTCATAGGCTCCTCGACTGCTGATGAAGTGTCCATTCAAAATTCAATCTGGAATATTCCATCGCAGGGAAATAGCCCATTGGGCCGCCTAACTAAAACTTGCCAGCACCTACCAGAGGACCTTGAACACCTCAATCTTAGAGCAATCAACGGTAGATCTGCTGGCGACAACACCCCTGCAACCAACCACTACTCCTCAACTGTGAACTCCATATTAGACTACACCTTCGCCTCTTTACCCCTATTCACCAAATTCCCTCATTTCATCTGGGCGACAAAGCTGACCGCCACCACCGGCCTCAAGAAATCACACTCCGAACGAACATGCCCATGTTCGAACAGTCTCTGACCCTCCTAATAACAAACCTCACAATTAATTACAGAGGAATCCAATTTGCACATGCATCAGGCGGGAGCTTCTTGCAAACCGCAACACTCCTCTTTGAGTCAAGGGCTGGAACAAGCAAAATTGAGAAATGGGAGAATTTTGCTACCACAATGACAGAGTCATTTGCCGTCCCGACCAAATCAAGGGCACAACACAGCCACAGCAGTATGAAGCACATTTCAAAAGCGCAAAAAAACGAAATTAAGTTCACAAAAAACTTAATTTACTGCACGCTGAGACACCTTCCTTTATAATCCAACAGACAAAGTGCACTCAGCACTGTTATGACAGCAAAGAGATCAGCTAAAGAGAAAAAAATGGGCGGTCAATAGAGGAAGAGGTCTGGGCGAAACTGCACGCCGATATCAAACAGAATGACAGCGTAAGTAAGATTTTGGGGAACAATAAACCGCTTTATTCACCCCACTCATGAGGGAATTTCATCAACATCTCAGAAGAAGATTGGGCAAGCTATCTTGGAGACCACTTCCACCAATCAATCAATCAGGCGTTTGTTGAGCGCGACTACTCACCCGTAAGGGTCTCAAGGCGCTGGGGGTGGGGGGGTGCAAGTTCCAGTCCATCAAGGAGGGGGTCTGTCGAAGAGCCAGGTTTTGAGGTTCCTTGCGAAGATGGGGAGCGATGTTGTCTGTCTGAGGTGGAGCGGAAGGGCGTTCCAGGCTCTGGCCGCGAGGAAGGAGAAGGAGCGGCCACCCGATCTGGTCTTTCTGGTGCGGGGGACCATGGCGTAGGAGAGCTGGGCTGATCGTAGGGTCCTTTGGGGTGCGTGGAATTTGAGTCGGCTGTTCAGGTATGCTGGTCCGGTGTCGTGGAGGGCCTTGTGTGCTTGGGTGAGCATCTTGAAAGTGACTCTAGCCTCGATGGGGAGCCAGTGGAGTGTGCGCAGGTGCTGGGAGATGTGGCAGTGTCTTGGCAGGTTGAAGACCAGTCTTGCGGCGGCGTTCTGGATGTTCTGTAGCTTGCGGGTGAGGTTTTTGTTTATTCCGGCGTAGAGTGCGTTGCCGTAGTCGAGTCTGCTGGTGACCAGGGCGTGAGTGACGGTCTTTCTGTGTTCGAGGGTGATCCATTTGAAGGTCTTACGTAGGAGGCGGAGGGTGTGGAAGAAGGAGGACGAGATGGAGTTGATCTGGTGGTCCATTTTAAGCTCGGAGTCCAAGACAACAACCTACTGGCCACAGCATCAAAAACCATAACACACTCAGGAGGCGCCCTCCCAGAGACCCATCGGGAGGAAGGGAGCTCCTCAGAACCTGAAGCAGCAGGGGAAAACACGCCAACGTATGCATTCTCAAGTTGTAAAACCATGGCAACTAAACGGCACATAGGAAAGGGAAGGAGAGAAGGGGCCCCGGGCCCTAACTGAATTCCACCAGTTATATATAAACAAATTGCCAATCTCTGGGCCAAAGCCCTCGAACCTCCCTTCACTGTAATAAGGCAACTGGGCATGCTCCCACGCTCCTGGAGGGGCTCGATAATCTAAGTCAGGAGATAAGCCCCTGCCAAAAAACTACTGCTTAGTAGCTCTCCTGGACAACCAGGCAAAATTCTTCGCAGGAACACTCCTAGAAGAGCTCCAGTCCTGGGCCAATGAGAAATCAATTATTGCCCTAAATCAAACCAGCTTTGCAAAGTCTGTCGGAACAATAACAAACATCTTGACCATGGCATTGCTGATCGACAAGGCGGAATCAACAAAAATGCCATTACGTCTATGTTTTATTGACTACAGGGCCGTATTTGACCATGTAAATTGCAACAGGCTGTGGGCCAAACTGGCAAACTGGGGCATACCAAAGACTTTGTTGAACTTGATAATTAATCTGCACACAGATACATGGGTTCAGATAAAGCCGGGCAATAGATCCTTCCTGTCAAGGTGTATACCAACCAAGAAGTGACTCAAACAGGGATGCGTACTGGCCCCGACCCTGTTTAACTTGTTCCTAGCAGACCTCGTTCCTGCACTGAATGCCTGCAACTCACACGCACCAAAATTTGGAGGTTTAGTACTACCATGCCTTCTTTATGCAGCTGACATTGTCCTGATCAGCCACACACAGGTGGGCCTACAGCATCTTCTTACCACCACGCAGGAGTACTCTGAAGCTAACGGCCTAACCATCAACCTGGAAAAAACAAGGACAATGACGATCAGGAAAAACCTAAAGAAATCCCTGGCCTGGTTCTGGGGCAGCACACATATTGAATCTGCATCAGAATATAAATATCCAGACATGATTATTGACAAGGGCGGCCACTTCATTGCCCAGCAAAATTCAATCAGAAGGAAGGGCCTCGCCCTGGCAGTTTTGCTAAGGAATCTCAACTCCAAACTGAGTGGTCCATCGATACTCCCCCTGGCTCAAGTTGTACGCGCCAAACTTTTACCAACAATAGCCTATGGCAGCGAAGCACAGAGGGGTAGGGATTCAAAAGCACTGGACTGTACAGCTATAAAATCATACAGGATCATCTTTGGCCTGCCCAAATACACCTCACCTGCACAGATCAAGTTGGAATTCGGTCTACAGAAGCAGTCACAGGCAAGACAAGGAGGGTATATCATCACCTGCTTGACCAACACGGGGCTAACTCAGCTTTGGGAAACACCTACCAATAACTCTACATTCAAAAAACTTGTATGGAAAACGGTCAAACATCTATCATGGATCGAGGACAAAGCTTCCCTATCAAAAAGGATCCACAGCTGTATGACCCATAACACCTACACATCCCCTGCTCCTCAATAATACTTTGTCTTGGGATCTGCCAAAACCATCAAAATCAAATTCTTGAAGCATCGACTAGGCCTACTACCCTGCATAGAGCACCTTCCACATTGGCTCAAGGAAAAAGCGGGTACTACATGCCGTCTATGTGGCTCAGCACCGGAGGACCTGCTGCTCCTCCTATGCACATATAAAGATCTTTTGAAGGAACGAAAACAACTATTAAAACCTCACTTAAACCAACGAGGGATTTGCACCCCCAGGCAAGCTGTGCTGGGCTGCTTTGCACCTGGAGACCCACAGCTAAACTGCCGCTTGGTGAAGTTCCTGAGACTGTTGGAAAAGAAATGCCAGAACACTGAAGGAGTTTTCACACAACAAGAGCATTAGAACAAACTTAAAGCTTTCCCGAAGACAGCATTGGGCTACATGCTGCATTACCCCCCACGCAGTGACCACATAGCGCAACAGCATTAGACAAAACGGCCACACTCCTAAAAGACGCATAGAAAATGAATCTAAAATTACAAGTTGGAATGAAAAAGGACAATAACTTATTTTAATTACTCTCTTTTTTCTTCTATGTAACTTTTACTAAATTTTAAGGATGTGTCTTGACCCAATGGTTTTAAGCAACTATGCCAATAAAATAAAACAAAGAAAACAAACAAACAAACGTGAGTAATTTAGCACAGCAGCAAAGCGCTCCGATACCTTCAGTTCATCAGCTCTTCTAAAGAGCTCTTTAAGATTCTCAAGGAGTTTACCAACCCCAGGCCCAAAAACCCTTTACCCCCACCTACACAAGGGTTATGTGAGGACCTAGCCGGCTATTTTATACCAAAGATCGATAAAATCTATAGCTCCTTTGGTCCGGAGGAGGCTGATAAGGAGGGAGTTCCCCCCCGGGAAAACCCCCTATCACCGAGCTTAGAATCTTTCCCTGTTACTACCGGTGAGCAAGTGAGCTCTTTACTAGCTCACACAAAATCTGGCTCTCCATTAGATCTGGCTCCCCCTTTCATCATGTCAGAACTTGCCCTGGCTGATGTGCTTGCTGAGGTCTGTAATATCTCGTTAGCTACAGCCACGTTCCCTCGCAAGTGGAAGAACGCACGAATCAAGCCATTGCTGAAAAAGGCACTACCTGATCCCTCAGATCTACAAAATTACAGACTGATCTCTCTCCTCCCATGTTGCTCAAAGATCATGGAGACATTAATCAATACAGCAGTACACACAACAGAAGAAAAAGTGAAAACGGGGGGATCTCAATTAAGAGGACGGATTCCCATCACCCACCGAAGTGGCATGCTTCATCATTTGGGGATCTCCTCTCAGCTGCACGCTAGTGCAACTAAGGAGCTACAACTCCTTACTAGTATACAGGAGGAGCTCACGGATGTTTTTACAACTATAGTCCAAGACTGGATCACCTAAGATCACTGAAGCATAAGGCAATATGGTAGGTGTTCGGTGCAGTGTAAAAAGGAAAAGTGTAATAAAATTGACTACCAAGTGACAATGAATTTATTAAGATCACGTGGTGTCAATGGTTAAAAGAAGTAAGCGCGCAACTTAACTATAAATACAAGCGCGCTAGTGAAGAGGTCTACATGTTTCAGCCACTACCGATCTAACTGCGATCAAGGCTTTCTTCAGGACCAGATTGTAACTACTGCACTAAATTCAAAAACAAATTTATACAAACACTGAAAAGAACGATACAACCATATACCTGTGTACGTAAATATATTGGCACTAAAGGCATTGGTGTGGTACTCCTGTTGAAAAAGATTAAAAAAAAATTTGAGTATATATGTGTACATACTGAAAAGGTCTATATCAATATATAAAACGAACACATTAAATTGCAATGTGCACATGCTAAAGGTCCTCACAATAATTCAAAAAAACTCTACAGCAAAAACACCTTACCCGTATCAAAATCGGGAGGGAACTTGCCGCTCCTGGCAACCGCTCAGGGCGTGAGGCAACGCTCTGTGAATTAAAAACAAGGGGAAGAGAAGCTAAGCCCACAAAGGATGGAATTTAAATGTATAAAGTAGTAGGTCAAGCATACACCACCACTCTAATCATGTAGGTTTGTTGAGAGTTCTATAAAGCACCAGCAGAAGTTTTGCTATTAAGATGATTTTTAGATATTGTTAAGAAATAAACAGTCTGATGTAAACTGTTATTCAGGAACAATAGAATTTGAGCAGTCTAAGGGTAACGTAAACTGCCAACAGAACTATAGATATTAAGCAGAACCTGATGTAAACTGTTATTCAGGAACAATAAAATTCAAGCAGTCTAAGGGTAACGTGAACTGCCAACAGAACTATTGATATTAAGCAGAACCATATAGACCAGGAACGCTTCTAACGCTTCTAACAAGGGGAGAACACTCAATATAGTAGACCCCTCGTGATAACATCAAAAACAGAGTCTGAGAAAACAAACACTCCAGACTACAAGCTCATCACCTCTGGGATTGCACGCCCACCAATGGCCTCCTTCACTTATGGCAGTGTATAAATAAACGTGTGAAAACACACAGAGGTCACTCTTACCTGCTCCGTCGTTACCCGGGCCGGATCCTGAGAGTCACGAGCAGTGACGTCCGGTCGAGGCAGGAGCTTAAGTACAAGTATTAACTCTTACAAAATACCCGCACCTGTAGGGAGTCGCGTAAAGTGACGTCAAACGTGTCACAGCCAAATAACGCGAGACACGGTTGTTAAGAACTACACATGAATGCCCGGAAAACCGGGAGTTGTAGTTTTTAACATGGCAGCTGGTGTTCACGACTATTCTTGGCATCTAAAGACATTTAATACGTGGTAGAGCCTTTATCCCACATAGTTTGAAACGCTGCAATTCAGAATTCGGCCTCAGTATAAAAACGCTGTATAATACCGCTCAATTGAATAAACGGCAGCAAAATTACATTGGTAATCGCAAACAACATTATTAAAGCTAACTCAACCCTCATCACTCAGATATGTGTCAAGGATGCACCAAAGATGCACCAATGACTATAAGTATGGGAGTGGACTTTAAAATGCGAAACCAGTATTGATGACACTCAGTCTTCCACAGTACAAATTAAAGCTAACTAAACCCTCATCACTCAGATATGTATCAAGGATGCACCAAAGATGCACCAATGACTACAAGTATGGGGTGGACTTTAAAATGCAAAACCAGTATTGATGACACTCAATTTTCCACAGTACATATTATATTGATCAACCACTGACCCTGGTAACGTCAGAGTGTAACAAAACATATTTATATACCCAGAGGGCATACTATGAGTGTTTCTGGACTTAGAAAGTGCACAGTTAAATTAGGGTCCAAGGAATGGCATCATTTAACCCATCCACATCACTGCGCAATTTAAACACCCAACGTTGCTCCTTCCTGAATAAAAGGAGGTGATATCAGTAATCTGTCTTGGTATGTATGGCTGTTCAAGAACAGTCCAACTCAAATCCTCCGGTTTATGATTATGTTCGAGGAAATGATTGGTCAATCGAGTAGATTGTTTTTACACCTGATGGTGCTCTTATGCTCCATGATCCTTTGCTTGACCTTCCGTGTCGTCATACCAACATATGTCTTCGAGCAAGGACATGTTATTAAATAAATAACTTTTTCACTATTGCAGTTAGTATGCTTCGTCTGTCTCCAAGGTCCAATGTCAACCTCAGTAGTATGCCTAGTTTGTGGACAGACAGTGCATGTACCGCACGGATAGTGTCCCTGGACCGGGGGCATGTTCCAGAGTGTAGTAGGTCCGGGTTGTAAGATACCTCTCGGTCGTGTATGGACAAGACAGTCACGTAGGTTCTTACTCCTTTTGAAAGAAAAGAGAGGTGGAGATATCTTATCCTGTCCCACATTGAGGATGCGCCAATGTCTACGCACAATCTTCTGGATTTGATTCGATTGAGTACTAAAGGTGTTTACACAGGTCAGCCTTGTTAATGGTGGTTTTGGCACAGTAGGTTCTATGAGTGCTTCGCGATTATTATTCGAAGCTCTCTTATAAGATTGTCGTAACAACCTCTTAGGGTACTTTCTAGCTCGAAGATTTCGAGAAAGTACCGTGGCATGTTTCCTAAAGTCATCAAAGGTGGAACAATTCCTACGAAGACGAAGGAACTGACCGAATGGTAGCCCTTCACGTAGGGATTTAGGATGGAAACTATCGTATGTCAACAATGAATTCCTGGCCATAGGCTTCGTATACAGTTCACTTTGTAAACCCCTAGCTGATGAATAAATGCGCAAGTCAAGGAACGGCAAATTCGTCTTGCTTGCGTCCATTGTAAAATTCAAATAGTCATTCTGTGTGTTGAGCCAGACATGGAAAGAATTGAGGGTGGTCAAATCTCCTCTCCATATGACGAATATGTCGTCTATATAGCGCTTCCATTCTAAAACATTGCTGCGAAAGGGTTCATCTCTACAAGTACACAGTTTTGTTCAAATAGATGGACATAAAGATTTGCCAAACTTGGGGCAAAAACACTGCCCATCGATGTACCTGATATCTGGAGGTACAACTGATCCTCAAATCTGAAAAAAATTTCAGTCATTGCCGACCTGACACATTCCATAATAAATGGAACTGGTGTACTTGTGGTACCTGGTCTCTGATCAAGAAGTGACCTAACTGCATCTAATGTTTCCACCTGAGGGATGCAAGTATAGAGGGATTCCACGTCAAAACTGACGAGGAAATCCGTCTCGATGTTAAAATTAATCCCTGGCAATAGTTGTAAAACATCCTTTGTGTCTTGCAGGTAAGTAGGCATCGCTATAACTAAAGGTTTTAAAAGTGATCCACAAAGGTGGAAAGAGGTTCCAAAAGCGAGCCTATACCCGAAATAATGGGTCTACCAGGAGGGGACGCTGAGGCTTATGCACTTTCGGAAGCACATAAAAGTAAGGCATCACAGGGTGAGTGGTTAGCAGATAGTTAGCCTCATGAATTGACACCCACCCCTCAATTCTTGCTTCCTCTACTAGTTCACTAATCTCCATGGTGAGTCTATCTGTGGGATCTGTAGTCAATAGTCGATAGGACCTGGCATCCATCAACTGTCTCAAGCATTCATTCCGATACTCGGAGGTATCCCAAATAACAGTAGCCCCGCCCTTGTCTGCGGGCTTGATAGTGATTAGGGGATCTCTAGAGAGTGAGTCAAGTGCTTGTTTTTCCAACAGCGGAAGGTTGTGATAATGGTTCTTAGATGTCGTACTCAGGTTAGTAACTTCAGCAAGAACAGCTTTCTCAAAGGTTAAGACCTGGTCTGGTACTGCATGGCTCGGTGGATTGAAAGTAGACTTTGGTCTCAGGCCACTATCTGAGACCTCGCATGGAGGCTGAGTGTCATCAACTGAACGGTCCTTAAAGAGATTAGTGAACTAGTAGAGGAAGCAAGAATTGAGGGGTGGGTGTCAATTCATGAGGCTAACTATCTGCTAACCACTCACCCTGTGATGCCTTACTTTTATGTGCTTCCGAAAGTGCATAAGCCTCAGCGTCCCCCTCCTGGTAGACCCATTATTTCGGGTATAGGCTCGCTTTGGAACCTCTTTCCACCTTTGTGGATCACTTTTTAAAACCTTTAGTTATAGCGATGCCTACTTACCTGCAAGACACAAAGGATGTTTTACAACTATTGCCAGGGATTAATTTTAACATCGAGACGGATTTCCTCGTCAGTTTTGACGTGGAATCCCTCTATACTTGCATCCCTCAGGTGGAAACATTAGATGCAGTTAGGTCACTTCTTGATCAGAGACCAGGTACCACAAGTACACCAGTTCCATTTATTACGGAATGTGCCAGGTTGGCAATGACTGAAATTTTTTTCAGATTTGAGGATCAGTTGTACCTCCAGATATCAGGTACATCGATGGGCAGTGTTTTTGCCCCAAGTTTGGCAAATCTTTATGTCCATCTATTTGAACAAAACTGTGTACTTGTAGAGATGAACCCCTTTCGCAGCAATGTTTTAGAATGGAAGCGCTATATAGACGACATATTCGTCATATGGAGAGGAGATTTGACCACCCTCAATTCTTTCCATGTCTGGCTCAACACACAGAATGACTATTTGAATTTTACAATGGACGCAAGCAAGACGAATTTGCCGTTCCTTGACTTGCGCATTTATTCATCAGCTAGGGGTTTACAAAGTGAACTGTATACGAAGCCTATGGCCAGGAATTCATTGTTGACATACGATAGTTTCCATCCTAAATCCCTACGTGAAGGGCTACCATTCGGTCAGTTCCTTCGTCTTCGTAGGAATTGTTCCACCTTTGATGACTTTAGGAAACATGCCACGGTACTTTCTCGAAATCTTCGAGCTAGAAAGTACCCTAAGAGGTTGTTACGACAATCTTATAAGAGAGCTTCGAATAATAATCGCGAAGCACTCATAGAACCTACTGTGCCAAAACCACCATTAACAAGGCTGACCTGTGTAAACACCTTTAGTACTCAATCGAATCAAATCCAGAAGATTGTGCGTAGACATTGGCGCATCCTCAATGTGGGACAGGATAAGATATCTCCACCTCTCTTTTCTTTCAAAAGGAGTAAGAACCTACGTGACTGTCTTGTCCATACACGACCGAGAGGTATCTTACAACCCGGACCTACTACACTCTGGAACATGCCCCCGGTCCAGGGACACTATCCGTGCGGTACATGCACTGTCTGTCCACAAACTAGGCATACTACTGAGGTTGACATTGGAACTCAGAGACCTTGGAGACAGACGAAGCATACTAACTGCAATAGTGAAAAAGTTATTTATTTAATAACATGTCCTTGCTCGAAGACATATGTTGGTATGACGACACGGAAGGTCAAGCAAAGGATCATGGAGCATAAGAGCACCATCAGGTGTAAAAAACAATCTACTCGATTGACCAATCATTTCCTCGAACATAATCATAAACCGGAGGATTTGAGTTGGACTGTTCTTGAACAGCCATACATACCAAGACAGATTACTGATATCACCTCCTTTTATTCAGGAAGGAGCAACGTTGGGTGTTTAAATTGCGCAGTGATGTGGATGGGTTAAATGATGCCATTCCTTGGACCCTAATTTAACTGTGCACTTTCTAAGTCCAGAAACACTCATAGTATGCCCTCTGGGTATATAAATATGTTTTGTTACACTCTGACGTTACCAGGGTCAGTGGTTGATCAATATAATATGTACTGTGGAAAATTGAGTGTCATCAATACTGGTTTTGCATTTTAAAGTCCACCCCATACTTGTAGTCATTGGTGCATCTTTGGTGCATCCTTGATACATATCTGAGTGATGAGGGTTTAGTTAGCTTTAATTTGTACTGTGGAAGACTGAGTGTCATCAATACTGGTTTCGCATTTTAAAGTCCACCCCATACTTATAGTCATTGGTGCATCTTTGGTGCATCCTTGACACATATCTGAGTGATGAGGGTTGAGTTAGCTTTAATAATGTTGTTTGCGATTACCAATGTAATTTTGCTGCCGTTTATTCAATTGAGCGGTATTATACAGCGTTTTTATACTGAGGCCGAATTCTGAATTGCAGCGTTTCAAACTATGTGGGATAAAGGCTCTACCACGTATTAAATGTCTTTAGATGCCAAGAATAGTCGTGAACACCAGCTGCCATGTTAAAAACTACAACTCCCGGTTTTCCGGGCATTCATGTGTAGTTCTTAACAACCGTGTCTCGCGTTATTTGGCTGTGACACGTTTGACGTCACTACGCGACTCCCCACAGGTGCGGGTATTTTGTAAGAGTTAATACTTGTACTTAAGCTCCTGCCCGACCGGACGTCACTGCTCGTGACTCTCAGGATCCGGCCCGGGGTAACGACGGAGCAGGTAAGAGTGACCTCTGTGTGTTTTCACACATTTATTTATACACTGCCATAAGTGAAGGAGGCCATTGGTGGGCGTGCAATCCCAGAGGTGATGAGCTTGTAGTCTGGAGTGTTTGTTTTTCTCAGACTCTGTTTTTGATGTTATCACGAGGGGTCTACTATATTGAGTGTTCTCCCCTTGTTAGAAGCGTTAGAAGCGTTCCTGGTCTATATGGTTCTGCTTAATATCAATAGTTCTGTTGGCAGTTCACGTTACCCTTAGACTGCTTGAATTTTATTGTTCCTGAATAACAGTTTACATCAGGTTCTGCTTAATATCTATAGTTCTGTTGGCAGTTTACGTTACCCTTAGACTGCTCAAATTCTATTGTTCCTGAATAACAGTTTACATCAGACTGTTTATTTCTTAACAATATCTAAAAATCATCTTAATAGCAAAACTTCTGCTGGTGCTTTATAGAACTCTCAACAAACCTACATGATTAGAGTGGTGGTGTATGCTTGACCTACTACTTTATACATTTAAATTCCATCCTTTGTGGGCTTAGCTTCTCTTCCCCTTGTTTTTAATTCACAGAGCGTTGCCTCACGCCCTGAGCGGTTGCCAGGAGCGGCAAGTTCCCTCCCGATTTTGATACGGGTAAGGTGTTTTGCTGTAGAGTTTTTTGAATTATTGTGAGGACCTTTAGCATGTGCACATTGCAATTTAATGTGTTCGTTTTATATATTGATATAGACCTTTTCAGTATGTACACATATATACTCAAAAAAAATTTTTCATCTTTTTCAACAGGAGTACCACACCAATGCCTTTAGTGCCAATATATTTACGTACACAGGTATATGGTTGTATCGTTCTTTTCAGTGTTTGTATAAATTTGTTTTTGAATTTAGTGCAGTAGTTACAATCTGGTCCTAAAGAAAGCCTTGATCGCAGTTAGATCGGTAGTGGCTGAAACATGTAGACCTCTTCACTAGCGCGCTTGTATTTATAGTTAAGTTGCGCGCTTACTGCTTTTAACCATTGACACCACGTGATCTTAATAAATTCATTGTCACTTGGTAGTCAATTTTATTACACTTTTCCTTTTTACACTGCACCGAACACCTACCATATTGCCTTATGCTTCAGTGATCTTAGGTGATCCAGTCTTGGACTATAGTTGTAAAAACATCCGTGAGCTCCTCCTGTATACTAGTAAGGAGTTGTAGCTCCTTAGTTGCACTAGCGTGCAGCTGAGAGGAGATCCCCAAATGATGAAGCATGCCACTTCGGTGGGTGATGGGAATCCGTCCTCTTAATTGAGATCCCCCCGTTTTCACTTTTTCTTCTGTTGTGTGTACTGCTGTGATGTCTGTCTCTTTATATAGATTTTTCCTTGAGACCCGCGGATTTTTTTGTTGTTGTTATAATTGGTGAGGGGATTTATCCGCGCAGGTCTATAAATTTCCCTTGGACCCTCTATCTATCTGGTATTGTATTGACATTAATCAATAGACACGTCTCAGGTTATTTAGAACAAAATAATCTACTGGATCCATCCCAGTCGGGATTCCGTGCTTGTTATAGCACTGAGTCCGCATTGATGGAAGTCACCGACACCATAAGGATGTCACTGGATAAAGGGACCCCCTCGATGCTAGTTCTCCTTGATTTGTCGGCAGCCTTTGACACCATCTCTCATCGTATCTTTTTGGATAAGTTACGAGAGATTGGTGTCAGAGGCATGGCCTTAAAATGGCTGCAAAGTTTTTTGACCGACAGAACACAATGTGTCCAGTTGGATTCCTTTGTGTCACAGACCACGCGAGTGGACAAGGGGGTCCAGCAGGGATCCATTTTAAGTCCCACCTTGTTCAATATCTATGTGGCTCCCCTGGCTTATGTTATTAGAACCTGCGGGTTTGAGACGATTTCGTATGCAGACGACACTCAGGTGATAGTCCCCATGGAGTCAGACCCTGCAGTGACCACAGCTAAGTTTAAAAACTGTGGGGCATATTATCTAAAAAGTGCGCTAAATATCGCAAAGCGTGTTTAGCGAGCACTTTTTTATAGCCGGCTATCGTCGGAATAATTTGCCATGCTAACGCTGTATTAGCGACATTTAGCGCTAGGCGATAATTATTCCAGCCATAGCGGTGTTTTCCATGAAACATCGCTGGTTTTCCAGCGATGTTTCATGGAAAACGGCGATAACCTTGCTGATACGACCCTGTAGTCGTATCAGCATAATCCACCCCCCCATGTTAGATATGGCTAACACCTGCTAATTGCAGGTGTTAAATAAATGGCGATGACCCTGGTTAGCGCGACTTTTCACGTCGCTAACTGGGGCCAAGGCCACCTTGCTAATAGGCGATAGGCCTGTTAGCGGGTGTTTCCCAGGTTTGTTCGTCGGGAACGCCCACTTTGCATGTCATTAGCGATAAATATCGCTGACATGCAAAGCGGTAAAAACACGGGCGCTAATGCCCGAAAACTGTCGCTAACTGCTGTTAGAGACAGTTTGCTGATAGGGCGATAAGAATATCGCCGCTTTAGCGGCAAAAAGTGCCGCTAAAGCGGCGATAGTGCCCTTGCTAATATGCCCCTGAATGCTAAAAATAGCCACATGGATGAAGAAGAACTTCCTCCAGCTTAATTCCAACAAAACCGAGATTCTGCTGTTTGGTAAAGCTGAGGAATTGTGGACCCCTGAATGGTGGCCATTAGAATTAGGGAAGCTCCCTCACCAAAAAATGGGCAAAGAATCTAGGCATCATAATTGACAATAAACTTTCCATGGAGGAGCATGTGAAGACGCTGTCGGGCACCTGCTTCGGAATAATGCGGATGCTAAGAAAGATCTTCCCTTGGATCCCTCTCATGGCAAGGAAAACTCTCATTCAGTCGCTTCTGGTCAGTAGACTAGATTATGGTAACTCATTACTGGTCGGAATCAGGGAAGACCTATTATCAAAATTGCAGGTAGTTCAAAACACAGCAGCCCGTCTTGCCCTTAATAAACCGGTACGCACCCCATCATTACCTCTTTTACGTCAATTGCACTGGCTTCCCATTAGGAAAAGAGCAGTTTTTAAGCTCTTATGTACTGTATTTAAGTCCCTTCAGGGGACGGGCCCTGCCTACCTCAAGAAGAACCCCGAGCTGTATTTGCCCGTGCGTCAGCTGAGATCAAGCAACCGCAATTTGCTTGGCACGCGGAGAATCAAGAAAACCAAAATGGGCGGACGCGCTTTTTCTCATCTAGCCCCCGTCCATTGGAACAGCCTCCCAGACGAGATCCGTGCCTGTTCCAATTTGACACAGTTCAAGAAATTGCTTAAGACCTGGCTGTTTTAAGAATTTGTTTTTTTCATAGGTGACTGCTACTCAGGCGCCGAGAGATCCCCCTGGGGATGATTCGTTGCGCCCTACAAATAATAATAATAATAATAATAATAATGTCCATATTATATCGCATTACAAAAACAATAATTAAGCAGGATTCATACAGATACGGGCATTTTGTCATTTCCTCTGCACTTCTAGGGGCAAGCTATACAACCTGAGCCAACTCTTCTCTCTTCCTGCAGCAGCTCCCCAGAGTGGATGGAAATATCATGGACAACATGGGGCTACCTATGAGCCCAGAACCCAAGGAGGAAAATAAACAAGGTCTGTGCCTCCTCCAGTTGTAATTCTTTATGTTCACTCTGCTGCAGCAACTTATTGTTCCAGTTCCATGCTGGCAAAGCCTTCCCCGTAGTTCTGAGGTTCATGTGTCCGCCCTACCACCACCCTCCGATAACTTATTGTTCCTGTTCCATGCTGGCAAAGCCTTCCCCCGTAGTTCCGAGATTCATGTGTCCGCCCTACCACCACCCTCCGATAACTTATTGTTCCAGTTCCTTGCTGGCAAAGCCTTCACCTGTAGTTCCGAGGTTCATGTGTTCGCCCTACCACCACCCTCCGATTAACTTATTGTTCCAATTCCATGCTGGCAAAGCCTTCCCCCGTAGTTCCGGGGTTGATGTGTCCGCCCTACCACCACCCTCCGATAACTTATTGTTCCAGTTCCATGCTGGCAAAGCCTTCACCTGTAGTTCCGAGGTTCATGTGTCCGCCCTACCACCACCCTCTGATAACTTATTGTTCCAGTTCCATGCTGGCAAAGCCTTCACCTGTAGTTCCGAGGTTCATGTGTCCGCCCTACCACCACCCTCTGATAACTTATTGTTCCAGTTCCATGCTGGCAAAGCCTTCCCCCGTAGTTCCGAGGTTCATGTGTTCGCCCTACCACCACCCTAGGATTAACTTATTGTTCCAGTTCCATGCTGGCAAAGCCTTCCCCCGTAGTTCCGGGGTTGATGTGTCCGCCCTACCACCACCCTCCGATAACTTATTGTTCCAGTTCCATGCTGGCAAAGCCTTCCCCCGTAGTTCCGAGGTTCATGTGTCCGCCCTACCACCACCCTCCGATAACTTGCTGTTCCAGTTCGATGCTGGCAAAGCCTTCCCCCGTAGTTCCGAGGTTCATGTGTCCGCCCTACCACCACCCTCTGATAACTTATTGTTCCAGTTCCATGCTGGCAAAGCCTTCCCCCGTAGTTCCGAGGTTCATGTGTCCGCCCTACCACCACCATCCGATAACTTATTGTTCCAGTTCCATGCTGGCAAAGCCTTCCCCCGTAGTTCCGAGGTTCATGTGTCCGCCCTCCCACCACCCTCCGATAACTTATTGTTCCAGTTCCATGCTGGCAAAGCCTTCCCCCGTAGTTCTGGGGTTCATGTGTACGCCCTACCACCACCCTACGATAACTTACTGTTCCAGTTCTATGCTGGCAAAGCCTTCCCCCGAAGTTCTGAGGTTTATGAGTACGCCCTACCACCAGCGTCGGATTGGTAACGCGGGCACTTGGGCAATGCCCGAGGGGCCGGTATCCGAATTCCAGCTGTGGGCTGCTTTTTTGAGCAGCCTGAGGGGGTGATTTGGGCTGTTTCTTCATTGCCCGATGCTGCCAGTGGCCCAGTGGGTGCCTGAGTGGCCTTTCTGGAGGTAGATGGGCGTCCATTACCTCCCTCTTATCAACGGCAGAGGTGTCGCTCCCTTTAATATATGCATATTGAGCGGGGGCAGGGAGCATGAGCAAAAGTGGACTCACTTGTTTTCAGGTGTTTGACCAGAGTAAACTAATCTGTGCATTTTTTTAACCCCCCCCCCCCTCCTTTTTTTATAAAATTTCGCCGCAGCAGTGTTTTGCGGAAAGGCAATATGCAAATGATGTGGGCCACTTTTTTTTTAGCGTGCCCGGGCCGATTTTTAATCCCAATCCAACCCTGCCTACCACCACCCTCCGATAACTTATTGTTCCAGTTCCATGCTGTCAAGGCCTTCCCACGTAGTTCTGAGGTTCATGTGTCCATCCTACCACCAGCCGCGGCCGCAGCAGGTAAGAGCGGTGGGGCCAGGTGAAGGGGGATTTCGAGAAACGACCACGAGGAAAATGTAAATAAATAATTAATTTTCCCTCGTGGTCGTCTCTCGAAATCCCCCCTCACCTGGCCCCTCCGCCCCACCGCTCTTACCTGCAGCGGCCACGGCTGCCTACCACCACCCTCCGATAACTTATTGTTCCAGTTCCATGCTGGCAAAGCCTTCCCCCGTAGTTCTGGGGTTCATGTGTACGCCCTACCACCACCCTACGATAACTTACTGTTCCAGTTCTATGCTGGCAAAGCCTTCCCCCGTAGTTCTGGGGTTGATGTGTCCGCCCTCCGACCACCCTCCGACACAAATCCAGCGTTTAAATGTGACTGATTTAGCACAGCAGCAAACCGCTCCGATGCCATTGTCCACACTATATAACATTACAAAAAAAATAACTAAGCAGGATTCATACCACCTTCCACAATTCCTCAGCACCACCATTTCGGCAATCTTCGGGTCCAGTCGGAAAACTACTGAAACAGATAAGCTGGGGGACTTGCTACAGATGCACAATTTAGCACAACACTAGAGGGTTGGGGGTGCAATTGTTTTGAATGCTCTTTATTATGGAAGGAGGAAACTAACAAATACAAAAGTTATTACAGCTGTAACCGGTCAGGTCAACAGGTGCGGAACAGAGGATTGTACTGATATAGCTGATTAAATACTGCAGCTGAGCGTGGTTTATTTGTGTATTTGTTAAGCATTTTGGCTGCTACAGGGCACTTTGATGCTCTGCATTTACACATCAATAACAGCAGGGTGTAGAGAGTCGGCTGCTAGTATGACCTGCCTCATGAAGGTGCCTTTGAGCCAGGTCAGGATACACTGCCAACCGCACTTAGTAGTCTGGAACTTGTGGGCCCTTGGGGGTCCCCTGTGCTGTGAATCAAGGGAGGGACAGTTACCTCGAAAGAAATGCAATTGTTTAATCTGCAAATTTAAAGAATGCTTAAAAGCCAGTGTTGGTTTTAATTGATGGAATAGCTTGAACCTGTACACTGATGAATATTTATTCTATTTGATAGGTAATGTAATGGTGTTACCAGCTCAGTTCTGCAGCGCCTGCTTTTAATGGACACTTATAAATTAAAAAATATATATATGCTGTAGCTACAGCCTGATTCCTTCTTTACATAATACACCACATGCATCCAAGCCACAACACAAAGTTCCACATCATCACACAAAATTCAACAGCACACCACTCCACTACATACCACTCCACAACACAAAATACCAATCCACATAATTACACTCAATGGCACACAATCCCACTCTACATAATTTTAGTACAATCAATACCACATAATCACTAACCACATAATTTCACTACACACTTTGCCACATAATTCCACGACACAAATCCACTCCACACCACACTATTTCATGCCACACAATTCCACAGCTAATAATTTTAATCCAACCCACCTATTTCCACTGCACAACTCATACATCCACTCTAGAAACATAAGGAAAATATATTGTCATTTACAACGCCAATAGCTCTAACTTTCACAAATGCTGAGAACTATTGCATTGCAAATGCTTCTTTCTTATTATTACCGCAGCCCTTGTAAGGGACAAGAGCTGCAACACGACATTTTGCGAACGTGAATGCAGGGATGGATGTCCGCTGCCTCTCATTGGTTTCCACCAACACGCTGGCAGCCATTCAGTAGAATTCTCAGAGGAAATACAGCCTTATTAATATTCAGGAGGTATGATTTCTGTGAGTCCTTCCAATTGGCCATGTTGTACAATGAGGGATTAGTACATCTGTCATCACAAAAAAGAATCATATTCCATCTGAGGACGCGGCAAAAACATCAAGGTCTTTGCATGTTCATCTTTGATGCATCAATAACATAATGCCTTGTTGCCTTTCCAAAAGACACAGTTGGGCAGAATTCTATGTCTAAAAAACCAAATGCCTTTTTAAAGTCAAAAGGGGGTGCAGCTGACCCTCTAAACTATCCATGTAGGAGGATGCACAAAGCTACATGAACCCCTTGTAGTGGGGGTAAGATGTGGCACAACCAGAGACATAATGCCCAAGTGGAGGAGCCGATCCGTACATTAACAGACGAACATGTCACCCTTCTCCAGCTCTTGTTGGAGGAATGAACAAGGATCATTCCCAGCTTCAGCATCCTCCTGCTTGACATCCAAGAAAAGGAACATACCAGGGAATCTTCAGCTCCATCATCACTGCAGGATCTTGCATGATAAGAGTGCTGGACCCTAATCTGTAGGGAGCTGGAACTAATCAAGAAGGGGCAACATTCAGAACATCCAGAAATCCTGGAATAGATGTAGGACTTCAGTTGTTGAGTCCCAAAGACAGAAAGAGTGGTCCATAAAAACTAAAGACTGAACTTGTACTCAAGTGTCCACAACCAGCCAATCCAGCTTGGGTTTCGAAGAAATCAACATACACTACAGAGGGAAATAATAGTAAAATTCAAGAGGGGCACACTACTAAAGAGATCTTTGTCTGATGCAAGACACCAGAGAAGCCGGCCAGGCTCCAGCAGAGAACTGTAACAAATCCAGCAGCCAAGTGTATCACCTCTGGGACCTTGGAGAAGTGATGTGGAGCCCAACACGACATCTACTTAGCTTTACCAGGGGCCTTCACTGTATTCTGACACCCAATGGATAGAGAGAGGAAATAAAACGTTCACCTCTTCTGGGCACAGACGGTCTCTCGGTATCTCTTTTACTAGCCACCCAGAAGAGCAAGTAAAATATTTGGTGTCATCTTTTCAAGGATTCTGAGTCAGAATATGAAAATGATGGTAGGTCGGCTTCCCATCTCTTTCTACTTGTGGTGCATTTCAACACTGGTTCAGGTAAGCTTTCAGTTCTGAACCATACCTTATTACAGTTCTTCATACCTTCCTAAATGAGTTTTAACCTTATCTTACCAACACTGTCGGTGTGGGTTCTGTCACGGCTTCATTCCTGCGTGGCATAAGCAGGAATGAGATGCGGCAGCATTCTTGGGGGATATATTTGCTGTTGAATACTGACTACATTCAGTGCACAATGAGGCACATCTACATGGGGGTTTGTTGCCGTATCTCCCCAATTTTTGCTTGGCTTTTGATGTAACTTTGACTGTAGAGTACTGGGTCCTTGCTGACCAGCTTCCCAGTACCAGTGTTCTTTCCCTAAAAATGTACCACATTTTGGCACAACTTCAGTTACCCCTGTAAGTCCCTAGTAAATGATACCCCTGGTACCTAGGGTATGGATACTGAAGAGAGTTCTCTGGGGCTCCAGCACTGGTTGTGCAAACCCAGGGTCCCCTCATCAAGGCGATGCAGTCTACCATTGCAGGCTGCATGTCTTCGTGCAGGAAAATTTGAAGAGTCGCTATGGCACACAGCCCTGTGTGCCATGCCACCCATGCACTGCATAAGATATAGGTTAGTCACCCCGAATGCAGGCCTTTAGCCCTAAGGCAGGGTGCACCATATCCCATGTGTGGGCATAGCCACATGAGCAGATATGACCCTGCAATGTCCAGTCCATTCTGTGCTGTTCTAAGTGAAGAGGGAAGCCATAAAGAGTACATGGGCTGGATACTTGTCAACACAAGTTTCCTAGCTCCATGATGGCTTCGCTGATTTCTAATATGTTTAGTACCAAACATCTTGTCTTAATAAATCCTCTCTGATGCCAGTATTGGATTTATTTATAAATTCACAGAGGAGACCCTTTTAGAGGGTCACATGAAACCTAACCAAACACTAGTGGGGCCTTTGGCCGGTTTTCACCAGCCTGCCACCACCAGACATATCTCTGACCTCATTGGGTGAGAGCCCTCGCTCTCAGAGGACAGAAACAATACCTGCTCTGGGTGGGGGTGTTTCACACCTCCTCCAGGACAAGATGGCCTTCCCAGGTAGGAAGCTTTAAAGGCAGTACCACCTTTGAAATCCAACCCAGGAACTCCCTGATAGTCAGGGAGGCCAAGCCCCCTTTCCTGCTCCACTTTTGGAGGGAGGTAAGGTGGGAAAAATAGTTAGATGAGAAGGAGGGTCCCCCCCCCCCAACCTGCACAACCCCTAGGGCAGGTGAGGTGAACCCCTCTCCTGAAATTCCACCATCTTTAAAAACCTCCAATCAGGGCTGGGGTAGTGCCCTTTCTCTCAGGAAGTGGTCACCAGAGGGTGTACACTCTAAAGGTAAGTAGCACATTGGCTACTACCTGCATTCCCTTGTAATTCCCCTAAATCTGGTATTTAGGTGGCTTCTTGAGACTCGAACCTCAGATTCCATGGACCTAAAGAAGACAAAGGAAGAAGACATGCTGCTGATCCAGGAACGGAGCTCTGCTGCAAAGGAAACCAGCGCCAAGCCCTGACAACTGCAAAAGGACTCGGCAACTGTGGTCTGCCATTCCTAACTGAATCCTGTGCAGCATCAAGAATCCCAGAGCCCTGCCAGCCTTTGTCAATTGCCTGGGACTTCCCTTTATACTAGTGGTACTAGTCCCCATCACACCGCTGGTAAAAGACTGCCACGAGTGAGGACCGGCACAGACTGCGTTGGTGTGATTCACCTTGTCACCCAAAAGTTGCAGCCGTCAAGGGCTGTTGATCTCCAGTCCGGTAACCAACCCCTTCAATGCATCGCATCAGTCTAAGGGATCCTCACAGTACCTGCGACCGACACTGGAAACAGCCTCGCTCCTGTGAGCCTGTACCCGCATTTTGGTGGCGTCGACTGCGTGAAAGCAGCAACTTAGGCCCGACTGCGATGGACTTCCCTCACCATACCTGTAACTGAATGCAATCGGGGAAGAAACAATTCTGCATCTCAAGACCTTCGGCACCTCCGATCCAGTTAATTCAGAACTACCTGCTATTGCCAAGCCCTGGGACTTCCAAAACTCTGACTCCCTTGCTTTTCTTCCCATTGACCGTGACGGTTTCTCCCTGACAGTAGTGAATGCTGTTGCTTTCAAAGTGTGCATGACGGTTTGACCAGCCGTCTTGGGCCGGCCAAACAGACATGCGCACTTTGCATGTTCTCCACCCGGCTGTATTGCAAAGCTGGGTGGAGAACATGCACAGGCTCCCACTACCCGTCTGAGCACCGAACCAGGCCGCTCAGACCTATCATGACGCTGCTGTCATGCTGATGACTGCATCTTCGTGATTGGCTAAGGGGAGTCTGGGAGCCTGTGTGCTTCCTGCAGCGACCGAAGAGGAAGGAGGAAAGGCAGCGGCTGGCAGGTAAGTGAAATTTTCTTTTATCTTTTTCTTTTACCCCCTGCCTCCCCGCTTCACCACTACTGCCCTGTAGCAGCCGCTACTGACTTTGATACCTGTTTTGTCATAATCAAATGGCAACTGACTAAAAGAACACAAAGTAATGTACACCGCATGCAAGGACTTGAAAGGGAAACTGAAAGCTGGCTCCCTTGAACATTCTTACCCTTTGGTGCAAGAATGTTTTAAGGCTTGGCCTCTAACTCTGGCCCAGCCTTGCAGACCTTGACCCACACTGCCCCAGGCCTGCTTTTACATCTTCACCGAACACTAACTGCTCTATGGAAACGCCTGCTTTGAGTTTGCTGCTGTGTTCAGTGGAGAGGGGGAGGTGAGCATGGCAATGGCATCCACTAGGTGTAGTCTCCCAGGGTCAGAGAAGGGCTAAGCAGTCAACACGGCTGGGCTTGTCGTCTTGAAGTGGGTTGGAGAAAGATTTCATGATTAGTTTAGGAATGCCATTTTACTGCTGAGAACCAACAAAAAGCTCTTCGCTTGCTTGAAAGCAGTGTTCAAGTTGGACGCTAGAGGGCACTGTTGGCTTGATACTACTCCATTTATGACTTACAGCTGCATTCCCGGCAGGCAAGAAAACTGAGTACCTATGCAGACACCCTCTACATACCTCCATGCCAAAATCCAGAAAGACTGTCAAAGAAAACTCTGGTTCTCCAGTGCGTTTAAGCTGAGTTTGTAAAATGTATTTGCTAAAAAGCTGTGATCACAAAAACGGGTTAGATCACACCCCCATAGCCACTAAAGAGAGTGACACCCACAAATATAAAAGTTATCAGAAGTTTCTAGACTCAAGTCACATGACTAAAGCTTTAAATACTCTAAGCAGACGGTTCGGGAGTAACATAACTATGGGCATCATTACGAGGGCGGGCGGAGAAAGTCCGCCCGCCACAGCAGCGGAATGCGGGACCGTCCGCAAGGGGTGCGGCGCTCCCGCACATGATATTACGATGCCACTGTGGCGGTGGCAAGCCCTATTCACAGCATTGTGGCGGGCGGTGCTCACCGCACCGCCCGCCACAATGCTGTGAATGCACGTCGTGCATTTGCCTGCACAACGTGACAGGCACCGCGCGGTGCCTGCCACCTTGTGCATACAAATGCAGGGGGTACCACAGGTACCCCCCATGTGCACCCTCCACCCCCCCAACCTCCTGGGGGCCCGCTACGGGCCCCCAACAGCAAACACTGTATGCCTTTCCATGGCTGCAACGCAGCCATGGAAAGGCTGCTCTCCGCAATCATCTTAATATGGATGGCGGTGCCTTGCAGACACCGCCACTATATTAACCTTGTTTTCCGCCGGTCGACTCGTCGACCGGCGGAAAAGCGGCGGACGGGCTTTCCGTCCGCCGTGGACCCCTCAGCCATCATAATATGGCGGGGGGTCTTTGCTGTGTGGTTGGCGGGCGGATCGCCCCCGCCGGACCGGCGGTGACTACCGCCGGCCCGGCGGGGGCGATCCGCCCGCCATCCTAATGGGCCCCTATATTCTCTATTAGTGTAAAACAAAATAGAGCACACTCACCTTGAACGGGACCTTGGGTGGCAGCTGTGGTAAGTAAAAATGGCTTTAAATATATGTTGTGTGCGTGCTTGCAGATGGGGATGTGTTTAAGTGGGAGACAGCATGTCTTTGTATGAGAAAGTGTGTATGTATGTGTAATCATGTGTGTGTGTGAGTGAAACCGAGTGAGAGTCAGTGAGTGACATTGTGTGAGATTGAGGACCAGATTTACTATTCTTTGACACACACCTGTGACAAAACACTGGCATTGGCACACTGGGGTAATTCTGGGCATAAAGGGCACCAATGGTAAAATACTGGTACTGTCATACTAGAGGTAATTCATGGCATTAGGGCACCCATGGAAAAATACTGGCATACTTGAGGAAATTGTACGTAACCATGACTAAATGCTGGCCCTGATATACTAAGGTAATATTTGATATAACGGCCACCTGTGGTATATGAAAATCATAGATTGCAAAATTCTGGCAATGCCATATTTTATGTAATTTTTTATATAAGGTCGCACCCAGGGTATATGGGGAACTTATTACAAAATGCTGGTCCTGGCAAAATGGGGGTAATATGTGACGTACTGGGGCACCTATACTACATTTTGGGGAAAAAATGGGGCGAAGTTTTGGGGAACATCAGGTTTTATTGGCTTGACGGACCATGAAAGGAATTGAATATTTAATGAGTGTCCTTTCTGGGCCTATGGAATTTTAGCAAATTTATGTGAAAAGTATGCTTTAAAATGCATGATTACACCTCATTCTTTTCAAATTTTTCTCAGGAGGAGAAACCCTCTGGACGAAGTCTGGTTCACTAGCTTTCCTGCTCACTACAACTCAGGGCAGGTATTATTCCGCAGAATTTTCAAAGATCAAGTCAGCACCATCATATAGGTGGTTTATAAAATAGAAATTTGTCTATGTTACTCTGTTATACTAATCATGAGTTTATTATGGAACTTCAGCAATGTCAACTGTTTTGATGGTAGGGTCAAATGACATGCCTTCCTTGAAAAAAATCAGGATCAAGGGTCATATGATGTCACTTCCTGTGATGACCATTCAGGGCAGGCTGGCAGGGACAGCGCAACAGACCACAGAGAAAAGGCGGAAGGGGGAAGGGGCACTCACATTGAAACGAAGAGCGGGGACAGGGGTCTGGTGAAGGGACAGCAGTAGCAAGCTGACCACAGAGGAGAGTCGAACATGGGCAGGGGCAGCAAGCTGACCATTGACAGCAGGTACGAGGGGGCAAGGAGGTCAGGTTAATGTGGGTTGGCCGCCTACGTGGGAAGCATGAACAGAGTCAAGGATATATATATATATATATATTATCTACTGGCGGTCGCCAGTAGATAGTTATAGTTAGGACCTATTTTCCATAGGAAATCCGCAACATTCTATTTGAAATAACTTTGGCGCCGGTTGACGAATCTTCGCAAAATTTTCAAACTTGTTGGGGCGCTCCGGTCCGCTCCTATCCTGAAAGTCTCGGGGTGATTCGGCAAGCGGGGGCCGAGAAAAAAGGGGGGTCCCAAAACACGTTTTCCCCATGCAATTTTCCATAGGAACCTTTAGTCGCAGCTACAGCCCGAACTGCTGAACGGAATTACACCAAATTTGGCAAATAGGTAGCCCTTGGTTCAGTGTCGTGCCTTTTGCTTAAATGGTGTAAATCCGTTCAGTAGTTCTTGAGAAAATCAAAAGTAAAGTCACATATATATCTATGGCCGAGTAGGGTCCGCGTACCCTCCCGATTATGAGCTGCATGCTAATTGGTTGTCAAGTGGCTGTCAACACTCCAAATCAGGAAGTGTTGGCAGCCATTTTGTCCCTCGGTAGAACCGAGGGACAGAAACAAGTGCGCAAAGCGCAAAAAGGGGGCAGGGTAGAAACACCCTGACCCCTTAGGTCTGCTCAGGGGGTCCCACAAAGACCCCCTGGGCAGAAAAAAGCATTTTTTTTTTTTTTAAATCGGCGGGATGCGCTTAGGGTGCGCGGATCCCGCCGTGATTAGAGGCACAGAAACACGTCGCCAAACGCAACAAGGGGGCAGGGTAGAAACACCCTGACCCTCTAGGTCTGCTCAGTGGGTCCCACAAGGACCCCCTGGGCAGAAAAAAACATTTTTTTTTTTTTAAATCGGCGGGATGCGCGGATCCCACCGATAAAAAAAAAAATCGAAGCGCGGTGGCCCAAATCCCGGGGGCATGGGGGGGGTGGGTTTATATTTTATGTGGGGGGCCTCTAAGGCCCCCCAAGCCCCGGGGACCGCCACCCCCCGGGGCTTTAAATAAAAAATGGTGCGGGAGGGCTCTCCGCCCTCCCGCAGCCCCGGGTACCGCCACCTCCCCAGGGCTTCTTTTTTTTTTTCTTAATCACCTGTGTGGGGGGGCTCCAGCCCCCCAACACGCCCGGGGACCGCCACCTCCCCGGGGCACTTAGAAAACAAATGTGGGGGTCCGTTTCGGACCCCCGAAGCCCCGGGGACCACCACCTCCCCGGGGCTGTGCAATTGAAGGGAGGGGGGCCGCGCGGCCCCCCTCCTGGAGCCTGTGGTGGCCCTGGGGACCGCCACCCCCCAGGGCCGGCTCCTGCAGTGTCCCGGGGTGCCTACCCCGGGACACTGCTGTTTGCAATGGCAGGGCGGGAGCCTCGCAGCTCCCGTCCTGTCATTGCAAACTTGCTTAGCTTCATTGAAGCGAGAGCAGGAAACCTGCTCTCGCTTCAATGAAGCAAGCAGATTGCTTTTCCATAAGGGAGCTGCATGTCAGCAGCTCCCCTTATGGAAAAGCAATGCCGGCTCCCGCAGGACGCGGGGAGCCGGCAGGACCGTGCGGGGATTGGGGACCCCCCCACGGTCCCCAACAAGTGGCCAGGCTTGGGGGATGGGGTCCCCGGGGCCATTAGTGGCCCGGGAGGGGGGCCACGCAGCCCCCCTCCCCAAAATTCTATTTAAAAAAATAAATAAAAAAAAGGACAAAAAGGCCGGCCCCGGGGGATGGGGTCCCCGGGGCCTTAAATGGCCTGAGGAGGGGGGCCACGCAGCCCCCCTCCAAATATTTATTTAAAAAAAAAAAGAGGGCATGCCCCGGGGGATGGGGTCCCCGGGGCAAATAGAGGCCCAGGGAAGGGGGGCCACGCGGCCCCCTTCCCGTTTAAATTTTTTTTTAACAAAATAAACAGGAAATCCTCAGGCCCCGGGGGATGGGGTCCCCGGGGACAAAAGTGGACGAGGGAAGGGGGGCCACGCAGCCACCCTCCCATAAAAAAAAAAAAACGAAAAAAAAAAAGACCGGCATCGTGCCGGAGGCCCCGCCCCCTCCCTGCAGCACTCTGCAAATGCGCCCCCTGGCGCGTTGTAAAAACTGGAAGTAATTCCCCTTGAATACTGGGGGTCCCTGGTGGCCAACTAGCCCACCAGGAACCTCCAGTATGCGCCAGGAGCTGCGTTGCAGAGAGGTGTTCAGAGGCCACGCCCCTTTACACCTCTCTGCAACGCAGCTCTGTGGCGCTTTTGGAGGTACATGGTGGGCTAGTTGGACTCCAGGGACCCTCAGGATTCAAGGGTACTTAATCCCCCAACTTAAAACGCGCCACGGGGCGCGTTTGCACAGTGGTGAAGGGAGGGGGCGGGGCTTCAGGTGACATGTGTGCAAACAGGCCCCGTGGCGCGTTTTAAGATGGGGAATTAAATCCCCTTCAATCCTGAGGGTCCCTGGGGGCCAACTAGCCCACCAGGCACGTCCAGAAAGCGCCACAGAGCTGCGTTGCAGAGAGGTGTAAAAAGGGGCGTGGCCTCTGAACACCTCTCTGCAACGCAGCTCCCTGGCGCATACTGGAGGTACAGGGTGGGCTAGTTGGACCCCAGGGACCCTCATGATTCAAGGGGACTTAATCCCCCAACTTAAAACGCGCCACGGGGCGCGTTTGCACAGTGGTGAAGGGAGGGGGCGGGGCACGTTATAGTTAGAAATTAGCATTTAAAAAACCTTTGAAATTCACTGAAAAAACCATAGGTTTCAGGCACGTTATAGTTAGAAATTAGCATTTAAAAAACCTTTGAAATTCACTGAAAAAACCATAGGTTTCAGACACGTTATAGTTAGAAATTAGCATTTAAAAAACCTTTGAAATTCACTGAAAAAACCATAGGTTTTAGGGACAGTTATAGTTAGTTGGACATTGCACTCGTACAAAACCTGCAGAAATTCCCCCGTTATAGTTAGTTCAGGTAACTATAACTCGCGCCCCGCAATGCACTGCTGATGACGTCACATATTACATCACTCATGACATGGTCAATGACATCACTGATGACATCACTGAAGAATGTGCTAGTATTTGTATGAGTAAGTGAGTTGGTGTGTGTATAACTGTATAGGTGAGTAAATGGGTGTGTGCTTAATTTTTTGCATGACTGACTAGGTGTGTGACTACCTCTATGGATGAGTGGCGGTGTGTGAGTGTTTATATAGGTGTATGAGTGCATATAATAGTCCTGTACTGAGTGAGTATAAGTATGAGTGACTGTACGGGTGAGTGAGTAGATGTGTGTGTGTAGACCTAAGAATCAGTGAGTGTGTATATAGTAATTGGTGTTGGAGTGTCTATGGTTTTGACAATGGCAGTCTGTAATTTACAGTGGGTGTATCCAAAGTTATATTAGGGTGTGAGAAGATGCATCAAATTATCACATGGATGATGTCATCAGTGATGTCATCAGTGATGTCATTTGAGATGTCATCAGTGATGTCATCAGTGGTGTCACTGACCATGTCATGAGTGATGTAATATGTGACGTCATCAGCAGTGCATTGCGGGGCGCGAGTTATAGTTACCTGAACTAACTATAACGGGGAATTTCACGGGTTTTGTACGAGTGCAATGTCCAACTAACTATAACTGTCCCTAAAACCTATCGTTTTTTCAGTGAATATATATACATATGCGTCTTTGATGCAGGAAAGACTTTGGAAACATATATATATATATATATATATATATATATATATATATATATATATATATATATATATATATATATATATATATATATATAAGCTCCACACTCCTCCCGGGAAATAACCCAAGAAGACAGCACTCACGGGGGCAGGTTGCAGAAGTTTATTTGTGAACCACAGGCACAGACGCGTTTCGGCAACAACCTTTGTCAATGTTAGCCGAGAAACGCCAAACACCACCATTTTTATCGTCATCAAGCATGTGTATACAGGGCAATATAAACAGAGGACTAATCCTCCTGAGACCGGATGGAAAACTTAACAGCTAAAGCAAGCGCCATCTTCGTCTGGTTCACGGACCTATACTGCATATGTCAAATCATAATAAACAGTGTTATTTCGAACGTAAACAGGGCAAATAGTGTCAGAAAAACAGGCTTCCTCACTATCGTAATGTAAATACATCATCACATGGTAATTACCATCTCCACGGAGAACATTCATTGCCCCCATATCATATTATCTATACATATATATACAGTGTCTAATTATGCCCTAGATGGGCCAGAGCACCCTAGTGCCTCCCTGTTCACTGCACAAAAACATTCCACAATCATAAAACTCTATAGCTTGAATCCTGCCCTAGATGGGCAATCCCATTTACGTCATGCCCCAATAAAACTATATCGGGAAAAACTTTAAGATTCGGTCCTCTATGTTACAATCTAGCCCATAATGGGCACCTATTCACCCATGAAGCCTCAAGGGGAAACCATATTACCCAATACAACACAACCGCTGATTAACACACAGGTGGCGAGCAAAGCAATCAAAACAAGTACATTCCTGAATACTCCAGCAAGTACCAAAAATATCTGAAAAAGTGAAACAACATTTCTAAAAATTCAAGAGACTCTCATAAAGTTCATCCAGAGCATCATTACAGGACATTCAGTAAAAAATTCATTGAGCATTCATAGCGTTGGACCCAAGGGGGAACCAAACAATAATAGATGACGATACAAAATACTTGCGCCCAAACCCAGGTTTAGACTTAAGGTTCAAGAACCAAAATGTCATTGATCAGTGAAACGTTGAAGAAAGTTCATAAAGCACAAGGAAATCACAAATACAATCATCTACATTATACAGGAATATGAATCCAGCCATCTAAAACCCAATATTTAATCTCCCAAATGGATTGCCAATTATTCACTACTTTTGAGTCCTAAAGGGGTTTTCGTTTGAAGATCAATAATATACCGCGATTCTAACCGCCTGAGTCTCAGAATCCTACCCCCACCCCGAGGATTCGCTGGTATCTGATCACTACAAAAATAGCTAAGGAGGTCTCTGTTGCGCCGATGTTCTTTGTTAAAATGACGCGCAACAGGATAGGTTTCGTCCCCATTAGTTATCGCCCTCATGTGTTCTAGGATTCGCACTTTGGTGGGATGGATTGTGCTACCTATATACCTGAGACCGCACAGGCAGTTCAGGCAATACACAGTATAAGGGGTTGTGCATGTAAGAAATTTCCTGATTTTTTAGGATCCTTTACTGCCGGGATATCATAGGAAAAAACCTTTTTGCTACCCTTGCAGGCTTTGCACTTCCCACAGGGAAAAAACCCTTGTAACGGGCTCAACATTGATCTAGGTGTCACCTCTGTTCGATAACTGTGCACCAAGTTATTTTTCAGTGAGATAGCCTTCCTAAATGTAACTAGGGGATTAGATGGCAAACCATTCCCTAATACAGTGTCTGCCAAAAGAGTATGCCAATTTTTCTTTAATATTTTCTTGAAGTCACCTGCATTTTCGGAGTAGGTAGTTATCAACCTAAATTTACCCCCATTTTTATTAGGTCCAACCTTTCCCTTATTAGTTTCCTGCAACAGCTCTTCTCTCTTAAGGGAATTCACTCTCTGTAATGCAGTGCTGAGGACCTCTTGACCATAGCCTCTCACCCTAAAACATTGTATACTATCCTCCGCAGCCAATTGAAACTCATGTTCGCTAGAACTGTTCCGTTTGATCCTCAACAGCTCCCCATAGGGGATACTGTTGATTAAGTTCTTAGGGTGGCTGCTGGAGGCATGAAGGGTGGAATTCCCCGCCGTCACTTTCCTATGCAACCTAGTGCACAGCTTACCATTCTCAATGTAAACCGTAGGATCAAGATAATTCACAGCAGTAGAGTTTACTTCCCTGTGAACTCCAAATTGATATCATTAGAGTTTAATCTCTCTATATAGGTCTGTGCAGTCTCCAATGACCCCTCCAAATAATAAACAGGTCATCGATGTAACGATGCCAGGTGACAATCTTGTCTGTCCAGATGCTATTGGCCTCGGCCCAGGCCACCTGCTCCTCCCACCAGCCTACAAAAAGGTTCGCATAGCTGCGGGCGAAGCAGGTGCCCATCGCCGACCCGGAAACCTGTCTAAAAAGTTGGTTCTGGAAGACAAAAATGTTGTTATTAAGACAAAATTCAATGAAGCTTAACAACAATCCATTATGTCTCAAAAATTTAAGAGGCCGGGTCTCAAGGAAATATTTTACCGCCCTTAAACCATCAGTGTGAGAAATGCATGTATAAAGGCTGGTAATATCCTATACCATCAGTAAATCCCCTTCAACCCATTGTTTCGTTTCAAGATGTCCCAGGAAGTCCTTGGTGTCCTTAATGTACGACTTCAATTTCTGTACATGTTGTGCCAGAAAAAAGTCAATATACATGGACATACGTTCCGTCAGGCTCCCTTGTGAGGCTACAATGGGTCTACCGGGTGGGTTCACTTGGTCCCTGTGCACTTTTGGAAGGTGATAGAAAGTGGGAATGGTGGGGTTGAGACGTCTGAGGAATAGAAACTCATCCATTTCAAGCATGTTCTTGTTATGCCACTCAGATATCAGGAGGTGATAATCGGTGATGCTTTGATGGTATTCCTTTTCATGAATTTTCATGTAGCATCGAACATCTGACAGCTGTCGCAATGCCTCCTTATTATATTGTTCTTTGGTCTGAAGAACAACATTCCCCCCTTTGTCTGAGGGCTTACAGACGATGGTAGTATCTTGACTCAGTCCATATAAAGCAAGTTGATGTTGTTTAGAAAAATTCGTTCTCTTCGTAATGTGTCTTTTTTCCTGTCGGAGGCACACCAGATCTTTCGTGACTGCCTCCGTGAATATATCAATAGCATCAGTAGGCAACTGTGGGAGAAATTGTGATGTGGGTTTAAAGGGACTCAGGCCCCCACTTTGTTCTACACCTGATACAGCTACTTGCTGTGTTAAGCCCCCGGTACTTCCACATCACTCTCTCGCTCCATTCTTAAATCCTCCAAGACTTGAAGAGTCTCTAGATCTTTTCCCACGAGGACGTCAGTCACCTTATGTGCGTGACTCGCTCTCTTGGATTTGAGGATCACTGGTTTCATTTTGAAATATTTATGGAGCTTTAGTTTTCGAGTAAATTTGAAAAGATCAATACGCGTTTGCATATATTTCATGGACTTTTGCGGGCAGAAAGACAATCCCAATTGCAAAACAGATTCTTCCATAGTTGTTAGGCATTTATCAGTCAAATTGATGATTGTCAGGTTGATTGCTTTGCTCACCACCTGTGTGTTAATCAGCGTTTGTGTTGTATTGGGTAATATGGTTTCCCCTTGAGGCTTCATGGGTGAATAGGTGCCCATTATGGGCTAGATTGTAACATAGAAGACCGAATCTTAAAGTTTTTCCCGATATAGTTTTATTGGGGCATGACGTAAATGGGATTGCCCATCTAGGGCAGGATTCAAGCTATAGAGTTTTATGATTGCGGAATGTTTTTGTGCAGTGAACAGGGAGGCACTAGGGTGCTCTGGCCCATCTAGGGCGTAATTAGACACTGTATATATATATGTATAGATAATATGATATGGGGGCAATGAATGTTCTCCGTGGAGATGGTAATTACCATGTCAACAGTAACTTTATTTGATTAAAAATATAATCATAAAAGGTGGACATACATACCATACATATACAGAATAAATGATTAAAATGACCAAGGTGATATAAAAATACAAAATTTAAAACTAGATAGCAGCAAAGTATTTCTAGAAGGGTTGGTAGGGAAAAAAGACCGGGGGTTACAAGGGGACACAGAGAGTGTGACCATTTCATTGAAACAGATGGCAAGTGTCAATATCAATGAAGGATCATCGGGTTCACATACCCTAGTGTTACAGACACAAAGAACACAGAGGTGACTAAGGTGGGGCTTTGTGGGTCTACAGTTTTGTTTTAGTCACCTGTAGCCCTCTTTACAGTTGCTACCGGGCCTACAGTTTGCTGATTAAATTTACGATATACGTAATAAATAAAAATTGTGAAACTTATATTTAGAGCTGTGTTCTCTGGGTTCAAAGCCGCGATAATTGCCTGCCTGCAGGACCGAACTCCCAATCTATTCCATTCTGGCCTCAGTTTTAATCTACGCTGAGTCAGCAGTGCAGGGCAGAGGCATACAACATGCTCCATAGATTCCACCGGGTCCCCACAATCCCTGCACTGTTGGCTATCTGACGTGCGATGCCAAATGGGTAAATGTTTCAGCAGGTGCCATTCCCCCAGTCTAAGTGCCATAAATCGCAGATTTAGATACAAGGGATATGTACAGGGCAGATATGATGACGGTGTAACCAGCTGGTAAGAGTTAATTACTGCCCATGCATGCTTGCGTTTGGCGAGAACAGTTTTGTCTGTAGTGTGGGACAGCATGCGAGTGCGCTTCTTGATGCTGATTTTAAAGGCCGTTTGACTGGGATTTAGATTCCAAAGGTCGCTTGCTGAGAATTGCTGTACACAATCACAGAAGTGCTTACTGTAAGTCCCACTTAGGTTATTAAAGCTAATGTCCAACCACAACATTGACTCAAGGGACCCGCCTTCAGCATGCCTTAGCTTGTGGCACAGGTTTAGATAGGCACCTAGGCTGGAGATTTCATAGTTTAAAAGGCCCAAGTCTAATCGAATCTGTGCGGCGGAGGCAGATTTTGGCATGTTAAAAACACTTTTATAGATCTTGGTCACATATTGATTTAATGCTGTGCTGATTTTCCCCCTAAAAATTTCGATACCGTATGACAGCGTGGGGCCGACTTTGGCTTTCATGACTTCCATCATTGGGGTTAGGCTCGGACCCATCAGTTTTTTCGAGAGTTTTGAGAAATTCAGTCGGAGGGCTGTGGCTTTCATTGAAATGTCGCTACGATGTTTGGCGAAGGTGCCCCTGGAGTCAAAATTGACCCCCAGGTATTTATAGGATTTTCCTACAACAAGGCTGGAGTCGCTGTACGTCCAGCCACCACCTCCGTGATGTTTTCTGCCGAATATGACTACTTGAGTTTTCTTTAGATTAACCTCTAGGCTGTTTGTAACGGTGTAACTGTGTAATTTATTTAACAATCGTTGCAGCCCTACTCGGGTTTGACTAAAAAGAACAAGGTCATCGGCATACAGAAGATTACTTAGCTGCACACCACCAATATTTGGGGGATGGCTGTTTATCTCATCCAGTTCTGCTGAAAGGTCAGCAATAAACAAGTTAAAGAGCAATGGGGCAAGCACACACCCCTGTTTCACTCCTCTTGTTGTTGAAATTTTTCGAGACAGGTGTGTGCCAGTGCCAAGCTTAACTTGTATCCAGGTGTTGGTGTGTAGTTGAACGATGGCCTCCAGTAGTTTGACCGGGATTCCCCATTTCGTCAACTTTGCCCAAAGTGCTGCCCTGGGGACCCAATCGAAGGCGGCTTTGAAGTCAACGAAGCAACAAAAAACCACCTTTGAGGAATTGAGCGATTTATCAATAAGTATTGATAGTGCCAATAGATTGGACGATGTGCCCGAGTTTGCTGTGAAGCCCGTTTGATTTTTTGGAATCCGGCCTTTCTGCTCAGCCCAGGAACTCAATTCTTCAAGTAAAATACTTGCAAAGTGCTTTGCCTCGTTGTCCAATAAGGCTATCAACCTATAGTTATTTGGGGACGAATGGGCACCGGACTTATATATTGGGTGAATTACTGCACCTCGCCATGAGTCCGGTATGGCTGAGCAACTCAGTGCGGATCTAAAAAGGATTGCTAATTGTTGTGACCAGAAGGGAATGTTTGCTTTGAACAGGGCCTGTGGCAAGCCATTTGGACCTGGAGCTCTGTCTGGTCTCGCTTTTGATAATATTTTAGCCAGCCTTACTTGAGTGATAGAGATCGTCTCGCATTGGGGCTGCGAAAACTCGTGGGAGCGGTCCTGGCGCTCCAAGGACCCGTTTTTAATCAATGCGGAGGTGTTTACTGCTAGGGAGTCTACACCTCCATTGGCCTTGAAGTGATCAGTCAAGAATGTGACACATTCTGCCTGCGCAATGTTTGCACTCCCCTGTCTGGCAGTTCCATTGATTTGTCTGTTCAGTAGTGCCCAAAATTTTCTTGAGTTGTGATTTTTGCTTTCCAAGAGAAGTTTGCACCAAAATTGATCAAGATGGAGTTGTTTATCTTTTTGGTGCGCCTGTCTATAGTTTTTTTGAGCAATTTTATAATCGTTCAGGCAATCGTTGGATTCAGGATGCTTCCTGGTTGCCCGCAGGGGGGTGTTTCTGATCTTCTTTAATTTCACGGTTTGGCTTGAAATAGGAAACTGGGAACTGCAGGTGGTCGAGTTGGAGTACGGATGAGATGGAAACAGGATTAGCAGATGGTGGCAAAAATTTGACCAATCAGCAATGTGAGAAGCTGTGGAGGATGGGCCACCAAGTGTAAGAGACAAACATTCCTTCAAGATGTTGATACTAAGTTCGTCGTTCCATCTTAAACGTTTTAGATTTTCTGAATGGACTCCCTTGTGGGTTATTGGGGCTGAGTTGTGGAAAGCTGAATTAGTGTTGATGATGACGACTTGTGGACGGTGATCGCTCTCTGATCGAGCTTTAATGCTGAAATTTTCCAGGTGAGAAAACAGGGCTAAGTTACAGATGGTATAATCTAAAAAAGAGAACTTTCGGTCATTTGTCCATGACCAGTTTGGAGGAGTGTCCTGTGTGAACCTGCCGTTCATTTCAATGAAATCTGCACTAAAGAATTGCAACACACAGAGCTCTCCCAAAGCACAGTGTGATTGATTTGGGGGTTTGGACTGAGACTTCAAAACCGACAACGACAATGAGGAAAGACCTCCCAAATCCGACGGATTTCCCTGAAACAAGTTAGTATTAAAGTCCCCAGTGAGCAAACAGTCGGCATAAGGAAAGGCCACAGCTAGGTCGCATAAAATTTTAAACAGGCGGTTTAAATGGGCCCTTTTTGTTCGTACGCTTGCATTGATATAGACATTAAGCAGCAACAGAGGGCGCTGTTGTCTCCACGAGCTAACTTTAACTCCAAGCAACCAGTCCTCTTCGAAATTTACTAGCTCTGTTGGGCCCTTTAGGCTACATGAAATGTAAATTGACAATCCTCCCTTAGGGCGGCCGTATTTACGGTCTCTGACGGCTGATTTCCAATATTCAATAAATCCATCAATAGGATAATTGCAGGTAGCCCATGTTTCCTGGAGGGCAATTAGATCATGACTAAAAGTAAAGTTTCGGGTCTCTAGTGAGGACATTTTGAGATGAAGGCCGCTAATATTCCATGAACACAAGGATAGGCGAGGCTGCAGCTGGAGATTTGTGAGCTTTATGGATTTAAGCTGGGGGGTGCTAGGTTTAACAGCCTCCAAGGGGTTCGATTTTGGCGAGGATTGTCCGAATGGTCAGGGTAGATTCTTACGAGACAAAGCTGCTGAGAGCCACCCCCAGTCTTGAATTTCATGGCAGTTCGAGGGTACAGACCGTAGACTTCCTGTTAGAGATGCATCTCCTACTGCATTTTTTAAGATTGAATATGGTTTGCTATTATCGCTGATCAAGGTCCGACACACACTTGCCTGAGTGGCCAATTGCTTGGCTAATACCATAGGATAGCCTGGGTTAGAGTGGGGATAGATTTTAATTCCCCATGACCGAAGGGTATCTTTGCAGGCTAGAAGAGCTCGTGCCCAAGTTGCAGATTTAAATGTCACCAAGGTTACTTCAGAGGGTTGCGACCCTCTTGGCGGAAGAAATTCTATATATTCAATGTCATCAGATACCAATGTATCGAGACCCGGGACTCCTTTCAATAATTTAATGATGTTTGCTCTATTGAGGACGTCGTGATAACCTTTTGATTTGTATTCAGGAACAAAAAGGATTTTGGAGCACTGGGAATCACTGACAGCACTTAATTGACAGTGACCCTTGTTGTTTAAGATCTTTTTTTTGATCAAAGAGTCACGAACTGTTCCAGGATTTGGTAAAGGAGTGCCTCGAAGCCCATCCGGAGTTGTCAGAAAATCATCAGATGGCTTTAATGTGTTCTTAAAGATTACTTTTGGATGATAACCTCCAGTGCTTGATGGAACAGTTTGAATACGGGAGTATAAAGTGGGTTGAGTTTGAATAGGCGTTTCAATAGGCAAGATTATGTTTACAGCTTGTGGTTGACCAGTTACTTGGTCCATGCCATTTAGGAACTCTTTTAATTTTTCAGTGGCCGCAACTTCATGAAGAATTTGTTCGGAGCTTCTTCGGCCGGAAGAAGGATCAGCTTGGGCCTGGTGGTGTGCGGGAGTGGACTGCTGGAAGTTTAGCGATGGAGGGGCTGTTGTGATCAGCTGGTCCTGATTTGATGGAATAAGGCTCGAAACTCGTTCGTTGTCCGGGTTCTTAAACAATGGAAACAGTTTAGAGGATGCAGCCGCAGATTTTGTTGTTAGTTTATTTCTTTGTTTGCGTTGACGTTTTTTCTCTCTCTTGCTAAGAAGATGAGGCGATTGAGAAATTGTCTTAGAGGGAAGTGGAACCAGAGTAGATTGCTTAGAATCAGCGTCTGCATTGGAAGGATCGACTGCTTTTATAGGGCCATTCGCAGTTTGGGCGTTCAACAACAAGGGTGATATCAACTTGGCTGGCGTTGTCAACCCTTGGGCTGTATGGTACGGCTTAAATGCTGCAGAAAATTTCGCCTCTTTGCTTTCTGGGATCCCGTCATCCTCTGGTGTCAATGTCTTGTCATTTATTTTGACGAAGTCTGTAGACTGTGCGTGCTCCTGAACCTGGCCCTTACTGACACTGCCTCCTGATAGTTGTTTAACTTCGTCTAAAACACAGTTTAGAAAAGCTGGAAGTGCTGAGAGGCTGTCAATGATGGGTGAACAACAGCAAACTGACTGGACCAGGTTTGAAGATGATTGAGCCCTTATTATTAGGTTGTTTAAGTTCTCTAACTTATTGTCGATACCTGCAGTGAACACAGCTAAGGTGTTCAAAAGGTCGACTTGCATATCCAATTTATCGGAGTGATAATTTAATGCCATGACTGTGGATTGAAAAGTTTGCAACAGTTGTGGCCAAATGTTAGACATGGATGACAAAGGAGCGGCTTGTGAGTAGGATTCTTGTTTCGTGTCAGGTAATTTATCTGGATCTTTGAGAAAAAAAGATAGATCCAGTAGCAGTTGGTCTTTTGAATCTTTTGCGTCAGTTCCTTGTTCGAACTTTGCGGGAACTGTGGCTGCGGCTGTGGTCGTGGCCGTGACTGTGAGTGCTGCAGTGGCTGCCGCTACACTTGACAACGTTTGCAGCGGAAACGGTGTAATATCCTCCTTCGGGGACCTCTCCCGTTGGACTACGGTAGGACTGCTTAAAGGTTGGTTGTTTTGTGCAAGTAAGGGGCTTAAAGACAGTTGTTGTATTGACATGGACGTGAGAATATCTGATTGTTGTAGCACAGCATTAAGTTTTCGTTCAATTGTTTCAGTCCGAGAATGATTTTCTAAGGCAGGTGGCATACAGCTTTCCTGAGGTGAAGATGACTGACAAGGTGAAGACTGCTGAGTGACCGGAGAAGCTGCAATGTGAAGCCCAGGGGGCGTTTTCGAATCGTCCTCAGATAGCCTGACGCTGGGGTTAGCGCTAAAGGTAGCCATTGATGGTATGGTTTTACTAGTTGGTAACATATGGATGATTGCCTCGGTTATTTGTTTAGAATTGCTAGCCCTTGGCGCCACCAATGTTTGTAGAGGGGAAAGGGGCTTAACTGTTCCGGGTGTTTTTTTCAAATACTCCAAAATCGAGAGAGGTTGCGTAGTCTTGTGGCACAACGGAGAAATGCAGTCTCTATTACCAACAGGGTCTCGTCCACAAGGGAACGGATTCAGCAAGTCAAATGAGGACGAGGACATTAGTTGGTTAGAGGCATTCGCTGCTGCTCCCTCTACCGCTGCTGCCAACTGTTTTAGTTTTTTTGTTTTGATGATGAAAGCACCTTCCTTGTTCTCCCGGATCTCATCACTCTTATTTGATTTAACTGCGTTACCGGTGAGAAGCTGGTTCCACCTCTACTGGTTTTGCAATGGGCTCGCTTGGCTGGTGGCTACGAGCGCTGCTTCTTTGACACCCCCCCTTTCTTCCACCCCCCTGCCCGCACTAGCCTGCCTTACGACCCCTGTGGCCCTTGTACCCCCCTACCACCTCAGTCAGTTCTATAAGATAGAACTGAGATGATATTGCGCGTATGGGGGATATACGAGAGTCCCAACAGGAGGCCAGTAAGGTCAGTATAGAGATGTGGGCTGGGATGTCGGTTGGGTGACAGGGCTGGGGGGAGCGAAACCGGACCGGGCCGGGTCGGGCAGGGCAGAGCAGACACTGAAGCTGCATGGGGCGGAAGTGGGGTGATCAGGGCCGGAGCCAACCGAGCCAACCGTGCCAGACCAGGTAGGCTGGCAGGTTTGGCAACTGCAGTTCAGGGCAGAGCAGGGCGGTTCAGGGCAGTGCAAGGTAGCGCAGCCCACGGACCAGGAACCATAAGTGACACGATCCAAGGGAGGCGGCGAGGCAGAAACGGCGCGGCAATGCAGGCTGTTGTTATACAGATGTTATACAGGTGTTACGCTGGTGTTATGCAGGTGGGCGGGAGTTAGAGACCTGAGACACTGTGGGTCTCCATAGGTCTCCGGGGGGAGCGGCGGGGGGCTGAACCCACAAAGGGGAGCTGTTAGGGCTGCTAGGGGTCCCAGAGAACGGAAGACTCACCTTGGCAAGCCTCGCCGATCCGCAAAAGGAACACAGGGGCCCCTGCAGCGTTTCCTACCGCCGCCTCCTCACCTCGCCTCCACGCCTCCACACCTCGCCTCCACACCTCACTTTGTCCTCCGGACCCCCTGCAGCGCCACGGCCGCCGCCACAAGCCACCAACACTGCCAGCCGGCGATACAACCAGCCGAGTGGTCCGCTACCATCGCCGCTACCACCACCGCCGCTACTGCTGCTGCTGCTGAGGCTCCGCCCCCTACGCACCACGCACTGGCGCACACGGCTTGCTCCGAGCTTTGCTCCGGACTCTGCGCTCAACTCTCTCGTCTGGCCGCGTGTCAGACCATGTGATGATGGGTGGACAGTCAAAATATCGATTTTTAAATATTTAAAAATAAAAATATTTAAAACTCGATATAACTGTGCTTCGATCGATTTTTAAATATCGAAGCACAGTTATATCGAGTTTTAAATATCGTAGGGACAAAATATCGAAGTAAAGAATATCTACAACCAGAATATCAAAGTTAAGGTAAGAAATATCGATGTTGCAAATATCGATGTTAGTAATATCGATAGTTAAATTATCGATGTTAATAATATCGATATTTATATGAGTGTTATGTATTTTAGTATGTATTTAATATGTATGTGTTCTATATTTTTTGTTAAGTATTGTACTGTTTTTTTAAATATATGTATACATTTTTTAGAAATTTGTAATTTTTTTAAAAGTAAATTTTGCGTTTTAGTACCGTAGCGGGTTGTGGGTTTATAGGGGAATAGGGTGGGAAGTAATTTAATTATAGTAAATTAAATAATAATTTATAGGAATTATTAATTTATTTTAATTAAATTTTGTGTTTTATTTCTGTAGCGGGTTGTGGGTTTATAGGGGAATAGGGTGGGAACTAATTTAATTTTTATTAAGTATTTATTAATTCTAAATTATTGTTATTAATAATTAATTTATTGTTAATTAATTATTAATTGATAATTATTTTATTTGTATTAATTTATTATTGGAGCGGGTTGTGTGTTTTTAGGGGAATAGGGTGGTAAGTAAATTATTTGTAATTAAGTAATTAATTAAGAAAAATTGAGTATTGATAATTAATTTTTTTGTTAATAAATTTTTAATTGGTTATCAATTTTTATTAAATAGTATTTATTGGTATTGATATTTTTTTGTTAATTCATCATTAATTAGTTATTAATTTTTATTAAATATCATTTATTGGTATTAATAAATAATTTTTTTGTTAATTAATTATTAATTGGTTCTTACTTTTTATTAAATATTATTTATTGGTATTGCTAATTAATGAGTTTGTTAATTAATTATTAGTCGGTTATTAATTTTTATTACATATTATTTATTGTTATTGACATTTTTTTATTTAATTATTAATTGTAAATTAATTTTTATTAATTGATTAATTGAAAATTAATTTAATTGTGTGAAATTTTATGTGAAGTGTGTTGTGTGTTTATTGGGGAATAGGGTGGGAAGTATTTAATATTATTAAAGTAATTATTAATTTTGATATATTTGTAGCTTTTTTTTTATTCCAAAATTTATTAATCAATCATTATTTAATTACAATATTTATTTCATTTATAAGTATGTTATTTTTAACATCTACGTTGTCCAACGCTTTCCCTACTGTTGCACTCACTGGAGTGGGAATAGTAATTTTTACCCCTAGGCTATCCAGCGCTTTCCCTACTGTTACACTCTCTGGAGTGGGAATAGTAATTTTTACCCCTACGCTATCCAACGCTTTCCCTACTGTTGCACTCTCTGGAGTGGGAATAGTAATTTTTACCCCTACGCTATCCAGCGCTTTCCCTACTGTTGCACTTACTGGAGTGGGAATAGTAATTTTTACCCCTACGCTATCCAGCACTTTCCCTACTATTGCACTCTCTGGAGTGGGAATAGTAATTTTTACCCCTACGCTATCCAACGCTTTCCCTACTGTTGCACTCTCTTTAGTGGGAATAGTAATTTTTACCCCTACGCTATCCAGCGCTTTCCCTACTGTTGCACTCACTGGAGTGGGAATAGTAATTTTTACCCCTACGCTATCCAGCGCTTTCCCTACTGTTGCACTCTCTGGAGTGGGAATAGTCATTTTTACCCCTACGCTATCCAACCCGTTCCCTATTGGTGCACTCATTGGAGTGGGAATAGTAATTTTTACCCCTACGCTATCCAGCGCTTCCCCTACTGTTGCACTCTCTGGAGTGGGAATAGTAATTTTTACCCCTATGCTATCCAGCGCATTCCCTACTGTTGCACTTTCTGGAGTGGGAATAGTAATTTTTACCCCTACGCTATCCAGCGCTTTCCCTACTGTTGCACTCTCTGGAGTGGGAATAGTAATTTTTACCCCTACACTATCCAACACTTTCCCTACTGTTGCACTCACTGGAGTGGGAATATTAATTTATATGTATATGTTTAATTTATTTTAACATTTAGGGGCCCATTACGATACCCGGCGTAAATAAATCCGCCAGGCATGGAAGCGGCAAAAATCCGCCCGCACACACCGCCTGAACACCGACCACGCCATTACGATTACACAAACCGAAAACCGCCATCGGCGGAAAAAGCACACAAAATACCGCCCGCCAACGTCCGAGTCGGAGTCAAACCGCCCGCCACGGACGGAAACACGCATGACAACACAAAACCGCCCGCCCTCACGGCCGACACACCGCACGTGAAATTACGATCGCACCGACATGAGCGCGGAAAACCACAAATATACCGCCCGCCAGCGCAAACAACGCCGATGAGAATCGACACGGCAGAAGCCATGGCGCCAACGTACCTGCACAGAAACCATCCGCACACAAAACCAATAGCACACAACATGGCCAACAAGTCCACACAGCAAGGCACGTACAAATACACAAGCACAGTACACATCCCGAAAACACCCCCGGACAAACAAAAAATACAAAGGCCAGAACCCCAGACACAACACACCTGAAAACAACAGACCATGAGGACACACCCACATAGGTGAGTACAAAAGCAGCACTCCCACAGACCACAACCCCTTGCTACATTGCAAACCAGAGAGGAGAGGAGAGGACACAGTGACACAGCAAGGACAGCAGCACACCACAGAAACGCACACATCACAACCACCACCACCACCACCACCACCACCAAACACCACCACCACTACCACCACCACCAAACACCGGCACCACAAACCCCTGCACATTACACAACACACACCGCACCAGCACCACAAACACCATGGCACCACAAAGAATGCCCAAGTTCACGCCCATGGAGCTGACGGTCATGGTCGACGAGATCATCAAGGTGTACCCACAAATCTATGGGAACATGGTCCAGCACACACCACTAGCCACCAGAAACAGAATGTGGAACCGGATCGTAGACCAGGTCAATGCAGTCGGGACCCTGCCCAGGAACAGAGGAGAAATTAACAAACGTTGGAATGACGTAAAGAGCCTGGTCAAGAAGAAGGAGGGCAAAAACAGAGAGCTGGCTGCCGTCACTGGCGGAGGGAATCCCGCGCTCTTTAAGACCTTCAAAGCGTGGGAGGAGAAGGTGCGAGTCGTAATACATCCGGAGATCCTCGCCGGATTAGCAGGGGGAGTGGAGGCTGGTAAGTACAAACCAATGTATACCAGCACACCGCTATGTACTCACATGCGCAACTACCATGCCACAGCTCCCAGGGACAAACACCCCCATGTCCAGCACACAATACACAACACATCACACACACATGCAACAGACACCACCACACACAGCCCAAACCGAACAACTGTAAGATGCGTGGGGACATGTGTACACTCAGCCAGCCACGTAACCACCAACAGGTCCCCAAATATGCCAGAAGCGCCATAACGAGCACCCACCACACCCATGTGTCCGCCACAGCTGCACTAACCGACAAGTAACAGGTAAGTGGCAGGAACACAAAGTGCAGTGGGTGGGACGGTGGACAGCCCAAGTACAACACACACCAGGCCCCAGTCCCACAGCACAGCAAGGAGGAGCATCCCCCACACCCCACAGCCACGTGTCAGCCACCGCAGTGCACAACGACAGCCGAAAGGCAGACATCACGGTCCACAGCAATCGGTGTCAGTGGGTGTCCAGCCACCCCCACGACCCACAACACCCCCCCACCCCCACAGACCTGCAACATGGAGCACCCCCGCTTAGAGCCATGTGGCATGCAGTACAGTGCACGCACGAACAACTTGCAGGTGGGAAACTGGACAGGGCTGGATTACTGGAGGCATGAGGACCATAACACGACCAACACATGGGACATGTCACGTAGCAGACGAACACGCAGCACCGCCCACCGTCACGAACAAGTGAACAATGTGCACACGGACATGAACAACAGACTCACACCCCACATGACCCATCACAGACATAGCAACACCCAAGGAGCCACGTCTGCATGCACAAGCCACACTGAATATAGTCCCACACGGCAGCCACTGTGCAACTCATCACACACAACCGAAACACCATTGAAGTCCTGTCCATGTAGCCCCTACTGCCTGTCAACCACACACCCCACAACTACGCCTATGTAAGACAAACAACACTAGACGCAACAGAGCGGAACAACATAAATGCACACGAACACCACTGAACCCATCAAACTCACAGACACACCATGCACATACAACATACCATCCATCCCATCCGTCAGCCCCAGTCTCATGAAAGGCATGTCATCCGCACAGCTGCCACACATACAGCAGTCACGCTAAGATACATGCCCATGACCAACCATGTGCCAGAAGTCAATTAAGCGCACGACACACTGTGAGCAACAACACACAACATGGGCCACACCCCCCGAGCACTGCAGTGATGCACATGGCACAGGGCAGCACGCACACCAAGGAGATGGGACAACTGCAATACGTTGGCTGGCACACAACTATCACTCACTCATAACGATGCGTCCAATGCCATGTCCAGTAATCACAACAGACAGCAAATATGCAGGCCATGTCAAGCATGCACACACCTCAAACCATGCACTGTCATGCTGCCACAACACATGTCACGTTCGGCACCCATGGCTCACAGCATGTACCCCAAAAGCATATTCCCTCCCAAATGCGAATCTGGGGCATGGCCCCCATGTTGCCATATGCGTTCCTAAGCGTTCCATTTGAACCCCAAAAGCATATCCCCTCCCAAATGCGAATCTGGGGCATGGCCCCCATGTTGCCATATGCGTTCCTAAGCGTCCCATCTGAACACCAAAAGCAAAGTACAAACCAGACCCAGGATGGGCCAGGAGCCCGCATACACCAGAGTCACAATAAGTAGGGGCACAGCAACACACCCATCGGCATGGCCAATCCGTCCCATGCCACATGTGCACAGCACACAGTCCCATTGCCAAGCACACACAACTACAGATGCTACAGCCACACACACGCCTCCGGGAAACCCATGTACGAGAGTGCACGAACTGTCAATGTCAGACGACAAATACATACTTCGCCAGGTGCAACACAATAACAAATCTCATTCTCTCCACAGGTGACGAACTGCTGGATGCTGGGGATGGAGCCAGCAGCCAGCACAGCCAGCCTACAAGCCCCCAACGAGGACACACGGATCTGGAGGATCTGTCCTCCTCTTCGGACACGGACCACCAAGCAGGCCCATCTGGTGTGGCAGGGCCCAGCCGCTCCCCAGGACCCCTCCTACCCACCAACCCATCATCCAGGGCTGCTGAACATTCCCAGCCCCCTGCTGCCACTGTCGTTGCGGCCACACCCACGGTCATTGTGGCCACTACCACTGCCGCAACCGCCACCATCGCCGCACCGACCACCACCGCCACGTCTTCGCTGGCACCAGTCCCAGCGCAGGTGGTGGCCCGGCCGACTGGATCCACCCTGGGAGCCACAGCGAGGACCGTGGTGAGCAATGTGGCTAGTGGGCAGGCCGGTGGCAGCAGGACTGGTAGGAGGAGCAGGGTCAGGGAAACGCCAGCCTCCCTGGGAGCCATGCCCTGCCTCAAATGGCCAGAGTCCTTGGGGCCTATGAAGAGGCCCAAGGACAATGGGTCCGGTCTGCTTCAGACACGCGTGAGGTGCTGGGGGTGCTGAGGTCCATGGACGCCCGTATGGGCCAAATCGTGGACCTCATGGGCCAGCTGGTGGTGGCGGTGAGGTCACAGCCAGGGACAGCAGCTCCCCTCCGCCACCACCTGCCGGGGAGCAGGGTGGAGCAGCAGTGTCCAGTTCCCCTGCGTCCACTGCCAGTGAGCACACCTCAACCACCAGCATGTCGCAAGCAGGCACCCCCTCGCAAACGTGGAAGGGGCCGTCCGAAGTGGAAACAGATCTCCCGGGAGGACTTCGCACGCTCCAAGCGCAAGTGAGGCAGCCAGCCAGCCTTCCGCCAGCCTTCCTTGACCAGCCACTGCATTGACTTGGACTACGATCCCACTCCACACAGCCATCTGGATGGCATGTGTGTGTTGGACTATGGACATAGAACCAGTGGGTACACCCTGATCATCACGCAGCCATGACCGACAGCTCATTGTCACTGCACGCACCACTTTTGTCATCACCTTACACACAATCACATGTCACAGTTTGTAATAAATGCACCTTTTTCACTAACTGCTGTTTGTGCCCTGTGTTTTATTTGTACGGAATACAACGGCCACCTTGGGCGGAAAGGCACCTGATGCGTGGCATGGCAATTGAATCCGGAGGGCCTGTAGGGACCTAGGGGTGGGAGACAGAACAGGAGCACATTCAATGAGTGTGTCACACACCCATCACACAGTACATGTCAACAACTACAAGCAATGTACACACATCGCACAGAGCAATAGGGCACAATGCCACAGCCACCAACAGTGGCATACTACCCTGGCCATGGAGCGTTGACACACAGCACGCAGTGAACAAACGGCCACCCTGACACAGCACACACACACCTGCACAGATACAGCCACATCAGCCGTCGTACATGGACACTCACCGTCAAGTGAAGTAGCGGGCAATGAGCTGCTGCCGCACATTACCAGCTTCCTCCTCTCCGCTGTCCTCCTCACTCGAGCTGTCCTGGTCTGCGGGCTGGGGCCCTGGTTGATCTCCGTCATCCACGATGAGGGGGATCTGCTTCCGAATGGCCAGATTGTGCAGCATGCAGCACGCCACCACTATCTGGCACACCTTCTGTGGGGAGTACGCCAGCGCACTCCCGGTGCGGTCCAGGCACCTGAACCTGGACTTGAGGAGGCCAAAGGTACGCTCGACCACACGTCTGGTCCTCCCATGTGCCTCATTGTAGCGATCGTCTGCTGGGGTGCGAGGATTCCTCAATGGACTGAGCAGCCATGCCCCATTCGGGTACGCAGAGTCACCTGGGTGTGAGGGACACAGAGAACCGTTGCAATTCCAACTGGACAGGGGACAGCATCGCACAACCAGCACGCTACACCACTCCACATACTCACCGACAATACAGGCACGATCCTGTTGCATATTGGACATCAGTCGTGGCAAGATGCTGTTGCGCATTATGTGTGCGTCATGGGCCGAGCCTGGGAACTTTGCACACACGTGGGTGATCACCATGTCCGCAAGGCACACCACTTGCACATTCAGGGAGTGCGTGTGCTTCCTGTTGCGGTACAGGTGCTCAGTGGCCTGTGGTGGAACAAAGCCGACATGTGTGCAGTCAATGGCTCCAACGACGTGTGGGATTCTGCCAAGGGCATAGAATGCACCCTTCACTGCCGCCAATTCACGAGCCCTGGGGTAGCGGATGTACCTGTTTCGGTACAGCATCATGGCTGCCAGTACATCCCTCAGCACCTTGCTGAACATGGGCTGGGACATCCCTCCTCCAATGCCCACTGTGTGCTGGAATGACCCAGTGGCGAAGAAATGCATGGCGGCCATCACCTTAGCCGTGGGGGTGACAGCAGTCGGATACACCCTGCGGGGACGGAGATGGGGTTCTAACATGGCACACAGTCGATGCAGGGTTGGCCTGTCCAGCCGAAACTTCCTAATAACCTCTGTATCGTCCATGTCCGCCAGCAATTGGTATGGGCGGTCAATGTTCGGTCTCCGCCTAGGGACAATGGCAGAGGACACATGTCAAAGCAACACGACACATAGCAATTTCGCATACACATCACTGACATGACTGAGCAAGCACATGAGCCACAGCCCAGCTGTCAAGCTGGGACGGCACGGCCACAATACACTTACACAGGTCTCCCAACAATGGCAATGGCTAGTGATACAAACCACTGCCATGTGCATGCACATGGGGATCTAGGCCCCAATGACTTGCGGGGCGTGCTGATGGGGACTGACTGCATATCCGTCAAGCGGCAACGCCACGGCAACATGAATGTCTGCTGAGCATGGAACTGCTTCCGCGGCTGGATGAGTATGGCACATGACGACGACGATGTGGGCACAGGCTGAGCGGCCAAAACAAGTGAGACCTGTGGCACGAGGGGATATGAGACAGTAGTAGGTGTCAGCACTGCACCCTATGTACAGCACTGTACGGATCACACCTCCCGAAACATTGACAGGTGTCCACATTGACAGCCCCATGCCAAGACGGCTGTGTGCTTGCAGTCACACGTCACAGGTGAGAGGTTACATTGCACGTGCCAGGTGGCAGACGTACATAGTGGGAGCTGGCATGTGTGTGCATGTGTCTCCTGTTCAGGATCCACCAGATGGGCGCTGACTCTGTACTGACCATTGGACACAGCATGTTCCATGGAAGGCTTGTGTGTGTGGGATGGTGGCACTGGATGTGCCTCCGTTGGGTGGGGGGCCATGCACAGGGCGGGTACGTCGATGATTGCGCATTGTTGGTCACGGTGGGTGCACCAACTGAAGATGTGTTGCCCTGTGTTCAATTCCTATGTCCGCATGATGATGGACTGTAGATGTGGGCAGACTACACATTGGTCGATGTGCTGTCTATATGCATGTGCCTTCACACCAGGCACAGCTGCCCCTGCACATGTGACCCCTGCTGGACTCGCTGCTGGGTCTGTGGAGCTGATGCACCTTCTGCGCGTGGGGCGGACAGCTCTCCTCACTTCCCTCATTGCGCATGTCATGACTTTGCCGCAGGTGACATGGATCATGGAGGGCCCACATGTACGCGTGGGTAGGCTACACATGATTGTACACTGGTCGCCACCCCCAGTCAGTGTTTCGAATGGGAAGGTTGTCGTGCTGGTGGTATGTTCGATGTGGCGGATGGGCGGGCCTAGGTGCGGACTTACATTCCGGACATGGGGGTAGTTGGATTGGCGACTAGTTGCAGTACACACGGGACACGTCTCTTCCTTTCCACATCTGGGTCATCCCTTGTACTTACTGACAGTGATACAGTCATCTTCGCCCCAGCCCTCATGTCCTCCCTCGCTCCCCCAATATGCATGCTCACCTGCGAGGCTAGCGCCTGCACAGGCAGCCCCAAGCTCGCACCAGAGAGGGCAAGGAGTGTATGTGTGGGTCCAGTTGCACGAGTGGGCTGTCTCAGGGTATGATGTGTGGCGGGACGCCGTCCACCTGCGTGGTGCCCCAAATGGAGACCCGGCCTGCATGGACTATGCATCACAGTCTTCGCCTTCCGGATCCGCCACCTGCGACACCCAGTGGCTGTGGCTGCCCTTGCGGCCAGGCCGCGTCCGTCTGCGGCTGATGGCCCACACATTCACTCTTTGGCCTCTCTGGGGAGGGCTCGGGGGTGGTGGCGCACGCGCTTGCACTTAGTCGCAATGGCATGTGGCGTGGTTGGTATGATGGGCAATGGATGGGATGGTGCGAGCCACCTCCCGTGACGTCAGTGCTGCTCGTGCTGTGGTGCGTCCCCCTACACTTCCATTTGACTTGTGCCATGCTAGACGTTGAGGTTCTATTGCCTGCGTGATATGACCAGGAGGAGCGCGAGGAGACCTCTCACACACCATGCTCCACTGCCATCCCGTGCCCTGTATCGCCTGTGCGGATTGACTATGTTGGGGTTACACCTGGTCGACTGGGGCTGTGTGTGCCTAGTCAAGGGGCATGGCGGGCGCACAACAGGATCCAGCTTGTCCACAGAGGGTGGGCTGAGGTGCGCCTGGTACCGCTTTGTACGTGTGCCCGGCTGCTGTGCACACACGTGTTCACTCCCCCGACAGGTGTCCTCTCACAATGCCCAGGGAAGCGGTGGTGTACTGTTCATGACCCCTCCCAACACGGCGTGCTCCAACTTGGCATGTGCGCATCTACCCGTCACACCCACCCACCTGAGCACTGCGTCCATACGACTTCACACGACACATGTGTGTCTTCCACAGTAGTGCTACTCATTTGCGTTGACATCCAATACCAGTGGACTACATGGTCATGTCACGACTGCCGTGTACTTCACATACTCTCATCCTCTCTCATTCGTACTTGTGAAATGAGTCAGCGGAGACAGTTTTGGTTTCAAACATTATATTGAGTCTTCTGTCCTCTGTGATGCAGTATAGTGGACACTACTGGCAGCGGAATACATGTTGAGGATATACTGAGCATGATTGCAAATGGGATAGGGTGTGGGGTTACATGTGATTGGCTGTTGCATGTGGGATGTGGGCTTCAGAGTGACATCTGCTTGGCCAAGGCTGTGCTAATGTACATTTACGTATAGCTGCGGAGCTGCGGACTTTGACACAGACGGTATACATGTAGCCTACCAGACCGCTTGGCATCATGGGCACAGTCCATCTCAGTTCCATGTGACAGGTTTGCTGCGGTTGTTCCTCATGCACGCGTGCATGTGAGATGACATCAGGGCATGTGCTTGCGTGCATGCAGCGGCGTGCCACTTGTTGTTGCACTGTGGTTGTTACTGGACATGTCACAGTCACTGGGGTCGTGTTGTTGTTGTATGCACTTGTCGTCCATGCAAAGGTCCTGGTATGGGATTCCCGGGGCGGGGGTGGGAGGGGTGCAGCACCCACAGACTCCAGGCGACCTATTCATGTCCACTGAGCGGTGTGTGTGTCCATGTGCGCTGGATCCATGTCGTGTCCTGGTTGTTCGTGCAGTTCCGTCCATGTGGGTGCGATACACTGAGCCCATGCCACTGCCTCCCACGATGCATGCGGTGTTCCTGGATGTGATGGGGAACAGTGTGCATGTCCCGGTCATATCCGATGTCATGGCGATGTCGTTGATGGTGTGGTTACAGTTGCCGGTCGTTTGGTATGGCTGTTGTGGTGGTGACTGGCCAGTCCGTGCGGAAGCTAAGCATGGGTGCGGGGTTGGACATCATAGGTCACTCGGGGAACCTGCGTTGTGGTCCGACGAATTTACAGGTTGTCAGGTATGCGATGCCGTCCAGCAGGGCTTCCATGTCATTGGTGGTGTACATGTTTGCCAGCCAATGTAGCGGATGGTGGCTGTCAAGGTGTTGTTCGTAAGTTGTCCCTTGGAGGACCATGATGGGGCATGCTGGGTGACATTCGATGTAGCTGTTCTCGATGATCCGTCGTGTGGAGGCACAGTGGTCCCATTTCAGTGCGGGTGCGATGTTGGCCACATACGCCATGCCCCCATAGGCAGAGCAGGCCCTGTCGTGTGCGTCCAGAGGGAGGAGTAGTGGTAGCAGGTCCGCCTTCAGACATGCCGGGTTGGAGAGGCATATCTCGACGGGATGCTGGTAGGGACACCTCCGACAGTAGAAGACGGGCATGACGCAGCTGAACAATGTGATGCGGTAAGTCAGTCGGTAACTTACGTTCAGCAGGGTCAGGAGATCGCATCCCAATGTATGGAACAGGTTGGTTTTGTACAGCTTGAGCTGTTCGGCGTAGTTGGGTAGGTGTGTTGCGGTTGCCATTTCGCAGCGGTTCGTTGAGGTGGCGTGCTCCGGCTGTGTGTGCAGTCTGCAATGTGCACGCTCCGAGGTTGCTGTGAGCTCTGTGTAGTCGTAGGGAGACAGGACTTGTGTTCTGTTTGCTTGTTTGGAGGACACGGGCCCTCTTCCCACATGCTTCTCAGACAGTTCAAGGTCAGTGATGTGTGACTCCTTCCAATTAACTTGCATGTGGCCGACATGGGGGAGTGTTTTCTTCTTTCTTCCCCGTCCGTTGTGTGCTTCTGTGATATGCGCTATCTGCCCTGTGGTCGGTCTCCTCGGCATGCCTGTGTTGGTCTATTCTTGGACAATGGCTGTATTCACCGGCTTCTGTCGTAGGGCTGTCGTTTCGGAGTTGGAATGGAAGGTCATTCAGTGCTGTCTGCTCTCCCTTGTGTGGGCGGCAGGCTGCCTTTCCGCTCTGCGTTGGGCCTTGTGTGTGAATGTTATTCTTGGGCCACCTGTTGTCGGTCCCCGGGCTCTTTGGTGTTCCGTTTTATATGTCTTGTTCATATGTGCAGGGTGGTATGGGTGTTTCTGTGTGGTACTGGCGTTCCTCTTCCCGAAGGGGCCCTGCTTCTCCTAGTTGGTGTTGCCGCCGCTGTGTGCTACGCCATGTTTGTTACACTGGGGTGTGTCCTGCTGTTGCGTGTCTTCACTGACATGTATGCGTCGGTTGTGTGGCGTTGGGTGTTGTCCGTGAATTGGGCGTTGGGGACATGTCTGTGGCAGGCCTGTCACGTGTCATGTGCGTTCGGGGTGGGGCTGATGTGTGTGCTGCTTGGTTGTGTCCCTGTGTCTGTGTGCGACGCATGCATGGCGCTGCGGTTGGCCTCTGCGTTGTGCGCATGTGTGGCGGCGCCATCGGCGCTTTGGGGCCGTGACGGGGTCGTTGGTTCCTAGTCCCAGGTGGTGTGTACACATGTGTTCCGCGATGTTACGATTTGGCCTGTGTGTCATATGTGGATGCAATGGTGGATGTGTAGTGTACACGCGCTGGTGGGGGGTTGTCCTCTTTTTCCGCCCTTGCACTGTGTGCGCTGTTTGCGTGCACTTGTTGTGTGTGTGCCTACCTGCGTCTCCGCGGTACGTTGCGTCCTTGGTGGTGCATCAGCAAAAGCATGGGGAGGGCCTGCAGTGCTGGATTCATGCTCGGGGAGCCGCTTCTTCGTTGTCCGTGCTCGGCATCCGTGTTACCGCTTCGGTTTGTCGTACGGTATCTCTTGGCCATGGGAGCCGTTTGTTTGCGGCATCGTAATTTATGCGCCGGGCGGGACGTGTTTCGTCGGACGGTGTGTGTCAGTTGGGCTGCGCCGCTACGTGTACGGGCGCACTTTGATGGCGGACGGTGTTGCTGGCTTGCCGGCGGTGTTTGGCCTACTTTTCGCATCGTAATTGGACGGGCGTGTGGACTGCTGCGTGCCGGCGGTAACTGGTGCTTTTTGCATCCGCCAGCACGGCGGTGGTGCTTCCGCCCGCCATCGTAATGTGCCCCTTAATGTATTAGTTATTTTTTTTAAATATCTTTTAATATTTTTAACTATATTTATTTTAATTATATGTATTATTTACTTAATTTTACATTATTATTAAAACATTTAAAAAAACAATATTTTTAACTTTGATATTTTTGACAACTATATATTTTTTTCGATATTTTTGTACTTACCTTTATGTAGATTGGACTTCGATATTTTTGACTTCTATATTTCTGTGTCGATATTTTTGCAGGTCGATTTTCTGTCCGTCGATATTCTGTCATACATTCGTGATGATGTATTTACATTACGATCAATCAATCAATCAATCAATCAATCACGGCATTTATAGAGCGCGCTACTCACCCGGGAGGGTCTCAAGGCGCTGGGGGAGGGGGTAAGTTACTGCTCGAACAGCCAGGTCTTGAGCTGCTTCCTGAAGGCGAGATGGTCCTGGGTTCGCCGAAGGTGAGTGGGGAGGGAGTTCCAGGTCTTGGCCGCCAGGTAGGAGAAGGATCTTCCTCCGGCGGTGGTTCTGCGGATGCGTGGTACGGTGGCGAGGGCGTGGCTGGTTGATCGTAGCTGGCGTGTGGGCGTGTAGAAGGACATGCGGTCGTTGAGGTACTTTGGGCCCAGGTCGTGGAGGGCCTTGTGTGCGTGGGTGAGGAGTCTGAACGTGATTCTCTTGCTGACGGGGAGCCAGTGCAGGTCTTTCAGGTGTACGGTGATGTGGCTGTGTCGGGGGATGTCCAGGATGAGTCGTGCGGAGGCGTTCTGGATGCGCTGGAGTCTCTTTTGAAGTTTGGCTGTGGTTCCGGCGTAGAGGGTGTTCCCATAGTCCAGTCGGCTGGTGACGAGTGCCTGGGTGACGGTCTTCCTGGTTTCAGTGGGGATCCATCTGAAGATCTTGCGGAGCATGCGCAGGGTGTTGAAGCATGAAGATGAGACGGCGTTGACTTGTCTGGTCATCGACAGGGAGGAGTCCAGGATGAAGCCCAGGTTGCGTGCGTGGTCCGTTGGCTTGGGTGCGGTGCCCAGGGCCGGGGGCCACCAGGAGTCGTCCCAGGCGGAGGGTGATGAGCCCAGGATGAGGACTTCCGTCTTGTCTGAGTTCAGTTTAAGGCGGCTGTTCCTCATCCAGTCGGCGACGTCTCTCATCCCGTCGTGCAGGTTGGCTCTGGCGGTGGTGGGGTCGTTGGTGAGGGAGAGGATCAGCTGGGTGTCGTCGGCGTAGGAGATGATGTTGAGGTTGTGTCGGCGTGCGATGGCTGCGAGGGGGCTCATGTAGACGTTGAAGAGGGTCGGGCTGAGTGAGGAAGCCTGTTTTTCTGACACTATTTGCCTGTTTACGTTCGAAATAACACTGTTTATTATGATTTGACATATGCAGTATAGGTCCGTGAACCAGACCAAGATGGCGCTTGCTTTTGCGGTTAAGTTTTCCATCCGGTCTCAGGAGGATTAGTCCTCTGTTTATGATGCCCTGTATACACATGCTTGATGACGATAAAAATGGTGGTGTTTGGCGTTTCTCGGCTAACATCGACAAAGGCTGTTGCCGAAACGCGTCTGTGCCTGTGGTTCACAAATAAACTTCTGGAACCTGCCCCCGTGAGTGCTGTCTTCTTGGGATATTTTCCGGGAGGAGTGTGGAGCTTTATGGATTTGCGGGAGCACCCCCGCATGAACGGCACCCGTCCGCGAGTGCGTTGAGCTGGTGCACAGCGGAGCAGTAATATATATATATATATATATATATATCTGTTTCCAAAGTCTTTCCTGCATCAAGGACGCACTCTACAGCAGGTGAGTTTCACACCCTTTATTCACAAATGAAAGCGCAATTTCATCCCGACCTTTAAATCCTCATGCCTGACGCGTTTCAAAGCTTCCTGCTTCTTCCTCATAGGCATCCGTAATTACACAGGAATGCTGGCTGAACACAGTGCTCTGCGTGCTCATTCATTTATAGGCCTCCGGTGTGCCTTCCTTAATGGATTTTTATTTCTGGTGCACGCTGGGACATGTGGTCAATTTCACAATTGATGCAGGAAAGACTTTGGAGACAAATTTTTACGGCGGTTCCGGCCATAGTGGACTGCACCACTCAAGGGAACCAACATGGGACCACAGGATGGGGAACTGTTCCTAACCAAATGCAGGCACAGCAGAGCAATGAATGGGAAGGCGGAATTCCATTCCGAGGCCCACTGGAGGGCTTAATTTGTCCTTGAAGTATTGTGAAATACACAGAACCCACTGGAGGGTGAAAATTAATTACACTCCAAAAAGGAAGGTGGGGCACTCAAAGCTGTGTAACCAAGTGGATTTATTTCTCACTCATCGCAAACAAGAACACGGTCTCGCAGGACGCATTTCGGCTACTGCCTTCATCAACTATATATATATAATGTTAAGATCTCTACATTCCCCTATGTGACAGATACCTCAATGATGTCATAATATAGATTATGAAAATAAAGCAGCCTTTGAGATCCCCTACATTTAGCATGCATTATAAAATGCATGCTAAATGTAGCTACACACGATAAAACATTTATTTACAAGTTCTGCTTTTAGTTCAAACAGGATGTCTGAGTTCATATGTGCACTCAGTTGTCTTTTGTTTGAGAGTTTTTCTGTTTTAAAAAGTGCATAATGGCGAGAATGGGACAGTGGCTAAGGTGCTTAGGCGATCTCTGTCTCGAGCCACTTCCCTTGGACACAGACTGAGCCGGAATCAGACATTTTGCTCAAACCTGGCATAGTCTTTGCCTGGTTTGCCCACCTGTACTATTATCAGGGCACGAGTCGGGGGTCCACGCGGGTGGACGGCGTCCCCCCACTTCTTTCCCAGGGTGGATGCCGTCCACCCTGCCAAGAAGTTGGGCCCCACTAAAAAAGATGCTGAATTCGTCCCGGTGTAACTTCCAAACACCGGGACACATTCAGCAGCGCCTACACGTTGTTGTCTGCTTTCGATCACAACAACGTGCAGGCGGGGACGAGGCTCTCTTATTTCTGACTCCTGCTGGGATACTTGGCCATAACAAAGGCCGAGTCTCAGGGGTCATCAAGCCTCCTTTTGTTGGAGTCTCCTGGCTGGCAGCAGTCAGGAGCCTCACACCTGATGCAAATGCAGCAGAGGGGAAACAAAGGCTCACACCTTGTTAGCACTTCACACATACTTAGGAGAGGCAGCTTTTCACTTTGTTCAGGCTCTGTTTAGGAGATATGCATGCACTGTAAGAACGGCAGATGTGTTGATCTTTCCCAGTATTTGCACAAAATAAATTGCATTTATATACGCTTATTACCCTTGAGGAGGCGTTGTAATAATTTATATATCACTATTTCTTTTAAAGCACTATGGCTACAGAAAGCTTTACGCTGACAAAAGGTAACATTGCTTTATATGTAGCCTACAAAAGTGTGAATCTTCTGCCTAAATCAGGAGGGTTTGCAAGTATGCTCCAAATGTGCTCAAATGTACTCATGAAAGACCTGCTAAACATATATGTGAGGGCTTAAGATCTGATATCACTTCTTGTGATGCCCCTTCCTGTGATGTCACGCGCTGTGATGTCACGCGCCGTGATGTCACGCGCCGCGATGCCACACGCTGCAATGCCACTTGCATACTGATTAACTAGGTTAGTCCCCCCACTTCTTTTTTTAGGACTTGTGCCCTGACTATTATACTGCATAAGGGAGAGCCATCTCTGGTACTAGCTTCATGGTATGGACATCACTGCTCTGCTCGACTCATGAAAGTGACACTAACTGTTTCACTCTGAAGGTATTGAAATGCCACATATAAGCAAGTCGAAACTTGACAGGTATGCTTCAGGCACATGCAATCCGGGCTATTAAAAAGCCTACTCTTGCTCCCAACCCAAGCCTGATGAGGTGTTGTTATGTATAATCTTATGGCAGCCTGCTCTGCTGAGCCTTTCTGCCTTACACTGCTCTGACTAGGAACTGGTCTAGAGTGGACAACACATTACTACTAAACCCACAACCCGGATAGTTTGGCCAGAATACATCTCAGGTCAAAATAGCCTTTCATGCAGTTGAATATGCCCTAACCTCACCGTCCTTTCCGAGGCAACAAACCTGATTACCCTCTAGGCTGGCTCAGTCTCTGAAGCGCGAGACTGCTGAAGGATAGAGTGACAGAAGGCGAAGAAGAAAGTGTAAAATGAAAAAGATCCAGCGACCACTGCATTACTTAAAAATGGCCTGTAGAGGGCGCGCATCACCAAGAGGAGAGGTGGTTCAGCAAAATATAGGAAGAGAACATCACAGCAGTTTCGTGCTTGTGAGACAAACGCTCTGACAACAGTGCTACTGCCCTCTCAGAACTTGATTGTGTTGTGAAGGAAGCTTGCACTGTTACTGCCCTCCCAGAACTTGATCGTGCCGTGAAGGAATCTTGCACTGCTACTGCCCTCCCAGGGCTTGTTGGTGCTGTGAAGGAAGCTTGCACTGCTACTGCTCTTCCAGAACCTGATTGTGCTGTAAATGAAGCTTGCACTGCTACTGCCCTCCCAGGACTTGCTGGTGCTGTAAAGGAAGCTTGCACTGCTACTGCCCTCCAAGGGCTTGATTGTGCTGCGAAGGAAGCTTGCACTGCTACTGTCCTCCCAGGGCTTGATTGTGCTGTGAAGGAAGCTTAAACTGCCCTCCCAGGGCTTGATTATGCTGTGAAGGAAGCTTGCACTGCCCTCCCAGGGCTTGATTGTGCTGTGAAGGAAGTTTGCACTGCTACTGCGCTCCCAGAACTTGATTGTGCTGTGAAGAAAGCTTGCACTGCCACTTCCCTCCCAGGGTTTGATTGTGCTGTGAAGGAAGCTTGCACTGCCACTGCCCACCCAGGGCTTGATTGTGCTGTGAAAGAAGCTTGCACTGCCCTCCCAGGGCTTGATTGTGCTCAGGGGCGTAGGAGACACTAAAATTCTGGGGGGGACAGGGACAACCTTGTGGACTTTCCAGTGACCCTATACAAATCACCGCCCGTTAAATACAATCGCATAGTTTTGAAGTGAAATATTGAGAAAGGCAGGCATGTAGTCACAGTTTGCATGTATGCTTTATTGTTATTTACATTCACATAGTAATCAGACCAAATGTTAAAAAAACATGTATATGAATCTTGCATCTTCATGCACCAAGCAAACAAAGGTCGCTGACTTCGGGTGAGGGCGTCGTGTTTGCAAGTGCATTATGGTTTGAAAAGTACCTGCTGCTGCATTCCTGGTCTCCAGCAATTTTCAGGCAACAATAAAAATGTGAAGATAATTTCGGTGATTAATGTTCTTTATTGAGAGAGATCAGAGGTTTGACTAGTGGAAGTTTTGACTCATGGTAAGGTAGCCACAGTGTGTTAATATGCCTGCTGCAAAGAACGTGTACCACGCAGATCACAAAATGCATATAATGTAAATAGGTCAGTGGGTTACTGCTTTTGTCTGAGAGATTCTTTTGCTATTTGCAGTTTATAAGTTAAAATCCTAACATTGAACAGTGAGCTATTAACCGTCATCAAAGAGCTGCATGAAAACTGCAAGGTATAGATTAGAACGTTATGATTTTTCCCCAGTCTTTTATTATCTTATTGTTGGAAAATGGGTTCATTAGGATGGAAATCAATTCTGATTATTAAAGAGAACCCCCAACCATGGTGTTATGTTTTAAATTCTGAGTTTGTGCTTCTCTAGTGTTGCAAAGCCATCCTGTGCCCTGGGCACTCCCCAACTTTTTGCTGACTGGTACTGGTGGTGCCTGACTCTGACTGACCCTGGGCTCTGCCTAACCAGGCCCAGTACCAGTGCTATGCTGAAAGAGACACTTAAAAATACAGTGAAAACACCTACATACAATAGGGTGCACTATGGGTTAGGGTACCACTATGATTGGCATGACCTCTCCTATAAGGCCCTAGTACATAATAGGGAATGGGGATTGAAACTACCTTTAAGTCCCTAGTATATATTAGGGCATGGCAGTTTAGAGGCAGCAGCCCTTCCTGCGCTTGCATGTGTGCACTGCTGAAGCCTGAGATCAGTTTAAAAGCAGGCCTGTGTTGCAGGACTGCTTTTAAAATGCAAATTGTGCCCAAACTTGACTTTTGGGTTTGGGGCATTTACAACTTGTTAAACTACAATGTTGGGGCATATTAGGTATACCCAGGGTTACCCCTTGGTGTCCCAGAGGTTGGGGGTCAGGTATCTACAAGGAGGACCCTTATAAAATGAGTTTTATATGCTCTGGGTTTAGTGAAATTGCACATTTCACTGCCTACTTTGTAGTAAAGTGCTTCCCAAAATCTGCTTTTGTGCTAGGAGCACTGTGAAGTGGGGATCTGCAATATTTTGATATAATCAGAACCCCTAAAGTCTTTCCTAGGTATTCCAGGGGTGGGGGGTCCTGTAGGTATAAGCAGGGTCCTTATATATGCCCTGGTATTGGAGAAATTGGCCAGTTCATTTTTCCATTGCAGATCCCCAGCCCATAGGTTAACATTGCAAGAGGTTATTAATTAATAACTGGAGAAAGGAAAGCCATAAAACTAGGATTAAAGGACTCAGAAGAATGTTAATGATAAATGCAACAATATGGTATTGTTGAATTTATTCTAAAATGTAAGACAAGAAGTTATAAGACTTTCTTGTCTGTAGGCCACAATTCAGCCCTCTAGTGCTCTGCCTTGATTGGTCAGAGGTAAGTGGATTAGCCTGGCTGTTTGAAGAGGTGATAAATGACCCCTGGAGTTAGGAAGCCTTTCTGGGAGGAGAGGTTGCTGGGCATGGGAATGCCAGTGCCAGGGGGAGGGGTAGTAAATAATGCTCTTCAAGGGATGGAGGAGACACGCTGGAGAAATCACTTTCATTTACACCTCTCCCCCCTGCCCCACAGCCAGATGGGGGATTAAGGAGGAATTCCCAGATGTAAGGGGAGTGGTCCTAGGTAGATGAAGCCATCCTGTAGGCTGGTTTAGTTAGTTCTGCTCCCTCTGCTGGAAAATCAGCCATGATGAGTTTTGGAGAAATTGTGCTCTCTGTGAGAAAATAATTACACACTTTAGAGGATGTGGTCATACCCTGGAGCGTTGCCCTGCACCTCATTGGACAGGAGTGGCCTCCTTCTTGACCCAGAGAACTTGGAATAAGTATCTGAGAGGGACAGATCCTCTCAGATGATGCTGCTTCAAACTTGGGAGAAGAAGGGTCCCTGCTGAGGAGTTTGATTTGCACCAACCAGGCCCTGGACTCTGAAGATTGTGCCTGTTGCACAATCTGGAATTACAGCCCTGTGGACTACCTTGCTTCAAAAGGCCTAAAGAGTGGACTCCCTGCAAGCTGAAGGTTAACAGAGCTCACCTGGACCACCACCACCAAGAATCCCCAGCCTGAGAACTACCAGTGAATTTGTAAGGGTTTTGTCCAAGTGGATTGTGGGAACTGAAGTCCCTTTCAAGAACCATCTTGAAGATTCCAGACCCTTGGAGTAAGTTTTGGACACTTTGAGACCCTTTGGAAAACTTCAGGAAGAAGTTCCAGAGATTTGGAGAAGTTTGGAGCAACTTTGGAAAAAAGCTCCATAAGTGGACCGACTCGCCCTGACCAGCCAAGCCGGTAACCATCAACCATGAGTTGGCCCGCCATCCAGGTTCCTCCCGCTGAAAAGCTCCAGGGGTCCGACTTCCAGAGTTTGATCAGGCGTAGGCGGAAACCCAAGCCGGCGAACCCTCACCGAATCCGGCCTAGTGAAAAGCATCGAGGGACCCCGCAAGAAAAAGCTCTGTAAAAGTTTCTAATTCCGAACGTAGAAAAGGTGACGGGGACCAACCACGAGAGCCAAGCCACCCACCATCAACTGTGTGCCAGCCTGGATCCCTGGCTCGTACCGCTGGAAAGCTCCGGAGGTTGGACTTCCATAAGTTTGACCGGGAGCTCGTCGCAAGGCAAGCCGGCGAACCCTCACCGAATCAGGGCTGGCTGAGAGCTTCGAGGGACCCCGGGAAGAAAAGCTCCAGAAACGTTTCTAAGTCAGAAGGTAATAACTTTGACCGAGACCTACTGCAAGGAGTAGCCGCGCAGGGCTTCATCGCGGTCGACCTGAAACTTTGACTTTGCGCAGGTCTAGCATGACCAGATGTACCAAAAGGGGCTATACGTTTCTATGTGCTATATAGTGCTAAATCTTTTTAAAAAAATATCCCCGGTTCCCTACATTGGATTCTTTTCATTTTAAAGAGAAAAATATTTCCTATTTTTATAAATTGGTGTTGGATTTTTATTGTGTGTTGTGTCTTAATTATTTACTGAATTGGTGTTTTTAAATGCTTTACATACCTGTCTTTTAAGTTAAGCCGGCCTGCTCACAACCAAGCTACAAGGGTTGAGCATGGGAATAATTTTCGAAGCCCGGTACTGAGCCATATATTGAGGTAGTGGCCTTGTTGCCGGGGACAGATATACATTTGCCCCTACTATTAACCCACTTTCCAACATCCAGACCAAGCACTCTTAAACAATACTGTCTACAAGTATGGATGACATGTGACTCCTACACCCTGTAGTTTTATGTAACATTTACTATACACAGATTTACACACCTATGATTGATTGCCTCTGTGTAGTGTGTGATGTAAAGTGCTGACACCCTGCACTTATATGAGTGGCACTATATAACTAATTAAATGCATCTGAGAGAGTGGTTATGGAGACTTGAGCGTTACTATTAAAGGGTGGTAGTGAGGGAATCCGTGGCGGAGCTGGGTTGTTGAATACCAAGGCTGTCTATTTGATTTCAGCTCCTGGCTCCTTCATCCACCAACATACTCTTCCCTCCACATTATCTCACTCTTCCAGGTTCTTTCTCATCTTTGCTTTCTCCCTTTTCTCTGTTTTCCATATTTCCCTTCCTCCTTCTGCCCACACCCCTTGATGCCTTTCTCTGTCTTGTTCGGTTTTACAGTCTGATGGTTTAAAAAATGTACTGGTCTCTAACAAAGAATGCAGTTGGGCCTCACCTGCAGACACCAGCTTAAATTAAGCATAATTAGCTTGCAGCCCTCTAAGGAAATGCAAGAGTGGCTAGTCTGGCCCTTTCTGCATTTTAGCTGCTGCCTAAAGAGCAGATACACCATTTTCTCTCCTTTCTGCAAGACACAAGGACCCCAGCCTTCTCCCTTCCCCATGACGTAGCACAGAAACATTACATATGACCAAAAATAAGGCCCACATGGTCAACCTCATCTCAAAGTCCCTGCCCCCTTTCTACCCAAAACAGGCTCCCAAGTTAACTGTTCTTACTCAGCACAACTGACTCTGGCGTAAATCTGAGTCCATTTTAATGTATCTTTTCCAATCCTTGTTACTTCTGCTGGGGTACTTACATTACTATTTCCATCAGAGTGAATGCTGCTTCAGAGCATCACCAGCTACCAGTCTCTTGTCTGTAATTGTCGGAGGGTTCCACTACTAAAGAATGCTTGCCAACTGCACTGTGTACAGCTTCTGCTATTTCTCATTCATGCCTCCCCCCATGTACCCTCCCACAGTATGTAAGAATATAGAGCCACCACAGGCAGGACTTGTTGCTTGAACCCCATGCCATCATATTCACATTCAGCCGCGGAGCGTGCAGGTAAGAGCGGTGGGGCCAGGTTGGGGGGGGATTTGACAGACGTCCACGAGGGAAAATTAAATAAATAATTCATTTTCCCTCGTCATCTGTTGAAATCTTCCCCTCCTACCTGGCCCTTCTGCTCATACCTGTACAGGCAGCGGCTGTTCTCATTAACTGTTTTTGTAAAGTGCACACGTAGTTGAAAGGCAATGGAGTGCTTTACATGGTCAAAGGCAGAGATCCAACCAGAAAGTGAATCTGGATGGGAGATCCTGGGTTCTGCAATGGGAGGTGGACTCTTTACTGTGTTGTGATGTAGTGTTCTTTAAAGACCTGCATCTTCAGCTCCTTCCTAACTTAGAGTATCCTTGGGGTGGTCCTAATGGATACAGGGATGTAATTACAGATCCTGAGTGTATGGATGGGGTAGGCCTGTTTCCTCGTTGTTTTATTGGTTCTTGAACGTCTGTGTCCCCCTGAATGAGGGTGTCTGAATATGTCCCTGACTGGCCCGTTGATAATTTTGCATTGTTTGTTAGATATGACCTGCATGACTAGGCCTATTACTGCAGGTGAGGCCTCACCAGTGATGTGTACAGAACTTACAACTGTCTGCTGAGTTTGCACACCGATATCCAATCCAGAAGTATTCATACTGGCCCCACGTTGTTGACAAGTGAATTCCACAGATTTCATTCTTTTAGAGCCATCATCCATCTGTTATCCTGGACCCAGATTCATACCTAGAGCTGTTACGCTCCTAGCTGCCAATTGGCCACATGTCAAATGTAGGCCCTTCAGGCCATTCTGGATTTTTGTCCCACTGTACTTTGCATGCCTGGATTTCAAAGTCCATGCCTACAGTAGAAAATGTAAAACTACCAGTATGCAAAGGGCTGCTGGCTAAAGAGCCACGACTGGCTGATGACCTCATCTGTGATTCTTGTCCACTTGGAGCTTCAAAATTTAAAGTTACTCTGCTGAAAATCTAATTTGTACAGTATTCAAAAGCATAGTTTCTTAATGAAAGCCCACTTAAGTGTCCCTAATTCAAGAAGACCCACAGCTGTCACAGACAAACACAAAGAGAGAGCACAGAGGGCATGTGGTGCTGAAGCACTTGGCACATCTTTTATTGAGTATTTAAAGAAGATGCCCTAGCAGGCCTGGACATTCTAAATGTAGACGGGGCGCCAACTGGCGCAGTGGGGTCATAAGGGCTACTCACATTTCGATTGTTGGTGCAATACTGTGAGTAAATCTCTTGCACTTTTTGTGAATCACAAGCACAATAGGCCTCAGTGGGAAAATTAGGTTTTAAATTGGTAACATTGACAGGCCATTAATGGTACAGACTCAATAATGGGGCAACTTGGTTTACACTTTGTGTGCCTGCAAAAGGGCCCTCATATTTCTATCCGTGTTCAGAGTGGTACTGCCTGAATAAGTGTGGCTTACCTTTAATGTTACCAGAGGACTGCATTATGTCATCAGAGACACAGTGGTCAAGTCATGGGCTTTCCCTTTTCCTGACATTGCTCTCAGTGTATTAATCCACTTGGTTAAGCTGATGTAATGCAAGACTATCTATCCCAGAATGCATTATTGTGTTTAAGGAAAGTCGGGGACTGCAAAATAGCGTTTTCCTGATACGTGTCATCTGGTACCTTTACTAGGCTTCTTAGTGAAGTGGGAAGGCACAGGGAAAGTGCCCTATGCAGTCTGTGATTCCTAATTTCAAGCCCCAGCTCCCATATGAGCCAACTGTGATCTGCGACTGCCGCGCTTAACCCCACAGTCAGGCTATGATAATACTTCAGTTCGAAAGGGCTCGACATTCAAAACACAATAGGTAGGAAGCAGTGGTCGAAGTGGAGAAAAAAAAGTAGGAGAACTGTGGGCGGAGAATCAGAGGGCGAGAATAACCTGAGATTTGGGTCTGTGGGCGGAGTCAGAGGTGTGGCCATAAAGAGCAAAACGTCCCTATTTTTAGTATTTATTTGGCATTTCACTGACCAGTTAATTCAACCAATAGATACACATGCTTATTTAAGGTTTAGTATGAGTTATTGACATTAAAATACATTCACAAAGAGGGGTATGTTTTCAATCACAGAATGTGCCTAATACGCTTAAAAGTGGTATCATAAGCCATTTGTCTCTGAGCCATGCAGTTTCTGTCATCAGCACTTCTACTCACTTATTCCACAAGTGCAGTCAAACATGAATGGTTAAATATCCTAGTTTAAAAAATGTTTTCCACTTAATTATGGCTGTACCATATTTGCCACATAATACATCATCTGCTGCATAATCTAACAATTTCTCCCAAAACAATTTTGTAGCCCAAACGGATCAAAAATTACTAAACGAAATGTGACTTATGTTGCTCCGAAGTGTAGGGTCCTTTGCAAACGTTGACTGGTCACCTTTCTCACTGCTGCATTTGTATGTTACACAGGTACTAATGATACAAAAGCCTTGCAGAGGCTGTTAGTATGTCTAAATATGTCAAAATAATAAAGTATCATAAAATGTACTGCATTACGCTGCAGCCTTTTTTTGCTGCATAATTTAGTCAACACTGCGACATAATTTTGGCCTCCATTGCTGCATAACTCCAGTGGCCCGAAAACAGGCTGCACATGTTAAAAGTGTTTGTGCACGAAGCAGAGACTATGATGTTTGCGAACTTAGGGACTGATTACGATGGCAGGCGTACCTCAGTCCGTCCGCTATCGAATTGGGGAATGGGACCGCTCGCCTACATAGTGGTGGCCCCACGATAGGCATTACAATGCGACCGCCACTACAGCGTTCGCAATGCCTATCTTTTACATTGCGGCAGGTGCTGCTGGCTGCATCACCCGCCGCAATGTAAAAAAGGGACATGTTACATATATCACTGCACTACGTGGCAGTGCCACATGGTGCAGTGATTTGTAGGGGGGCACCATAGGTGCCCCCCAGGTCCCATGTCTGGGGGCCGGGGGTAAAGGGGCCTGCTACGGGCCCCCAATGTCCCTTTCCGCCAGCTTTTCTATGGCGGGTGAACCGCCATGGATAGGCTGGCGGGTAAGGGACATCGTAATCCCTACTGCGGTGCCTGGTGGGCACCACCAGCATTGTAGGAACTACAAGCCCCTCTGCCGCACAGGGGGGCTTAAGGAGCCCGTCGGGTGTGTGGCGATCGGTCTTTCCGACTGCCAGGGAACCGCCCGCCATTGCAGTATGGCGGGCGGTGATGCAGTCACCGATGGCTGTGGGACCATACCCGACGGGGTGATGTGGCGGTCCCACCGCCATTATAATCACCCCCTAAGTTTGGTGTGCATGCAAATCCTACACTGCCAACCCCTGGTAAGTTGCACTACTAGTGCTGAAAAAGGCCAGTGGAGTTACCAATGGGTGAGGTGGACTGGCCTCAAGGGTCTTGTGACCTCAGTGACAGAGTCACTGTCACTCTAGGGTGTGCTTCTTCGTTTGCCTGCCCGCAAGACTGGAGGTGAACTGCATGGATTGTGGTGGACAGGCCTTCAAGGTTAACTCACACTTGCCACCGTTAGGGTCCACCTGCTGGTGCTAAGACACCAGGGGGTATATTCACAAGAACGTGTGATAACTACTGCAAGAGTAGCGTAACGCAACTTTCAATAACGCAGCCTATCACGGAAAAATAACCCCGTGTCAACGTGGAATTCACAACAAGGCGGTAGCATGCGATAGCCTGCCGGAACCGCGGACAAAGTCCGCGATACAACCACCACGATGGAGATAAAAACACAAACCACAACACCAAAAAACACGCGATGGGCCAAATAGCGATAAGAAAACAGTGACAACCATCGCGAGGGCAGCAATACGCACGCGCAATGCGGGAAAAAGCACAAGAACAGTATACGGAAGATGCCACAGAACAAAATACATCAACAGCGGAGTACCACGGATGCACCCTGGCCAACTGCCGAGGACAACATGCACACCACAACATCCATGCACCGTGGGAGAACAGAACCCACAGGCACACCACTTGAAAGAGACCAGTGGCAGACAAATCAGAACCGCAGGAGCGACACACCCACCGTGCAGCATACGCACATAAGCAGAAGTGCACCCGGACAGTGACAACATTCCGGTACAAACAGCAACACCTCCACAACTGCACACAGGACACAACTGGATCGGAAAATGCGCACAACCTGGCAAATCACACCTGAAACCCCAGGGACATGTAACATGACAATGTACAATTCCAACCTGTGACCTGCAAACATGTTTTATTCACACATGCAGTGCAATTGGACATCCACTCCTGTCCCATGAATGCCACAGAGGGTCACAATGTGACGTGCTCATGAGAAGTAAGTGTCAATGATGGAGTCCCTACGGGCCATTCCTGCCGCAGCTGCAGTGGGATGTGGGCCACCTGCCCCATCACCACCATCATCGTCCGGTACCTCTGGAACTGGGATCCATGGGGCCCTGGTGCGAACACAGATGTTGTGCAACACACAACATGCAACGATCATCTTGCACACGACGTCCGGGCTGTACAGGAGCATCCCACCAGTGCCATCCAGGCACCTGAAACGTGTCTTCAACACGCCAAATGTGCGTTGAACGATGCCCCTGGTGCGTATGTGGGCCGCATTGTACTGTCTCTGGGCGGGTGTGTTCGGGTCTCGGAAGGGTGTCATCATCCAAGGGCAGAGTGCATATCCTTGATCACCTGTGACAGTGCAGGGAGAAAAGAGTCAATACTTGGTTCGGCAGGACGTGATGGCAGGCCCACCAATCCAGTGACGCCTGTGCTGGCTGTGTGGGGAGTGAGTGCAAGCCAGCCCTCAGGGAGTAGCATGTGCTGGCAACTACACCAACAGTCATCAGGCACACAGACATGCAATATCTGAACTACAAGGGGGGATGACTCGAGTCGCACAGGGCTAGTCGCCCCGGATGCACAGCGGCCGACACGGGCCCACCACCACGGGACGCTGACCTGCGGGAGACCGGGGTAGGGTCATGGGGGCAGAGCAGAGCCTCACATGTGTCATGGCCGCATTCCGCATCTCCACACGTTCAGCTGTTGTGTGCCTGTGGTGCCATGTGGAGTCTGTATTGGGTGCAGGGGTAGCCCAGGATGACCATGAAGTGGTGTAGTCGCATCTGGTAGGGGGTCGTGTAGTTTAACATGTCGGATGTGGTTAGGTCACGTGTGCATCCCCACAGTTGTGCCTTGTGCGTTGGTGGCTGTGGGATGTGTGGTGTGTTGAGTTGATACTTACCAACGTGCAGTCCCGTTCCATATGTGCCATCCTGGAAGCGCTGGTTGATGATGGACTGTCGGAAGATGAAGGAATCATGCACACTGCCTGGGTAGTTGGCGACGACATTGGTGAACATTCCCCGGTGGTCCACTATTGCCTGCACATTGATGGAATGCGTGTGCTTCCAGTTGCGGTAGTGCTGTGCAGTATCCGCAGGGGGCACAAGTGGGACATGTGTGCAGTCGATTGCCCCCAACACGGCCGGGAATCCGGCTATGGCGTAGAAGCCTTGCTTAGTCTCCAGCTGTTCCTGCGCAGTGTTCGGGAAGTAAAGGTACTGGGGTATGAAGCTGAGGATGGCATCCAGGACGGGTGTGATGAACTTTGATAGGGCTGGCTGTGAGACCCCTCCGACTCTGGCAGTTGTTGGTTGGAAGGTCCCAGAGGCCAACAGGTGCAGCACTGCCAGCAACTTTGTATGCGGAGGGATGTTTGTTCTCTGCTGTGTTGGGACCGTCAGCCTGTGTGCAATGTGGGTCAGGATGCGGAGGATGGTTGTCCTTTTGAGCCTGTAGTGGGCAATGTCTTCCGCGGGTGTTAGGTCTGTGAGAGTGGTGCATTTACGGTAGCTCCGCTGTCTTGCTCTACGCTGCCTCTGTGGTGGTCCGGGGGAGAGCGGGTCTGGATCCTGGGGGGGGGGTGGCGGTCCAGGGGGTGGTGGCGGGGGGTGTTGTGGCCCTGTTGGGGCTCCGAGCTGCATGTAGAGTAGCTCCATGGTGTTGTTTGTTCATCGGGTATGGCTGTGTGCGGGACTCCGTTGCCTACTGCAGGTGGACGTCCTTCTTTACACCTGCTTGAGGCAGGTGTTAAATACCTGCAGCTACCGCACCTCATCGCCTATTTTGTGTTCTTATCGCCGATGTGGCTGGTCGTTGTGAATGTTGAGGTGTGATGTTGTCTCGGCTTTTCACACAGGAACGCCTACTCTGCATCTCATTAGCGATATTTGCGAGGGTCCTCTGTGGCGATGTTTTTTGCGGCTGCTATCGCGGGTAAACTGGTGCTGTGGGCTGTTAACACCGGCTTGTGAATGGGGGGGTAAATTTATCACGACTTTGGCTGCGATAAAGTGCCGTTAATTCGGCGATAGCTCCTTGTGAATATGCCCCCAGGGCTTTTAAGGTCTATCGGGCCTTCTAAGGTGTAGCATCAGAATGTGCTCTGTCAGGAGAGTGGTCTGGTGGACTGGTCATGAAGGCTGAACATGGTTCTCCAGTTCCAAATTCGGCAGCTCTGGCCAGAGTGCTGCATCCTCTCCCACACTGAACACCATATTGCCCCACTGGGAGAAACTCTTACTGCCTTCAGCTACAACCCAATTGTGCTGCGACTCAATTCAAATTATGCACTAGACAAGAGTAAAATGCTGCCTGAAAAAAAGTAATAACACCCTGAAAAAAGCAAACACTCATAAGGAATGCAAGGATAAGCAAAGCATGTGAAATGTAAGCAGGAACAACATGGTTACCTTAACGGTTTTAAACTCATTATTCTGAAATCAGTAAGTGATTTTGCCTGAAAAGTGCAGGACATGACTACAGGACCAGGAAGGGACCCGTTTCAATGTCAATTGCTTATATCCTTACAAAATGTAAGCAGTTTGGTTTAAAAAAGACCACATCCCTAAACACAGAGCTGCGGTACACATTTTATAAGCTAAAATAATTAAAACAGTTGAAAACGATCATATTAAACGTTTTCCACTCCAACCATCAACCAGGTATTGCAGTCCCTTTAGGAATGGTGCACTTCCCCACCCTGGGAAAACAATGTTCTTCAAAGAAAGAAGATAAAAAGAAAGTAGCGCTTCACTGGCAAACTCTGTAAAGTGGCGCTAAGGTGCGTGGGTGTAAATAACAATCTGGCCTGTCTGCTGACCACTCTGTATTGCTTTATTTGGTTATTTAATTATTTTTCGTATTTTGATACTTTTTTCTCTGCGTCCCGAGGTTGTACTTTGGAATAGAAAACGGTAAGAAAATGGGGACATTTCCAGCCAAAGTGTTCTGCTCGTTTTTGTAACTGTAGTAATCCACACAGCTTCAATTTCAGTTTCTTCATGAAGTTTATTGCTGAGTAGAGATAACGTCTACAACCTCCAGCATTACAGAGAATACTGGTCAATATTGGAATCCTAGCTGTGATGCTGTTCTACCGCATCACAGCTGCATCATAGGATTCCAGCTACCACATATCTCCCCCCCAATATTATCCTAAAGAAGGGAAAAACAATACACAAAAATAGTACATTAATACCAGATAAAGCAATAAGCTAACAACATAACAATAATAATATACATTCAAAGAATAAGATGCATTACAAGATCATTATACATTATACACTACTGGAATGAGATATTTTACACAAATCCCCAAAGCTCCATTTCTTACCATCGTCCAGTTGAGCCACTGATCCCATGACTAGAATGACTTTATGGGGCTGTGAAAACTTACTCTCACCCTTCTTCACAAAACCAGTTTTCCTCACAACTACCCAATCACCCTTATCAATGTCCAACTCCTTAACATGTTTCCTACTGTCAAAGTGAATTTTATTACGCCACTGACAATCAAAAACCCTTGACCTCATTTCTTCTCTATCAACCCACACTTGATTCTTCTCATGGAGCCACATAGGAGACTCCTTAGTACCAGGCTCTCTTCCCTTCAATGCAATAAAAGGAGAAACCCCCGTCACAGAATGAGGTGTGATTCTGTGAGCCCACATCAATTTCCGTAACTCCTCTTTCCATGATAAACCATTTGCAAGAGAAAGCTGAATACACTCCATCACAATACGATTTACCCTCTCAACAAGCATCACACTAGCAGTAGTAACTTGACCCATGGATTTGCATGTAAACCATTTACTATGGTAGTTCGCCAACACAACTAAAAAATGATTACTGGTACCCAATTTGTCAATCTGACCTAACATATCCAATGCCACTTTATCCCATGGCCTCATAGGATAATCTATACATCTCAAAGGAGGTTCTCTGACTACTTTCACCTTGTCACTATTACTGCATGCATGACAATTTACACTAAATCTTCTACATTCCTGTCCATTTCCGGCCACCAAAAACACTGTCTCAATCTTCTCTTCGTTAAACTCCTTCCCAAATGGCCCTCATGGACAATTCTTAACAATCTTGATCTCAACCAACTAGGGGGAACTATACGACTCCTCCTTAAAATGTTATCACCTTGCACACTAAGCTCATCTTTCCCTGCCAAAAAGTTCTTTGCCACATCCTCACAACCATCAAAATCCTTCCAACAACTCATAATGAGGTCCATCAACACCTTATACTCCTTATCATTTTGTACTGCTTCTTTCCATTCTTCTTGTCCAACTGGAAACTCATCATCCACATTAACCACTTGGTCCTCCATAATTTCCATACAAGAATCATCGTCCACAGGCATCCTAGAAAGACAATCCGCAATAACATTTTTATTACCACGAACGTACTCCACAACAAAATTGTAATCTAGTACAGATAAAAGCCACCTTGAAATACGAGGAGTTACGCTTCCATCTAGACCACGACCACCTTTAAAAATATGTACAAGTGGCTTGTGATCAGTCTTCACAACAAAAGGCAAACCCCACAAGTAATACCTAAAATGTGCCATTCCCCAACAACAAGCTAATGCCTCTTTTTCAATGGTTGAATAAGATCTTTCCGCTCCTTGTAATCTGCGTGAAGCAAAACCAATAATTCTCTCACCTTCTTCAGACATCTGCATTAGAACTGCCCCAAGCCCAGCATTACTTGTGTCAGTGATCAACATGGATTTTCTATTTGGTTCAAAATGTCCCAAAGATGGAGCACAGTAAAGAAATATTTTTAGATTAACAAACGCATCCTCACATATAGAATCCCATTCAAATACACTTCCTTTTTTAAGAAGAAGTCTCATGGGTTCTACAAGATCTGCAAAGTTTGGTACAAATTTAGAACAATATTTAGCAAGTCCTAAGAATGATTTTAACTGTTCTTTGTTAATTGGACAAAGAGCAACTCTTATAGCCTTTACAATGCAACTTTTTGGTCTAATACCACTAGCGGATATCTGATGACCTAAATAATTGACTTGTCTTAGTCTTAATTGACATTTTTCCTTTTTGATAGTCAATCCATGCTTAGCAATTCTTTGCAAAACTTCTTCCATTAATCCATCATGTTCTTCAAATGACGTCCCCACAACCATGATATCATCCTGAAAGCATAACACCCTTCCCATTCCTTAAAAAATGTTTTGCATGATTCGTTGAAAAACGGCAGAGGCAGATGCCAAACCAAAAGGCATCCTAGAATATCGAAATGCCCCTAAAGGTGTTACAAAAGATGTCAAAGGACGTGAATCAGAATGTAGGTTTACCTGATGGTAAGCTGATGACATGTCCAGAACACTGAAAACACTGCCACCCCCCATCATGCTTATCATTTCTCCAATATTTGGTAAAGGTTGTCTATCTACCCATATATTTTTATTTAAATCTCTCAAATCTATACATAAACGAATTTTGTTACCATCCTTAGGAGCAACGACAATCGGAGATAACCATTCAGATGACTCTATAGGTTCAATGACATTGGCCTTTAACAACTTATCTAATTCACCTTGAAGTGGTTCCCTCATCATATATGGTATTGTCCTAACCTTATGTACAACATGCTTAGCATTTTTCTTAAGAATTATTCGATGAGAAAATGCTTTTAACACACCTAAATCATCAGTAAAAACAAGAGAATACTTTTTCATAAATACTTTTGCCCACTCATCCTCCACGTCAACTTCAGATGAATTATTCCCAATTACTGGCTCAACAACCATAACCGGTTCTGCCGCATTAGGATTAAGTATAATGTTCAAGTCCTTCTGATGCCGCCAACCCAAAAGATCCTTCATGTGTGACATAAACTCTTCCATGAACACCATTCTTATTGAAGACAATGTTCATCCATTGCATTCCCAAAATGTTAATTTTTGTTCCACCATATCCAACTGCCTTTACATCTGCTTGTAATAAATTGTTGATCTGTCCACCCAAGTTCTTTTCGAAAGTCTCTTTAGAAATTAAAGTAAATAAGCTACCAGAATCAGCCAATAATTTTACCGTCCCTTTATCTAAAGTGATTTCACAATGAGGTTTTTCCAGTTTCTCTGTACTTTCTTTCTTCAAATTTAAATCATTCTCATGTATAGTCATAACTGAGTCAAAATTGAACTTTTCCACAGATTCAATTACTTGAGATGAAACCAATTCTGCACCCTCTACAGACAAGAATAACTCCTCACGATCGTCAGTTTCATCTTCAATTTCCTTGACGCTGGTGATTTGCGCACTCCTTTTCGATCTACAGGCTTTTGCCAAATGTCCCTTTTTTCCACACGACCTACATGTAGAATTTCTTGCTCCACATGCAAAACTAGAACTCACATGCCCTGGACACCCTCATCTATACCAAATTATGGGTCGTCTCTCTCCAACTTTTACAGGCACATATTCACTGTTTTTATTAACTGGCTTCTTAACAATTTCTGTTTTGACCTCCTTTACTTCAGCAGGTACTTCCTTTCCCATAGTTATTACCGCACTTGTACTCGGACTCTTTCCTTTTGTCAATTTCTTTCATCCATATAGCAGTGTTTTCCATACTACGAGCAATCTGAATAGCTTCTTCCAAAGTAGGATCCTTCGAGAGTAACTTTTCTTTCACCTTTTTATTATTAGTACATCTCACAATTTGGTCCCTTATCAAAGAGTCAAATAGACCCTGAAATTCACAAGTAACGGCTAAGCCACGCAAAGAAGCCACATATGTCATTATATCCTCATTTTGGTTCTGAACTCTACAAAAAAATGTATGTCTTTCAAAAACGACGTTCACTTTAGGAGTAAAATGTTTCTCTAACATCTGTAAAGACATATCATAGAGATTCATTGGTTGACCATTTCCCATGCCTAACAAAATTTCAGGCAAATCATCATATATTCTCCTCCCTTCTACTCCAAGATGATGTAAGAGTATGGCTTGTTTCCTTAAGGGACCATGGGGCATATTAGCAATAGACGGCGATAAATATCGCAAAGCGCGCTTAGCGCTTTTTTATTTATCGCCGTCTATCGCTGGAATTTTTCGCCCGGTTAACGCGTAATTAACAACGCGTATCACCGAGGCGATAAAAATTCCAGCGATGGAGGGGATATCGCCGTTTTTCATGGAACAACGCTAGTTTTCCAGCGATGTTCCATGGAAAACGGCGATATCCTTGATGATAGGGCCTGTGGTCTTAGCCACACAATCCACCCCCCATGTAAGGTATGCCTTAGTCTGGAATTTAACAGACGTTAAATTCCAGCGTTAAGGCCCAGTTAGCGCGAAAAAAATCAGCGCTAAACCGGACGGGGCTTCGTTGTAAATACAGCGAAGCACCGTTAGTGATATTTTATGATGTAGTTGTGAGGGGCACGCCTACCTTGCATCTCATTAGTGATGCGAGGTGAGGCGATAGGGAACCGGGCGTTAAGGAAAGGAAACACGCGCTAGCGTGTCCTTGCTAATAGTGCGATGCCATTATCGCCGCATTTCGGCCGAAAACGGCCGCTAATGCGGCGATAAAGGGCTTGGTAATATGCCCCCATATTTGTCTCCTCCAATTGCTAAGAGGTAAGTAAAAAAATATTTTTCCATTGCTTCCAGGGAATAGATGGCTCTCCTGCAACTGGTAAAAAACTTGGAGGTGCAGACATACTTTGTTCTGTCATACCAGCAATAAAGTTTAATTAACAAACTAAAATAAGAGAATAATATAACAATTTAATATAATAAGCTGAAATAACAATCCAAAATAATTAATTAAAATAAATCAGGAATTCCAGCTCTAGTCTCTTGTTTGTTTCAATGCAGGAGTTGTGAGTCCCTTTTTCCTTTTCAATATAGAGAAAGATATTTAAAAGTCTTTCTTCAATTTCCTTAACTCAGACTCCTTCAACAGTTTCCTTTAATCTTTTAATATCACGGTGAAGCTCTCCTGTTTGGCCTTCACTCTACCTTTGATACTTGTTCCAGATCAACCAGAAGAAACAAAGGCAGTGCTCCTTCAGTTGGCAGAAAACCTCGCATCGACAAGCGCAGCACTCGCGCTTCACCACTAGATGGCGTATAGCGCGAGGAAATGACACTCGCATCTGCAAATACGATGCTCGCGCTCTGTTACTAGGCAGCGAACAGCACAAAGAAAAGACACTCGCGTGTGATGTTTTAAACGCGGTTCTCGTGCTCAATGTCTTGTTAACGATTAGGGCAAGCAAGGAATAATTTTTCTTTTAAAATTAAAAGGCCAAATAAGAAATCCAAGATATAAGAGTGCTGGCAGAAAACTCTACCACATATAACTCACTGTTTGATGCAGTTGTCTTTCAAAACGACATGGAAAATTCTTCAATAGAGCTAATAATTAATTAGCGGCGTTCCAGAGGTGAACGTTGTAGTGTCTCCCGCCCTCTGCGCAGGACCAACTCGTCGCCAAAATTTGTAGTAATCCACACAGCTTCAATTTCAGTTTCTTCATGAAGTTTATTGCTGAGTAGAGATAACGTCTACAACCTCCAGCATTACAGAGAATACTGGTCAATATTGGAATCCTAGCTGTGATGCTGTTCTACCGCATCACAGCTGCATCATAGGATTCCAGCTACCACAATAACCATTTCACAGGGGAACAAATTAACAAAAGGAGAGGCAAGAGAGAGTACGTAACAGCTGTCTATTGAAATCAGCACTTAAGGAGGAGCTAGCCAGAGACAGAAAGAGATGGAGGAATAAAGAGAGAGAGAGGGGAGGAGGGCAGCTGCCACAGGCAGAGCGGGAGAAGCGGACACTGTCCTTGCCTTCTCTGGGCATGAAGGAAAAGAGATAAGAGTTTTTTTTCCTTCTCTGCCCGTCCCAGACAGGCCGAGCCTTACTGCAGCATAACAAAGGAAAAAGAGGGCGGGTGGCCTCTTTGACTCCAGGCAGGTCACAGGTCAAGTGCAGGGCCATTAGGTAGCGATTTCGCACGCTAATGGCCCTGCGAATAAGAGAAGGGAGAGGGGAAATTCTTTTGTCCCCTCGTCCCCCCCCTTGTCCCCCGTGTCCCCCCAACTCCAAAATCTGGGGGGGATATATCCCCCGCGTCCCCCACACTTCCTACGCCCATGATTGTGCTGTGAAGGAAGCTTGCACTGCCCTCGCAGGGATTGATTGTGCTGTGAAGGAAGCTTGCACTGCTACTGCTCTCCCGGGGCTTGATTGTGCTGTGAAGGAAGCTTGCACTGCTACTGCCCTCCTAGAACTTGATTGTGCTGTGAAGGAAGCTTGCACTGCTAATACACTCCCAGGGCTTGTTTGAGCTGTGAAGGAAGCTTGCACTGCCCTCCCAGGGCTTGATTGTGCTGTGAAGGAAGCTTGCACTGCCCTCCCAGGGCGTGATTGCGCTGTGAAGGAAGTTTGCACTGCCACTATCATCCCAGGGCTTGCTGGTGCTGTAAAGGAAGCTTGAAAGGCTTGTGTCAGCTTCTCAGTGAAAAAGTGTGTACTGCGTGGAGCACATGGTGTGAATGTGAAGGAAGCTTGTCCACCTTTTTCTGTGAATAAAACAGGGCCTCTGGCCTGGCCCTCACACCACCTCTGCCCCTCGGGGCTCTCCCTTGTGTGAGTTGTGACCCCCTTTCCTGGCTACAGGTGTCCGTGGTGACCACAACAGCTCAAAAAGTGGCCACTCACTACCTGGGAGGCCACATAGGTGCCAAGCATCGGCATCAGTCCGCCTCCTCACCCTTCGGCCACGGGCACGTGTAGGCACCACTGAAACCTGAAGCTGAGACAACTGAGGGAGGTGGTGTGCCTGCTGCGGGTGTTGGTGCACCTGCTGCGGGTGTTGGGGGTTGGTGCGCCTGCTGCGGGTGTTGGGCTTTGGTGCCTGCTGCGGGTGTGAAAGGTTGGTGCACCTGCTGCGGGTGGTGGGGGCTGCTACGCCTGCTGCGGGTGTGGAGGGTTGGTGCCTGCTGCGGGTGTTGGTTCGCCTCCTGCAGGTGTTGAGGGTTGCTGCGCCTGATGCGGGTGTTGGGGGTTAGTGCGCCTGCTGCAGGTGTTGGGGATTGCTGCGCCCGCTGTGGGTGTTTGTGCGCCTGCTGCGGGTGTTGGAGGTTGGTTCGCCTTCTGCGGGTGTTGGGGCCTGCTGCGGGTGTTGGGGGTTGCTTCGCCTGCTGCAGGTGTTGGGGGTTGCTGCACCTGCTGCGGGTTTTGGGGGTTAGCGTGCCTGCTGCGGGTGTTGGGGGTCACAGCGCCTGCTGTGGGTGTTGGGGCTTAGTGCGCCTGCTGTGGGTGTGGGGGGTTGGTGTCTGCTGCGGGTGTGTGGGGTTGCTGTGCCTGCTGCGGGTGTGGGGAGTTGGTGTGTGCTGCGTGTGTTGGGGGTTGCTGCATGTGTTGGTGCCTGCTGCGGGTGGTGGTGCCTTCTGCGGGTATTGGGGGTTGGTGCCTGCAGCAGGTGTTGGGGGTTGATGCGCCTGCTGCGGGTGTTTGGGGTTAGTGCACCTGCTGCGGGTGTTTGGGGTTAGTGTGCCTGCTGCGGGTATGTCCGTGTGACATTCAGAGCTTGGGTTTGGAAATTACACAAAGCCACCCTGCTGTATTGATGAGGATGCGTTGGCAGCAGGGCACGAGTCGGGGTGGACGGCGTCCACCCACTATTTTCACTGGGTTAACGCCGTCCACCCTGCCAAGAATTGGGCCCCAGAAAATATTGTGCTGGACTTGTCCCGGTGTAATTTCCAAACACCGGGACACTTTCAGCAGCGCCTGCACGTTGTCTGCTTTAGATCCACAACAACGTGCAGGCGGGGACGGGATGGGGCTTCCTTATTTTAGACTCCTGCTGGGCCCATAACAAAGGCCCAATTTGAGGGGTCATCAGGACTCCTTTTGTATGAGTCTTCTGGCTGGGAGCAGTCAGGAGCCTCACACCTGATGCAAATGAAGCGGAGTGGAAACAAAGGTTAGCACTTCACACATACTTAAGAAAGGCAGCTTTTCACTTTGTTCAGGCTCTGTTTACTAGATATGCATGCACTGTAAGAATGTCAGATGGGTTGGTCTCTCCCAGTATTTAAATAATACTAAATGTAATTTATATAGCGCTTACTACCCATGAGTGAGCAGGCGTTGAAATAATTTAAGTACCACTATTTTTTCTTTTATAGCGCTACTCATCCCAAAGCATAGTATCTGAGCGCTTTACATCACACGTCCATATTGAAATTGTGGCTTGTGATGCCACTTCTTATGATGTCAATACCTGTGATGCCACATGTAATGTCATGCGCCGTGATGTCATGTGCTGTGATGTCATGTGCCGTGATGTCACACGTCGTGATGCCATGCGCCGTGATGTCACTTGCATACTGCCTAACTAGGTTAGTCCCTTCACTTCTTTTTTTAGGACTTGTGCCCTGTCAGCAGGGGTGGTTTACGGTGCGGGGCACATACGGTTACCCCATGACCACCCCCCCTTCCACCCCTACCACTCACCGTGTCCGGGGCGCCGCCTCCAGTGAGGGGAGGGCCTCTTGTCCAGGTGCTTCTCGTTCTTGGACCCTGAGGAACAAGGCACACCTGTGAGTACAACACACTCACCACAACCTATCCACCGGGAAGAAGACACCACGAAGCCACACCACACACAACAGTGCCCCAACACGTAACACAACTACCCGCCACATATCAGCACAAACCCAGACCTCAGCCTACCCCAAACCAGCACGACACGTCCCAACCACGCACCTCACACAAGTTCCCACTACACATTATAGCAAGCTCATAAAATGCATCACCACAACACACATGTGCTACACGCCAACAACCCCTGCCATGTATCACCACAGCACCCACAAGTCAACACAACACGTGTGCTACACAGCACCAGCCTCACCGCGCATCACACAAGTTCGCACACAACCCTAACAAGTTGTGACCACAACAGACCTTGGCTGTACGTCGACATAACTCAACAACTCATCATCAAAGCAACACCGCGGACCCGCAAAACACAATTCAAACAGCATAAATCTGCAGACTCCATTCGACAGCGCATACCCCCTCTCAAAATACCACAGTTGCCCCCTCCCATCACTACACGTCTCCCCCACGAACCACAGCATGGCCGTGCATGCAGCACCTCGAAGTCCCAGCGCCTTACCACAGGTCCCAGGGGTGCCGCAGGTGCAGTGGCACCGGGGCTCAGAGGTGCACACTTCACCTAAATTGTATTTGTGTTTTACTGTGAAACTGAGGGCGAGGGGGCAGATGGGCACGGTTTCCTCACTTGTTTTAGGACCCGTTGCCACATAGTCCCACGTGACGCGTTACCACAACAGATCCTTGCCACACACCAACCAATACCCAGAACATCTTCACACCTCACAAAGACATCACGAGTAACAGCCACACGTAAGCACACACTTCACTTACAACGCATAGAAAACCATTTTTTTTGTTTCATTTTTTTGTGTGGGATTGGGAAGATGGACCCGAAATTAGCCATTAACCGCTCGGGGTGGCATTTAGGCGATGACTCAGTATGAAAATAGCAAAGGTCGATGGATGAAGGTACATTGTGTGATACAGACATGTGTCTGGAAGAGTTCTTATGAAGGACATAGCTGTGGTTATGCGCCATGAAAAAAATGCTGGGACAGATTTACAAGAAAGTGCCGCAGCGCGGCACCGCAAGCCTTTGGCTGCGCCACGCTGCAGCACATTCAGAGCACAGGAATGCGACATATTTACAATGATATGTCACATTCCTGTGCTCTCTCCTGCACTGGTGCACAAACAGCTGCCATGCGCCTTCGCAGGCACCCTTGCACCATGGTGCAAGGATGCCTGCATCATGGGGAGATTGTAGATTGTTTTTGTGCAGGAAGGGGCACCTTCCTTCACGAAAACAATCACTACAGGCATTTTCCTCTTTCAATGCGTGTTGTAGAATGCAGCACGCATTGAAAGAGGAAAAAACGAGGAGAAATGCAAACATTTCTCCTCGTTGCGCCTCGCTGCACCACCCCTAGGGTGGCGTAGCATACTGATGCATTTCCAGGTTTACGATTCCACGTAAATCGGAAATGTGTCTCTTTCCATGGGTGTTGCGTGGGAACACCCACAGCAACACCCATGGAACACCCCTTTCACGCAAAATGCTGCGTGTAAAGGGATGTATGATGAAAAATCGCACACCATCCCGCCGCGTGCTTTTACCACGCGTATATGATATCGCACATGCCACAGCATCGGCAACTTTCACATCGCACGGCGTTGCAACGCCAATGCGTTGATTCCTATTGGCGAGTACATCACCTGGCAGACAACGAAATCGTACGCCAATACAACGCGTTCCTTGTGATCCCGCCTCTACCCCCGCCCCCGCCTGCCCCCCCCCGCCGCCCCGACGCTAATTCTTCCCTTTCTATCGTTCTGACTGTTTAATTTGTTTAATTAAATTCCTGCAAAAAAATAATGCTATGAACATTTCTACAATCTTAAAATGTTTACCCCCACTGTTGTGAAAAACGTATTGGGGGGGGTACAAAAGGGGTCGCTGACCGTGTCTCCAGCCATTCTGACTCTATTGTCCAGCTGACCAGACGTGAGTCCAACGTTCGTGTGCCCAGACATCCGCCATATCGAGTAAGTTGAACCCAGTAATGGCTGAGCGTTGAACCCGCTGTTTGCAATGTTCAAACCTAAGTTATTTTGTTTTTTGTTTCCTCAAGGACGTGCCTTTCAGAGGAATACTGCTGACAATCTCTAAACTTCGTAGATTGCGAAGTTTACTGTACGCGTCCCCCCGACTTTTCCGATCACAATTGGTAAGTGTTTGCGAATGCGAGTGATGTTACAGTATTTGAATGTTTACCTCCACCCTTGTGAAAGAAGCATTTTTAAATGCAGAATTGATTAGTCTGCAGCAACCAAAGGCTAAATTTACCGATTTTTACATTTTGAAGGGCAATTGAAATAAGAATAAAAACTAGCCCCTGGCCTCATGAGTCCATTAAATTCGGCCTGCTTTTAATTCAAAACCAGAGAGGAATGAACATCCATAGAGTTGTTTTGCCAGCTAGCACCTTCCTTGTCCCACTATACCTTGTGCCGCCATTTGCTCAAGTGTGTCAGATCTTCATTAATGGGACATGACGAATCCCCTGCTTAGGGTGCATCCTTGAAGTCCACAAAGTTGACTTTTCAACTAATATTTCCCTCTGCGTCTTTTTATGCTGTACGTGGTTATTTTTGAGAACGGAGTTTTATATAGCGCGACCTTGACCCGATTCTGGTATCAGAGCGCTTTACCCGAGCACCAGCTGCGTTACATAGCCGTTAGGCCAACTCCCCTGTATATGCACTCTGGATATTACAGAGTCGACTCATGCACTCCAATAGCTGAAGATGATCTGCACTATGGAGATGTCAAATGTATTATTATCCCATGTTAACGTCTGTGCAGTTTTCAGGTGTGAGAATGCTCCCTTCAAGCAACAGGTCGATTGTAAGGTTCCAGGGTCGTGTGTGCTTCAATTCAATATTTTTTTATTAAAGATTTGGAACTCCTAAGAGGTCCACATAAAAGTACATGCATATTATTACAAGTAATAAAAACATAACAGAACTCAATCCACGGGCCATAATAAAATTATCAGAGACCTGCGTTAGCAAGGCTAAAATTCCTTCAAATAACATCAGTCAATATTGTCAGTTGTCTCAGTACGCAAAATACTTAAGAAATTCAACAATAAAACTACTTAGCACACGACAGAAACAGAGCCCTAGACCTCTACTGTAGAACCGTATTGGTCAATAGCAGGTATATTTAAGTTAAAAAATAATATACAAAACCTCAGTGCTTGGAGAAGATTTTTCAATGATTTGGGCAGAAGCACAGAGCCATTTCGACAGAAAATAGCATTTAGAATTAACAGGATAAGGATTAAAGTAGCAGAGCATATCCTAGAATGTACAAAGGACGTTTAGTAGCTGCCAGTTCATATACAAAACAAAGTTCAAAATTCAGCTTCAGCTAAAAGATTAATTTAAAATTAGCAGCAAGAAAAAAGGAATAACAGAGCATATCCTAAAATGTGCAAAGGGCAGTGAGTAGCAGCCAATTCATATGCAAAAAGAAGGCCAGAGTTCAATTTCGGCTAAAAAGTTCAATTTGGAATTAGCAACATGAAAAAGTGTGTGCTTAAAAATGTCCTTTTAGCTTCATCTACACCATCCGTCTGTTGATCAATGTGTCCCGTTTTTCAGTGCATTCGTGTTGTGAGCCACATGCACAGGAATGATGCTGTCACAGGGGGGGAGTGCCTGTGCCATACTGTCACTGAGACAGTTTTAGATCCTGCTGCGAGGGATTGCGTGACATCGAGGGAGAGGCACTCAGCCTCTACTGAGTGATATTTGCTTTTTTAAATGCCTAATTCCCATTAGTAGTTTAAAAGATTCGAATCTTGTGGTCTTGTGGTCCCAGCCCTCGGCTCTCGGCCAAAGCACGGCAGACTGCGTTTGTAGTATCTGCCACTTGGTGGCAGCGTAGTCACGTATATTTTACATGATAGCTATTTTATTATGACTTTGAAAGAACTGCTTGTGACATTTTGTATGTGCAAAATTGTATGGATGACGTGTGAATCAGAGCAATTAATGTGACGCTCTGGTCTCCATCTAACATAATGGTAAATGCAATTAAAAGCACACCTGCTGTAGAGTTGCTTGTGCTTGTGCGTCCAGCTATTTGCATGCGACAATAACTCTGGTGATTAATATACATTTTGGAGAGAGAGTGGAGTTTTGTATGGTGGCAGTTTTGACTCTAAATGAATTTTCGTAGATGGTTAATGTGCCTGCTGTAAAGCACATGTATTATGCGGATTACACAATTATATTTTGCTTGCATTCTTGTTACTGGCTTTATCTGTGTTAGGCTATCCGGTATGTGTTTGACCTCCCATGGAGCATAGCCTGTTCACCATCACTCCTTACATTCTTCAGTGAGTGCTCGTTTTCTCTAAGGTCTTTACACGTTGATCTTATCTTGTCACATTTAATGTGCATTTAAAGACAGTGGTCAAATGTCAAGCTCTGCCGTCTGAGGGATCTTGGTGTATACTTTTCTTTCTCTGACTTCAAAGTGAGAGGATCTAAGTGACAATCGTGCTGGGTGAGAGGAACAACTGTAAGATTTTCTTTTCCGTAGCACACAACAAAAATTAACTGTCTGAATGAACTGTAGAAATATTTTTAATATTTTTTAATATATCCGAATCAGAAGGCACAAATGAAGCAAAGTTTGTTAATTTTGATATGTCAGGGATAAAACTATTTTAAAAGTGTCAAAACAAATCAATCCATCTTTGCACATTCACGCTTGTGATCAGTAAAACTATATGTATGTATGTGTAAATGTTAAGGTCATGTCAATTGAAAATGTGCTGTCAGTAATGGGAATGAGCTACCACGCCATGCAAACTCAAGTTACATCCTAACATAGAACAGTGAGCTATTAACTGTCATCTAAGAGCAGCATACAAACAGCAAGTTCTAAATTACAGTCTTGCTATGTATATATAAACAACTGTAATATCACCATTTGACATTAGGTGTCATTTTTCTTCTTTTATTGCAACCTGAACCTGTCAACTTGCCTGTGTATTTAATGTACTATATTTTGTTTTCGCTTCCCCCCTCAGCTAATGTCTGGATCAAAGATGGCGAAATACATCACCTCCAGCAGGGGGAACCGCCTACTAGAGCACAGTGGTTATGTGTATTGCAAAGAGCGAAATTCGGAACCTCGGTGCCATTGGAGGTGTGTGCAATACTACTCCACTCATTGCAGAGGTAGAGCGGTTACACTGGGTGACTCTGTTCTAAGAACCACAGACCATAGCCACTCTGCCTCCGCGACAGCGATTCAAGTGAGAGAATCGGTTAATGAAATGAAAGAAATTGCAGTCAACTCTAATGAACCGTGCAGTGCAATTTTAAGGGAGGTAGCCCAACATATCCCTGAGCATGTTGCAACGAGTATGCCTAGTATCACAAATTTGCGTAGAATTATACAACGTAAAAAACAGGCATGCAACCCCAAAAGAGTTACCCCTCAAACTTTTTCCGATATATGTATTCCTCCGCAACTGTCTGTCACTGCTTCTAATGAACCGTTCCTATTGTATGACAACGCAAACGACCAAAAGCGCATTTTAATCTTTAGCACCCCCAGAAACCTTGTTAGGTTGGAGAACAGTGAGGTGTGGATGATGGATGGTACCTTTAGAAGCACGCCCCACCCTTTCACACAAATATATACAATTCATGGGTACTGTAACAACACAGTTGTCCCATTGGTATACAGTTTGCTCCCAGACAAACATTCGTCCACGTATAGTGAGCTATTAGCAGTTGTAAAATCCAAAACCTCAGGCAAAAGTCTGCGCAAAGTTATAATGGACTTTGAACTGCCAATGATGAATACGATAAGTAAATTGTACTCAGAGACCAAACTTCAAGGTTGTTTTTTCCACTTTTCTCAGGCCTGTTGGCGCAAAATCCAAAAAACATCTCTAATTGCCGATTATGTGTCTGACAGCAAACTGCAGTTTGAGTTAAAAAAATTAACCGCACTTTGCTTTGTTCCCCCTGAAAGTGTAGACGAGTACTACACCTCGATTACAGAGTCTGATTACTTTACGTCAAACGAAGAGAAATTGGCACCTATCCTCAATTATTTTGAAGACACATGGATTGGCCATCTAAGCAGGTCAGGTCGCAGGAGGAAGCCACGTTTTCTTGTGGACTGGTGGAACTGCTACTCGACCTGCTTAGAGGGAGGAGCAAAGACAAATAATTCCATCGAGGGATGGCACAACTCCTTAAACCACTCAATAGGGAAGCCACACCCTAATTTGTACAACTTCCTTGAAATTTTGGTTAAGGAGCAAAGTTTTCAAGAAATGCGCATGTCTCAATCTTCGACAGGTAGTCTTAACCCACGTATTTCACATAGAACTAAAGAAATGTCGGCGAGACTATTGTCAGCATTACAACTCTTTAATTTGTCTGTGGCTTCAGACTACCTTTCTAGCCTTGCCCACATCCTGAATTCCTATGTGTAACTATACAATTTTTTCCCTTGTAACATACTATTGTAATCAATAAAGTCCCAAACGGTGCCCCAACAATTAATTCTAATTTAAGGTTGTCATTATTAAGGCCATGCAATACAATGACTTAGAATTCACTGTCAGAATGTGTAACCTTCATTACAGTGCCAAAGAGTTGGTGTTTCAAATGTGTAAATTGCATATACTTTTAAAAGGTTATAATGGCATACAGTGTTGGATAATCATCCATCACAGTGATGTATAATTTTCTGTAAAGATGTGTAAATACAAAATGTAATACTGTTATGATTTATTTTGCCCACATGTGAATAAAAATGTAAAATAATGCAAACATTGTACTTCCATTTCCTGTGAAGACGTACATGAAGCAATTATTAATATGTATGTGTTTGTTACCATACGTCGTGTGCTTATTCACCTATCCACCAATACCACCAACCACCAACAATAGCACATAGTAACGTCACCATGGTAAACCTTAAGAAACAACATTGGTCTGCTTCCCGTGCTCCCAAGTAATCATTCATCCACCCACCCTTTCATCCATCCATCCACCATTCATCCACCCACCCTTTCACCCATCCATCCATCATTCATCCACCCACCCTTTCATCCATCCATCCACCCATCATTCATCCACCCACCCTTTCATCCATCCACCCACCATTCATCCACCCACCCTTTTAAGCCGTCCATCCACCCACCCAACATTCATCCACCCACCCTTTCATCCATCCATCCACCATTCATCCACCCACCCTTTTAAGCCATCCATCCACCCACCCAACATTCATCCACCCACCCTTTCATCCATCCATCCACCCATCATTCATCCAACCACCCTTTCATCCATCCACCCACCATTCATCCACCCACCCTTTTAAGCCGTCCATCCACCCACCCAACATTCATCCACCCACCCTTTCAGCCACCCATCCACCATTCATCATCCATCCACCCACCCATCATTCATCCACCCACCCTTTCAGCCACCCATCCACCATTCATCATCCATCCACCCACCCATCATTCATCCACCCACCCTTTCATCCATCCACCCACCCATCATTCATCCACCCACCCTTTCATCCATCCATCCACCATTCATCCACCCACCCTTTCAGCCGTCCAATCACCCACCCAACATTCATCCACCCACCCTTTCAGCCACCCATCCACCATTCATCATCCATCCACCCACCCATCATTCATCCACCCACCCTTTCAGCCATCCATCCACCATTCATCCACCCACCCTTTCAGCCGTCCATCCGTATACCCTTCATCCATCCACCCTGATCCACCCACCCTTTCATCCATCCATCCACCATTCATCCACCCACCCTTTCAGCCGTCCATCCACCCACCCAACATTCATCCACCCACCCTTTCAGCCACCCATCCACCATTCATCATCCACCCACCCATCATTCATCCACCCACCCTTTCATCCATCCACCCACCCATCATTCATCCACCCACCCTTTCATCCATCCATCCACCATTCATCCACCCACCCTTTCAGCCATCCATCCACCCACCCAACATTCACCCACCCACCCTTTCAGCCACCCATCCACCATTCATCATCCATCCACCCACCCATCATTCATCCACCCACCCTTTCAGCCATCCATCCACCATTCATCCACCCACCCTTTCAGCCGTCCATCCGTATACCCTTCATCCATCCACCCTGGAGACTGCCCTCAGTCAGGCTATGCCACCCTTAGCATGCCAGGGTACTTCTGTGCCAGGCACCCCTGGCACCCGCAGCATCCACCAACATGAAAAAAGTGCTTATCACTCCTTTCACTTTTAATGTACACGTGTTATCTCCCCCCCGTCTGTGATGCTGTCTGTATTAATAACATTTTAATAGTATGATAACAAGGCTCACAATAGCTTCTATTTGCAATCATCCATCCATCCACCCTTTCATCCATCCACCCACCCATCATTCATCCACCCACCCTTTCATCCATCCATCATTCATCCACCCACCCTTTCATCCACCCATCCACCCTTTCATCCATCCACCCACCCATCATTCATCCACCCACCCTTTCATCCATCCATCCACCATTCATCCACCCACCCTTTCAGCCGTCCATCCATCCACCCAACATTCATCCACCCACCCTTTCAGCCACCCATCCACCATTCATCATCCATCCACCCACCCATCATTCATCCACCCACCCTTTCATCCATCCATCCACCCATCATTCATCCACCCACCCTTTCATCCATCCATCCACCATTCATCCACCCACCCTTTTAAGCCGTCCATCCACCCACCCAACATTCATCCACCCACCCTTTCAGCCACCCATCCACCATTCATCACCCATCATTCATCCACCCACCCTTTCAGCCATCCATCCACCATTCATCCACCCACCCTTTCAGCCGTCCATCCGTATACCCTTCATCCATCCACCCTGGAGACTGCCCTCAGCCTGGCTATGCCACCCTTAGCATGCCAGGGTACATGAACCAAGTGCTTAGCACTCCTTTCATCGCTCCCTCGAGGCTCCAGGGTACTCCAGTGAAGCACACTGTCCACCACCCTGGCACCCGCAGCATCCACAAACATCAGTGTATTCACTTCAATAAGTTTATAACATAACAGTGGGGGTAAACATTTTAATATTGTGTACAAGAAAGTCAAAATCAGCCCCTTGCCCCTTAAAACACGAGAGCTTTAACATCGCACTAACGTAACATTTTCATATTGTGGACAAGAATAATGTCAAATTTAGAAGTGCAATTAAAAAACCTTTTAATATTGTGGATATTCTCGAAACTTTAATAGGCAAAAGGCAAAAGGCAAAATGTACCGAATGTCAAATGTAGAAGGGCAAGGGCAAAATCCGAATAAAAATCAGCCCCTTGCCCCTTAAAACACATCGCATTAACGTTTACATCGTTTAAAACACATCGCATTAACGTTTACATCGTAAAGTTGCATTGTTGTGGCTTACGATGAAAGGCCTTACGATGTAAACGTCTAAGCGTTGCTGTGCCTTACGATGTAAACGCTTTTGCGATCTTGTACCCGCGTTGTAATGGCACCGCGAAGTTATCTCTTCGTTGCAATGGGTGTTCGCCGTGTAAAGGGGCCATATTTACAAGGTCAGGAAAAGCCACGCAGGGTGGCTTTTCCTGTCCTTGTAAATATGGGGCAGAGAAATGCGCTGCCAGTGCGTCACAAAAAGTGACATACTGGCAGCGCAAGGGGCTTGTAAATCTGCCCCTCAGTGATTATTCATTGTTTATTGTTCGGTTTTGCAGTATGCTTTGCTTGGTATCTTAGTAACCATAGGGCAGATTTATCAAGGTTTGCACTGCTGCAAAAGTCACGCAAGGTGATGCAAGTTGGCACAACATCCTAAGGTATTTGCTTTCCAGAGCAAACTTTTTTTCTGCTGGTAAATTTGAATGTTTTCAGTCCATGTGGAGCTTTGTGCCACGAAGCCTCCAGGGGCTTTACATGGGTGGTACCAATGTAAGTGCCCATGATTTTTGTCACAAAAGCTTCTTTAATAAAATTATTGGACCTGGCTTTGTGTAAAATTATAATTAAGGCTCCCAGTTTTCAGTTTTTACTGATTTTTACAGATTAATACAGACAAAAACCAACATGCTTTGCGGAAAAATACAGAAAATTGTGCTTCTTGTGAGTGACTCTCCATGCGGTCTTTTGTGAATTCCAACACAGCAGCTGACCAGACAGACAGCACGGGAAGTAAAAAAACAGGTTGAGATTTCCCTAAAAAGAGGCACATGTTAACATATATTTGTAGTATAATGCTGATATTTACCTGTTGGTGTAGTGGTTTGTTATATTTGGTTTCTTAATTTGCTAAAATGCGACAGGCATCAAAGTATGAGCACATGTTTATCAGTTAAATAAATGAGGAAATATACCTTTTTTGACTCCATTAATCCTCAAAACACAATATAAATATGGATACAAGATGACCAAAAATAAATATGGATTAATACAGACGGAAATGTTAAAAAATTAATTCCATATAACCGGGAGCCCTAATTATAATGCCTTGTTTCGGCAGATGCAAAGTTGATGAAATATATTTATTTCCCAAACACCTGACACATTGCACTGTACAGCACACATCCAATGTGCAAAATGTTTTTTTTTTTTTAAATTGAACACTTCCAGTACAAATCCTGTGCTAGACATCACTCACAAGGGGCATATTATCAAGAAACGGCGTTAAAATTATAAAATTATGTTCTGGTGTCAACATGGGCTTCTATTGGAATTCTCAAGGGCATATTATCAAGCCCATTATCGCCGCTTTAGCAGCAGTTTTCTGCCGCTAAAGCGGCGATAATTTTAACGCCGTTCTTGATAATATGCCCCACACACCTCTGCATATCGTGCAAAGGTGTGTCTGGCGCTAGGCAGCATGTTTATTCGCCAGTGCGGGGAACGTGAGCAGTAGCAGCCCATATGTAGTAACTATTGTGCTGCACTGCTCTCGCCACCTAATGCAACTGTGGTCGCTGTGCAGTATTATATTTCAGTAAATCTGCCCCGCATCTGAGTGCCTATCACCCTGATAGACAGGCGCTGACTGTCACTCAGCAGGTTTGGTCGCACCCACCTGGCAGGCAATGGACGTGTGTGTATCCTGTTGCTGTGCTTAAGGCTTGCTAGGTAATAGCTGGTACTGCAGAGTGCATGAGGATCAGAGTGAGTCTGAAACAGGAAGTGTGTTACGAAATGGTGCATAGTGCCTTGTTGAGCGAGAGTGTGTGTGTGGGTGAGGGAGGGATCCTTCTACGTCTCAAAAATGTAGTTCTCAGGTACTTTTTGTCTGAACAATGGCTGGCTTGCAGACTCGCTGAAGCTTTAGGGTAGGTTAAAACCACTACCATAGTACCCTTTCTTCATGTCTATGCCCTTTGAATCTGTTAGCCCAGGTGATGGTTCCCTCAACATGCGGCAAGTTCACGGTGGCCATGTTGTGTAAGGTGATTGGCTGGAGATACATGTGCACTGTGTCATACATCCTTGTGTATGTCTATTGTACTCTATATAGTGGCCCAGATTTACCAAGTTCAATCGATGCAAAGCATTCCAAACAGCAGTGAACATTTACTTTGACGTGCACAAATGATTTTTTTGTGGAGAAAATTGACGCAAGTGCAGTGCTAAATGGTTTTGCGCTATGTAGAGCCAAAGGCTGGATAACGTGGGAGTAACTGGAAGTAAACACCGGAAAACACCGAAGATTCCAAGCAAACCCATATCGACTTATGTAATGGACAGGAAGCTAGTGCCAAATGGAAACCGGTACAAACAGTGCGGAAAATGGATATTGCATGATCTTTCCACACAAAGTATCTGTATTTTGCATGAAAATGACACGTTATATGATTTCACCTTGAGAGATTTGTGCTTGTAGGTGTTCATGCTAAAATGGACTTTTTTTTGCATATCCTTCGCCAATGATATCATCAGTGTGCGACATGGTGTAAACATGGCGCTGGACAGCATTTCCTATGTTCAGGCGATGCAACAGTGTAGATGTTCAGTTGGCAATGTAGTGCACAAATCTTAATATGTCTTTCTCACCATCATTTATTTCAGCCCTCTAACCAAAATACTCCTCTGCAGCAGTTCAGAGAGTTCAAGATCATTTTCTGGTCTAAAATGCAGGTACTACATCAGTGTTTCTATACAGTTTTGCTTTTCTAAACTCCCATACAAAGTGGTTACACCCTCCTGTCACAAAAATAATGCAGTCTTCCTTCACAATGTACCTCAGAATGTAAGGTATGTTCTGTGTACCCAAACATAAGAGGTTATATTCACTACAAAAGGTTGTGTTGTGAAAGCATGTATCCTTAATGGGACACATTCTCTGCAAGGGACCTGACAAACAGAATAATAGGTCTACTAGGAGGAACCAGGCTTTCTTGTGAATCTTTGATGGAGTGTGTGCTGATGGATGTCTAGTCCCAAGCATCTTTATATATTTGTCTTCATTAAGAAGGCCATCATCATACCATCTTCTGAGATGTGTGTTAATCTGGATCAGCACACATTACAGGTAGGGATGTGTGAAATCACCTAATATTTCTCACAAAATCTCATGAAAATTTCACGTCCATAGAGAAATGTTGTTTGCTGGGATCTTGCGTATTTTTTATTTTTAACCTGAGTGAGCACTTACCAGCAGGAGGTGTCTCGAGCAGAAAATGTCTTCACACAAAACATATTGGGGCATATGCTGAAGGACACATCGCCAATTTAGCTGCACTTTTCCGCCACGAAAATGGCGACAGATTTATCGCCCTATTCACAAGCTTGCGCTAACAGCCGACATCGTCAGTTTCCCTGCGATAGCTGCCGCTAAAAACATCGCCAAGGCTGACAGCGACAACTAACGCTAATCATATGCAGAGTAGGCGTTCCCGTGCAAAAACTCACGAAAACACCACTTCACGATATTCTCAACGACCAGCCAGATCGGCGATGCGGCCCAAAAACAGGCGATAAGGCACGTTAGCAGCAGGGACTTAAGACCTGTTTCTTTCTGGTCTTAAGTAGGACGAAAACCTGCAGTAGAAAGGGAGCCCAGCCCAGAGCCACATCTGAAGACCAACAGATGCCATGGAGCTACTAATCATGCAGCTTGGAGACCCAAGAGGGCCACAACACCCACCGCCACCACCCCCAGGACCACCCCCCCCGGACTGCCACCGAGGCAGCGCAGAACAAGACAGCGGACCTTCCGAAAACGCACCAGCCTCAGAGACCTAACGCCAGAGGATGTCATTGCCCACTACAGGCTCAAAAGGACAACCATCCTCCGCATCCAGACCCACATTGCCCACAGGTACCAACACAGCGGACAACCAACATCCCTCCGCAGACAAAGCTGCTGGCTGTGCTGCACTTGTTGGCCTCTGGTACCTTCCAACCAACAACTGCCAGAGTCGGAGGAGTCTCACAGACAGCCCTATCAAAGTTCATCACACCTGTCTTGGATGCCATCATCAGCTTGATACCCCAGCACCTTCACTTCCCGTGTAGTGCACAGGAACAGCTGGAGACCAAGCAAGGCTTCTACGCCATAGCTGGCTTTCCGCACGTGTTGGTGGCAATTGACTGCACACATGTCCTACTTGTGCCCCCTGCCGACACTGCACACTATTACCGCAACAGAAAGAACACGCATTCCATCAATGTGCAGGCAATAGTGGACCACTGGGGGCTGCTCACCAATGTCGTCGCAAACTTCCCAGGCAGTGTGCATGATTCCTACATCTTCCGACAGTCCATCATCAACCAGCGCTTTCAGGATGGCACCTATGGAAATGCACTGCTCGTCGGTAAGTATCAACGGAACACACCACACACCTCAACTCCACAATCATACACCTACAACTGTGGGAATGCACACGTAACAAAATCACATACAACATGCCAACCAACATGCCCACCTACCAGACACGACAACACAAGTAACTGTGGTATCAGGGGCCAGACATGTAGACAAACCATCCACAAAGGCATAGCCCCTCTGCCACACAATTGCAGAATGTGAGGAGAGGTGGGAACCAAGAATGTGCGAAGGAGGCAAGTGACCCATGAATAAGAATGTACACAATGCCAAGTGTGGCGGTGATGTGCTGGACAGTCTTGAGCATGCAGAGCACAGACATGTCCATGTGGACATATGCTGCTGGTGTTTGTGGTGTTGTGGACAGTGGACGCAACCATGTTACCTCAGGCAGTGGGGAAGACCTTGGACATGTAGCTATGTCGCCCCCCCTGTAAGGGTAAGCGTAGTGGGCTGGCCCGGTGTACGCCAGTCCAGCGTAGGAGTGTGAATGAATAGCCCGGGGCTCTGGGCGTGGTTCACTCCCGGGATGGCCACCAAAGTAACTACTGCGTGTGTCTCTGTGTCAGCCATATCCTGACAATATGCCTACACACACGTGGCCGGCCACCTCCAACGGCCAAATATACACCGGCAACGAGGTGGCTACGTCACACGCCACCCAGTGCACATCTCGTCATCGCCTGCAGGGGCGTGTCTGCCACGGCGGCGCCCCTCACCCTGCCATGAGGCCGCCGCCGTGACCGGTGGTGCCTGCACGATCCTGTGCACCTGCTGCACCCCAGCCCGCTGGTCCCCAGACCCGTCCAGCACCTAGGGGTGATTGCCCGCTCCTGCGCACCCAGGCCACACTGCTCACCTGCCGCCACTGGCGTGTCTCCAAGAAGGCCCACCACGTGCCGGTGCAATCTTCAAGGCCGAGGCCCGCGAGCTTGACAGCCTCCTCAGCCGATCGCTGGCTTCCGCGCAACAGGCCCCCAGCGCACCCTGCGGCACCGCGGAGTTCTGTGTGTGCTGACTGCTCCCTCCGGCATACACTGCGGTCCAGCAGGTCTCACACAAATCAAATCCAGTCCTGACCTGCAGGCCTACTGCATCATCCCTGGCTGCACACCCGCTCAGCTCTTCAGGTGGGCCTACCTCAGTGCACCGCAAGTCACCGTCCAGCCTCCAGGCCTCCTGCATCATCGCAGGCTGCACACCCGCTCAGCTCTTCAGGTGGGCCTACCTCAGTGCACCGCGAGTCATCGCCACGTGGCGTTAGACCCGTGCCGGACGCAGGGCCTCAGGTGCCACTACCTCTGTGCACCACAAGTCACCGTCCAGCCTCCAGGCCTCCTGCATCATCGCAGGCTACACACCCGCTCAGCTCTTCAGGTGGGCCAACCTCAGTGCCCCGCAAGTCATCGCCACGTGGGGCTACCCCACAAGTCCGCCTCCAGCAGCCAACAGCATGTCCTCGGTAACGCCACTGGAGCCCTTCACAGTCATGGGGCCACCCCCGTCCCAGGCAGGCCGCTAGAAAGCCTGGGTGGAACGTCTGGAGACGTACTCCGAAGCGCACAACATCCCAGCGCCGCAGCCCAGGCATCGGCGTCCAGCGCCGCAGCCCAGGCATCGGCGTGTGAGGAGTGTGAAGAAATGGCCCGGGGCTCTGGGCGTGGTTCAGTTCCGGGCTCTGGGCGTGGTTCAGTTCCGGGCTCTGGGCGTGGTTCAGTTCCGGGCTGGCCACAAAAGTAACTATGGCGTGTGTCTCTGTTGTAGTGTCGGCGCCACCCGGCCCTTAATCGACAATCTTGCAATGTAGCATGCACCCGGAGGGCGGGCTCGCCCGAATGGATAAATAAAGGAGCGCAAGACCGCTCGAGGTCTTGGCTCATACATGCCAACTGTTGTGTGTGTATCTTCATTGCCGCAGCATAAGCCAAAGGCCTAGCCTCAATCACAGCATGAGTTCAGCCAGGCCTGAACTCCACATCTGTGTCTGCCCTATCCTGACCATAGGCCTACACACACGTGGCCGCCCACCTTCAACGGCCAACATTACAGTGTTGTTGTCAGGCTTGCGGACATGCGCAGACAGGCATGACAATGGTGTGCTGTAGGAGTGCAAGTGATGCAACCGCGCAGCGCACACAAGTAAATAGGCTCGGGGGGAGGGAGGAGCAGCTGTGAGGCTACGTAATACACATTGATTCCGCACATTTGCCAGAAGCAATACATGGCAAACATGAATCCCAAAGTCACACAAATCACACACCACAAAACTTGTAAGTCTGCCAACACAGCATGCAGAACCACCAATTTACACTAATCTCACTTACCTCTCACAGGTGATCAAGGATATGCACTCTGCCCGTGGATGATGACACCCCTCCGAGCCCCGAACACCCCGGCCCAGAGGCAGTACAATGTGGCCCACAAACGCACCAGGGGCATTGTTGAGCGCACATTTGGCGTGTTAAAGTCACGTTTCAGGTGCCTGGACATCACAGGTGGAAGACTTCTGTACAGCCCAGAAATAGTGTGCAAGATGATCATTGCATGTTGTGTATTGCACAACATATGTGTACGCACCAATGCCCCATGGATCCGAGCGCCAGATGCACCGGACGATAATGAGGAAGATGAGGCAGGTGGACCACACCCCACTGCAGCTGCAGCAGGAATAGCCCGAAGGAACACAATCATTAACAATTTCTTCACATGAGCACGTGACATTGTGACTGTCCTTAGCAATCATGGAACAGAACAAAATGACCACATGAACAGCATGTGCTAATAAATTCATTGCAACACACATTCCCTGTGTGTGTGTCAGTCCTCTGCATTAGCACATCACTCTGACAAGTGTAAGTGCAACATTAAGTGCTAACAATCTCTCAAATAGCAAATAGATGGTGGGTATGTCACCTCTGCACAGAGAGGCTGTTCAGGGTGTCACGTATTCGGAATGCCATTTCAGGGTGTCAAACGTAGTACGTAATCCCACTCATCAGCGTATCACATGTGTACAAAAACATGACATGAAGGCTGTCATAGGTGTTCAAAAAAAGACAACAGGGTGTCATTTGGGGTCAAAAATGAAATTGCGGGTGTCATTTGGGGTCAAATATGAACCACCCTGATGCAGAGATGCACCCTGTGACTCAAGTCCCACAACATGAGCAACTTGGACCTAAGGGGGATGGGGGCACAGTGAACACCTCAGTAACATGGGAGATGCACACCAGCCAAAAATCCAGCAGGAATACCTTGCGTGGGACACACCAAGGTGTCCCCTGGACATATGTGCCATGTACAGATCACATGTGTACACGGACGTCATCCATCAATAGTAGTGAACAGTGTCAGCTAATAGGTGCAAGGTGAGAAGTAACGCGCCTCCTCACAGCTACCTGTACCCATCACTGTCAGACTGCAGCAAAACACCACTGCTACATCAGAGCATGAAAAATTGACCATGAGGGCACGTACATGGCTGGTAAGGGTCCAACCGTGCCGGTAGGCGAAGCAGTGACATCCCCCCCCCCAAAACCCACATCACATTTCCAGAATGAAAGCCGATGACAAACTCACATTAGGGATGAAAGCTTCTTTGTCTGAACTAGAAGGCGGTAGCACATCAGCACCTCCGACCTTGGAATTGCATGCGCCCGGCACCCCCTGAGAGATACCATAGCAGCTGATGACGACTCACACACTACGCACCGCACTAACCAAAGAACAACGTATACACACCCCACACACAGAAGTCCTTGCTCGCAGTTCTCTTGCATGGAATGACCTTCACACTTACACACAGACCATCCCAGGAGTCCAACCACTGCACACTCAAACAAATCATTGCTCCGAGCTATGGCATCCACATAACTTTGACTTTGACTTTTTTACACACAGCCCTAATTCCTACATTGACGTGGGGCTAAGTTGGTAAAATTGTGAAATTGTTGTTTAGGAGCAATGAGGCCACAGCTAGTTCACACATTCCCAGTCATCTCACTGCCTATATGGGTCACGGTCAAACATGCGCATTGATATCAGTTACCAGTGAGTACCTTTTTTTGGAATCACTGCCCCTATATTCATCCATACTTTCATACTTGCTTGATCATAGACATGACACATCTGTGTGAGTTAGAATGTTTTAATCACATTCAGTGGAGTGTTGAAGCTGGAGCAGTACAGGGCCATGTAAACCCCACTTTACATTGTTGCCCCGTGGAGGGCCAGCCAGAGTCCTTTAGGGATTGACAAGTTCATCGGAAGAGGAAGAGTTCAGTCCGCAGTCTGATTGCTGTGTCATTGGTAGCCAAACCAAATATGGCAGTCCATGTCGAGGGCCAAGGTGAGTGTCGCAGAGCGTATCGGGGGACAGTGGAAGGTGTTATTCCAGGGCATGATGCAGAGGGCAGAACCAAGCTGAAACAGGCCATATGGCGGAGTTGAATGCTACCGCTTCCTTCTTACCACAAAGGCAGAACCATCCACATCATCGTCCTCTGATGTGTGATGTGCCTCACATGTGGGTGGTGGTGTTTCGTCTGCAGCACTGTGTGGCACTGACACATCAGGGGCCGGAGGTGGAATGTCTGCCGCACTGTGTGGCAGTGACACATCAGGGGCCGGAGGTGGATTGTCTGCCGCACTGTGAGGCACTGACACATCAGGGGGCGGAGATGTGGATGGAGTAGTAGCAGGAGCATTCATCTGCGCCAGGCCTTGTGGCAGTAATGCCATTATGAGGATCTGCAGGGCATGGAAGATCCCAGCTACATCTCGCTGGTGTGCAGCCGTGGCAGCCATTCTTTCCGCCTGCATCCGCTCCATGTTCTCCATGAGCCTTCGCATGTGTCCCAACTCCCGGCTGACATCGCTGGAGCCACTCTGACTAGACAGTTGTTCTTGTCTCAGAGTCATGACTCCAGCGATGTCAGCCATGGCTTGTTGGAGAGCATGGAGTGGACTGTGGGTGTCCGTTAGGGACTGTAAGTGGTCCCTGATGGGACTTAGACACCCACGTATGGCAACTAGTTTGGCTGCTATGAGGTCGAACCCCACCCGCACCTGATCAGCCATCTCCTTCTGGCCCTCTAACATATGGCGTTGGAATGCCATGTGTTGGTCGTGGGGGTCCTGGGAGACAGCCGTGGTGGTGGGTGCTTCCTGCTGTGTGGTCTGTGCTGGGGGTGGGGTCTCCTCGATGCAGCTGGGCTGCCCTGCTCCTGGGGGCGGGGTGCTGAGGGTGTCCATGAGCTGTTGGAGGGCGTCGGTGTCGATGGTGTGGAGGTCCTCTTCATCATCAGTGAAGAGATGTACGGTCTGCTCTGCAGGAGGTGTTGATTCTCCCTCTGCAATGTGAAGGGGAGAGGCAGTTTAACAGTGTGTTCCATGTATGTTCACGCATTGGACAAGTTTACAGACAGACTCCATGACAATGTACATTGTGACTGTTTGGGAGGAGATGCCTATTTAATATGGGACAGTGGACATTTCTACACCATCAGGGATGTGGGGTTGTACTTGTACATTATCATCTCAAAGTTTCATGCTATGCCAAATGTGATTGGCCAGTTTCTACACACAAGCGGCAGCAGTTGTGTCCTCTGTTCTGTTGTGGAAGTTTTGCAGTTTGTACCACATTGTTGTCTATGTTGATGTGCTCTGATTCTTATGTGTGTGTGCTGCATTGTGGGAGAGTCGCCCCTGCAGCTCTGATTTTGCTGGCCCTTATCCCTTTCAGGCGGTGTGCCTTTCGCTTCTGTGCTAATACAGTGCTAAGATGTTGCAGACTTGGGTAAATTGGGCTCTTGGTGGAAGTTGGAACTCTTGGGCATGGTTTGTCCGCAGATGTCTTGTTGACGTCAGGGGTTGTTTGTGCACAGGGATGTGTCAGAGTGTGACCTGCTCCTTTACGGATGTGGTCCACACTCAGCCACCTCAGTGTCGTGGCATGCACCATGTCATGATAATTTGACTGCAGCCATGCTAATCGTCATGCAGTGTCACTTGCATTGTCGGTGTGGCTCACGGACCCGCAGCTTTGCTGGGTTCAGCACATGTGCATGGGTTTGTTGTGAGATTAGTGATGTGTGGGGAGGGCCCCCTCTGTGCACGTTGTCGACGGGGGCCTACTTGCTGTTTCTATGTGTGCTGCAGTATGCCAAGGAGATCAGGGACATCATACAGAGTCATTGTGGGTGTGCACTGTGCTATACTTGATTGTGCATGTGTGCCATTATGCCCATCTCCCCCCGTCCCCCAGTCCCTAGTCGTTACTCACCCTGTTGCTGTTGGGTCAGGTCATGTTGAGCAGTGTCCGATCCCCCAACTCCTGCCACCGTCTCCCCACTGATGACTGTGGACACCATTTCCTCCATCTCATCCAGCTCCTGCTGGGGAGCTGGACTCCCACCTCCAGTCTGCATTGCTGCTTTCCGGTTGTTGGCGAGTTTCAGCTTGGTTTTGCGCTTCACATCATTCCAGCGCTTCTTGCTGTCGTCCACTTCCCTTCTCTTCACTACGACTGCATTCACCTTGGCCAAGATGGACTGCCATATTGCATTTTTAGTTGCCAATGACACAGTGGAGTTGATGAACAATTGTTGGTGGTGTTCTATCACCTCCGTAATCAGGATCTTGTTTTCCTGCGGACTGAATCGCGGGTTCCTCTTAAATAAAAAATCCAGTATTTGTAAAGCGCACAGCTACCTCCGAAGTGGTGTCCCGGCGCTGGGGGCCGTCGCAAAGATTAAGCAAGCTATTGCCCAGAGTCACATGGTGCTGGGCTGACCTGCCGCCGGTGCCGGGGATCGAACCGTGAGCCCCAGATTCCAGCGTCAGTCGCCCTGGCCGCGGCGCCACACCTCTTGCCCTTCTCCTTCCCTGAGGTCCCTGGCTGGTCCTCCGGGGGGTTTGTGGGGTTCTGGTTGGCCTCTATAGTTGCTCCAGCTTCCTCCATGGTGCTTCTCAGTTGTTTGTGGGTTTTTTTTTTTTGTTGCTGTTTTTATGATGATTTTCCCCGCCTAACGTGGGAATAGCAAGCCTGGCTCTACTTATCGCTGATGTTTTTATCGCTGTTGGGCCCATCACCACTTTTTTCACATTCGGGTTTCCTTTTTTATCGCTGTCCCGGTAATTTTAACGCAGACATTTGACGCATTATCGGGACACTATCGCCTGTTGCCGGCGTGTTGAGAATACGCCGTAAACACAGCGTTATTTTCCAGCGATAGACGGCGTTATGTAAAGTTGCGTTAACCTAGGTTGGCAATGATTATCGCCCGTTCTTGAGAATATCCCCCATTCTGTGCAAACCAGTTTCCTACTGTCATTTTGAGAGACTTTTTTTGTGAGTGCACTTGAGTGAAAAAGGTATGCTATATTGCATAATATGAAATTTTGAGAAATCTCATTATAATCGCATAGTGCAAAATTTGGAAACTTTGCCAGTTTAATTCCATTTTTGCCCAAGCCTTATTATAGGATAGTTAAATGTAACATTTTGACGTGTGTGCAAGAATTTTATTAACGTGCTCGGTGCCCTTCATAATTGTAGTGTTTCAGCATTTGCTCGCTTCACTAATGACTGTTGTATCTTTCCTCTGGCGGTTATGTTAGGGCTGTCTCTCAACAACGGTTAATGTGGACTTCAGAGCATTATTAGCAAATTGCCTATCACAAAATGTTTTGGGCCCTTGCCTGTCGCGGGTACTTGGGCCTCCCACCCGAGTGAGGCACCATTTTTATCGGGAGACCTGGGGGAACGCTCGGTGGTAGAAAATTTATGTCAGCCCGGTGATGCCACAACTTTCCCACACACAAATGTGTGAAAAAAGTGATTTTTTTCAGCACAATCTCAGGTTTGCAGGGGATTCTGGGTAAGAAAACGTTGGGGGATCCACGAAGCCATACCTCCCTGGAATCCCCCGGGTGTCTAGTTTTCAGAAATGTGTGGGTTTGGTAGGTTTCCCTAGGTGGCCGCCGAGCCCCGGGCCAAAACGTCATGGGACCCCCCTTGCAAAACCAGGTTGTTTTGTGATAGGCAATTTTGATGTCGCCTCATTACGTTGTGGGCCCTTGCCTGTCGGGGGTACTTGGGCCTCCCACCCGAGTGAGGCACCATTTTTATCGGGAGACCTGGGGGAACGCTGGGTGGTAGGAAATTTGTGTCAGCCCGGTGATGCCACAACTTTCCCACACACAAATGTGTGAAAAAAGTTATTTTTTCAGCAAAATTTCAGGTTTGCAGGGGATTCTGGGTAAGAAAACGTTGGGGGATCCACGCAAGACATACCTCACTGGAATCCCCCAGGTGTCTAGTTTTCAGAAATGTGTTGGTTTGGTAGGTTTCCCTAGGTGCTGGCAGAGCTAGGGTTCAAAAACTACAGCTAGGCACTTTGCAAAAAAGGGTCATTTTTCACTGTGAAAATGTGGTGTGTCCACGTTGCGTTTTGCGCTGTTTCCTATCGCGGGCACGAGGCCTACCCACACAAGTGAGGTACCATTTTTCTCAGAAGACTTTGGGGAACGCGGGGTGGGTGGAATTTTGTGGATCCACGCAGATTCCAGAACTTTCCACCACAGAAAAGTGAGGAAAATGTGTTTTTTTTGACAATTTTTTAGGTTTGCAAGGGATTCTGGGTAACAGAACCTGGTGAGAGCCAGTCAAGTCACCCCATCCTGGATTCCCTTGGTTGTCTAGTTTTCAAAAATATATAGGTTTGCTAGGTTTCCCTAGGTGCCGGCAGAGCTAGGGTTCAAAAACTACAGCTAGGCACTTTGCAAAAAAAGGGTCATTTTTCACTGTGAAAATGTGGTGTGTCCACGTTGCGTTTTGCGCTGTTTCCTGTCGCGGGCACTAGGCCTACCCACACAAGTGAGGTACCATATTTCTCGGAAGACTTTGGGGAATGCGGGGTGGGTGGAATTTTGTGGATCCACGCAGATTCCAGAACTTTCTACCACAGAAAAGTGAGGAAAATGTGGTTTTTTTGACAATTGTTTAGGTTTGCAAGGGATTCTGGGTACCAGAACCTGGCGAGAGCCAGTCAAGTCACCCCATCCTGGATTCCTCTGGGTATCTAGTTTTCAAAAATGTATAGGTTTGCTAGGTTTCCCTAGGTGCCGGCAGAGCTAGGGTTAAAAAACTACAGCTAGGCACTTTGCAAAAAGGGTCATTTTTCACTGTGAAAATGTGGTGTGTCCACGTTGCGTTTTGCGCTGTTTCCTGTCGTGGGCACTAGGCCTACCCACACAAGTGAGGTACCATTTATCTCGGAAGACTTTGGGGAACGCGGGGTGGGTGGTATTTTGTGGATCCACGCAGATTCCAGAACTTTCCACCACAGAAAAGTGAGGAAAATTTGTTTTTTTGGACACTTTTTTAGGTTTGCAAGGGATTCTGGGTATCAGTACCTGGTGAGAGCCAGTCAAGTCACCCCATCCTGGATTTCCCTGGGTGTCTAGTTTTCAAAAAAGTATAGGTTTGCTAGGTTTCCCTAGGTGCCTGCAGAGCTAGGGTTCAAAAACTACAGCTAGGCACTTTGCAAAAAAAGGGTCACTTTTCACTGTGAAAATGTGGTGTGTCCACGTTGCGTTTTGCGCTGTTTCCTGTCGCGGGCACTAGGCCTACCCACACAAGTGAGGTACCATTTTTCTCAGAAGACTTTGGGGAACGTGGGGTGGGTGGAATTTTGTGGATCCATGCAGATTCCAGAACTTTCCACCACAGAAAAGTGAGGAAAATGTGGTTTTTTTGACAATTGTTTAGGTTTGCAAGGGATTCTGGGTACCAGAACCTGGTGAGAGCCAGTCAAGTCACCCCATCCTGGATTTCTCTGGGTGTCTAGTTTTCAAAAATGTATAGGTTTGCTAGGTTTCCCTAGGTGCCGGCAGAGCAAGGGTTCAAAAACTACAGCTAGGCACTTTGCAAAAAAAGGGTCATTTTTCACTGTGAAAATGTGGTGTGTCCACGTTGCGTTTTGCGCTGTTTCCTGTCGCGGGCACTAGGCCTACCCACACAAGTGAGGCACCATTTTTCTCGGAAGACTTTGGGGAACGCGGGGTAGGTGGAATTTTTGTGGATCCACGCAGATTCCAGAACTTTCCACCACAGAAAAGTGAGGAAAATGTGTTTGTTTTCACAATTATTTAGGTTTGCAAGATTTCTGTGTACCAGAACCTGGTGAGAGCCAGTCAAGTCACCCCATCCTGGATTCCCCTGGGTGTCTAGTTTTCAAAAATGTATAGGTTTGCTAGGTTTCCCTAGGTGCCGGCAGAGCTAGGGTTCAAAAACTACAGCTAGGCCCTTTGCAAAAAAAGGGTCATTTTTCACTGTGAAAATGTGGTGTGTCCACGTTGCGTTTTGCGCTGTTTCCTGTTGCGGGCACTAGGCCTACCCACACAAGTGAGGTACCATTTTTCTCGGAAGACTTTGGGGAACGCGGGGTGGGTGGAATTTTGTGGATCCACGCAGATTCCAGAACTTTCCACCACAGAAAAGTGAGGAAAATGTGGGTTTTTTGACAATGTTTTAGGTTTGCAAGGGATTCTGGGTACCAGAACCTGGTGAGAGCCAGTCAAGTCACCCCATCCTGGATTCCCTGGGTGTCTAGTTTTCAAAAATGTATAGGTTTGCTAGGTTTCCCTAGGTGCCGGCAGAGCTAGGGTTAAAAACTACAGCTAGGCACTTTGCAAAAAAAGGGTCATTTTTCACTGTGAAAATGTGGTGTGTCCACGTTGCGTTTTGCGCTGTTTCCTGTCGTGGGCACTAGGCCTACCCACACAAGTGAGGTACCATTTTTCTCGGAAGACTTTGGGGAACGCGGGGTGGGTGGGATTTTGTGGATCCACGCAGATTCCAGAACTTTCCACCACAGAAAAGTGAGGAAAATGTGGTTTTTTTTACACTTTTTTAGGTTTGCAAGGGATTCTGGGTACCAGAACCTGGTGAGAGCCAGTCAAGTCACCCCATCCTGGATTTCCCTGGGTGTCTAGTTTTCAAAAAAGTATAGGTTTGCTAGGTTTCCCTAGGTGCCTGCAGAGCTAGGGTTCAAAAACTACAGCTAGGCACTTTGCAAAAAAAGGGTCACTTTTCACTGTGAAAATGTGGTGTGTCCACGTTGCGTTTTGCGCTTTTTCCTGTCGCGGGCACTAGGCCTACCCACACAAGTGAGGTACCATTTTTCTCGGAAGACTTTGGGGAATGCGGGGTGGGTGGAATTTTGTGGATCCACGCAGATTCCAGAACTTTCCACCACAGAAAAGTGAGGAAAATGTGTTTTTTTTGACAATGTTTTAGGTTTGAAAGGGATTCTGGGTACCAGAACCTGGTGAGAGCCAGTCAAGTCACCCCATCCTGGATTCCCCTGGGTGTCTAGTTTTCAAAAATGTATAGGTTTGCTAGGTTTCCCTAGGTGCCGGCAGAGCTAGGGTTAAAAACTACAGCTAGGCACTTTGCAAAAAAGGGTCATTTTTCACTGTGAAAATGTGGTGTGTCCACGTTGCGCTTTGCGCTGTTTCCTGTCGTGGGCACTAGGCCTACCCACACAAGTGAGGTACCATTTTTCTCAGAAGACTTTGGGGAACGCGGGTGGGTGGGATTTTGTGGATCCACGCAGATTCCAGAACTTTCCACCACAGAAAAGTGAGGAAAATGTGTTTTTTTACACTTTTTAGGTTCGCAAGGGATTCTGGGTACCAGAACCTGGTGAGAGCCAGTCAAGTCACCCCATCCTGGATTTCCTGGGTGTCTAGTTTTCAAAAAGTATAGGTTTGCTAGGTTTCCCTAGGTGCCTGCAGAGCTAGGGTTCAAAAACTACAGCTAGGCACTTTGCAAAAAAAGGGTCACTTTTCACTGTGAAAATGTGGTGTGTCCACGTTGCGTTTTGCGCTGTTTCCTGTCGCGGGCACTAGGCCTACCCACACAAGTGAGGTACCATTTTTCTCGGAAGACTTTGGGGAACGCGGGGTGGGTGGAATTTTGTGGATCTATGCAGATTCCAGAACTTTCCACCACAGAAAAGTGAGGAAAATGTGGTTTTTTTGACACTTTTTAGGTTTGCAAGGGATTCTGGGTACCAGAACCTGGTGAGAGCCAGTCAAGTCACCCCATCCTGGATTTCCCTGGGTGTCTAGTTTTCAAAAAGTATAGGTTTGCTAGGTTTCCCTAGGTGCCTGCAGAGCTAGGGTTCAAAACTACAGCTAGGCACTTTGCAAAAAAAGGGTCACTTTTCACTGTGAAAATGTGGTGTGTCCACATTGCGTTTTGCGCTGTTTCCTGTCGCGGGCACTAGGCCTACCCACACAAGTGAGGTACCATTTTTCTCGGAAGACTTTGGGGAACGCGGGGTGGGTGGAATTTTGTGGATCCATGCAGATTCCAGAACTTTCCACCACAGAAAAGTGAGGAAAATGTGTTTTTTTTGACAATTGTTTAGGTTTGGAAGTAATTCTGGGTACCAGAACCTGGTGAAAGCCAGTCAAGTCACCCCATCCTGGATTCCCCTGGGTGTCTAGTTTTCAAAAATGTATAGGTTTGCTAGGTTTCCCTAGGTGCCGGCAGAGCTAGGGTTCAAAAACTACAGCTAGGCACTTTGCAAAAAAGGGTCATTTTTCACTGTGAAAATGTGGTGTGTCCACGTTGCGTTTTGCGCTGTTTCCTGTTGCGGGCACTAGGCCTACCCACACAAGTGAGGTACCATTTTTCTCGGAAGACTTTGGGGAACGCGGGTGGGTGGAATTTTGTGGATCCACGCAGATTCCACAACTTTCCACCACAGAAAAGTGAGGAAAATGTGGGTTTTTTGACAATGTTTTAGGTTTGCAAGGGATTCTGGGTACCAGAACCTGGTGAGAGCCAGTCAAGTCACCCCATCCTGGATTACCCTGGGTGTCTAGTTTTCAAAAATGTATAGGTTTGCTAGGTTTCCCTAGGTGCCGGCAGAGCTAGGGTTAAAAAACTACAGCTAGGCACTTTGCAAAAAAAGGGTCATTTTTCACTGTGAAAATGTGGTGTGTCCACGTTGCGTTTTGCGCTGTTTCCTGTCGTGGGCACTAGGCCTACCCACACAAGTGAGGTACCATTTTTCTCGGAAGACTTTGGGGAACGCAGGGTGGGTGGGATTTTGTGGATCCACGCAGATTCCAGAACTTTCCACCACAGAAAAGTGAGGAAAATGTGGTTTTTTTGACAATTGTTTAGGTTTGCAAGGGATTCTGGGTACCAGAACCTGGTGAGAGCCAGTCAAGTCACCCCATCCTGGATTTCCCTGGGTGTCTAGTTTTCAAAAATGTATAGGTTTGCTAGGTTTCCCTAGGTGCCAGCAGAGCTAGGGTTCAAAAACAACAGCTAGGCACTTTGCAAAAAAAGGGTCATTTTTCACTGTGAAAATGTGGTGTGTCCACATTGCGTTTTGCGCTGTTTCCTGTCGCGGGCACTAGGCCTACCCACACAAGTGAGGCACCATTTTTCTTGGAAGACTTTGGGGAACGCGGGGTGGGTGGAATTTTGTGGATCCACGCAGATTCCAGAACTTTCCACCACAGAAAAGTGAGGAAAATGTGTTTGTTTTCACAATTATTTAGGTTTGCACTGGATTCTGGGTACCTGAACCTGGTGAGAGCCAGTCAAGTCACCCCATCCTGGATTCCCTGGGTGTCTAGTTTTCAAAAATGTATAGGTTTGCTAGGTTTCCCTAGGTGCCGGCAGAGCTAGGGTTAAAAACTACAGCTAGGCACTTTGCAAAAAAAGGGTCATTTTTCACTGTGAAAATGTGGTGTGTCCACGTTGCGCTTTGCGCTGTTTCCTGTTGCGGGCACTAGGCCTACCCACACAAGTGAGGTACCATTTTTCTCGGAAGACTTTGGGGAACGCGGGTGGGTGGGATTTTGTGGATCCACGTAGATTCCAAAACTTTCCACCACAGAAAAGTGAGGAAAATGTGTTTTTTTTACACTTTTTAGGTTTGCAAGGGATTCTGGGTACCAGAACCTGGTGAGAGCCAGTCAAGTCACCCCATCCTGGATTCCCTCGGTGTCTAGTTTTCAAAAATGTATAGGTTTGCTAGGTTTCCCTAGGTGCCTGCAGAGCTAGGGTTCAAAAACTACAGCTAGGCACTTTGCAAAAAAGGGTCACTTTTCACTGTGAAAATGTGTGTGTCCACGTTGCGTTTGCTCTGTTTCCTGTCGCGGGCACTAGGCCTACCCACACAAGTGAGGTACCATTTTTCTCGGAAGACTTCGGGAACGCGGGGTGGGTGGAATTTTGTGGATCCATGCAGATTCCAGAACTTTCCACCACAGAAAAGTGAGGAAAATGTGTTTTTTTGACACTTTTTAGGTTTGCAAGGGATTCTGGGTACCAGAACCTGGTGAGAGCCAGTCAAGTCACCCCATCCTGGATTTCCCTGGGTGTCTAGTTTTCAAAAAATTATAGGTTTGCTAGGTTTCCCTAGGTGCCTGCAGAGCTAGGGTTCAAAAACTACAGCTCGGCACTTTGCAAAAAAGGGTCACTTTTCACTGTGAAAATGTGGTGTGTCCACGTTGCGCTTTGCGCTGTTTCCTGTCGCGGGCACTAGGCCTACCCACACAAGTGAGGTACCATTTTTCTCGGAAGACTTTGGGGAACGCGGGGTGGGTGGAATTTTGTGGATCCATGCAGATTCCAGAACTTTCCACCACAGAAAAGTGAGGAAAATGTGGTTTTTTGACAATTGTTTAGGTTTGCAAGGGATTCTGGGTACCAGAACCTGGTGAGAGCCAGTCAAGTCACCCCATCCTGGATTTCCTGGGTGTCTAGTTTTCAAAAATGTATAGGTTTGCTAGGTTTCCCTAGGTGCCGGCAGAGCTAGGGTTCAAAAACTACAGCTAGGCACTTTGCAAAAAAGGGTCATTTTTCACTGTGAAAATGTGGTGTGTCCACGTTGCGTTTTGCGCTGTTTCCTGTTGCGGGCACTAGGCCTACCCACACAAGTGAGGTACCATTTTTCTCGGAAGACTTTGGGGAACGCGGGGTGGGTGGAATTTTGTGGATCCACGCAGATTCCAGAACTTTCCACCACAGAAAAGTGAGGAAAATGTGGTTTTTTTGACAATGTTTTAGGTTTGCAAGGGATTCTGGGTACCAGAACCTGGTGAGAGCCAGTCAAGTCACCCCATCCTGGATTCCCCTGGGTGTCTAGTTTTCAAAAATGTATAGGTTTGCTAGGTTTCCCTAGGTGCCGGCAGAGCTAGGGTTAAAAACTACAGCTAGGCACTTTGCAAAAAAGGGTCATTTTTCACTGTGAAAATGTGGTGTGTCCACGTTGCGTTTTGCGCTGTTTCCTGTCGTGGGCACTAGGCCTACCCACACAAGTGAGGTACCATTTTTCTCGGAAGACTTTGGGGAACGCGGGTGGGTGGAATTTTGTGGATCCATGCAGATTCCAGAACTTTCCACCACAGAAAAGTGAGGAAAATGTGGTTTTTTTGACAATTGTTTAGGTTTGCAAGGGATTCTGGGTACCAGAAACTGGTGAGAGCCAGTCAAGTCACCCCATCCTGGATTTCCCTGGGTGTCTAGTTTTCAAAAATGTATAGGTTTGCTAGGTTTCCCTAGGTGCCAGCAGAGCTAGGGTTCAAAAACTACAGCTAGGCACTTTGCAAAAAAAGGGTCATTTTTCACAGTGAAAATGTGGTGTGTCCACGTTGCGTTTTGCGCTGTTTCCTGTCGCGGGCACTAGGCCTACCCACACAAGTGAGGCACCATTTTTCTCGGAAGACTTTGGGGAACGCGGGTGGGTGGAATGTTGTGGATCCACGCAGATTCCAGAACTTTCCACCACAGAAAAGTGAGGAAAATGTGTTTGTTTTCACAATTATTTAGGTTTGCACTGGATTCTGGGTACCTGAACCTGGTGAGAGCCAGTCAAGTCACCCCATCCTGGATTCCCTGGGTGTCTAGTTTTCAAAAATGTATAGGTTTGCTAGGTTTCCTAGGTGCCGGCAGAGCTAGGGTTCAAAAACTACAGCTAGGCACTTTGCAAAAAAGGGTCATTTTTCACTGTGAAAATGTGGTGTGTCCACGTTGCGTTTTGCGCTGTTTCCTGTAGCGGGCACTAGGCCTACCCACACAAGTGAGGTACCATTTTTCTCGGAAGACTTTGGGGAATGAGGGGTGGGTGGAATTTTGTGGATCCACGCAGATTCCAGAACTTTCCACCACAGAAAAGTGAGGAAAATGTGGTTTTTTTGACAATGTTTTAGGTTTGCAAGGGATTCTGGGTACCAGAACCTGGTGAGAGCCAGTCAAGTCACCCCATCCTGGATTCCCTGGGTGCCTAGTTTTCAAAAATGTATAGGTTTGCTAGGTTTCCCTAGGTGCCGGCAGAGCTAGGGTTAAAAAACTACAGCTAGGCACTTTGCAAAAAAAGGGTCATTTTTCACTGTGAAAATGTGGTGTGTCCACGCTATGCGTTTGCGCTGTTTCCTGTCGTGGGCACTAGGCCTACCCACACAAGTGAGGTACCATTTTTCTCGGAAGACTTTGGGGAACGCGGGGTGGGTGGGATTTTGTGGATCCACGCAGATTCCAGAACTTTCCACCACAGAAAAGTGAGGAAAATGTGTTTTTTTTTACACTTTTTAGGTTTGCAAGGGATTCTGGGTACCAGAACCTGGTGAGAGCCAGTCAAGTCACCCCATCCTGGATTCCCTCGGTGTCTAGTTTTCAAAAATGTATAGGTTTGCTAGGTTTCCTAGGTGCCGGCAGAGCTAGGGTTCAAAAACTACAGCTAGGCACTTTGCAAAAAAGGGTAATTTTTCACTGTGAAAATGTGGTGTGTCCACGTTGTGCTTTGCGCTGTTTCCTGTCGTGGGCACTAGGCCTACCCACACAAGTGAGGTACCATTTTTCTCGGAAGACTTTGGGGAACGCGGGGTGAGTGGGATTTTGTGGATCCACGCAGATTCCAGAACTTTCCACCACAGAAAAGTGAGGAAAATGTGTTTTTTGACACTTTTTAGGTTTGCAAGGGAGTCTGGGTACCAGAACCTGGTGAGAGCTAGTCAAGTCACCCCATCCTGGATTTGTCTGGGTGTCTAGTTTTCAAAAAAGTATAGGTTTGCTAGGTTTCCATAGGTGCCTGCAGAGCTAGGGTTCAAAAACTACAGCTAGGCACTTTGCAAAAAAGGGTCATTTTTCACTGTGAAAATGTGGTGTGTCCACGTTGCGTTTTGCGCTGTTTCCTGTCGCGGGCACTAGGCCTACCCACACAAGTGAGGTACCATTTTTCTCGGAAGACTTTGGGGAACGCAGGGTGGGTGGAATTTTGTGGATCCATGCAGATTCCAGAACTTTCCACCACAGAAAAGTGAGGAAAATGTGGGTTTTTTGACAATTGTTTAGGTTTGCAAGGGATTCTGGGTACCAGAACCTGGTGAGAGCCAGTCAAGTCACCCCATCCTGGATTCCCCTGGGTGTCTAGTTTTCAAAAATGTATAGGTTTGCCAGGTTTCCCTAGGTGCCGGCAGAGCTAGGGTTCAAAAACTACAGCTAGGCACTTTGCAAAAAAGGGTCATTTTTCACTGTGAAAATGTGGTGTGTCCACGCTGCGCTTTGCGCTGTTTCCTGTCGCGGGCACTAGGCCTACCCACACAAGTGAGGCACCATTTTTCTCGGAAGACTTTGGGGAACGCGGGTGGGTGGAATTTTGTGGATCCACGCAGATTCCAGAACTTTCCACCACAGAAAAGTGAGGAAAATAGGTTTGTTTTCACAATTTTTAGGTTTGCAAGGGATTCTGGGTACCAGAACCTAGTGAGAGCCAGTCAAGTCACCCCATCCTGGATTCCCCTGGGTGTCTAGTTTTCAAAAATGTATAGGTTTGCTAGGTTTCCCTAGGTGCCGGCAGAGCTAGGGTTAAAAACTACAGCTAGGCACTTTGCAAAAAAAGGGTCATTTTTCACTGTGAAAATGTGGTGTGTCCACGTTGCGTTTTGCGCTGTTTCCTGTCGTGGGCACTAGGCCTACCCACACAAGTGAGGTACCATTTTTCTCGGAAGACTTTGGGGAACGCGGGGTGGGTGGGATTTTGTGGATCCACGCAGATTCCAAAACTTTCCACCAAAGAAAAGTGAGGAAAATGTGTTTTTTTTACACTTTTTAGGTTTGCAAGGGATTCTGGGTACCAGAACCTGGTGAGAGCCAGTCAAGTCACCCCATCCTGGATTCCCTCGGTGTCTAGTTTTCAAAAATGTATAGGTTTTCTAGGTTTCCCTAGGTGCCTGCAGAGCTAGGGTTCAAAAACTACAGCTAGGCACTTTGCAAAAAAGGGTCACTTTTCACTGTGAAAATGTGGTGTGTCCACGTTGCGTTTTGCGCTGTTTCCTGTCGCGGGCACTAGGCCTACCCACACAAGTGAGGTACCATTTTTCTCGGAAGACTTTGGGGAACGCGGGGTGGGTGGAATTTTGTGGATCCATGCAGATTCCAGAACTTTCCACCACAGAAAAGTGAGGAAAATGTGGTTTTTTTGACAATTGTTTAGGTTTGCAAGGGATTCTGGGTACCAGAACCTGGTGAGAGCCAGTCAAGTCACCCCATCCTGGATTTCCTGGGTGTCTAGTTTTCAAAAATGTATAGGTTTGCTAGGTTTCCTAGGTGCCGGCAGAGCTAGGGTTCAAAAACTACAGCTAGGCACTTTGCAAAAAAAGGGTCATTTTTCACTGTGAAAATGTGGTGTGTCCACGTTGCGTTTTGCGCTGTTTCCTGTTGCGGGCACTAGGCCTACCCACACAAGTGAGGTACCATTTTTCTCGGAAGACTTTGGGGAACGCGGGGTGGGTGGAATTTTGTGGATCCACGCAGATTCCAGAACTTTCCACCACAGAAAAGTGAGGAAAATGTGTTTTTTTTACAATGTTTTAGGTTTGCAAGGGATTCTGGGTACCAGAACCTGGTGAGAGCCAGTCAAGTCACCCCATCCTGGATTCCCTGGGTGTCTAGTTTTCAAAAATGTATAGGTTTGCTAGGTTTCCTAGGTGCCGGCAGAGCTAGGGTTAAAAACTACAGCTAGGCACTTTGCAAAAAAAGGGTCATTTTTCACTGTGAAAATGTGGTGTGTCCACGTTGCGTTTTGCGCTGTTTCCTGTCGTGGGCACTAGGCCTACCCACACAAGTGAGGTACCATTTTTCTCGGAAGACTTTGGGGAACGCGGGGTGGGTGGGATTTTGTGGATCCACGCAGATTCCAGAACTTTCCACCACAGAAAAGTGAGGAAAATGTGTTTTTTTACACTTTTTAGGTTTGCAAGGGATTCTGGGTACCAGAACCTGGTGAGAGCCAGTCAAGTCACCCCATCCTGGATTTCCCTGGGTGTCTAGTTTTCAAAAAGTATAGGTTTGCTAGGTTTCCTAGGTGCCAGCAGAGCTAGGGTTCAAAAACTACAGCTAGGCACTTTGCAAAAAAGGGTCATTTTTCACTGTGAAAATGTGGTGTGTCCACGTTGCGTTTTGCGCTGTTTCCTGTCGCGGGCACTAGGCCTACCCACACAAGTGAGGCACCATTTTTCTCGGAAGACTTTGGGGAACGCGGGGTGGGTGGAATGTTGTGGATCCACGCAGATTCCAGAACTTTCCACCACAGAAAAGTGAGGAAAATGTGTTTGTTTTCACAATTGTTTAGGTTTGCACTGGATTCTGGGTACCTGAACCTGGTGAGAGCCAGTCAAGTCACCCCATCCTGGATTCCCCTGGGTGTCTAGTTTTCAAAAATGTATAGGTTTGCTAGGTTTCCCTAGGTGCCGGCAGAGCTAGGGTTAAAAACTACAGCTAGGCACTTTGCAAAAAAGGGTCATTTTTCACTGTGAAAATGTGGTGTGTCCACGTTGCGTTTTGCGCTGTTTCCTGTCGTGGGCACTAGGCCTACCCACACAAGTGAGGTACCATTTTTCTCGGAAGACTTTGGGGAACGCGGGTGGGTGGAATTTTGTGGATCCATGCAGATTCCAGAACTTTCCACCACAGAAAAGTGAGGAAAATGTGGTTTTTTTGACAATTGTTTAGGTTTGCAAGGGATTCTGGGTACCAGAAACTGGTGAGAGCCAGTCAAGTCACCCCATCCTGGATTTCCCTGGGTGTCTAGTTTTCAAAAATGTATAGGTTTGCTAGGTTTCCCTAGGTGCCAGCAGAGCTAGGGTTCAAAAACTACAGCTAGGCACTTTGCAAAAAAGGGTCATTTTTCACAGTGAAAATGTGGTGTGTCCACGTTGCGCTTTGCGCTGTTTCCTGTCGCGGGCACTAGGCCTACCCACACAAGTGAGGCACCATTTTTCTCGGAAGACTTTGGGGAACGCGGGGTGGGTGGAATGTTGTGGATCCACGCAGATTCCAGAACTTTCCACCACAGAAAAGTGAGGAAAATGTGTTTGTTTTCACAATTATTTAGGTTTGCACTGGATTCTGGGTACCTGAACCTGGTGAGAGCCAGTCAAGTCACCCCATCCTGGATTCCCCTGGGTGTCTAGTTTTCAAAAATGTATAGGTTTGCTAGGTTTCCCTAGGTGCCGGCAGAGCTAGGGTTCAAAAACTACAGCTAGGCTCTTTGCAAAAAAGGGTCATTTTTCACTGTGAAAATGTGGTGTGTCCACGTTGCGTTTTGCGCTGTTTCCTGTTGCGGGCACTAGGCCTACCCACACAAGTGAGGTACCATTTTTCTCGGAAGACTTTGGGGAATGAGGGGTGGGTGGAATTTTGTGGATCCACGCAGATTCCAGAACTTTCCACCACAGAAAAGTGAGGAAAATGTGGGTTTTTTGACAATGTTTTAGGTTTGCAAGGGATTCTGGGTACCAGAACCTGGTGAGAGCCAGTCAAGTCACCCCATCCTGGATTCCCTGGGTGCCTAGTTTTCAAAAATGTATAGGTTTGCTAGGTTTCCCTAGGTGCCGGCAGAGCTAGGGTTAAAAACTACAGCTAGGCACTTTGCAAAAAAGGGTCATTTTTCACTGTGAAAATGTGGTGTGTCCACGTTGCGTTTTGCGCTGTTTCCTGTCGTGGGCACTAGGCCTACCCACACAAGTGAGGTACCATTTTTCTCGGAAGACTTTGGGGAACGCGGGGTGGGTGGGATTTTGTGGATCCACGCAGATTCCAGAACTTTCCACCACAGAAAAGTGAGGAAAATGTGTTTTTTTTTTACACTTTTTTAGGTTTGCAAGGGATTCTGGGTACCAGAACCTGGTGAGAGCCAGTCAAGTCACCCCATCCTGGATTCCCCTCGGTGTCTAGTTTTCAAAAATGTATAGGTTTGCTAGGTTTCCCTAGGTGCCGGCAGAGCTAGGGTTCAAAAACTACAGCTAGGCACTTTGCAAAAAAAGGGTAATTTTTCACTGTGAAAATGTGGTGTGTCCACGTTGCGTTTTGCGCTGTTTCCTGTCGTGGGCACTAGGCCTACCCACACAAGTGAGGTACCATTTTTCTCGGAAGACTTTGGGGAACGCGGGGTGAGTGGGATTTTGTGGATCCACGCAGATTCCAGAACTTTCCACCACAGAAAAGTGAGGAAAATGTGTTTTTTTGACACTTTTTTAGGTTTGCAAGGGAGTCTGGGTACCAGAACCTGGTGAGAGCCAGTCAAGTCACCCCATCCTGGATTTGTCTGGGTGTCTAGTTTTCAAAAAAGTATAGGTTTGCTAGGTTTCCATAGGTGCCTGCAGAGCTAGGGTTCAAAAACTACAGCTAGGCACTTTGCAAAAAAAGGGTCATTTTTCACTGTGAAAATGTGGTGTGTCCACGTTGCGTTTTGCGCTGTTTCCTGTCGCGGGCACTAGGCCTACCCACACAAGTGAGGTACCATTTTTCTCGAAAGACTTTGGGGAACGCAGGGTGGGTGGAATTTTGTGGATCCATGCAGATTCCAGAACTTTCCACCACAGAAAAGTGAGGAAAATGTGGGTTTTTTGACAATTGTTTAGGTTTGCAAGGGATTTTGGGTACCAGAACCTGGTGAGAGCCAGTCAAGTCACCCCATCCTGGATTCCCCTGGGTGTCTAGTTTTCAAAAATGTATAGGTTTGCCAGGTTTCCCTAGGTGCCGGCAGAGCTAGGGTTCAAAAACTACAGCTAGGCACTTTGCAAAAAAGGGTCATTTTTCACTGTGAAAATGTGGTGTGTCCACGTTGCGTTTTGCGCTGTTTCCTGTCGCGGGCACTAGGCCTACCCACACAAGTGAGGCACCATTTTTCTCGGAAGACTTTGGGGAACGCGGGGTGGGTGGAATTTTGTGGATCCACGCAGATTCCAGAACTTTCCACCACAGAAAAGTGAGGAAAATAGGTTTGTTTTCACAATTTTTAGGTTTGCAAGGGATTCTGGGTACCAGAACCTAGTGAGAGCCAGTCAAGTCACCCCATCCTGGATTCCCCTGGGTGTCTAGTTTTCAAAAATGTATAGGTTTGCTAGGTTTCCCTAGGTGCCGGCAGAGCTAGGGTTAAAAACTACAGCTAGGCACTTTGCAAAAAAAGGGTCATTTTTCACTGTGAAAATGTGGTGTGTCCACGCTTGCGTTTTGCGCTGTTTCCTGTCGTGGGCACTAGGCCTACCCACACAAGTGAGGTACCATTTTTCTCGGAAGACTTTGGGGAACGCGGGGTGGATGGGATTTTGTGGATCCACGCAGATTCCAAAACTTTCCACCACAGAAAAGTGAGGAAAATGTGTTTTTTTTTACACTTTTTAGGTTTGCAAGGGATTCTGGGTACCAGAACCTGGTGAGAGCCAGTCAAGTCACCCCATCCTGGATTCCCTCGGTGTCTAGTTTTCAAAAATGTATAGGTTTTCTAGGTTTCCCTAGGTGCCTGCAGAGCTAGGGTTCAAAAACTACAGCTAGGCACTTTGCAAAAAAAGGGTCACTTTTCACTGTGAAAATGTGGTGTGTCCACGTTGCGTTTTGCGCTGTTTCCTGTCGCGGGCACTAGGCCTACCCACACAAGTGAGGTACCATTTTTCTCGTAAGACTTTGGGGAACGCGGGGTGGGTGGAATTTTGTGGATCCATGCAGATTCCAGAACTTTCCACCACAGAAAAGTGAGGAAAATGTGGTTTTTTTGACACTTTTTAGGTTTGCAAGGGATTCTGGGTACCAGAACCTGGTGAGAGCCAGTCAAGTCACCCCATCCTGGATTTCCTGAGTGTCTAGTTTTCAAAAAGTATAGGTTTGCTAGGTTTCCTAGGTGCCTGCAGAGCTAGGGTTCAAAAACTACAGCTAGGCACTTTGCAAAAAAAGGGTCACTTTTCACTGTGAAAATGTGGTGTGTCCACGCTGCGCTTTGCGCTGTTTCCTGTCGCGGGCACTAGGCCTACCCACACAAGTGAGGTACCATTTTTCTCGGAAGACTTTGGGGAACGCGGGTGGGTGGAATTTTGTGGATCCATGCAGATTCCAGAACTTTCCACCACAGAAAAGTGAGGAAAATGTGGTTTTTTTGACAATTGTTTAGGTTTGCAAGGGATTCTGGGTACCAGAACCTGGTGAGAGCCAGTCAAGTCACCCCATCCTGAATTTCCCTGGGTGTCTAGTTTTCAAAAATGTATAGGTTTGCTAGGTTTCCCTAGGTGCCGGCAGAGCTAGGGTTCAAAAACTACAGCTAGGCACTTTGCAAAAAAAGGGTCATTTTTCACTGTGAAAATGTGGTGTGTCCACGTTGCGTTTTGCGCTGTTTCCTGTTGCGGGAACTAGGCCTACCCACACAAGTGAGGTACCATTTTTCTCGGAAGACTTTGGGGAACGCGGAGTGTGTGGAATTTTGTGGATCCACGCAGATTCCAGAACTTTCCACCACAGAAAAGTGAGGAAAATGTGTTTTTTTTGACAATGTTTTAGGTTTGCAAGGGATTCTGGGTACCAGAACCTGGTGAGAGCCAGTCAAGTCACCCCATCCTGGATTCCCTGGGTGTCTAGTTTTCAAAAATGTATAGGTTTGCTAGGTTTCCCTAGGTGCCGGCAGAGCTAGGGTTAAAAACTACAGCTAGGCACTTTGCAAAAAAGGGTCATTTTTCACTGTGAAAATGTGGTGTGTCCACGCTATGCGTTTTGCGCTGTTTCCTGTCGTGGGCACTAGGCCTACCCACACAAGTGAGGTACCATTTTTCTCGGAAGACTTTGGGGAACGCGGGGTGGGTGGGATTTTGTGGATCCACGCAGATTCCAGAACTTTCCACCACAGAAAAGTGAGGAAAATGTGTTTTTTTACACTTTTTAGGTTTGCAAGGGATTCTGGGTACCAGAACCTGGTGAGAGCCAGTCAAGTCACCCCATCCTGGATTTCCCTGGGTGTCTAGTTTTCAAAAAGTATAGGTTTGCTAGGTTTCCCTAGGTGCCAGCAGAGCTAGGGTTCAAAAACTACAGCTAGGCACTTTGCAAAAAAAGGGTCATTTTTCACAGTGAAAATGTGGTGTGTCCACGTTGCGTTTTGCGCTGTTTCCTGTCGCGGGCACTAGGCCTACCCACACAAGTGAGGCACCATTTTTCTCGGAAGACTTTGGGGAACGCGGGGTGGGTGGAATGTTGTGGATCCACGCAGATTCCAGAACTTTCCACCACAGAAAAGTGAGGAAAATGTGTTTGTTTTCACAATTATTTAGGTTTGCACTGGATTCTGGGTACCTGAACCTGGTGAGAGCCAGTCAAGTCACCCCATCCTGGATTCCCCTGGGTGTCTAGTTTTCAAAAATGTATAGGTTTGCTAGGTTTCCCTAGGTGCCGGCAGAGCTAGGGTTCAAAAACTACAGCTAGGCACTTTGCAAAAAAGGGTCATTTTTCACTGTGAAAATGTGGTGTGTCCAAGTTGCGTTTTGCGCTGTTTCCTGTTGCGGGCACTAGGCCTACCCACACAAGTGAGGTACCATTTTTCTCGGAAGACTTTGGGGAATGCGGGGTTGGTGGAATTTTGTGGATCCACGCAGATTCCAGAACTTTCCACCACAGAAAAGTGAGGAAAATTTGGTTTTTTTGACAATGTTTTAGGTTTGCAAGGGATTCTGGGTACCAGAACCTGGTGAGAGCCAGTCAAGTCACCCCATCCTGGATTCCCCTGGGTGTCTAGTTTTCAAAAATGTATAGGTTTGCTAGGTTTCCCTAGGTGCCGGTAGAGCTAGGGTTAAAAAACTACAGCTAGGCACTTTGCAAAAAAAGGGTCATTTTTCACTGTGAAAATGTGGTGTGTCCACGTTGCGTTTTGCGCTATTTCCTGTCGTGGGCACTAGGCCTACCCACACAAGTGAGGTACCATTTTTCTCGGAAGACTTTGGGGAACGCGGGGTGGGTGGGATTTTGTGGATCCATGCAGATTCCAGAACTTTCCACCACAGAAAAGTGAGGAAAATGTGGTTTTTTTGACAATTGTTTAGGTTTGCAAGGGATTCTGGGTACCAGAACCTGGTGAGAGCCAGTCAAGTCACCCCATCCTGGATTTCCCTGGGTGTCTAGTTTTCAAAAATGTATAGGTTTGCTAGGTTTCCCTAGGTGCCGGCAGAGCTAGGGTTCAAAAACTACAGCTAGGCACTTTGCAAAAAAAGGGTCATTTTTCACTGTGAAAATGTGGTGTGTCCACGTTGCGTTTTGCGCTGTTTCCTGTTGCGGGCACTAGGCCTACCCACACAAGTGAGGTACCATTTTTCTCGGAAGACTTTGGGGAACGCGGGGTGGGTGGAATTTTGTGGATCCATGCAGATTCCAGAACTTTCCACCACAGAAAAGTGAGGAAAATGTGGTTTTTTTGACAATTGTTTAGGTTTGCAAGGGATTCTGGGTACCAGAACCTGGTGAGAGCCAGTCAAGTCACCCCATCCTGGATTTCCCTGGGTGTCTAGTTTTCAAAAATGTATAGGTTTGCTAGGTTTCCCTAGGTGCCGGCAGAGCTAGGGTTCAAAAACTACAGCTAGGCACTTTGCAAAAAAAGGGTCATTTTTCACTGTGAAAATGTGGTGTGTCCACGTTGCGTTTTGCGCTGTTTCCTGTTGCGGGCACTAGGCCTACCCACACAAGTGAGGTACCATTTTTCTCGGAAGACTTTGGGGAACGCGGGGTGGGTGGAATTTTGTGGATCCACGTAGATTCCAGAACTTTCCACCACAGAAAAGTGAGGAAAATGTGTTTTTTTGACAATGTTTTAGGTTTGCAAGGGATTCTGGGTACCAGAACCTGGTGAGAGCCAGTCAAGTCACCCCATCCTGGATTCCCTGGGTGTCTAGTTTTCAAAAATGTATAGGTTTGCTAGGTTTCCCTAGGTGCCGGCAGAGCTAGGGTTAAAAACTACAGCTAGGCACTTTGCAAAAAAAGGGTCATTTTTCACTGTGAAAATGTGGTGTGTCCACGTTGCGTTTTGCGCTGTTTCCTGTCGTGGGCACTAGGCCTACCCACACAAGTGAGGTACCATTTTTCTCGGAAGACTTTGGGGAACGCGGGGTGGGTGGGATTTTGTGGATCCACGCAGATTCCAGAACTTTCCACCACAGAAAAGTGAGGAAAATGTGGTTTTTTTACACTTTTTAGGTTTGCAAGGGATTCTGGGTACCAGAACCTGGTGAGAGCCAGTCAAGTCACCCCATCCTGGATTTCCCTGGGTGTCTAGTTTTCAAAAAGTATAGGTTTGCTAGGTTTCCTAGGTGCCAGCAGAGCTAGGGTTCAAAAACTACAGCTAGGCACTTTGCAAAAAAAGGGTCATTTTTCACTGTGAAAATGTGGTGTGTCCACGTTGCGTTTTGCGCTGTTTCCTGTCGCGGGCACTAGGCCTACCCACACAAGTGAGGCACCATTTTTCTCGGAAGACTTTGGGGAACGCGGGGTGGGTGGAATGTTGTGGATCCACGCAGATTCCAGAACTTTCCACCACAGAAAAGTGAGGAAAATGTGTTTGTTTTCACAATTATTTAGGTTTGCACTGGATTCTGGGTACCTGAACCTGGTGAGAGCCAGTCAAGTCACCCCATCCTGGATTCCCCTGGGTGTCTAGTTTTCAAAAATGTATAGGTTTGCTCGGTTTCCCTAGGTGCCGGCAGAGCTAGGGTTCAAAAACTACAGCTAGGCACTTTGCAAAAAAAGGGTCATTTTTCACTGTGAAAATGTGGTGTGTCCACGTTGCGTTTTGCGCTGTTTCCTGTTGCGGGCACTAGGCCTACCCACACAAGTGAGGTACCATTTTTCTCGGAAGACTTTGGGGAATGCGGGGTTGGTGGAATTTTGTGGATCCACGCAGATTCCAGAACTTTCCACCACAGAAAAGTGAGGAAAATTTGGTTTTTTTGACAATGTTTTAGGTTTGCAAGGGATTCTGGGTACCAGAACCTGGTGAGAGCCAGTCAAGTCACCCCATCCTGGATTCCCTGGGTGTCTAGTTTTCAAAAATGTATAGGTTTGCTAGGTTTCCCTAGGTGCCGGCAGAGCTAGGGTTAAAAACTACAGCTAGGCACTTTGCAAAAAAAGGGTCATTTTTCACTGTGAAAATGTGGTGTGTCCACGTTGCGTTTGCGCTGTTTCCTGTCGTGGGCACTAGGCCTACCCACACAAGTGAGGTACCATTTTTCTCGGAAGACTTTGGGGAACGCGGGGTGGGTGGGATTTTGTGGATCCACGCAGATTCCAGAACTTTCCACCACAGAAAAGTGAGGAAAATGTGTTTTTTTGACACTTTTTAGGTTTGCAAGGGATTCTGGGTACCAGAACCTGGTGAGAGCCAGTCAAGTCACCCCATCCTGGATTCCCCTCGGTGTCTAGTTTTCAAAAATGTATAGGTTTGCTAGGTTTCCCAAAGGTGCCGGCAGAGCTAGGGTTCAAAAACTACAGCTAGGCACTTTGCAAAAAAATGGTCATTTTTCACTGTGAAAATGTGGTGTGTCCACGTTGCGTTTTGCGCTGTTTCCTGTCGCGGGCACTAGGCCTACCCACACAAGTGAGGCACCATTTTTCTAGGAAGACTTTGGGGAACGCGGGGTGGGTGGAATTTTGTGGATCCACGCAGATTGCAGAACTTTCCACCACAGAAAAGTGAGGAAAATGTGTTTGTTTTCACAATTTTTTAGGTTTGCAAGTGATTCTGGGTACCAGAACCTGGTGAGAGCCAGTCAAGTCACCCCATCCTGGATTCCCTGGGTGTCTAGTTTTCAAAAATGTATAGGTTTGCTAGGTTTCCCTAGGTGCCGGCAGAGCTAGGGTTCAAAAACTACAGCTAGGCACTTTGCAAAAAAGGGTCATTTTTCACTGTGAAAATGTGGTGTGTCCACGTTGCGTTTTGCGCTGTTTCCTGTTGCGGGCACTAGGCCTACCCACACAAGTGAGGTACCATTTTTCTCGGAAGACTTTGGGGAACGCGGGGTGGGTGGAATTTTGTGGATCCACGCAGATTCCAGAACTTTCCACCACAGAAAAGTGAGGAAAATGTGTTTGTTTTGACAATGTTTTAGGTTTGCAAGGGATTCTGGGTACCAGAACCTGGTGAGAGCCAGTCAAGTCACCCCATCATGGATTCCCCTGGTTGTCTAGTTTTCAAAAATGTATGGGTTTGCTAGGTTTCCCTAGGTGCCGGCAGAGCTAGGGTTCAAAAACTACAGCTAGGCACTTTGCAAAAAAAGGGTCATTTTTCACTGTGAAAATGTGGTGTGTCCACGTTGCGTTTTGCGCTGTTTCCTGTCGTGGGCACTAGGCCTACCCACACAAGTGAGGTACCATTTTTCTCGGAAGACTTCGGGGAACGCGGGGTGGGTGGGATTTTGTGGATCCACGCAGATTCCAGAACTTTCCACCACAGAAAAGTGAGGAAAATGTGGTTTTTTTGACAATGTTTTAGGTTTGCAAGGGATTCTGGGTACCAGAACCTGGTGAGAGCCAGTCAAGTCACCCCATCCTGGATTTCCCTGGGTGTCTAGTTTTCAAAAAAGTATAGGTTTGCTAGGTTTCCCTAGGTGCCAGCAGAGCTAGGGTTCAAAAACTACAGCTAGGCACTTTGCAAAAAAGGGTCACTTTTCACTGTGAAAATGTGGTGTGTCCACGTTGCGTTTTGCGCTGTTTCCTGTCGCGGGCACTAGGCCTACCCACACAAGTGAGGTACCATTTTTCTCGGAAGACTTTGGGGAACGCGGGGTGGGTGGAATTTTGTGGATCCATGCAGATTCCAGAACTTTCCACCACAGAAAAGTGAGGAAAATGTGGTTTTTTTGACAATTGTTTAGGTTTGCAAGGGATTCTGGGTACCAGAACCTGGTGAGAGCCAGTCAAGTCACCCCATCCTGGATTTCCCTGGGTGTCTAGTTTTCAAAAATGTATAGGTTTGCTAGGTTTCCCTAGGTGCCGGCAGAGCTAGGGTTCAAAAACTACAGCTAGGCACTTTGCAAAAAAAGGGTCATTTTTCACTGTGAAAATGTGGTGTGTCCACGTTGCGCTTTGCGCTGTTTCCTGTCGTGGGCACTAGGCCTACCCACACAAGTGAGGTACCATTTTTCTCGGAAGACTTTGGGGAACGCGGGGTGGGTGGAATTTTGTGGATCCATGCAGATTCCAGAACTTTCCACCACAGAAAAGTGAGGAAAATGTGGTTTTTTTGACAATTGTTTAGGTTTGCAAGGGATTCTGGGTACCAGAACCTGGTGAGAGCCAGTCAAGTCACCCCATCCTGGATTTCCCTGGGTGTCTAGTTTTCAAAAATGTATAGGTTTGCTAGGTTTCCCTAGGTGCCAGCAGAGCTAGGGTTCAAAAACTTCAGCTAGGCACTTTGCAAAAAAGGGTCATTTTTCACAGTGAAAATGTGGTGTGTCCACGTTGCGTTTTGCGCTGTTTCCTGTCGCGGGCACTAGGCCTACCCACACAAGTGAGGCACCATTTTTCTCGGAAGACTTTGGGGAACGCGGGGTGGGTGGAATGTTGTGGATCCACGCAGATTCCAGAACTTTCCACCACAGAAAAGTGAGGAAAATGTGTTTGTTTTCACAATTATTTAGGTTTGCACTGGATTCTGGGTACCTGAACCTGGTGAGAGCCAGTCAAGTCACCCCATCCTGGATTCCCCTGGGTGTCTAGTTTTCAAAAATGTATAGGTTTGCTAGGTTTCCCTAGGTGCCGGCAGAGCTAGGGTTCAAAAACTACAGCTAGGCACTTTGCAAAAAAAGGGTCATTTTTCACTGTGAAAATGTGGTGTGTCCACGTTGCGTTTTGCGCTGTTTCCTGTTGCGGGCACTAGGCCTACCCACACAAGTGAGGTACCATTTTTCTCGGAAGACTTTGGGGAATGCGGGGTGGGTGGAATTTTGTGGATCCACGCAGATTCCAGAACTTTCCACCACAGAAAAGTGAGGAAAATGTGGTTTTTTTGACAATGTTTTAGGTTTGCAAGGGATTCTGGGTACCAGAACCTGGTGAGAGCCAGTCAAGTCACCCCATCCTGGATTCCCTGGGTGCCTAGTTTTCAAAAATGTATAGGTTTGCTAGGTTTCCTAGGTGCCGGCAGAGCTAGGGTTAAAAAACTACAGCTAGGCACTTTGCAAAAAAGGGTCATTTTTCACTGTGAAAATGTGGTGTGTCCACGTTGCGTTTTGCGCTGTTTCCTGTCGTGGGCACTAGGCCTACCCACACAAGTGAGGTACCATTTTTCTCGGAAGACTTTGGGGAACGCGGGGTGGGTGGGATTTTGTGGATCCACGCAGATTCCAGAACTTTCCACCACAGAAAAGTGAGGAAAATGTGTTTTTTTACACTTTTTAGGTTTGCAAGGGATTCTGGGTACCAGAACCTGGTGAGAGCCAGTCAAGTCACCCCATCCTGGATTCCCCTCGGTGTCTAGTTTTCAAAAATGTATAGGTTTGCTAGGTTTCCCTAGGTGCCGGCAGAGCTAGGGTTCAAAAACTACAGCTAGGCACTTTGCAAAAAAGGGTCATTTTTCACTGTGAAAATGTGGTGTGTCCACGTTGCGTTTTGCGCTGTTTCCTGTCGTGGGCACTAGGCCTACCCACACAAGTGAGGTACCATTTTTCTCGGAAGACTTTGGGGAACGCGGGGTGAGTGGGATTTTGTGGATCCACGCAGATTCCAGAACTTTCCACCACAGAAAAGTGAGGAAAATGTGTTTTTTGACACTTTTTAGGTTTGCAAGGGAGTCTGGGTACCAGAACCTGGTGAGAGCCAGTCAAGTCACCCCATCCTGGATTTGTCTGGGTGTCTAGTTTTCAAAAAGTATAGGTTTGCTAGGTTTCCATAGGTGCCTGCAGAGCTAGGGTTCAAAAACTACAGCTAGGCACTTTGCAAAAAAGGGTCATTTTTCACTGTGAAAATGTGGTGTGTCCACGTTGCGTTTTGCGCTGTTTCCTGTCGCGGGCACTAGGCCTACCCACACAAGTGAGGTACCATTTTTCTCGGAAGACTTTGGGGAACGCAGGGTGGGTGGAATTTTGTGGATCCATGCAGATTCCAGAACTTTCCACCACAGAAAAGTGAGGAAAATGTGGGTTTTTTGACAATTGTTTAGGTTTGCAAGGGATTCTGGGTACCAGAACCTGGTGAGAGCCAGTCAAGTCACCCCATCCTGGATTCCCCTGGGTGTCTAGTTTTCAAAAATGTATAGGTTTGCCAGGTTTCCCTAGGTGCCGGCAGAGCTAGGGTTCAAAAACTACAGCTAGGCACTTTGCAAAAAAAGGGTCATTTTTCACTGTGAAAATGTGGTGTGTCCACGTTGCGTTTTGCGCTGTTTCCTGTCGCGGGCACTAGGCCTACCCACACAAGTGAGGCACCATTTTTCTCGGAAGACTTTGGGGAACGCGGGGTGGGTGGAATTTTGTGGATCCACGCAGATTCCAGAACTTTCCACCACAGAAAAGTGAGGAAAATAGGTTTGTTTTCACAATTTTTTAGGTTTGCAAGGGATTCTGGGTACCAGAACCTAGTGAGAGCCAGGCAAGTCACCCCATCCTGGATTCCCCTGGGTGTCTAGTTTTCAAAAATGTATAGGTTTGCTAGGTTTCCCTAGGTGCCGGCAGAGCTAGGGTTAAAAAACTACAGCTAGGCACTTTGCAAAAAAAGGGTCATTTTTCACTGTGAAAATGTGGTGTGTCCACGTTGCGTTTTGCGCTGTTTCCTGTCGTGGGCACTAGGCCTACCCACACAAGTGAGGTACCATTTTTCTCGGAAGACTTTGGGGAACGCGGGGTGGGTGGGATTTTGTGGATCCACGCAGATTCCAAAACTTTCCACCACAGAAAAGTGAGGAAAATGTGTTTTTTTTTACACTTTTTTAGGTTTGCAAGGGATTCTGGGTACCAGAACCTGGTGAGAGCCAGTCAAGTCACCCCATCCTGGATTCCCCTCGGTGTCTAGTTTTCAAAAATGTATAGGTTTGCTAGGTTTCCCTAGGTGCCTGCAGAGCTAGGGTTCAAAAACTACAGCTAGGCACTTTGCAAAAAAAGGGTCACTTTTCACTGTGAAAATGTGGTGTGTCCACGTTGCGTTTTGCGCTGTTTCCTGTCGCGGGAACTAGGCCTACCCACACAAGTGAGGTACCATTTTTCTCGGAAGACTTTGGGGAACGCGGGGTGGGTGGAATTTTGTGGATCCATGCAGATTCCAGAACTTTCCACCACAGAAAAGTGAGGAAAATGTGGTTTTTTTGACACTTTTTTAGGTTTGCAAGGGATTCTGGGTACCAGAACCTGGTGAGAGCCAGTCAAGTCACCCCATCCTGGATTTCCCTGAGTGTCTAGTTTTCAAAAAAGTATAGGTTTGCTAGGTTTCCCTAGGTGCCTGCAGAGCTAGGGTTCAAAAACTACAGCTAGGCACTTTGCAAAAAAGGGTCACTTTTCACTGTGAAAATGTGGTGTGTCCACGTTGCGTTTTGCGCTGTTTCCTGTCGCGGGCACTAGGCCTACCCACACAAGTGAGGTACCATTTTTCTCGGAAGACTTTGGGAACGCGGGGTGGGTGGAATTTTGTGGATCCATGCAGATTCCAGAACTTTCCACCACAGAAAAGTGAGGAAAATGTGTTTTTTTGACAATTGTTTAGGTTTGCAAGGGATTCTGGGTACCAGAACCTGGTGAGAGCCAGTCAAGTCACCCCATCCTGGATTTCCCTGGGTGTCTAGTTTTCAAAAATGTATAGGTTTGCTAGGTTTCCCTAGGTGCCGGCAGAGCTAGGGTTCAAAAACTACAGCTAGGCACTTTGCAAAAAAAGGGTCATTTTTCACTGTGAAAATGTGGTGTGTCCACGTTGCGTTTTGCGCTGTTTCCTGTTGCGGGCACTAGGCCTACCCACACAAGTGAGGTACCATTTTTCTCGGAAGACTTTGGGGAACGCGGGGTGGGTGGAATTTTGTGGATCCACGCAGATTCCAGAACTTTCCACCACAGAAAAGTGAGGAAAATGTGTTTTTTTTGACAATGTTTTAGGTTTGCAAGGGATTCTGGGTACCAGAACCTGGTGAGAGCCAGTCAAGTCACCCCATCCTGGATTCCCTGGGTGTCTAGTTTTCAAAAATGTATAGGTTTGCTAGGTTTCCCTAGGTGCCGGCAGAGCTAGGGTTAAAAAACTACAGCTAGGCACTTTGCAAAAAAAGGGTCATTTTTCACTGTGAAAATGTGGTGTGTCCACGTTGCGTTTTGCGCTGTTTCCTGTCATGGGCACTAGGCCTACCCACACAAGTGAGGTACCATTTTTCTCGGAAGACTTTGGGGAACGCGGGGTGGGTGGGATTTTGTGGATCCACGCAGATTCCAGAACTTTCCACCACAGAAAAGTGAGGAAAATGTGTTTTTTTACACTTTTTAGGTTTGCAAGGGATTCTGGGTACCAGAACCTGGTGAGAGCCAGTCAAGTCACCCCATCCTGGATTTCCTGGGTGTCTAGTTTTCAAAAAGTATAGGTTTGCTAGGTTTCCCTAGGTGCCAGCAGAGCTAGGGTTCAAAAACTACAGCTAGGCACTTTGCAAAAAAAGGGTCATTTTTCACTGTGAAAATGTGGTGTGTCCACGTTGCGTTTTGCGCTGTTTCCTGTCACGGGCACTAGGCCTACCCACACAAGTGAGGCACCATTTTTCTCGGAAGACTTTGGGGAACGCGGGGTGGGTGGAATGTTGTGGATCCACGCAGATTCCAGAACTTTCCACCACAGAAAAGTGAGGAAAATGTGTTTGTTTTCACAATTATTTAGGTTTGCACTGGATTCTGGGTACCTGAACCTGGTGAGAGCCAGTCAAGTCACCCCATCCTGGATTCCCCTGGGTGTCTAGTTTTCAAAAATGTATAGGTTTGCTAGGTTTCCCTAGGTGCCGGCAGAGCTAGGGTTCAAAAACTACAGCTAGGCACTTTGCAAAAAAAGGGTCATTTTGCACTGTGAAAATGTGGTGTGTCCACGTTGCGTTTTGCGCTGTTTCCTGTTGCGGGCACTAGGCCTATCCACACAAGTGAGGTACCATTTTTCTCGGAAGACTTTGGGGAATGCGGGGTGGGTGGAATTTTGTGGATCCACGCAGATTCCAGAACTTTCCACCACAGAAAAGTGAGGAAAATTTGGTTTTTTTGACAATGTTTTAGGTTTGCAAGGGATTCTGGGTACCAGAACCTGGTGAGAGCCAGTCAAGTCACCCCATCCTGGATTCCCTGGGTGTCTAGTTTTCAAAAATGTATAGGTTTGCTAGGTTTCCCTAGGTGCCGGCAGAGCTAGGGTTAAAAACTACAGCTAGGCACTTTGCAAAAAAAGGGTCATTTTTCACTGTGAAAATGTGGTGTGTCCACGTTGCGTTTTGCGCTGTTTCCTGTCGTGGGCACTAGGCCTACCCACACAAGTGAGGTACCATTTTTCTCGGAAGACTTTGGGGAACGCGGGGTGGGTGGGATTTTGTGGATCCACGCAGATTCCAGAACTTTCCACCACAGAAAAGTGAGGAAAATGTGTTTTTTTGACACTTTTTTAGGTTTGCAAGGGATTCTGGGTACCAGAACCTGGTGAGAGCCAGTCAAGTCACCCCATCCTGGATTCCCCTCGGTGTCTAGTTTTCAAAAATGTATAGGTTTGCTAGGTTTCCCAAAGGTGCCGGCAGAGCTAGGGTTCAAAAACTACAGCTAGGCACTTTGCAAAAAAATGGTCATTTTTCACTGTGAAAATGTGGTGTGTCCACGTTGCGTTTTGCGCTGTTTCCTGTCGCGGGCACTAGGCCTACCCACACAAGTGAGGCACCATTTTTCTAGGAAGACTTTGGGGAACGCGGGGTGGGTGGAATTTTGTGGATCCACGCAGATTGCAGAACTTTCCACCACAGAAAAGTGAGGAAAATGTGTTTGTTTTCACAATTTTTAGGTTTGCAAGTGATTCTGGGTACCAGAACCTGGTGAGAGCCAGTCAAGTCACCCCATCCTGGATTTCCCTGGGTGTCTAGTTTTCAAAAATGTATAGGTTTGCTAGGTTTCCCTAGGTGCCGGCAGAGCTAGGGTTCAAAAACTACAGCTAGGCACTTTGCAAAAAAGGGTCATTTTTCACTGTGAAAATGTGGTGTGTCCACGTTGCGTTTTGCGCTGTTTCCTGTTGCGGGCACTAGGCCTACCCACACAAGTGAGGTACCATTTTTCTCGGAAGACTTTGGGGAACGCGGGGTGGGTGGAATTTTGTGGATCCACGCAGATTCCAGAACTTTCCACCACAGAAAAGTGAGGAAAATGTGTTTGTTTTGACAATGTTTTAGGTTTGCAAGGGATTCTGGGTACCAGAACCTGGTGAGAGCCAGTCAAGTCACCCCATCCTGGATTTCCCTGGGTGTCTAGTTTTCAAAAAAGTATAGGTTTGCTAGGTTTCCCTAGGTGCCAGCAGAGCTAGGGTTCAAAAACTACAGCTAGGCACTTTGCAAAAAAAGGGTCACTTTTCACTGTGAAAATGTGGTGTGTCCATGTTGCGTTTTGCGCTGTTTCCTGTCGCGGGCACTAGGCCTACCCACACAAGTGAGGTACCATTTTTCTCGGAAGACTTTGGGGAACGCGGGTGGGTGGAATTTTGTGGATCCATGCAGATTCCAGAACTTTCCACCACAGAAAAGTGAGGAAAATGTGGTTTTTTTGACAATTGTTTAGGTTTGCAAGGGATTCTGGGTACCAGAACCTGGTGAGAGCCAGTCAAGTCACCCCATCCTGGATTTCCCTGGGTGTCTAGTTTTCAAAAATGTATAGGTTTGCTAGGTTTCCTAGGTGCCGGCAGAGCTAGGGTTCAAAAACTACAGCTAGGCACTTTGCAAAAAAGGGTCATTTTTCACAGTGAAAATGTGGTGTGTCCACGTTGCGTTTTGCGCTGTTTCCTGTCGCGGGCACTAGGCCTACCCACACAAGTGAGGCACCATTTTTCTCGGAAGACTTTGGGGAACGCGGGGTGGGTGGAATGTTGTGGATCCACGCAGATTCCAGAACTTTCCACCACAGAAAAGTGAGGAAAATGTGTTTGTTTTCACAATTATTTAGGTTTGCACTGGATTCTGGGTACCTGAACCTGGTGAGAGCCAGTCAAGTCACCCCATCCTGGATTCCCCTGGGTGTCTAGTTTTCAAAAATGTATAGGTTTGCTAGGTTTCCCTAGGTGCCGGCAGAGCTAGGGTTCAAAAAGTACAGCTAGGCACTTTGCAAAAAAGGGTCATTTTTCACTGTGAAAATGTGGTGTGTCCACGTTGCGTTTTGCGCTGTTTCCTGTTGCGGGCACTAGGCCTACCCACACAAGTGAGGTACCATTTTTCTCGGAAGACTTTGGGGAATGCGGGGTGGGTGGAATTTTGTGGATCCACGCAGATTCCAGAACTTTCCACCACAGAAAAGTGAGGAAAATGTGGTTTTTTTGACAATGTTTTAGGTTTGCAAGGGATTCTGGGTACCAGAACCTGGTGAGAGCCAGTCAAGTCACCCCATCCTGGATTCCCTGGGTGCCTAGTTTTCAAAAATGTATAGGTTTGCTAGGTTTCCCTAGGTGCCGGCAGAGCTAGGGTTAAAAACTACAGCTAGGCACTTTGCAAAAAAAGGGTCATTTTTCACTGTGAAAATGTGGTGTGTCCACGTTGCGTTTTGCGCTGTTTCCTGTCGTGGGCACTAGGCCTACCCACACAAGTGAGGTACCATTTTTCTCGGAAGACTTTGGGGAACGCGGGGTGGGTGGGATTTTGTGGATCCACGCAGATTCCAGAACTTTCCACCACAGAAAAGTGAGGAAAATGTGTTTTTTTTTACACTTTTTTAGGTTTGCAAGGGATTCTGGGTACCAGAACCTGGTGAGAGCCAGTCAAGTCACCCCATCCTGGATTCCCCTCGGTGTCTAGTTTTCAAAAATGTATAGGTTTGCTAGGTTTCCCTAGGTTCCGGCAGAGCTAGGGTTCAAAAACTACAGCTAGGCACTTTGCAAAAAAGGGTCATTTTTCACTGTGAAAATGTGGTGTGTCCACGTTGCGTTTTGCGCTGTTTCCTGTCGTGGGCACTAGGCCTACCCACACAAGTGAGGTACCATTTTTCTCGGAAGACTTTGGGGAACGCGGGGTGGGTGGGATTTTGTGGATCCACGCAGATTCCAGAACTTTCCACCACAGAAAAGTGAGGAAAATGTGTTTTTTGGACACTTTTTTAGGTTTGCAAGGGATTCTGGGTACCAGAACCTGGTGAGAGCCAGTCAAGTCACCCCATCCTGGATTTCCCTGGGTGTCTAGTTTTCAAAAAAGTATAGGTTTGCTAGGTTTCCCTAGGTGCCTGCAGAGCTAGGGTTCAAAAACTACAGCTAGGCACTTTGCAAAAAAAGGGTCATTTTTCACTGTGAAAATGTGGTGTGTCCACGTTGCGTTTTGCGCTGTTTCCTGTCGCGGGCACTAGGCCTACCCACACAAGTGAGGCACCATTTTTCTCGGAAGACTTTGGGGAACGCGGGGTGGGTGGAATTTTGTGGATCCACGCAGATTCCAGAACTTTCCACCACAGAAAAGTGAGGAAAATAGGTTTGTTTTCACAATTTTTTAGGTTTGCAAGGGATTCTGGGTACCAGAACCTAGTGAGAGCCAGTCAAGTCACCCCATCCTGGATTCCCCTGGGTGTCTAGTTTTCAAAAATGTATAGGTTTGCTAGGTTTCCCTAGGTGCCGGCAGAGCTAGGGTTAAAAAACTAAAGCTAGGCACTTTGCAAAAAAAGGGTCATTTTTCACTGTGAAAATGTGGTGTGTCCACGTTGCGTTTTGCGCTGTTTCCTGTCGTGGGCACTAGGCCTACCCACACAAGTGAGGTACCATTTTTCTCGGAAGACTTTGGGGAACGCGGGGTGGGTGGGATTTTGTGGATCCACGCAGATTCCAAAACTTTCCACCACAGAAAAGTGAGGAAAATGTGTTTTTTTTTTACACTTTTTTAGGTTTGCAAGGGATTCTGGGTACCAGAACCTGGTGAGAGCCAGTCAAGTCACCCCATCCTGGATTCCCCTCGGTGTCTAGTTTTCAAATATGTTTAGGTTTGCTAGGTTTCCCTAGGTGCCTGCAGAGCTAGGGTTCAAAAACTACAGCTAGGCACTTTGCAAAAAAAGGGTCACTTTTCACTGTGAAAATGTGGTGTGTCCACGTTGCGTTTTGCGCTGTTTCCTGTCGCGGGCACTAGGCCTACCCACACAAGTGAGGTACCATTTTTCTCGGAAGACTTTGGGGAACGCGGGGTGGGTGGAATTTTGTGGATCCATGCAGATTCCAGAACTTTCCACCACAGAAAAGTGAGGAAAATGTGGTTTTTTTGACACTTTTTTAGGTTTGCAAGGGATTCTGGGTACCAGAACCTGGTGAGAGCCAGTCAAGTCACCCCATCCTGGATTTCCCTGGGTGTCTAGTTTTCAAAAAAGTATAGGTTTGCTAGGTTTCCCTAGGTGCCTGCAGAGCTAGGGTTCAAAAACTACAGCTAGGCACTTTGCAAAAAAGGGTCACTTTTCACTGTGAAAATGTGGTGTGTCCACGTTGCGTTTTGCGCTGTTTCCTGTCGCGGGCACTAGGCCTACCCACACAAGTGAGGTACCATTTTTCTCGGAAGACTTTGGGGAACGCGGGGTGGGTGGAATTTTGTGGATCCATGCAGATTCCAGAACTTTCCACCACAGAAGAGTGAGGAAAATGTGGTTTTTTGACAATTGTTTAGGTTTGCAAGGGATTCTGGGTACCAAACCCTGGTGAGAGCCAGTCAAGTCACCCCATCCTGGATTTCCCTGGGTGTCTAGTTTTCAAAAATGTATAGGTTTGCTAGGTTTCCCTAGGTGCCGGCAGAGCTAGGGTTCAAAAACTACAGCTAGGCACTTTGCAAAAAAAGGGTCATTTTTCACTGTGAAAATGTGGTGTGTCCACGTTGCGTTTTGCGCTGTTTCCTGTTGCGGGCACTAGGCCTACCCACACAAGTGAGGTACCATTTTTCTCGGAAGACTTTGGGGAACGCGGGGTGGGTGGAATTTTGTGGATCCACGCAGATTCCAGAACTTTCCACCACAGAAAAGTGAGGAAAATGTGTTTTTTTTTACAATGTTTTAGGTTTGCAAGGGATTCTGGGTACCAGAACCTGGTGAGAGCCAGTCAAGTCACCCCATCCTGGATTCCCCTGGGTGTCTAGTTTTCAAAAATGTATAGGTTTGCTAGGTTTCCCTAGGTGCCGGCAGAGCTAGGGTTAAAAACTACAGCTAGGCACTTTGCAAAAAAGGGTCATTTTTCACTGTGAAAATGTGGTGTGTCCACGTTGCGTTTTGCGCTGTTTCCTGTCGTGGGCACTAGGCCTACCCACACAAGTGAGGTACCATTTTTCTCGGAAGACTTTGGGAAACGCGGGGTGGGTGGGATTTTGTGGATCCACGCAGATTCCAGAACTTTCCACCACAGAAAAGTGAGGAAAATGTGTTTTTTTTACACTTTTTTAGGTTTGCAAGGGATTCTGGGTACCAGAACCTGGTGAGAGCCAGTCAAGTCACCCCATCCTGGATTTCCCTGGGTGTCTAGTTTTCAAAAAAGTATAGGTTTGCTAGGTTTCCCTAGGTGCCAGCAGAGCTAGGGTTCAAAAACTACAGCTAGGCACTTTGCAAAAAAAGGGTCATTTTTCACTGTGAAAATGTGGTGTGTCCACGTTGCGTTTTGCGCTGTTTCCTGTCGCGGGCACTAGGCCTACCCACACAAGTGAGGCACCATTTTTGTCGGAAGACTTTGGGGAACGCGGGGTGGGTGGAATGTTGTGGATCCACGCAGATTCCAGAACTTTCCACCACAGAAAAGTGAGGAAAATGTGTTTGTTTTCACAATTATTTAGGTTTGCACTGGATTCTGGGTACCTGAACCTGGTGAGAGCCAGTCAAGTCACCCCATCCTGGATTCCCCTGGGTGTCTAGTTTTCAAAAATGTATAGGTTTGCTAGGTTTCCCTAGGTGCCGGCAGAGCTAGGGTTCAAAAACTACAGCTAGGCACTTTGCAAAAAAAGGGTCATTTTTCACTGTGAAAATGTGGTGTGTCCACGTTGCGTTTTGCGCTGTTTCCTGTTGCGGGCACTAGGCCTACCCACACAAGTGAGGTACCATTTTTCTCGGAAGACTTTGGGGAATGCGGGGTGGGTGGAATTTTGTGGATCCACGCAGATTCCAGAACTTTCCACCACAGAAAAGTGAGGAAAATGTGGTTTTTTTGACAATGTTTTAGGTTTGCAAGGGATTCTGGGTACCAGAACCTGGTGAGAGCCAGTCAAGTCACCCCATCCTGGATTCCCCTGGGTGTCTAGTTTTCAAAAATGTATAGGTTTGCTAGGTTTCCCTAGGTGCCGGCAGAGCTAGGGTTAAAAAACTACAGCTAGGCACTTTGCAAAAAAAGGGTCATTTTTCACTGTGAAAATGTGGTGTGTCCACGTTGCGTTTTGCGCTGTTTCCTGTCGTGGGCACTAGGCCTACCCACACAAGTGAGGTACCATTTTTCTCGGAATACTTTGGGGAACGCGGGGTGGGTGGGATTTTGTGGATCCACGCAGATTCCAGAACTTTCCACCACAGAAAAGTGAGGAAAATGTGTTATTTTTGACACTTTTTTAGGTTTGCAAGGGATTCTGGGTACCAGAACCTGGTGAGAGCCAGTCAAGTCACCCCATCCTGGATTCCGCTCGGTGTCTAGTTTTCAAAAATGTATAGGTTTGCTAGGTTTCCCTAGGTGCCGGCAGAGCTAGGGTTCAAAAACTACAGCTAGGCACTTTGCAAAAAAAGGGTCATTTTTCACTGTGAAAATGTGGTGTGTCCACGTTGCGTTTTGCGCTGTTTCCTGTCGCGGGCACTAGGCCTACCCACACAAGTGAGGCACCATTTTTCTCGGAAGACTTTGGGGAACGCGGGGTGGGTGGAATTTTGTGGATCCACGCAGATTGCAGAACTTTCCACCACAGAAAAGTGAGGAAAATGTGTTTGTTTTCACAATTTTTTAGGTTTGCAAGTGATTCTGGGTACCAGAACCTGGTGAGAGCCAGTCAAGTCACCCCATCCTGGATTCCCCTGGGTGTCTAGTTTTCAAAAATGTATAGGTTTGCTAGGTTTCCCTAGGTGCCGGCAGAGCTAGGGTTCAAAAACTACAGCTAGGCACTTTGCAAAAAAGGGTCATTTTTCACTGTGAAAATGTGGTGTGTCCACGTTGCGTTTTGCGCTGTTTCCTGTTGCGGGCACTAGGCCTACCAACACAAGTGAGGTACCATTTTTCTCGGAAGACTTTGGGGAACGCGGGGTGGGTGGAATTTTGTGGATCCACGCAGATTCCAGAACTTTCCACCACAGAAAAGTGAGGAAAATGTGTTTGTTTTGACAATGTTTTAGGTTTGCAAGGGATTCTGGGTACCAGAACCTGGTGAGAGCCAGTCAAGTCACCCCATCATGGATTCCCCTGGTTGTCTAGTTTTCAAAAATGTATAGGTTTGCTAGGTTTCCCTAGGTGCCGGCAGAGCTAGGGTTCAAAAACTACAGCTAGGCACTTTGCAAAAAAAGGGTCATTTTTCACTGTGAAAATGTGGTGTGTCCACGTTGCGTTTTGCGCTGTTTCCTGTCGTGGGCACTAGGCCTACCCACACAAGTGAGGTACCATTTTTCTCGGAAGACTTTGGGGAACGCGGGGTGGGTGGGATTTTGTGGATCCACGCAGATTCCAGAACTTTCCACCACAGAAAAGTGAGGAAAATGTGTTTTTTGACACTTTTTAGGTTTGCAAGGGATTCTGGGTACCAGAACCTGGTGAGAGCCAGTCAAGTCACCCCATCCTGGATTTCCCTGGGTGTCTAGTTTTCAAAAAGTATAGGTTTGCTAGGTTTCCCTAGGTGCCTGCAGAGCTAGGGTTCAAAAACTACAGCTAGGCACTTTGCAAAAAAGGGTCATTTTTCACTGTGAAAATGTGGTGTGTCCACGTTGCGTTTTGCGCTGTTTCCTGTCGCGGGCACTAGGCCTACCCACACAAGTGAGGTACCATTTTTCTCGGAAGACTTTGGGGAACGCAGGGTGGGTGGAATTTTGTGGATCCATGCAGATTCCAGAACTTTCCACCACAGAAAAGTGAGGAAAATGTGGGTTTTTTGACAATTGTTTAGGTTTGCAAGAGATTCTGGGTACCAGAACCTGGTGAGAGCCAGTCAAGTCACCCCATCCTGGATTCCCCTGGGTGTCTAGTTTTCAAAAATGTATAGGTTTGCTAGGTTTCCCTAGGTGCCGGCAGAGCTAGGGTTAAAAAACTACAGCTAGGCACTTTGCAAAAAAAGGGTCATTTTTCACTGTGAAAATGTGGTGTGTCCACGTTGCGTTTTGCGCTGTTTCCTGTCGCGGGCACTAGGCCTACCCACACAAGTGAGGCACCATTTTTCTCGGAAGACTTTGGGGAACGTGGGGTGGGTGAAATTTTGTGGATCCACGCAGATTCCAGAACTTTCCACCACAGAAAAGTGAGGAAAATAGGTTTGTTTTCACAATTTTTTAGGTTTGCAAGGGATTCTGGGTACCAGAACGTAGTGAGAGCCAGTCAAGTCACCCCATCCTGGATTCCCCTGGGTGTCTAGTTTTCAAAAATGTATAGGTTTGCTAGGTTTCCCTAGGTGCCGGCAGAGCTAGGGTTCAAAAACTACAGCTAGGCACTTTGCAAAAAAGGGTCATTTTTCACTGTGAAAATGTGGTGTGTCCACGTTGCGTTTTGCGCTGTTTCCTGTTGCGGGCACTAAGCCTACCCACACAAGTGAGGTACCATTTTTCTCGGAAGACTTTGGGGAATGCGAGGTGGGTGGAATTTTGTGGATCCACGCAGATTCCAGAACTTTCCACAACAGAAAAGTGAGGAAAATGTGTTTTTTTTGACAATGTTTTAGGTTTGCAAGGGATTCTGGGTACCAGAACCTGGTTAGAGACAGTCAAGTCACCCCATCCTGGATTCCCCTGGGTGTCTAGTTTTCAAAAATGTATAGGTTTGCTAGGTTTCCCTAGGTGCCGGCAGAGCTAGGGTTCAAAAACTACAGCTAGGCACTTTGCAAAAAAGGGTCATTTTTCACTGTGAAAATGTGGTGTGTCCATGTTGCGTTTTGCGCTGTTTCCTGTCGCCGGCACTAGGCCTACCCACACAAGTGAGGTACCATTTTTCTCGGAAGACTTTGGGGAACGCGGGGTGGGTGGAATTTTGTGGATCCACGCAGATTCCAGAACTTTCCACCACAGAAAAGTGAGGAAAATGTGCTTTTTTTGACACTTTTTTAGGTTTGCAAGGGATTCTGGGTACCAGAACCTGGTGAGAGCCAGTCAAGTCACCCCATCCTGGATTCCGCTCGGTGTCTAGTTTTCAAAAATGTATAGGTTTGCTAGGTTTCCCTAGGTGCCGGCAGAGCTAGGGTTCAAAAACTACAGCTAGGCACTTTGCAAAAAAGGGTCATTTTTCACTGTGAAAATGTGGTGTGTCCACGTTGCGTTTTGCGCTGTTTCCTGTCGCGGGCACTAGGCCTACCCACACAAGTGAGGCACCATTTTTCTCGGAAGACTTTGGGGAACGCGGGGTGGGTGGAATTTTGTGGATCCACGCAGATTGCAGAACTTTCCACCACAGAAAAGTGAGGAAAATGTGTTTGTTTTCACAATTTTTTAGGTTTGCAAGTGATTCTGGGTACCAGAACCTGGTGAGAGCCAGTCAAGTCACCCCATTCTGGATTCCCCTGGGTGTCTAGTTTTCAAAAATGTATAGGTTTGCTAGGTTTCCCTAGGTGCCGGCAGAGCTAGGGTTCAAAAACTACAGCTAGGCACTTTGCAAAAAAAGGGTCATTTTTCACTGTGAAAATGTGGTGTGTCCACGTTGCGTTTTGCGCTGTTTCCTGTTGCGGGCACTAGGCCTACCCACACAAGTGAGGTACCATTTTTCTCGGAAGACTTTGGGGAACGCGGGGTGGGTGGAATTTTGTGGATCCACGCAGATTCCAGAACTTTCCACCACAGAAAAGTGAGGAAAATGTGTTTGTTTTGACAATGTTTTAGGTTTGCAAGGGATTCTGGGTACCAGAACCTGGTGAGAGCCAGTCAAGTCACCCCATCATGGATTCCCTGGTTGTCTAGTTTTCAAAAATGTATAGGTTTGCTAGGTTTCCCTAGGTGCCGGCAGAGCTAGGGTTCAAAAACTACAGCTAGGCACTTTGCAAAAAAAGGGTCATTTTTCACTGTGAAAATGTGGTGTGTCCACGTTGCGTTTTGCGCTGTTTCCTGTCGTGGGCACTAGGCCTACCCACACAAGTGAGGTACCATTTTTCTCGGAAGACTTTGGGGAACGCGGGGTGGGTGGGATTTTGTGGATCCACGCAGATTCCAGAACTTTCCACCACAGAAAAGTGAGGAAAATGTGTTTTTTGACACTTTTTAGGTTTGCAAGGGATTCTGGGTACCAGAACCTGGTGAGAGCCAGTCAAGTCACCCCATCCTGGATTTCCCTGGGTGTCTAGTTTTCAAAAAAGTATAGGTTTGCTAGGTTTCCTAGGTGCCTGCAGAGCTAGGGTTCAAAAACTACAGCTAGGCACTTTGCAAAAAAAGGGTCATTTTTCACTGTGAAAATGTGGTGTGTCCACGTTGCGTTTTGCGCTGTTTCCTGTCGCGGGCACTAGGCCTACCCACACAAGTGAGGTACCATTTTTCTCGGAAGACTTTGGGGAACGCAGGGTGGGTGGAATTTTGTGGATCCATGCAGATTCCAGAACTTTCCACCACAGAAAAGTGAGGAAAATGTGGGTTTTTTGACAATTGTTTAGGTTTGCAAGAGATTCTGGGTACCAGAACCTGGTGAGAGCCAGTCAAGTCACCCCATCCTGGATTCCCCTGGGTGTCTAGTTTTCAAAAATGTATAGGTTTGCTAGGTTTCCCTAGGTGCCGGCAGAGCTAGGGTTAAAAACTACAGCTAGGCACTTTGCAAAAAAGGGTCATTTTTCACTGTGAAAATGTGGTGTGTCCACGTTGCGTTTTGCGCTGTTTCCTGTCGCGGGCACTAGGCCTACCCACACAAGTGAGGCACCATTTTTCTCGGAAGACTTTGGGGAACGCGGGGTGGGTGAAATTTTGTGGATCCACGCAGATTCCAGAACTTTCCACCACAGAAAAGTGAGGAAAATAGGTTTGTTTTCACAATTTTTTAGGTTTGCAAGGGATTCTGGGTACCAGAACGTAGTGAGAGCCAGTCAAGTCACCCCATCCTGGATTCCCCTGGGTGTCTAGTTTTCAAAAATGTATAGGTTTGCTAGGTTTCCCTAGGTGCCGGCAGAGCTAGGGTTCAAAAACTACAGCTAGGCACTTTGCAAAAAAAGGGTCATTTTTCACTGTGAAAATGTGGTGTGTCCACGTTGCGTTTTGCGCTGTTTCCTGTTGCGGGCACTAAGCCTACCCACACAAGTGAGGTACCATTTTTCTCGGAAGACTTTGGGGAATGCGAGGTGGGTGGAATTTTGTGGATCCACGCAGATTCCAGAACTTTCCACAACAGAAAAGTGAGGAAAATGTGTTTTTTTTGACAATGTTTTAGGTTTGCAAGGGATTCTGGGTACCAGAACCTGGTTAGAGACAGTCAAGTCACCCCATCCTGGATTCCCTGGGTGTCTAGTTTTCAAAAATGTATAGGTTTGCTAGGTTTCCCTAGGTGCCGGCAGAGCTAGGGTTCAAAAACTACAGCTAGGCACTTTGCAAAAAAGGGTCATTTTTCACTGTGAAAATGTGGTGTGTCCATGTTGCGTTTTGCGCTGTTTCCTGTCGCCGGCACTAGGCCTACCCACACAAGTGAGGTACCATTTTTCTCGGAAGACTTTGGGGAACGCGGGGTGGGTGGAATTTTGTGGATCCACGCAGATTCCAGAACTTTCCACCACAGAAAAGTGAGGAAAATGTGCTTTTTTTGACACTTTATTAGGTTTGCAAGGGATTCTGGGTACCAGAACCTGGTGAGAGCCAGTCAAGTCACCCCATCCTGGATTCCCCTGGGTGTCTAGTTTTCAAAAATGTATAGTTTTGCTAGGTTTCCCTAGGTGCCGGCAGAGCTAGGGTTCAAAAACTACAGCTAGGCACTTTGCAAAAAAAGGGTCATTTTTCACTGTGAAAATGTGGTGTGTCCACGTTGCGTTTTGGGACGTTTCCTGTCGCGGGCACTAGGCCTACCCACACAAGTGAGGTACCATTTTTATCAAGAGACTTAGGGTAACACAAAATTGTAGAGCAACTGTTATTATCTATTGACTTTCGATGCATTTCTGCCTTCCAAATGAAAGACAATGTGTAAAAAAGAAGTCATTTTGAAAAATGACCTATAATTCTCATGCTAGTATGGGTACTCCCAATTTCGGAAATGTGCAAATATCTACTGTTTCTAAACTCTATGTTTTGTTCCCATTTCAGAAATACATAGGTGTCTTTCATACCGATTTTTCCATGTATAAATTTTCCCAGAATAATTGCTATATACCCGGGACATAATAAAAACCATTGCAAGACGCTGCTCAGTTATTGGCTCTGGGTTCGTCGGGTTCTTGGTGAACCTACAAGTCCTATATATCACCACAACCAGAAAGGTCCATCGGATGTAATGGTATATTTCTTTCAAATAGCTGTCATAATTAGAAGAAGTTACAGGTGAAAACGTTGACACAAATGGCTGTTTTTTCAACTAATTTTCAATTTTTCCTATATTTAACTGTTTGTTTCTATAAAGAAAACTTGAAGGATCTACACAAATGACCCCTTGCTGAATTCAGAATTTTATCTACTTTTCAGAAATGTATGGCTTTCTAGGATCCATTATTGCTTTCATACCCATTTCTACCATTAACTGGATGGAGGTTGAAAGCACAAAAAATAGCAAAAATAGGCTATGTCCCAGAAAAATGCCAAAACTGTGTATAAAATTTTGGTTTTCTGACAAAAGTCTGCTTGTCCCTGAAAGCTGGGAAGATGGTGATTTCAGCACCACAACCCCCTTTTGATGCCATTTGCAGGGAAAAACCAGATGGTTTCATCTGTAGTCCTTTTTCGCATTTTTCTAAAAAAACAAAATGTAGCTGTATTTTGGCTAATTTCTGGGTCCCCTCCAGGGAATCCACAAACCCTGGGTACCTTTAGAATCCCCATGATGTTGGAAAAAAAGGACGCAAATTTGGCATGGATGCCTTATGTGGTCAAAAGGTTACAGGGGCCTAAGCGCAAACTACCCCAATTAGCCAAAAAAAGGCTTAGCACAGGAGGGGAAAAGGCCTAGCAGCGAAGGGGTTAATAATAGGTTAGGTAAGTGTAGCACTCTCCATCCATGTGTACTTGGGATTCTGTATTGCACTTGCTGATTCACTAATAAGTCACTAACTATATATTATTTTGGAACTAAGGTTTAGCTCTTCGGAGTATTTAGGTGACATTGTCACTCCGTACTTTACCCCTTTTTTTTTTTTACAAATTGGTGTTAATCACAAATGACATATCGAATTGATTACTTGCGGAAAGTGCATGGGTTTCCACCATGAGCATGAAAAATATGGAATACCCAATCTGTGATTAGACTCCATAAGTCACGGTGAAGTATATTTTCTGCATTATATACACCATATATCCGTATGGTGTCACAATAGTTTGCTTCTCTTATCTTAGCCTTGAAAAAGTCACAGGACATTGTGCCCACCAGGCGACGAAACACGTGTTGGCTAAGTATTCATCTGAACGAAAAAAAGAAATAAAGAAAAGAGAAACTAAAGAAGATTGATTGTTTACTTTGGTTTTAATATACATGTGGACTCTAATTATAGCGTGTGTTTGGGGACCGTGTTTTTCCTGAAAAGAGACTCAGTCCAAAAGTAGAACTCCACACTACGTCCGACACCAAGCAGCATCTGATCGATGTCGACGGCTTCCTGGGCGTGCACTCCAGACTTTTCCCACCTTCGTCGACAGCTTCGCTGAGACCTCGTCCTTCGCCAACTCGTTGACGACAACCCCACCTTCGGATCCAGCCTGCTGCCTTGACCAGCTGAGGACTCTATCTTCTCAGAAAAATTTCAAAGATAACTCTTTGACTGAGACCTGCCGAAACCTTGATTCGACCCATGCCCCAATCGCGGTGAGCCTTAAATCTTACATTTGTCCCGGTCTCATGCGACCAGTTGCCCATGGTTGACGGTTTGTACTATTTGGCACTAAAATGTAAATAAAACTTTAAAAATTCATATCTCCGGTTCCCCTTACTGCATTTTTGTTATTTTTGTCTCATGTTGTTCTTTAAAATATTCTCTATTTTTATAAATTAGAGTGGGACTTTTATTGTGTTGTGTTTTTATTTTCTAAAGTTTTAGTATTTCTAAATGCTTTTCACATTTTCTTAAGTTATGCCAGTCTGATCTGCACCGCAGCTACCTGGTGTGCAGTTCAGGTTTAAAATACCGAAACCTTTACTGGACTTAACAAGAACAGTGACATTATTACTTGTGGTGGACAACCATCTACTCTAACTAATAATCTACTATCTCGAAATTAATATGTTTCTATATTTCGATTAAGGGTGCACTGACTGTGTGTATGATATGGGAAATGACTACTACTGACATATATGTAATATCTGACTCACTTGGAGAATGTATATGGCAGACAGCTCACATCATCAGTGAGGCAATAATTATGAAATCTCACTTTGTTTTCTACTTTACCCATAACACGCTATGGCACTTATTTGTATATTTCTAAAGGGATTGACCATGTGTGTGTAGCACATGACTGTATCAATGTACAATGCTATGTTTGCAATTATTGTGAGGTTAAAATTCAACTAAGGTATGTTTATGATATGTCTAGTATGGCAAGCCACATACACAGTATGTATCAGAATGCCATGATCATGTAGGCCTAACCTATCATTCATAACCAGGAAATATTACTGAATACTTATTGTGCCAAATGTGCTCGGACATTTGTTTAGGTTTTGTAGCAGGTTACTCATTTACTATTTGCATCTCACTATATAACTCGATTGCCTTCACATGCCACCCCAGTTAGGTCAGGTTCTGTTTCAATTTATTTTCTCTTCACATTCACAAATATATAGAAGATCCTTTGCCTCAACCTTTAGCAGCGAATATAAATTCTGTGGCAAAATTACTTTTAACATTTTTAGACTTCTTCCTACAGCCCATTGTTATGGCAGCTCCATCTTTTATCAGAGATACAACGAAGCTGGTGCAAATATTAGAAGGAAAGACTGAACTTTGACCCAAATATGCAGGGACATATTTGCTAACGTTTCACGCAATGTAAGCCAGCAATCAAAGTTGCTGCGCTGCGTTGCGTGAATTGGAGAGAGTTCAAATGCACTTCTGCTCCCTCCTTGCGCTGAGTGACTTGAGACTGCCTAGCCCCTTGCTGCAAGGGCACGTATGTTACTAGTAGGATTGTTTTCATGCAGGAAGGGGTATCTTCCTGAACAAAAACAATCCTTAAAGGCATTTTCCTTTTTCTATGTGTGATGCATAATGCATCACACATAGAAAAAGGAAGTAACAAGCTGAAAAAATTATATTTCTCCTCGCTTCGGTCTCCTATTTTTGGGTAATCTCAGGTTTACAGATTTTAGTAAATCTGGGATTGCATCAAAATCCATGGGTGGGTGCATGGGAACACCCATGCATCATTCTTGGGATGCCTCCCTGATGCAAAGTAATGCAAGGCAGCCCTATGCGCAACCATGCAAACGCTTAGTAAATCTCAGATAAGGACTTGTGTTACCTTGCGATGACTTACATCATGTAAGTACAAAGCAAGTCCTTAGTAAATCTGGGCCACAATGTTTGATAACACTTGACATCAAAGTACTTAAGACAATAGCAATGCCTTTGGAAGAAGAAGAACAGAATCTTCATCTATCAGCTGAATATTTGGTAAGCTTTAAGAAATTGTCATGTGTAATGATGTTTTTTCAATTTGGATGTAAGCTATTCTGCTAAACAAAATGATATCTATGGGGGCTATTTACAAACCAGTGCAGACAATCTATACATGACACACTTTGAAAAAAAGAATATATTCAATACAAGTGCTCTGTTCTTTGAGAATGTTAGTGGTCAAGGTACATAGCCTATATTTTATTCATATATGAAGGCAGTATCAAAGGCCTTAACATATATAATAACTGTCTGAATGCACCTGATGATAAACTCGGATTTGCTGCTGCAAAATCTCAAATGAAGTCTTCACTGAGACCCACACCTTTCAACATATACATGCCTCCTTTGGCTAACATCATCAGGTCCCATGGAATCAACATAATCTCCTATGCTGACAACACTAAGCTCATTTTTTCCCTCTTCGACTACACCGTCACCACCAAGACAAACTTCAAACTATGCATGACCAATGTGGCCAATTGGATGATAGAAAACTACCTCAAACTCAAAACAAACAAAACTGAAGTGCTGAACTTCGGGTATAGGAGATCACCTTGGGACTCCACCTGGTGGCCCTGCTGAACTCGAACCCACCCCAACCGACCATGCTAGGAACCTAGGCCTCATACTGGACACCAACCTCACCATGAAGTCCCAGGTCAATGCCGGTACCTCCTCATGTTTCCACATTCTCTGCATGTTACGTAAAATCTTCAAGTGGCTCCCACTGGACACTTGATGTATTATCACGCAGGCCCTAATCACAAACAAATTGGACTACAGCAACACACTCTACACCCCCATCCCAATCTGTCTCCTACACAGACTTCAAACCAGGCACAGAGATGAGAGAACCTGCCAAGGGAGCCACTTAAAATCATCCAAAACACCAGACACGTCCTCGACCTCCCACGACAAACCCACACCACTTCTCAGAGAGCTCCACTGGCTCCCCATCCAGAAGTGGTGCCAGTTCAAACTTCTCACACACGCATTCATGTCAATACACAACACAGACCTTGCATACCTCAATCACAGAGGGAATGCTGGGTGTGTGGGAGTTTGTGGATACACGCAGATTCCAGAACTTTCCATCACAGAAATGTGAGGAAAATGTGTTTTTTTTACAAGGTTTGAGGTTTGCAAGGGATTCTGAGTAACAGAACCTGCTAAGAGCCACATAAGTCACCCCATCCTGGATTCCCATAGATGTCTAGTTTTTTTTAAATGTATAGGTCTGCTAGGTTTCCTTGGGTGCCGGCAGACCTAGGGTCCAAAATCCACAACTAGGCACAATGCGAAAAAAGGGTCCGTTTTCACTGGAAAAATCTGATGTGTCCATGTTGTGTTTAGGGCCGTTTCCTGTCACGGGTACTGGGCCTACCCACACGAGTGAGGTACCATTTTTATAAGAAGACTTTGGGGAATGCTGGGTGGCTGGAAGTTTGTGGCTCCCCGCAGATTCTAGAACTTTCCATCACAGAAATATGAGGAAAATGTGTTTTTTTTTTACAAAGTTTGAGGTTTCAAGGGATTCTGGGTAACAGAATCTAGTGAGAGCCACACAATTCACCCCATCCTCGATTTCCCTGGATGTCTAGTTTTAAAAAATGTATATGTTTGCAAGGTTTCCTTACGTGCTGGCAGAGCTAGGGTCCAAAATCCACAGCTAGGCACATTGCGAAAAAAGGGTTTGTTTTCATTGGAAAAATGTGATGTGTCCACGCTGCATGTTGGGCTGTTTCCTGTCGCAGGCACTAAGCCTACCCACACAAGTGAGGTAGCATTTTTATCTGGAGACTTATGAAAACACAGAATAGTAGAACAAGTGGAATTACCAAATTGACTTTATTTGCATTTCTGCCTTCCAAATATAAGACAATTTGTAAACAAGAAGTCATTTTGAAAAATGAACTCTAATTCACATGCTTTTATGGGTACCCACAATTTTGGAGATGTGCAAATAACCACTGCTTTTAAACTCTATAGTTTGTTCCCATTTCGGAGATATATAGGTTTCCTTGGTACCTATTTTTCACTCTTTAAATTTTACCAAAATATTTGCTATATACCCGGTACACACTGAAAAATCATTGCAAGATGCAGCTCAGTTATTGGCTCTGGTTTCCTCGGGTTCTTGGTGAACCTACAAGTCCTATATATCCCCGCAACCAGAAGGGTCCACCAGATCTAAGGGTATATTGTATTCAAAAATCTGTCATACTTAGAAGAAGTTACAGGTGAAAACATTGGCACAAATGCTGTTTTTTTCAACTCAATTTCCATATTTTTTATTTTCAACTGTTAGTTTCTATACAAAAACCTTGAAGGATCTACACAAATGACCCTTTGCTAAATTCAAAATGTTGTCTACTTTTCAGAACTGTATAGCTTTCCGCAATCCATTATTGCTTTCACAACCATTTGTACCACTAACTGGAAGGAGGTTGAAAGCACAAAATATAGCAAAAATAGGCTATGTCCCAGTAAAATGCCAAAACTGTGTAGAACATTTTGGTTTTCTGACAAATGTCTGCCTGTCCATGAAAGCTGAGAATATGGTGATTTCAACACCACAAACACCTTGTTGATACCATTTGCAGGGAAAAAACAGACACTTTCTTCTGCAGCGCTTTTTCCAATTTGTTTTAAAAAAAAAAAAAAAGTTGCTGTATTTTGGCTAATTTCTTGGTCCCCTCCAGGGCTACCCACAAAACCTGGGAACCTCTAGAATCCTCAGTGTGTTGGAAAAAAAGGACGCAAATTTGACATGGATACCTTATGTGGACAAAACGTTACAGAGGCCTAAGCGCGAACTACCCAAAATAGCTGAAAAAGGCTTAGCACGGGGGGATAGGCCTAGCAGCGAAGGGGATAAACCAATTTGTTCTTGTTTTGCCAAACGCCTCTCGTCTTTTAATTTATTTAAGGTAAACTCATATCTGAGCAACAGACATCAAAATGATTAGATGAAATCATATTGTCCCTGAAGAAGGGCACAATGAAGGATAATGGTACTTGAAATGATGCATCCACGGATTAATAAAACACACTATTAAAGAAATCAAAATGAAATGTAATTTGATGGAAATAGAAAAGATAATTTAAATGCCAACAGGAGGAATTTTATTGGAATGAATAGGTAGATTAGTTCACTATTACTCCCTCTACTGTCAGGTGAATAAAGAACATTGTACTGGGCTGGCTAGCCTAGGGCCCATGGGCCCACATTAAGGAAACTCACCCAGTGAAACATTCTATAGGAAATGAGTTACATGCTGGGCTACCAAAACTCCTACCCCAGTATCTGTTTAGCCCTAGATTTGGCATGTTTTCAGGACCTGGTGTTAGCACCATCCAGGATTTGCTAGGGGACAGCCTAGATCTGCCACAGAATGGGTGACCCATGAGCTCACATGCCCACCCCAAAATAGATTTTCATTCAATCCAAGGGAATGTGTCACAGAGAGGTCCAGCCAAGTCATTGGGAACCAGATTGTCCCAGCAGAGCACCTACCAGTGGCTCAAGATGGGCCTACCTTTCAGCTGTCCTACATTTGGTCAACAACAACGGCTCTGTCTCACTTTCAGTGGAGACCTCTTCTAGAAAGCATGTGCATCTACCTCGAGTCCAACCTAGTAAGTTCTGTAGGCTTTTGACTGTCAATTCAGAACACATGACAATCATATAGGTGCACTGAAGGCTCCCATGTCAAGGACTGAGACATAGAGCAGGGCTCTGTGGTCTGGATGGCCACACCATGTGCACCATCCTTTTAACTGACCATCATTCCTGTCAGCTCACTGTGCAACTGAGAACTGACAGCGGTGGCAGCCATAAGATGATAGTGGCAAGGCAGGTCTTTCTACCTCTCTTCTGCTACAGAAAACTGCTTTCTGCCCTTCACCTCCATGTTTCTAAGTTGGTTTGCCATTCCCCTGCAACTCGGTATTTCATTTGATCCCTGTGAGACATGGATGATGCATGTGGAAGAGCTACTTCTGTGCAAAGAGGATGCGTGTCCCTGATAGGAGACTCCAAACTCTTGCCACCTTCCTGTTGATACCTGAAGACATATCAATCAAGAAGAACTGGCTCGTAACAAAATATAAACCATTCGATTAGTTTGTGTTTGGAAAAACGATTGTTTTTTTTAAAAGAACCCTCACCCACCAACCTAGTTGGTGGCATGCTTTATCATCGGGTTCCCACCCAAGGCGCCGAGTGCACCTTGGGTGTGCTGCGACACCTGAATTACAGCGGAGCTGGTGTTTTACAGGATACATGAGCTAAAACTAAATCTCTAGACGTATCCGCCTTCTCTATTTTAACCCTGCCATAGGGCCCCAATAATAAATTAACTCTCTTCACTGAGGGGGACCCTATAGACAGTTTTAATATCACTCCACCCCACTTGACACGAAAAACACCAGCTCCGCTGTAATTCAGGCGTCGCAGCACAGCCAGGGTGCACTCGGCGCCTTGTGTGGGAACCCGATGATGAAGCATGCCACCAACTAGGTTGGTGGGTGAGGGTTATTTTTAAAAAACCAATCGTTTTTCCAAACACAAACTAATCGAATGGTTTATATTTTGTTACGAGCCAGTTCTTCTTGATTGATATGATTTAATATAGGGGAAAGGAACAAGCCGCCCTTATTTCCTCGCTCTCCTTTTGTATAATTGAAAAGAAAAGAAAAAATACCTGAAGACAAATATCATGGCTGGTCCAGTCTAAAAGAAAAACAGGAAATGCCCAAAACTGGCCTCAGAGCTGACTGTTGGAATACACTAACACTATCTGCAACTTTAGTATAAAGATGGAACAGAAAGTCCAGCATGTACGCCAAGATTGCTTTACTCGGGTACAGGGTTTCACGCCAGAGGTGACTGAGAAACTCTTCTATACTCCAGTGTTGGGGTTTTCAACAACAACTCCCCTGGGCAGGTTTGAGAACAGAAACCTGGGGAGTTCTACAAGCCTGCCAGGAGAGGCTGCTGAAATTCCACCTTAAAGGAGGAAGCAGATCTGCTTAGTAGGGGTGGATGGAACTCACAGAGTTTTACTCCGTAGAATTCCGCATTTACATAAAAACTCTGCGACATTCCGTGAAGTTCTGTGAGCAGTGGAATTTCGGCATGTGGTGCTGCTCGTGCTGATTCTTAGCACCGGGAGCTTGTTCCACTTTGTAAAATCACATGAATGGCCACACCAGAGGGTACTGCTTCTTTCTACCAATCTTGTAGATTTGCTACTCGAGGGGCAGCATTCTCAGCGCAAATGGTAGCAACCTCCTGTGACCACCCATGTTGAGAAATCAAGCCACGACTCGTCCTAGCACTCAAATTTTCTCACTCGTGCTCAGCAGCTTAACGTTGTGAGCCGCATGTGAGAAAAACTCCACTACACTGTGGTTTGAGTTTTTCTGGAACTCCATACTCCAGGTGGAGTGCAGAGTGGGCAAATCTCAGTGAACTCTGCCGGCGGAGCAGAGTTTACCGCCCAGCCCTACTGCTTAGGAGAGGCATTGGAGATGCCCTTGCATGATTAAAACAATGTCTAGAAGGGAGAGACAGAGAAAAAGCTGAGACAGGATGAACTGAAGTGGAGCGCTGCAACACAGGGAAGAATCTAAATGCCTCCACATAAAGGAAGCCTTGGGTAACCTCAAAGTGCAGACTGTAGCTTGAGGGGTCATGTTTGTTGGGTGCTATATAAATAAACTTCATGGGATCTCTGCCCAAAATACGAAGTGTCTAGAAGAACCTCAAACACATTCGTCCACATTCATTGATGAATGAGGGTACCAGAAGAGATACTGTGCCAAGGAGAAAGGTGTCACCCATGGCCTAAAGGGACCTTGACCAACACTTCACCTCTACATCACAGGGTAGGTTCCTAGTGTTTTTTAGGTAGAGTGCTCCTAATTGGGCCTAAAGAAGATCCTAGGAAGTAAGCTCTACTGGACCATGAGCAGTGCAACCAAGATGCAACCGTCTTCCAACAGGTTCTGTCACTGCTTACTCTCAACACTCCCAGCCTGGCACGGAGTACACCTCTAAGATAGGCAGGAGCCGCACTCCCAGCTTGGCATCAAGCACACCCCTAAGCCTCTTATTGACAGTGACCACTTTGGCTGGGCTAGGGCAGAGTCACAGTCATCACCTCTTTGTGGGGTATGCTCAAGGGCACCCCATTCAGAGTTCCATTGCCTCCATCAACCACACAACACCAGCAGTTGCCGCCTGCTTCACTGAACTACAGAGTAGATAGAAAGCTCCTGTGCAAAGGGAGGGGACACTGCCAAGAGGAGAACCCACCACTTAAAGAGCTAAGTATTTTCATCCGCCAACAAGAGTCAATTGGACCTTGCCAGTTTTTGGCTGACTAGTAAGGCGAAGTCTCAGTAAGGGTAAGCCTCTGATCCCAGTAACCCATGTCCTCCCTTGGAGTCCTTAAAGTGTTTCCACAGGCACTAAACACAAGCCTTTCTGCAGACATTCCGACAGCTTCTGTCTTCACCTTTCCCACAATTCTGGTGCAGACTACCTTTTGCACAACCACCCACCTACCTGGTGAAACACACTCACATCCTTTGCACTATGTTGGAGAGAGCTGCTCTCCAACTGGTGGGGGACCCTACTTATCTAATTCCTTCTAGGATGTTTGGAATACTGCTGCCTACAACAAGACAAGATCAATACCATACAAAGCATTCAAGATCTAAACAACAGTATTCACTCCTGGTGCTTTTCCTTTAGTCCTGAATCAGTGTTTAGGTAAAAACCTCTAGTAGAAAAGATAGTGATCCCCAAAAATCAATCACTCAGAGGCGAAATGAAGTACTCCTGAGCAATAGGTTTGACCTCTGTAAACACCTCAGCCACCATGTGCATCCTTTCCCCTCTGGGCTCTAAGATATCATCTGAATCATTCGAGAGCTGATTCACAAAGGTAAATTATACTTGTGAGTAACATTATTTTTGAGTAACTTTACACTTTGAAGTAAGTTTACTACTTTTGATATTCACAAACTCTGAGCATAAACTTTCTACAAAAGTGTAAGTTGTATGTCTCCACCCCTAGAGTAATGCAATTGGCTTACTCTTGTGTGGGTGAGTGAAGCCCCTCCCTAAACCTCTACCTGACCCTTCTTAAACCCCTCTTACTCTTCCCTAATCCAATGCCATGGATTATTTTATTGCTCTTTTACTTCATTTGACCCTCCTCAGAATTCAAGCCCCATAGGCAGACTTCTTCCTCATCCATGTCTCTCTTGGCACTTTTACCTTCCTGGCTCTGAGCACCATGAATGCTCAAACTTCCGCTCTCATTTCAACCATTGCACCTCCATTTCATTCACTCACCACCACACTACTCTGGTTCCAAATTCTCCAGCCCTCTCTCTTTATTGTGCGGGAAAACAACTTGATAACTTCTATTGGTGTAGATAACTTGGACTAACTACATTTGCATTCTGGGTTTTTTGTATGGGAAAACAACTTGATAACTTCTATCGGCGTAGAAATCTTGGACTAAATATGCATGCATTCTGGATTTTTTTGTTTTGACTAAGTCTCCCACTACTACCTCAAGTGGCGTTTGTCACCTTTCTCCTATCAAACCACTTTTTCCTCTTTTATATTGTCAACATCCTCACCAATCCTATTATCATTCACATGAGGGAATTAGGTATCCCTGAAGAACTTGAAAGGCACTCTTCCAGTTATAGTGTCTGGTGTCCATCTCTCCACCTTGGGGAGTAATTCCTATCATCAATTTTTCCCATTGATTTTTCCTTCTCTGTCGTTTCTTTAAGAATGAAATTAAGCCTCATCCATTCCATTGATCCTTGGTTGGTAGAAAGAAAATTTTTTCAGTTTATTCCTTCACTCTTTCAGAAACGTTTTTGTCTCTCTGGACACCAGTTGTACTCCATTATTTGTCAAAATGGTTTTGGGCTGCACTTCTATATTAAACATGTAATTCAAGAAATCAATCACATTCCTCATTTCAATATTATTTAACATTCCAACCTCAGGCCGCCTAGAGTACAGAGACCCTATGACAATGACATATTGTATGCTCTTGTCTCTGTACAGCACCCCCAAAATATCCAGTACAATATCTCCACATGCGTTCTTTTGATTCTCCTCACTACCATGGGTTGCACTCTGGTTTTAGCTTTCTTTCAAACACTCCAAGCAGTCCTGGCCAGCCTTTCTGCCTGCACATCCATGCCTGGCTACCAAACGTCAGTCCTCAATCTCTCTTTGGTCTTACAGATACCCATGTGTCCTTCGTGACCTTTGCTGAAGAGAAAGCTTCTTAAATCTTCCAGGTGAACTAATCTAGTTTTTCTAATGGCCAACCACTCTCTTCCATTGAGTTCATCCCTAACTCCTCAAATCTTCATACACGCTTTGATACAACATTCTGTCTTCCTCCGGCCCTCTTTCATTTTCTTACTAACCTCCTTTAACACTCCATTCCATTTGTCTCTCCTGTGGAGAGGTGTGGTGCAGCGGCCAGGGCAGCTGACTTCGGAGCACAGGGCTCACAGTTCGATCTCCGGCAGCAGCTCAGCACCATGTGACTCTGGGCAATAGCTCACTTAATTTCCACGATGGCCCCCAGCGCCTTGAGACCCGTAAGGGTGAGTAGTTCGCGCTATACAGATTTAGATTCCATACTACTTCTCCAATGATCTCATCCAAAGTTTCACAGACCTTGAACTGCCCAATCCCTCTTGCTTTATCCGCTTGTTCCTCTTTGCTGTATTCAGTGACTGACCTTGATAGTCAATCTTCGACGCAATCCCTACCTTTTGGAATATAAAAAACATCATACTCAAACTTCTGCAGCATCAGCCTATTTACATTTTCTGCTTCATGCAACCTTCTTGGTAAACACCGCTTTAAGTGATTTGTAGTCAATTCTTAATATAAACTCATTGTCCTAAATATCATTTATAATTTATTCATTGGCTGATTTACCAGCAACTCAGTGACAGAGTAGTTAACCTGGCCATTACATTAATGGTCCCCTCAGACTTCCCATCACCTTGAACAAGGACAGCCCCTAAACCTTTCTCACTGGTGTCCATTATCATTGATTTCTCCCTTGGATCACATCTATGAAAATATATACATTTTTTCACATTGTTTACTCCATAAAAATCTACCCTTTCATTGAGAAAGTTATTCATGGTTTTCGTTCTGTTAGCAAAGCTTGACACAAAACTATTGTAAAATTTGGCCATCCCTAAAAAACTTAACTAAATCCTCCCTGTTCTCTGGTGTGGAAAGTCCTGAAAGGTTTTCACTAATTCGTTCTTGGGTTTGATTCCCTACCCAGTCATAATCAACCTCACCGCTATTAAATTTACATTTTCGATGTATGATGGGCATGCAGACACATAAAAGCTTTTTAGTGTTTTCCCATATAAAGTCTGTTATAGGGGTGATCCTACCGCTCCAGCCTCTGGTCCTTTTGTTAGGAGATTTGGGCAAACACAACATCTTCTCACTGACAACCCCTCTGGGAAAGTTAATCTCTCATCTTTTGCTTGCAGACCGCCTGTCTGTTGCGCAGATGTGGAAACAATCAGCCCCCCTCCCCAGTAAATATGTGGAGGGGCAAGGTTTGGTTATTCTTCGCCATGGAGAAACTAGCGGTCACTGTCCATGACACACTACACAAGTTTACACACATGACGATGTCCCAGGTACTAGGTGGCGACCCCGCTGTCTTGTCGAACACCTTATGACGCTCCCAATTGAGCGACCTGTCAACGTCACCATAAACTGATGTAGACCCACCTTGACCTTCCGGAACAACTAAATCACCCTACATTCCATCACTTTGTTATTGTTCTATCTTCATAATAACTGTCTGATTACTGATACCCTTGTAATTGTATTTATATAGCGCTTACTACCCCTGACGAGGCGTTGAATCGCTTTACAGTGAGTAGCACGCTACTCCGGAACTCAAGGCCAGTGGTTAATCTTGTGGCTATTGTTGTAATACACCTTGCTTTCTATTACTGTTCGCCTAGTAATGAGGCTGCCCGCCGCCCACGCAGGGGGCCCCCATAGGAGGGCGGCCACCTTAGTGCCACATGAGGGCACAATCCCGACAGGGCTAGTGTTTGGACCCCCCGGGGGTCCGGCACTACTGCGTCATTTCCGGCGCGCCAGTGGGCGGGGGGCAGGTATATCTACCTCCCCCGCCCAGCCGGCAATCCTTTTCGTGCTGAGGATCACGCCGTCTGGGTCGTCCGGGGGGGCTGCAGGTGAGCGGTGAGTCTTCTGCCCCCCCTTTCCCAAGCCCATAACTCCGGGCACTGGCTGGCCATTGCCAGAGTGGTGTCGCTAAAGGGGGGGGGAGTTAGGCAGCTCCCCCGGTACTTGGTCAGGCTCCCTTGAAGCGGTTAACGACGCAGAGAGGGGTGGATGCACGGGGGCGGGCGGCCGTTTCATTCGGCGTCCGGGCCCTCTCCCACCCAGCTTACATTCTTTGGGGTAACTCTTCCTTGTCACCGCGCTGATCGAGGGAGGGGGCCGTGAGCATCACGGCGCCCCCCCCGCTCTCCCTCTGAGCATGCGGATGCAACCTGGCCACATTCGCGGAGATGCACCTAGGGGGGCGTCGTAGGCGGGGCCCAGGCCCTTCCCGCCCCTCGCCCATCTTTGATTAACGCTCGCGAGGGTGCGTGCCACTGCCCTCATTTTCTGAGTCAGCATCAGGTAGCAGGTGAGGCCCCCCTGCCACGTATGACCTCCCACGTACGGCGGGGATGGGGGGGCCAGAGCTTGAAGGGTCCCAAGTGACAAAGGCTTACAGGACCAGATGCGGGCACTACGAGCAGATATCGGTGAGTGGGGCTCCCTTAGGTGTGGTGTCTATGGTCTCCTGGCGGTGCCTTTTTGGGCCGGCTGTCCCTGTCTGCGGGTATTTGGGGCAGGTCTGGCTTGGAACAAATTGGGGGGTGCTATTTTGGCATGGGAGCGGCTGGGCTCGCGCTTGCGGAGCGCCGTGATTTTCAGGGGGTGGAAAATATGCTAAGCAGCACCGGTGGGTGGTAACATGCCAGGTTGGTGGAAATACCTTTCCCCAATCGCACAGAGCGGGCTTGCCTAATAATTTGCGGGCGGTGATTTCCCGGTTTGCCTCGTGTGCTTACCTCCCTGGTTGAAACAGAGGAAGCACTGTTCATTTGGTATTTTGCCGCGTTCCTTGTGGCGGGCAGATCATGCTGGCCACTTTGACCTCCCCCCTGTGAGCCGCTGGACTCATGGGGCAGGTTGTGCTGGTGGGCGGGTCGGCGTATTTGCAGCATGGCCTTTATTGTGCTCCCCCCATGGGCGCACTGCGCAGCGTGTTGTTTGCATGTTCGCGTGTGCCTGGCACAGGCAGGTTTCGGTTTTGTTTTCCTGACAGCCTGATTTTCTCTGTTTCATATCGGGACCACCTCGCGGAGATGGCGGCGGAACGGTTCCAGGAAGCGGAGATGGCAGTAGCACGGTTCCAGGAAGCGGAGATGGTGGCAGCACGGTTCCAGGAAGTTGACCGGCATATCCGAAGAGGTTGGCCAGCCGGGGGCGTGAGGCAAGGCAAGAGCATACTGAAGACCGGCAAGGTGCCGGGAGACATGGTGTAAGGCACCGAGGCCATGTATGGGTATCAGTAGGTTTGCTATGTACAGAATCCCGGTATGGTACCATTATTTGGAGAAGTTAGGAAAACCGCTTCCAGGGTTCAGGAACGGTTCGGGCGGGGGTCTTCTGTGGTGTTTAGCGGTTAGCATGATACGCTGATTACCAAAGATTTTTGGTTCGGTCTCAGCATTTGGTATCACACCTCCCCCTAAGGCATGAATTCAAGTCCCAGCAAGGGGGGGGGGGGGCAAGGTAGCTGTTTAAGGGTAAAACCTATAACAATTGTTGGAAGGAACAGGGATGGTGGCGCTCGGATGGGTTATTTACCCACTTATGGCCGACACTGTCGGGCCATCTAAGTGAAGGCAGACGTTTTTATTTTGCCTTTCACAAGGAGCGGCGGATAGCACAGGGTACTAATGCATCCTTGGTTGCGATCCGCATGTAACATTAAGTTCACCGGTTTGTATCCTGGTGGGCACATGCAGTCTTTCAGAGACCGAAGAATTGGCACATGTGTATTGGGTTTTGATAAACTCCTGCGCTCCCTGCTTAACATCCGTAGAAATTATATAAGTGCATCAATAAGTGGCAATCAGTGCAGGAGCTTAGGGTGCGAGACACTCAGTGGTCCAGTCATACATTCTTCAACTGCAGCGGGGAGATAATAGGGCTTACTAATATTGTAGGTTTCCATCGGATTAGGATCGTCTCTTGAGACTCCATGGCCTAATACCATTCAGCAACGCTTGGGCATGCATACAGAATTTGTTTTGCTGGTGGGGGACACTGGTTTGACTGGATGCTACCCTGACTTCGCGGAACTAAGATTGAGTCGTCATGAAGGGCTTAGAGCGGTTGCCGTTGGTATTCTGTGACAGTACTGGTATGTTGAGAATAACTAAAATCTCCCCCTCAGTGACGCCACGGTTTTTCACGGTTCCGCCAGCAAGCCCCAGGGATGGCTTTCAGATGAGTGACGCTGTTTTGCAATAGAGGTTGAGTCCCCAGGGAACGTTGTGTGCACCTGATAGCTTCAGATAGCAGGAAGCATGTGTCCTCGGTTTCCCAACCAGTGAAGTTGGGCTAGGAGTCCCATCCTGGCTAAAGATGGGTATTTTGACCTCAGCTTATAATCATAAGTGAGTTTAGCCCAGTTGTTTGTAGAATTCTTGTGCAACGGCCAGGTTTGGTTGCGCTAGGTGAGCATCCAACAGCCGCGCCAGTATTAGGGCTCTCCAGGCATCCAGAATTGCTCGTGTGTTGGTCTTGTGGCATGCCTACACGGGTTTCAAGTATTAGCGTGACATGAAGGGGGTGCTTAGACAGCAAATATCTAGAGTTCTGGGGAGGGACTGTTGGGTTGTACAATTGTGTGTTACATGCTTGTTGCTACCTGTGCTGTCTTTATGCACAATATGATCACAAAACCCTATCATATCCCTGTGTCTGGTTGGCAAGTTTTAAGATGGCCCTCACATCAGCAATATCGGGAGGTACGTACATGGTTATTGATGACATCCACCAAAGGGTTTCTAATTAACTACAGGGCCCCACAGTGTTGATTTTAGTACAGTTTACTGTGAGTAAGTGTGTTTGAGTAGCCTAAGGCATGACACATGCATCACAGCCTCTTTAGCATATGCACACATTTGGTTAAATCCGTTATGTGACCACTCACAATGCTAATTTAACAATACCCCTGCTGGGGGCATTACTTTGTAGTTGCCCTGGTTGGTCCTTCTTAATTATAATGGTGATTATTAAATTGTATTCCTGCTACGTTGTGGTAGCTCGTATTAATCCTATTCACAACTGCAGTGGGCTGGTCGCATTGCAGCTTGTTTCTTTCTGCCTGTTACCACGGTGAGGCAGTCAGGCAGCATCGGTGGAGCAGTGACGCCTGGCGCCAGCTAGGGTGGGGTGACGGGAGCAGCCTGTTGGTGTGGGCTATATCAGGGCGCCCACCCGGACGGCGAGCCTTGCCTCTTAGGGGGGGGGTGCGTCACCTGGGCTGATAAGCAAATGCACTGGCGGGGCGGAAGCCACGCAGGGTTGGGCTGGGTTAGTGCCTCGCCGGGGGAACCAGGTTTGAGTCGCAGCAGGAACGCCCAACATCCTGTGATTCTGGGCAAATCACTCAAGCTCCCAGTGCATGACAAATGAATGGGTCAGTCAGTATCGCAAAAGATGCTCAAGTGAAGCGCGCTGATAGCTTGTGCAGCAAGCGCGCTCTGGAGTAACACTTCGATTAAGTTGAAGTGTGGTGGGGGTTTTTGAGACTGTGATGATGTCAAAGAAACTCAGGAGAGCTTGCACAGTCTCATCAGTTTAGAACGAAAGCATTGTCAATATTCTTGCGAGTTAGCCAGAGTGTTGCTCGTTTACCTTGCGCAATTGCCAACCAGTGGCAGGATCAGTGGTCCTGGCTGGCTGTAGGTCCAATGTTACGGGATGAGTTAATTGACGGGTACAATAGCAGAAGAGGCAGGACTATGCAGCTCAGATGTCAGCTTATAATTTTAATCCCATGCCAAGGGAGCGTCTGGTTTCGGGCCGAACCAGTAGCACAGCGAGTGGCTTTAATAAGTACTTTTAAACGTGCAGGTGGCACATTGAATACCGGTGCAAGATAACTACCCCTTAAGGTACACCTTGGGCCAGTCAAATGTCGACGACTCCTGCAATAGATGAGCATGCTTGTTAATCAATACCTTGTTTTCAATCTGAAGGGAGGATTAATCTACCGCTGACATGCCCTTGACTAATTAGCCGCTGACTTGAAACTGGGTCATGGCCAGCTGGTTTAAGCTGGGTGGGGCGAACCGCACAACAGCCTAGGGTTATCATCAACAGTTTGGATGGGTTGGGGAGCGATGAATGCTTGGTCTGCTTGCACAGGCAGGCGATTTCTGCGTGGGCTTAGCTTCACATGCTACCCTGCTTTGGTTTTACTACCTAGGGTGATGCAGTGAAAAGTGTTGCATGCATGCGCCGAGAGATGGGCCCTTCAATACCATTCATAATCTTAACCAGGTTAGTAGCAGACCTATGAGTGGCTGCATGACCGCCTGGTTCTGGAGAGGGTTTGTTGGTTGGCAAGCTTTTCCAGAGGTTTGTCGCAAGCTCACACATGTTGTTGTTTCCGCAGAGTTGGGGGCAGGTTAGCATAATTCATCTTGTCTCCGCGGGTTTGAGGTGTCTTTCGGGTCATTATGACCAAGTAGAGCCAGTATCGCTTTGTATATCTGGGCATAAAGGAATGCCAGGCAAAAATCCAGGGGACTATAGAGCAAGTGTTCCCTGTCCTGAGCATAGTATATGCAGGCGTGAGTAACATTAATAGCCGCCAGTTGAGGCGCGGCTCCCAGCAGGGTCACCTAGCCTTTCAGCCCCCTGAGGTCGATAATATGACTACCAGTAAGTGAAGTATCAACAGACATCTTTTATTCAGAGCCAACAGACCTTTCAGGGTGACGGTGCGCTTAAATACGCATCATGATTGGCACACACATACAGGTTTCTTAGGCAAAAGCCACAGGTTCATGCTTCATTGGGAGAGAGTCAGAGATCTGAAGGGCCAGTTTCGTCAGCAAACAATAAATCTGGTACTGCAAAGGCAGATATTAGTCCCCCCCACCCACCTCAAGTTCACCCAGACTCTGATTAAAAGAATACATTTTACTTTTAATAGGCCCGGGCAAACAAATGTAATGCATTAAGTCGCAGCTTCAGCCAGCTGATATCAGTGAGAGTTCGAGGGAGGAGGGCTTGAACATCCAGGCAACAGGCTCCCACTTCAGGAGCAGGGAGAAGCAGAGGTTGGGGCAGGTTAACATACCTCAAAGGTGTATCTGTGCGTTTAATGCATGTGTATACCTGGGCTTATGGCTGGGTAGAGCCATTCTCACTTAGAGGAATGTCTATGTTAATATTTTGGGCTGATGAAGGTTCTCATGACCAATGCGGTTTATTGTATCTTCCCACGGTGAAGAGACATAAGTTAGTTAATTCATCGCTCAACGTAGCACATCAAGGCGGCGGTGTATAAGTCCAAGTGGCATCTGGGAGATTTCCTTCAGTAACGCCAGCAGCTGGTCACATGGTTAGCAGCAAGCAGCCTGGGAAGTCTGGGGGGCAAACACCGCAGATAAACTGAACAGGCAAAATTACTGGGAGAAAAGAGGGATTCTCTGCAAAACACACGAGGACTCCCTTGCTTAAGGTCACATATTTCTAGCTCATCGGATAGTTGAACCTTGACACATCATAGTAGGATAGTCTCCAAGGTTGAACAGGCTATTGGGTATGCCTGGCCAGGACATTGACACACTTCACACGAACAGGAGCCTCCATAAGGATAAAATGCTGAAAACACGGACCGGGGTACGTTTGGCAAACATCCTCTTCATCAAGCTGCAGGGCGGCATGTTGCAGCCAGTTGTCTTTGAGTCAGGCAAGTGCAGTAAGGGAGCTGGATTAAGTAACAAGGTTACTTGCGGGGAGGCAGATGGGATCCAACGGACCCACATAAGGTGGATTAAAAGGTGACTAAAGGAAGCCGAACCAAGCTTTTATTCAGTGAGGGCAACCATTTCCGGGTAAAACTAAGTGAGCTAGGTCTTTGCTGATTCAAGCAACAAGGGTCACAGATGGTTAGCAGGTAGGGTGCATCTGTGATCGGACTGCAGTTAAGCAAGCCTGGCGGGCGGCGTAAGCTGTCACTCCGTGAAAGGGTGCGGTGTCGGCAATAGTGGGCACAATACATACATTACCTCAACCAGATTTGATACCAGTAATGTGTTCGCCTTGGGGTTCAGTGATCAATAAGGGCGTTGCTAATGTCTAGTCAAAGTATTGCACCCTGGAACTGAAGGTAGGTTACAGGCTGCTCCAGTTAAGCAAAAAATCCCCAGCCCTGCTAGCCTTAGTAGCTAGACTGTAGGGGGAAGTGTCAGCTGACAAGGGTGCTGCTGTCCCAAAGATGGGGGAAACAACGGGTAAAAGCATTAATCGGCGACAATGTAATAAGAATACTGGGCATGTCCATTATTCAGGGAAATTCAAATTTGGAAGGAGCAGGTAAACTTCCACTGCTGGTGCAGTACACGGTTATCAGTGTGAACCACCAAAGTTTGGGAATAAGCAAGTACGGGGGTAAAACAAGGGCTTAGTCTTCAGGGCTGAGGTGCGTTGGAGCACCATGTGTTAATACGTGGGCAGTACGGCTTCTGAACAAACTAAGTGCAATCTGGCGTAGCACCAGGTGCTAATATGTGTGCAGTGGATTTCTGAACAAACTAGGTGCAACCTTGCGTGGAACCTATAAAATTGTTTGTAGGGTTGTGGGCTACTACTCGGGTGGGGACTCCAGCATGGCGACCAAGCATCTGTCACAAGTCTCCCCCTGTCCCCGCCCAATGACCCTACGCAGGGGGTCCATATTTCTCTTGGTACCGCACATGGTCATCAGTGAACCTCCAAAGGTGTTCGTGCCAAGCAGGGGGTTAACCAAGGGCTGGGTCAACTCCCCATATGGAACTTAACATAAATGTACACAGTGAACAATGGAGTATACCCGCAGAAGCCTGGTCAAGAGGAGAGCAGTAGTTTTAATTTCTATGGTAATACCTCTGGCCGACACTGTACTCCCATACAACGGAGGTCAGCGGGTAGCGAGAGGGGTATTGTGTTGGCCACAATTAATAATTTAACAATTATACTGAGGGCCTTGGAGGCGAACTCCATTATGTTTACCGCGAATCTTATACCAGGGACGGGGCAGTAATGGGTAAACACATGACTCGCAACACCTAACAATAAGGCCCTTATTGGCACAAAGGGCACCATAGGGATTCCTTCCTGAAAAGTGGTTAAAGTAGAGATCAGTTGTCGCAACCATTGAACCTGCCCATGGGGGTAAATAAAGCTGTGGTTAAAACAGAGAACAGTAGTTCCCAAGTTAAGTGGAGGCCACCGAACTTGCCTACGTAAGGGTAAATATGCCATTCGCAAGCCCACCAAGCAGGAGGGCTTGGTTCAACTCTAATTCAAAATCATATAATATCTGAAGGGCTCGGTGAATTATGCATAGTCTCTTTAGTGCTACATCGCAAGGTTTCCCCGATAGGGCCGGGAAACACCTGCAGAGGTAGATGTGAATTGTCCAGCCAAAAGAACTAGTAAGCCTGTCAGAGGTAAATGGGTATTGTCCGGGTCTGGAGAGGCCGTTGAAATTTCTCGCAGGAGGGTAAACAGCGCCAAACGTAAAATTTACGGAGCAGAGGGGTTCCTGGCTTTATCAGACTCGGCTCTTGCATGCCAAGACCACAGGATGTTTTAATGTGGATGGGGGTCCATTTGTCTAGTATGGGCATGGACCTGTTTTGTTGGTCCTGAGTGATGCCCTAGTATCAGCAGGGTGCCTTAGTGGGGGGCCCTGGGTATGACGGGTGCCACACCCAGAGCTGTGGCGGAGTTACAGGGCGATCCAGAGGCAGAATGGTACATAGGGGTACCCTCTTCAGGACCACAAGAAGGGTGCCAATGCCAAATAGCCCCAGGAAGTCCTTACGGCAGGACCCTGGAGGAACTAAGGCGCCCCGTTAGACCTTCGGGCGGTTGTAAAGCTGAGCAACCGGGGGCTTGCCTGGATACGCTCCGCCCCCTCATGGGGCGTGACTAAATGGGTGGACTGGTGGTCCACAGGGTGTAAGGGGTAATCCCCCAAAATGGTTAGCACCGATTGGTTATGCCATGGTGCAATTTGGCTCATCAGGTGGGCAGGCAGCATAGGGGCTGCCTGCCCTTGGATCGCCCGTAAGTTGACCCACCATGTTGGCATATTTCTTATGCAAAATAAACCTGCAGCAATGTTTTCTCCAACAACCAATGTGTCTTGTGTGTTCTTTATTATGGTATTGCTGTATTTGCGGGTTGGGTGTGTTGCCGATATTGGCACTAGGAGCTCTGGGGCTTTGCTGTGAACAGCTGTCTCCTCCATTTTGCCACAGAAACAGAAAAGAGACGTAAGTGCTGGAGAATGCTGTCTGAGGCCGGCGCCTGGTTCTGTGCAGGGCTTGAGAAGGCTGAATTCGAAGCAGCCACATGTCAGCAGCAAACTGCATGGTTCATTCCTTGAGCAGACATTTTTAAGTGCTGGGAGCCGCAGAGCTGATGGTGTCTGGGACTGTCTGAGGCGACTGGTTCTGTGCAGAGAGTCCTGGACCGGAAGCAGCGACATGAAGCAGCGTGCGGCTGCTGACGTCAGTAGAACCCACGTAGGACCTGCTTTTATAGAGCACCGGACAGGTTAGCCGCAACCCCGACCTTGCTGGCCCTGATGCAAGAAGACAACGAGGTGTCATCACACGGCGTCCAGCACCCCCTGAGCTGCCGCTCGCGAGGCCCGCAGTGCCAGGGTGCCACCCAAGCTGAGGGCGCCTCCGCTGCCAACGGCGCATCTGGAGTTTATAAGTGCAGGCTTGGCAGCAAGAGGGCTGGCACTTTGTGAGTGTCTGAGAACCAACATCTTAGAGCCGTGCTAGGTGCACCTCTGATGCAGCAGAAATGTGTCTCCGAGTGCCAAGCCTCGGAGAGTTGGCAGAGGTTCAAAAACAAACACTGGCACAATGGCGCGTGAGTCGAAACCAGCCAAAGTGTCCATCGATACTCGTCTGAGATTGTTTGAAGTTGGTGCGTTTAAAAAAAAACTTTTGGCATCTGCTTCTCAGAAAACCACTAAATATAGAAGCAGCCGGGAACCCCCAGGAGGCTTCAGAAGTGGAACATTCTGCCCTAAAGAGGCTTCCACCAGCAGAGGGCCACTGAGGCCTGGTGTCTGTCTGTGGAGCAGGCCCGGGGGTCATCCCACGGAACTTCATAGAAGCCTGGGTTCACCACCACCTGGTGAACTGTGACGTCCGCGTGGACACCCTCGGCATTATAGTGACTCTCCTTAGATCCTCTCCCCACCCATCAAGTACCGTACACTAAGATGAGAGTCGAGGTTTCAGCCCGAAGACAGGATCTCCCTGGGCCTTCAGCAGACTTCACATAGAACACTGCACTGCTTTCCACTCTAAGGGAAGTTCCTGCACTACCCTCTTCTGATTGAATATTGAATATTTAATATACAAACTGCGGTTAAACAGGTTATTAGTGATGTTATCTTGCATGGAAGTACATGACTAATACAACTCTTGAAATGCCTGTAAGATTTCACAGGTATTCTTGCGTACATTACCACACAAATGCGAAATTGTATTAATCCTAGTAAAACTTCTATAGCTCTTGAACTTATATGCTAACACACAACCGACAGGCTCCCCATATTCCATTGCCGTCCTTTTCCAAATAAAAAGGCAGAAGCGGCTTTTCCATCAGATTGTAATTGATTTTCAACCTTACTTCTTAGAAGTAAGCAGTGAGTTGCTTCTCAGTTAATCCCGTAACAAAGCATTGGTCATTGGGCCATTGTTATATGAAATCTAGCAACTAGTGCATATACACTATAAAACGTTTGCGGTCGTATTTCACCACCATCTTCTGGTTAAATTTGTGTATCCTATCACTAAGTACTTCTTTTAATTACCCGCAGCGGTCAGAGTGCATTGAAAAAGTAGGGGCATTGCGATGCTGCCCGCAATGGGGCAGGGTGAGTGAGTTTGCAGGCAGCGTCAAAGGCGTGGCTGAAAAATCAAAATATTCTGTAACTTTTTTCGGTCTTTCACCAGCAGGTAACTGAATATGAATTTACGCACAGCTTAAATGAAAATTAAATGCAAGTTGTGTTCATCAGTGGGGAATGCACTATAATACATTATGAAACCTTTATTAGTTAAGGCACTGCAGAGGTCAGTGTCTGTAGCCAGAGAGCCAAAGAACTGAATCCTTGCTGGTACAGTGGAGAGTATAGCAATTTGTGCTGCTATGCTGCTGTGAGGTTCCACCCTGTGACAGAAAGCACTGTGAATATGTAAGTCATGATTTTAAACTTGCACAACATACAGTATAAGGTAGGCTGGTACAAAATGTGCATAAATGTTTAAGATAAAAAAAGGCGCTTCCAAAAGATAGATTTTAATAATATCCAGACTGTACATATAGTACTGCATTTTTTATCTGTCCTTTAGAAGCATATGCTTCACGGCTCAGCTGATAACTCCCTTTGACTACCACTCAAAAAGAATACATCTGTGTCATCATGAAGCTTCAAGTAATTCCATCAATTAAAGCCAATACCAGCTTGCAAGCACCCTCTAAATGTGCACATTAGCCAGTTGTGCACATTTACATTTCTTTTAGGCAAACAGGCACCCTGGCAAGAATGCTTTATTAGCTGTCTGCTCCTCTCTCGGTTTAACAGCATAGGAGACTCGCCTGCCTTACACTTCAGCTGAAGCATTTCAGCTGTCGGATTTAACCGTCCCAATGCGGTTGTCTTTTCCAAAAAGTGGGGGAACTGTTTCTCTTAAATTTAACATCGTGCCCTTCCAATCCCGCCCACTTCCTCCACTGCTTACCTGTAAATAACATTCTTCTTTAAGGATAAAGCTCTGGCTGGACATTGAGGGGCTCATTTACAAGCCCGTTGCGCCTCCAGTGCGTCACTTTTTTGGACGCATCAGCAGTGCAATGGGCTTGCCCATATTTACAAGGACACGTAAAGTTACCCTGCTTGACTTTTCATGGCCATGTTAATATTGGCCCTTTTTTACGCATTACTCTGCGTGAAAGGTTTGTTCCGTGGGTGCGGCTGTGGGTGTTCACACGCAACATCCACGGAACTTGTCGCATTCCCAGATTTACAACATTTTGTAAAACCTGGAATGCGTCAGAATCCTACGCCTCCCCAGTAGGAATGGCACAACGAGGAGAAATACTTTTATTTATCCTTGTTTTCTCCTCTTTCCATAGAAAGAGGAAAATGCTGTTAATGATTGTTTTTGTGCAGGTGTACAAAAACAATCATCCCCATAGCGCAGGCACCCTCGCAAAATGACGCAAGGGTGCCTGCTCTGGCGCATGGCAACCAATTGTGAGCCAACGCAGTGGAAAACACAGGGATGCGTCGTATTGTTGTTAATACGACGCATCCCTGTGCTTTGAAAATGGCGTAGCACGGTGCAGCTAAATGGCTTGCGGCACCGCATTACGTCAATTTCTTGTAGATGAAGCCCTGAGTTTATAGAGTAATATTTCCAGTGTGATGCTCTATTAGTTTCTAACCCATACCCCCTCCTAGTGTGTTGTTGACTTGTTGTCTTCCCTACCCAAGGATAGCCAAGTACCAGAAGGGAGAAACTTAGGGCCAGTTGCCCCAAAAATGTTTGCAGTAGGAAATCGGGCCATTTGCAAACACAAAAAAGCATTTTGGTATGTACTAATCCCAAATTACAATTCGATAACACGTTACCTAATCACAATTTGAAATTGCAAATATATACAGATTCAGTATTTGGAAGGGGTGTGTTTAGGCCGTCACTTCGAAATACAGACTCTGAATGGGATGCATTAATATTTTGCGGCCAAATTCCTGTTGCAAACAATAATATTTTACTGATACTTTCAAGGAGGTTGTTGTAACCCATTCACAAATGAGAAAGAGTCTACAAAGGGCCCCTTCCCATTTGAGACTGCAAACATTAATATTTTTTTAGAGCAGGCAGTGGTCTACGTACCACTGCCTACTCTTAAAAAATGAAACTTAAACATTTCATTTTCATTTTTGAAATGCAGCCTGTTTTCCTGTAAGGAAAATGGGCTGCATTTAAAAAAAAAATATTGCTTTATTCATAGGCAATCACAGACATGGTGGTCTACTGACCTCAGCAGGCCACCATCTCTGTGATGGCTACAATTCCTAATTGATCGCAAACTGCAACCTACCTCATTATTATTCATGAGATAGGTCGATTTGCAATCCATTAGAAATCACTATTTCAGTTCAGTTCAAAAACCTTTATTTCGGTCACTAGGACCATAAAAGTATACAAAGATAAATAGAACTGCATTCTGGATTTAAAACATTCCAACATAAAAATAGAACCACTTTCATCAGAGGAATTGTGGATACACGACACAACATAAAATTTCCAATAATAGAATACATCCGTACATTTGCAGGTACATGGAGAAAACCATACAAGGCTGAAATTCCCAATAGTTGGTCGGTTCATTAATATAACTAGACAGGCCCAGAGCAAAGAACAACACAGTAATGTTGCAATAAATAAATAAAAGACAAATTCCAATTAAAAAGACAGAAAAAGAAAGAAAAAATCTACATTGATCATAAAAATTTAAAAGCATATTCCCATTACAGTGGTCTAAGCATTGGGCACTTGTATTAGTACTACAATCAGGCTAGTATCTTTTAATTATTTTTCCTTGTGAAGGAAAACCCTTCTCCTTCGCCACATTGCATTTAGAAACCGAGAAACAGTAAAAACTATAGGCTTGGAAGTATCATATTTCAAGACTCTAAATGCCGCCATACATTGCACAAACCCCAGATTCCTACACAACTGTCCAAGCCAGCTTTTCCTTGCTACTTTGTACCCAGGGCAAAAGAATAAAACATGCAGTTCAGTCTCCTCGTGGTTGTTGCAGGCAGGACAGCCACGAGGGGGCAAATGAGCCCATTTAGAAGTAAAAGCCCGGAGGGGTAAAATACTATATCGGAACTGCACATATAATTTCCTTGCTATGGGAGGTAAAATGTCATCCAAAAAAGGTTCAAATTTGTAGTCCTCCTTGACTGTGAGGAACAGTGTAGTTAGAGGACCTAATTTCGGATTTACCTGGATGGCCTCGAGCTTTTTATTCGATACATTTTCACAAGTTCAGCTCGTGAAACCATGAAACTGGTTTCTTCAGGATTAGTCCAAAGTGTTGGTTTACCTATCATTGCACATAGATGCCTCACATGCACAAACCAAGGGACTTTTTTAGGACCTCTAGATGGGCTAGAAGATCCTTCGTTTCTGCTTGGTATTCAACCAATTCTGGGGTCACCCAAAGCCTTCGCCAAAAAGTTAGGGGTCGTAGGGCAGCCTCATCTTCGATCGGGGCAATACCTATGTCTAGCCGCAAGGGGGTTAACGATGTACTAGGCGGGAGGCCCAAAATTTGCCTGAGGAAACTGTTCTCAACCTTAGTTAAAAGGACAGAAGAGCAATGTCCCCAGAGTTCAGCCCCATACAACGTAGCTCTGCTCGCTTGCGCCCTATAGATCTCAATGGCAGGGGCAATGGGCTTCATCGTTGATTCCCTTACCAGTTTAGCTATTCCCCGGCGGTCTGGGCGAGTTTTAGCTTGGCTTTAGCTATTTGGGGAGCCCATTCCATATTTTCAGTGAGGGTGACACCCAGATAATCAAATACGGAAACCCTTTCAAGTTGAAAGCCATTTAATTTGGGATTTGAATGTATTTTCTTAGGCGGATTAAGCACCATAAATTTTGTTTTTAAGGTGTTTATCACCAAGCCCCTATTATTACAAAAAGCAACAAACCTATCCAATATCCTCTGAACCCCCCTGAGCATCTTAGATAATAAAAGAGTGTCGTCAGCAAACATCAATGCCGGTATCTTTGAGTTTGCTAACTTGGGGGCGTCATTATCCTCAACCTCAGAAAGTTGTGCAATTAATGCGTTGACAAAGAGGCAGAAGAGGGTTGGTGCAAGCACACAACCCTGTCTCACTCCTCTGTCAACTGGGAGTCTATTAGTTAATTCTCCACCCCTGCCACATCTTACTTGGGCGTAGGTGGCCTCGTGCAGCTTAATAAGCATACTAAGCAGATGGGGAGGAATCCCCAGTTCTCTGAGCACCCCCCAAAGTTTAATTCTGGGGACCAGATCAAAAGCTGTTTTCAGGTCCACAAAAATGAAAAAGAGGCTGCCACCCTCAATTGATACCGTCTTCCAAACTATAAGTTGGAGTCTATAGATTTGGTCCACGGTAGAGGTGTTTTTCCTGAATCCGGCTTGGTAGGGGCTTATGATGTCATTCTCGTACAGGCAGGTCTGTATTTGGTCTAATAAAACCCTTGCAAATAGCTTTTGTGTGACATCGATCAAACTGATCGGTCTATAGTTTGCAGGGTTTAGAGGAGAGCCCTTTTTAAAAACTGGGACAATTTCTGCCCCTGCCCAGGTTTCAGGGATTGGCATGCCATTCATAATGGCGCTAAATAACACCCAAAGATAGGGACCCCAGATATGAGGTTCGTCCCTGAACAAATCCCCTGGCAGCCTGTCCAATCCAGGTGCTTTACCTGCTGGTAATTTCTCAATTGCCGAGACAACCTCGCGAAGAGTTATCCCGGGAGCCCCGCGTTGGCGCGGGTAAAGGCAGTAGCAAATGTATCCTGTGTCTGCCCGCTAGCTGAATCCACGTCACCTGGGGGAGTGCTATGGTTACAAGGCTGAGGGTCTAAATCAACTTCTACTGCATACAATGCCCGAAAGTGTTCTGCCCATATTTCTGCTGGAATATTAGGTTCAACCGCTGGGTTGCCCTCCCTAGTTCCTGTTCTAACTATGGCCCAGAATTCTCTCATGTCCCGGTTCAGTAGGGCGGTCTTGATATCCACCCATTTATTCTCTTCCCAGGACTGCTTCGCATGGGCGACAGTTTCTTTATAGTGAACTCTCCTAGTTTTAGTTAGTGGCTTGTTTTTATCTTTAATAGCCACTAACAACGCCCGTTTAGCCTTACGACAGTTATCATTAAACCACTTATGGGTTACCATTTTTGTTTTGCTAGGGCGTACTATCGGATGAAAGAAATCGGCTAAGTTTGTTGCCAGTTTCTTATGGAGTACCGCAACCTGATCAAAATATACTGGGTTATCCCAGTCAGCGGATAAACAACTGAGTTCCTGGAAAGCTGGAATTACTATTTGATATAGAGCTCCCATCTTCTCTGGTGTTTGTTTTATTACTACCCACCTAACTCTTCTCCTATTAGTAGTGAGAGATAAGCTGTTCTCCAAAGGGGGATTGTTTGGGGGAGAAAACCAGAATCTGGAACCTTGAAAGTTAATGTCAAGGCATTATGGTCGCTATCATGTCGAAGGAGGACAGCAAAATCCAGAACTCTGTACCAAGATCTACACTTGACAAGAATGTAATCAATTAAAGATGCTTGGCCGATTCTATTAAACGTTGGCTTGCCCGGTCTATCAGAGGCTGTACGCCCATTACAGGCTCTCAGGGAATGGTTAAGAAAAATAGCATTTACTTGGAGTACCAGGGGGGACCAGGTCTTTACCGGCTGAACTTGTGGTTCTGGAATAGCCCACTGGCGATCCTCCTCATTGATAATCATGTCATGATGAGCACCAAAGAGGGGCTCAAAATGACAATTTAAATCACCTCCCACTATCAGCCTCATGTTTAACGGTACCAGGGGAATAAAGGAATTTAAGTCGTCCAGTGTTTTTGATTCCTGGGACAGGCTAACGGGGCGAGAGTAGACATTAATGAAGGCAAGCCGCAATTTAGAAGGAAAGCCCAGCATTACACATTGGACATCTCTAGAATGGGTATTCAGAGGGGTAGGTGTACAGCCCACATGAGAGGCAACCCAAATGGATAATCCACCAGAAGGTCTACCCCTCTGGCTAGCGATAGCTGGAATATTAAATATTACAAAACCCACCCTACCAAAATCATCTTTTGCCCAAGTCTCCTGGAACAGGCAAACATCAAACTGGTCTACAAAAGATCCCCACTCTGGGCAAGAAAGTTTATTCTTGATGCCAGCTACGTTCCAGGATAAAATCTTAAGCACACTACCTGAACATGGATCTCCTTCCGCAGAGACAGTAGGAACATGGGATGTGCTTAGGTGGGCATTCCCTTGGACAATATCAGACAAACGACTGGAGTGATTAGTAAAAGTGGGTCCAGGGGTATAAAGTGATCCCGGCTGTTCCCCAGCCGGCAAAAGGGATTCTGCAGTTGCCCCCAATATCAAACCTGGCCCCACTAAGAGTGACTGCTTGGGGCTCACCTGGACTAACTGTACACACCCTTCCCGGGGTTCCAGAATATTCTCTGTAGAACACACACCATTCAAACTTAATGGTCAGTCTACTTCTTCCAAGAGCCCATATCGGTTGTTTACAGGCAGGTTGAACATCGGAGATCTACTATAAGCATGTCTATAGCCATGAGTCCGTTCTTCCTCTACTTGTCTAAGATGCCCCAAGGGAAATTTTACCCTACCAGGATTACGACAATGGGAATAAAAATAATCCAGCGGGAAAGCTCCCACATCTGTACGGGGCTCACCAGAAGTCAGTTTATGGTTTATTATAAAACGTACCATCTGGGGATTTTTGAAATTAATAACCACACTATCACCTGGAATGGATTTATTAGTAGATCCCACCCAATCTACCCTCCGTACCATAAGAATTTCCCCAGCCCTCTCATAGGGGAAGTGTCTATGTGTAGCTAACCAAAATAGCGTCTTGTTCCTGAGTTCTAGCTGTGTCTCCCTCTGAGTATCTTTAAGAGGCGGAACTCCCGTTAAGATAACTACATAAGGCGATGATTCAGGGGGAGGTTAATAATTGGGAGAGCCACATCTGTCATACTTCTCAGGTCCTCTATAGTTTCACTTCGCCCTACTAGAGCGCTAGTTGGTCGGTGAGTAATCGGCATACTATTCATTACGCGGTCATTCTGATCCACAGTAGGCGCTGTTCTTAGTGTTATATTAGTGTTGTGCTCTTGCTCGTGCTGGGCGGGAGGATTTTGTGGGGTGAAAATATAAGCTTGTCTAGTGGGTTGCCGAGTGTTGAAAGGTTGAGCACTAACAATCCCCTCTGTGCCTACATGTGCCCTCAAGTTAGGATCAGAGTCAGGATTCGTAGGTCCCTCCCTCACTGGAAGTATCGTTACATTAGAGCTAGGTTGTATTTGCCTCGTGGTGATCATAGATGACAAGGATTTTAATTGATCGACTAAAGGGGCAAGCTCTTGCTTAATTAAAACACTAAATCGGGACAATAAATCAGCTAATAACGCTTGGGCCCAGTCGGGATACTTGGGGTCTACACTAGAGGCTAGGGCAGGTTCTGTAGGTAAGTCCTGATTCACAAAATCTTCTGCCCTTGGGTCATTCCCTCTTCTTGCCTTCTTGCTCGTAGTTGCCCTCCCAACTAGCTGCTTGCGTTTCCCATTTTTACGTGGGCCTGCAACCTCATCAACCAATTTTGTTGTGGTCATTGTGACATTTTCTTGGGTTTGGGGGGTGGGAGAACTTCTCCAGTTATTAACACAGATGGCGAGAGAGTATTGGGACTGGGCAGGTCCACTAGGGGCAGAAAAAGGTCCGGGGTAATTGACAACCGCCTTTCGGTGCGCTCAATTTCTGATGTAACAGCACCTATTGCCCTTTGGAGCATTTTGTCAATTGATGTCGGAAGGGGCGGGGTAGAAGAATTAATTTGTGCCCGGGTTTTTTTGGCAATACAGGTGCGCTTATCCATTTCTAACTATATAAAAAACAACTTGTTAGATAAAAACCACCAAGAAAAACTACAGTGATAGCAGGCGCACAAGATTTACAGTACAAGGCTCAAAAATTAGGGAACAAAGTACTTTACTCCTTTCGTAGAAGGGAATGTCCCAGTAGAGCAATGACATACAGACCTTATAGCCAGCATTTACAGATGATTGCAGTCCAAGATACACCAAGGATAATCAGTCTACTTGCCGTCAAAGAGAAATAAGATTAAGGTTCCATAGGATCCACGGCAGCGCTGGTCATCAAGCAGAACTAAATTCAAGGGGGTGGCCCTGCCCTGCCACTTCCTGCCAGTGACGGGCAAGGACGGGCCCGCCCTTGGCCCGGGCTTGGCCCGCGCGTCCTGCGCCGCGGAAAGGTAGCAAGCGCTTAAGAGCGCGTGATGACTCCTCCACCGCACCTGTGCGAACTGCCGAGAAGCGCTGGTCACCCTGGGACTCTGAGTCCCACCAGGGTCAGCGCAGGTCGATTACGGAGGAACCAGGAGGCAGTAGCAGCGTTGGTGGCACTGGCAGCACCCTGGGACGATTTCCCACCAGGGTATTTAAAATGCGTTAGCAGAGACCCCCCAAAGACAACAGAGAACAGCTTCAAAGGTCCCGCGCCACGGGAAAGGTGGAAGCGCTTAAGAGCGCATGATGACTCCTCCCCCGCACCTGTGCGAACTGCCGAGAAGCGCTGGTCACCCTGGGACTCTGAGTCCCACCAGGGTCAGCGCAGGTCGATTACGGAGGAACCAGGAGGCAGTAGCAGCGTTGGTGGCACTGGCAGCGCCCTGGGACGATTTCCCACCAGGGTATTTAAAATGCGTTAGCAGAGACCCCCCAAAGACAACAGAGAACAGCTTCAAAGGTCCCGCGCCGCGGGAAAGGTGGAAGCGCTTAAGAGCGCGTGATGACTCCTCTCCCGCACCTGTGCGAACTGCCGAGAAGCGCTGGTCAGCCTGGGACTCTGAGTCCCACCAGGGTCAGCGCAGGTCAATTACGGAGGAACCAGGAGGCAGTAGCAGCGTTGGTGGCACTGGCAGCGCCCTGGGACGATTTCCCACCAGGGTATTTAAAATGCGTTAGCAGAGACCCCCCAAAGACAACAGAGAACAGCTTCAAAGGTCCCGCGCCGCGGGAAAGGTGGAAGCGCTTAAGAGCGCGTGATGACTCCTCCCCCGCACATGTGCGAACTGCCGAGAAGCGCTGGTCACCCTGGGACTCTAAGTCCCACCAGGGTCAGCGCAGGTCGATTACGGAGGAACCAGGAGGCAGTAGCAGCATTGGTGGCACTGGCAGCGCCCTGGGACGATTTCCCACCAGGGTATTTAAAATGCGTTAGCAGAGACCCCCCCAAAGACAACAGAGAACAGCTTCAAAGGTCCATGGAAGACATGGCTTGGCAGTTCGGTCTGGACTGTTCCCATGAGGCACAGGGTCAAGACTGATTTGCATATGACTATGTCTGAACTGGGGTGGCGTGGTGAAGCAAAATAACGATGGATTAAACCCAGATCTGTGACTGGGGGTGAATGTTTGCCAATGTGCAGCATTCCGTCCATCATCTTGTGTGTTTTGCATTTCGCCCTAAGTGGGAAGGGTATGCCCAGGCATGGGTCCCGTGCTCACTACGCCACTGGAGTCAAGCTATCCTGGCTGATGAAGGCTGATAGCCTGAAACCGGTCCTAGGATGCTTGATTCCGGTCCAGGGAAGACATGGCTTGGCAGTTCGGTCTGGACTGTTCCCAGGAGGCACAGGGTCAAGACTGATTTGCATATGACTATGTCTGAACTGGGGTGGCGTGGTGAAGCAAAATAACGATGGATTAAACCCAGATCTGTGACTGGGGGTGAATGTTTGCCAATGTGCAGCATTCCGTCCATCATCTTGTGTGTTTTGCATTTCGCCCTAAGTGGGAAGGGTATGCCCAGACATGGGTCCCGTGCTCACTACGCCACTGGAGTCAAGCTATCCTGGCTGATGAAGGCTGATAGCCTGAAACCGGTCATAGGATGCTTGATTCTGGTCCAGGGAAGACATGGCTTGGCAGTTCGGTCTGGACTGTTCCCATGAGGCACAGGGTCAAGACTGATTTGCATATGACTATGTCTGAACTGGGGTGGCGTGGTGAAGCAAAATAACGATGGATTAAACCCAGATCTGTGACTGGGGGTGAATGTTTGCCAATGTGCAGCATTCCGTCCATCATCTTGTGTGTTTTTCAAATCCTCAGTGAACAGGTACTGCTTGGCCCGTAGTGTAAGCCACCTTCCCACATATTAACGGATACAAATCGAGCAGCTGCAGTGCAAGCTTCCCTCTGGCACAGAAGTAGCCCACAGTGCAAGTTGTCCTTTCCTGCAGTTTCAGCGTTGCAGTAGTAGTGCAAGCTTCTATCTCCCACATAATTATCTTTGTTAAGGCATGTAGGATACACGCGGATCTCTGGAGCAGGTGAGTGTACAGGTGGTTTAGTGAGTGAATATATGTTCTGCCAGCACTCACACTCAGGTGAGAGTCAAAGTCAGCACACTTGCTGTCACCCTTTCAGGTCTCCTACACTCACTCACAACACTGTCATTGATGTTTCTGTCATAAGCTGGAAGTCCTGCTGTGATGACTTTGCGTCCGGCCCTCAAAGCTGCTACTCATACAGTTATCATATCCTGCAGTGTTGCTGATGTCACTTCCTGAAGATCCTAAGGCTGCTGCTCACATGTGTCAATGTACCTAAGATCTCATAGTCTGAGGCATGGCTACACCTACGCAGAACCTTTCCCTACTTGTGGTGTGAAAGAGTCAGAAGAGACAGGTCGGTGCCTAGAAGGGACATTTAAATACAATATGAAAAAACAACAAATGCTAATCTAGAGCATCCTGTCCCTGAGGTTACGGAAACTAACAAGTCTGTCACAGTGGTGTCCGGCTTGTTCATTTACCTAACCTCAGGGAGACTGTCCTCTAGTAACCAGGCATACCGGGACTAGAGGAGCTTACCAGAGGCACGCAGTACATAGAAAGGACATTCCAGAGAAGCTTCCACAGGCTGCAATGAACTGGTGCTCACTGGGGTGGACGACTGCCTACCTGCGAGGAAAAACAGAAAATGCACCTTCACATTCTTCCGTTCCCCCTTCATTGCCCCTTCTGGTTTCTATATTCTGTGTCTATTACATATTCTATATATTTCTTGCTCTCTTTAGCCATTTCCTATCTCTGTCTATTCTCTCTCTTTCTCTTCTTGTCTTTTCTGCGCCACTGTCTTTCCCTGTCTTGCTTGTCTTCACCTCTTCAGCTTTATCTTCTTAATATTTACTCACCCTCCAATTGTATAATTTTCATTCATTCATTTCATCTATCTTTTCTTACCCCACCTCTCTCACCTTATTCAGTCACACCTACCTCTTTTTCCCTTCTTTGTTCCCACCTTAGTTACTTACACATACTCTCTGCCTCACTCTTTGTATTTTTCCACTCTCACCTGCTTCCCCTCTTAATTCCTCCTATCTCCCACTACTAGTTCCATTTGCACCACCTGGGGCCAGAGCATAGATGGTTTGCCAGGTTAGATGGATGCAGATTCTTTATATCACTCTCTAGCAATGGAGCCACAGTTGATGTTTGTATTGGTACTATCACTTCCTGTGATGGGGGCATCCTAGGCATCGAAACAAAAAGCCCCACACTCTCCCATGTCACGCTGTCCTCTCATTCACAAGCTTCCTCTCCAGTGCTTAATTTGAGCCCGTGGTTTCGGGTGTTCGGCACCTGCACTTAATTGTCAACACCAGCGCTTGTGACAGTCTGCCACAAGGTGGTACTGCCTAGCTAATTTAGAGGTGAGCACAACAACAGTTAATTATTAACTTAATATACACTAAAAATGACTAGTACCTGCCATCCAAGCCATTTCTATAGCTTTGGGGGACTGAAATAGTCCGAATAGTCACACTGATAGGAGTGTGATAGTTAGTAGTTGTGTTGTTGTAATCACTGGCAACATGCCAGGGGCAATGCATGATGCAAGCTGCAGTGGCCTCTTGCCGAGAGCCCTGGCACTTATTTGTTTACAAATTAAGCACAGTATCCCTCTTTGTTCCTTTCCGAACCTCCCTCTGCATCCTAGAAGCATGCTTCTTACACCTTCTGCTTTTTGGCACTTCCTCTTATCCTTTCGTCACAAACTCCTCTCTGCCCCCTCACTCTTCCTACCATACCAATCTCTCTTCCCTCCTGATTCTCTCACACTTTCACTTTTTTGCTCTCTCACTAATAGAGATGCACCCACTCTCAACGGTGGTTGTATTTTTTGACTTCGAGGTCCCGCTGATGATGACTTAAGACAATGTTCTATACAGGAATTTAGACATATATAAATGTAGTAGTTATTTCTAGATGAAATATGAATATTTAGTTGTGAAAAGAAGCAAATAAAAGGTTTGAGTTCTCAAATGCTGAACTTTGTGTTTATTCTTTGATTTTACAGAATTGATAAATACCTCTGTAGCATAAACGGTTGGTGTTATTAGGAACAGCCCAGTCATCTCCTGAATAAGTACACTCAAGTGAGGCAGACACGTGTCACCCTCTTCCAAAAGGTTTTGAATGTGCATGCACCAGACACGTTGCAATTCCATCCTCATTGTTGCAGGTCTGTAAAATGATGACTGCAGCCACTATGTCCTTTACATTATTAAACTGTTATTAAGTTTTACTTCAACATTTTCACTAAGGCAGTCCTCAGTTGCAGATAACAATTGCTGTCATTTCTTGGAGGTGTGTGGCATGATGAATTTCACAACCCTGGAAGAGGTAATTTCCAAAACTGCTGTAAAACGGAGACGTGGAAAGATAGCTGGATACCACTTACTTGATATTTGTGTCTGGATTTTCCTTGATATGCAGATCATAAATTATCCCTATATTTTTACTGAATCCAAAATGAAGGTTCTTTAGGTGGTTTCTCACTGAGCATAGCAGCCCAGTGGCTACTTAGTTGACCTGTGAAGAGCAGAGGAGTGTGTCCTATGTATATTTACTATAAAAAATTCGGAATATTGATGGTTGGTCTGGTAGCAGTTTTTGCTGGAGAGTTTCCTGTGAAAAACAAACGGTTTATTAGGTCTGGCCTATATATATATATATATATATATATATATATATATATATATATGTATATATATATATATATATATATTTATATATATATATATATATATATATATATATATATATTCACTGAAAAAACCAGAGGTTTCAGGGACGTTATAGTTAGAAATTAGCATTTAAAAAACCTCAGAAATTTATTGAAAAAACCACAGGTTTCAGGGACGTTATAGTTAGTTGGACATTTCACTCGTACAAAACCAGAGAAATTCGGCCGTTATAGTTAGTAGAGCTAACTATAACTCGCGCCCCCGCAATACACTGCTGATGACGTCACATATTACATCACTCATGACATGGTCAGTGACATCACTGATGACATCACTGATGACATCTCAAATGACATCACCGATGACATCATCCAGTGACTGTGTGTTTCTGTAAAGTTAAATATGTTTTTTATATATATATATATGCCAAGGTGTATTGAAGAATGAGTGGGTGTATGAGTGTCTGAATGGATGATTTAGTAGGTGCATGACTGACTATAAGTGAGTAATTAAATGTGTCTTACTGAATGCATGGGTTAGTGACTAAACTGTGTGAATGTCTGTATCAGTCTGTCAGTTGGTGTGTAAGCAGCTGCATGGGTTGGTTAGTAGCTACATGAGTGTCTATTTGGGTTATTGATTGGTTTTCTGAGTATCTGTATGGGTGCCTGAGTGTCTGTGTGGGTGGGTGGGGGGTGTGAGACTCTGTGCATAGATGTGTCAGTGGGTGATTCACTGGGTGTATGGGTTCAAGAGTGCATCTGTGAAGGGCTGTATGGGTGGGTGAGTGTGTGTATGGGTGTGTTGGTGAGTTAATGGATGTATCAGTGGTATATGTGTGAGTAACTACATATGTGAAAGGCAGTATATGTGAGTGTTGGATTATATATATGACTATATATGAGAGTGAGTGATTGTGAGAGTGGCTGTATGGATGAGTGTATGCTTGTGTCAGTGATTGTATAAGAGAGTAAGTATGTGTTAGTATCTGTATGAATAAGTGAGGTGGTGTGTGTATAACTGTATAGGTGAGTAAATGGGAGTGTGATTGATTCTTTGCATGACTGACTAGGTGTGTGAGTAACTCTATGGGTGAGTGGCGTTGTGTGAGTATCTGTATAGGTGTATGAGTGCATATTTCAGTGGCTATATTGATGAGTGACTACGTGTATGAGTGACTGTATGGGTGAGTGGATGTGTGTGTAGACTTATGAATCAGTGAGTGGGTATGTACTAACTGGTATTGGTGTGTCTATGGTTTCGAGAATGGTAGTCTGTATTTTAGAGGGGGTGTATCAAAGGTTATATTAGGGTGTAAGGAGGTGCATCAGATGATCACGTGGATGATGTCATCAGTGATGTCATCGGTGATGTCATTTGAGATGTCATCAGTGATGTCACTGACCATGTCATGAGTGATGTAATATGTGACGTCATCAGCAGTGCATTGCGGGGGCGCGAGTTATAGTTAGCTCAACTAACTATAACGGCCGAATTTCTCTGGTTTTATACGAGTGAAATGTCCAACTAACTATAACGTCCCTGAAACCTGTGGTTTTTTCAGTAAATTTCTGAGGTTTTTAAATGCTAATTTCTAACTATAACGTCCCTGAAACCTCTGTTTTTTTCAGTGAATTTCAAAGGTTTTTTAACTGCTAATTCCTAACTATAACGTCCATGAAACCTCTGGTTTTTTCAGTGAATTTGTAAGGTTTTTAAATACTAATTTCTAAATATGCCTACATAGGTAGGACATGTGCAGAAAGATGAAGAAAGGCGCAGAAAGAAGCAAGAGAAGTGCAGAAAGAGGCAACAGGAGTCCAGAAAGAGGAAGAAAGGGGCAGAGAGAACCAAGAGATGTGCAGAAAGAACCAACAGAGGTGCAGAAAGAGGCCTACTTTGACTGTACCTTACAACAGACTCATACAAAGTACCCTAATCACTAATCCTTCTCCGAAGATGTCTTAAACCTCACTTTTCTCTTGAAGGTTCACTATTAATCGACCGCTCAGAATGTTAGGCCTACCAAATATAAAACAGCAATCCTAAGCATATCACTGTTGTAAGTCTGACCAAGTTTGTGAAGGTATGCATGCGTGTCTATGCTTTTACCTAGTGACATGTTAAATTAAAATAAACATACAAACACTTGAATACCTGTGTTTCAAACAGCATACTCTGTAAATTTGTGTAAAAGAAGGTGTATGCATTTCTTTGTGCTCACAATACAGGGCACATGGGTATTCAATAGTATATTTGAGGGGCTCTATAACACATATATACATAAGACATGTCTGCCTGTGCAACCAAATGACAGAGCAGAACTGAGAAGATTTGACCACCTATAGGAGAAGTTACCCGCTTTTTAAGCTACCATCTTCAGATGCATAACACATGTAAGAATACATATACAAGTAGACATATACCTCAGTCACGGGAGAGCACGCAGACCTTTAAACTTGACAGCTTGCACTTCCCATTTGAGTACAGAAGGAGGCAAGAGAAGTACAGAAATAGGCAAAAGAGGTGCAGAAAGAAGCAAGAGCAGTGAAGAAAGAACCAACAGAGGTGAAGAAGGAGGCAAGAGGGGTGCAGAAAGAGGCAAGAGGGGTGCCGAAATTTGCAAGAGAGGTGCAGAAAGAAGCAACAGAGGTGCAGAAGGAGACAAGAGAACTGCAGAAAGAGGGAAGAGAGTTGCAGAAACAGGCAAAAGGTACAGAAACAGGGAACAGGTGGACAGACTGAGGCAAGAGAGGTGCAGAAAGAGGGAAGAGGGGTGCAGAAAGAGGCAAGAGGGATCCAGAAACTTGGAACTGAGGTGCATAAAGAAGCAAGAGCAGTGCAGAAAGAACCAACAGAGGTGCAAAAAGAGGCAAGAGGGGTGCAGAAAGAGGCAGGAGGGGTGCAGAATGAAGGAAGAGAAGTGCAGAAAGAAGCAACAGAGGTGCTGAAAGAGGTACGAAGGGTGCATGAAGAGGCAAGAGAAGTGCAGAAAGAAGCAACAGAGGTACATAAAGAGGCAAGAGTGGTGCAGAAAGAGGGAAGAGAGGTGTAGAAAGAGGCAAGAGACTTGCACAAAGAGGGAAGAGGGGTGCAGAAAAAGGCAAGGGGGTGCAGAAAGAAGCAAGTGAGGTGCAGAAAGAGGTAGGAGAGGTACAGAAAGAGGCAAGAGAGGTGCAAAAACAGGCAAGAGAAGTGCAGAAAGAGGCAAGAGAATTGCTGAAAGAAGCAACAGAGGTGTAGAAAGAAGCAAGAGAAGTGCAGAAAGAGGCAAGTGAGGTGCAGAAAGAGGCAAGTGAGGTGCAGAAAGAGGCAAGAGAGGTGCAGAAAGAGGGAAGACGAGTGCAGAAAGAGACAACAGGGGTGCAGAAAGAAGCAAGACAGGTGCAGAAAGAAGCATGAGAAGTGCAGAATGAAGCAACGGGGGTGCAGAAAGAGGCAAGAGAAGTGCAGAAAGAAGCAAGAGACTTGCAGAAACAGGCAAAAGAGGTACAGAAAGAGGGAACAGGGGTGCAAATAGAGGCAAGAGAGGTACAGAAAGAGGTAAGAGGGGTGCAGAAAGAGGCAAGACGGGTGCAGAAATTTGCAAGAGAGGTACAGAAAGAAGCAAGAGCAGTGCTAACATTCTATATTTATTACAAAAGTGTGGCACGCCTGACGTCATCTTGATGTAATCAAAACTGTAATACCTAGAGCATTTCCATTAGAAATTATAGAAATGAGAGGGTCTTATTTGCATCGAAATTATGGTTAGTGCTCTAAAAAACTAAAATGAGGACATATTTTCTGAGTTTACAAATAGCGACAAAGCACTTTTAAATTATTTGTTATCTTTATGTTTTTTTATCCAGTTGACCACTTGATTAAATGTTGCACTTAGGGAGAGGATGTGGTGTTACTTCCAGAGCTGCAGACTTTGCAACTGGGGAACCAGGTTGGAGTTTCTGCTTCAGCTCGACATTCTGTGATTCTGGTCAAATCACTTAATCTCCCCATGTCTACAACCAAAATGAATTTGTCCTTGTGTGATGTAACCAATGCTCATGTAAAGCACTCCAATACCTGACCAGTCTGCACTATATAAAACTGCAAAAAAACAAAAAATAAAAAGTGTTTTGCACACTTCTGTCATTGTGCTATACGTGGGCTACATCTGGGTGATATTTGTGCTACATTTGGGCTCTTTTGTCTCTGGTGGCCATCTTGGGAGATTTATTTGTTATGAAGTTTCCTAATTTCCTCATTTACTGCAGTCTCCTCAGTAGGAAATGCTTTCAGTTTTTTACTTTGATTCCATCAAGAAGGCATTCAGATTAGGCCTGGTTGAAAACTACGCTACGCTCGCGTAGTTTGCGTAGTTTGTGCAACTACGCGCTACGCGAATTGCACGTAGCACAGTGCAAAAACGCGTAGCGGGCATTTTTTGCTTGCTCGCGGTCCTCAACGTCAAGTTGGCGACCGCGAGCGAGCAAAATGACATCCCGGCGAGACTTTTTCCTCGTTCGCGATCAGCAACATCAAGTTGCCGATCGCGAGCGTGGAAAATAAACCTCCCGGCGAGATTCTCAACGCGGGGAGGTCAGGTTTCTCATTGCGAGTGGTCGCGTATGCTCGCTACCGCTCGCGATGAGAAACTACCAGTCCGCGTTGAGAAAACTGCCGCTCGAGTACAAATCTACTCGAGCGGTAGAAAACGACCGCTTGCACTGTGCAAGATGCCGTTTGCAATGATTGCACAGTGCGGACAAGCATCCAGCACTGTGCAATCATTGCGAACAGCATTTCCTACCGCACTACGCAGTTCGCGTAGTGCTACGCGTAGCTCGCGTAGTGCGAAGTGCACTTTGCGTAGCTACGCGTAGCGCTACTACGCGAACTGCGCCCAGGGTTAATTCAGATGTGTCACACATTTGCCATAAATTCAGAATGTTAGCACTCTAGTTGCTCATTAGATCACTGTAGTAAAGCTACTGCTCACCAGGGAAGTCTGCTGCTGGTATTGAAAGTGCATGTTTCAGTCTGCATGTCAGAATTTTTTAATGAAATAGAAGAGGATTTGAGAAGTCACTCAAAATGTGCCCTAATTTTTCTTTCTGCAGCACTAATCATAATTTCTACGGCAAAATGAACCCCCTCATTTTGTTCCTTTTTAAATTAAATGTTTTAAGTGTTACCAGTTTATTCCAATCAAAATGGCTTCAGGTGTGCCATACTTTTGTCATAAGTAAGACTGTTAGCGCTCTAGTTGTTCTTTAGAACACTCTGGGACATTCTGTCATTGGGCTATACATGGGCTACATCTGGGTGATATTTGTGCTACATTTGGGCTCTTTTGTCTCTGGTGGCCATCTTGGGAGACTTATTTGTTATGAAGTTTCCTAATTTCCTCATTCACTACAGTCTTCTCAGTAGGAAATACTTTCAGTTTTTTACTTTGATTCCATCAAGAAGGCAATCAGATGTGTCACACATTTGCCATAAATTCAGAATGTTAGCACTCTAGTTGCTCATTAGATCACTGTAGTAAAGCTACTGCTCACCAGGGAAGTCTGCTGCTGGTATTGAAAGTGCATGTTTCAGTCTGCATATCAGAATTCTTTTATTAAATAGAAGAGGATTTGAGAAGTCACTCAAAATGTGCCCTAATTTTTCTTTCTGTAGCACTAATCATAATTTCTAGGGCAAAATTAACCCCCTCATTTTGTTCCATTTTAAATTAAATGTTTTAAGTGTTACCTATTTATTCCAATCAAGATGGCTTCAGGTGTGCCATACTTTTGTCATAAGTAAGACTGTTAGCGCTCTAGTTGTTCTGTAGAACACTCTGGGAAGCTGCAGTAGAACACAAAGGAATCAACTGAAAGTCTCTGCCCTTGTTGGATGTACATGTTTTACTGAGAATGTCAGACTTCATTCTCACATGACTGAGAAAGATAATGTGAATTTACAGAAAATATGCTCTCATTTTAGCTTTTAGATCACCTTCCAAACCTCTATGGGAAAAGTATGAGAAAATAGTTTTCTCTCGAACATGATTCATGATAACCCAGCAGAAGAAGGCTTTTTCACAGGGTAAAATCACCTTAGAACACACCACAATTCCTAAAATTAGTATGGTACCATCAACAAATGATTTATAATGTAACTAAAGTCTCTTATCACCCTTTATACGTTCTCCTTTTGGTAACCCTCAAAACCTTCCATTCACTACAATGCATTTTAATGGGGTGCTATCATGTATATTGGTCCCAAGATGGGTGCCAACACTTCTTGGATGAAGTGCTGACAGCCAATCAGATCTCACGATGAGATGTGTGGTTAGGCTCCGCCCAGATATATACATTTCTTTTTCCTTTAATATTTAAAAAACTACTGAACAGATTTACACCATTTAAAAAAAGGGCGCTTTCTGAACCAAGAGCTACCTTTTTGCCAAATTTGGTGTAATCCGTTCAGCAGTTCGGGCTGTAGCCTTGTCTAAAGTTTCCTATGGAAATTAACATGGGGAAAACGCATTTTGGGACCCCCCTTTTTTCTCGGCCCCCGCTTAACAAATCACCCTGAAACTTCCAAGACAGGAGCTGACCTGAGCGGGCCATTAGTTTTGAAAATTTCGTGAAGATTCGTCAAACAACGCCAAAGATATTGGCAAATCAAAAAACGCTTTTCCTATGGAAACTAGGTCCTAACTATAACTACCTACTGGCGACCGCCAGTAGGTAATATATATATATATATATATTACCTACTGCCAAACCAGGAAGTCTTGGCAGCCATCTTGTGACTCGGTAGAACCGAGTCACAAGAAAACAGTAGAAAAAAGATTAAAAAAGAAGAAAAGGGGGCAGGGTAGAAACACCCTGACCGCCTAGGCCTGCTCAGGGGGTCCCACAAGGACCCCCAGGGCCAAAAAAACCATTTTTTTTTTTAAACGGCAGAATTCGCGTTGGGGTCGCGAATCCTGCCGAGAAAATTTTTAAAAAAACATCAGATCTTGGGGCAGAAATCCTGGGCAGCGGCCGTGGGGACGAGGAAGCCTAGACGCTGGTACCCACGTGCCTATATAACAGGAAAATAAATGGTCTCCCCTACCTAGTTCTTGACTTTTCCTGCTTTTAACCAGACTAACTTGCCTGTGACGTCCCGGCTCCTCGACCCCTTTTGAAATTGTGCAGATACGTTTTTTTTCCTAAGGCCAAAACCAGGATGCGACCCATGTGGGGGATGTCAGCGAAAGCAAAGTGCCGTGAAATCTACTAATGCGCAACGGATCAAGGGGGTAAGTATACAAGAGAGGCGCGTGGCGGGAGGTCTGGAAGCCAGAGAGGGGGTGCTGGGCAGAGGCTGGGGGCAGTGTGCGTCCTGATGACCGGGTGGACGCGCAAATAGGGGTTAGAGCAGATCTGCAGAGGTCAACAGCAGATGTGTCAAAGCTTCAACTCCATCTGTCGTGCCAGTGCCACCGAGGGGCTGCGGCTAGGGCAGGCACCGCTGCAGTATGGCAGCAGGCACAGTCTGGTGCAGGCAGCCACAGCCCTGCGCTCAGACACAGGCAGCATCTAAACCAGGCAGCTTGTGGAACATGGCAACTCGCACGTGCACCGCGCTCCAGCACAGGCAGCTGCTTAAATACCAGATACAACAATATGGCTACTCGCACGCGCCCTGCGCCCGGGCACATGCGGCAGCTAGAACTGCCACAACATACAAAAGATGACAATTAGTACATGCTATGCGCCCGGACACAGGCATCAGCCAGAACAAATACATACAGCAAAATGGTAACTCTCAGGCGCACGCGCCCGGGTACAGGCAGAAGATATAACAGGCAGATATTAAAAGATGGCAACTCGCATGTGTCCTGCCCATGAGCGAATGCCAGCCGCTATGGCAGGGAAATACTACAAGATGGAACCTCGAACATGCCCTGCGCCCGGGCACTGGCAGGCGCTAGAACAGGCACATATAACATGAAACAACTACCACATTCCTTGCACGCGGCACACACAACATCTACAGCAGAGAGCTGGGCAGCTCCCATGCCCTCCTCCTGGCACAGACAGCATCTGAAACAGATACATACTGCAAGATGGCAGCTCGCACATGATCTAATTCCGGACACAGGCGTACTGGCCGAACAGGCTTGTGCTTGCCTGCAGAAAGAGTCTGTGCGAAATTACTGAGAAATATAAAAGGAAGCGAATAGTATCTGTGGCAGAAATTAAAATATGGACCCAAATTGCGGGTCAAGTGCTGCGTCCAGCAGAGGGGGTGTGTGAGCGGGGCTGCATCCCGCAGGGGGTGGGGGCAGGAGGCGCTGCCTTACGGTGAGCTCCATGCCTCCCTGAATAGTTACTTAAAATACACAGAAGCATTGCCCCGAAAGACATTCTAGTGAAACCCTGACCTCTCAAAGGTGCGGCAAGGAGGCAGACAAAATGCTCGAATTGTCTTTCTCCAAAATATGACTGTGAAAAAAATATAATTTGTGCCGATCTTATGTGTGTTGTTGAAGACTGCGGTCATAGCCAGGTGTCAGGTCGAGGGTTGGCGATAGGAAGGTATGTTCCAGTCTTTTCTCTGGCTATTTATATACATAAAGAGTGAAACGCTTATCACGCGTGTGTTTCAGTACTGCGTATATATGCGAAAGCCAATGAGGCGGAAACAGCAGAAGAAAAAACATATATTAGACCAAGTAGGAAAATCCCTCTCATTGAATGCAGAGCGTGAGGTACTGCAACGCCTCTGCCGCACAGTGGGTGCCATACTGCCTGCAACTGCACTGCTCCAAGGCAAAATATACATGCATATATGTGTGTGTGTGTGTGTTTGTGTGTGTGTGTGTGTGTGTGTGCGTGCGTGCGTGTGTGCGTGTTTGTGTGTGTGTGTATATATATATATATCAGCATCTCGACCAAGACATGGAGGAAGGAAGCGTGGGGGTCGAGGTAGGTGGGGCGGAGGCAGGAGGGGGCTTGCATGAAACCCATGGCAGAGACGAGGCTGCTTCTTTGCGCTTGGGCGCTGCATTGCTCCAGGGGCTGGGTCCGGTAACAGAATCTCCAAGCCCAGTTTCCCCACATGGCCAAACTGCGTGACCGTGGGCAAATCAAGCCACCCCTTCTGTATTAGTTCCCTTAGCTAACAGATATAAAAGGCGCCTAGACCGACGTCCAGCCAAGAATTAGGCGCTATACTTAAAACAGACACGGCCACTCTCATGCTTCCTGCTGCAGGGGAGGTAAGTCGGCTGCAAGCAGCAGTTCGTTAAAAGCACAAAACTAACATGCCATAAAAAGCGGAGTGTTAACAGGAAGAGGCGACCCGAACACAGCGGGGGAAGTAGGGGTGTGTTTGTAAGTGGTGGTGGGGGGGGATGGGGCCTGCTATTACACTAATGAGCCGGCTGATCACATGCGCTAATACACAATAAATGGCGTCCATAGCCTCTCCCACAGGCTCAAGATTTTAAAGTGCTTCTAAGACATGAGCCTTGGCTGCAACACAGCGCTTTTTAAGTTAACGTTGGACAGAAGTGCGTGTTCATGCCCACAAAATAAACCGATAATAACAATATCAATATCAAAGCTACTGTTACCCGTGAGTTCTACTAATTAATCTAAACGTGTTGTCAGAGCGCTGTTATTAGCACGTCTTACTGCTGCCTAACTTCGTGGCGCTATTCGTTTACACTACCAAGGTGTGAAAAGACGATTCGGCCCGAGGGTCACCCTTGTAACCCGCAGGCTGCACCCGCGCCAGTAACACGCACAATAACACAATGAGCTACCGTAATATTTGTGTTTTTGAGAAACAGGCCGCACGGTCAGCGCTGCTCAGCTGCTTCTTGGTGCTTGGTGACAGCTATACTTACACAGCTCGACGGTATGAATTTCATCCACATGAATCCACAAGTCGAGAGACATCTTTGGGAAGCTGTTTGGGGGATTCCGCGGAGAGGAGCTGCCCCAGAGCTGCCCAGATCTGCTGTTGTGTCTTTGTCTTTTGAGGCGAGGCCCCGGCGCGCACCAGGACTTGTGCACTTGTTCACGGCTGTCTAAACACGACTAGTGTACGAATACAGTTGAAGGCAGTGCATGTAGTTTATAGGATATTGGAGGTCAGGGGAGGGACCAGGGGACGTGTAACCAGACGGGGGTCCGGCTGCCTGGCTATTTTAAGAGCCTCAAATTGCAAACAGTCCGTTTTATCTGCCTCCAAAGGGGGAAAGGCCGAGCCTGGATTACACTCTCCCTGGCATCCGCTCATCCCGTGAGCTGTTTCACCAGTATAGCGCCCAGGAGACGAGTACGTGCCGCCACCAGCGCTACTGCCTTGTTTCTTCAAACTATGCATTGTTCACCCATCACCAAAGAGCAAGAGCGCACGAAGAGGGTGCTGGGCACAGCATTCAGCGCAAACAGCATTAAGAATAAGATTCATATTTTGCCCAGAGCGCTGCACCGCCACCTTACCCGCTTCAGGGTGCGTTGAGTGCTTTCAGCTGCAGAATGGGAGTCTCACCGCACAGGGAGACTCCTGCTGGCAGCAACCTGGGGTACCCCCAGAGAGTCCCCGGGGCTCTGCGAGGCGCATCTTGTTTGTGCACACCACGAGACGTGCGCAAGTGGAAACCGAGCAATTCTGCGCCTGAACCGTTGCATGACGCAAGGTGCAGTCCAAGGTCAGTCAGCGCTGTCATTCTTTCTAACTGAGGACGGTTTGAAGCTCAGTGTGATAATAATATTATAAATTTATGTCATTGCTCTTTCATGTGGCGCCTACACCTCGAACTCATTTCTGTCAAGGTGGCTAAACAGTATGTTTTCAGTGCACAAAGCTGAAGGATGCAAGGCCGAGCCCGCCCTCTGCAGATTGTAACGGTGTCCCACAAGCTGCACCAACAGGGCTGTAAACACCGACCCTTTCCACCGCCACTCCAAACACTGAGCTGCTTCTCGGCGCTTCAATAATTTTTGTGGCGCAACTCTAGGCACTAGGATTGAAGCACATTATAATTAGAAATTTTCGTTTAAAAAACCATTGAAATTCACTGAAAAACCATATGTTTCATGGACGTTATAGTTAGAAATTAGCATTTAAAAAACCATTGAAATTCACTGAAAAAACCATAGGTTTCAGGCACGTTATAGTTAGAAATTAGCATTTAAAATACCTTACAAATTCACTGAAAAAACCATAGGTTTCAGGGACGTTATAGTTAGTTGGACATTTCACTCGTACAAAACCATAGAAATTCCGCCGTTATAGTTAGTTCAGCTAACTATAACTCGCGCCCCCGCAATGCACTGCTTATGACGTCACATATTACATCATTCATGACATGGTCAGTGACATCACTGATGACATCACTGATGACATCTCAAATGACATCAGTGATGACATCACTGATGACATCATCCACGTTAAAATCTGATGCACCTCCTCACACTCTAATATAACCTTTGATACACCCACTGTAAAATACAGACTACCATTTTCGAAACCATCGACACACCAATACCAGTTACTACATACGCACTCACTGATTCCTAGGTCTACACACACATTCACTCATTCACCCACACAATCACTCATACATGCAGTCACTCATCAACACTATCATATGCACTCATACACCTATACAGACACTCACACACCATCACTCATCCAGAGTTACTCACACACCTAGTCAGTCATGCAAAGAATCAATCACACTTCCATTTACTGACCTATACAGTTATACACACACATCACTTATTCAAACAGAAATAAACGCATACTTACTCTCTTATACAATCACTGATACAAGTACACACTCATCCATACAGCCACTCTCACAATCACTGACTCTCACGTATAGTCACTTATGTACTCTAACTCTCACATACACTGCCTTTTACATATGTAGTTTCTTGGACATGTACCACTGAGACATCCATTCACTCACCAACACACCCCTACACACACTCACCCACCCATACAGCTGTTTCCACATGCACTCTTGAACCCATACACCCAGTGAATCAACCACTCAAACATCTATGCACAGAGTCACACACGTCCCACCCACCCACACACACACTCAGGCACCCATACAAATACTCAGGCAACCAATCGATAACCCATAGACACTCATGTAGCTACTGACCAACCCATGCAGCAGCTTATACAACAACAGATAGACTGATACAGACATTCACACAGTTTAGTCACTAACCCATGCATTCAGTAAGACACATGTAATCACTCACTTAAACAGTCAGTCACGCACCTAAATCCTCCATCCAGACACATACACCCACTCATTCTTCAATACACCTTGGCATATATATAATACATATTTAAAATTTAAAGAAACACACAGTCACTGGATGATGTCATCAGTGATGTCATTTGAGATGTCATCAGTGATGTTATCAGTGATGTCACTGACCATGTCATGAATGATGTAATATGTGACGTCAAAAGCAGTGCATTGCGGGGGCGTGAGTTATAGTTAGCTGAACTAACTATAACGGCGGAATTTCCATGGTTTTGTACGAGTGAAATGTCCAACTAACTATAACGTCCCTGAAACCTATGGTTTTTTCAGTGAATTTGTAAGGTTTTTTAAATGCTAATTTCTAACTATAACGTGCCTGAAACCTATGGTTTTTTCAGTGAATTTCAATGGTTTTTTAAATGCTAATTTCTAACTATAACGTCCCTGAAACCTATGGTTTTTCAGTGAATATATATATATATATATATATATATATATATATATATACACACAAACACACACAAACACACACACACACACTTTTTGTCAGCCCTCTTCATTCATTGATCTAAGTGTCATTCACATTTTGCCTCCAGCCACCACAGCATGCAGCTTAGGACAATGGGCAGTTTTGGCTCATCACCCACTACATGGCACCCTTTGCATCTGTATCTGCACTGCTATTTATTTTATTTAGCAGTGTTCATGAAAACACAACATTTTCATGAAAAATGCCTGTGTACAGATGAACCTTTTCTGCCTCTCCAGGCTGGTGAGGAGAGGGTGAGGAGGGGCCCTTAGATGGCTGAGTGATGATACATCTGCAAGGTGCTGATTAACAAAACAGTCAGGAGTATGCATGTGTAAGTGCTGTAATTGAACTGCTGACCCCTCACACAGCCACAATATGGTACCAGACATACAGCTCATGCCTGAGACAGCACAGTATGTCTGCTAATATTAGGCCACATAAAGCAGCAGAGATGGGATCTCAACCTGTACCAGCTTCTAATGAGGCTGTGCTTCCAGCCCTCGTGGAAGCTAGAAGAGGGATTGTTAATCCTGGCCCTGCTGCTGTCATTGGTCTCTCGTTTCCAGCACAGAAATCATGCCTTGCTGGCTCTATGTACAGTGCCAGATTCTTGTCCTGTTGCTGCCATAGAGGAGCCATCAGCAGAAGAACACGATGAGTAAAAATATCCAGTGTTGCTGCTCTGATTCTGACTGAATGCGAGTATGAGTGTGTGTGTGTGTGTGTGTGTGTGTGTGTGCGTGTGTGCTTGTGAGTGAATGACTGAGTGTGAATCAGTGGGGGTGTGCGTGAGTGAGATTGTGTGTTAGTGTGTGTAGGAATCATTGATAATCAGTGAGAGTGTGACATAGTAAGTAAATGGGAGTTAGTAAACTTATGTGAGGGGTTAATAAGTGCATAAGTAAGTCATTGAGTGAGTGTGAGTGTTAAAGGGGAGTGAGAGTAAGTGGGAGTAAACATTAGTGAATGAGACTGAGTGAGAGAAAATATGAATAAGTGTGAGGGAGAGATGGAGTGTGAATGAAGAGTATGAGTGTGCAACAGCCACAGGCCATGACGTGTTTACTGTAATTCTAGCTTCTGGGGACAGTCATGGCAACATTGTGGTGCTGGCAAGTTTGAAGTAATCCCGGCAAAAAAGAAAGCTCCTGTGAAAAAATACAGGACCTGGCATACTGGTGGTAATTATTGGCATAGGGGCACCAATGAAAGAATGCAGCCCTGGCATCCTGGTGTAAATTCTAAGTATATGGGGCACTTATGAGAAATTGCTGCTGCTTGACTGTTGGTGGTAATCGTAGCCTCAAGGTGGACAACCTTGGCATAGGGAGATGCGGCAAACCATGAGAACACGTTGGCCTTTCCTTACTAGAGGTAATCTGTGACATATGGGTCTCCCATGCTACAAGGTGACGTCAATGGTGAAATTCTAGTACTGGCATGTTGAGTTAAATTCTTTGCATAAGGAGGCACCCATAGAATATGGGTGGCGCCCATAACAACATGATGGCAATGAAACACTGTAGGTAGCTATTGACATATTGGGGGAGAAGGTGCTATGTAGAATTTTGAAAAAATGGCGTCAACTTGTGGTAAGCATCGGGCTTCATTGGTACACCAATGAAGTACTGGAATTTTTCAAGAGCTCGCTGGCTTTTTAGCACCTATGTGTTGGAATCGTGGTTTAAAATGCACTATTTGACCTCATTTTTCCAAAGTTTTCCCTAAACCCTCCTAATAAATAAAGCTCACTGGAATTCAGGGCATGTAATACACCCTCCACTTTCAACGGACACCAGCGGCCACTGACATCTGCTGGCTATTGTGCACATTGAGGGACTGCTTTTGTCTGGTCACTGTGCACAACCACTTGACAAGGAGTGCACTTCAGTGTCAGAGTTGGTGCACCTGGGCTGCTGGACCCCTCCTTTTATATTTGTTTTATATTTTTGCCAGTTTTCTTGTTTTGCATATTGCATATATATATATATATATTTGCCAGTGTTTGTTTCCAAGATGTTTTGGGGTCTGACTGTGTGATCCCTGCATGAGTTAAATCATGAAGGGCTTTTTAGAACCACTTGGGCTTATTTGCAAGCCTCTTGTGCTGCTAGTGCATCACTTTTAACATGGGAATAAGTGACGTACAAGCGGCGCAAGGGACTTGTAAATAAGCCCCTGTGTGTCTCTATCATAGAGAAATCGAATAAGATGCTGCCCGGGCACTGCTAAAGAAAAGGGTCCAAATATAATTTCCTTGAAAGGTGCCCGTCTGGCCTCAGATTGTGAGCTCATGCGCAATAAAAAGCGATTTTTGAAGTTTTGCAGCCACCTCACCGGACAATTTGAGTACTTTGTTAAGTTTTGCTCTTTAACTGTCATTAATCAGTTCAATGTAAGTCATGAGATTTCTTTGTTCTTTGTTATAATATAATCCAATATTCCTACTAGCCAGGCCGTTCTAAAATCAGTCATTTCACATGTTTTAATGTGGGCTCCATGTTTACCAAACAAATCTGCCAAATTTGAACCTGGGCCCTTATTACACATAATGCCACGCTTTTGCTGTTTCTGCCCTGGCGCACCTTCAAATCGGTGCGCTGTGCGCAAACAAGGAACTTGCGCCCTATTACAGAGAATGTGCTGCCCTTTGGGCACCCTTGAATTAGTACTGCCCCGAGGGTAGCGCATTCAAGTGAAATGCGAAGCTGCTGCTTCAAATCCGCTCCATGTTTTGCGGAGCAAGGGGCAACCCGCCTGCACTTTGATGAAGGAGTGGACATTCCTTTGCAGGCGGGTGCAGTGAGTGACTGGAACCACATGCAAAGGGATGTCTGAGGGGTCCTTGGAATCTCCTTTCTCCCCTCGAGAGGTCTACCATCAGGGGGCACACTGAGAGTGAGCAACCTTTTAGTGGCACACTTTCAGTGCCCCTCCTAACAGCTTATTTGCCTTTGTGCCGGTTTCCAAAATATAAAAAAGGATCTCGAAGGGGGGGTGCCACCCAAACCATCAATTAACTTATGCTTTGAGAGAAGAAATCAAAGTATTGTTCCTTCTATTGTCTTTGATTTGTCCTTTAATTCTTTCAATTTTTCAACCAAGGTGTACACTCTGATATATCACGCCTGTAATATTATTTTCAGTAATTTTCTATGGAATAAATCAATACACCTTTTTCTTAGAAGAAAGCATTTTTTCTTTGCTTATTTTTATAAAAGTTTTTTTAGAGAACTTAGGGGCCTATTAGGATCTCGTGCGGATCGCCACCGCCGGCCCGGCGGTGGCCACCGCTGGCTCGGCGGTGGCGATCCGCCCGCCAAATGTCCCTGTGTCACCCCCCGCCATATTAGTATGGCGAGGGGCACCGCGGCGGATGGAAAGACCGTCTGCCGCTTTTCCGCCGGTCAGATTGCCGGCCGGGCGGAAAAGGCACACAATATGGTGGCGGTGCCTTGCAGGCTGCACTTGGGGGGTACCTATGGTACCCACCTTCATTGCCACGCACAAGGTGGCAGGCACCGCGCGGTGCCTGTCACGTTGTGCATGCCAAGGCACAACATGCAGATTTTACATTGCGGCGGGTGCTGCTTACAGCACCGCCCGCCGCAATGTAATAGATGCGGGATGCGACCGCCAGGGTGGCGGTCGCATCCTAATGGGCCTAGCGGGACCGCCGCACCTCTGGCGGTCGGTCCCGTTTACCGTTACGGTGGCTGGCGGACAAAGTCCGCCCGCCATCGTAATGGGGCCCTAAGTGTACATTTACAGACATAATGACAAGGGACAAGACTGGTGCAAAGCAAAACTTACATGACAACACTTCTTGAGTACATGTAAAAAATTGATCCAGAAAATAATTTATACAAAACAAAAATTGAAACATTTCTTGAATACATTTGAAGAATTAGTCTGCAGGCATACAACCAAACCTATGAAGTGGCCTGTCTAGTGTCCTACAATTTATTATCTTTGGGATCTTTGCTACTTCAGTCCTCTCATGTGTAGTGCTAGGCAGTGCTACTCGCCCCTACTTTGGTTGGGGTCAGAGCATGAGTTAGTACCAGGATGGGATCCTGAATTCCATCTCTCATGGTGCACAGCTTTTGTGCACAGAAGGAAACAGTTTATGTTAGCTCTTGGCCCCGTTTGTAATTACGCCGACGCGTTTCGACCTTCGGAAAGGGCGTGTGATGTGTCTTGGGTAAGGTCTTTTTCAGGGCTGCTGACTTTGTGGACGCGGTGTGCCAGCTGTTTTGTAAAAAGCCTTGTTGGAAACGTCTGGCTGGCTTCTTATTTCAAACTCCTGTTATTATCATGGGGTCCTGCATGGAAGTTGGACCTTGATGTGTGTTGGGCTGAGACCATCCGTCTGTAATGGTCCGTATTCCTGCTGTGCTCCAGTGACGGCTCCCGTGACTTCTCCTGTTCACTTTCCTTTGGCACAGGCGCAGAATCAAAGAGATTTCCTCATTTGCTCGGGCAAGCACCAATGCAAATGAGGGAATTCCCTGTCAAGGTATCGCTGGCAATGCATGTGCGCTATCAGTATTACAGAAGGGGCCGCATAAGCGTCTGCAGCTCCTGCTGAAATACCAAAATGACTCTGGGCGCACAAAGTGGGCGCAAATGCCCATTGTGCCCCGGTTGCATCCTCCCACATGGTAGTGAGTGGACCCTAGAGGCCCAGAAAATACAGATTGCTTAAAAAATGTTCATCAAAGCAAAACTTTGAAGCACAACCCAAGTTAGGTCCTCACTTAATATCCTGAGAGAGACCAAAATGAGCCCTAAAGTTAGTAAGCATGTTGTCCTTACTGGGGTTAGAACATGGAACATAATACCTTTTTAAAGCATTTTCAATAACTTTCAACCACTAGTATTCTGAGTTTGGGAATCGATTTGCTGGATCTGTACATCTGGCTACATAAATCCAATATTCCAAACATCTCCAAACCTGAACATGTCGAGTAGAGCTAAGGTTTGGGGAAATTAATCAAACAATACTTGAAAGAAAATTAGCATTCCTTAAAAACTTCAAAATATAGTAAGTCTACATTTAATCTTTTTCAGATTATCACTGCACAGTCTTGAATAGTAACAAGCACACACATACTTAGAGTCCTTGCCCAAATTTGGCAAACATAACGTTAAAAAAATCATATGTATGTGTTAAGAGGCTGTGCTCTGAAAGGCTGCCACACTTACCTTGACATTGGGATCTTTGATATTAACTTAGAGGGTTGCTGTGCTGTGCTGAGCCCTCCATGTGTATTTCTAAACTAATCTTCAGAATAGAGAGAGAGTGGAGAGAGATTATACTCAGAAAGTGTGATATATGTGGCACTAACTTTCATCTATACATTTCTTCTGTAAAACTCATCAGAACAGTTTTTCACACTCTATATATCATTTTTTATGTTCAAACTCTTCCCAATTAAGGTTTTGTCAGACAAAAGGTTTAATGACATAACATTATCATCTGAAAAACAAAGACTAAGCAGCAGCTACAACATTGATTAAGCTTTGAGCAAAATAACGTTTTAAACGTGTAACTCTTATTCATGGAAAAATAGCTATGCACAGATAAAATTATAAAAATACCTGACTCCTAACTTTATACAAGAAGGAACCTCAAAGTTACTTTAACATTTTTTTTGCCAAGTTCTCTAACTGAGCTTTTGATGGCTGCCAAAACACAAGTTCATGTAGCAATTCAACAAAGGTGATATTTTAAAAGGGATTTACATAGCCTCTTAGGCATGACAAGGAAAACTTGCCTCAAAAGATGGCCGGGATAACAAAATACATTCTGAGGAGGCGTCCGCCTCTTTCCCAGAAGAAGCCACAGGACTGAGGCCAAACCTCAGATTTGGAAGAATGATTGCCATCCTGTGATGATTTCCAATAAAGAAGGCCCTGCGTTGTGTCTGGAGTGATAACTTTTTGATTCTTTCAAAGAAATGTTCAGGGATGGAGAACAACGGTGAATGCCTCAGATGTGAAATCTGTATCCCATGATGCTTTCCAGTTCAAATGTAGTCAATAAAAATGTCTGTGTAAACTACTGACTTTCTGAGGAAAGCAACGGTGCACTGAAACAACACAAGTAAAACCCTAGCCTTGTCACCTCCCAAGTAGCACACAGTTCTACTTCCCTAAATGTGTGCACATGGATGCTTTTGGCATGGTTCATTACTAGACTGAAAAACCTGCTAAAATCACAGCAGACTGTCGCGTCGCGCGGCTTGTGGAACATCAAGGACGCGACAGGGTGAGTGGTGTCAATTCTTTATTCCTTGGTACACAGTTATCGGCATTCGGGCGCTGCGCTCCCCAGGGTCTGACCTCTCACCTCGAGGTCCTGCAGGCGAGTGTCCTCGTCCCCCCGCCCCTGACCGGATGTAGTGTCCGGTGTCCCCTGTTCCCCCTGACCCTGAGCCCCAGGGTCTTAGTGCCAGCCTGTGGGCACGACATCTCCCCCTTTGTTGCAAACACAGTTTCTTGCCACTTGTCCTGTCGACTCGTGACGGTGATCAGAGAGAGAGAGAGAGAGAGAGAGAGAGAGAGAGAGAGAGAGAGAGAGAGAGAGAGAGAGAGACATCTCTGTGAACTGGTGGTCTCTTCACATCTCTTCGATTAGTCTCTTGGTCTTTTTACATTCCCTCTTTGGTCGCTGTTCTCCGACGACTGGTGATGTATCTTCCTGCCAAATCTCTCTGGTCAGTTCCTTCTTTGGTATGTCTCCTTCTTCTTCCGTTTTCACCTCCTTGAAGTGGGAGCTGTTTCTTGTGACCTGGTGCTGGCCGGCTGTAGCTGTAATCATGGTCCCGTTCACTTTCACCACCTTCAGCGGATCCTTTGCGAACGCGCTGTCTGACTTCCTCACCTGCCGTTGTTTTACGAGCACCATGTCTCCTTCCTCTAGCTCGTGAGGCATTGCACGTCTTCTTTGATCAGCGTATTCTTTCATTTTTGCTTTCTGTCCCTTATCTCTGATGACGACGTCCTCCTGGTCTGTTTTTTTTTTTCTTTTGTCTGCGGCAGTCTTGTCCTGCTCACTCGCCCTAGTACCAGTTCAGCGGGGCATCTCCCCGTGGAGCTGTGTGGTGTGTTTCGATAGTCCCTCAGTACCTGGCACAGGGCTTGTCCGATCGATACTTGTGTTAGCTTTGCTCTTTGCACCGCCTTTTGATTGTTCCCATGAACCGCTCAGCCATCCCATTTGCTTGTGGCCACAGTGGCGTTATTCGTCTGTGATTTATGCCTAGGTATGCCATGAACCTTTTGAATTCCTCCCCTGAGAATGGTGGTCCATTGTCTGTTTTCAATGTCTGTGGCGAGCCCCATGCAGCAAAAATGTCGTCCAACACTGGTAGCGTAGCGTTTGCCGACGTTGATGACACTGGCGTTACTAAGGGGAATCTTGAGTATTCGTCTATCACGACCAGAAAATAGCTTCCTGTTTCTAATGGCCCGTAGAAATCTGCTGCCAGCTCGGTCCACACCGCCTGTGGTAGCGGAGACATTTGCAATGGTTCTGGTTTGGACGGTGGTCCTATTATTTGACATACGTGGCACTTTGTCACCATCTCTTCCACCATGCTGTCAAGTCCCGGGAACCACACTTTTTCTCGCAGCATCTTTTTTGTCGCTACCATGCCTCGGTGTGACTCGTGTGCCAACTCCACTGTTCTCAGTCTTAGCGTTTGGGGCATCACTATTCTTGTGCCCCTCATTATTGTTCCGTTTTCGCATTCTGACAGTTCCTCATTTATTCTTTTCAGTGCCAGCAGTTCTTCTTTGTCTATTCCTCTTCCTACGTGCATGTTGTTGTTTACATGCCTCCATCGTTGCGCCCTGTTGATCCTCATTGCCTCCTGCATGGTGGCGTCCTGTTTCGTTTCTTTATTTAGTTCACTCTCTGTTATTGTTGCCGGTGTGCTTAGTTTCAGTGCGAAGTTCAGGTACTCTTCTGCCATTGTGGTTGCTTGAGAGTTTTGTGGCAGGGGTGCCTTGACACATAGTCTGCTGGGTTTTGCTCTTTTCCTGGCTTGTGAATGATTTTGAAGTTGTAGTCCATCAGTCTGATTCCCCACCTTTCTATTCTTGGCGGTATCTTTGCATTCGGGTTGCCATATATTGTTATCAGGGCCTGATGGTCAGTCACGATTGTGAATGGTTTCCCGTATACGAACATGTGGTAGTGTTCACAGGCCCATACTACTGCCAGACTCTCCTTTTCTGGTTGTGAATATCCTTTCTCGACGTCTGTCAGACTCTTGCTCCCATACGCAACGATGTGTCTTGGGGAATCTCTCCCAAGTTGATGTTGTGCTAGAATTGCTCCCAAGCCCACGGGGCTTGCATCCACTGTCAGCTCTGTGCATAAGTCCGGGTCGAAGTAGGCCAGATGATCCACTGCTGTCACTGCCTTTCTTATCTCTTCAAACCCTTTGTCACACTCGCTGGTCCATTGAAACTTATGTCCTTGTTTCGTCAGCTCTCTCAGTGGCGCGCTGACAGTGGCGAAATCCTTAATGTAGCGTGCGCAGTAACTTGCCAACCCCAGAAATGACCTCACTTCTGCCACATCAGTCGGTTTCTTTGCCTTTTCCAGTGTTTCTACCTTGCTGCGGTCTGGCCGCATTCCTTTTTGGAAAAATGTGACCGAAAAACACTAGCTTATTCCGCCCCAGTTCGCACTTTTCTTCATTTAATGTTAGGCCTGCTTTTTCTAGATGTGAGCATACCTCTCTTAACGCCGTGTCATGTTCTTCGTCCGACTTGCCGAACACCAGGATATCGTCACTGTAATTTAGGCTGTTCTTGACCGGTCTGATGACTTGACGAATTGTCTCCTGGAATATTTCTGCGGCCGATGAGATCCCGAAGCTCAAACGTTTGTATCTAAATAGTCCTAGGTGGGTGGAGAACGTCGTGATGTATCGGGACTGTGGGTCTAGTTCAAGTTGGTGGTACCCCTTGCAGAGATCCAGTTTTGAGAATCTTCTCGTGCCTGTGAGACAGCTGATCATGTCGTCTAGATGTGGGCCTGGGTGTCGCTCACGTTCAATCGCCTTGTTTGGGATCCTCATGTCCACACATATTCTTATCTTTGATTTGTCCTTTTTTGGGACGGCCACAATGGGTGACACCCATGGTGTCGGCCCATCTGCTCGTTCTATGATGTCCTGTCTCATCAGGGCCTCTAGTTCTTCCTCAACTTGTGGCTGTAGGTGTATGGGTACCCTTCTGTGATGTTGCGCAACTGGGCTTATCGTTTCGTCTATGTGCAACGTGATCTGCCGTCCTTTCAGCTTCCCTAGTCCTTCTATCAGTTTGGGGTATTCTTTTAGAATGTTTTTCTCTTCTGACATCTGATACGTCATTTCCATCAGCCCCATCACTTGTGCCGTGACGTTGCTCAACAAGCATGGCGCTGGCATGTCTCCTTTGAGCACATGTATCTGTTCCGTTAGCCTTTGATCTTTGTATCGTAATTCCTCTTTGAATTTCCCCAAGTTGATCACTGGTCGCTTTGCCCCCATGTGAATACTTTCACTCTGGATGGCTTTAGAGTCGGCTTCACTTTCATTTTCTCATATTCAGAGACGCACATGATATTGCACGTTGCGCCGCTGTCCAACACAAACGTGGTATCGTGTGGCCCCACTTTTATTTTTACGGACTCCGTTCTCTTTATCTTCTTCTTGTCCACCAGGCATATTGTTTCATCTCGCTCTTCTTCGTCTTCTTCTGAGTCTGTGTTGACCTCTGTCATGAGGTATAACCGCGAAGTCTTGTCTTCTTCACCCTCTTCCCCTGACTCTGCGGACGAATTCCTCACCTCAGTCTCGACATGCCTGATGTGTCTGTGTGTCGGCATCCTCCCTCTGCTTGTTCTTCCACGGTCATTTCTGAACTGTGCCCCTTGACATACACTTGCGTAATGGTCTCGTCCGTTGCATTTTCGGCACGTCTGGCCAAATGCTGGGCATGGCCCTCGGTGTGGGAACTCTAGTCCGCATCTGTAGCACGTTCCTTCTTGCTGCTTCTTCCCAGTCTGGCCGCCTCTGTCTTGTCTCCAGTTTCCTGTTTTGTTGTTGCTTGCCATCCGATTAATTTGTTCTCCACCTCTTCCTTTTCCACGTTCCATTTCTTTCGCGTGTGTTGTGGCTCTTGCTTCCGCTCTTCCTAGTGCAAGGATGTTCTCCAGCGCTATCGGTTCTTTAAGTATTCTTGTTCGGAAGTCTATGTCCCGACAGCCTGCGATGATTAGTAGTCGAATGGCCTGCTCGTTGTCGAATTTATCAAATTCACAGTGAGTCACTAGTTTCCTTAGCCTTGTTGCGAAGTCATCTAGTGACTCCTCGGCCTGTTGGAAGGAAATCATGAAGCTGTACCTCTCAAAATCAGTGTTTCGCTGTGGATCAAACTTATTCGTCAGGCACTTTGTTAATTTGTCGTAGGTGTCAGTGTCTGCAGTTGGCAGTGTCACTAGTAGGTCTTCGATCTCGTCGCCCACTAGGTTTATGAACAGTCCCCATTTTTTGGCCTCTATGACATCTGTTGCTTCAACGTAATTTTCAAAACGTCTGAGCCATTTCTCCCATCTTATCCCAGTTTGTGGTTCAGATAGGCTAAACGGCAGTGGTCTCCTGTATTGCGCACTTTGTTTCTGGTCTGCCATTGCTCCTTGTATTCCTTTGTTCTGTTGCCTTTATTTTCTTTATTTCGTCTTTGATGTCTTTTAATCTATTTACTGTCTGTTTCTTCGTTCTCCTTATGCCTTATCTTTGTTGTTATTTTAGTTGTCTTTTCTTTGTGCCCTTTTGAATTCTTCTCTTTTTCCTTTATTTCTTTCCTCTTGTCTCTTTTTCTCTTTTATTTCCTTTACTAGTGCTTGTTGTGCACTTTTGCCTCTTTTTCTTTTGAAATTCTGCCCTTTTCTGGTCAGATCGATTTTTCCTGGCCTTGCAATGGCCGCCGAGTCACTCTTGCTTCCGATTGGCTTATTCGCCTGATTCTAAGATGGCCGCCGATAATCTCGCGCGATTTCGCGGCCAATGGAAACCTTGCCTGACTTCAAAATGGCCGCCGAGTCTTTTCCGCTCGCTGATTGGCCCTCTCGCCTGACTGTGCAATGGCCGCCGAGACTCTCGCGAGAGCTCGCGGCAAATTCTATGTCTTCACTCTTTTAGTTACGGCGCTTACCGGTGCAGGCAGTCTTTCCTCGCAGCGGCCGGGGTGGGCTCCCGCGTCGCTGCGCTCCGTTTTCTTTTCTTGTGTGGGCACGACAGAGGATCCTTTTCGCCGAGCCGTGCAGGCTCACGGAGGTCACGATCCCACCCTCGTCGCCAGTTGTCGCGTCGCGCGGCTTGTGGAACATCAAGGACGCGACAGGGTGAGTGGTGTCAATTCTTTATTCCTTGGTACACAGTTATCAGCATTCGGGCGCTGCGCTCCCCAGGGTCTGACCTCTCACCTCGAGGTCCTGCAGGCGAGTGTCCTCGTCCCCCCGCCCCTGACCGGATGTAGTGTCCGGTGTCCCCTGTTCCCCCCTGACCCTGAGCCCCAGGGTCTTAGTGCCAGCCTGTGGGCACGACATCGACCATCATATTCAACTGAAACACCAAAAAGAGCAGAAGGACTTCTGGGCAGTGTTTGGATCTTCAGCCATCTTGTTGATTACAATCTCATTAAAGAAAGATGAATGTGTTCACATTCCTACTGTTCTTGCTGCATAATTTATGATCTCACTTGCCTACACTTGATGTATGTTCTTCTGAATTTTGTTGTGCTTGATTGTATGGTTTTTGTCTTTAACAACAAGAGCCACCCAAAGTTTTGTGGTGTGCACTCTTCCATGGGACATACTGCTCATGATTGCCATTCTAAGATTGCTCTGGGTGTGCAGAAGCAATTAGACGAATCAGAAGATGCCACTGGAAAATGATGAGACAATGTCCAATCGACTATGTGAACCATGCAAGGTTTGATCTATGGACTGAAGGTGCATTACGCTACCTCAGATGCATCTGATTTCAGGAGAGGAACATGAATGAAGACCAACTGCGTGGTTAAATGTCCCATAATCAAAATTGACTAATGTGCTCTATCATTTTGGAAAAACGGATTGGCTGGAATGTTCCATATCTCAACCAATCAACAATCAGACTACAAAATGGTACACTTTTGTCATTCTAAACTAGCAAACATTTCGCTCATCCATCATCACCACTGATCTGAGTGCGGTAAAGGCATGTGTGGTAAAGGCATGTGCGCGGTAATGGATGCGTGGTAAAGGTATTGCGTGGTAATGACCGCATTGTAAAGGCTGTTTCCCAGTACCTGGAGTCTGAAAATGGAGTCATTAGCATCCTTTATTTATAAGAGAATATACATCCATGCTAGGTAGTGGTCAACCATTCTTCGAGGCATTGAAAGGACTTGGGTAGTGCCTTTTTATGACTTGAGCCAATTCCAGGTTCAATATAGTTCCAAAGCATTATGCAACATCTACAAAAGCTGCTGAAATAATACAAATTGAAATCATAAAATTAAGAGCTCTCAGTCAAATTTATGGAATGTTTTAATGTTGTGTACGACATTAGGCTGTTCGATCAAATTTTGAGAGCAATCATCTCCCATATTATTCTACTTCTGCTCTGCTCCAGATGCAGTCTTTTTGAAGTTAAGAATCTTGTTGAATCTCCATGTTGTTCCTTGTTTCTCCCATTGGGTGTCTGTGGTGAGTATTTGAGTGTTGGCCAATTTAGGTCCAACAAATTCTTGCCTTACTTAGAATAATCAGTGCAAACTGAGTTGGCACCTGGGAGAATTAAACCAAGATTACCAACTCATTTGACATTGATCACCAAACTCAGTCTATCAATATTGACCAAAACCAGATTAGAAGCCTACAACCCAGCTGTAAAAGCATTGCTTTACCCAAAGCCAAACTGTTCAGTCATCTCACACTCTGTCCGTGATCACGCCGGAGCAGAACCTATCAGTTAAAGTTCGATTCTGTGACAGATAGTGACTTGGACTTGTGGTTTTTGCTGACATTTGTCTGAGTGGAGTCCTCGCTAAAAGCACTCTCGAAGGCCGAGAGAATTGACATCTTGAACTTCTCCTTGAAGTCTTGGCCCATGAAGACATAAAGAATGGGGTTTATGCAACTGTTCAGGAAAGCCAAGCTGGTCGCCAACGGGATTCCAATCAGCATAGCCTTTCTTAGCCTGAAACTCTGCGATGTGTGGATAATCAGTTCCAGTATAGAGAAGACATGGTAGGGAAACCAGCAGATGAAGAAGCACACAATGACTGCAATGATGATCTTGAATGGCTTACTGGACCTCGCCAGGTGGTTTTTCTTCAGTCTCAGTGCGATAATGGAGTAGCAGGCAATAATACATGAAAATGGGATGATGAATCCACACACAAAACGGGTTATGATCATGGCTTGATGTCTGGTGGCTCTCAAGAGGTTGATTTCATCATCATCATAGTTGTCTGAAAAGGCAAAGTTGTTATAACAATGTGTAAGTGTTATATTCTCTTCGTTCAGAGATGTCGCTGTGTCACGGAAGGCCAGATAGGGGGAGCTGATGAGAACAGCCATGATCCAGATGGCAATAGCCACCCTGGTGGCCAGCCATGGTGTCCTGTGGTTCTGTGACCACACTGGTGACACCACACAAAAGCAGCGGTCAATGCTGATAGCCATCAAAAGAAAGATGCTGGCAAACATATTGAGGAAGGCCACAGTGCTGTTCAGTTTGCACAGGAATGTGCCAAAGGGCCAGTGAAAGTCCATGGCCGTGTAGGCTATGCTGAGTGGCAGGAAGAAGGTGAATATGAAATCGGCAATGGACAAGTTCAGGAACCACACAGTGTTGACAGTTTTCTTCATCTTGAAGCCGGCGATCCAGATGACCAGGCCGTTACCCGTCACTCCTAGCAGGAACGCCACACTGTAGAACACCATGGACAGCACATGCAAGGACATCTGAAGGTTATGGTCGGCTTCCTCATCTTCCTCATAGTACTCGTTCCATGGGCTTGTGTCCAACACAGTGTCACCTGAGGTGGAAAGAGGGGCACCGGTGACATTGTTCATCTTCAGTGAATGAGGAGGCAAGACACCTGAAAGAAACAAAGAACAATTTAAGAAATGAACCACTGCCATCAGTGATGGTTCAGTGTTGTGCAGAATCTGATGTGTCATCTTTTTCACAGATTTGGCATGAGGAATCATTGACCTTTGACTGTATTTATATAGTGTCTTATATGCACAAAGATTCTATATGCAGTGGGTATCAGCTGATTATGCTACAAGCCAAGACAACAGGGGGTAGGGCACAATGATGAGATCTAGATGTTAAATAACAATGATTTAGGTGTTTTTGAAGTACACAAGTGAGTGAAGCTGTCTCAATTAACTTCAGAAGGTTATTAGAGGCATAAAAGAGAAGTGATGTTCTCCTTTTGTGGTTGATCTGTGGGTGGAGTCCTTCTGGGTATTTTTTTCAGCCTGCTGTAAGTGAAAGTTTAACTCCAGAGAAGCAGAATGGCCTTGGGATTTGCTTCCTCTCATCACAAGCAAAAAATAAGTAAAACAAATGCCCAGTCCTGTTCCATTCTCCAAATGGTTATCGCTATGAAATCGATTGGGGAATATGGGGAGCAGCACAGACCACTGAAACCGAGATAGTGTGAAAAAGGTACTTTTATTGAAACAGGTGCACATCACAATTAAAAACCCTCAGCCTAATGCCTTACAAAACTACAAACTCACTATACAAAATATGTTACCTATGTTAAACCACCCCTACCCCAAAAAGTCCCCCCCACAAAACTTAAACCTGCATATCACTACCTCCTCCTGGGCTGATCTTCAGCAATTGAGATGTTTAACCTCCCCTACATTTTTACAAGAACTCTTAAACTGTAACTAACTTAGCTTCCTAATGAACCTTAAAGTTCCTACCTTGTCCAGGCATGAGCTTGTTTACCCATTCTTTTTCAGCTTGGATTGCCGCTGTCAACAAAGACCTAATGACCTGCCACCGTGTTACCACACAAAATGGTGGCTGGTCCCTAAATAGGAGCCCTATATATACCCCTGGGCCATGAAACAGCCCAAAAGACGGAGCAGTAGCCTGGACTGCTCCAGTCCCCAAAATTTCCCGAAGGGATGTCCTCCCTGCGGTCGGCTGCCCCCCAAGACCACATTGTGTAGTCTACAGGGCCTTGTTGAGTCTCTAGGCAACATTGGAGCCCTATATATACCCCTGGGCTATGAAACAGCCCAAAAAACGGAGCATTAGCCTGGACTGCTCTATTCCCCAAAATGTCCTGAGGGGATGACCTCCCTGAGGTGGGCTGCCCAACAAGACAGCATTGTGTAGTCTACAGGGCCTTGTTGAGTCTCTAGGCAGCTTGATTAAGCAGTCAAGGTCTAGCTAAGGAGAGGAAAAGAGGAGCCAACTAAAGTATGACACAAATGTATTATTATAAAGAATGAAGACCAATGTTGGCTCAATGTGATCACTCTGTGGTTTCATGTATTTTTCTCAGGGAGTTTGGTTTTGACATAACCATGGGTAATAGATCTTGGAACGATTAGTATTACAGGGGTATATTTAGTATTGTGTATTTATCTTGGGTATTTTTAATATTTACTAGTTAAATCTCGCAGTTTCCTTTTTTACGTTTTTTAAGGGGCAACACCTGTATCAACTTTCATTAATGTATATCTTTTCTGTCTTTCTTTTCCATCCATTACCTTTAATATTTACATGTAGCCATCCTGTATTTTTTGTTTTGTGTTTTTGTTTTCCTTTCGGTAGGGATACTCTGTAAACTGACACATTTTCCTTAAGCTATGACTTTACATTTTTATTTTGACATAAGCCATTCTCTTGCCCTACCCTTAGTAAGATCCTTAAGCTTAACCTTTTAGCTTATCTGACTGCTCTCTCCATTACTTTTTGATTTCCGATTTAATTACCAAGATATGTTTGTGACTTTATTTAATGGTACCAAGAAAAGGACGTGTTACTGATTGCATGAAGGGAATAACCCATTAGCAACCACCTTAGGAAGAAAGTATATGAACAATTATGCAATAGTTGAAGAGATAGCTTTAAGAAATCTGTTAGCCTGCCAGTTCACAGTTCATTTTTAGGTCGCAACCTACCAGACAGCATAGCTGTCTGGTTTGCTATAGACATCTTGGGGACATTCAGAAAGTTGACCTAGGAATGCATTCTGCCCGTTGCTTGCCATTTTCTTTGTGGTTTGTAACTCATGTTTTCTAGCTTTCCATTTGCTGGCTTTATTTGCTTTATGCTGTCCATCTTGAGTTTGTACCTTCTCTTGCCCAAGCCTTATTTACAGTATCATTCCGAGTGATCCCTTGCTGTAAACAGGCCTGTATATCTTGTTCTTATCTCATCACATTTGCTGTACATTCAAAGGCAGATGTCAAATGTCAGGTGCTGTCTTCCGAGGGTGCTTGTTTACTTTTCTTTCTCTGACTTCAAAATGAGAGTATTTATTTGATAATCTTGCTGGATACTGGGCAGTAGGAAAGAGTTTTTTCTAGCACATGACAACATTTAAATGAACTGTGTAAATATTTCAGAATATATCAGAATTAGGAGCACAAATGAAGCACATTTTTTTTATTTCTGGTGTGTGTTGCAAACAAATATTTTAATAAGATCAAAACAAATCATTATACTAGGTGATGCAATTTCCACACATTTTCATCTGTGCACTACATAGTTTTAATACTAAAATTGTATGCCTGTGCAAATGTAATGGTCATTTCAATAGAAAATGTGTTGTCTGTATTGGCAATGTGCTACCACACCATGAATACTCCACTCTATGCCACTCCACTCTACTTTGCACCACTCCACACCACAGCACTCTACTCTGCACCACTCTACTTCACACCACTCCACAACACTGGACTCTGCACCACTTGACTCTATACCACTGCACTCTACGCCTCTTTACTCTACCGTGTACCACTCTACTCTATACCAATGCAATCTTCGCCACTCTACTTTATACCTCTGCACTCTACACCATTCAAGTCTAGGCTACACCAATCTACTCTGCACAATTCCACTTCCTCCAACTGTACTCTACGCCATTCTGCAACATTGCACTCTATGCCACTGCACTCTATGCCAACACACTCTATGCCAATACACTCTACACCAATGCACTTTACTCTATAACACTCAACTCTATGCCCCTGCACTCTATGCCAATCCAGTGTATGCCACTCTAATCTTCTCTGCACCACTGCACTCTATGCCAATGTACTCTACACCACTTTACTCTACGCCATTACACTCGATGTCACTCTACGGACTGCACTCAACACTGCACCACTCCACACCATGCCATATCCCTCTACTCTTAAACAATTTACCAAACGCCACTCTACTCCACCCTGTAACACTCCACTCTATGCCACTGCACTCTATACCACCCTACTCTTAACCACTGCACTCTACACAACTGCACTTTGTCACTGCACCATGTACCACTGCTCTCTACACCACTCTACTCTACTCTACACCCCTGCACTCTGAAACTCTACTCTGCAACACTGCACTCTCTTCCAGTAAACTCTATGCCACTCTACTCTACACTACCCCACTCTATGCTACTCCACTCTATGCCACTGCACTCTATGCATCAGCAGTCTACAGCACTATACTCCACTCTGCACAACTCTATGCTACTCTACTCTGCACCACTCTATGCAAGTGCACTCTATGCCACTCGACTCTACTCTGCACTCTTTCCCACTTTACTCTACTCTGCACCACTGCCCTCTGCATCACTCAATTCTACGCCACTCCATTCTGCACCACTCTATACCACTCTACTCTACACCACTACACTCTACCGCACTGCACTCTACGCCACTCAACTCTACTCTAGTCTGCGCCACTCCACTATGCACCAATCCATTCTGCGCCACTGCACTCTACTATGCACCACTCTAATCTACGCAACTGCATTCTACAACACTGCATTGTACGCCACTGAATTAATTGCCCCTGCACTCAATGCCACTGCATTCTATGCTACTATAGTCTGCAATACTCTACACCAATGCACTCTACACCAGTCCACTCTACTCTATGAGACTCCAGTAAATGCCACGCTACGTAACTCCACACTATGCCACTCCAATGCACGACACTCTCAGCTACTCCACTCTACAACACTCTACTTTGCCATTCCAGTCTACAACACACCACACCACTCTCCTCTACGCCACTAACTTTCAGCCATGCTGAGCAGCAGCCACGCTGGTATACAACATGGCTAAAACTCATTGGCATAGCCAATAGCTCTTGCATAGGCGAGACCTATTGGCTTTGCCAATGCTTGTTTTATACATTTCATCTTAACAGGACCCATACACAGTAATTGCCCCATGTTATCACATGAGGAATTCAGCACCATGGAGAGCTGCGGGTTGTTCTGTTGTGCTGAATGTTTTTCACATGGAAGTCAATGGAGCGACACCAGATACACAACAGGCTACTTCCTTATGAAAGCACAGACACAGTATATTTCTTATGGCCCACTTTGGATTTCAGGATTCCATTCCCTGTATGTTATGGCAAGCCAAGATCCTAGATTTCACATAAAAATAAAATGCAAAAGTTCTCCTCTCCTAATTGATTTTCGAATAAAATATAGTTCCCCGCAGGGTACCTACGTTATAAAGGCCTATGAAGTTGTATTCTGTGCACGCCAAACACTATTAAGCCCAATATCTTGTGACAGGTCACTGGGGGTTCAGCCAGCCCTTCCTTAGAGTAAGTCAAGCACACAAACGTTGATGGGAGAAATGCTTTCCATTTGTCTAGCCACTGGCAATCACCCAGGGCAACATTCCAACCCAATGTTCTTTGCCCACCATGCTTCCTCTATTGGACTCAGCCATATGCAAATCACTCTTGACACTGCTCCAATTGGAACAGTCCAGCCCAAACTGCCAGGCCAGGTCTTCCTTGAACCAGAACACAAGCAATCCAAGACCAGTTTTGCCCTGATTGGTGCTCTTCGGTCGGGCGTAGCTTGTTTCCAGTGGCTCAGTGAGCACAGGACCCACATCTGGGCCTACCCTTACGACTTAAGGCAGTACTTCAAACACACAAAAGGTTATGGGAGGAATGTTTGCAATTTGTCTAACCACTGGCAGTCGCTAGGGATACCACTCCAAACCATCATTCTTTTGCCTGCCATATTAATACAAAATCTGTCCTGGGGTTCAGGGAGGACCTGGCCTGGCAGTTTGGACTAGAGTGTTCCCATCTCAAGGCTGGTTTGCATTGGATGGGTCCAAACTGAGGTGGCGTTGTGTGCATTTCATCCATCACTTTTATGTATGCTTTAGTGTGATGCCATAAGTGGGATGGTTATGCCCAGACATGTGTCCCATGCACGCTGTGCCACTGGAACCAAGCTGTACCTGCCTGATGAACCTTAATAAGGGTGGAACTGGTCCTTGGTTGCTTGTGTTGCAGTTCAGGGAGGACCTGGCCTGGCAGTACGGGCTGGACTATTCCCACTGGAGCAGGGTCAAGACTGATTTGCATATGATTGGGTCCTAACTAATAACGATGAACTGGGATGTAGACCCGAGTAATTACCAGTGGCTGAGAATAATTCAAGCAATCCACCCGTCACTTCCTGCGTGCTTTCTTATTTAGAGTAAGGGCCTTGTCCAAACTTAAAATGGAAATAAAGTTTAGACTGCTGGTTGTGGTTGAAACATTGCAGCACCACAGGCCTAGTGAAGAGTAGCGGATAGCCTCAGACTGAGGGATTCCATTTGCTGAGCAGTGAGACTAGTGGCCTCTCTGATGTAAGGAGACACATTTCTAATCCATTTCTGAATGGTTCAGATTCATATTTGTACCTTACACTCAGCAAATCAGGAAGAAAAGAAGAAAATACAGGTCTTTTTGTACTACTCTGACTATGTTGAAGAATGGTCCCCTTACCCACGAAGGTCCTCATCAGGAAGCACCTGAAGACCTACCCACCTGGACCAAGTAGAACTGATCACAACACTGATGCACTTTAATACCTGGCCCCTGTACGGCGCTCTTTGCTTTATATCTAGGTTTGCACTTTACAAATATTACTACATGCATAACTACCTAGATGCACATTTGCTTTGGGTCACACATGACGGGACCTCAGCACAGCTCAGCAGAGCTGCTAAAAGAGACATCAGGGATTGCAATGGAAACTCCGCCAGCACACACACCAAGCGTGGTGATGCGGCTCCTGCTCCAAGTCACCCTGGTCAGAAGCTCAGGGACATGGGGCTTCACATAAAGAAATCTCACTTTGGCACACATATGTGTAGCTGCCAAGCACTCGCCACTCTGGAACGTGATGACCTATATTTTAGTTATTTGTTCTGCAGGTGAATAGGATAGCTTGTATGTGGTTCACCATTTGTCCCAAAATGAATTCATGTACATGAACATGTACATTATGTTTGTCACCATCATAGATCACTTCTTTAAGAAAAGCAACCAGGAAAAATCCTAATCAGGGTGAGGACCACGTCTGTGGGAGTCATGCTGCTGTGAACCACCACCTTGGGGTTCCTGATAGCTTGGTTTTTGTCACATCGAGAATTTACCTGTAACAGGCTTTGTATAGTGCAAACCTAGCTAAAAGGAAGTGCTGCGATGGGGCAAAGTCAATGGGGGATATTCACAAGAACGTGTGCTAAACATCTCCAAAAAATGTTAACGCAACTTTACACATCGCAGCCTATCGCGGGAAAATAACCCCGTGTTAACGTGGAATTCACAACACGGCGGTACCATGCGATAGTCTCACGAAAACGCGGCTAATATCCGCGATACAACCACCGCGACGGAGATAAAAACACAAACACCAACACCAAAAAACATGCGATGAGCCCATTCGCGAGGAGGAAAGCAGCGATAAGCAGCGGCAGGCCCGCAACACATATACGGCATGCGGGAATAAGCACAACAAAAGCAAGAAAAAGAAAGACATACCAAACAGAAAACAGCGAAGCACAATGGAGGCAGTCGGAGCTAGCACACAACCCCACAAGCACCATTGGCAGCAAAACATTCTACATGGCAGGCCATCGTGGACAAGGTGAATGCAGCCGGAGAGCGGAGGAGGACAATGGCAGAAAACCAGAACAGCTGGAATGATGCGAAACGCACAAACAAGCAGAAACACACCAACAACCAGAAGGCAGCAATGCACACCGGAGGTGGGAGTCCAGCGCCACACCAGGAGCTGGATGACATGGAGGAAATGGTGTCCACCACATCAGTCTGGAGATGGTGGCAGGAGTCGGGGACCGGAAACTGCTCAAAATCAACAGACACAACAGCAACAGGGAGAGGAACGACCAGGTACTGGTGGGACGGGGGGAGATGGGCACAATGGCACACATGCACAATTAAGCACAGCACAACTGCAGACAAACCATGCCCAAGAGGAACAACATCAACCAAGAGCACAAGTCACACAAGGCGGCAATATCACACCACTGAACAAGCACAGAAGTTAAAACCACACCTCCTGAAAGGGAGAAGGGTGAGCCAAATCAGAGCTGAATGGCCATCTCACACACAATGCAGCACACACACATAGGAAGCAGAGCACCCCAACATCGAACACAATCTGGAACAAACACCAACATCTGCACAACCGAACACAGGAGACAAGTGCACCCGCTTGTGGCCTGTAAATGGCCATACGCATCTAGCAAAGCACGAAACAGGGACATGATAATGCGCAAGTACCAACCCACAGCCCTGATGGGGTAGCAATGCATGTAACGCAGGGACCCAGATAGGCCGTGACACACACATTGGCATACAAATAAACACTCAACACAGTTGGAGACAAGTGAACGTGCGGAAACTTTATCAACAATTGCGTGTCAGTACAGCCAAGGGAAGTGCCACGACATGCAGACCAATGCAGCAGCATGTCTGAATGAGGAACGTTGGAAAGCGCCCATGTCCACCCCGGGGGAGTCCATCCTCAACACAAGTCATTGCCAACCCGCGTATGTTGTCCGCGCATGGATCAGGAGTCCAGGCCAATGCAGCCATGTCCACTGTTGTCTAGGGACATGTGACCAGATCCCCAACATGCAACCAGGCATCGGGACACGTGCAATGGGTCACATGCAGTCATGGCTGCAGGTACCTTGTCACTCGTCCATGAACGCGAGTGCAGCAGCTTAGGCCAACATTTCCAATGTAAGATCGTTGTCCACCACATCTGACATGTCGGCGACGTAACCCATCAGCTGTCCCGGACAGATGTGCTGACTCCAACCCCTGGCCCCAATATGCACGAAAGCCCAATCGGGGAGCGGCTCAATGTGGTCACTGCACACGACGACTCGTGCAATCTCCCAGGTCCAGTTGCCAGCATGCATGCCAAACATCCAGGCATGCCATAAACGGGCATCACGGTGACACTCCTGGTCTTGGTCCAACAGGGGGCGCACACACACGTCGAAATCCAGGTCAGCTACCGTAACGTTGGAGAGGCAGACATCCATGGACCACTCGAATATGCACGAGCGACAGTGCAACACAGGCTGAACGCAGGTGACGTTGGCAATACGGAAGCTCAGCCTGTAACTGATCCGCAGCACTGCCAATGGCAGTGCCCCCAGTACATGCAGCAGACGTGCAAGGTACAGGTCCACGTGACTGGAGTTGAGCATGTGTCCGGCATTGTCTGCCATTGCGTCAGTGGCACTGCTTGAAGCGGCACTGTGATGACCTGCGCCAGTCCTGTGGATGAAACGCCACAGCTCAGAGCAATGAGCAGTCTCTGTGTGCAATGGGTGCAGGCCTGGGGTGTGGTGGGAGTACGTGTGAAGGCCATTTCACGCACGCTAACTACGACCAAGGACTTCTGCGTGTGGGATGTGTACACGTTGGTCTCACGTCGGGCAGTGCGTAGTGTGGGAGTCGCCTGGAAATGCTACCGTATCTGTCAGGGTTGCTGGGCACATGCAAGTCCCATCTAGGAGCTGCAGATGTGCTACCACCCGATAGTGCAGACAAAGCACCTTTCATCCCTACAGTAACTTCACCATCTTCATGCATACAAGAGATGTACAGAGGCCTATCATGGGTGGGGTGGGATGTCTGCGACCCAGGGAATCATGGATGACATGCCTAGCACGTGGCACATGAGCGGCATCACTGTGTGTCACGTTGCCTCACAGCTGCTCCTCCATCCCACGAGCCTCCACACATGTGTGCGCTGCGCGGTTGTATCACGTGCACTCCTACGGCACACCATTGTCATGCCTGTCCGCCATGTCCAGCGGCATGCCAACAACACCTGTAAGCTGGCCGTTGAGGGTGTGCGGCCACGTGAGTATAGGCCAATGGTCTGGACAGGGCGGACACAGGTGTACAGTCCATGGCTGGCTGTGACCGCACCGCGATTGGGGCCAGACACCTGACTCATGCAGCCGCAGGACTGATACACATAACACTTGGCATGCATGTGCCAAGACCCCGAGCGGGCTTGCACTCCTACATTTCCCCGTACGTGCGGGCCCGCCCTCCGGGTGCATGCTACATTGCAACCACGACTACTGTGGCCCTGGTGGCGACAACACCCCAACACAAGGACACACTTACCTCACTTCCTGTTCAAGGCCAGACAAGAGCCACGCCCTGATCCCCCTGCCGAATCAGCACACCCCTGCGCTGACCTGACGTACGCCGGACCAGCACACGCCGCTTGTGCATGCAGGGGGGCGGGCGAAGCTACATGTCCAAGGTCTCAGCCACTGCTGAGGTGACATGGTATCCTCCGCTGAAGACAGCACACTGTGATGTTGCAAGGCTCCGGCCCATCATGCTGACATAATGACCACACGGATACACTTGCGTAGATGTTGGGAATGGCTACGGGCATGTGCGCCCGGCCACTTTTATTAGCACGCTCACATGTCGAGTGACACCTGTGTTGGATGTGTGTGGGGTGTGTGTACACCAGCCGTCATGCAGTGCCTGGTGCAGTCAAAAAAACGACAACAGTGTACATTGTAAAGGACACAACCATTCAACCGTAAAGGATCCATGACCTGAGCTGCACAGAGTTAGTGACCCCGGATGCACAGCGTCCTGCACGGGCCTACCGCCACGGGCCGCTGACTTGCGGTGCACTGGGGCAGGGTCACGAGAGCAGAGCAGGTTCTCGTAGATGTCAAAGGGGGTTGTCGCGGAGTGTCTCGGTGGACAGTGGAAGGTGTACCCCCAGGGCATGATGCAGAGGGCAGAACCACGCAGAAACAGTGACTATGGTGGAGATGAATGGAACAGACACATGTCGGACACCAAGTCCGGCCCAGCCAGATGATGATGCAGACAACCCCCAGGCCATGGACTCAGACGCCACCAAAGTTCAACCAGAGAGTGCCCATGAGTCATTGCGCACAGAGTTAGTGGCACCAGTGCTGATAGGGGATGCCGCCTGCGATGAGGTGTGTCCAATGGTGTGGACTCCTCCATATCTTACCCAGGACACAGTTCCACATGTGTGGCCTACTGGACCGCAGTGTAGGCCTGAGGCAGCGGTCAGCAGGGGCCCACAGACACGTGTTGTGTGCTTGCGATGCATTCCTTTGCTTCACTGATAGAAGGGAGTTTAGTGATATAAACTCTGCAATAAACATCTGGTCACTGCCATTCATGACTCAGGACACAGTTCCACATGTGGGACCCACTGGACCACTGTGTAGGCCTGTGCCCTCATCCACGTGGCGCCGGCTTACGTTGAACAGGGTTAGTGGCACCACGTGTGGCCGGCCTGCGATACGGAATTATGCTTCACTGATCGAAGGGAGTCTGGTGCTGTGGCCGCTGCCACGGACTTGGGGTCACTGCCATTCAAGACTCAGGACACAGTTCCACATGTGGGACCGAATGGGCCAAAGAGGACGCCGGTGGAGTATGTCAATGAAAAAGGAGTACTGTGGGCCTGCGCCGTGGAGGCCCACAGTAGCCCTTATTATTAATGCAGTCTTTGGAGTACAAGGATGCTGAAGGGATTTGACTTACACTTGCACATTCTAGTTGGAGTGCGGCTGTTTACATGCTTTTCTAGAAATGTGGTGAAGTTGTTTACAAGGTAATTGATGTCTGATGCAGAGGTGGCAGAGACAGAGATGAGGTTCAGCTTTAGGTTGTCAGTTGAGAAGTCTTTGAAGGATATGTTCTATTTTGGGTAGACCTACATGTGTTGGTTGGATTCTAAGCAGAATGATGGGGATGGTGAGGTGGTCAGTCCACCTGAGGGGTAGGGGTGATTTTCATTGGATTATTGATGATGTTGAGAAGATGAGGTTCACTACTGGCCTCTGAAGTCTGTTGGTTGAGTGACATGCTCGTTCATCTTGAAAGTGCTGATGAGGTTGATGAGGGCATCTCTTCTTTTTACACTTGAGTTTTCTGGGAGGGTGAAGTTGCTGAGGTGGGTTATGTGGGTGTGATGAACAGATTAAATGATGTTAAGGTTCAAACATTTCTCTATGAGGTCCTTGTTCTATCCAGAAGGCCTCTAGATTAAATGGAGTGGCATACCAAGTTGCCAAGAGTGGGAAATAGTATGTGAGGTTCTCCCTAGAGGTGAGTGTCCCCCTCTAACCATGGTTGCAGGGCCAAGAGTACGGCAAGAATGCTGACAAGACCTCCTCCTGTCTTAGAAATGCACTTGGTGTGCTGGATACACTAGCATGGGTATGGTTTTGCAATATTGAGTTTAAATATTATGCAAAATATTGTCGCAAAAATATTGATGACCGAGGTAAATTCAAAGTAAGTAAAAATAAGTGGATATAAGTATATATACATAAGTATAGGCTATTATACTTAACTCCTTATGGATCTTGACACTGTCTTCAAGTTACGGACATGTAAAGTTAACAATTGGGTTCTTCCATAATATTGTATTAAAAATTGTCATGCTACAAAAATATTGTAGCCAATATATCTACTATTACAATACCGAGAAGGTTTGGACTTAAAAGCCCACCAGAGTGAGACAAGCTCGCTGGTCGAGCCGAGATCTTCCTTGTTTGGGCCTCCATGTGTGAGCAACTCTTGCCGCCCAGGAATATACCCATGGTCAGACTCTGTGACCTCTAAACCTAGACCAGTTGGTCTCGCGCTAGACCAGGCCACTTTGGAGGCTTCTCTGACCATGCTGGACATTTTCAGTGGTATGAGAGGGTCTATGTTGATGGGGCTTCGCAGATTTTAGCAACAACAACAAAGAATTTCTAGCTCAAACGGTTCAAAAGTTACTAAAAATGCAGTGAAACGTATTGTTGTGAAGTGGAAGGCCCTTTGCAAAAGTTGACTACTTACATTTATGTTGCTTATTGCTATATTTGAGTGTTAAAATGATACTAATGAGGTGCAACCAATGCCCAGACAATGTTTATAAGTTTGAAAATGACAAAATAATAAAGTATTACCATCATAAAATGTGCAGCATTATGCCGCATAATTTGCCTTTTCAAGCAGCATAATTTACTCAACCCTGCCACAAAATGTGGTCCTCCGCTGCCACATAATTCCAGTCGCCCTGTATATACCCAGAGAGAGGCCCAGCATGGAATGGGAATGAACTCCTCCCTAGAAATAAGGCACAACCTTCAGATACATTTTAAGGCATGGACAAAGTGGGCTCTGGCCCAGGTCCCAGCCTTCAGGAGGCCCCATGTTAGATCTGGCTCTGTTCTTCACACAGTCCTGCTCTGATGGCCTTGAATGGTTTTGTAAACACAGATGGTTTTAAATACCATTTGGCTTATTTGTTTTTTAATATGGGTAATGTGTGGGAGTCTATTATAGACATTTTGCAGATAAATGTTCTATTTATGTTTTTCAACACCATGCAGCATCCACAAAAAAGTTCCTTTTAGAACTAAACAGCACCTCACATATGAGAAATGGGAGGGTGTCACAGAGATTATTTTAAGTAATATTAGAGAGCAGCTGCTTTGCTTTGATATTGAAAACACACATCATCATCCCTAAATGTTAGATGGAAACACATTTAGAATGTGTCCCAGTGTGTCTGTGCCCTCAGTGACCTGGCCAAAGAGGGCCTGAAAGTGCTGAAACTGGATCATAAATTCAAAGCTGTTCCGAGCAGGGGCCCCCAAAATATGTTTGGCCCAGGGCCCCCAAAATCATTGAGATGCTCCCGACAACCTGGGTCCTGTTTCTGCTCCATCATCAGCATACTCCCTCCTACCCCCTCCCTTTCTGGGAAGCACAAACGACAATTTCTTTGGGCGTTGCTACTGTGAGCTGCCTTGCAAATCCGTTGGGTTTAATGCATGCTATTACCGGCGCCTTCTGCAGCCGCACGCCCCTCGTTTGAACCTTCCTCGAACGGGAGGGATGTGTCACCCACGCTTTGCCCGTCGAATAACAAAGGTATTTACAGGAAGAACTCACTCGGAGGGAAAGCCTGGCCCGTGGAAGGCAGCTAAGCCCTGGCAACAAAGAGGCACTGACTCATTAGAGCGCATTACCCTGCAATTAGCTGCATGCCAGGACACCTGGGGGACACCTCACTGTGTGATTACAGCTCCTAGAAGCCTCTCATTACCTTCCCAAAGCTCCGTGAAATGATGCCTCATCCTGGTCCGTGTAATGTAAACCGCATCATTACACACGTGTGACATCGTGTGATGTACACGGAGGCTGTAATCGTGTCCACAGGGCAGGCTGTTATTATCAACAAGAAAGTTCTAGCGCCTGGAAGACTGCTGACAGAGGTGTCTCATCTATATATGTATGTATGCATGTATGTTTGCAAGTATGTCTGCGGTGGTGTTTGTCAACAGTAAACGTCAGCTAGGACGGGATGTAGGGATTATTACCCCTGTGCCTTCTCCTCCAAGACCAGTCCCCCACGGTGTGTGTTCAAAATATATGAGTCCTATCGAAGGTTCATGTTTGCTAACTCTTTCCTTTTCTTCCTCCTTTCTTCCTTCTGTACTCTCAGTCTTTACTTTTTTGGTATCACAGAACCAACCGTAGTGGTCTAGATGTGGCGGGGAGTGTTGACCCACCATCCCCCAGCCAGGAAGAGCTTCCATACATTGACGCACTCTATGGCCAGGCGTGGCCAGAGAGTATAAATAAACGGGCGGAGGTCGCTCATGACTTCCGGCCCATACTAACTATCCAGTTGTCTGTGTGTCTCATTAAAGCGCTGCCAGTCTAGGGCCTGCCGCTCCAACCGAGCAACATCACACAGGCGACGAGGGTGGGCGTTCTATCGTCCGTCGACGTCGAACTGTACCCCGCCTGCCGTGCAGCACCAGCTCCCGGCCCGTCGGAGCGGAAAACGGCATTGCAACGTGCTGAGAAGAAACGTGCTGCAGCCTCGACGACGCGTGGCCAGGCACGGAGGAAATGTGGAATGCTATTCCCGTTGCACAGACGTGGCATGCCCCAGTAACATTGTGCCCGCCTGCCCGCAGCTCCCGCCTCAGCGACCAGGGCGTCCAGCAAAGGTACGCGTCCGCGCATCTGCCTGTCCCCTACCTGTGCCCCGCAAGACATCTGTGTGCCTCGGCGACGCTGGTGCTCCCGGTGAAGGCCCGGTTGAAGCCCGCGTCAGGCCGTGAAGTGCGCGCATGCGCAGGATGACCCGCAGGGCCCAGTGGCGGCGTGCACGCGGCCCGAGCCACGCCGCTCGATCCCTCTCTCTGCAACGCTCCCTCCTGGACCGTATCACGTGGTGGCCGCACCGGAGGCAGCCTGCACCCTCGTAGTCTCTCCCAGAACTTACTGATTTGATTTGAGCATTTATATAGCGCGCAACTGCCTAAAGGCGTCTAGGCGCTCAAGCCTGGTAAAACTGAAAGTTGCCACATAGACCTGGGAATGGGGTTAGTTTACGAAAAGCCAGGTTTTTAGAGCTTTTCTGAAGGCTAAAATTGTTGGGCTGTTCTTTATGTCAGCTGGAAGCATGTTCCAGGTTTTAACAGTCCCTAACTTAAACTTCTTCCACCCCATCGAGCTCTCTTGACTCTGGGTGTTTGTAGAAGTTTGCAGTGAGCAGACCTCAAATTTCTAGAGCCCAAACCATGGAGTCCCTTAAAAGCTAGGCATTGGTCTTTGAATACAATTCTCTTGTCCACAGGGAGCCAGTGCAGGGTCATCAATTTATGCAAGATCGGCTGAAATTTTGGGATATCCAGCAGCAATCTAGCTGCTGCGTTTTGAAGCCGCTGCATCTTATGAAGATGCTGCTTTTGGATCCCTACATACAACGCATTCCCGTAGTCCAATTTGGACAATGCCAGTGCTGTCTCAAGGGTTTTCACTGCTTCCGATGGAATGAAAGGACGGATTTTTCTAATCATTTTTAAGATGAAAAAGATTGAGGAAGTGAGGGAACTGATCTGATTATTAAAGGTCAATTTATCGTCAAAGATAAAGCCTAAATTTTTAGCCTTATTCACCGGGATTGGGGTATCTCCCAGGCTGGACGGCCACCATCTGGGTGTCCAGAAAGAGGTAACTGAACCAAAAAGGAGAACCTCGGTCTTTCCACCATTCAGTTTCAGACAATTCCGACTCATCCATTGATGTACCTGAGTCATACAGAGTTTAAAACGATCTGCTGTCTCTTCAATATTGCTGGATAGTGACACCACTAATTGGGTATCATCAGCATACGAAACCACTGAGAAACCACATTGCCTGATGATTTTGGCCAAAGGGGAGACATATAGATTAAACAGCGTAGGGCTGAGGGCCGAGCCCTGTGGCACCCCGCATGGGAGCGAGAATTGTTCTGAGGCGAAGGCCCCGGTTTCAACTGTTTGCACTCTATCAGAAAGGAAGGAGGCCAACAATTTGAGGGCCAATCCTCTAATTTCTAGTTCTGAGAGCCTATTTAATAAGATGTCGTGACTCACTGTATCGAAGGCCGCCGATAGATCTAATAATATCAATGCAGCCCTCCCCCCGACATCCAGAATAGATCTCAATTCTTCAGTGGCCATAATCAAGGCTGTTTCTGTACTATGCTCCTCCCGGAAACCGTATTGCGATGGATCCAAAAGGTCCGAGGAGGAGATAAAGGTTGTAAGTTGCATATTTAATATTTTCTCCAGTACTTTCGCCGGGAAGGGTAGTCTTGAGATGGGTCTATAGCTGCTATGCTCAGCCGGGTCAAGAACAGATTTCTTCAAGAGCGGCAAGATTGACGCTCTTCTCCACTCAGTGGGGAAAATGGCTGAACCAATGATCTCTTTGAACATGACCCAGAATTGCTCACTGATAATTTCAGGGGCCAGGTGCAGTATTTTCGGAGGGCAGGGATCTAGTGGTGCCCCAGATTTGGAGGTCTTGACCACCTGGATGATCTGCTCTATGGGCGGTATGGAAATAGAGGTCAGCAGGCCAGATGGGGAGGGTGCTATGTCTGCTGAGGGCTTCCCAGTTAAGGTATTACCATATCCACTAAGATCTTTATACACTTTCTCCACTTTGTCCCTAAAGAATTGGGCCAATAGATTGCAGAACTCAGCGCTGCAAGCCATCCTAGGAGGCTCTGGAAGTCTAGCTAGGCTTTTCACTGTTGAAAACAGTTCCTTACATGAGTTCTTTGCCTGTAGTATTTTTGTTGTGAAGTATTTGCTTTTCTCTTCCAGAATTAATTTCTTATATTCGGCCAATGATTGAGTGTATTGTGTTTTATCAGTTGTATCATAATTCAGTCTCCATCGTCTCTCCTTCCTTCTACAGATCTGTTTCTGTTTTCTTACTTTGTCAGAGAACCAAGGTTCTGAAGGCTTGTTCCGCCTATTAGAAAAGGTCTTAATCGGGGCCAAAGTTTCCACAGCATTTTTAATCCAGGTAGAAAACCTGTGAGCTGCCGTATTAGCATCTGTAGAAAAATCTGGCTGTGTTCTAGAGAGGAATGCTTGTAAGGAGGGAGCATCAATGATGCTCCAGTTCCGCCCTTTGGCTACGACACCGGGGCTGCAAGATTTTATGGGGTGCTGGTTGATACCCACAGAGAACATTATAGCCTTATGATCTGACCATAGGACAGGTAAAACTTCTAAAACCTTTAAAAGAGGGTTCGACGTAAATATACCATCCAATGTGTATCCTGCATTGTGAGTACCTTGTTCCACGATCTGTCTGAGAGAGAAGCTGGCCATGGAGTCCACCAGAAGGGCTGTGTCACGATCGTCCTGTTTTTCTAAGTGATAATTAAAATCTCCAAGCACAGAGAAGTCGGCTGCAGCGCAGCTAGATTCAATAAATGGACTAATGGAATCCAAAAAAGTGGCTCTAACCCCAGGGGGCCTATATACCAAAAGGCCCTTAAACGTATAAATTGGATTTAGTGTAATCCGAAAGGATAAAACTTCACAATCTGGTGTGCTTCCTACTGCTGAGCCCTTGACCACTAAGTGATCTCTGTATATGATTGCTAGGCCCCCGCCCCTCTTGTCGGCCCGGTCGGCTTTAAAAATGGCATAGCCCGCAGGGATGGCCAGTGCCAGATCTATGTTTGAGGTTTTATCAACCCACGTTTCAGTCACAAATGCTAAATCAAGCTTATGAGAGCAGACCATCTCTGCGAATTCCATGTTATGTTTTGCCAGGGAACGCGCATTAATAAGCGTGGCCAGGAACACCTTCGTATCACTTGCATGGGGCTGTTTGTGAGGTCTTACGGCCGAGCATTTTTTGGTTTTAGCAAAGCTAAGAGTTAGCTTGCACTGTTTACTCAGTCTAGGTTCACTCTGTAGGTCTTTCAGCGCGCACATAGACTTATTATCTGCCCGGTTAAGTGAAAGTAAATCATCTCTGGAATATTTGCGACCAGACCCATCATCTGAAGATAAAGGGGCAGGGGTTATGGCCCTGTGCCCGGCCCGAGCGCGGACGGGCGCAGACGGGCTTGCCTTAGGTGCGCCTTCGGCGCGCCAGCGGCGCACCCGTTGCGCACATCCGCTGCGCGTCCGCTCAGGCATCTCCCTAAATAGGTGCATGCGGCGGGAACCAACACCTCGCCCCACCCGGAAATGCGTGCGGAGTGCGGTGCGTGACAGGAAAGGCACGCTTGTTCTGACACGCCCTCCGCACAATCGGCACCAGCCGTGACGGAACGGGGCTCAGATCGGGGAAACAGAGCGCAAGGTAAATGTGCAACATAAGCGATTGTGCAAAATAAGCGATTTAAAAGCGATTTAAAATCAACAATTAAAACAATAATTCCGAACAGCAGGCTAAAAAGAATGGCACTCAGAATCGAGAAGTCTGGTGCTTTAAAGTAATTTTACTGCCAGTAAAAGGGGGAGGAGCCTGAAGCATTGTGCAAGAGTCCCACAGGAAGGACAGAAAAGAGGAAAAAGAGAACAATCTGAGGACAAAATAAAATAACTAGACCATATACCTCAGTGTGGAGCACGTGGGACACAGTCTGCCAAACTTTCAAGCAGTGTCTTCACGCCTCGCTCAGAGAACGCACCGGTGCAGCCCAAAGTACACGGTGCAGACGCAGAGATGAATGACCCTGCAGGTCCAGCAGCAGCACAACCCCTGCCGCCCGCCCAACCAGCTGGGCCCCCAGCCTGGCAACCGACGGCGCAGCACTCGCAGATCAATGCGCTGCCCCCGGTCAGTGAGCTCATAGACCCGGCCACCGCCTCCCCCAGATGGACTGTCTGGATTAACAGGCTAAACAACTACTCCACAGCGACGCGAGAAACGGATGGCGCGGTTAAAAGGTCTTTACTGCTGCATTTTGCGGGAGAAGAGATATACAAGTTGTTTTCCCACTTACCTGACACCGGAGCGCCCAACGATTACAACGCGGCAGTGATGGCTCTCAATGCCCATTTCGACCCTCAACTGAACCCTGATTATGAAAGATTCAAGTTACGCCAAGCGCGCCAGAGGGACGGAGAATCGATGGACGCGATCCATGCGCTGCTAACGGAACTGGCTAGCACATGTACAGCCGACGACCAGAACAAAGAAGTAAGGGCCCAGATAATCCAAGGGTGCCGAAACAAGAACCTCCGGACCCTCATCCTACGACAACCGGGGATCACCCTTGAGGATATCCTTATAATGGCACGGTCACACGACCTGTCTGACGCAAGAGCAACGGCAATGGACATCGCCATAACACAACAGGTGGAAAAACCAGTAATAGTCAAGACTGAGAGAGCGGATGCTGTGCGCACGCCCAACAGAAGTACCCGCGGGAGGTGGCCGAGTAAGAATGCGCAAGGATCACGTTGCGGATAGGAAGAACACCCCCAGGAAGAATGTCCTGCGCAAGGCCGAACATGCTTGAAGTGTGGCACCCCCAACCACTTCGCAGTTCCGTGCAGAGGAGGACCATGGGGTCGAGGAACCCGCGGAAGAAGACCGCCATCCAAGTCGATAAAACACCTGTCGATCGAAGACCACGAAAACCCAAAGACGCCCAGGACAACAGTCTGGCCAAGACAATACCTGGAAGACTCATCCACAGATGAGGAAGGAGAGTGCTACCTCATATCCTTTGCCAGTGACCTCAAGAGGAAGAGGCGCCCACAACCCACATGCGCCCCCGAGATCGCCGGATCACAGGTCACCGCCCTGATTGACACTGGCGCGTCCGTTAATGTGATGGGGTGCCAACAATACAAGCGACTCAATCCTAGACCCGCATTAGTCCCGTCGCATGTTAGGATCCTCACATACGGCAGTCAAACGCCACTACCCCTCAAGGGTAAGATGGTAGTGCAAGTAAAGTTGGAAGACCACGAGATTACCACGACCTTTCACATAGTCGACAGGGAGGCCTACATCCTAGTAGGAAGCCAAAACAGCCAGGCAAGATCCGGCTGTGCATCGACATGCGCCTGCCTAACCAAGCAATCAAACGTGAAAGGCACTTGATGCCAACAGACGACAATATCCTGGCTGGTCTAAACGGATCCCGCTGGTTCTCCAAGCTGGACCTCAACACGGGATACCATCAGTTGAGGCTAGCGGAGGAGAGCCGATACATCACAACCTTTTCGACCCACATAGGCCTCCAACGCTACAAGAGTCGGAACGTTGAAATCTCATTGGCGGCGGAAATATTCCAGAACAGTGTCTCAGAAATATTGTCAGGACTCCAGGGAGTACTAAATGTCAGCGATGACATTTTAATACATTCAGCGACCATAGAAGAGTACCATCGCCACCTCAGAGCCACTCTCCAATGCATCGCAGAACATGGAGTCACCCTCCATCGAGACAAGTGCTCGTTTTTCCAAAAGTCCATAGAATTCTTTGGATGCGTATTTAGCCAAGATGAGGTCAGAGTAGACCCACGGAAATCACAGGCCATTCAACAAGCCCCTGCTCCAACAACAGCGTCAGAAACCCGACGCTTCCTTGGGATGGCCACCTACTGCGGGCGGTTCATACCGAACCTAGCGACGCTAGCTGAACCCCTGCGAGCCCTAACGAAGAAAGACGCCAACTGGAAGTGGGGCAATGAAGAAGAAGAAGCCTTCCAGAAGATCAAGGCGGCGCTCCTGGGGAAAACCACCATGGCGTATTTTGACATGACTCGAATGACCGAACTCCTGGTGGACGCCAGCCCCGTGGAGCTAGGAGCACTCCTGACCCAAGAAACAGAGCCTGGGAAATGGGCTCCACTTGCGTTCGCGAGCAAGGCCCTCATGCCGACGGAAGCTCGCTACTCCCAAATTGAGAGAGAGGCACTCGCGATTAAGTGGGCCTGCAACCACTTTCATCTCTATGTCAGCAGGCACCCGTTCAGAGTGGTGACTGACCACCAACCACTAATCCCACTGTTCAGAGGCACCGCACCGCATCCCCCACCGAGGATTGAGCGCTGGGTGATACAGCTACAGCACTATCAAATGGAGCTAGTCTACAGACCAGGCGTGAAAAAAACAGCCGATTTCTTGTCACGACACCCCCCAGAGATGACCGAAGACGGGGGAGATCAAGAACGGAGGACGGAAGAGTATGTAGACATGGTGTCTCAATGGGCCTGCCCGCGAGCTCTCACCATGGACGAGATCAAGGGAGAAACCAGCACAGACCTGGTGCTCATGAAAGTACTGGATTCTATCCAGAAAGGCTCCTGGGGCAACTTCCTTTGTGGCTCCAACAGCTGGAACGAGACAGACAGAGACCGACTAGGGAAGTTCTGGAGAGTGCGGGACGAGCTAAGTGCCGCCGCCGAAGGGGTAATACTGAGAGGGTCCCGGATTGTCATCCCCGCAAGTCTCCAAGAGCGAGCCACGATCCTGGCTCACGAAGGACACCAAGGAACCACCAGAATAAAATCGCGGATGAGGGATAAGGTGTGGTTCCCCGGGCTAGAAGCCGCCGTAGATGCTCTAGTGAGAAACTGCCGACCTTGCCAGCTCACAAGCAGCCAGGAAGACCCAGCTCCAGTAATAACTGATGACCCAGCAACGTCCCCATGGTCGCGAGTGAGTCTCGACTTTGGAAGCTTTCCGGATGGCAGAGTGACGGCGTTGCTGATCGACAGCTACACCAAGTACCCCATAGTTGAGGTAATTGCATCCACGGCCTTCGCTCACCTACAACCAGTCCTGGGGAAGACGTTCGCGCTCTTTGGATTGCCCCACGAAATCAAGACCAATAACGGGCCTCCGTTTCAAGGAGACGAGTTCAAGAACATGCTATCGTTACTTGAAGTCCACCATCACTGTATCACCCCCCCAATGGCTGCAGGCCAACGGGGAATCAGAACGCTTCATGCGGACACTTAGTAAAATCATCCGGATCGAAGTGTCAGAACAATCGGACCCGGAAACCGCACTACACAGATTCCTGCGGGACTATCGCAGAACACCACACTCCACGACCCAAGGATCTCCCTGGTCCCTGATTCTGGCTGGGCCCCATCAAGACACCATCCCCGCAGCCGATGGCTGGACTCCGGAGCCCTATGACCCTGCTGGCACCCAAGCACGACAAACAACAAACAACGAGCGAGCCAGCGAGAAGAGAAGGGCGAAGACCCGGGTCATAGCACCGGGGAGTTCTGTCCTGGTGCGGAACTGGCGCAGCGGAGGGAAGTTATGCACAGCATACGAACCTAGGCCGTGGACAGTGTTGACAACCAATGGCACCGCTATCACAGCCCAACGAAGTGATGAAACAATCACCCGGAACATATCCTGGTTCAAAAGGATAAGAAACCCGGACACAGGAGATACTGTCTGGACCTACAGAAAGCGGAGAAGCCACAGCAGAAGGGAGCCTTCTTTGCCGGGGCCAGGACTCAGCCGTATCAAGTCCGCCCTCTCCCATGGCCGCTGAAGCCGAAACAACCACAAACATCAACACTGCGTTGCAAGCAGCCCTCTGGAGAGTCAACGAAGCAGCCAACCAAGATACCACCTGAGGCCCAACCCCAGACCGAGCCAAAGTCTCACAGACTTTATGTGCTGATTTGTTTTATTGTTTTGAACACTGACTTGGGAAGGGATGTAGCGGTCTAGATGCGGCAGGGAGTGTTGACCCCCACATCCCCCAGCCCGGAAGGGCTTCCATACATTGTAGCACTCTCTGGCCAGGTGTGGCCATAGAGTATAAATAAACGGGCGGAGGTCGCTCGTGACTTCCGGCCCATACTAACCATCCAGTGTCTGTGTGTCTCATTAATGCGCTGCCAGTCTAGGGCCTGCCGCTCCAACCGAGCAACATCACACATTCGGAGTTAGAAATCTTCTTTTTGTCTTTTATCCGTTTCTTTTTTTCCCTTTCCACTGAGTGAATACCATTGGAATGTTTGCTGAATCGTTTTTGGGATTTGTACCTCTTACAATTGAGAACTGGAATGTTTTGTAAATACTTTTCATATAATAGGAATTTGTGCTATTTGTCAGCTCTTTTATATTTATATAATAATTTTTACTATTCCAATGAAACATATTATGGTGTTTGCATATATTTTATCCACAGCCTTGACAAAGAGTTTTCTCGAAGCTCGTGTTGGCTCTTTGTGATAATTTGAAAATAAGTCATATTAAAGGAATTTTTGAATTATTATTTCGGAGAAGAATATATCTTTATTAACTGGGTGCTGTGTTAGTAATCAGTTTGAACAGGAGCCTCCTATAGGGCATAAAGTATTTTGCAAGATCAAACTTCAATAGGGAGCAGTGGAGCTGCATGCATTGAGCCTGTGCACAGCTGTGAGGGCTGGAAGAGCTGTGTTCATGCTGGACGACATATGAACTTTATGGGGTATCCATAGGTGTCACTGAGTAGGTTTTTCATGATGTGGGGAGGGTTGTTATGCAATGTATGACCAATATCACTACCAAAACCACTACCAAGACCGCTGTCAATAATCCACTACCAATATGACCATCACCAATGTCACTATCAATACCACCATCAATAACACCTATATTACCACAACCAATGCTACCAACTCCAACACATATACCACCACTGCCAAACACCATCAGTAAACTCAAGACTACTACCAAGTATACCACTAACACCAATACCACCACCATCAGTATTACCACCACCAATATCATCAATACCACCAACCACACCTCTGACACCTCCACCACCAAAAATAACACTAACACTACCACCAATATCACCACCACCTATTCTACAACAAATGCAGCCACCACTAATACCTCTAATGCCATCACTCCAGACACCACCAATTTTACAAACAATACCACCAACTATACCACCACTACCAATAGCACCTCCAGTGATCCCACCGCCAATTCCACCAATACCAGTAGTGCCAACAGCACCAGTACCATTAACCACCAATACTGCCAAAGTCACCACTATTAATATCACCACGATCAGTATCATTACCACTACCACCAATAATTTCAGCAATACCAACAAGACCAGTGTCATAAGCATTACAACGCCGCCACCCTTACCAAAACCAATAATAATACCAACATTATAGCACCACAAAACTGTCATGTGTTTCCTGCATGGCCCATTGTAGTTTTCCCTATGTTAACCTAACTGTACACTGTAGGCCTCATTTTCCTTTGCACACGTTACTATATAAACACGCTTGCCACTGTGCCACATTGTACTTTCTCATGAAACCTGCATATATTTTCGCGTTCTGTTCTTTTCCTGGGATTTAGGCTGAGCACACCGACATGGTCAAACAACAATGTCCCTTATTATTCTTTCTGGCCAGGCACTAGCACCTAGACATAACACAAGAATGCAGTTGTTGTTTATGTGCACACATGTCCTATCATATAGATGAGAACATGAGCCACAAACAGACACATCAAACGAGAGTTCTGAGACAAGAGCATTGCATCTGCTGAGATGTAGAGCGTCCATCTGTGTATGCTAAGGTAAGGGGTCTGCCGGTAATCCTAGAGATCTTTCATATAATCATTTAGCTTTAGTAGCAGGGGAGGAGGGTTAGGTCACTCTGTGCTATAAAATGACAGCGCTTTTCATGGTATATGGATTCATAATCCATGCTAACAGTATTTTTCTTATGCATTTGTTTTCTAATTGTGGCACTTATACTGCATTTCAGAGCACGATAGTTTGAATGAATATTCTAAACCTTCTTCATGTCTCTTGGTTATCTCATTGTGGACAAGAACGAGTGAGAGAGCGAAAGGGTGTGTCCTGTTACCGCAATCACTGAGAGGGTCGAGAGTGTTGTGTTCTGGAGTTCGAATTCACTTGCTTCTCTGGTAAGGTTAGGAGAGCAAGTGAGGCACTAAAGCTTGTCGGACCCGGACTCATAGACACTGAGGTGGTATGGTAACTCAGTCCCTACATACTGATGTTCCATGGTTCCAAGCATAGTTCTGTTCCAGAGCAGAATCCCTGCAACAATACCACCAGCAATACCAAACCACCATTACCAAAACTAAAACTACCATAATCGATACCACTACCAATTGCAATTCAATCTCCAGTATCATTAGCAACACTACTACCAATGCTACCACCACCGACACCACACCATTATCAGCACTACCATCACCAACAAGCATTGAGAAGGCCAATAGTTCTGATATGTCATGCGCTATTGCATGGAACTATTAGTTTTGTCCTTTGGTATTTCCATGTTTTCTGATGTCATGACTAGGGGTACGTGAAATTTTGAAGATGAGCATTTGGCAATTCTTGTCATTTTAAGATCAGGCGGTAGCCGAGACCAGGGGCCTAGCTTCAGTTGGTGCAGCAAGTACAGTGGCACCAGGGCCCAGAGGACTGAAGGGCCCAATGAAACCTGATTATTACTGTATTTTACCATTCAAACTGCAGCCAGGGGGCATATTTAATTCCGTACACTAGGGCCCATGACACACTGGCTACGCCATTGGCCAAGACCTTTTTATTTTTCTAAAATGATATATAAAGCATACCTATTGGGGCTTTCAGCCAGTCCTCTTCATTCATTGCTCGGTTGTTGTGTCATTCACATTTGTCTTCTGCCCACTAAAACAAACAGTATGGGTCAATGAGTCAGTCCATATAAGACATTGGCTACGTCACAGTGAGTGACTGCATCCTGACCTTTCACAAGGAGCACATCCACACGCAAAGTAGTTGCCTTCGGTGCCAAGGACTACTATGGCTATGTGTGCTTTTTGAGACCCAATTTTTTTTTTGCTTTTAGACAATTTGTTTAGACTGTCAAGGGCATGGCAGTTTCAACAACAACAAAGTTTGCAAAAACTATGACAAAACGAGGCAATCAATGGCAAAGCCAAACGACTGATAGCTAACATTCAGATATATTGCCTTTGCCTGGCCAGTGCTTATTAAAATCGTTGTCAGCTTCACCAACACTGAATCTTAGAAAGTTTAAAAAATATAAGTAACAGGTGAAAAAGAGTCCCTGTGTTATAGACATTACATAACATAACATGTGCATTTGTGAAGCACACGTTCACCCAGAAAGGATATCTTGGCACTGAATAACAGATGTTTTTAGACAGACAGGTGAGTACGTCCACTGCCACCTCTCAACAGCTGGGCACTGTCAAGCCTTACCCTAAATTCCCGTCCTAAAGGGACAGGACACGTGAAGACATGAATTGGGTGGTGTTCAGATGCCCACTGGTAGATGACACCCAGCTGTAATGGCAGCCCTGTATGCCAGCAGGCAAACCTGTTGGGATGTGTGGCCAGCATAGGTGCCTCGGGCCAGCAGCGCAGCCCTTCCTGGCAGTACGTCTCACTGGAGGGGGTCAGAGGCCGAATGATGCCAAGCTTTGCCTCAGGAGGTCGCCACAGCTGAGGAGCTCGACCCATCTTCACCTAGGTTGAAGTTCCAGTTCACACCTTGTGTTATGTTCGCGCTTTGCGTGTGATGCAGCAGGTGCTGAATGTGATGTCACTCAGGAGGTGCTCCCAAAGAATGGTTTTTTTGGTGGGGGAGGGTTAGGGGGGTGGGATGGTCTTCTTTTTTCAACCCTTTGATGAAATCGCCGTAGCCGTGCAGGGTGCCCTTCAATTGGGCGAGCATTGACACAAGGGAGAACGGCTCAGCGCCAGGACACGCCTTTCTAGGGGTAATAGTGCACTCTATAAATATTCTTCATTTATTCATTCACTCATTGCCCCTTTCTTACGGGGAGTCCGCAGATTTAAGCTGTCATTCTCAAGCCACCCTAACTTTCAACAGTGGAAACTGCTCCTATGCTGTCATTCTTGACAATATCTGTCTTGAATAGCCTTGCATCCAGTTCGGAGGGGGGCCAGGGGGCAGAGGCATGTGTAATTTTATTTTCTGGAGGTCTTATCGGCAGCATTGTGTCCTGTTTTGGAGGCCACATCTAGAGGATTCTGTTCATATCTAGAGGCCACCTCTGGAGCATTGTGTAAGGCTTTTGAAGCCACAGGTAGAGTATCACATCAGCCTCTGAATGTCACATGTGGAGTATCACACTAGCCTCTGAATGTCACATGTGGAGTATCACACCAGCCTCTGATGTCACATGTGGAGTATCACATCAGCCTCTGAATGTCACATGTGGAGTATCACACCAGCCTCTGAATGTCACATGTGGAGTATCACATCAGCCTCTGAATGTCACATGTGGAGTATCACACCAGCCTCTGAATGTCACATGTGGAGTATCACACCAGCCTCTGAATGTCACATGTGGAGTATCACATCAGCCTCTGAATGTCACGTGTGGAGTATCACATCAGCCTCTGAATGTCACGTGTGGAGTATCACATTAGTCTCTGAATGTCACGTGTGGAGTATCACATCAGCCTCTAAATGTCACATGTGGAGTATCACATCAGCCTCTGATGTGTGACATGTGCTCCCCGGGAAGTACGGCGTCTTCCCGGGGAGCACTCTCCACGTGGACTGTCATTTCTCTCAGGAGACACATGGATATCGCTCATTAACTTATGATTGAAACTTGAGAACTTAGCGCCTTGCTAGTGGAGCGTTTTCACTTTCTTAATATATAGATCTCTGAATTATTGTGCTTTCCGACGTTACTGTAGTTACCTACTTGGATACTGCACCTTCATGTTTTTTATACTACTACTCTGACCAAGCTTGATTGCAGTTTGCCCTGAAGAAGTCTATGGTTTACTCCATATAGACGAAACACGTGTTGGCTAGAATCTGCATCTATGTTGTACTGTGTCAAATGAAAATAAAGAACAAAAGAAGAATTCTGTGGCAATTACCATTGTGGACTGCTATAATTACTTTGGACACTTATTGCTCAGGATATTAACTCTTTTTTGTGGCTATACGTGTGGGCTTTTGTCTACACAACTGGTGATGGCGGGTGGCCATTACATATATCCTTTGAGCATTCTGATTTGTTTGCTGTGACTCTACACAATTCAGCGCATCTTATACCCTGCCACCCTTTTTCTCTATTGTTACACATTTATCATTATTTCACACACGCCATTAAGCAAGAGACCTTGCTGCTCTGAATGAAATGGAAAGGTCAAAAATGTGCCAAAGGGACACCTTCCTGCACAAAAAAACCAATTCTCTGAGGTTTTGTAAAGATATTTCTCATTGTTACGCCTTCCCTGGGAAGGAATAGCATTCTGACGCATTCCCAGGTCTACCAATATTGGTAAATCTGGGAATGACTCAGAATCCATGGGTAGATGCATGGGAACACCCACGCTGCACCCATTGAACTCCTCTCTGGGGCAAACTAATGCAAGGCAGTGAGTTGCACTGCTTTGCGTTACTCCAAATTTACCAAGCCACACAGGGCCATGCAAGGTGGTGGTCTTGCGTGGCTTGGTAAATCTCATTATAGGTTTTGCGTCATTTTGCAACCCTTGCTCCGGAAGGCGGCCACATTTGGGATACTGTAGTACACTCTAAGGACACATCTGGGCTATTTTAGTACATGCTGAGGACACATCTGGGCTACTGTAGAACTCTCTAAAGGGCCTATTCAGACTGTTTCAGTGCACTCTCAAAAAAGACACATCTGGGCTGTTGTAGTACACTGCAATGGTCAAATCTGGGTTGTTGTAGTACACTCTGAAGGTCACATCTGGGCTGTTGTAGTACACTCTAAAGGTCACATCTGGGCTGTTGTAGAACACTCTAAATGCTACATCTGGGCTGTTGTAACGTGATCTGGAGGCCACATTTCCGAAGAATAAAGACAAACTTGAGAAGGGCGATCCTAGAACCAGAAGCTGTATAGTTAAAAGACACAGGAGTAAAAACAAAGCTGCTTGACGTCAGCAATATTAATGAGAAAGCAGAGTAAAGCTGGTGAACAAGGTGGTCTGTGAACAAAGATACAGGGAAATAGGAGGACGGGATGAGCATGTGAGAGGGGGCCATTAACCTACAAAAAAACAGATTACCAGACTCCTTCGTTACCTTCCAGCCACTGACTGACCAATGAGGAAGTAAAGGGTCGACCGCTGAGGGAGTAAAGGGTCGTAGGGTGCACACAGAAGGGTGGTGAGGGGAAGGCAGTAATGTGGCCAGCATGGAGATTTTTGAGGGCAGCTTTGTTCATTTTCCGCGACGTCATACACACATACACACTCGACCTTTGTTTACCACCAGACTTTAAGCACGAGGCCTGAGGTCACTTCTTTCCAAACAAAAACATGTGAATTGCGAATTTGCTTATTCAGAGGTTTAGAGGGCCTCTCTGACTCACCTTCAGCAGATGTTCAAGGCAGAGAGTAGCTGAGTGAGCTCCTAACACCCCGCCCCCCTGCTCCTCCCCATGCCATGCGTTAAGCTGGAGGCCGGCACTGTCGCGCCCATACACTCACTGGCCTCGCTGCAGAGCAACTCACAAAAGCTAGGATGAGCTCATAGTCCTAATGGCCTCTACAGACGTCCTGCAGACAGATCGCCAGCTGCCGGTAACATCCCTGAACGCCACAGGGACTCGTTTGCCACAGCGGGTGACATCCTATGAAAGGCTCATGCGTTTCCACTGGCATGTTTTCCAGCTGGGTGACCGTGTCATCGGGAGCCCTAGACCCCTGTGATGCTCAGTAGTGTTTGGATGCAAGCCAGACTGAGAGAATGTTGCAGATACAGGATACAGTTCCAGTGTAAAATCAGCAATATTTAACGCCAGGTGTGAGTAACCGAGCTGTGGTCAGGAGAATGGCTTCCTGGAAACAAGCGTCCTCAGGAGGTTTCAGAGCCTGTGGTGTATGCGCTCTGCTCTCAGGCTGAGGTCCAGGGTACTCCATAGTCCAGGGCCAGGGGACCCAGATACCCCTTCCATGTGCTTGTCATCTGAAGAACTGTGGTGGAGAAGGAGCACGTGAGCAGAAGGGGCCCTTGCTGAGATGTTTGCTGAAGTCAGAGTCCCTTTGTAACTAGAGAGTTAAGGCCAAATTCACCCGTTTTTAGGCAATGCAGCCCTGTAACCAAAGTTTCTGCACTGCCCTGGATTAAAAGGGAGAGAGTACAACAGTGCCTTATCTACTGACATGTGCCGCTGTATCCCTCTTCCCCTGCGCTAGAGCCCTCTAAGCTACTTTGTGCCACGCACACAACCTTACACCACGGTACAAAGGTGTGAGCTTGAAGTCTAACATAGGTGTTGAATGGGGAGGGTACACTGCCAGTTCAAAATACTATGCATACTATGCATAGATACAGATTAAACTTTTCCAAACTTGTATGTGTGTTGTACCCTACAGCACCCATGCAAGTTACAACTGTTTGGAACAGGTATACATGTTGGGGGTAAAGCACTGTCTTCCTATGTTAGGAGACAGGGCTTAGTGTCAAAACCCATGGGTGTTTGCATGGGAATGTCCATGTACCAAATATGAGCGACTCCCCCCCCCCCCCACACTTCAAACAGAACAGTGGACTGTATCACAAAGCACTACTTTGCGTTACTTTAGTGCATCTTCCAGAGCAAATCAAGTTCTGCACTGGAAAGTACAGCCCAAAAAATACACTTTGGGGGACACTGCCGCAGCATGAAGTAAATCTTGACAACAGTTCCCATATACCTTGGCTATGGTGCAGTGGGTTTTGTGGGTGGAAACCAGTGAAGGGCTGTTAAAACCATTTTTGAAACATTGCTTTTCTAGAGATTCATGGGCAGTATGGCTGAATGATTTGGCAGTTTTGCAACCTGTTTGTGAGCTTTTGTGGGACCACTGTGTAGACTGTTCTACTGTAGACATCCTGACATCAGGGCCCTTCTAAACTCCACACAATAGTTGGTTTCCATCAGTGGGCGGATTTTCATGAGGATGGGTAATTTTAGGTTTGCATCTCATGCTTCAGTGGTGACTGGTCAAGCAAAAGGCAGGACTGTTTCAAAAACAATCCACAGATGTCTTCCTTTAGGTGAAGTGCTTTGTGGGGTGCTGGCTTATAGCCACTTTTAAAGACAGCTTGTTCTTTGTTGTTGAGAGCACCAGTATCGGAATTTCTTAGACAAAAGGGAAGTTTTTCACCTTTGAGAGCTTGTGAGGTATTGATGTTCCCTGATGTTTCACTTTACACTCAAAGAAATGTGAATTTAAGTGTTGTTCACATCCATTCCAACCCATCCAGTTTATCTGGTATCTATTCAGTGCAACCCAACACAAAACAACCCATCAAAGAGCATCCCAACTCAACCAATACCAAGCCAACAACAGGACCCAACTCAACTCAATCACCTCTTACTAATCACAAGGCACTCTATTCTAGCACAACCCAACAAAAACTAACTAACACAGGCTAACAAAACCTGTTTTAACTCAACCTATCCAGCCCATCATAAAACAACTCAACTCAACTCACCTCACTCTAAACTAGTTCCCCATACCCCAAACCCCAACTCAACCCAATCCAATCCACTCAAACCAAACCCAAATTAACATAATGTAATTTAATTCAGGCGGGATCTACGCAACACAAGCATACTCAGCACAACTTAATCCTACTCAATCCAAAGCAAGTACAACATTGAGTACTAATCTGAAATCAATAAAACTAAAAAAACTCTTTCAAGACCAAAGCAATGTAATCGAATTCATTACATCATAATTCTGCCCATCCCTATATATTCAAAGCCACTGCAGTCCACCCCAATCCAGTCCATTCTATCCCTACCTATTTAAGCCCAACAACCAATTGCAATTTGTCATAATCCAAACCAATATCAATGCATCAAGAGCAACACATCTCACCCAACCCATCGAATCCCATGCATTCTTATAAAATCTAATACAGCCCAACTCATCCGATATGACCCATTCCAAGCCAACCATACAACCAATTGCAACCCAACCTCACTATCTCATCACACACCAAACCAACATAATCCAATTCAGCCTTGCCGAAGTCATGCAATCCAATCCAAACTAATCACTTTAGGTGAAACCTAAATCAACAATACCTATTTAAACACAGGCAAATTCAAATCAGCCCAAGCCAACTCGGTACAGCCTAGCAAACCCCATAACTGAATTTAACCCAATCTAAACAAATTTTCCAACCAAACACCAGTAAAACAAATTTCATTAAGAAATATACCAATCTCCTACAACTGAGGATAATGCAATCAAACTCAGTCCTACCCTCCCCTGGCCATCTCATTCGATATTAACTGGTGTAGATCCAGAATCCGAGGAAGGAATATCGAGTAGCCACAATATTGTGACCAAAATATTGATATAAGTAAGCATGTATACATTTTGTATACCTAACTCCAGATATATGTACACCATCATACACCATCACCCAAGACCTATTCACCAGCCGCCTGGGCTACGGAAACACCCTATATGTGGGGCTCACTACCCAAATGCTAAACGGGCTCCAGACCATTCAGAATGCAGCAGCAAGGCTCATCCTCCACCTCCCTAGCCAAACCTACATAACAACCGCCTCAAAGCCCTGCACTGGCTCCCCGTTAACAAATGATGCCAGTTCAAACTCCTCACTCACACCTACAAAGATCTCCACAACACCGGTCCAACCTACGTCAACCACAGAGTAAACTTCCGCCAACCCACCAGACAACTACGCTCTGCGTCTCACTATCTTGCCCACACTCCGCACAGCTGCAGAAGCGGTGGCTGCGCCTTCTCCCACTTGGCCACTAAACATTGGAGCGTCCTCCCTCTCCACCTCTGAACAGCCCCAACCCCTCAGGAGGTCAGGAAGAAACTGAAACTGAAAACCTGGCTCTTCACCAGAGAGCCAGGAGCTGTTGCACTCTCCCCCACAATACCACCAGCACCTGGATACCCTAGCGGGTGATAAGTAGCGCTCTATAAATCCGTTTTGATAGATTGATTGAACTCGTGAGATAGTGTATTGGTGATGGTGTTTATATAAAGTGAACCAGCAGGAGACCAATTGTGTGTTGTACAGTAATGAATGTATTGGGAGATGATGTAAGGGGATTCTAACAACTACATACATGTAAATAAATGAAGCCCAATAAAACATTATGTGGAGCAAGTGTAACAATAAATGCAGAATGTGACATTTATTGCTGTGGTGCAGAGGTCAAATCCCATGTTCTTACCACAGTAAACTTGTCACCATTTAATAATAACAATGTTACTACTTACTCCATGAACCTATGCACTCAGATGTTGTTCTGGCTCTGCTTCAATAACTAATGGACATGGAAAAACAGCAGAGCATAAACCATGTATAAAGATGTGCAGAATGTAATATTCTGTTTATTACCATTGCTAAGAGAGGGGCATCATAACAAAATTGAAACTTCTCTTCTTGTGATTCATGGTCCTTCCCAACCCACAACACCAGTAATAAATAACATTTTACACTTCTGTATATAGAGACGTTGGCACAGCACTCTATGGGAAATCCAATTTTTGGGTCCTTAAAACATTTGTCTCCCTTTGATGAACCTGATCCATAGTCAGGCATAACATCAATTTATAACGGAGGATTAAAAACAAAAATCTGAAACCAATACAACGGGATGTCCCACAGGAATTTTCTCTTCACATGTATCTGGGAAACTCATGAACAGATGGATGAATACCACGTTTTTCTGGCGCAACAGATTAACAGTCCTTTGTGCCTTTTCTTGGTTTTGTGAAATTATGTTTAGAGGTTTCAGAGATATAATGCAAAAATAAAGAGCCTAGTGCATATGTCAGCTAATAGATATATTCACGGAAGTTTGCAAACAATTAAAAATATATATATATATTTGTTAACATTACTGAGAAGTGAAAACTTGAGAAAATTGCAAGCTTAGCCTGAGTTTGTGACAGCACAAATATATTTATACTTCATACACGCCTTGTGCAGATGTTCCATATTAAGCGCACATCCACACACTACATGCTATACACTCACATGACAAACGTCTCTGATACGCTCACTTCCTGAAGTCCGAAACAAACATACTAGGCACAATACACACGCTTGTGAGTTGGTGTATGAAGGTGGCCGTGTGGGTGTATGATGGTGGCTGTGTGGGTGTATAATGGTGGGTGTAGGATGGTGTGTGTGTAAGCATTTCTTAGTGGGTGCATGACAGTATGTTGTAGGTATATCAACATGCCTGTGAGGGTATCTTTTTTGTTTCTATTTGGATTTTCCAGATCAGACATCTCTTGGTGCTGGGTTGCCAGCTAATAAGAAAATACAAAGGAAAAGAGTTATGTGGATAGACGGATCTTAAGGGCGTTCTTTAAAGAAAGATGGTCTGATACCAACTGTAAATCATGGAGTAGAGCATCCCACATTTGTGCGGCATGGGTACAAAAACCTCAACCTCGAAAGTTGGGTTCTGGGAAAAAAGAAAACAGAGTTGGACAGAAGAAGCCAAACAGATTTTAGTGCGTAGTTTTGGGTGGGGTACATATAATGATTGGTGTGTGGCTATACATTATCAGCATGATGGTTGGTGTTTTGTTGTAAACAATGTATAGCATTTAGAAATGCTGGCTGTGTGGATGTATGATGGTTGGTGTGTTAAAGTATGATGATGGATTCCTGGGTTTATGATGGTGCATGTCTGTGCATTTGATGGTTTGCATATGAATGTAGGTTAATGGGAGTATAAATGTGGCTATGTGCTTGTGTCAATGGGGTTTGGGTGCTGTGTGCTAATATATGATGGTGTGGGAATGGCACTATGATTGTTTTTTTAGGTCGAGCTTTAGTGGCAGCGCGCAAGCGCTGCTCGCTTTGCGAGAAATGCAGTAGTCCAGTATGGGGTGACAAGCTTCCCTCACTCTCCGCCCATATTTTTCATTGGCTTCTGTCTTTGTCCTTCGTAATTCTGTCTTCTCATTGATTATGAGGCTTGTTAGTCCCGCCTTATTATGTCCATGTCGTCATTGGTACCCTCCCATGGCTATTGGCCCCTTTACTTGGAGTGTTACACTGTACCCTGCGTGTTATTTATAAGCACTATTTTTTCCCGCTCCCCCACCCGCTCTCCCGATGTCCTTGCTTTATCGCGCTCCCCCTCCCCCCGCCTGTACGCACTCCCGTTTGCAATGCAATAGGTCTTGCGTAAATGCGAGTCCTATTGCATTGCAAATGCTTGTTTAATAACTGTGAACATACTTTACCAGCGCGGCGCCCATTTCACGAGCACCGCGCTGGTTTTACTTTCATTCTTGTGTCTTTTCCCAGCTGCTGCATCCCACTTTCTCTGCTCTCCCTCCCGAGCCCCGCCTTTCTTTTTTCTGGCGCAGCGTCAAGCTGTATTTTTTCAATATAGTACATTGTGCATATGCCAGGACACAATCCTCAGTCCCTCGTTTCAAAATCTGCACAGCTGACCGTAAACCCATGTGATCATTTCCCTTTAATCTATAAACGTAGCCCCAGTGCTCTGGATTTCGTAAAAGACACGCCCTCAACACGCAAAGCGTGCTTGAACAAGCAACTTGGGGGCATATTCTCAAGGACTAATCGCCGATTTATCGGCACTTTAGCGCCGCAAAAGTGGCGACAGATCCATCGCCCCATTCTCAAGCTGGTGCAAACTGCCGACATCGCCAGTTACCCAGCGATAGCTGGCGCCAAAAACATCGCCACGGATGAGAGCGACAACTAACACTAATGATATGCAGAGTAGGTGTTCCAGTGCAAAAACACACGAAAACACCACTCCGCGATATTCTCAACGACCAGCCAGATCTGCGCTGCGACCCAAAAACAGGTGATAAGGCATGTTAGCAGCAGGGATTTAACACCTGCCTTTTACTGGTGTTAAGCAGGACGACAACCTGCAGCATGAAGGGGAGCCCAGCCCAGAGCCACATCTGAAGACCAATACATGTCATGGAGCCACTGACCATGCAGCACAGAGACCCAAGAGGGCCACAACATCCACTGCCACCACCCCCAGGCCCCCCCTCTGCCCCACCCCACGGACTACCACCGAGGCAGCGCAGAACAAGACAGCTGACCTCCCTTAAACGGCATGTCCCCTCAGCCACACAATTGCAGAATGTGAGGAGCGGTGGGAACCAAGTATGTGCGAAGGAGGCAAGTCACCCATCAATAAGAATGTACACAATGCCAAGTGTGGCGGTGATGTGCTGGACTGACTTCAGTATGCAGAGCACAGACATGTCCATGTGGACATATACTGATGGTGTGTGTAGTGTTGTGGACAGTGGACGCAACCATGCCACCTCAGGCAGTGGGGAAGACCCCGGTCATGTAGCTGTGTCGTCCCCCCCTGTAAGCGTAAGCGGAGTGGGCTGGGCTGGCGTACGCCAAGCCAGTGTAGGGGTGTGAAGGATTTGCCCGTGGCCCTGGGCGTGGTTCAGTCCTGGCCTGGACAAGGAAGTAACTAATGAGTGTGTCACTGTTGTAGTGTCGGTGCCACCCAGTCCGCAATCGACAATGTAGCATGCACCCGGAGGGTGGGCTCGCACGAACGGGGAAATGAAGGAGAGAAAGACCGCTCAGAGTCTTGGCTCATACATGCCAAGTGTTGTGTGCATCGGTATTGCCGCAGCATGAGCCAAATGCCTAGCCCCAACCGCAGCGCGAGTCCAGCCAGGCATGAACTCCACATCTGTGTCCGCCCTATCCTTCCCACAGGCCTACACACACATGGCCGCCCACCCTCAACGGCCAACATCACAGTGTCGTTGTCAGGCTTGTGGACATGCGCAGACAGGCATGACAATGGTGTGCCGTAGGAGTGCAAGTGATGCAACCGCGCAGCGCACACAGGTAAATTGGCTCGGGGGGAGGGAGGAGCAGCTGTGAGGCAACGTAACACACAGTGATGCCGCTCATTTGCCACATGCAAGACATGTCAGACATGAATCCCGAAGTCGCACACATCCCACCCCACCCCCAACAAGCCACCTCACATTTCCTGAATGCAAGCAGATGAGATACTAACATCAGGGATGAAAGCTCCCTCGTCTGGACTATCAGGCGGAAGCACATCTGCACCTCCGACCTCGGAATTGCATGTGCCCGGCACCCCCTGACAGATACCAGAGCAGCTAATGACGACTCCCACACTACACACAGCCCGACGGAAGACCACGTATACACACCCCACACACAGAAGTCCTTGCTCGAAGTTATCTTGCATGGAATGGCCTTCACACTTACTCCCACACCATTCCAGGCGTACAACCGTTGCACACTAAAACAACCCATTGATCCGAGCTGTGGCATTTCATCCACAGAACAGGTGCAGGTCAGAACAGTGCCGCTTCAACCAGAGCCACTGACGCAATGGCAGAACATCCTGGACACTTGCACAACCCCTGTCAGGTGGAACTGTACCGTGCACGTATGCTGCGTTTACTGGGGGCACTGCCATTGGCAGTGCTGCGGATCAGTTACCGGCTAAGCTTCCACCTTGCCAACGTCACCTGCGTTCAGCCTGTGTTGCATTGTCGATCGTGCACATTCGAGTGGCCCATGGATGTCTGCCTATCCAACAGGACGGTAGCTGAACTGGATCTTTACATGTGTGTGCGCCCCCTGTTGGCCCACGACCAGGAGTGTCACCGTGATACCCGTTTATGGGATGCCTTGATACTTGGCATGCATGCTGGCAGCTGGACCTGGGAGATTGCACAACTCCTCGTGTGCAGTGACCACATTGAACCACTCCCCTGTTGGGCTGTAGTGCAAATTGGTGAAAGGGGGTGGACGCAGCACATCTGTCCGGACATGGTAATGGATCGCCTCGCCGTCCTGTTTGATGAAGTCGACAACTACCTCATGTTGGAAATGATAGCCTACGGAGCTGCAATTGCTTTCATGGACGAGTAACTACGTACCTGCAGCCACAACAGATTGGAACCCATTGCACATGTCCCAACACCTTGTTGCATCTTGGAGATCTGGTCACATATCCCACGACAACAGTGGACATGGCTGCATTCGCCTGGACACCGAATACATGAGCGGACAACAACGCGAGTTGACACACACCTGTAAAGGGTGAGGCACTCCCCCGGAGTGGACAGCGGCGCTTGGCAAGGTTCCTCATTCTGACATACTGTTGCATTGGTCTGCATGATGTGGCACTTATCTTGCCCGTACTGACACGCATATGCTAATAAAGTCTACGCACATTCACTTGTATTCAACTGTGATGAGTGTTGATTTGAATGACAATGTGTGTCTCACTGCCTATCTGGGTCACGGCCAGACATGCGCATTGATAGCATTACCCAGGGAGTACCTTTTTGTGGAATCACTGTCCCTACATTCATCCATACTTTCATACTTGATTGGTCATAGCCACGACACATCTGTGTGAATCAGGATGTTTTTTTCGCATTCAGTGGAGTGTTGAAGCTGGAGCAGTACAGGGCCATGTAAACCCCACTTTACATTGTTGCCCCGTGGAGGGCCAGCCAGAGTCCATTAGGGATTGACAAGTTCATCGGAAGAGGCAGACTTCAGTCTGCAGTGTGATTGTTGTGTCATTGGTAACCAAACCAAATATGGCAGTCCCTGTCGAGGTCCAAGGTGAGTGTCGCGGAGTGTATCGGGGGACAGTGGAAGGTGTTAATCCAGGGCATGATGCAGAGGGCAGAACCAAGCTGAAACAGGCCATATGGCGGAGATGAATGCTAGCACTTCATTCTTACCACAGTGCCAGATTCATCATCATCTTCGTCCTCTGATGTGTCAGGTGCCTCACATGTGGGTGGTGGTGTTTAGTCTGCATCACTGTGTGGCACTGACACTTCAGGGGGCAGAGATGTGGATGGAGTAGTAGCAGCAGCATTCATCCGCGCCAGGCCTTGTGGAGGCAATGCCATGACGAGGATCTGCAGGGCATGGAAGATCACAGCTACATCTCGCTGGTGTGCAGCCGTGACAAACATTCTTTCCGCCTGCATCCGCTCCATGTTCAACATGATCCTCCGCATGTGTCCCAACTCCCAGCTGACATCGCTGGAGCCACTCTGACTAGACAGTTGTTCTTGGCTCAGAGTCATGACTCCAGGGATGTCAGCCATGGATTGTTGGAGAGCATGGAGCGGACAGGGGGTGTCCGTTAGAGACTGTGAGTAGTCCCTGATGGGACGTAGACACCCACGTATGGCATCTAGTTTGGCTGCCATGAGGTCGTGCCCCACCCGCAGCTGATCAGCCATCTTCTCCTGGCACCCTAACACACGGCGTTGGAATGCCATGTGTTGGTCGTGGGGGTCCTGGGAGACAGCAGTGGTGGTGGGTGCTACCTGCTGTGTGGTCTGTGCAAGGGGTCAGGTCTCCTCGATGCAGCTGGGCTGCACTGCTCCTGGAGGTGGGGTGCCGAAGCTGTCCATGGGCTGTTGGAGGGCGTCGGTGTCGATGTTGGGGTGGTCCTCCTCATCATCAGTGCTGAGTTGTTGGGTCTGCTCTGCAGGATGTGTTGATTCTCCCTCTGCAATGTGATGGGGAGATGCTGATTGACATTGTGTTCACATGTATGTTGACGCATTGGACAAGTTGACTTACAGACTGCATGACAATGTACATTGTGACTGTTTGTGGGGAGATGCCTATGTGATGCGGGACAGTTGGCATTTCTACACCATCAGGGATGTGAGGTTGTACTTGTACATTGTCATCTCACAGTTTCCTGCTATGCCATATGCGAATGGCCATTTCCTACACACAAGCGGCGGCAGTTGTGTCCTCTGTTCTGTTGTGAGAGTGTTGCAGTTTGTACCACATGGTTGTCAATGTTGAGGTGCTCTGATTCTTATGTGTGTGTGCAGCATTGTGGGTGTGTTGCCCCTTCAGCTCTGATTTGGCTGGCCCTTATCCCTTCCAGGCGGTGTGCCTTTGACTTCTGTGCTTATACAGTGTTGAGACGTTGCAGTCTTGGGTAACTTGTGCTCTTGGTCGGAGTTGTGACTCTTGGGCACGTTTGTCCGCAGATGTGCTATACTTAATTGTGCATGTGTGCCATTGTGCCCATCTCCCCTGTCCCCCAGTCCCTGGTCGTTACTCACCCTGTTGCTGTTGGCTCAGGTCATGTTGTGCAGTGTCCGGTCCCCCAACTCCTGCCACCGTCTCCCCAATGCTGACTCAGGTCACCATTCCCTCCATCTCATCCAGCTCCTGGTGTGTCGCTGGACTCCCTCCTCCAGTCTGCATTGCTACTTTCAGGTTTGCTGCGGGTTTCAGCTTGGTTTTGCGCTTCACATCAGTCCAGCACTTATTGGAGTCGTCCACTTCTCTTCTCTTCGCTCCGACTGCATTCACCTTGGCCAAAATGGACTGCCATATTGTAATTTTTGTTGCCAATGACACAGTGGAGGTGACTAACAGGTGTTGATGGTGTTCTGTCACCTCCGTAATCAGGATCCTGTTTTCCTGCGTCTTCCTCTTCTTCTTCTCCTTGCCCTTCCCTGACCCCGAGGTCCCAGGCTGGTCCTCCGTGGGGCTTGTGGGGTTCTGGTTGTCCTCTGTACTCGCTCCGGCTACCTCCATGGTGCTTCGCAATTGTTTGTGTTTTTTGTTGGCGCTTTTGTGGTGGTTTTTCCTGCCTGACTTGTGGGACTTGGAGGCCTGGCGCTGCTTGTCGCTGTGCTTTTTTTTCGCAGTTGGGCCCATCGCATCTTTTTTCACTTCATCTTCATTTTGTCGCGGACATTTGAGGCGATATCAGGTCACTATCGCATGTTACCGCCGTGTTGTGAATGGGGCGTTGACACGGAATTATTTTCCCGCGATGGACGGCGATATGTGTAATTGCGTTAACCCATTTTGGCGATGATTATCACACGTTCTTGGGAATATCCCCCCTTGTCTTAGTCCTCCCCACTCTACTCACGAAATAGCCTGATCTTGGCTTGGCTACTGCCCAGGACTTGGCCCCACCTTTGCACATGCGGACTCGCGCAGCAAAAGCAGTGCCTTTGTAAGTGTGTGATTCAACACAGCCGCTGGAGGTATCCTTGCAGAGTGAAAATGGCAAGTAGGCAGTAAGTAGCATGTCCACTGTGCTATGGCAGACCTCACATGAGACCAGCACTCAATGGGAGTCGGAGCGCTGAATCCCATGCAGTGGTTGCTTTCTTTTTAAAAGAACAGCGCTGACTGTACCATTGTTTGCAGTCCATGTGCCTTGAATCTGCGACCAGGTTGAGAAGAGCCGTATGACTTGTTATTTCAGACAGAACGAGCGCTAGAAAAGCCAATAAGTCTTTTTTTAAAGATAATTTTATGAGTAGTTGTGTCGGTTGGTGCCTGGGTGAAGGCGAGAGCGTGTCAAGGGACGATCGAATGCAAGTATAAGGAAGTGCATGGGTAAATAGGTTATTGACCGAGTGCAAGGCAGAATGAATGGGTGAGTCATAGGATGCGTGGGTGAATAAATGCTCGAAAAAGTGAGTGTATTGATGAATAATGCATGCACGGATGGATGAATGAGAGTGCACGAATGGGTGAAAAGCAAGTAACTGTGTGGCTGGATGAATGCTTAAGACTGACTGCATGAATGAGCGGTGCCAAGATGTTGTAGGTTGCTGTCGCCCTGCTGGTGCCTGCTCTCTGCCACTACTCATTAACTAATACTTTAAGGCCTATGCCCAGTCATTCTTTTATAAATACGTCAATGAACCTACTATTGCAGCTACTGTTTCACCAATTGATTCGTTCTCATATTCTCCTATTCTGCGTGTGCTAATTTCGGATAGGTTGTCTTCTGTCACCACATGGGCCAGTGTTTCAGAATTTGACATTTTTTTTCATTTATTACCCACCTTTCTTGCAGTTGAGCAATACAGACAGAATTTTTTATCCTTCTTTTGAGGCCTTGTTAGCGTCAAATTCGGGAAATAAAACAAAATAAAAACAGTTGACTAACCTCTTTAAATGGCCATTTGCTCTTCTTAGATCTGACATAGAGCTAGATTAGGCTGTTTGTCAGTTTCTTGTAATTGTGAAAAATAATGGTACATAAAAATACATATACAGAGTCAGACCTTGGGTCAGCCCCTACAACAAAGTTGCTCAGTTGTTAAGTTAATCATATTTGGATGCAGTTTGCAGCAGGGAACACAAGCTCGAACAGATGCACGAGATGTCCCAAGTAACGTGCAAACTAAACAATTACAGCAGCATTCGTATTTTAAAGCGTTCAGCTGCCAAACCAGGCAAAAACTTGCAGAGTTCCTACCCCACAATGGCTCAGTGTCTGAAGTGTCAAGTCTAGAGCTGTTTCCTAAAGAATCTACTGCATCCTTTTGTGAACGCGTAATAAATTAATAACAAAATGTCCAAACACCCATGCACTCTTTCACCCAAAGCTTGTTTAGCATAGCCGCACGTTTAGCATGCTTGGCTTGTTTCTTTGTCTGTTTGACAAACATTGCCTCTTATGTCCTTGTTTCATATTTGCAGTGGCTTGGTGTAGTAAACAGGTCTTGACTACTTAGAAGGCCTCAGCTTCTTTTCTTCATTCTACTTAGTCGCTGCTGCATAGTAATCAAAAAATAGGAGTGAATGGTCACAAAACGCTCTCAAAACAAATCATTTAGGGATCTCTATGGAAGGATGAACTTGCACGTGCCTTATCTCTCCCTAACTTGAATTTGAGCCCTGAAGAAGTCCTAAGAAGGGACGAAACGCGTTGGCTACATCTGGCTACATTTTGAGTGAAGAAAAGAAAAATAGAAATAAAGGATTATCTTAAAACAAGTGATATATGTCTCCTGAAAAAAAAATTTTGGGGGAATCTATCCGACTGTATTAATGATCTTATAATTTGACTGATGCTTGGAAATAAGTGTGTGCTGATTATCTGTATACAAATGTTTATGTGAATTTATTCACTTTTGGGAATTAGGAGGCCTTTTTTCCCATGATCGTTGCACCACATTAATAATTTCCCACTTCAATAACAATGTGCGGTATTGTGTCTAAGGCCCCTTTGTAAATCATTAACTTGAATTTACAGTTCCTACAACCTGGTATGCCAAGCTTCTTCAATCACTTTCGCTTTCACGCTCTATCTCATTCTCTCTCTCTCTTCGCGCTACCTCTCACTTATACATGCAAATAAATCTATCTCTATATACCATCTCACTCTCCATTTCTATCACTTTCGCACTCGCGTTTTCTCTCACATAAGTAAAACACCTTTCCATTACAACACGACTAGCTCTAACTCTAAAAACAAAAGCGAGACCTATTGCATTGCAAATGCTTGTTTTCTATTATAGACACTGTAGACCAATGCTAAATGGTGGGTCTATAGTAAACCTGGGCGGTAAAATCCGCTCCGCTCGCGGAGTTTGCGGATTTTTGGCAACTTTGCATTCCGCGTAGAACGCGGAGTTACCGAAAACTTCGCGATCCGCTGCGTAGCGGAGTTTTTCCGTTGTTCGCACTTTCAAAATGCGTTTTCGCTCCCGTGGTAGCGACTTACCAGGATCCCTGCGTTCGCCGACGTGTTTTCCTATCCGTTCGTGTGCGCGACGAGATTTTGGTAGCCGGCCGTGCGATCCCACGAGAGTGTGCGATCGCGAACACGTCATTCGGACGCGCCATCGGACATCCGCGTTCGCGAACAGGAAATACGCACCGCGAACGGGCGACAAGTGAAAAACAAGATGGCCGCACCCATTGGCGACCGCATGGGCAAGTTCGCAAGATATTTCCCCCCGAGCACGCAAACAGCGTCCCAAACACGCAATACGCATTCCTGAACAGGAAAAACGCATCGCGAATGGGCGGAACAAGCAACTCCGCGTGCTCGCGGAATTCTGCGTAGCTCGCGGAGTTTTTTTACCACTTCGCGGAACTCAGCGTAGCGCGACTACGCAAACTCCGCCCAGGGTTAGTCTATAGATGATTGATTGTTATTGTATTTGTGTAGGATGGTGGATTTGTGGGTCTATGATGGTGGATGTGAGGGCAATTATTGGTGCATGTATGATTGTGTATTGATGTGTGCTAATATATGATGGTGTGTGTATGGCCCTTTGATGATTGTTTTTTGTTATACACACCGTAGAGCATTGGTAAATTGTGGGTGTATATATGAATGATGTTTGATATACTGGTGCATGATGGTGGTTGGGTTTGTCTATGATGGTTGTTGTGTGGGCATTCATTAGTATATGTATGAATGTATGATGGTGGGTGTGGACATATGAGTGTGGCTGTACAATTATTTGACTAGGGGGTGTGTGAGAATATAATGGTGCCTATGAAGACATATAGGGCCTGATTATGAGTTTGGCGGTCCGACCGCCCAAACGCCACGGCCGCTGTCTCCAGAAGGCCGCAGCGCCAGCAGTCTACCGACCGCCGTATTAGGAGTTGAATGCTGGTCCTGCGGTGTGAGTGCCGTGATCTTGTGGTGGTGGTCAATAGCTTCCCATATTTATCTACGTCTGTGTGTACATTTTGACTGCACATGTCAACTGTACACATATGCATGATACATGTGGAAAAATACCACCTACCCATTTCTGGAGTCTGGCCCATATGTGCCAGTCCAGTCAATTGGTATATGGTACAAAATGGCCTGACCTGTATTTCGCCGCAAACAGGGTTGTATTCTTCGGGGTGAGGATGCTGCTGTGAAGGGGGGACCTGGAGAAAGGGATCAACGTCGAACTCTGACGGAAAGAACAGGAGAGGGGTGAGTATGCACTCCAAAACCTTTGATTACACTGACCTGAAGATGGCGGTCCACCGCTGCAGTCGACTCGTTGGAAAGCCAACTCGTAATACGGACGGTGGTGAAACTCCTCAGCACCGCCCTATGGCAGCTGCTTTTCAGCGACCGCAGCCATGGCGGTCTGCGGATGGCTGGAGATGTCAGCGGTTTGCCCGTGGTCTTTGCAAAGGCAATCCGACAATCTCGTAATACGGTCGTCGGACCATCAAGCTCGCTGTTGTTGGACCACAGTCGCGGGTACGGCGGTTCATAGACCGCCGAACACGTAATCAGGCCCATAATGTTTGTTGTATAGTTTCTATGGTGAAAAATGGGCATATGCTTTGTGAAATGTTATTTGATGGTAGGTGTGTTAATGTATTATGTAATTAATGATTTGGGTAGTTATGGTTGACTTAATACAGCGGGAAAAAAGGTACCGCCTTATCTCATCAATTTTTACTGACTTTTTATGGTGAAGCCACTGTGATATTAGTCATTCCATTTCAACTTAAGTTTTTCTCTTGGAAACAAATGCACACACACTTTCACCAAACCTAAAAGTCTCTGAAATAGCACCTGCCCACTTAACCCTCCCCACACATCTTTGTTTCCAGAGTGCAGGCTTCAGTGCCTCCATCCTGTAGTGAGCGATAGGGTCTTTCCCTAATGCACAGATCCGCAGTGAACAAAAATCATTTTTCAGTTTTTAATCATCAGATTTCTAAATCCACCAGAAACAGGAGTACCACAATATGCCACGGGGGTCCTGTGGAACTCTCCAAGATCAATGTGGATGAAGCTAACTTTAGAAATGTTTTGTGCAATTTTGCCACACGGCGCCCAGGTCATTATGGATTCAGAAAACTCCCCTGCTGAGTGGAGAGCAGGGCGGTCGGCTTTCAGCTGCAGGCGGCATCTCTTGTCTTGGCGCTTTAAATCGCGTTTATTTGAAACTTGCAACTTGTGCAGCACGTTCGAATCTGAACAGGCTGGCTCAGCCTTTTATCCTTCAGAGATGAAAAGAGTTTTATTAAATTGGGTTTTAGTAACACCTGTTAAGTCCGTTCCCGGATGAAAGTTCGAGAAAATATAAAACGATAAATTCCCACCGCATTTGTCTCGCATTTGAGCTCCAGGGATGTCCTAGGACCTAGCACTTAAATGGCGCCCCCTGGAGATGCCCATAAAATATTCCGTGGTTGACTTTCTGACAGGTTCATTTTAAAGTCTGAATTCTGCCAAGATGACCTAAAGTAGGTGTTGAATAAAACTTATTTTGGAGTGTGAATTTGAACGCAGCGGTTTGACGCTTCCTGCAAAGGATGAGGGGATAAGCACCGAGGCCAGTGTTTGTTGGAAGCCGTTCAGGCTGCGGGTCAGGCAAGGTTTGGTTCACTTAACTTCAGGAGGAAGAAAGGAGGGAAATAAAGACACGAGAAGTGGAGGAAGGAATGAAAGAAGGAGGGAGGACAGGAATGAGGAGCAGAAGGAATGAAGAGAGGAGGATATGAGGTCTAAAGCAAGGGAAGGAGGTCTGGAAGTAGGAATGAAAGAGGGAGGAAAGACGTGAGGATCAGAAGGAATGAAGGAAGGAGGACAGGAGGTCTAAAGCAAGGGAAGGAGGTCTGGAAGTAGGAATGAAAGAAAGAGGGGGGAAAGAAATGAGGATCAGAAGGAATGAAGGAAGGAGGACAGGAGATCTAAAGCAAGGGAAGGAGGTCTGGAAGTAGGAATGAAAGAGGGAGGAAAGACGTGAGGATCAGAAGGAATGAAGGAAGGAGGACAGGAGGTCTAAAGCAAGGGAAGGAGGTCTGGAAGTAGGATTGAAAGAGGGAGGAAAGACGTGAGGATCAGAAGGAATGAAGGAAGGAGGACAGGAGGTCTAAAGCAAGGGAAGGAGGTCTGGAAGTAGGAATGAAAGAAAGAGGGGGGAAAGAAATGAGGATCAGAAGGAATGAAGGAAGGAGGACAGGAGGTCTAAAGCAAGGGAAGGAGGTCTGGAAGTAGGAATGAAAGAGGGAGGAAAGACGTGAGGATCAGAAGGAATGAAGGAAGGAGGACAGGAGGTCTAAAGCAAGGGAAGGAGGTCTGGAAGTAGGAATGAAAGAGGGAGGAAAGACGTGAGGATCAGAAGGAATGAAGGAAGGAGGACAGGAGGTCTAAAGCAAGGGAAGGAGGTCTGGAAGTAGGAATGAAAGAAAGAGGGAGGAAAGACGTGAGGATCAGAAGGAATGAAGGTTGGAGGGAAGGGGAGGAAGAAGGAATAAACGAAGGGAAATAGGTTTGGAAGAAGAAATGAAATAAGGTCGGAGGGAAGAAGTGAGGACCAGAAGGAATGAAGAGTGGAGGGCAGTTGGTGGAGAAGGAATAAACTGAGGAAAGAAGATCTGGAAGTAGGAATGAAATAAGGTTGGGGGAAGAAGTGAGGGGCGAAGGAATGAGGGGTGGAGGGCAGGTGGTGGAGAGGGAATAAACAGAGGAATGGAGATCTGGAAGAAGGAATGAAGTAAGGACGAAGGGAAGAAGTGGGGACAGAAGGAATGAAGAGTGGAGGGCGGAGGTGGAGAGAATAAACTGAGGAAGAGAAACCTGGAAGAAGGAATGAAATAAGGTTGGGGGAAGAAGTGAGGGGTGAAGGAATAAAGGGTGGAGGGCAGGAGGTCGAGAGGGGATAAACTGAGAAAGGAGGTCTGGAAGAACTAGGTGCCGGAGAGGAAGGAGGGGAGAAGGAATAAGGAAAGAGGGGGCAAATGAAGAAGGGGAAGAACGAACAAAGGGATAAGAAAATGGAAGGATTAAAGAAAGCAAGAAAGGAAAACAGGAAGGAAGGGTGGGAAAAAGATGCGAAACAACAACACAAGGAATGTGGTCATGTGGAGGGAAGGAAGAGAAACAGGAAAGGAAGGAAGATGGGGGAGGATGAACGGGAGCTAAAGAGAAAGAATGACATGTAAAAAGAAGCAAAGGAAGGACTGACAGAAGGGACGGAAGCGAAGGAGAACTTGTGCTCCTGTAGCTGTAGCAAGGCTAGACCTGGGGTCCTGAGTTTCAATCCTCGCCTCGCACTTGACTAAACATCTTAGAATTCTGGGAAAACCAGCCCAGTGCCTAAAGCGTGCAAGCGTGTGAAATGCAAACATGGACGGTTATGTTATTGTGCACTGCAAAACTGTAAAAATGTACTTCATGTTCATAATCTAGCGCCTCGTATTCCCAGGATATATAGCGTTCAGTAAGTTCAGCTAAGCTTGCATGAAATAAATACTAAACGTAACTGCATCGAGGGAAGAAGAAAGGGATGAAGGAGGGAGAAAGAGGAGGAGAGAAAGAGGGGCAGGAACAATGTGGGATGCAGGATAGATGTAAAGGGGAAAGAAACAAAGGGAGAGAAAGAACATAATATAAGGGGAAGGAGAAAAGAAGGGCAGAGGGAATGAAGGGGAGGTGACATAGAGAGTCAGGGAGGAAGGCTGAAATGATGGAAGGAAATGGAAGAGAAATGTAATGAGAGAAGAAAGAAGAAGGGAAACGGAGGGATGAAAAGATACCCTAAGCAGAATTGAGGAGAGTACACCCAGCCTCAACATGCTTGACAAGAAACATTGAGGAGACACCGCAAAGCCCTAACATGCCTGACACGAAGTATGGAGCATGGCCCTTTAAGGGAAGAACCAAACACACCTGAAAGCAGAATCTATCTGCAGCCCAGATGGGGGGCAGCAACCCCGACATTTAAAAAGACAACCCGGATGTCACTCCCGAGCTCCATGGTACTCGAAGGAAGTATCGAGTGTGGTAACAGTGATACCTGCTGTTGGAGCGCCTCGAGGTGTAGGCGATAGAGCGCTGTAAAACAGCGAGTTATTAATATTCATGCACGCCTAATACGAAATACAAAGATGACATCCTAACCCCGCCATGCCTGAGACGAATTTGAGGCATTAGTGACACATCACAAAATACCAGCATGTAGGAGAAGAAATACAAACCCCAAACCAAAATCTCTGAGAAGAAATAAGGAGAAATCACGACCAATCCCAACCCCGCCTTGTGAAAGAAGAAATGTAAAAAAATCCAACCTCCAACATGTTCGGGAAAAGTAAAGATCAACTCACTCCCATGTGCACTGTCTATTCCAACTTCCACTCTCCAGTGTAATGCTGAAAAAGCACTGTGTGGGAGTTGTATAGCGCCTCGTACCTGCCCGCGCTGCACTCTAGCGCTCTATGGACCCCACTCCGTGCCTGGGGTGTCTCCAGACCCCGATCTCTGCCCGCGGCTCTCTCTGCTTCCCGGATCCCTCCTAGTGGCTTGTCTCGTTCCCGGATTCTTGCCCGGAGGCGGCGCTGGCTCGTGTTGCGTGTCTCGTGCCTCGATGCCGGCCGTAGTGTGGGCGTGGAGGGCAGTGCTCCCTGGTCCACTCTGGTCTCGAGTGACGGCCAAAAACGAGCCTCCTCCTGCCGTGGGAGGGAGGGCTGCACCTCCAGTGCTCTCACTCTGAGACAGACTGGTGCACTCGGTGCCAGCGCTGCCAGCAGAGAGGCCAGGCTCCCATCCCAGCCAGGCTCACACCCCAGGCTCGGTGCACTCGGTGCCAGCGCTTCCCGCAGAGAGGCTAGGCTCCCATCCCAGGCAGGCTCACACCCCAGGCTCGGTGCACTCGGTGCCAGCACTGTCCGCAGAGAGGCCAGGGCGCCCATCCCAGCCAGGCTCACACCCCAGGCTCGGTGCACTCGGTGCCAGCACTGCCCGTAGAGAGGCCAGGCCCTAATCCCAGGCAGGCTCACACCCCAGGCTCGGTGCACTCGGTGCCAGCACTGCTCGCAGAGAGGCCAGGCCCCCATCCCTGTCAGGCTCACACCAGAGGTTCTAGTGCCAGCGCTGCCCGCAGAGAGGCCAGGCTCCCATCCCAGGCAGGCTCACACCCCAGGCTCGGTGCCAGCGCTGCCAGCAGAGAGGCCAGGCTCCCAGCCAGGCTCACACTCCAGGCTCGGTGCACTCGGTGCCAGCGCTTCCCGCAGAGAGGCCAGGCTCCCATCCCAGCCAGGCTCACACCCCAGGCTCGGTGCACTCGGTGCCAGCGCTTCCCGCAGAGAGGCCAGGCTCCCATCCCAGGCAGGCTCACACCCCAGGCTCGGTGCACTCGGTGCCAGCACTGTCCGCAGAAAGGCCAGGGCCCCCATCCCAGCCAGGCTCACACCCCAAGCTCGGTGCACTCGGTGCCAGCACTGCTCGCAGAGAGGCCAGGCCCCCATCCCAGTCAGGCTCACACCAGAGGTTCTAGTGCCAGCGCTGCCCGCAGAGAGGCCAGGCTCCCATCCCAGGCAGGCTCACATCCCAGGCTCGGTGCCAGCGCTTCCCGCAGAGAGGCCAGGCTCCCATCCCAGGCAGGCTCACACCCCAGGCTCGGTGCACTCGGTGCCAGCGCTGCCAGCAGAGAGGCCAGGCTCCCATCCCAGGCAGGCTCACACCCCAGGCTCGGTGCACTCGGTGCCAGCGCCTCCCGGAGAGAGGCCAGGCTCCCATCCCAGCCAGGCTCACACCCCAGGCTCGGTGCACTCGGTGCCAGCGCTGCCAGCAGAGAGGCCAGGCTCCCATCCCAGCCAGGCTCACACACCAGGCTCGGTGCACTCGGTGCCAGCGCTTCCCGCAGAGAGGCCAGGCTCCCATCCCAGGCAGGCTCACACCCCAGGCTCGGTGCACTCGGTGCCAGCACTGTCCGCAGAGAGGCCAGGGCCCCCATCCCAGCCAGGCTCACACCCCAGGCTCGGTGCACTCGGTGCCAGCACTGCCCGTAGAGAGGCCAGGCCCTCATCCCAGGCAGGCTCACACCCCAGGCTCGGTGCCAGCACTGCTCGCAGAGAGGCCAGGCCCCCATCCCAGTCAGGCTCACACCAGAGGTTCTAGTGCCAGCGCTGCCCGCAGAGAGGCCAGGCTCCCATCCCAGGCAGGCTCACACCCCAGGCTCGGTGCCAGCGCTTCCCGCAGAGAGGCCAGGCTCCCATCCCAGGCAGGCTCACACCCCAGGCTCGGTGCACTCGGTGCCAGCGCTGCCAGCAGAGAGGCCAGGCTCCCAGTCAGGCTCACACCCCAGGCTCGGTGCACTCGGTGCCAGCGCTGCCCGCAGAGAGGCCAGGCTCCCATCCCAGGCAGGCTCACACCCCAGGCTCGGTGCACTCGGTGCCAGCGCCTCCCGGAGAGAGGCCAGGCTCCCATCCCAGCCAGGCTCACTGCCCAGGCTCTGGGGCACTCGGTGCCAGAGCTGCCCGCAGAGAGGCCAGGCTCCCATTCCAGCCAGGCTCACACCCCAGGCTCTGGGGCACTCGGTGCCAGAGCTGCCCGCAGAGAGGCCAGGCTCCCATCCCAGCCAGGCTCACGCCAGAGGTTCTGGTGCACAGTACGCCTTAAATCTCTGGCTGCCGAGGGCGCTGTGTACATGAACCTGTCTCACTGTGAAACACAGTCCACGGCCAGCTAGAGCCTGGCACTGGGCACCTGAACTACAGCGCTAGCTACAGACCTTCCAACAGGCGAGTGTCTCTGGGAGGCCGGTGAGGCTGGGGCAAAATCAGCCACATGTTAGGGCTAACAGCTGAAAGATTACCATGGATCTGTGTCCAAGAGATGGTAGGACCAGGGGGCTGAGTCAGACAAACTTCCGGTGCACCCTTGAAAGGTTGGCAATGTCGGGGTTGAGTCAGTCACAAGCCATGTCTGTATATGAATGGATGGAAGAAGCTTGTCACAAGGCCAGCCCACATATGGAAAGAGGTGAGGGCCACAAAGCAGTCAGTCGCAGTTCAGGCACAGTTCTCTGAATAGCTGACAAGGCCGGGGAAGTCAGTCACAACCCAGGCCTGTATATGAATGAATGGTAGACGTTGGACACAGCCAGTCAGAAGGCAAGCCGAGGTATGAAAAGAGGCGAGGGCCACAACGCAGTCTGTCACAGTTCAGGCTGACCTCTGAATAGCTAGCAAGGCTGGGGTTGAGTCAGTCACAAGCCACGTCTGTATATGAATGGATGGAAGACGTTGGACACAGAGGGCCACATTTAAGGATCATTTCTGAAAGACCGGTAGGTCTGGTGTAGAGTCAGTCCGGTTCAAGGATAGGAACTGAAAGGCATGTGGACTTGGGGTAGGACCAGTCACATCTCAGGATCACCGCTGATATGCCAGTGGGGCAGTCCTTTAAATGAGCAGGTGCTCCCAGGTACTGAGTATCTGCACTTCTTTCATTTTAAACAGAGAGTACATGCACTTCTCAGTGGAGGTTCAATAGTTTTAATGGACGAGTGCAGGCACTTCTCATTAGCTCACATGTACTCTGGGGCAATGAATACCTACACTTCTTTAATTCCATTTCAAACACAGTCAGAAGGAATGGGGAAGGGTCAACTACATGTTACAAAGCTGAATTCTGTTAAAACCCGTCGGTACTCAAACTGTTTTCCTCATCCCTGTTCACCTTGGCCCAGACACAGGCCGCAGAGTATTTCACAACGGTAGAGAGTGCGACTGCCGAAGACTGGTACCCCACAAGTTCACAGGTTCACTTCTGGAGTAACAAGCTACAGCATCAGGCCAAGATGAAAACCATGAACATTTCCCTTAACTCCTCCTACGCAATTACGGTCCAGTATTGGATACCATCACCCTCAAATAGGAGCCCTGAAAAAGCCCCAAGGCTGATGACTGTACGGAACGAAACATGTGTTGGCTGTAGATCTCTAAACAAGAGTGTTGTATTCAATAAACCAAATATATAAAAATAATATACATTTATTATTCAATTATAAAATATTTAACAACCAGTAGGACATTAAATATTTCATAATTAAATAATAAACATGTACTATGTTTATATATGTCTATCATTAATTTATATGTCTTTATATTTTTACCTATTTTAAATAATTAACTTTAATTTAATATTATTTCCTATGGGGTTTTATTTAAAGTCCCTACCTCCATTATTTTCTATGGGACGGTGTTGCAGTACCAGTGGTTGGCCATAAGTAGTGCTGGACATACTACAAAAGTGTAAGTTACTACACAAGTGTAAATTGTTACAAAAGTGCAGGTCGCGAATCCCGAAAAGTAGTAAACGTATTGAAAGTGTAAACGGACTCAAAAGTGCAGTTTGTGAACCAGGCCCAGTGTTTATGTTCTCCCTGCAGAGCTCAGCCCCACCGACCCCTCTTAGCTGACCCCGCCCCATCCCGGGGGACATGTGTCAAGCACAGATAAGGAGCACAAGGGGTGCACATGAGCGCTGCACCCTCACTGGGTTAATGCCAGCCTGCAACAGTGTCATCGCGGATGGCTGAGAACACTCTACAAATGTTCATGTGTGGAGTGAGTGAGTCACTGTTGAAGTGTTTGCGGTCAGTCACTGATAAGGAATTAGTGAGTCTCCTTAGAAGTACATTAGGCCAGCGATACAGACTGAGGGACAATCAATTGAGACATACTAGGGTACTGATGAGGGCATGAGTGAGACCAGACTGATGTTTATGATTCTAATGATGAGGAATAAGGGAAACTCCACTGAACTGTGTGAGGTCAGAGTGTGGGAATGAGTGAGACTCCACTGAGTTGTATGAGGTCAGAGTGCGGGAAAGAGTGAGACTTCACTGATGTGAAAAAGTCCAGAGTGTGGGAATGAGTGAGACCACACTGAAGTGTACTAGTAGTGGGTGTGAGAGAATGAGTGATAAACCACTGAAGTGTATGAGGCCTGAGTGTGGGAATGAGTGACACTCCCCTGTAGGGTATGAGTCCAGAGTGTGGGAATGAGTGAGAACACACTATAGTGTACTAGTAGTGAGTGAGGGAATGAGTGATAAACCAGTGAAGTGAATGAGGTCAGAGTGTGGAAATGAGGGAGGCTCCACTGAACTGTATGAGGTCAGTGACTGGGGAATGAGTGAGGCTCCACTGACGTCCCTGAGGCAAGAGTATGGGAATGAGTGAGACTCCACTGAAGTGAGTGAGGTCAGAGTGTGGAAATGAGGGAGGCTCCACTGAACTGTATGAGGTCAGTGGCTGGGGAATGAGTGAGGCTCCACTGACGTGCCTGAGGCAAGAGTATGGGAATGAGTTCGACTCCACTGAAGTGAATGAGGTCAGAGTGTGGAAATGAGGGAGGCTCCACTGAACTGTATGAGGTCAGTGACTGGGGAATGAGTGAGGCTCCACTGACGTGCCTGAGGCAAGAGTATGGGAATGAGTGAGACTCCACTGAAGTGAATGAGGTTAGAGTGTGGAAATGAGGGAGGCTCCACTGAACTGTATGAGGTCAGTGACTGGGGAATGAGTGAGGCTCCACTGACGTGCCTGAGGCAAGAGTATGGGAATGAGTGAGACTCCACTGAAGTGATTGAGGTCAGAGTGTGGAAATGAGGGAGGCTCCACTGAACTGTATGAGGTCAGTGACTGGGGAATGAGTGAGGCTCCACTGACGTGCCTGAGGCAAGAGTATGGGAATGAGTGAGACTCCACTGAAGTGAATGAGGTCAGAGTATGGAAATGAGGGAGGCTCCACTGAACTGTATGAGGTCAGTGACTGGGGAATGAGTGAGGCTCCACTGACGTGCCTGAGGCAAGAGTATGGGAATGGGTGAGACTCCACTGAAGTGAATGAGGTCAGAGTGTGGAAATGAGGGAGGCTCCACTGAACTGTATGAGGTCAGTGACTGGGGAATGAGTGAGGCTCCACTGACATGCCTGAGGCAAGAGTATGGGAATGAGTGAGACTCCACTGAAGTGAATGAGGTCAGAGACTGGGTCTATGTAAGACTCCAGTTAAGTGTTTAAAGTCATTATTCAACTGATGACGTCATGTATTGTAAGGCTTCTCTCCACACATTGTACAGAGCACTGTTGTTTGGGAGGGACCAGAACACGATAAACGCAACACATCCTTGTGTGACGACTCCAACTCCAGTCTGTGAGAAAACCCTGGAAAGGACCCCTCCCAGGGTGCTGCAAAGCCTTACAGTGCCACATGTGAGCTATGCCAACGATGACAGCAAAATATAGTGAGTATGTGTAGCGGACACGGCTCAGGTCATCTGAATCCTGTACATTGAGGGCTGTTTATGACTTTGTTGTACAGTTATTCATTTTCCATTGGTTATTTCATCGTTGTGCCTTTTTTATGTTGCGGATGCTTGTCTGTGCGGAATGTTTGTTCTCCGTGTCAGGAATGTTCTGGGGAGAGGCAGCTTGTGGGAGCCTTGACTACCATCCTGTTCTCTGTTGGAGAGGGAGTTTCCTGGCTGCAGGATGCCCTGCTCTTCACTGCTCCCACCTGAGCGCTTCTTGTCTAAGTTTAAACCACTCATCCGGGCGGCGGCGGCGGCGGCGGCGGCGCAAAGAGATGACACGGAAGAAGAATGCGTGGAAGCGGCACGTCACGCACTTCAGAGGCGCGCGGGTACCAGATGAGGAGTGGAAGAAGGCTTACGGGGAAGACTACATTCTGATGAAAGTTGAAATAAAACATCTTGTCCAAGGTTGGCCCTTATCTATGAGTCTATGATGAGCAATACCTGGCGCCAGGTCTCTGGTGCCCACACACGTCCACTCAGTGCCAGCAGGATTGGAGTCATCTGCCAGGCTCTCCCAACCATCTCTGTAACCTGCCTCCTTTCTGCTTATCTATCTTGCCCCAGCCGGAGGCAAGAGCACACGTCCCCTCCGCGGGCGGGCTGGTCCATGGGGGGAACCAGAGGATTTCCTGACGGGCAGGGTCTCTGTAGAAGCATGCAGGAGGGGGGGGGGGGGGGCAGGGTCAGTTCACAAAGAACCAGCATTACAATTAAAATAATACCCCAGTCTGTTGGCTCATGCAAATCCTAGAGGGAAACAGGTGGGGCAATGGGCCCTGCATCCTTCACGAGGGCTTCAGCAGTGTCTGCCTAAGAGCCAGGGGTCGAAGAGGGCGGGTTCGGCAGGGCACGGCGTGCCCCTACTTCTTTAATTTCATAGTGTCCGTTCCCCTACTTACTTATTTTAAACATGCCTCCCGGACGGCAGAAAGCGCCAAGGATGATAGTTAAAGCTCGGCTTTTGGGGACGGGCAGAGAAGGAAAAGGACTCTGTCTTTTCCTTCGTGCCCAGAGAAGACAAGAACAGTGTCCAGTTCTCCTGCCGCTGGCAGCTGCCCCCCCCCCCCTCTTTGTTCCCCCTCTTCCCTCTCTTTCTGTCTTGCTCCTCATTTAGTGAAAACCGAGACTTCAAGAAACAGTTATTACCTTCTCTTTCCTCCTTTCGTTTATTTGCTCCCCTGTGAAATGGATCCAAAAACGAAAAACACTTTAGCTGGAAACCTCGTCTTTTTCTGACATTTTTCAATTTCTAAGTGCAGCCTCGGGGTGGAGAGAAATAAAACATTCCAAATATGAAAAATAAATAACTAACTAAAGCAAGACAGAGTGGTTGCAAGGTGGCCAGATTGATTTATTCACACCTAAACACATTAGCGCCACTTTACAGTGTTTGCCAGTGAAGCGCTACTTTTGTTTTCTCGTCGCTCTTTGAACAACATTGCTTTCCCTGGGTGGGAAAGTGTACCATTCCTGGAGGTACTGAAATACCTGCTTGATGGGTGAATTGGAAAACAATATGCATACCGCGGCTCTGTATTCACAAATGTGGTCTTTTTAAACCATACTGCTTACGTTTTGTAAGGATATAAGCAATGGGCATTGAAAAGGGTCCCTTCTGGGCCCTGTAGTCATGGCCTTAACTTTTCAGGCAAAAGCACTCACTAATTTCTGAATAATGAGGTTAAAAAGAAAAAGGTAACCATGTTGTTCCTGCTTACATTTCACATGCTTTACTTAATCTTGCATTCCTTATGAGTGTTTGCTTTTTCTAGGATGTTGTTAATTTTTTTTAGGCAGCATATTGCTCTTGTCTAGTGCGTAATTTGAATTGAGTCACATCCAGGTGTTTATAGTGGATCAGTGCAGTGCAAGTTTCTCTCAGTGGGGCAGTATGGTGTTCAGTGGGGGAGAGGATGTGGCACTATGGTCAGAGCTGCTGAATTTGGAACTGGGGAACCAGGTTCAGCCTTCATGACCAGTCCACCAGACCACTCCCCCTGAGGGAGCACATTCCCATGCTATACCTTAGAAGGCCCGGAAGATCTTAAAAGCCCTGGTGTCTTAGCACCAGCAGGTGGACCCTAGCAGTGGCAAGTGTGGGTTAACCTTGAAGGCCTGTCCGCAACAATTCATTCTGAAGTTCACCTCCAGTCTTGCAGGCAGGCCTATGAAGCAGCACACCATAGAGTGACAGTGACTCTGTCACTGAGGTCACAGGACCCTTGAGCAGGGTGGCTCTAGGGCAGTGCGACTGCACCAGGCGCTGACCAGCCGCGGTCTGTGCAGCTAACAGAGATGGGGCAGAGGGGCCGGGTAAGGGGGATTTCGAGGGACGATGCAGAGGGAAAATTAAATAAATAATTAATTTTCCCTCTGCATCGTCCCTCGAGATCCCCCCTTACCCGGCCCCACCGCTGTTACCTGCATGGACCCCGGCTGGCGCTGACTTCAGGTGGGGTCATCGTGTTTGCAAGTATAATATGGTTTTAAAAGCACTTGCTGCCTCCTTCCTGGCCTCCAACAGTTTTCGGCAACAATAAAAATGTCATGATAACTCCAGTGATTAATGTTCTTAGTAGAGAGAGATGGTGTTTTGTCTAGTGGACATTTTGACTCATGGAAAGGCAGCTCAGAGGGTTAATGTACCTGCTGCTAAGAACATGTACCATGCAGATCACAAAGTGCACATAATGTAAATAGGTCAGTGGGTTACTGCTTTTGTCAGAGAGACCCTATTGTTACTTGCAGTTAATAAGTTAAAATCCTAACATAGAACAGTGAGCTCTTAACTGTCATGGAAGAGCTGCATGCAAACTGCAAGGTATAAATTAGAGCGTTATGGTTTTTTCCCCAGTCTTTGATTATCCTAATGTTGCAGAAAAGGGGTTCATTTGGGTAGAATTCAATTCTGATTATTAAAGAGAACGACCAACCATGGTATTACGTTTTAAATTCTGAGTTTGTGTTTCTCCAGACAAATCACTATTAAACTATGCAGCCTACTAGTATGGTTGTCATGTGACTCTTACACCTTGTAGTCCTTTGTCCTATGTAACATTTCCTATACAGTGATTTACACACGTACGATTGATTGTGTCTGTGTAAATTGTGTGATGTAAAGTGCTCTGACACCCTACACTGGCATTAGTGGTGCTGTAAATTTTCTGATACTTTATTATTTTGACATTTTTACACATGCTAACAGTCTCTACAAAGATTTTTCCTTATTAGTACCAGTGGAACATACAACTGCAGCAGTGAGAAAGGTGACCAGTCAACCTTTGCAAAGGGCCCTCCACTTCACAGCAGCACAAGTCACATTTTTTAGGAACTTTTGATCCGTTTGAGCTATAAACAATTTACTAGTTAAAATTGTCAGATTATGCAGCAGATGATGTATTATGAGGCAAATATGGCAGAGCCATAATTATGTGGAAAACATTTGCAAACTAGGATATTTTGCCATTCATGTTTGAACTGCTCTTGTGGAAAAAGGGAGAAGTGCTGATGACAGAAACTCCATGGCTGGGAGACAAATGGCTTGCGATTCCACTTTTAAGGATATTTGGGACATTCTGTGATTGGAAACGTATCCCACTTTCTGAATGTATTTTAATGTCAATAACTCATATTAAACCTTAAATAAACATGTGTATCCATTGGTTAAATTAAATAACGTAATAAGCTGTAACTGGTTAGTGAAATGGGGAACAAATACAAAAAATTGGGATATTTTGCTCTTTCTGCCACACCTCTGACTCCGCCCACTGACCCAATCCACAGGTTATTCCCGCCCTCTGATTCCCCGCCCACAGTTCCCCTACTTTTTTTCCCCCACTTCGACCACTGCTAAGAGCACAGGTGTTTTACCAGAGGAGCCGGCGAGGCTCTCCAGGGTAGTGTCTTGGGAATGCATAGCCTAGTGCAAGACACACACAGCTTGGAGATGGCCCAGCCCTTCTTTCCTTTACCCCTCTTTAGCTGTGGCACCATAGGAACAGTTTTTGTGCGAGGCTGCCTGAGAGTTCTTAGGAAGTGTACTGAGGACTTCATTCAAGACCCTCATCCATGTGTTCAGCCTCAAAGCGATAGGCTTATCTCCGCTGGGGTTGATTTCGTGGATAGCATCATCATAGGGTCTCCTTCACTTGAGTGTCCTCTTCTCCTATTGAAAAGCCATCCTCCTTTCTGGAGGTCAACTCTATATATGGAGACAGTGGAAAAGTGTGAAGTTGGTTTAAAATTATCTCCAATCCCCAAAAATTTGATTTAATTTTAAAAGGATAAAAAGGGATAGGGATTGTCGTGTCGCCACACAAGAAAGCGAGGAGACAGGTAAGTCAGCTTGGGTGCTTTATTGGTTTTTTCTCCTTGGTGTCCACATGCACGTCCACTTCCTTGCCCTCGCCTTCCTAGAATGCCCTTCCCACTCCCTGACCGGAAGTGGTGTCCGATTCCTGTCCCCTCCCCATCTTAGGGTGCAGGGTCCTAGTGCCCTCTGCCCCAGGTCACGACATCTCCCCTCTTGTGGAATGAAAATTAGACACTGCTGAAGAGATGGAGAGAGAGAGAGAGAGATGGTGTTTCTGATCCCCCCCCATTACATTTCCTCAATCAGTCTTTTTGGCCTTCTGCTTACTCTCCTTGGGTGTGACCCTTCCGTTCTATTGTTTGTTGCCTCTTCTTGTCGCTCGCTGTTGTGTGCCACTTTTCCCATGCTTTCCATACCTTCCTCTTTGTCATGTGTTGCGTTGTTCTTTGATGCTGTATCTCCTCCGTCCTCATCTGATGTTTTTAGCCCCTTGAAGTGGGAGCTATTTCTGGTGATCCGATAGGGCCCCGATGCAGCTGTTATCATTGGCCCTTTGACATTTATTATTGTCAGCGGTTTGTCTGAGAATGGACTGTCTGATTTTCTTGATTGTCTTTGGCGCACCACGACTGAGTCCCCTTGTCTCAGGTGTGATGATGTGGCATGTCTCCTGGCGTCCGCATATAGTTTCATTTTGTTTTTCGCTTCCTGATCTATTACTGCAATGCTATTGTGTTCTGGTGGCCCTTTTGGCTCTAGTTGGGGCAATCTTGTCATGCTTGTCCTTCCTAGCACCAGTTCTGCTGGACATCGTCCTGTGGAGCTGTGAGGGGTGTTTCGGTCGTCTTTTAATACTTGACAGAGTGCCTGTCCTATGGAGATCTGCGCCAATTTTGCTCTTTGGACTGCTTTCTTGATGTTCCCCATGAACCTTTCCACCATGCCGTTTGCTTGTGGCCATAGGGGTGTTATTTTCCGGTGGTGAATGCCCAGGTAGGCCATGAACTTGCGAAACTCCTCTCCTGAGAAAGGAGGCCCATTGTCTGTCTTCATTGTTTGTGGGGAGCCCCAGGCTGCAAAGATGTCATCAAGTATCAGCAACGTTGCGGTCGCTGATGTTGACGAGACGTGTTGTACTATGGGAAATCTGGAGTACTCATCAATGACCACTAGCAAGTCATTGCCCATGTCCAATGGCCCATAGAAGTCAGCTGCCAATGTTGTCCACACTGCCCCTGGAAGCTCCGACATCTGTAGCTGTTCTGGCTTTGCTGGTCGTCCTGTTATTTGGCATAAGTGACAGTTTAAGATGTTGTCCTCCACCAGTCGATCCAGGCCTGGGAACCATCCACTTTCCCGTAGCATCTTTTTTGTTGCTACTGTGCCTCTGTGGGACTCATGTGCCAGGTTTACAGTCTGCCGCCGTAATGCTTTTGGCATTACTATCCTTGTTCCTCTTAGTATGATTCCTCTTTCTGTTTCCGAAAGTTCCTCTTGTATGTTTTTGAATGCCAACATTTCTTCCCTGTTCACTCCTTCTCCCATGGGGCTGTTGGTGTTTACATGTCTCCACCTTTGCTGTTGTGTTATCAGTTTGACTGCTTGCATTGTGGCATCCCTTGCTGTCTCTTGTTCCAGCTCTTCAATTGTTATTGGTGCGGGAGTGTTCTGCTTTAGCACAAAATTTAGGTTTTTTTCTGCCATTGATGTGTTTTCTGGTGCCTGCGGTAGGGGATGTCGTGACATGTAGTCAGCTGGGTTGTGTTCCTTTCCCGGCTTGTGCACGATCTTGAAATCGTAGACCATCAGTCTTATTCCCCATCTTTCAATGCGTGGCGGTATCTTTGCGTTCGGGTTTCCAATATTGTCACTAGGGCCTGATGGTCTGTTACAATGGTGAACGGTTTTCCGTAAATGAACATGTGGTAGTGTTCACACGCCCATACCACTGCTAGACTTTCCTTCTCTGGCTGGGCGTATGCCCTTTCAATGTCAGATAAACTCTTGCTCGCTTATGCGACAATTTGCCTGGGCGAGTCTCTTCCAGGCATGTGTTGTGCTAAGATTGCTCCTAACCCTACCGGGCTGGCGTCAACAGTGAGCTCAGTGCATAGCGATGGGTCGAAATAAGCAAGATGATCTACAGCCATTACTGCATGTCTGATGGCCTCAAATGCCCTACCACATTCCTGTGTCCAGAGAAATTTCTGACCCTGCTTTGTTAGGTCCCGAAGCGGTGTGCCCACTGTGGCAAAGTTGTAGTAATCACACGGAGGCAGGTAAGTGTGAGAACAACTGATTTATTGACTGTCCATCTCCACAGCTTCCAGGGACAACTGACAAGTGCCCCACGGAGTTCAAACCATCACGTTCCATTTCTATGGTGGTGACATAGTAAGTTCTGAACAGCACATTAATATGTACAATAGAAAGACTACTACAAAAGTCTTTTATGTAGCGAGCACAGTAGCTTGCTAAACCAAGGAATGACCTCACTTCTGCTACTTCTGTTGGAGGCCTTGCTTTTCCAGTGTCTCTACTTTGCTGGGGTCTGGCCTCATTCCTTTTTTGAAAAGATATGTCCAAAGAATACTAGTTGCTTTTTTCCCAGTTCGCACTTGTCTTCATTTAAAGTTATACCAAAGGGGATGATGGACTGAGCGCTTGAGCTAATCAAACACTCACCCCCAGTCAACTGATCTGGGTCCAATCCATCTTCATTCTTTAGCTCACTCCACCACCCCAGTTCAGACATGGCCATATGCAAATCAGTCTGACCCTGTGCCTCATATGAACAGTCCAGCCCGAACTGCCAAGCCATGTCTTCCCTGGACCGGAAACAAGCATCCTGGGACCGGTTTCTGGCTATTCAGCCGTCATCAGCCAAGCTAGCTTGAATCCAGTGGCAAAGTGAGCAAGGGACCCACGTCTGGGCATACCCTGCCAACTTAGGGCGAACAAAGCAATACCAAAGGGGATGATGGACGGAGCGCTTGAGCTAATCAAACACTCACCCCCAGTCAACTGATCTGGGTCCAATCCATCATCATTCTTTAGCTCACTCCACCACCCCAGTTCAGACATGGCCATATGCAAATCAGTCTGACCCTGTGCCTCATGGGAACAGTTCAGCCCGAACTGCCAAGCCATGTCCTCCCTGGACCGGAAACAAGCATCCTGGGACCGGTTTCTGGCTATTCAGCCGTCATCAGCCAGGTTAGCTTGAATCCAGTGGCAAAGTGAGCAAGGGACCCACGTCTGGGCATACCCTGCCAACTTAGGGCGAACAAAGCGATACCAAAGGGGATGATGGACGGAGCGCGTGAGCTAATCAAACACTCACCCCCAATCAACTGATCTGGGTCCAATCCATCATCATTCTTTAGCTCACTCCACCACCCCAGTTCAGACATGGCCATATGCAAATCAGTCTGACCTGTGCCTCATGGGAACAGTCCAGCCCGAACTGCCAAGCCATGTCTTCCTGGACCGGAAACAAGCATCATGGGACCGGTTTCTGGCTATTCAGCCGCCATCAGCCAGGCTAGCTTGAAATCCAGTGGCAAAGTGAGCAAGGGACCCACGTCTGGGCATACTCCTGCCAACTTAGGCGAACAAGCGATACCAAAGGGGATGATGGACGGAGCGCTTGAGCAAATCAAACACTCACCCCAGTCAACTGATCTGGGTCCAATCCATCATCATTCTTTAGCTCACTCACCACTCCCAGTTCAGACATGGCCATATGCAAATCAGTCTGACCCTGTGCCTCATGGGAACAGTCCAGCCCGAACTGCCAAGCCATGTCTTCCCTGGACCGGAAACAAGCATCCTAGGACCGGTTTCTGGCTATTCAGCCGTCATCAGCCAGGCTAGCTTGAATCCAGTGGCAAAGTGAGCAAGGGACCCACGTCTGGGCATACCCTGCCAACTTGGGTCCCTTGCTCACTTTGCCACTGAATTCAAGATAGCCTGGCTGATGAGGGTTTTGAACCCGAAACCGGTCCCAGGATGCTTGTTTCCGGTCCAGCGAAGACATGGCTTGGCAGTTCGGGCTGGACTGTTCCCATGAGGCACAGGGTCAGACTGATTTGCATATGGCCATGTCTGAACTGGGGTGGTGGAGTGAGCTAAAGAATGATCATGGATTAAACCCAGATCAGTTGACTGGGGGTGAGTGTTTGATTTGCTCTAACGCTCCGTCCATCATCCCCTTTGGTATCGCTTGTTCGCCCTAAGTTGGCAGGGTATGCCCAGACGTGGGTCCCTTGCTCACTTTGCCACTGAATTCAAGATAGCCTGGCTGATGAGGGTTTTGAACCCGAAACCAGTCCCAGGATGCTTGTTTCCGGTCCAGCGAAGACATGGCTTGGCAGTTCGGGCTGGACTGTTCCCATGAGGCACAGGGTCAGACTGATTTGCATATGGCCATGTCTGAACTGGGGTGGTGGAGTGAGCTAAAGAATGATGATGGATTAAACCCAGATCAGTTGACTGGGGGTGAGTGTTTGATTTGCTCTAACGCTCCGTCCATCATCCCCTTTGGTATCGCTTTGTTCGCCCTAAGCTGGCAGGGTATGCCCAGACGTGGGTCCCTTGCTCACTTTGCCACTGAATTCAAGATAGCCTGGCTGATGAGGGTTTTGAACCCGAAACCGGTCCCAGGATGCTTGTTTCCGGTCCAGCGAAGACATGGCTTGGCAGTTCGGGCTGGACTGTTCCCATGAGGCACAGGGTCAGACTGATTTGCATATGGCCATGTCTGAACTGGGGTGGTGGAGTGAGCTAAAGAATGATGATGGATTAAACCCAGATCAGTTGACTGGGGGTGAGTGTTTGATTTGCTCTAACGCTCCGTCCATCATCCCCTTTGGTATCGCTTTGTTTGCCCTAAGTTGGCAGGGTATGCCCAGGCGTGGGTCCCTTGCTCACTTTGCCACTGAATTCAAGATAGCCTGGCTGATGAGGGTTTTGAAACCGAAACCGGTCCCAGGATGCTTGTTTCCGGTCCAGCGAAGACATGGCTTGGCAGTTCGGGCTGGACTGTTCCCATGAGGCACAGGGTCAGACTGATTTGCATATGGCCATGTCTGAACTGTGGTGGTGGAGTGAGCTAAAGAATGATGATGGATTAAACCCAGATCAGTTGACTGGGGGTGAGTGTTTGATTTGCTCTAACGCTCCGTCCATCATCCCCTTTGGTATTGCTTTGTTCGCCCTAAGTTGGCAGGGTATGACCAGACGTGGGTCCCTTGCTCACTTTGCCACTGAATTCAAGATAGTCTGGCTGATGAGGGTTTTGAACCCGAAACCGGTCCCAGGATGCTTGTTTCCGGTCCAGCGAAGACATGGCTTGGCAGTTCGGGCTGGACTGTTCCCATGAGGCACAGGGTCAGACTGATTTGCATATGGCCATGTCTGAACTGGGGTGGTGGAGTGAGCTAAAGAATGATGATGGATTAAACCCAGATCAGTTGACTGGGGGTGAGTGTTTGATTTGCTCTAACGCTCCGTCCATCATCCCCTTTGGTATCGCTTTGTTCGCCCTAAGTTGGCAGGGTATGCCCAATCGTGGGTCCCTTGCTCACTTTGCCACTGAATTCAAGATAGCCTGGCTGATGAGTTTTTTGAACCCGAAACCGGTCCCAGGATGCTTGTTTCCGGTCCAGCGAAGACATGGCTTGGCAGTTCGGGCTGGACTGTTCCCATGAGGCACAGGGTCAGACTGATTTGCATATGGCCATGTCTGAACTGGGGTGGTGGAGTGAGCTAAAGAATGATGATGGATTAAACCCAGATCAGTTGACTGGGGGTGAGTGTTTGATTTGCTCTAACGCTCCGTCCATCATCCCTTTTGGTATCGCTTTGTTCGCCCTAAATTGGCAGGGTATGCCCAGACGTGGGTCCCTTGCTCACTTTGCCACTGAATTCAAGATAGCCTGGCTGATGAGGGTTTTGAACCCGAAACCGGTCCCAGGATGCTTGTTTCCGGTCCAGCGAAGACATGGCTTGGCAGTTCGGGCTGGACTGTTCCCATGAGGCACAGGGTCAGACTGATTTGCATATGGCCATGTCTGAACTGGGGTGGTGGAGTGAGCTAAAGAATGATGATGGATTAAACCCAGATCAGTTGACTGGGGGCGAGTGTTTGATTTGCTCTAACGCTCCGTCCATCATCCCCTTTGGTATCGCTTTGTTCGCCCTAAGTTGGCAGTGTATGCCCAGACGTGGGTCCCTTGCTCACTTTGCCACTGAATTCAAGATAGCCTGGCTGATGAGGGTTTTGAACCCGAAACCGGTCCCAGGATGCTTGTTTCCGGTCCAGCGAAGACATGGCTTGGCAGTTCGGGCTGGACTGTTCCCCATGAGGCACAGGGTCAGACTGATTTGCATATGGCCATGTCTGAACTGGGGTGGTGGAGTGAGCTAAAGAATGATGATGGATTAAACCCAGATCAGTTGACTGGGGGTGAGTGTTTGATTTGCTCTAACGCTCCGTCCATCATCCCCTTTGGTATCGCTTTGTTCGCCCTAAGTTGGCAGGGTATGCCCAGACGTGGGTCCCTTGCTCACTTTGCCACTGAATTCAAGATAGCCTGGCTGATGAGGGTTTTGAACCCGAAACCGGTCCCAGGATGCTTGTTTCCGGTCCAGCGAAGACATGGCTTGGCAGTTCGGGCTGGACTGTTCCCATGAGGCACAGGGTCAGACTGATTTGCATATGGCCATGTCTGAACTGGGGTGGTGGAGTGAGCTAAAGAATGATGATGGATTAAACCCAGATCAGTTGACTGGGGGCGAGTGTTTGATTTGCTCTAACGCTCCGTCCATCATCCCCTTTGGTATCGCTTTGTTCGCCCTAAGTTGGCAGTGTATGCCCAGACGTGGGTCCCTTGCTCACTTTGCCACTGAATTCAAGATAGCCTGGCTGATGAGGGTTTTGAACCCGAAACCGGTCCCAGGATGCTTGTTTCCGGTCCAGCGAAGACATGGCTTGGCAGTTCGGGCTGGACTGTTCCCATGAGGCACAGGGTCAGACTGATTTGCATATGGCCATGTCTGAACTGGGGTGGTGGAGTGAGCTAAAGAATGATGATGGATTAAACCCAGATCAGTTGACTGGGGGTGAGTGTTTGATTTGCTCTAACGCTCCGTCCATCATCCCCTTTGGTATCGCTTTGTTCGCCCTAAGTTGGCAGGGTATGCCCAGACGTGGGTCCCTTGCTCACTTTGCCACTGAATTCAAGATAGCCTGGCTGATGAGGGTTTTGAACCCGAAACCGGTCCCAGGATGCTTGTTTCCGGTTCAGCGAAGACATGGCTTGGCAACTCGGACTGGACTGTTCCCATGAGGCACAGGGTCAGACTGATTTGCATATGGCCATGTCTGAACTGGGGTGGTAGAGTGAGCTAAAGAATGATGATGGATTAAACCCAGATCAGTTGACTGGGGGTGAGTGTTTGATTTGCTCTAACGCTCCATCCATCATCCCCTTTGGTATCGCTTCATTTAAAGTTAGGCCTGCCTGTTCCAACTGCTTGCAGACCTCACGTAGAGCTTTGTCGTGCTCCTCATCTGAGCGGCCGAACACCAGGATGTCATCACTGTAATTCAAACTGTTCTTCACAGGCCTTATTACCTGCCTTATGATCTCTTGAAATATCTCTGCTGCTGATGATATTCCAAAGCTGAGTCGCTTGTAGCGAAAAAGACCCATGTGGGTGGAGAATGTTGTGATGTACCGTGATTGCGGATCAAGCTCCAGTTGATGGTATCTTTTGCACAGATCTAGCTTTGAAAATCTGCATGCGCCAGTGAGACAGCTGATCATGTCATTGAGGTGAGGCCCTGGGTGTCTTTCCCTCTCGATTGCCGTGTTTGGTATTCTCATGTCAATGCATATGCGAATCTTTGATGTGTTCTCTTTGGTACTGCTAATATTGGAGATACCCATGGGGTCAGTCCTTCAGCTGGCTCTATGATGTCTTGCGCCAGCAGGCTTTGTATTTCTTCTTCCACCTGTGGTTGTAGATGTATGGGCACTCTTCGGTGATGCTGAGCCACAGGTTTGACTGCTTCATTGATATGTAGTGTTATTTGCTTTTCGTTTAGTTTGCCCAGCCCTTGTAGTATGGCTGGGTGTTCCCTCAGAATGTTCTGTCTTTCTGACATGTTGTAGGTCATTGCTAGGAGACCCGTCACCTGTGCAGTGATGTTGCTTAGCAGACAGGGTGCTGGAATGTCTCCTCGTAGTACATGTATTTCCTCTTTGACCGACCTTTCTTTGTATTTCAGTGTCTCTGTAAACTTCCCCATGTTCACCACTGGTTTTCTCGAGCCCCAGGTGAATACATCAACAGTGGACGGTGATAGTGGCGGTTTTACTCTCATCTTCCCATATTCTGACATGCATATGATGTTGCATGTAGCTCCACTGTCTAGTACGAAGCTTGTGCTGTGGCTTCCTACCTCAATGTTCACCGTCGCTGTTTTCCTTATCTGGTGTTTTTCTATGAGATGAATGTATTCTGGCGTGCGATCTTCCGTTGGTGCATCTGACATCAGATACAGTCGTTCCGCAGCATCTGGCCTGTTTACTCCATCCGATTCAGCTGAGGGACTGCGATTCTGTGTTTCTATGTGCCGTGCGTATCTGCTTGTCACTGTCCGTGGTCTTGCTGGTCTCCCTCGCTCGCTTTTGAACTGTCCACTCATGCAGGCGCTCGCGAAGTGGTTTTCTCTGTTGCATTTCCAGCATTTGTGGCCCATCACCGGGCAGGCGCCGGCATGTGGAAATTCAAGTCTGCATCGATAGCATGTTCTTTCTTGCTTTTTCCGTGGTGGCGGTGTATTGTCTCGTTTCTTGACGTTTCCAGTTATGCGGTTTGCTTGTTCCACTCTTCTTGCCTTCCCAATTTCCATTTGTCTGGCATGTGTTGTGGCTCTGGCCTCTGCTCGGGCCATGGTCAGTATTTTTTCTAGTGAGGACGGTTCCTTCAGAATTCGTGCGCGGAACTCCACTGACTGACAGCTTTCAATGATGCGCAGTCGTATGGCCTGCTCGTTGTCAAACTTGTCGAAATCGCAATAGGTGATTAGTTTTCGTAGTCTGGTTGCGAAATCTTCGAGGGACTCCTCTGCTAGTTGACACGTGGTATTGAACATGTACCTCTCAAAATCCACATTTCTTTGTGGGTCAAATTTGTCTGTGAGACACTTTATCAGTCCCTTGTATGTTGCGGTCTGATCTCGGGGAAATGTTATTAACAGGTCCTTAACCTCATCACCTACGAAGTTTAGGAATAAGTCTATGTTTTGCTCATCTGTGTACGCCTTGCATGTGGCACGCATGTATCGTTCGAATTGTCTTATCCATCTTTCCCACAGAATGCCTGTTTGTGGTTCTGACAAACTGAACGGTAGTGGTCTGCGGAAAATTGCGTTTGCGCTATTCTTGTCGCTTACGTCTTCTGTCATTTTGTTGTGGTGCAGACCTTCTTCTCTTTACTCTGTGTGCAGTTTTCTTCTTTTGCTGTACTTTATTTCCTTTATTTAGCCTTTATTTGTTGTAATTTCTTTTTATTCCTACTTTATTTTCTTTCATTCACCTTTCTTTGTTGTAATTTCCTTTCGTTTCTCCCTTTTTTGCTTATTTTGGGCCTTTTTTTTTAGAGTTGCCTGACTTCAAAATGGCCGCCTGGCCTTCTCTAGCTCCTTATTGGCTCTCCCGGCTGACTCCAAAATGGCCGCCGAGATTTCTGCTCAGTGATATTCCCTATCTCTTTTATTGCCTGACTCCAAGATGGCCGCCGGGCCTTTTTCCAGCCTGTGATTGGTTCTCCCGCCTGTCTCTAAGACGGCTGCCGAGTTATCGCGAGATTTCAGCTCGAAATCCATGCGGGAGGCTCAGGCTATCTCTTTAGTCAGCGGGCGGCTGCAGTCACGGTCGGGTGCACCGCTCCCCTTCTCCTCACCTTCTTCACTCGATGCGGCCGGTGTGGGCTCCCGATGTCGCTCTATTCTCCGCACGCGGACCAGGGTGGGTTCCTGGCTTCGCTTTACTCATGATCAGGGTGGGCTCCCGATTCTGCATTTTTTTTCGTCTGGGGGCCGGAGGACCAGGGTAGGCTCCTGGCACCGCTTGTTGCGACCGGGGTGGACTCCCGATGTCGCGTATCCTTGTTTCGGCAGTCGGCGGACCAGGGTGGGCTCCTGGTTCCGTTTGGTCATTTGAACACGTGCTTCTGGTGGCGATTCCAGATCCCACCTCTTCGTCGCCAGTTGTCGTGTCGCCACACAAGAACGCGCGGAGACAGGTAAGTCAGCTTGTGTGCTTTATTGGTTTCTTCTCCTTGGTGCCCACATGCACGTCCACTTCCTTGCCCTCGCCTTCCTAGAATGCCCTCCCCACTCCCTGACCGGAAGTGGTGTCCGGTTCCTGTCCCCTCCCCATCTTAGGGTGCAGGGTCCTAGTGCCCTCTGCCCCAGGTCACGACAGGGATAAGGTTAGAAAGGTGGCAATGTTGTCAGGAAGAATTACTTATCCTACACATCTAGTGTATAAAATCAGGTCGACATGTATCAGCCATGTAGCCCTAAAGAGTCTGCGGCTTTCGTCAGGACCGGGTGGCATGGTAACGCTCACATTTTCAGGAAATTTATATGTGTAGATTAAATTTTATCTACCGTGTCCAAAAGGTTATTCACAGGTGGACACTTTGAAAATTTAGGCCCGGAAAGTGGCCTGAAAAGACATAACACAAATACAACAAGGAGAACACAATGGTCACAGAGATCAACAAGGAAATGACTGAGCAGAAGGAATGTTTCACACAATCCAAAATAAAGAAGCTTGGCAAGGATTTAAAGAAGTTCTCTCAGGAGAAAGTATATCCTTATACTAAGGATGATTATGAACGACCCCAGGATCGGTTAGGGCTACACGGCTGAAACATGTCGACTGACCTTTTTCACTAAGGGCCCGATTCACAAAGGTAAACTAAGATGAAAGTCTAACTTTACGATATTCGGTATTCACAAAGATCATTTATGAGTAGTAAAGTTAGATGTTTGTCTCAGTTAAGCGTATGTTTTTGTCTTAAGTTTAACTGAGACAATATCAAAAAGAAACAGTATCCTTTGGACTACCCACTGAAGAGAGATTATACTCCTAGCCACACAAATTGCGATTCTCCTATTACCATGACTAGAGAATCTGGATTTCATTAAAGACACGGAGGCTGACATTATGCATTATCTTTTAATGCAGTCTCTAAGCAGCCGCACATCACAATAATAAAGGTTCCAGAATAGAACATTGAAAATACATAAAGGGCATGATCTAACAACAATCTGCCTCTTTTAAATGTGGAGAACAGAAAAGAATAAGTCCATGAAATAAAAATAGACTTCAAAATGTCCAAAGAACTTCCAGAGGATCCTCCGGCGTACATCGCGAAGAGAGAAGAAGCGAAGATGGATCCAAACATCTCGTAATAAGGAAGGGTTACCTGAAAAGAGAGAAAAGTAAATCCTGGAGGAAATACATAGCATGAAAAAACATCAGAAAAAAATAGCAGTACTGTATATCACAAATTATGCTAGAACTGTTAACAAACGAGCAAATAAATACTGTAAGACTAGACATCCCAGGGTGGAATGGGTGGGATAATGTCAGCCTCCGTGTCTTTAATGAAATCCAGATTCTCTAGTCATGGTAATAGGAGAATCGCAATTTCATTACAAGAACGGAGGCTACATTATGCATGTTGGTAGCTTTGTAAGACTACATCAGACATCTGCTCGATAGGCTTGCAGTAGTGTCGAGCAAAAGAGCTAGCATTCGACCAGTCAGCCGCTTTGAGGATGTCATCCAACTTACCTCCAGACCAGAGGGATTTGCTGACCATAGCACCTCTAAGAGAATGAGCTTGACATTTTTTTAAATCAACACCTGCTAAGTTCATGGCGGTTTTAACCCATCTAGCAATGGAGGTTGGGGATATAGCTTTATGGGGCTTAACAAAGGAAATGAGTAGTTGGTTTACGTCAGGGGGGCGAAAACCAGACATTCTCCGATCGTACTCTCTCAAGCAATCAACTACACAAAGTTTAGGGCAAGAATCAAAGCGTGGGTAGAATATTGAATCGGACATAGTTTTTGTTCTTCTATAAATCTCAAATTTAACGCCAAAGATGTTATAGGATCTATTGGAAACCTCTAAAGCTTTGACGTCGGAAACTCTTCGACAAGAAATTAGGCAAAATAGAGTAGCAAGCTTGATTGAAAGGTTTTTTCTATTCAGGAGAGTGTTATCTGGCCAATTAGTGAAAAGGTCTAAAATTAACTTAACGTCCAAAGAGACTCGTATTTGGGCTTTGGAGGCCTTCTTAGACGAATGCTCTTCATAACTCTGCAAATAATAACGTTTTTACCTACAGTTTTACCATTCACGAGGATGTGACCAGCGGAGATAGCTGATCTATAGCAATTGATAGTTCTATAGCTGAGACCTCTATCAAATTGTTCACAAAGAAAGTTCACTATGTCAACAATAGGTGCCTCAAGGGAATCCAGGTTCCTTTCCGGGCACCAACGAACCCAGCTTCTCCAAATGTTGTTGTATCTGTAGTGAGTGCCTGGTGACCAGGACTCTCTGAGGAGAGTTGCAGCTGTAGACGAAAGTCCCGAGATTTCATTGGATCTCCTGACACTCTCCAAGCAAGAAGGTTCAAACTCCCTGTCTGAATTAGGGGGTGAATTCCGCCATGTACATCTGTTAGGAGATATTCTTGGGTAGGGATTAGAAAGGGGGGGTTGCATGCCAGTTCCAGAGTGGTGGGGAACCAAGCTTGAGACGGCCAGAAGGGAGTTATTAGGACAAGGGAGCACTGGTCCTGTCTCACTTTCTGTAGAACCCTTTGGATCATGGCAAAGGGGGGAAAGGCGTAGGCTCTGACACCTTTCCAAGACTGGAGAAAGGCACCGGGGTCGGGCATCCAGCTGAAATATTTTTACAGTTGAAACGTTAGTCTGCTCGCGAATAGGTCTATTTCCAAGGGGCCCCAAATCTTGTTCAGTGACCTGAGCACGGAGACGTTGAGTTTCCAATCGCTGTGATCTAGCAGGAATCTGGAGTTCCAGTCCGCGGAGATGTTTGATTTCCCCGGGAGGTATTCCCCCTTCAGAGCGATTTTGTGTTCCAGACAGAACATCCAAAGTTTCTTGGCCAAATTGGAGAGATCCTCAGATTTTGTGCCACCCAGTCGGTTTATGTAGGCTACTGCAGACATGTTGTCCATCTTTAGGATGACTGACCTGCCCTGGAGAGAGTGTTTGAAGCTCATCAAGGCGTAAAGACCAGCTGTTAGTTCCAAGTAGTTTATATGGTGAGAGGATTCTTCCAGAGACCAGACACCACCTGTGTTCTGATCGAGAAGGCAAGCTCCCCAGCCATGGAGGCTCGCGTCTGACTCTAAAACAAATTCTGGTTTTGAACCAAAGATCGCTTTGCCGTTCCACGCGTCCAGGTTCTCGAGCCACCAAGCCAGTTCCAATTGGGCTTCTTGATCTAGGGAAATGCGATCTTCGTACCAGAGACCAGATCTTAGGGCTCTCGCTTTTACCCTTTGGAGGGCCCGATAGTTTAGGGGACCGGGAAAGATCGCCTGAATGGAGGAGGAGAGGAGACCGAGTAGTCTGGCTAATTCTCTCAGGGGAAGGTCTTGTTGCTTCAAGACATGACGTATTTCCTTCCTGATTTTGGCAATCTTCTTGGAAGGGAGTAGGAGAAGACATTTGGAGGTATCTACGGTGAAGCCTAGAAACTCCAGAGATCTGGGAGGAGTTAAGACTGATTTCTCTTTGTTGATGATGAAGCCCAGGCTTTCTAAAAGATCCATTACTGTCTTGAGATTCTGGGCAGAGGAAAGTCCGAACGGAAGAGCTTGGAATTGATATAAACGGTTTTTCCAGAGGAATTGAAGAAAGGGTTGGTGGATTTGGGACATAGGGATGGTGAAATAAGCATCCTTTAGGTCCAATTTGACTAACCAGTCTCCTTCCAAAAGAAGATCTCTCAGAAGATGGATCCCCTCCATCTTGAAGTGTCTGTAGACCAAAAATTTGTTTAATTGTCTTAGATTTATCACGGGTCTCCAACCCTTGTCCTTTTTTATTACGAGGAAGAGGGTGCTTATGAACCTGAGTTCTTCCAAAGAAACTTCTATAATTGCTCCTTTTGGAGCATGGAGGAGATCTCTTCCTCTATTATTTTTTGTTGTTCCGGAGGGAGTGGAATGACTCCCAGGAGAGAGGTTTGAGTAGGTGTTTCTGTAAAGTCTATTGTGAAACCCTTGACAGTATTTAAAACCCAAGGATCTTGTGTGATTAGTCTCCAATTCTGAAAACAGAATCTGATTCTCCCTCCCACCTTTTGGGGGAAAGAAGGAGAGGTAGGAAGGGGAAGAGTACTCACTTGGTAGGTTGTTGTTGATGGAGGTTCCGCGGGATCTGAACCCTCTGGAGCGCATTCCTCTCCCTCTCTGGGGATAGAACTGTGAATTGTTGAACTGCTGAAAACCTCTTCCGAAACCGCGTGATCTTGCGAAGGGCCTTTGGTTAAATCGGCCGGAAGAGAGGCCCCTTCTTCCGGCCCGGCCAAAAAGGTTAGGGTTAAAGACCTTGCGCATATTTTGTTGGGCCTTGTCCAAGGCCGTAAAAGTAGCGACGTATTTCCCTAGAGATTTTATAAGATCCTCTCCGAAGAGTAAACCTTTGGGGTTTTGAGAGGTTTCCTTGTCGGCCATGTCGGAGAGTTTAGGGTTGATCTTTGTTAAAACAACTCTCCGTCTCTCAGCGTTTAGGCTAGCATTAGCATTGCCAAGTAGAATTAGAGCCCTCTGGCTCCAGCCCCTGATTAAGTTTGTATTAAGAGGAGTGCCGTTGATATGGCTATCCTCCGCTGTGTCAATAATCCTGGCTAGTGGGCCCAGGACGTCGAGGAGACGATCTTGGCACCCCTTAAGGGATCTTTACATGCCTTTTCTTGGATCCCGTCCAAGTTTGAAAAGGAACTTTATCAGTTCCGGGTCCAAGTTTGGAGTTTGGCATGTTTTGTTTTCAATAGAGGGTCTAGAGCACTCAGCTCTAAGGATATTACGTGTGTCACGCTATAATGGGTACCTCAACCACTTATTGATGAATTTTGCCAAGTGGTCTTGAGGCCACCACTCTGAGCTTCTAGGGTGCTTAAGGTTTAGGGGAGAGAACATTTCTTCTCCCAGGGGGTCGAGAATATTATCCTTTGAGGATGATGGGGGTTCAACAGGGTTGAAAAGGTCTTGGTCATCGTCCTCATCCAAATCAAGGCTGTATTCATCAGGGGTGTCTGATGAATTATCATCATTGAATTCATTGTCTCCCGTAAAGTCATGAGCACTCAGATATTTTGTGCCGCTAGGGACACCCAGATATTTTATGCCGCCAAGGACACCCGAGTATGTCGTGCCGCGAGGGACACCCAGGGAGTTCGAGGTGCGAAGACCTCCATTTGTAGTTGAGGTGCTAAGACCTCCCAGATTCAATGAGGTGCTGGGACCTCCCGTAGTGCTCTTAGGGGTCAAATGTTCTAAGTTTTTAGTTTTCTTTGATCTTTTACCCCTTACGTTAGTAATGTCATCATTGAGGGTCTCTGCGACCTCTTCCTCCTCAGAGGGGAGTGACCTTTTTGAGTACATGACCTTGTTTAAGGTATCAAGCATACAGCTTCTCATTTCGCTATGTAAGAGCTTCTTAAAAGCTTCATTGTCTAAATTAGCTGTAGGGGCAGAAGCGCCATCTGACTCTGAGTCAGACATGGCGCAGGGTAGATAGAGAAAAAGAGTAAAAGAGTCTAATAAGGGGCTATGCAGTAACACAATTGCAGTGATAAAGCAGAGGAAACCTACTTATTGATAGTTTATATTGTGCTATGCGCTGTTATAAATGCAGGGATAAAGCATCGAAAGCCTGCTCATAAATAGATTATAATGGAAATAAAGGTCCCTTTTTTTTTATTTTTATATTAGATCGCTAAAAAACTGGAGACTTGCGGTTAAGGAAGGAGGCAGCAGCTGATCGCGGAGTTCAACGAGTAACTGACACTCGTGAATGCTCGCGATCAGCTGCTGCTGCTCGTTGCCATAGGGACTGGTGCCTCGCGTCCGAAGGATCAGGTTGAGGCCGGCTCGAAGTACGGAGAAGAAAGGACCTTGGCAACATGAGGGGGCGACATCGCGGTTGCCAAGGTTCATTTCTCTAAATTAGGAGTGATGCAGGACCGCGCTCGAGCAGCGGTCTGCATCGAGGAAAAGAATCGGAAAGGGCTTGAAGTAAACAGAAAAAAGCAGGAGGAAAACCCAAACAGCGAAACGGGGCTCGCACAGGAGGCTACATTATGCATGATCTTTTAATGCAGTCTCTACGCAGCCGCATACATGACAATAATAAAGGTTCCAGAATAGAACATTGAAAATACATAAAGGGCATGAGCCAACAATAATCTGCCTCTTTTAAATGCGGCTCTGAGCAGATAAGTGGTCTTTATTTATACTACTCTTTAACCTTTGATTCCTTGCTCTCCTGTGTATGGGTTAACCCCCTCTTAGCCCTCCCTTTCTGCCTCCACACCGATTTCCAATTTATGGAAATCCCCCATTTCCCTTGCCTCACCGTACCATCACCGTGTTGTTTATTACCCCTCGTACTATCATAACTAAACTTTCCTTCTTAGCGTTGGTAAGTATCCCTACCACCTTAATCGCCTTTAGTTCTTTTTACATTTCACTATTCCCGCATGAAAGACACACTTTTAAAAGTGTTTATTTTTCCGTTTGGAGCCTCACCTATCAACTCCCTTCCAGCGCGAGCCCCGTTTGCCAATTAGGGATATCTTCTTGTCCCGCTTATTTCCAGAGCTTTTCTTCCCTTTTATTTCAAGAGCTTTCCCCGATGCAGGCCGCTAGCTCGAGCGCGGTCCTGCATCACGGCTAAATTAAAGAAATGAACCTTGGCAACCACGACGTCGTGCATTCGCGTTGCCAAGGTTCGTTTCTTCTTCCCCATTCAAGCCGGCCTCAAGCTGATCCCTATCGGGCGCGAGGCAACGGTTTCTATGGCAACGAGCAGCAGCAGCTGATCGCGAGCATACACGAGTGTCAGTTACTTGTTGGACTCCGCGATCAGCTGCTGCCTCTTATTATAACCGCAAGTCTTTACCATTTTAGCCATATAGCATAAAATAAAAAAATAAAAAAAAGAGGAGCTTTATCTTCACCCAAACCAAACCCCCTTTTAATAAGCAGATTCACTCTGCAATATCCCTGCACTAGTAACAGTGCACCCTTACTATATTACTTACACTTTTGACTCTCTCTGCCCTGCGCCATGTCTGACTCAGAGTCAGATGACGCTTCTGCCCCTACTGCTAACTTAGACAACGAAGCCTTTAAAAAGCTTTTACATAACGAAATGAGAAGCTGTATGCTTGAAACCTTAAACAAGGTCATGTCCTCTAAAAGGTCACTCCCCTCTGAGGAGGAAGAGATCACAGAGATCCTCAACGATGACATTACGGATCTGAGGGGTAAAAGATCAAAGAAAACAAAAATCATAGAGCATTTAACCCCTAAGAGCACTACGGGAGGTCCCTGCACCTCATCAAATTTGGGAGGTCTTAGCACCTCAACTACAATGGAGGTCACCGCACCTCGAACTCCCTGGGTGTCCCTCACGGCACGACATATTCGGGTGTCCTTGGTGGCACAAAATATCTGGGTGTCCCTAGCGGCACAAAATATCAGAGTGCTCATGACTTTACAGGAGACAATGAATTCAATGATGATAATTCATCAGACACCCCTGATGAATACAGCCTTGATTTAGATGAGGACGATGACCAAGATCTTTTCAACCCTGAGGAACTCCTATCATCCTCAAAGGATAGTATTCTCGATCCTCTGGGAGAAGAAATGTTCTCTCCCCTAAACCTTAAGCACCCTAGAAGCTCAGAGTGGTGGCCTCAAGACCACGTGGCAAAATGAATCAATAAGTGGTTGAGGTACCCCTTAGAGCGTGATACCCGCAATATCCTTAGAGCTGAGTGCTCTAGACCCTCAATTGAAAACAAAACATGCCACACCCCAAACTTGGACCCGGAACTGATAAAGTTCCTTTTCAAACTTGGACGGGATCCAAGAAAAGGCATGGAAAGATCCCTTAAGGGGTGCCAAGACCGTCTCCTCGACGTCCTGGGCCCCCTAGCCAGGATTATTGACGCAGCGGAGGATAGCCACATCAACCGCACTCCTCTTAATACAAACTTAATCAGGGGCTGGAGCCAGAGAGCTTTAATACTACTTGGCAATGCTAACGCTAGCCTAAACGCTGAGAGACGAAGAGTTGTTTTAACAAAGATCAACCCTAAACTCTCTGACATGGCCGATAAGGAAACGTCTCAAAACCCAAAAGGTTTACTCTTCAGAGAAGACCTTATTAAATCTCTAGGGAAATACATCGCTACATTTACGGCCTTGGACAAGGCCCAACAAAATATGCGCAAGGTCTTTAACCCTATAGCCACACAAACTCAAATGAGCTCCAGCCATACACTCTCTAAACCACTTCACATACGCCATACATTGAAGGGAGGTATAATAGTAAGCCCAAGGTCACAATACAGAATTATATAAAAATAGAAAAATGTATTGATAATTGTATCAAGAGAAAATACAGAAAGAAATAATCATTATTTCTAAGGTTAAAAACAATCTAAAATCATATTAAAAAAACCTTATTTGTTATAACACTTAATCAAACTTAAGTTTAACTGAGATCAAAAGTCTAACTTTACTATTCGTAAATGCTCTTTGTGAACACCGAAAGTCATAAAGTTAGACTTTCGTCTCAGTTTACCTTTGTGAATCGTGCCCTAGATGTGTAGGATTAGTAATTCTTCGTAACAACATCACCCTCTTTTTTAAACTTATCCTTATCTCTATCCTTTTTATTTAAAATCTGCTTTTTGGGGATTGACGATAATTTTGAACCCACTCCTCACTTCACCACTGTTTCCATATAGACAGTTGACCTCCAGGAAGGAGGATGACTTTTCACTTGGAGAACGGGACAATCAAGTGAAGGAGACCCTATGATGATGCTATCCATGAAATCAACCTCAGGGGAGATAAGCATACTGTTTTGAGGCTGAACTCATGGATGACGGTCTTGACCTAACTTCCTAAGTATTTTCTAACCTTTTTTTATGTCATAGTTCACTTTCCCTGATTATGTGTACTGAAGCTGGGAGGCAAAGTGAAACAAATGTCCTTACCTCGTCCTCCCCCTTTCGATTTTTTGTGTCTGAGAGTTCTGCCTACGTGTGAAGCTGGAGGGAACCTCGTACCTCCTAGGGGCCCTAGTATCACTTGAACCTGTCTTTGTCGATTTTCCTTCACGATTATCCTCATCCTACCCTGATTAGCAGAGAGAAAGGGGAAGAGCATCTCTAGCACAAACATTTAAAATACAACATTCCTGTTTTTGGGGTTTCTTTACATCTGATTTTATTGGAAGATTAAACCATATTTATTTAACTGTATTTACCCGGTGGCTGATGGTGGTGTGAGTGCGTTCTGGGATTCTCGTTACAAACAGTGATATTGTAACACATGCAAACAAAGTTGCTTCCTTCTACAGTTTTGCACCCAATCCTTTGATGTCTCCACAATATGCCCAAAAACCCTGCTTCAAAACTGACCTTGACTTAAAACTTCTGATTGTCGACTGATCTTTTTCTTTCGAACAAATCTTTTCTTTTTTTCCATCCTCTGCATGCCTCTCCTCTTTGAGCATGGCCTACTCTAAGTCAAATGTATGTTTTGCCTTAAACCCTATTAATGAATCTGTTCAAATACCTCAACCTCTGCGTTAAAAGTCATACCTTGCATTCTAACAATACCTAATCTTCTGTAGCTCATCTAATAAAAATGCCAACCAACGGATGAATTCACATACCCCACCCCTTCTACTAAATATCACTGCTAACGCCTATTAATTTAATCTATCACATAGAACATCAAGTAAATCAAGGCATGGCTTCTTTAAGAGTACAAGACTAATCCCAGTATCCAACAATAACCATAGAAAACTAAAAACAATTCTAACCCTGGCTTCCGGAGCAGCGTGCTGCCGGCATAAAGATCTACAATACCTCATATGGGGTAGTAAGTGCTATATAAATGCTGTTAAAATGCTTTATATGACCAACACTAGTAGTATTATCATGACGCTCAGTGGTTGCATTGTCGATTGTAGTTCATAGATGCTGCATAATAATTTCCTTTTACTGCTTGACCCTCTTAGTGGAGAAGTGTGGCTCAATCGTTAGAGCGGCAGACCCTGATGCAGGGATCTGGCCCGGGACCACGGTTCAATTCCCGCCTCAGCGGGTCTTGGGCTCAATTTCCTCGGACCTGATAATTCTCGCCTCGGTGCCTATTCTAATCATGGGTCCCACTCTGCAACTCTGGGCAATAGCTTGCTTAATCTCCACAACGGCCCCACCAGTGCTGGGATGCCTGGCTTCACCTTGGGGGTGCCCAGCAGTGGACATTTCACAGGGAAAAGCCAGGAAGGGTTCCACAGCGGTATGCATACAGCGCCACGACGCCCCAGCTGGGGTAGCAGTGCGCTTTACAAGTACAAATTTCATTTCTTACACTCAAATATGACAAAACGGCTAGAGGTTTTGTCCATCACCCAGTACTCTACCAGTCTCCGCCTAATAAACCACCCATCACCAACTAAGCAGGCATGGAAAAACTGAAGAGATATGCCACTGGAGGATTTTAATTTAGTTCACCACAGCACTTCCAAACAAGCTACATACTAAGGGCTAGATTACAAGTTTGGCGGTCCATAGGATTGCCAAACCCGCGGTGGTGCGTCCGTCACCACCGCACCGGAGGTCCGACTGCCGATCTACAACTTCAGCAGTCAGACCGCCATGGGACCACCGCAACCGCCAGAGATCAGCCATCCCTGGCAGTGATGCAGCAGTGTGAGGCTGCAACAAGCTTGGCGGGGCCACTGCAGCCCGCCAAGCATATTACGAGTTTACTCACAGCCAGCGGTCTAATGGTGGTGTTCACGCCATGAAACTGCTGGCAGTGAGGAAACTAAGGGGGCCCTATTGTCGAGTTTCTGATTCTGCTCGGCGGAATGCCAAATCCTCGGGAGCGAAGAAGGACCTCCACTCTCCCTCAGGGTATCACCAGATCTGAATACAACCAGAGTACTGGTTGTCTACCCGCAGGGGAGAGAAGAGACAGCTCAGGACCACCAGGGTGAAGGGAAGGCAGGGTATCCCCAGGAATCTCAGAGAGGCAGGGTATATACGTGGATGATCTAAATAAAATAGAAAGACAAGGCAGATGAGTAATGGCTGTAACTAGCTCACAAATAGTGCCTACTAACCCCACCCGGACTTATACCCCTTCCCAGGTTGTGTACTCTCTCAGACTCACCGTCTACCTCAGTAGGGCATTGCTGTAACGTTGAACAGGAATCCAGCCAGAAGTGTGCCCGGGCAGCGCAGAGGTTTCTCAGATCAGCAAAGAACCCGGAGGGTCAGGCATGTACAGGAGTCCAGCTTCTACTGATTTCGTTTAGAAGAAACTGTCCCAGCGAGAATGAAGCCTGTCGTCCGCGAGGGCAATGTCAGGGCAAGGAGAACGGGAGTTGCTCTCAGGGGCCAGGGTGCGAGAAATGATTCGAGGCGCCCCTGGAAAAGAAAATAATAACCGCAACGACTGATGCGGTAACGCCAAACCGGCGTTCTTAAAACAAAACAGGTAGTGCGCGCGCGCAGCACTAAAGGCAAGAGGCGAGGCGGGCAAAAAAGAAGTCTCAAATATCCTCGCCACAAAATATTATGTATTGCAGGACGCGCCCAACGCGCGTTTGTGGAGATTCCTTAATCAGACCAAACAGGTCGGAAAAACAACACGGCAGGAGCTCGTCTGAAGACGACAGAAACAAGGGAGGACACGTCCAAAGGAGAAACGGAAATCCAGGCAGTGACGAAAACGAGGAACAGATGCTGGGAGGCGTGGTCCATCAGGAAGAAGGTTGCCAAGCACCTGTGCTTGGGAGAAGGCTGCTTTATGGCTCACAAAGTCACGTGACGAGTCTGTGAGTGCACACAACCAATTTCCCCCATCTAAAGCATTCTGGGTAATGTAGTGTATACAGAGTGACCAGTCGGATCAGTGTCCTAATGTGTAACAGTTCTCCCCCCTAAAGGCCTTCCTATGGATCTGGGTTTGGAGGGATATAATGCGTGAAACTTCCTTACCAGTGAAGGGGCATGAACGTTCGCAACTGGTTCCCATGTTCGATCTTCTGGGCCATACCCTACCCAATCCACTAAGTATTGCAATTTCCCCCTATATCTTCATGAGTCAAGTATGCGCCTCACTTCATACTCTTCCTCACCGTTAATGATAAGAGGCGGGGGCGGAGGCTCAGGACAAGAAGGAGGTATGTGTTGTTTGAGTAGCGAGGTATGAAAAACTGGATGTACCTGTATCTCTGGTGGTAGGTCTAATTTGACGGCTACAGGGTTGACCAGATGCAGTATAGTATAAGGCCCGATGTATCTGGGTTGTAGCTTTCTAGGGCCAGGCAATCTCAAGTTTTTTGTAGCTAGCCAGACTTGATCGCCTTTCTTATAGTCAGGAGCAGGCCTTCTATGTGCATCTGCTTGTCTTTTCATTCTCTCTTTATCTTCCGTTAATTCCTGTATGGCTAGTTTCAAGATTCGTGTAAGATGGGCATGGTGTTCTGACACAGCAGGGATTTGTGAGAGGGACGGGGGTAAATAAAGGGGCAGAAACCTAGGGTGATAACCATAGGAAAAAAAGAAAGGAGATACTTTGGAGGAGTGAGTTGAGTTATTGTATGCAAATTCTGCCAACGGGAGTGCTTGCACCCAATCCCCTGTGACCGTGCTTAAGAGGCACCTAAGATACTGCTCTAAGGTCTGGTTGGTTCTTTCTGTTTGTCCGTCTGTTTGTGGGTGGTATGCAGAGGAGAGGCGATGATCCATGTGAAGAGCTGTACACACACCCTGCCAGAACTTTGATACAAATTGTGGGCCTCTATCAGATACAACTACCAAGGGCAATCCATGCAGACGTATGATGTGTGTTACAAACACTTCTACCAGTTCTTTGGCAGAGGGTAGTTTCTTGAGGGGAATGAAATGTGCCATTTTTGAAAGCATGTCTACAACAACTAAAATAGCAGTGAACCCTCGGGATACGGGTAAATCTGTGATAAAATCCATACTGATGGAAGACCAAGGGGCATGCGGGATCGGCAAGGGTTGCAACAGGCCAGCGGGTGCACAGTGAAGTGCTTTCTGTCTTGCGCATACAGGACAAGCTTTGACGTATTCGTGAATATCTTGGTTCATGTTTTGCCACCAAAACCATCTCTTGCACATTTGCAAAGTCTTCTCACCTCCTGGATGTCCTGCTAAGGGGAGAGTATGACACCACTTAATGATTACCATCTGTAGTTCTTTGGACGGGAGGTATAGGTGATTACCATGGAAATATAGACTGTTTTCTATCTTGTTCAAAGGGTCTGCTAACCACTCTTCTGCACTAAGTGTCTTGTATATTCTAAACAGTGTCTCATAAAATGGGTCTTCTGCATATGTCTCTGTCTCCCCAATTGCCACTATCTTGTTGGCAGGGATTATAGGTAGTGGAGTGTCTACAACGTGTTTGTACTCTTTTCCTAATCGTGATAAAGCATCCGCTCGTCCCTGTTTAACTCCTGGTCGGAAATGAATAACAAAATCGTATTCACAAAAGAAGGAGACCCATCTCATCTGTCGGGGAGTGAGCGCCTTAGCAGATTTAAAAAACTGAAGATTTCTGTGGTCTGAATAAATAGTGATAACATGAGGGGATCCTAGTAAATAGTGTCGCCATTCTTGGAACGCTAACTTTATGGCTAAGAGTTCTCGTTCCCCAATGGTGTAATTCTGCTCAGCAGGGGAAAGGGTCTTTGAGAAATAAGCCACTGGATGGAGGGATCCTGTTTTGACGTCTCTTTGCAACAAGACACCCCCAGCAGCATACTGAGAAGCATCTGCTTCCACATAGTATGGTTGCGTTTCATCTGCGTGTTTTATGATAGGGGCTGAAATAAACTTGTCTTTCAATGCTTGAAAAGCATGCTCTGCTGCTTCATCCCACTCAAAAGACACTCCCTTTTTCAACAGTTTGGTTATTGGTGTGATGAGGTCTGAGAAATGGTCTATAAAGCGTCTATAAAAATTGGCGAACCCTAGGAAGGATTGCACCTCCTTTACCGAAGTAGGACTCAACCACTTCGTAATGGCAGATACTTTGGCAGGGTCCATGTGAATAACTTCCGGGGAGATCACGAACCCTAGGAAGTCTACTTTCTGCGTATGGAAGATGCATTTCTCTAACTTGGCAAAAAGGTGGTTTTCATGTAGTCGTTGGAGTATTAGTTTAACATGAGTGACGTGTTCTTGTTCGTTTTGTGAATATACCAGGATATCGTCGATGTAGACAATAACAAACACATCGAGATATTCTCTCAATATCTCGTTGATAAAGAATTGGAATGCTGCGGGTGCATTGCACAACCCAAACAGCATCACACAATACTCGTAAAGCCCGTATTTTGTGCGAAATGCCGTCTTCCATTCATCTCCCTCCTTTACCCGAATCAGATGATAGGCTCCTCGCAAATCGAGTTTGGTAAAGATTTTGGCTTTACGAACCTGGTCCAAGAGACTGGAGATGAGTGGGAGAGGATACTTGTTTTTTATAGTCACCTTATTCAAGGCTCTATAATCTAGGCAGGCTCTCAAACCCCCTTCACGCTTTGGTATAAAAAAAAGTGGGGATGAGACTGGGGAAGTCGAGTGGCGTATGAACCCCTTCTGTAACATATCCTGGAGATACTCATATAGATACTGGCTCTCAGGTCCCGTTAGCGCATATACCCTGCTGACAGGTAAATCTGCGCCCGGTACGAGATCAATACGACAATCAAAAGGTCTGTGTGGTGGTAATGCCACAGCCTTGACCTCATCGAAGACCTCTGCATGTTCGTGGTATTCTGCTGGTAAGGTGGAAAGACCAGAATCGGTGAGCACACAGCTAACAGAGGGGTTTACGGGCAATGAATCATGGTAACAATGTAACATGCAATATGGGGAACGGAAAGTAACCCTTCTGGTAACCCAGTCTATGTGAGGGTTGTGTGTCTGCAATCAGGGCACTCCCAGAATGGCGCCAAAGTTTGGTGCATCTATCAGATCGAATTGAATTTTCTCGGTATGCCCATTTTCACAGATCATGTCAAGAGCAGGAGTTTGATAGGTTATTAAGCCCGACGATAGCTCTGTGCCGTCCACTGCTCTCACCTTTTCAGGGTGTGTTTTAGGAATAAAGTCTATCCCCAGGACTTTAGCCAAGTTAATGTCCAAGAAATTACCAGTTGCCCCCGAGTCCAACATTATAGACAAGGTGGTTCTGTGCTGGGACGGTAACACAAATACCACAGATATAGTTAAATGTTTGGGAGCTAAAGATGAGGTGTTTGCTAGAAATAGAGAGACCCGTGAAGCCTCAAGACTTGGAGAACCGGTCTCAGATCTCTCCAAGTCTATTAGTTTTCCGACTGGACTGTGGATCCCGTCTTAACAACAGGAGGTCTGGTTACCCCCTTGGGTTTAACAATGCAGTCCTTGGCGTAGTGTCCCCCTTTGCCACAATACAGACATAGATCAAGCCGTCTGCGCTTATCACGTTCTTCTTTGGATAGCGGACCGCGAATCCCACCTATTTGCATAGGTTCCACACTATCCTTTACCTCCTTCTTTTCACTGCGAGTTAAGAGAAGGCGAGGGAAGTCGCCTTTAGTACGCTCTCCCTTCCGTTCGCTTAGCCGATGGTCTAGTTTGACTACTAAGTCAATGAAAGAAGGGCAATCATCTGGTGGGTCCACTATCTGAGATAAAACATCCTTTAACTCATCTCGCAGCCCCCTATAAAACAGGGATGTTCGTTTCTCTTCCGGCCATTGCGTTTCGGCCACGAGTCGGTTGAAGGTAGTGATATATGTCACCAGATCTTTCGACCCTTGCTTTAGTCCCAACAGCTCGTTGTCACTCGCCTGCATGTAGGAGTGACGAGCAAATAAACTCTTCATGCTCTCCTTAAAACGAGATAAATCATACAGGATGGGGGCGTCATTTTCCACCAGAGGCACAGCCCACAAGGCAGCATTGCCGGTCAGATAGGATATGATGAAGGCTACTTTAGCGGCATCATCGGGAAAGGAGGCTAATCTACACAGGAACTGTAAATGACACTGGTTCATAAATACTGCGTATCTACTACTATCTCCGTTGAATCTCTCAGGCATCGCTAAGGGTGTTTGAGGGGGAGTAACAACTGTGAAATTTACAGGAGCTGGGGGTACGCTAGAGGAAGTGACGGTAGAAGGGGAAGGTACTTGAAAACGGGCAGGTTGTATATAGGTTTTCTTGTGTTTGACTGTACTATCTGCAGTGCTGGTGTCTACTTGTCTTTGGGCTTTCATGGTGTTTAATTCAGAGGTTAGTCTCAAGTTCTCAGTTTTCACTGACCTGAGTTCGTCTAGTAAACTGGTTACAACTGCAACTAACTTGTTCATAGTTAGGGTCGGAGTCTCAGCGGACATTGCCCCACCCATGTACGTATCAAAAGTGCCATCCTGGTTCATCTTCGCTCAGGGGATATAAAAAAACTTGGGCTTGGCAATCTGTCGGGTTTCTGATTCTGCTCGGTGGAATGCCAAATCCTCGGGAGCGAAGAAGGACCTCCACTCTCCCTCAGGGTATCACCAGATCTGAATACAACCAGAGTACTGGTTGTCTACCCGCAGGGGAGAGAAGAGACAGCTCAGGACCACCAGGGTGAAGGGAAGGCAGGGTATCCCCAGGAATCTCAGAGAGGCAGGGTATATACGTGGATGATCTAAATAAAATAGAAAGACAAGGCAGATGAGTAATGGCTGTAACTAGCTCGCAAATAGTGCCTACTACCCCCACCCGGACTTATACCCCTTCCCAGGTTGTGTACTCTCTCAGACTCACCGTCTACCTCAGTAGGGCATTGCTGTAACATTGAACAGGAATCCAGCCAGAAGTGTGCCAGGGCAGCGCAGAGGTTTCTCAGATCAGCAAAGAACCCGGAGGGTCAGACATGTACAGGAGTCCAGCTTCTACTTATTTCGTCTAGAAGAAACTGTCCCAGCGAGAATGAAGACTGTCGTCCGCGAGGGCAATGTCAGGGCAAGGAGAACGGGAGCTGCTCTCAGGGGCCAGGGTGCGAGAAATGATTTGAGGCGCCCCTGGAAAAGAAAATAATAACTGCAAAGACTGATGCGGTAACGCCAAACCGGCGTTCTTAAAACAAAACAGGTAGTGCGCGCGCGCAGCACTAAAGGCAAGAGGCGAGGTGGAAGAAAAAGAAGTCTCAAATATCCTCGCCACAAAATATTATGTATTGCAGGACGCGCCCAACGCGCGTTTGTGGAGATTCCTTAATCAGACCAAACAGGTCGGAAAAACAACACGGCAGGAGCTCATCTGAAGACGACAGAAACAAGGGAGGACACGTCCGAAGGAGAAACGGAAATCCAGGCAGTGACGAAAACGAGGAACAGATGCTGGGAGGCGTGGTCCATCAGGAAGAAGGTTGCCAAGCACCTGTGCTTGGGAGAAGGCTGCTTTATGGCTCACGAAGTCACGTGATGAGTCTGTGAGTGCACACAAACAATTTCCCCCATCTAAAGCATTCTGGGTAATGTAGTGTATACAGAGTGACCAGTCGGATCAGTGTCCTAATGTGTAACACCTTTAGGGCCCCCTGGTGCCTCAGGCCATGGGATGCTTGCAGGGCGGCACATGGTGCGCCCCCTGTCTGCATGCACGCCCAGTTCCTGCACGACATGGACTTCACAGTCCATGCCATGCAGGAACTTGCTTAGGCATTCCCATGGCGGTGCCTTGGTGTGGGTCCCATACTCACTGTGTCACTGGAACCAAGCTGTACCAGGCAGATGAGCCTATAACTAGGGTGAAACCGGTCCTGAGTTGCTTGTGTTTTGGTTCATGGAGGACCTGGTTTGGCAGTTCGGGCTGGACTGTTCCCATGAGGAACAGGGTCAATACTGATTTGCATATGACTGGGTCCAAACTGAGGAGGCATGGTGAGCAAAAGAATGATGAGTTGGCGTGTTACCCCGAGTGATTGTCAGTGATTAGACTTTTTGCAAGCAGCCTTCCATCACCTTTTGTGTGTTTCATGTAGTTTAACAAACGTTAAAGGCAGTCATGATGTTTTTAGGTACAGTTTGTCTGTGTTCTGCATTATGCCTTCAGATCTAAGTACGTATTAGGTTAGGTTTGGTATTTTCCCTACCTATTACCACTTTACTAAAGTGGTAATAGGTAGGGAAAAATATTTATACATTTCTATATACTTTTTTTTTTAAATACAGAGTACTGCGCTACTACCTCAGGAGTACAGTGGTACTAAAGCACAATTAAAAAAATTATATGTTAAAAATTTAAAAAATACACTATATTTTACAAATAAATTGTACTAAAGTGTATTTTCTATTTTTTACAAATTTAAAGATGCACACAAGTCTACAGAGTAAAGAAGAGAAGTAATACCTACACATTATCACACTTCTTAAAAAATGTGCAGTCCTCCGTAGACTGCTATAAAAATATATAGATTTACACACATACTACCAAAAATTACCATTTACACCTCATAATGTATATTCCTGCCACATTACATCTACATCCGTTCACATATTTTGACAAAACGGACCGATTCACAAATGTACGTATGTGTAGTAAAGTTACGAGTGTAGAGTCTCGCACTCATGGTGGAATACCTACACTCAGAGCAGAATCTCCGTAAAAGGAAGAATACATATGCACATTTTGTGGAGAATCGTCAAACAGGTACAAAGTTATTGACAGGCAAAATTCAGAGGAATCCCTCTCTTTGGTAACCCTATTTATATTTACAGAGTGGCTAGTGCCACTCTGTAATATATATTGTACTGTAAGCTATTCCACTGTACACCACTCCACTCTATGACACTCAACTCTACACTATTATACTCTACTCCGCTCTGTTCTATGACAGTACAGTCTATGCCACTCCATTGTACACTACTTCACTGTACACTATTCCACTGTACGCAACTCCACTCTATGACACTACACTCTATGCTACTCTACTCTAAGCCATTCCACTGTGCACCACTCAGAGTACACCCTGCACTGTATGCTATTCCACTGTACACCGCTCCACTCTATACTACTCCACTGTACGCCACTGCACTATACACCACTCCACTCTATGATGATTCAGTGTGAGCTATTACAATGTACAACGCTATATTCTATGCCACTCCACTCTATGTCACTCCATTCACAATGTATATATATTACAGAGTGGCAGCACCCACCCTTTAGCTATAGTTAGGATTCCCAGAGATAGGAATTACTCAGATTTTTTTATCGTTAATAACTTTGTGCCCATTTGATGGATCTCCACGAAACTTTGAATACCTATTCCTTTTTCTATATTGGCGGATGATGCAAAGTTTTGTGGTGATTCGTTAAGAGGGTGCAAATAAAAAAGGGGGTCCCAAATCACATTTTGAACCAATGCATTTTCTATTGACTTCTTAGCCAGACGTAGCGGCTAAACAACTGGACGGATTTCCATGAATTTTGGCAGGAATATAAATTATGGCCTGGAAAGGAAAACCTATGCTATTTCATGAAAATCCAATAAAAGGTTTTGTAGTTTGAAGGCACATACACTTAGTGATATCTGAGGCTGCGGTATACAAGTACTTGCTGATGACAAGGCAGTACATGATTGGATAATGATTGGCTTTACAAAAGTTAAAGGCAGCCATCTTGTTTACACCATATTTTGGTTGTGTTCTGGGTTAGGGCATTCAATATATGTAAGTAGTAGGTTTTATTGTTGTTCTCTACCTATTACCACTTTACTAAAGTGGTAATAGGTAAGAAAAATTATTTATATTTTTCTATATATTTTTAAAAAAGGTAACTGAGTACTGCGGGACTACCTAAAAGTACTGCAGTACTTAAAATGTAATTTTTTTTTTTAAAACACAACATTCTATTTAATGACAAATAACAAATATAGTGTAGTACAGAGTCTTTTTATATTTTAACATATTTATTGTTTTTTAATATTACACTAAGTCTGCGTTCTATGTTTTAAGGTGAAATGTAGTGTAGTACAATATAATTTTAAAAAATTAACTTAAAATTAAATATCTACAAACTTCAAATAAATACTATACTATATTATATTTCCCCAGAAAAACTCAAAACGCACACCAAGGGCTGAAATATAAATCCCATAGGAGATAATGGGATTTATATTCAGTGGATAGGATATGCGTCACCGTTGTGACGGAGTATTCCTTCCGCCGAGATCGAAATCAGGCCGAAGTGTGGTATAAGCGATATTTCGCACTTTCAATTTTGGAAGGATGAAATATTGTTTAGACCACATTTAGGGCCTGATTTAGATCTTGGTGGTCGGATTGCTCCGCCACAACGGTGAGGGCAATCCCAACCGCCGAAATATAAATCCCATAGGATATAATGGGATTTATATACCCATCAGCCAAGACCTAAATCAGGCCTTTAGTCTCCATTCTGGGTTTTAAGGAGGAATATAGTGTAGTGCAGTGAGCTTAACATTTATATATATAATTAAATATGTAAAAAAAAAAAAAAACATTACTACACTATATTTCCCTTGAAAACCCAAAACTCAAATGTGGTCTAAACTATGTTTCTCACTTTAAATTTTGGAAAGGCAAAATATTATTTAGAGCACACTAGTCTGCATTATGGGTTGTGAGGAGAAATATAGTGTAGTAGAGTGCACTTTAAAAAAATATGAACTATGTAAAAATAAAAACAAAAATCTACTACACTATGTTTACCATTAAAATCCAAAACGCATAATAAGAGCGGTCTAAACAATATGGTACTACAACCATACTCCACTAACTTTTTCTAAAATATATAAAGTGATAAAAAATGTACTTAACTTTACACACTTATATAAACTGACTTATCCCTTCCTATACACTTATAAAACAGGAGGACACTATGTTTACACCTAAAACCCAGAACACAGCCAAAGTGTGATCTAAACAAAATGGCTGCCTTTTACTTCTGTAAGGGCAGTCATTAGCCAATCATATACTGTTCTGTCATCAGCATGTACCGCGGTATACCGCAAAAGTACCGCAGTTTACTGGGACCCAATATATCACTAACTTTTTGTGCCTTATGGGCCTTATTCACAATCGTAAATTTACACTTTTGAGTAACACAAAAATGTAAGTTTACCTTTCTGAATGAGGCCTTATAACTTTAAAACTACTGAAACAATTACCATCTACTGCCAAAAACGACCCTTTACACCCCATAATGTATATTTCGGACATATTCCATCTACATCCATTCAGCCATTTTAATATTAGGTCTGTTTAAACAACACTCCACAACACAACATGCTTTTCCACTCCACTGTATGACAGGCCATTCCACTCTATGACTTGCCTCTACAGTCAACCACATACCACTCCACTCTACTGTATGCCACTCCACTCTACGCCACTCCTCTCTACACCACTCCACTTGATTCTATTCCACTCTCCACCACTCGAGTCTATGCCACTCCACACTATTCCACTCTACGCCACTATACCCTGTCGCAGTCTGGATGACCAACAGCTGCCTGAAGCTCAACGCCGAGAAGACAGAAGTCCTGGTCCTCCGTACCACCCCTTCTGCATGGGACATCACCTGGTGGCCGACCGCCCTCGGAAGCCCACCTACCCCCCTCAGACCACGCCAAGAACCTCGGCATCGTACTCGACTCATCACTCTCCATGAACCGACAGGTCAACGCCGTCACCTCCAGATGCTTCAACACCCTCTGCATCCTCCGCAAGACCTTCAAGTGGATTCCCCCTGAGTCAAGGAAGACAGTCACCCATGCACTCATCACCAGCAGACTGGACTATGGAAACGCACTCTACGCCGGCATCAACAAGTCCCTACTCCGCAAACTCCAGACAGTACAAAACACCGCCGCCAGACTCATCATCGGCATCCCCCGACACGAACACATCAGCCAACACCTACGAAGTCTCCACTGGCTCCCCGTGGAGAAAAGAGTCACTTTCAAAATCCTCACTCACGCCTACAAATGCCTACACAACAACGGACCCAAATACCTCAATGACAGAATCAACTTCCACGTACCCAAAAGAAACCTCCGATCTTCCAACCTCGCACTGGCCGAAACCCCGCGCATCCACAGAGCCAGAGCAGGCAGAAGATCCTTCTCTCACATTGCAGCCAAGACCTGGAACGAGCTACCGGCAGACATCAGATGCGCCCCCTCCCTGAACACCTTCAGGAAGACCCTCAAGACCTGGCTCTTCGGCTAAACAGATCTGCGGACCCCCCCCAGCGCCTTGAGACCCTCACGGGTGAGTAGCGTGCTTACAATTCCCTGATTGATTGATTGATTGATTGATACCCTATGTCACTACACTCTATGCTATTTACTCCACACCACTTCACTCTACACCACTGTACTGTACTCCATTCCACTCTACGCCTCTACATTCTACACCACTCTACTCTACGCTATTCCACTCTACTCCACTCAACTATACGCCACTCTACGGCACTCCACTCTTTGGTATTCCACTCTATGCCAGTCCAATCTATGCGACTACACTGTACGCTATTCCATTCTACGCCACTACACTCTATGCTACTCTGCTCTATGCCACTCCACTTTATGCTATTAAACTCCATGCCACTTCACTCTACACCACTATACTGTATGCCACTCCACTCTATGCCACTCCACTCTACACCACTCTAATCTAAGCTATTCCACTCTATGCCTCTCTACCCCACTCCACTCTACCCTATTGCACTGTACGCTACTCCAGTCTATGCCACTCTGCTCTACACTATTCCACTCTATGCCACTGCACTCTATTCAACTCCACTGTACACTATTCCACTCTATGCCACTCCACTCTACACCAGTACTCTCTATCATGCTCCACGTCACTCCACTCGATGACATGCCACTGCACACTACAACATATCACTATTCCACTCTACCACACGCCACTCCACTGTAGCACATGCCACTCCACTCTATGCCACTCCATTATACATCACTCCATGCCACTTCACTCTATATTATTCAACTCTACGTCACTCCCCTCTACACTATTCCTCTGTATGCTACTTCACTCTACGCTACGCTACTCTACTCTACATAACTCCACTCTACACCAATTTACTTTATGCCACTCCACTCTATGCCACTTCACTTTACACTATTTCACTCTAAGCCCCTCCACTGTACAGCACTCCATCTTACACCAATCCACACTATGCTATTTCAATCTATGTCACTCAACTCTGAAGGCACTACACCCTTCGTCATTCTACCCTACACCAATCCACTCTATGGCAGTCCAATCTATGGTTTTCCACTCTAGGCCACTCCACTCTACACTATTCTACTCTATGTTATTTTACTATACACCACTCCACTCTATGCCACTCTACGTCACTCCATTCTACACTATTCTACTCTATGCTATTCAATTATACACCACTCCACTCTATGCCACTCTACGCCACTCCACTTAACGTAATTCCACTATATGCCACTCGTCTACGTGACTACAATCTACGCTATTCCACTCTATGCCACTCCACTATACGCCGCACTACTGAACCCCACTTCATTCTATGCAATTTCACTCTACGCCACTCCACTCTTTGCCACTCTACTGTATGCCACTCCACTCTATGCCCCTTCACTCTACACTATTCTACTCTATGCCACTCAAGTCTATGCCACTCCACTCTACGCTACACGACTCTACCACTTCACTCCACTCTACACTACTATACTGTATGCCACTCCATTCTACGCCACTCCACTCCACTCTACACTATTCTATTCTATGTCACTCGAATCTACCCCACTCTACTGTACACCGCAACACTCTACCCCACACCACTGTACACTATTCCACTATACGCCACTCCGCTCTATGCCAATTCACTGTACACCACACCACTCTCCGCCACTACACTCTATGTCATACCACTCTACACCACTCCCCTCTACGCTATTCCACTCTAGGCCACTTTACTCTTCACCACTCTACTGTATGCATTTCTACTCTACTCTACACCACACAACTCTGCGCCACTCCACTCTAAGCTACTTCTATATACTCTACTTAACTCTATGCCAATATACTGTACACCACCCCACTCTACACCACTCCCCTCTACACCACTCTATTCTAATCTATTCCATTTTATGACACTTGACTATATGCCACTCTAGCCACACCACTCTACGCTATTTCACTGCGCACCACTGTAGTCTGCGCCACTCCACTGCACACTGTTCTAATCTACACCACTACTTTCTAAGCCACTACACTCTGCGCCACTCCACTCTAGCTACTCAACTCTCTGCCACTCCACTCTACACTACTACACTGTACACCAGTCCACTCTACGCTACTTCACTTGATACCACTATACTCTAATCTATTCCAATCCACGGCACTTGACTCTATGCCACTCTATGGCACTCCACTCTATGGTTCCACCCCATTCGAAGCTATTGCACTGTACACCACTCCACTCTACACCACTCTATGCCACTCCACTCTACACTATTCCACTCTATGCCATTCCAGTCTACGCCACTCCACTGCACGCTATTCTACTCTCCCCCACTATACCACTACACTTTACACCACTATACACCACTTCACTCTATGATATTTGACTCTCTTGTTGCGGGGATTCTACACATATGAGAGCTATGCACAGGAAAATAGGACCTCGGTGTATAGCGGTGTACCAACCATGCACCTTAGTACCCACAATCCCAATCCGACTAGCTTTAGCGTCTCATTCGTTCTCCGTACTACAGCGAAGCTACCAATGATTAGACATCCCAGAACACGGACTCTCTCAGGAATCGCGGGAGCAAGAACACTCTTTCATAACTCACTCATACTTGTCCACAACGTGCGTAATAAGAGACACAGTATAGTTTAAAATGTTTATTTCAACTATCGGGCTCTAAGATAAAGTACACGTGCCAGTACTATCAGCATAATGCATAACGATAAAATAATAAGCATGGTTACAATTCCATAGAATACAAACGGGGACAGCATTTTATAAAGACCATGGATATAGGGCTAAATTGCCTTACCACCCTCCCCGTGCTAGTAACTTGTTTATTATAAAAATAGAAGACCTCTGGGCTTTGTCAGGCGGACCCCCATACCTCAATAGCTAGATGCAAGGTTTACATCATCAGACGAGCACAGCTCTTCTCCCTGGAAAGGTTTTTCTCCAAGTGCCACCAACAGGGAGATCACAATATTAAAAGCACACAAATTTCTCCAGTGCAGCTGTATTTCGTGTTATGTCTAAGTGCGAGGGGCTGACCAGATCAGCAATAACAAGGGACGTTGTTTTTCGACCTTGTACATGGTGTGCAGACGAAACCCACAGGGAACATGAGAAAAGGTGAAAGGCAAAAAGGCAGACAGTTCTAATATAGCCGGGCACAAGCAGAGTCTGGAAAAACAAAGTCACAGAATAACGTGTGCAAAAAAGGCATCATGGCAGCCAGGCCTAAGCTAACTTAGCAATGTAGACAATGAGGCCACAAACCACACTACACCCTCCCCCGGTCAGTCCATAGGCCAAGACATAGGATGAAAACAGAGTTCAAATAGATGGAGCAGAATGTAAACGTCTATTTATGAAATGTCCCCATGAAGGACAGTGAATGGAAAAAAAAGTTCAGGATAAAAAAAATCCAGATAGGTCTAGAAATTAGGGCACTAAAAGACCATAAAAAAAAATCCATAACCGCAGCACGTTGAAAGCGAAGGCCCCTAATCCAATAGAGTGTGTGCGCAGAAAAATGCCACACCTTCCAAGAGGACATCAATGGTGTCGTCTGAAAAAAGAGATGCCATCCAATTCAACAAATGAAAACTGCATTCATGTTCCTCATGATAGGGAGCAGTGATCAGCATTGCGGGACAACTTGCGTGATACTCAATATAACTTCGTTGTAGGAGATTCTGAGCAGCCGCCCAGATATCCCATTGCGCCAAAACCCCAAGTGCAGCCGCACGCGCCATCAATCCAGTGCCGGAACATTCCCGTTCATGGTCCACTAAGGGGCCCATCAACTGGCCAAAATCCGGGTCCGACTGAGACGTATTGGAGAGGCAAACATCCAAGGACCAAGAGAAAGGACATCGTAAGCAAGACATCACAGGTTGCACGCAAGTGAAATACGCAAAGCGAAAAGAAAGTCTATAGGACACGCCGAGTGTCACCATTGGTAGGATGCCGAAGCTGATGAGCATGCGGTCACGGAGCATCCGGGGTCGACCTTGGTCGTGTAGCCCCCCAGGAAGTGCAGCCATTGCGCAGCAAACAAACTAAAAGTAATATTCCAGCAGCTAAGGCTAGGAGCAATGGGAAGCCGCCAAAGACGCTGGAAAAAATAGAATGAATAAAAGCCGGAATTACACCAAATATAGTTTGAAAGGAGGTTAAAAGGCCAGAGCCCACAATTTTAAAAAAGTGCACAAGACCTTCGGTAGTAGAAGCATTGAATACACGGTGAATCAGTTCACCAAAATGTTGTGGGAGGTTTGTGTTCAAAAGAGCCTGTATCTCACTGTGGGTACTAGCCACCTGGAGGACGAAGGTCTCCCGTGCTGAAGTGAGCATAACCTCCTGGTTTAATAATAGTGCCTTTATTCTGCTCAATTTATTGAAATCCGCCTTCAAAGTGGGTATGGAAGGCCAAATGGAACTATCTATCATGTCTTGCGGGGGTGGAAAAAGCACATTTTTGCAGCACACAACACGGTGGGAAACCGTCAAATTGTAGGGGATGCCTGCCTGCATTCCACAGCAGTCTTGATTATTCAGAAGCAGATAGCTACCATTTGCAAGCACAGTGAAAGTAGGCGATATAACAGGTGCCGGAATGCCCTTTAAAACACAAGCAAGATTCGGAGCAGAAACATTACAAGCCCCGTGCAATTTAATGTTTTTCCAAATCAGGGAATGTCCCACTGTAGAATCGCAAGACTCTCCTGTGAGAAAGACCTCCTTCCCGTCCCTAAGGCATCTATACATGAAAGGCAGGGACCAAAGTTCATGCAAGAAGGCACTGCCTAAAGGCTGAAAACGGCCAACAGGATAATGTTTCATGCAGGAACTGAACTCAAATAAAGAAAAAGGCAAAGCGATAACCCCGTGAACTAGCCACACTGCAGAGTCAGTTTCCGCCACAGAGAAAGGTAACAGCTCTATCTTTTCGATATGTAAGATAGTGTATGTTGCATCTTTCATGGACATGAATTGCTGTTTTTCAGTTAAATTAAATGGCAAGAGCAAGGCAGACGTGTTTAAAAAATGCCATGGAACTTTGCCCATTTTCAATGTTTGCAACGTCCACGCAAACTGCATTACTGAACGCAATTGATTCTGACCATGATATAACACAGCCACATCATCTTGTACAATATCACCAACAGATGAAACAATATTCTCTAATGTGTAAATGTGGGAAGACAGGGTATTAATACTATTGTCAACAACAGCGAGCACTTTTTCTAGATTTGCCTGATCGATTTCCCGTAAACGGGAAGCAGCTTCAATTTGCGAAAGCTTCCAGAGTTCATTGTAAGTCTCATAAATAAATCTTTTAGGTCTAAGACCTCGAGGCCCTAGAACAAAATCGGACAGATCAATGTTGCCTGATAGGAGGGATAAATGTTGTTTTACAGAATCTAATGAAGAGTGCTGCAACAACTGTTTACACAATTTACCAACAGAATATGTGGTAACAGTACGAGAGTCAGAAAACCTTGGATCTGGCCTATCCTGTTTGTAACCAGGAGCAGAGTCATGAAAACGTAGTTGGCAGGCATTTGATGCTATGGGCCAAGCCAACCAGGGTGACTGAACAATCGTAGAAATATTAAAGGAATTATTTTTAAATAAAGCTTGCAAATTTGCAAGGGAAATATTGAAATGCAAGCTCTCGTTGGGATTTGAAGACAATATGGGAATGGAGGGTGCGTTCAATTGTTTGGAAGTAGCCAAACCCCAACAAGCTGTTTGATAGATCGTACTATTTAAAAATAAAATTTGGGCCAGGATTAGGCAAGCACGGTGTAAGGCTTCCGTACCGCGTACTTGCCATGATTTTGTGCCCCAGATAGACTTTAAGTCAATGGTGTTCTTCCAGTGCTCATAACCACCCATGGCCAATGCTTCCAGAAAGGAACCGGAATATAGCAATTTGGTGTGTGTCAACATGACCTTTTGATTCGACGAAATGTTCACTTTAAAATAATAGAACCCAGGGTTTGATCTATCAAAGTCTGTAAAGTAAGTAAATTTACTTTTAAGTGTGTGGGAGCTACCTGGTAGAGGGGTCGGACAATGTTCCCATTGAGTGTAATTAAAAGTACCCCGAAGTGTACTTGGTTTATGGAGAAAATGGTTGCCCCAATGCTGGTAACAATATAAATCAGCATAATTTGCAGAATTTAAGTACAAATCTTCAGCATTAAAAGCAGCATAATATTTCAAATCAGAGAATAATGATTCAACGGCATGCACATCCCAATCGTCAGAATGAATATTCCTTTTTACCACATCACCCATGGAAACACGAAGGACATTCGGTACATTAATAATCTCGGTTGGTCCATGAATTTGGAAATTCACGGCATCCCATACGTGCCATCAGCGACTGGAAAAGCGGAAATGTTCACAAATGTGTGGTCACACTTCATGATGTGAGATGAAGAATGCGGAGCCAAAGTTCCAGCGACACAGTTTACCGCAGAGTCTTCTGGCAAATAGTGACCATTGATGAGCAAGAAAAAAACTGTCACAAAGCCAATGGACATGAACAGGAAAATCAGGAACAGCTCCAACCAGATGTATGTCCATGGTGGGACCAAAAAATTGTCTCTGAACCAGGATATAAAAATACTGAAGCTGGACGGAATAAGTGATGAGGTGGAAAGCCGAATCAAAGGAAAAACGGGTTGGGCTCAGTGGTGTTGTAGGTAAATGAGCCACCGACTCGTTGGCGGGGTATGCATACTCGGTCTCCTCGTTGTAGGAGGAAGCCGGGAAGTTGAGCAGGCGATCAGGCAAAGCGACCATCTCAATGGCAACATCAGTATCCGTGTAGGCTGGAGGGCCACAAACAGGAGTCCTTGAAATGGCCGGACATAATACCGCAGGTGTCACGCTATTCAGGATCGGCCAGATGTTGTAGCTTGACATTGTCCACTGAGATGTATCTGTTGTCTTTGCGACCAGGTAGCGGTGGTAAGATGACTGTACGAGTACCCTTCAAGCCAAGAACTGGAATCGGTGCACGATAAGAGGGGCCAAATTCATTTTTGTTCTCCACCTTCTCTCGGACCAGATCTCTAACCTTCGGAAGCCAGCCAGCAACCGGAATCTGCAACGCAGCGTCAGTGGCTGAAGGCAAGTGTTCGTTTGCAAGTTTGTCACGGGTCTCTTGTAAGTCCTGTAACATAGTAGAATGATTATCTACGTCAAAGATTGCGGCATTCGCCGCCATGTCTAGACCATCAAGGTCTGGCACAAACATTTGTATGCCAAAGAGCATTTCGTATGGGGTCCGCCCACCCAGAGATCTTCTAGGGAGATTATTAAGTGCACGTTGCACGCCATACAAGTGGGCCAGCCAGTTCCTGCCAGTACCTAAGACTCTAGCTGTCAAGGATTGCTTTAAGTCACAGTTCATTCGCTCCACAATCGAGTTGCCCTCAGGCCTATGTGGAGACGAAAATTGCACCAGCACCCCCATTGACCTCATCGCGTCCATGTACGCCTTAGAGGCGAACGCTGGACCTTGGTCGGAATGGAAGGTGCCACAGGCAAAAATTCCCACAAAGACACGCAAATCCCTGATGACATTTCGAGCGTCAGCACTTCGTTGTGGCCAAACCCAGATGAAACGTGTGTACGAATCTACTGCAACTAAGATGTATTTATATGCAGTGTCGGAAGAAAACGGACCGCAGTGATCAAGGTAAACGCACCCAAAAGGTTTGTTAGAAATGCAGAGCTGTGTTTGTGGTGGTCGTGTAACCGTTGAAGGCTTAATTTGCTGACAAACGTCACAAGAAAGCACATAAGTACAGGTCTGTTTATATAAGCCACGCCACCAGTAACGCTGCTGCAAGATGGAAACAGTCGCAGACACGCCAGCATGGGCCGAAGCCAAGCCTTCATGTGCGGCCGTTATCAAGGAAGTTCTGCGGTCCGCATTGGGAATCAGCCGATCACCAACGTCTGGGATTCTTACGTAAGGAACCTGTTCAGGACTTAAGTGATAAGAGTACTTGGAAGGGAAACCCCGTGGGTAATTAGCACCTTCCTTTGTTGCAGCAGTAGCTGCCAAAATCTCATCATCTATTTTTGTCATGGATCTTGTAACTGCTGCTACTGAGCACGTGGCTACTGCAGATTTGGCAGCTTCATCCGCCAAACTGTTACCGACCGCGTGTGCGCCCACACGCTGGTGGCCAAGGGTGTGAATCACCTGTGTGAGAGGCAGACGTTGTTTAAGATCTGCCACTCGACCCCAAAGCATTTTATGCCTAATCGTGCTGCCTTTAGCATCTCTATAATCGTTTTGAGACCAAAAGAATAAGTTGTCATTAAAGGATTCAACACAGTAGTAAGAATCGCATACAATAAGTGTCGTCACGTCTGGATTCGCGAACTCAAGTGCGAGCACCAAAGCACGCAGCTCGGCCAATTGTGCAGTACTGTCTCCTAGTGCCTGTGTGTGCACCATACTCGATTTGAACTCACCGTTCACCATAGTACCTGCAACAATAGCACATGCAGCGGAATAAGCATGCTTAGAACCTGTGGCCGGCTGCACCGAACCATCGGTGTAAATGATACATTTGTACTCCTCAAGCGGCCACAAAGAGAGAGGAGGAGGATGAACAAACTCATACTGCAAGAACTCCTGTGTCTGAAGAGAGGAATCAAAAATAAAAGTGACATCCGGGGACGTCAGAGATGTAGCCCATTGTATCCAACGGGGGTGCAAAGCCTTAGAGTTTGGTACACTTGCTTTCGTCACTGCCTCAAGGGCAGGATATGGTGTTACCACCAAAATGCGTTTTCCCTGTGCCAGTGCGCGTTCCTTAAGAATCGCCATTTGCACTGCAGTCAAAACTTTCTCCACAGAGGAAAAGCGCAACTCCGCTGAAGTGTAAAGATGCGATTTGTAGGCAATAGGTACTGTGTCACCTTCGTTGAACGTTAAGTACGTGAAACCCACTGCCCCTGGCACAATTCTAATCACCAGGTTCGTGTGGTTATCACGAGTCAACAAGAACTTAGATTCAAGTAGATCAGACTGCAAAGAGTGCAGTATAGAGGAATGTTCAGGAAGCCAGCATGACTTTGAAAAGTTAGGTTGTATCAAGGCGTAAAGAGGCTTGATACGCTGGGCATATTCGGGAATGTAAGAACGCCCGAAGTTTAAAAATCCCAGTAATGACTGAAGTTTCTTCAGGGTCGTTGGAGGGTGCAAAAGTGCGCACTTCTCCAAGAAATGGGGAGCTAAGCCCCTACCTTCATTGTTGAGCTCATAGCCCAAAAACAAAACAGTGAATTCTGCGATGTGTGATTTGGCAAAATTAAATTTGTATCCTAAGACCGCAAATTCAAGAATAATGCGGTCCACACGGGAAAGATGCGGCCATAATTCGTCGTCCATCAGATAGATATCGTCCACGTACGAATACACATCTGGGTCTATGCTGTCCAACAAAGAGACAACGCGGGCGGCGAAGACTCCTGGGCTGTTCTGGTAGCCCATGGGCAAACGCTGAAATTTATTTGTTTTCCACCCGAAGTGAAAGCGCTCCATTGGCTGCACTCCGGGGACAAATTGTGCGTGTAAAATCCATTGGAAAGGTCAAGTGTCGTTTTATATTTTTTGCGAACAAGACTGTCTACGAGCACAGAACTGTTGGTATTTTGTACCGCAAAGGTCCGACAATGAGAGTTCAAATGCCGGTAATCCAAAACTAAATGGTACGACCCATCAGGTTTAGAAACCGCAAAAAGGGGATTATTCATTGGCGGTACGCATGTTTCAATTACTCCTTGATATTCCAACTGTGTCAGAATGTCTGAAACAGGACCTTTAGCTTCCCGCCGGAGGGGATATTGGGGTTGGGGCTGTGGCAGAGACTGCAAGGGTATATCATGGCGGGGAGAATCCTCATCCCAGCCCACGTGGTTACGGTATAGCGCCGGAGCCAGGGCCCCAGCCCATTCAGCCGCCAACGCCTCCACTTTGTCCTTGGGGACATGATGCGAAAAGCTCGGAAGGATTACTTCCTCCCCTCTCGGTGCAGCAAGTACGAATGGGGGCGGCCAATCTGCTTCTGCCAACAAAATGTCGTAAGAGGAGGTCAGATTTTCCCAAAAAATGCCTTTAATAACACGCTCAATTTGAATGACAATATTAAATAGTCTGTCAGAGGGTGCCACTCGGGTGTCAGCTGTCTCGACAGTAATGAAAGTATCAGTTGCTGTCGCCTCCACATGAGGACGTAGTGCCTCCCGCACTATGGTAACTTCCGCTGCGCTGTCTAGCAGCGTCACTGCCCACGTCCAATTCAGGAGTCTCGTTCTCACCGTCTGTGGCATACCTCGCTGTTAATGCTGCAACTTTTTTCTTCTGAAACTGTGGGCGAGAACGTGGAAATTCTTCTGGTTTCCCTCGGCCTGTTTGTCGAGGTTGGTCTCGTCCCTGTGGGGCCTCACGACCCCTGCCTCTATCCTGGCGATCTCCTCCACCAGTCTGGGAGGTCGATGGTGCCTGTGAAGAACGAGGAGAATGCGGGTCAGGGACTTGAAATCTATCTGGAGATTTAATTCTCGCTCTGTCGCGCAAATCATAAGTGCGTTCAGAAGATACAGAAACCGGGGATGCAGCACGCGACCCTTGTTTTGATTGTTGCTTACCCTGTTTTTTCAACTTCCAGTTCTTTTTTAGTAAAGAACGGTTTCTCTTCTTTCTCAGACTGAGTTTTCTGTTGTGGTTGTGATTGAGTTTGCGTTTTAGCAAAAGGCTTAACCCCCAAACTATTGCGGCCAATGGTTTTATAAGCCTGTGCAATAATTTTTGGTCATTCGCGTGGCTTTTCCGGCTCCGGGACCAAAGCCAAAGCATTAGCGACTTGAAAGTTGACTGCGTCACCCTTGACGTTCGCAAGGATTAAATCAGCCACCACATCGATCACTCGCACCAGTCTCATCCCCAATTCCACAGCCGCTTCAGGGCCATGTTCATCCTGCACCCGTTTAATTACAGAGGGAAGAACCGTCATGGAAGGAGTGCCGAAACACTTTGCATACACTGCTGCGAATACCTTGCCCCAGCTGTTGCATTCTGTCAACTCGGGAATTAAGTCTTTCGGCAAACTAATCGTCAAAATCCTGTGTTTGTCCACAGGAGATGTATTTGGAAAAACAGCCTCCAGCTGGTCAAATTTTTCTGCAAGCCAATAAGGCAAATCATCCTTATTCTGCGGGCGCTTGCCCATCACCGAATTAACCATGACGGGACTTATGGTTACACCGCCCGGTCCAGCTGGATGCACCGCAACTCCAGGAGGGGCCCCCTGGACGTTGCCTGTAACATATTGTACCAAAGCTCTGTGCACGCGGATTAAAGACGCATGCAACGCGCGCAGTTCATCAACCGCAAGTGTCAAATAACGCGGATGTGGGGTATACCCGGCCAAGACTGGCCAAGTGGCCCCCTCTATTGATAAGGGGCCTAAACGAACCGGGGTGACCGGATGTGGGAGGGCGCCATTAAACCAAATACGGTGTTGCCATGCCGTAAGTGGTACTTCAAGAGCCTGATAAGGCCGATAAGCATTGGGTAGGGCAGTGGGAGCGTAAACATGAAACAAATTGTCAGCTCCTTCCACCGCCGGAAAAGTGACCCAAGAGTAAAACACCTCAAAGTGGTGAGCCGGATCAACCTGCACCACAAAGATGAGAGCGACACCCGCGTCAGGCACTCCATAAGCCAGTAAATGAGCCTGGAGTGCAGCGCAGCTATGTGCCGGGATATTTACATTCGCGGCCATTAAGACCAGGAATGATCAACAACCTAGTGCGTGGCAGCGCAATATAGGGTTAACATAAAAGAAAACACCTTTTAATAACTTCAAGCTTGAAAGAACCTATAAAAACATCAATATAGGAGGTATCACCCTCACATACATTTCCGGAAGCGTAAGCGAAGGTTATTGTGGACAAGCACAAGCACTACTCAAGCGTCTTGCAGATAAGAAGCCCACCACGTTGGTGGCGCCATGTTGCGGGGATTCTGCACATATACAGAGCTATGCACAGGAAAATAGGACCTCGGTGTATAGCGGTGTACCAACCATGCACCTTAGTACCCACAATCCCAATCCGACTAGCTTTAGCGTCTCATTCGTTCTCCGTACTACAGCGAAGCTACCAATGATTAGACATCCCAGAACACGGACTCTCTCAGAAATCGCGGGAGCAAGAACACTCTTTCATAACTCACTCATACTTGTCCACAACGTGCGTAATAAGAGACACAGTATAGTTTAAAATGTTTATTTCAACTATCGTGCTCTAAGATAAAGTACACGTGCCAGTACTATCGGCATAATGCATAACGATAAAATAATAAGCATGGTTACAATTCCATAGAATACAAACGGGGACAGCATTTTATAAAGACCATGGATATAGGGCTAAATTGCCTTACCACCCTCCCCGTGCTAGTAACTAGTTTATTATAAAAATAGAAGACCTCTGGGCTTTGTCAGGCGGACCCCCATACCTCAATAGCTAGATGCAAGGTTTACATCATCAGACGAGCACAAATCTTCTCCCTGGAAAGGTTTTTCTCCAAGTGCCACCAACAGGGAGATCACAATATTAAAAGCATACGAATTTCTCCAGTGCAGCTGTATTTCGTGTTATGTCTAAGGGCGAGGGGCTGACCAGATCAGCAATAACAAGGGACGTTGTTTTTCGACCTTGTACATGGTGTGCAGACGAAACCCACAGGGAACATGAGAAAAGGTGAAAGGCAAAAAGGCAGACAGTTCTAATATAGCCGGGCACAAGCAGAGTCTGGAAAAACAAAGTCACAGAATAACGTGTGCAAAAAAGGCATCATGGCAGCCAGGCCTCAGCTAACTTAGCAATGTAGACAATGAGGCCACAAACCACACTACACTCTTTCACTCCATTCTATACCACTATACTTTACACCATTCCACTCTATGCTACTCCACTATATACCACTCTACTATAATCTATTCCACTTTACTGCACTTGACACTATGCCACTCTATGCACTCCCCTCTAGGGTGCTACTCCACTTTAAGCTGTTTCACTCTACCCCACTCCATTCTACACCACTCTATGCCACTCCACCCTATGCTGTTCCACTGTATGCCACTCCAGTCTATGCCACTCCACTTCATGTTATACTACCCTGTGCCACTCCACTATTTCACCAGTGGCGGCTTCTCCGCTATGGCGGAGGGGCATCAGCCCACTGCTTTTGAGCAGTGTAAAGGAAGGGAAATATAAAATGATAATAACTTTGAGTTATTATCATTTAATGTTTCCTTTGCGGGTGGGTGGGTGGACGGGGCTGCTCTGCTCACAGAGCAGGGGAGGAGTGGTTTGCCCACTCTTAAGTGCGCAATGACTGTTTGGTCGGCCCCCTCGGGCCGCACAAACCAGTAATGCGCACTTTCCCCGTTCTCCATGCAGGCTGCATTACAGCCTGCGTAGAGAACAAGCCCAGGCCCCCATTCCCTGGTTGAGCGCTCACAACCAATCACAACGCTGCATTGCAGCACTTTGATTGGTCAGGGGAGCCTGGGTGCTTACCAATCACAACCCTGCATTGCAGCATTGTGAATGGTCAGGGGAGCCTGGCTGCTCTTCCTGGCTTCCTGTCCCATAAGGAGAGCAGGAGCAAGGAGCAGAGATGCGGGACACAGCGGCAAGGTAGGTGTATAATAATAATTTTTATTTTTTTGTTTTACATTGCACAACCTCGCAACATAACAAATCACCTATGCTTGTATGTAGGAGTTCCCATCTCGCCACAGGGAGTAGAGGGAGGGAATGAGGAATTAGGGAGACCTTCAAAATAAGTCTGTTAAAAAAAGATTCTGAGAAATTGAGATATAAAAATAAATTGAAGACTGTAATTTTCTGCTGTTATTTATTAATTAATTTTAATCCTTTGATTCTTCAAAATAGACCCTAATAGAACACTAAATGTATTGATCAACAACTTAGTTTTTGTCACGTCTTTGTTCTTCATCAATATAAGGATGTTCAACAAACCGTTAGTCAGAATTAATGTGGGATGTACGTCCGCAGCCTATCCGTTATGGTTTACTCTGTATTCTTTCATAGATGGGCCTTGCTTTTGGATGCAAAAAATGCAATGGAGCTGTTAACTGATCTATGTCATAAGAGTATCTTTCAACCAATCTTGGGTTCAGGAAAAGCTCAAAACATTCCTTGACTTGTCATGTCTATTTTCATATTAACCATTAAATCACGTGCCCACAAGTCCCAGCAACCTTTGTGCTACTGCAGGCGGAGATTTAGGAGGGGCTGAATGCCACCCTCATGACCGGTGGCCAGTCGACAGCTGTGCACTTGAACTCCTCACATTTGACTTGGGACACCTTGAGATGTCTGAGCTTCCTAGAATTCTTATTGCAGGAATTTGGAATTTTCACAGGCTGGTAAATAATTTATCAGGTGTCCCTTCATGCCACCCAGATAATGCACTTCTAGTCCATGAATTATGAGATGTGTCTCAGCTCCCCATGGTTGGATCATTGGGGAGAAGGTGGCTCATGGAAGAAAACGCTGGGATGGAAATATTGTGCCTGGCGACACACAGACATTTGTTAGGTCATGCTGCTGATGTCTACGGCTCAACTTGATATGGATATCTATTGCCCTACTTGCCAACTCCATCAATTTATATTTTTGTGTTTATTGCAATTTTTTAAATATATTTTACAATTAAAGACATGTGGCCTGTACGTTTGAAGGCAATGTGGTCAATCAGCTAAGTTGCAGATGTTGGTACCTGCATCTCTGGGTTCAAATTCTGGCTTTAGTCTTGTCTCTCTTGTGTCAATGTGTCTGAACCTTTGAACACATCAAACTAAACAGTGTTCTGTCCTCCTAGGAAGCTACCCGATCCACCTTCACTGACTTATCCTGGATTCTGGATTCTGGCCTTAGCCGAGCCCCATATTCTTCTATATGCAGCGCCTTATGTTAGAGATTCTCCTGCTACAGTAAAAATGTTCACTCTAAGGCCCCAACTGCTGCCCTATAATAAGCTCCAAAAAGAGAAATCACAGGTATTACAAGTTCACACATCCTAAATGATAAACAAAAGTCAACCTAATAAGATAAGTAAGATTGTGCCTAATTAACAACAAGACATGATAGATAAATATCAAAAACAAAGGACCCAACTTCCAACATAGAATGCATTTTAGGTCTTTTCTTCCGACAGCTTTAGCTATGTGATGTCGGAGTATTGTCTACAATTCCATGCATAGCGTGAGCTTTGGGTTCACGTTTAGGTGACTTTCTTGTCTATCTCAGCTCCCCATTCCTTATTTGATGGCCTTACTCCCTATTACTGTGTTTGCCCACCCCTGGAGCATGGCTGCTTTCCCATGTTTCTGATTGGATGACTTGTGTACTTCCACTTCAGGCATCAGGGAATTATTTTTTTTATTTGTGTTTTAGATCTTCGTGTGAGCGCATCTTGCCCTTTTCTCTTCCTGCTCACTTGTTACTCCTCACATCTCTGCCCTGCACTCTTTGTTCTTGGTTCTGGCTCACCTCTGCTCATCCATTGTTCCCCCACCATCCCCTTTCCATCCCCTGTTTTATTATTCTTTCCATTTTTTGGAATTGTAAAAGGTTTTTGCGAGGGCCCTGCAGCTAAACACTGATACTGACTCTGGGGATTGGAATTGGATTGTGAATGTGGCTGGGAGGTGAGAATTATGAAGGTGGCGGTTGCTGCCGGGATTGGAAATCCGATGGTCGGAATAAAGTGTATCATACCTGTACATCGCTGTGGTGGACATCTTTTCAGTGGCGACGAGCGCCGTCGGTGTTTCTGAGCTCCACGATCTGTTCCTTGCTGTGTTACTTGTGGTCCTGGAAGGTCCACGGGTGCTGCACCATTGCTTTGGTTTTGTACAACCAGTGGAGCAGCGATTTCAGAAGGCAGTGGTATCTGTAGCCTTGAGGGACTATGAGGGGCTTACGTAGGCGCCGGAGTCTCTCTCATAAACAGTGGGGGCTTACGCTAGAGGTCACTCTAACAAAGACACGACCATTCCGTTACTGGGTCCATGTCGTCAGCCACGAGCGCTGACATCACCTTTATTTTATACTCCCCAGTCCGCGCCCGGTCCGGGGAGTTGCGGTGGATACATTGTCCGGTAGGAGCCGGGTGGCTCACTACATCCCATCCCACCAACATTTGTTCAAACAACAAACTAAAACAAGAAAGTCAACAAAACAAACTAACATAATAAATGTTCTCACTGGACTGGAATGTCACTGAAGTCCACTCAGGCTTTTTAGCATGCAAAGTCCTTCAGTCTCTGGCTGGGCCTGGGATTGTCTCTCAAGTGGTACGGTCCTCCTCTCTTGGGGATGATGACTTCTTCGACTTGGGGGCTTCCCTCTGAACACGGAGCCATGTCGCTGTCCTCCTCTTGGGCCTCTCGGTCGTCCCCCCTTTCACACCCCCCCGCCTCATGCTCCATCCGGGGCGTGTCGAGGATATTTTGCGGTTCCTCGGCTACAGCGTGTTCTCTTACGGGTGACCTCACCCTCTTGAACCACGACACGTTCCTTGCAATGTGGCGCCCTCCTCTTCTTGCCGTGACCATAGTCCCCTGTACCTGGACCACCTCCCACGGTTCCTTTTCAAAAGGCGTCCGTAACTTCCACCCCGGATGTCTCTCTTTTACTACGACGAGATCCCCTCTTCTGATGGCATTGTCGCAGGCTCTCCTTCTTTTGCTAGCCTGGTCATTGTTATTCTGTTGTTTAGCCTGAGCTCTCGTGCTATCCAGCACTCTGGGCGTCCACTTCTGGGTCGCTGGTACCACGTCTCGGACTGCCCTCTGCATCAACAGCTCACTCGGAGCACAACCCATTGTACTGTGAGGGGTCTGACGATAGGCTCTCAAGAACCTGTGCAGGCACCCCTCCAGGTCTTCTTTCTGGTCGACTCCAATTCTGAGTGCTTTATTGATGGTCCTCATGAATCTTTCCATGTCACCGTTGGCTTGGGGCCATTGAGGTGTTATTTTCCGATGATGTATGCTGTTTTGGTCCATGTACTCCCGAAAGTCTTGGCTCTGAAATGGAGGTCCATTATCGGTGCGTACTTCCTCAGGCACTCCTAACATGGCGAAGGTCTTTTCCAGAACAGGTTTGAGGGTATCGAAAGACGTTGAGCCCACTACCTCCACTACGGGGAATTTCGAGTAACTGTCCACCACGACCACTGTGTGTCTCCCGTGCGGAAAACTCCCGAAGTCCATACTCAAATGGGTCCGTGGTGTGGTGCTGGGCTCTTCTGTGACCACCGGTAAAGCCGGCGGATCCGCTCCGGTAATCAGGCAGGCATGGCAACTTTTTACTTTCTCCTCGACCATACGATCGATTCCCGGAAAACACACTTTTGATCTCAGGCGTGCTTTGGTCTTCTCTATTCCCTGGTGTCCTTGGTGGGCGGGGTCCACCGTTCTCTGCCACAGTTTGGACGGTATCACTATTCTGGTGCCTCGCAAGATCACTCCTTCACAGCTTTCGCTCAATTCCTCTCGGCACTTCCAGACTCCCTGTCGGGCGTCACGCTCTTCCTCAGTCATCCCTCCAACCCCAATCAGGAACGTTTTCCACTGCTGGCTGTGTAGTGTCTCCTTTACTGCTGAGAGGCATGCATCCTCGCTGGTCGCAGCTGCGATTTCTGCCACAGTCAGGGCTCTTGGACAGGCCGCCTCCACAAGCTGTTTAATGAATGACTCGGTTCCCCCGTCTACTTCCTGAGGAGCGTCAGTACCGCTAGGCAGTGGATGCCTCAACAGATAATCTGCTGGGTTGTTCACCCCCGGCCGATACACTATCTCAAAGTCATATTGTTAAATCTGCACCGCCCACCGTTCGATCCTTGGCGGCCCACTTCTTGCCGTGCCTCTGATCAAGGGCACCAGTGGTTTGTGGTCTGTGATCACTTTGAACTTGTGGCCGCACAAGTAGATATCGAAATGTTGACAGGTCCATCGGATCGTCAATGCCTCTCTTTCGATCTGGTGTGATCAAGCAAGGCTTGGGTCCGTAATTCCCCAGACTGGACCACCTCAATATTGAAATAAGCAAACAGGATGTCTGGGGGGGTTATTTTGATTAGAGTTGTGATAAACCTTAGACCATTTATTCCAAAGTTTTCAAGCTTTATTTCGCTTATTTTTGATATTTCAACAAAGACATTCATAAATCAATAGAGCATGTCTTTTCAAAGAAACACCACATTAGTAAATCGCACAATTCAAAAACGTTTGAAATAGAACTATATACAACCTTTACATAGTGCAAAAAAATTTTTGGGAGAAAAATAATAATATATGGAACGTTTTTGCAAACAAATAATAACAACAAATCAATAATCACAAGAAAAACATCAATAGCTCATGTGTGCCAGCCTGAAATTAAACCAGTCCTACATTCATATTAACATCAGACGGACAGTTACTCATTTTCGCAACACATGTTTCCTGTCCTGCCTGTGAGAGGATGGGGATACCTAACCTACTGGTGGGTGTTGTCAGAAGCTGCTGAGGGAAATATTATTTAACATTCCTCATGACACACCCCATCAACAGTCCCCCATACTCAAAGCCAACGCTTTCGAATCCCTAACAAATCCGGGATTCTCTTCAGGACTTGGACTTGGTATTTTGTCTCTTAATGTGGTGTGGAGTTGTTCCACAGGAACTGATGTCCAGAAACGCTGCTTCAAATCCTATATTGTGATCGAAGCTACAGAGGGTTAAACATTAGGGCATTAGCAATTAAATGTACTGAATGGGACAGCTCTTCGTGCAACAGAGGACCAAAGGGAAGAGATCCTACCTTCAAATGTATGTGATGTGTGGGACAACTCAGTGTGTCAGTCCATTACCTGCAAACAATGAATGGAATGACTGTGAGCGTTCTATGAGAAAAGAATTCAGTGCGCGCATGGTGCTGCGTGACAATGCAAAACTAACTCAGCTGCACTGTTACCTTAAAATCGAAAAAGCCATAATTGATGCGGACGCTTTTAAACAGCAGCTGCTCCCAAATCGTATCTGTTTCCTATAAAGGGAAACATAATTTCGGTAAGATTCTGAATGAATGTGTGCAATTATTCCTCCCTAGTGGCAGCGTGTCACTTGCCTGTAATTCTTTCTCTATACTGCGGAAATATCAATCCAACATGCTACTCTGCTTCAAACCGGCAGCAATGAGGCCATTGCAACACTGGTTCCTTTAATACAACCTGGAAGGGGAACTGAGATCAGGCGCTCCGGGCATTGTGGGACATGAAGTCCATGTGTGTTCAGACTGTTGCCTTTTAGAGTTTTGTGACTTCAGACAACTCGTTGAGGCCGTGCAGTGCCGTGTTGAATTTCATAATTAAGAATGCCTCCCTCTGTGCCAGTAATACTTCCAGATCGCCGCCTCTTTGGTTGTTCTTAATTATCAATGATAATACAGTCCATGTAAAATCATCAAATCTGTGGTTTAGAGTTGTAAAATGTTCAACCATTGGGGCAGTGAGGATCTTATTTTTCAATCGTGAACGATGTTGCACCACTAAACCACAGATTTGATGATTTTACATGGACTGTATTATCATTGATAATTAAGAACAACCAAAGAGGCGGCGATCCGGATGTATTACTGGCACAGAGGGAGGCATTCTTAATTATGAAATTCAACACGGCACTGCACGGCCTCAACGAGTTGTCTGAAGTCACAAAACTCTAAAAGGCAACAGTCTGAACACACATGGACTTCATGTCCCACAATGCCCGGAGGCGCCTGACCTCTCAGTTCCCCTTCCAGGTTGTATTAAAGGAACCAGTGTTGCAATGGCCTCATTGCTGCCGGTTTGGAAGCAGAGTAGCATGTTGGATTGATATTTCCCGCAGTATAGAGAAAGAATTACAGGCAAGTGACACGCTGCCACTGGGGGAGGAATAATTGCACACATTCATTCAGAATCTTACCGGAATTATGTTTCCCTTTTATAGGAAACAGATACGATTTGGGAGCAGCTGCTGTTTAAAAGCGTCCGCATCAATTATGGCTTTTTTCGATTTTAAGGTAACAGTGCAGCTGAGTTAGTTTTGCATTGTCACGCAGCACCATGCGCGCACTGAATAATTTTCTCATAGAGCGCTCACAGTCATTCCATTCATTGTTTGCAGGTAATGGACTGACACCACTGAGTTGTCCCACACGTCACATACATTTGAAGGTAGGAACTCTTCCCTTTGGTCCTCTGTTGCACGAAGAGCTGTCCCATTCAGTACATTTAATTGCTAATGCCCTAATGTTTAACCCTCTGTAGCTTCGATCACAATATAGGATTTGAAGCAACGTTTCTGGACATCAGTTCCTGTGGAACAACTCCACACCACAATTAAGAGACAAAATACCAAGTCCAAGTCCTGAAGAGAATCCCGGATTTGTTAGGGATTCGAAACGCGTTGGCTTTGAGTATGGGGGACTGTTGATGGGGTGTGTCATGAGGAATGTTAAATAATATTTCCCTCAGCAGCTTCTGATAACACCCACCAGTAGGTTAGGTATCCCCATCCTCTCACAGGCAGGACAGGAAACATGTGTTGCGAAAATGAGTAACTGTCCGTCTGGTGTTAATATGAATGTAGGACTGGTTTAATTTCAGACTGGCACACATGAGCTATTGATGTTTTTCTTGTGATTATTGATTTGTTGTTATTATTTGTTTGCAAAAACGTTCCATATATTATTATTTTTCTCACAACATTTTTTTTTGCACTATGTAAATGTTGCATATAGGTCTATTTCAAACGTTTTTGAATTGTGCGATTTACTAATGTGGTGTTTCTTTGAAAAGACATGCTCTATTGATTTATGAATGTCTTTGTTGAAATACCAAAAATAAGCGAAATAAAGCTTGAAAACTTTGGAATTAATGGTCTAAGGTTTATCACAACTCTAATCAAAATAACCCCCCCCCCCCAGACATCCTGTTTGCTTATTTCTCTTTCGATCTGGGAGTAGCGCGTCTCCACCGCTGTGAGGGCCCGACTGGCATATGCGATAGGTACACATTCTTCCGTCTGATCTTGCTGCAACGGTACTGCCCCCAAGCCGACAGGGCTGGCGTCGACAACCAGTTCCGTGGGCTTTCCGGGTTTGAAGTACGCCACCATTGACCTTTGCAGGAGTGCGCCCTTGATATCCTGGAACGCCTGCGCTTCTGCCCGGGACCATCGCCACCTTGTTTTCTTTTTCGTTAGTGCTCTCAGGGGTTCTGAGAGAGTAGCCAAGTGCGGGATGAATCTGCCACAATAGTTTGCCATCCCTAGGAAGCTTCTCACTTCGGTTTGACTCTGTGGCATTGCTGCGGTCCGAATTGCTTCCACTTTTGCCGGGTCCACCTGTAGGCCATGTGACGAAAACCTGTACCCAAAAAACTCCACCTCGTTGGTGTTAAAAGCGCATTTTTCTTTGTGTAGAGTTAAGCCTCGCTCCTCGAGCCTCTGCAACGTTGCCCTCAGACGTGCATGGTGTTCCTCCAGCGAGTTTGAAAATATGAGTACGTCGTCGCTCACATTGATTACGAATACCAGCCCGGACAGTGCTTCCCTGATTGCGTCTTGAAAGACCTCCGCGGCCGATGACACCCCAAAACTGAGGCACTTGAACCTCCTCAGCCCCACATGGGTCAAAAAAGTGGTTATGTAGATGCTTTTTTCCTCCAGGATCAGTAGGTGATATCCAGAATTCAAATCTACCTTCGAAAACCACTTGGCCCCGTTTATGTCAGCTACAATCTCATAAATGGTGGGTGTCATATGGTGCTCACGTTTGATCGCTTTATTGGGCAACCTCATGTCCATGCATAGACGAATAGCCCAGGTTGTTTGGGTTTTGGGGCAATCACGAGCGGGGACACCCACGGGGTGGGACCAGAGACCCTCTCAATTACTCCTGCTCGTTCCAGGCGGTCCAGTTCGGCTTCTACCAGCGGTCTCAAATGGAAGGGTACGTCACCTTTATTTTATACTCCCCAGTCCGTACCCGGTCCGGGGAGTTGCAGTGGATACATTGTCCGGTAGGAGCCGGGTGGCTCACTACAGTATCCAGTGCCTCAGAGGTGTGGTGAGTGCGGCGACTTGCGGCAGTAACAAGCGATTTCAGACTGCAGTCTGGTATTCCATGCCGCAGAGGTGCAGTGAATGCGGAGACTTGCAGCAGTTGTTCCCTGCCATTTCCAGCATTTACCAGCATTTCAGTTGTGCCCGCAGCAGTTTCTCATCCAGCGTGAGGCAGCGCAAGGTTGTAGCAGCGTGAGCTTTGCACATGCGGAAGTCCTCGTGCATGTTTTAGCTCAAGCTCTACGCGCTGTCAAAATGACGCTGCCACCGTACGTGAATCTGCCATCTTAGAAGTTGGGATCATTCACATGGGAATCAATTGTACTTACGTACATACAATTGAAACAACAAGTTATTTATGACAGACACACCAATGCAAGTTACAGTTGCCTGTTTTCCAATTTCCTTTTCTGCATTATTTAAACACACATATGTTAATTCTAGTACCTTTTCATACTAACTGAAGGTCTGTTGTATCTTTATTTTAGTAGAACATTATTATAGTGGGGCAGCAACTCACCTTCCAAGCATAATTAAGTTATGGAGGAAATACCTCCATTTTTAGCAAGTCCTAGTTTACCACCATTGATTTGGGTACAGTGGCATGAAGCTTTTGATGCGTATCTGGATGCAATCGATGGAGATGCTTTCACTTCGAAGAAAAACAAAGCTCTATTGGTTTATAAGTTGGGGCATGAAGGCAGATCGATATTGAAGACTTTACAATTAGAAACTGTATATGTGCTTTCTAGTGGTGATGGTTATTCTGAACCAATAGTCAATGAATATACATCAATTATTCAAACTTTAAGCAAAAGATTTTCACCTATGCAGAATGTGGTGTTGGAAAGGCATAGTTTTTCCAGCTAGCACAGCTTCCAGGAGAGTCCATTGATGATTTTGTTTCTGCTTTATGCACTTTGGCTATAAACTGTAACTATCTGGAGTTGAAGGATGAGATAATTTGTGATCAGTTACTAGAGAATACTAATAGCAAGAACATTCAGGAACGGCTTCTGTCTAGTGAAGATCCAAGTTTGGAACTGGCATTGAAGATAGCAAGAAGCATTGAACAGTCGGACATCTGTATGAAGGAATTAGCTGTAGGTCGACCTGGGACAGAGTGCAGAGAAGTAAAAGCCATACAGAAAACTTTTAAATGCGTGTGTATTATGTATGTGTTGTTTGTTTATGTTCACTGACGTCTATATATTTGTTTGTTTAAATTGACAGCCCTGAAGAAGTCCTCTAGTAGGACGAAACGCGTCGGCTGTGGCTGTATCACTGTGAAAAAAGTTTTTGATGCATATGTTTATGTTTTTTAAAAAGAAAATTTTGGAATAAAAATAAATTTTGAATAATATTTGTATTACATATGGACTATGTCTATGTATTTTTATATCTTGTAATTAATATGTGGTGCACCTGTGCTTGTGTTTTATATTGCTGTGACCCCATGAGGATCTGCACTTTGATGGTGGGTGCGTTTCAGTGTGCACACAAACCCCAGGAAGAATAGAGGGGTAATAATACTAGAGGGATAGCAGTTCAGGTGCTGTATCTTTGGAGGGCTCCACTGTCAGACCGTGTTCAAATTTCTTGATCCCCTGTTTAGCACTGATCTGCCCTGAAAATTTATATATATAATTGGTCCCCCTTTAGAAGTTTAACAAAACTCTAGAGGAGATGCCAGGCTTTAAAGACAGACGACAGGAACTAGCCCTGGATCTATTCGCCTCCAGTTCTAAACCAGGAAGCATATCTGTGAATGTTCCAAAAACAGAGGGCTTAAAAGTTAAATTTCAAAAATTTGAAAAATTAAAAAAACATGAGATGTCCAGATGGTGGGACGGCACCACCCTGGAAAAATATATTGAAAATGAGAAAATTCCTAGAGGCCTCAGAATTTTAATTTTCCCTACCTTTGAGGACCTTGACAAGGACTCCCTGGAGGATTGGGAGGGCAATCTCCGCAATGCATCGTTTAATATGATGCGCATCTTAATTAAGAACGCGGAGAAAAAGGGTATAAAATTGCAACAGGAAATAGAGGAACTAGAAAAAGAGATAGCAACATCTGAATTAAAGGAAGTGGTGAAGAAAAATTATGCCATATTGGATGAGATTCTTGAAGGCCACCAAATGTATTTACGAGACAAAAAGGTGAAAAAAATTAGAAGGGATGATAAGGATTACAAGGATGGGAGAGTCTACACTTTCTCCCACAAATATGATAATGTCAAAATCCCAGGGGAAGGTAAAAGACCACGTGAGGATACTTTGGAATTGACTTCCGCAAGTAGTACAACATCTCTCTCCTCTGCGGCCAGTTTAATCCCCACAGAGGAATCAACTGGGATAACTGAGCCTGAAAATAGGTCAAATTTTTTATTAGAAATGGAAAGGTTCAGACTGGGGGCAAGATCAACACCCAAAGATCAAACACAAGAAGGGGGGGTAGCAGATGGCAGGTGAACAAACAGAAACAACGAGAAAGTATGACAAGAGCCAGTAGGCAGGTTGACCAGATCAAAGAAAATGGAGACCTTGAGAGATTAGGTACGAATGAGAAAAATGATGTACAGGAATTAATGATCGTCAATCTCTCTGAAAAAGTTCTAACTGATGATGATGTCTCTGTATTAAGTAAAGGACTTGGATTTTGCCCAAATCAGATGGGTAATGATGTCGATATATTTGTGGATTTGTCCAAATTTGTAAGATCATTAAAATTGAAGGACCATTTCCTACGTAATCCGTCCATTCTTACTAAACCTTTGGAGGATCGTGTTCCTCCACCACATACTGTAACTGAAATAAATGTCATTCAAATGATGATGTCTATTGAACATGAAACATCAATTGAGGTAGACCTGATCAGAGATGAATTGGAAATTGTTGAGGATGTGTCATTGGACAGTGGTTTAAAAACAAAATCTAAGTTTATTCCGATGGGTACACACCCCAATATAGACCTATTTCATGACAGGGTGACACAGGGTTTTTATAAACTCTTGGAACATCCCACCCCCCAAATTTGAAAAATTACAATCTTACTGCAGGTGAGAATAAAGCTTTAAAGGGACTTAAATCTGATCCCTCAATTGTTATTCGTGAAGCAGACAAGGAGGGAAATGTGGTGATTATGGCAAGATCTAGCTACATGAAAGTGATAGATCGACAGTTGGCGGACACATCCTGTTACATTAAACTTCCTGGGAACCCCATTAAGTCTTTAGGAACACATATTAACATGAGACTTATTGAGTGGCGGGAGACTGGTCTATTAAGTGAGGAGGAATGTAGATATTTGACGGTTTCGGAACCCACGTTCCCGTGCATATATATTTTACCAAAGATACATAAGGGAGGCCATTTTCCACCAGGCCGTCCCATTATCTCTGGGATAAACTCTCCCACGGAAAGATTATCAGAGTATGTGGACCATTACATACAGCCCCTTGTACAAAACTTGCCGGCTTACATTAAGGATACTAGAGACATCTTGGAAAAATTAGAAGGCCTGGCATGGACTGAGAGTCTCATGTTTGTCACCCTGGATGTGACAAGTCTTTATACTTGCATCAGAAAAGAATTTGGAGTAAAAGCGCTACAATTCTTTCTGGGACAAAGGACAGCAGACCATTATTCACATAATGAGGTCTTGCTGGAAATGACTGACATAATTCTATCAAAGAATTTCTTTCTCCATGATTCACAGTGGTTTCATCAGATCCAGGGCACGGCAATGGGTTCCAGGTTTGCTCCCGCTTATGCTGGGCTCTTTATGGGCTGGTATGAGCGGGAGCATGCCTGGGGTCGCCGTGCTGCTGAGTGGATGGAGCATGTTATTTTCTGGGGCAGGTACATCGATGATGTTATTATGATCTGGGATGGGCCTGCCCCGGCACTTTTGGAATATCATGCATATTTAAATGAGAACCCATATAATGTGAGATTTACAATCAGTTATAGTAGTGAATCAATTGATTTTTTGGATATCACCTTTTTTGTGCATGATAACTATATCCAGAGCCGCACCCATAGGAAGAGTACAGCATGTAACAGTGCATTGCATTTCCAAAGCGCTCATCCTCATCATGTGATTAACAATATCCCTTATGGGGAGATGATTAGGATGAGACTCAACTGTAGCATGGAGGACTCCTTTATTCAGAACATTAGGGAGACTGAACAGCGTTTCTTGGCTAGGGGGTACCCAAGTCAGACCCTGATTAAAGCACATAGTAGAATTATGACGATCCCTAGGACAACTACCTTAATAGCAAACCCAGCAAAAAAGAGTAAGAAGGCACCTCTTTCATTTAACACCCAGTATAATACTCGCAGCAGTAGGGTTTATAATGTCCTGCGGAAACACTGGCATTTGTTGATGGACATACCTAGTCTCCATGGAACCTTGGCCACTAAACCTAAGATTACATATAGAAGAGGACAAACTTTACGGAACATGTTATGTCCTAGTTATGTCACCACACCCAAAGCCGATAACTGGCTGACATTATCGACTATGGGCTTCTATATATGTAGTGAATGTAGTGTGTGCAGATTGGGAAGGAATAAGATTAAAACCTTTAATTTCAATACCAAACGGATATACAACATTAATTATTTCATCAATTGTAAAACAAAATATGTGACATATATATTGGGCTGCCCATGTAATAAGATTTATGTGGGCAGTACCAAAAGAGCTTTAAAAACAAAAATCCAGGAGCATCTTCGGGCTCTTCGAAATGGAGATCTTGGATATCCGCTCACATACCACATGCAGGAGAATCATGGAGGTAGTGAGGAATTGTGGTTTATGGGAATTGACCACATCCCAGTGCACCGTAGAGGAGGGGATAGAGAACTTGCCCTGAGAAAAAACGAAGCTGGGTGGATATGTAGGCTTCGGTGCATAGAATTGGGGCATAATAGAGAGGACGAAATGCATTACTTTCTATAGGAAAACTTTTCCACATTTCTATAATAATGTAGGTTTTTCACTCGAGGTCCTCCTGTTTTCCTTCTACTTGAATTGACTCTATGCAGTTTTGTTTGATTTTTTGGACTTGGGTCTAGGATAGTCGTCATGACTTATTTATACATGTTTTTTTTCTTCTGGAGAGGGTATATGTCAGAGAGTATTATCTATAGGTTACACTATCGTTCAATGTACTTTGGTGACTTTTTCGCTTTGGACAAAATAGAACCTTCATATTTGTTCGGGACAGCTTGGGCTGGATATTGGTCACTTTCTTGAATATATATGTGCTGATGACACTATTGCCATTATAAGATGGCCGCCATGAAATATTGCCCACTTTTGCTTTCTCTCAAAAGATATTTTTTGATGGTGACCTTTTTGTTTTGGATATAAATAAGTTTTTTATACTTTTTAGGACAGCTTGGTCTGATCTTGGTCACTTTTTTGAGTATATATGTGCTGATGATATCATTGTCAGTATAAGATGGCCGTCATGAATTATTGTCTATTTTGTTTCCTTTTAAAAGATATTTTCTGATGATACTAATTTTGATAAAGTGCCTGTATCATTCCTGGTCCGTCTTTACGTAGGACCATGTTGACACTAATTTCTTTATACTTTTGAATGTTGTATGGTATGTCATTTATTTTGACTTCTATACCTAGTTCTAAGATGGCCGCCATGATGTATTTATATACGTTTTTCCCTTTGGATAAGGCATATATCGGAGAATATTATCTATAGGTCACATTATTGCCCAATGTATTTTGGTGTTTTTTCCGCTTCGGACGGAATAGGATTGTTATACTTTTTGGGACAGCTTGGGCTGGATTTTGGTCACTTTCCTAGTATAGACGCGTCATTGATATTTTTGCCATTATAAGATGGCCGCCATAAAATATGGTATAGTTTGCCTTTATTTTGAAAAAACATTCTCTGTTGATAGTTACGCGACCTCCAGCGACTTAGCTGTTTTTAATCTATTTTGACTGCCGCGAGTATTTAAATCGGCTCGGACAAATCATTGGTTTTCTGTCCCATTACCGTGACACTTGACGTTTGGAACCTTGTTGATAGCCTAATATCGGTAAGTCTTATTAGGGAAAATGCTGTCTTCTTTGCTTGCTGCCTATATCTCTTTGTTTTCCTGAGTATAGACGCGCTGATGATATTTTTGCCATTACAAGATGGCCGCCATAAAATAAGGTCTAGTTGGCCCTTACTTCTGGGAAAGAAACATTCTCTGATGAGACTCAGCTGATCTCAATCTATCCTGACTGCCGCGAGTATTTAAATCGGCTCGGGCAAGTCATTGGCTCTTCGTCCTTTTACCGTGACGCTTGACGTTTGGAAGCCTGTTGATAGCCCAATATCGGTAAGTTTTATTAGGAGATATGCTGTCCCGCTTGCTTGCTGCCTTTATTCCTTTACTCTGTTATATATATATTTCTTTCCTTTTGATCGTATTATTTGAAATTGAGTATTTAGACTGGGTATACCCCTCCAAGGGGAGTGGGAATACGCCGTCTTGCCTCATTTACCGTTTTGTTTTTCTTAAGTTCAGTTGTTATTTCTTCTTTAGTTTGAATTGTGTTGCTTTTAGTTAAGCGATACTATGGTGCATGTCTTTTTGATGGGGATATGGATTAGAGTATATTTTGGTTAAATCGCTCTAGCGTAATAGCTATGAGATTAAACCCTGGGTTTGACATAGGGTGACTAATACGATAGTTAATATATTTCCGTCTCTTTTACTGTTCGTTTTTGTGCTGATATTATGATAATGCCCTAGTTAAGTCTGGGCAACTTAATGATGACTCTTTATCCTTTTTTCTGTTTATACTATAGACTATTAACAACAGTTCCAGCATATATACTTTGCTGTGGAACTGATAAGGCTTGGGCCTGCAGGATATGGTTTTGGGGCTGGTGACATCATACCCTTGTAAGTATTGGAGCCTCACTCTTGTAACATCATGACCATTCGGTAACCAGTATCACATAAGTATGGTTTCCTGCGAACATGGGCTCAGCCATATATGGGGGTTAGAACCGATGTTACAGATTTGTGGATATATAGGGGTTTTTATGGAAATTTACTTAGTGGTTAATTGAGGACAAATGTAACAATTGAAATTACAATGGGGTGACTATTAATCTAACGAGCAGTTTTTGCCTACTCTCATTTGGGTGGGACAATCAGACGAGTTGACTGAGTATTAGTCCCGTGTTAAGAGGGATTTCATGAAAATACATTATGGTTATTCTTGTTTCTTTTAGGTGACTGAATTGGGTGACCATTAAGAGGCGGCAAGGCATTAATCTACATGCACGCCCTGCCCCTTCATCTATTTTTCCTGAAGTCTTTTCCGTATATATTTTCCTAATATCGATAGCTCTGAGGAATATTGTTTAAACTTCTGACGTGAAGTAAGTACCTTGGTTCCAATCTGTGCAGGTCATTCTCCCAGTAGCCGTATTTGGTGTATAAACCTTCACCTATCTCTCTGCAGGTATTTTTGATATCGGCGATTTAGATGGGGAACGAGAGATAGGCAGTTTCTCTGTTTGTTCTCTCGACTCTTCATCCTTGTGGTGATTGATCTTCTTAGAGTTACTAGCGGTAGGTTCCACTATTTGTACATTTGCACTTTTTTAGTGAAAGAAACCTCTAGAAATGCAAAGTTAATGATTAAAATTGTGATTTTTTGTTTTGTGCCTCTGTAGGATGACCTTATCCACATCATTTATCTAATTTCTGTCAGGATGCCTCTAGTTAATTTTGTTTTGAAATATTAATTGAAATAGTTTCTCTTTATTTTTCTACTGTAAATATAAGTAAAACGTATAGAAATGCCGTGTTTATTTTGAATTTGTAATATATTTAAAAAAAGTCTGTCTGTTTTTAGTATGTCTGGGTTATTCTTCTTCTTTTCTTGTATATAGGATTATCAATATAGCTTTTTGGCTAAAAAGCATTAATCTTTTAAATGCATGTGTATTATGTATGTGTTGTTTGTTTATGTTCACTGACGTCTATATATTTGTTTGTTTAAATTGACAGCCCTGAAGAAGTCCTCTAGTAGGACGAAACGCGTCGGCTGTGGCTGTATCACTGTGAAAAAAGTTTTTGATGCATATGTTTATGTTTTTTAAAAAGAGAATTTTGGAATAAAAATAAATTTTGAATAATATTTGTATTACATATGGACTATGTCTATGTATTTTTATATCTTGTAATTAATATGTGGTGCACCTGTGCTTGTGTTTTACCATACAGAAAACTAGTAATGACAAGTTTAAAAGTCAAAATGTTAGATAATCTCAAAAATCTGGAGGGTCTTCATCGAGTGTGGAAAAGGAATTCAGCTGTTTCAGGTGTAGCAGTAGGTCACATTTAGGCAATTATAGACATTGTCCAACTTTAACTCAGACATGTTTCAAATGCAACAGGAAAGGCCATTTTGGTCATATTTGTAAAGTGAACAATTTTAGGAAACAAGCTATAAGTGCTGTGGGTGAGGATGATATGGAAACCAAATGTGATGACGGATACATTTTAATGATAAAGGGGAAGAAGTCGGAAGTTGTCACAGATGATTGTGTGGTTATCAAATAAGTTGGGAAAAAGAAACCACCATATTGTGATCTCTTAGTTAATGGACAGAGAGGCATATGTACAAGCCCCTATCGCCACCACAACGTCACTTTTACCGACGTTGTGGTGGCGATAGGGACTGCGCCTTATGTACAAGGCAGCGTTAAGCCACGTGGCTTAACACTGCCTTGTACATAAGGCCCCCTTTCATGCTATGCTTAGCGTGAAAGGGGTGGGCAGTGGGTTTTGCGGTGGGCGTTCCACCCATTCATTTGGACTCTGCCCCCTATGTACAAGAGTGGCGTACATAGGAGGCAGCGCCTAAATTATGACCAGGTAAATCCTGGTCTTAAGTTGGCGAAACGAGGAGAAATGCATTATTTCTCTTCGTTTTTGATTTTTCCATGTGTGCTGCCTTGTGCAGCATACATGGAAAAAGCCAAATGCCATGGTTTGTTTATGTACAGGAAGGTGTCCCTTCCTGTACATAAGCAATACTTTAAAAAAAAATGCAATTTTGTCACTTTCATGTGTGCTGCAGGAAGCAGCACACATGAAAGTGACAGAATGGCAATTTAGGATTGTTTATGTGCAGGAAGGGACACCTTCCTACAAATAAACAATCCTCCCCTGCACGCAGACACCCTTGCACTATGGTGCAAGGGTGCCTGCGTTGGCACTAAGTTGCTAAACTTAGCGCCATCACAGGGGAAAACGCAAGGCTGCACCACAGTCTTGTAAATATGGTGCAGCCTTGCGTTCCAGAAGTGGCGGAGCGCGACGTTAAGCCAAGGAGGCTAACGCCGCGCTCTGCCATTTCCTTGTACATATCCCCCAGAGTGTCAACAATATGGAAGATTCTGGTTCGCCATTTACGCTATTAGGAGAAAGCAAATTTGCCAGGTTTCACGGTGAAGTGCTAGAAACGTCGGATATTAAACTATTTGCCTACGGAGGAACAAATTTGCGGTTTTAGGTAAATTTAAAGCTAAATTGATATCTAGTGTCAATTGTGCCCAATCTGAGGTATTTGTAGTGAAAAACGGATCAAATTTGTTGGGTTTGGGTGATCAAGGGGAACTCAATATGATTTTGGATCCTAACAATCCTGATTTGGGCATAACCAAAGATTAATTGTTAGCATCATGTTTGAATGCAATTGCGTGGGAGCGTATGTTGAGAGAGCAAAGTGGTTTGGTGACTATGGAGAAGTATTTTGTGATCTGTTCAGAAAATTGCAAGGATTTAAGCATCGCATAGTATTGAAAGATGATGCAGTACCAGTGATACACAAACCACGGAAAGTGCCTTTGTGTCTTAGGCAAGAATTAAAGGAAGAACTTGACAAACTGTGTGCTATGTCTATTATTGAACCAATTGAAGGGTCTGAATGGTTGTCGCCAATTGTTTTGGCGTGTAAGGCAGACAAATCTTTGCGTCTATGTGTGGATCTTCATGATCTCAATCGTAATATTTGGGTATATCGCTAAACTATGCCAAATATTAACAAAATGTTGGCCATTTTGAATCATGCTGCTGTTTTTACATCATTGGATATGTCAAAAGCATATCATCAGGTGGAGCTACATCAGGATTAGAAGCACTTTACCTCATTTGTGACACCAGAGAGTGCTTAACGCTACATTTGGATGCCATTTGGATTGGCGCGGCATCCTCTGTGTTTCAGAAAGTGATGAACATTTTGTTTGAAGGAATGGAGGGGGTAACGTGTTTCCAGGATGACATCTTAATATACGGCAAAGACAAGGAGTAGCACGACGTGAGAGTAAGATCGGTGTTAGATATTTTAATGAGGAGTGGAATGACATTAAGAAGGGATAAATGTAAATATTCACAATTGGGTGTTGAATATTTAGGCCATGATGTGTCTGCTAGTGGTGTAAAACCTCAATTGAAAATTTTGTGGGCTACTGAAGAGGCGCCATCACCAAGGGACAAGGACCAGCTCAAGTCCTTTTTGGGCTTAGTTGAGTTTTATGCCAAGTTTGTGCCACAGTTTGCTAGTAAAATAGCAGTGTTGCGCAGCCTTTTGAGGAAGAATGTGAAGTATGAGTGGTCGCATGAATGTGAGGTATTCTTTGGTGAAATCAAGAAAAGCATAGTTTTGGCACATTTTGAGTATTTTGATGACTGATGCGAGTAGTGTTGGTTTGGGGCAGAGTTGATGCAGAAGCACGTAAATGGAAGCAAAGAAATTATTGCTTTTGCATCAAGAACCCTGCATGGAGCTGAAGCCACATATTCAACCATTGAAAGGGAGCACCTAGCTATGTGTTGGGGTGTAAAATATTTCAAAACTTATTTGTGGGGTAGAGAATTTATTTTGCGTACTGACCACAAACGTTTATTGGATTTGTTCTGCACTCGTAGTGGGGGAAGAGCCACTCCCCGCATTGCCAAACGGCAGTACAGCATGCAAGAGTTTCAATACAAATTGGAACATGTTTTGGGAGAGAAGAATTTTGCGGCTGATTGTCTGTCAAGATTACCTGTACAGGATGACAATTGGGAAAGAAGTTGCAAGGAAGAGGATTTGGAAATGGCCTGTGTGTTGAATTCTTGGGACAGGGTGTTGGATGGAGCATTATGCAAAAATGTGTGGATGCAAATGCTGGAGGAGGACAAAGTGTTGAATAAGGTTATGGATTGTCTAGTTCAAGGTTGGCCTAATTCTAAGGAGATGCATGTGGATCTTATTCCTTTTGAAAGAGTGCGCGATGAATTGTCAGTGGTTATTGGGATTTTACAAAGGGGAGGTTTGTCAGTGGTACCCAACAGTTTAAGGAATAAGGTGTTGAATTTGCACATTGTGGTCATGGTGGTATCAGGGCACTTAAACGTAGAATTAGAGAAGACTTTTGGTGGCGAGGTTTGGATAGAATGGCAGAACATTTTGTTAAGGATTGTAATGCTTGTGTCATCAGTGACAAGTCCCAGGTTACGGTACCATCTCCTGTTACATCTGTAGAACCACCATCTATGCCGTGGAGTAAGTTAGATCTGGACATTTTGGGACCCTCTAGTGTTTTGGGGAGAACTCAGAAATTTGCCTTGGTGCTCATTGATTACTTATCTAGATGGCCTGAGATAAAAATGGTTAAGAGTGTGTCTACCTCCACTGTTTTAGATTTCCTCAGTGACATTTTTGGCAGGGAAGGTTATCATGAGGAGTTGGTCACTGACAATGGCACGCAGTTGGTGTCGTTAGAAATGAGGGAATTTCTTCAAAAGTATGGGATTCGCCATATTAAAACTTCTCTTTACCATCCCAGAAGCAATGCCTCAGTGGAAACATTTAATTGGGTTATAAAGGATCAGCTGACTTTGGTAAATAACATGAATTGGAAGCAGGTGATGAAGGATATATTGTGGGCTTACACAACATTTTCTCATAGTGTGATTGGACTGTCACCATTTAAACTTATGAGAGGGAGGGTAGCAGGTACAGATTTGAACAGGGGGTGGATGAATAGGAAAATGGTGAATGGTGATGTCCTGAGTAAGGTTTTGGATGTGGGAAAGGCTTTGTTTGGAAAGGTGAATCAAAGAAATGTTGGGAGGAGTGTGACAGTGGTTGTGGGTGATTGGGTCCATATAAACAGACCAGGTTTTATGAAAAAGGGTGGTCTAGATTGTCTGTTCCTAAGAAGGTTGTAGAAGTTTGTGATCATGTGATTGTGGTTGCAGGAGGGAAAGTATGGAACAAGAGTATGGTTTCTGTGATTCCTATGAGTAAGACTTCTGTGGTTCGTGATAGGTTGTGTTGTGGTGAGGATGAGGTGTGCAAAGATGGACGTATTTGACAAGAGGTTGAACAAGATGGTGGCATTTCTGAAAGATGTCATAATAAAGACACCTTGGGTAGTGGTGGTGGTGGTGTTAGAGAGAAAAAAACTTCCTATACGGCATAAGGATTACGTGATGGGCTAGGTGCCTATTTCTGTGAGACATGTAGTGTGTTTTTGATTGTTGTGTGCTGTTATACGATTATATGATATGCTTCAATCACTTGTACATTGTACTTTAGTAATATTTGTTATGTCATAACTGTATTTATGTAATGTTGTACTATGTTTTATTATTATATTGTATTGGTTCCTACGATTATTGATTTAGTTAGATTGTTAAGAGGGGATATGTGCGGGGATTGGAATTGGAATGTGAATGTTGGTGGGAAGTGAAGATTCGGAGGGTGGCAGTTGCTGCCGGGCTTGGAAACCTGAAGGTCGGAATAAAGGGTGTCTTACTTGTACAACGCTGTGGTGGACATCTTTTCACTGACCTGCTTCCTTTTTTAGGTTTTGCCTACACAGCGCTGGCAGTGTGCTTGTGAAATCTACTGTTTTGAATATATCTTAAAAGGGAAGAACGAAGGATGAGAGGCAACACAAGCAAATATCAGGTAAGTACAATGTACAAAACGAAGTAACAATGATCAGACGAATGCGTTGTGGTCTTTTTCGTTCTTTTATTTCACACGTGGTCCACATAAACAGCCAACGCGTTTCGCCCAGACATGGGCTTCTTCAGGGCTGAAATAATATATAATATATAGGTGCGTTTTAGACATAGACTCAAAGAAACAGGAAGTTCCAAGAAGGGAAGGTGGTCCATGCGAAGGTGGGCCGGTAGAAGAAATAAAATAAAAGAGGGAAGAAAGGAAAAGAGAAACATGGAATTAGTGAAAAGAAGGAAATAAGAAGAAGGGGAACAAAGAACGTAATCCCATGAAAGAAGTGGGAACCGCAGTAATTTCTTAGGTGATGCGAAGGTGAGAACTGCGGATCGTGATTCTTTGAAAAATAAAGGACGAAAAGAAAAGCTAGGAGTCAAGGAGTACAGAACAAAGCCTCTAGTAGCCAAGGCAAGGGAGAGTGAAGGGAGTGAGGAAGATCCAAACCAAATCAAGAATGTAGAGCTAAGTATGTTAAAAACCCAGCATCTCTAAGAGAGCCAGCTTACCAATGAGTAGATTGTGGTGGAGGACTGTCTCAATAATGTGTAGCGATTGGTCCCAAGAAATGTAACGCGTCCGTTACGGAGTATAAAAGTAATAATGTTAAGGTCTAAGAAAGGGCGGGAGAAGCAGTGAGAAATATCAATGGTTTATGCACAGAGCACTTATCTAATTCAGTTACTGAACATTCATTTCCTTAGGTCACTCGAAATACCTTACATTCTGGGCGCTCTACCCACGAGTTGACCTAGAAACTCTCTAACGGCTATACGAAAGGCTCTCGGACTACGGCCGATTAGAGGTAAGTAAACATAAACATAAAGAAAACGAATTTTGTTGCGCGCGCTGCATCGCCAAATGCGATGCAGCGCGTGCAACGAAATTCGACCTCTAATCGGCCGTAGTCCGTAGTTTACTACCCCCGCCCCACATCAGCGCCCGGCAGCACTCCCACCACGGGCCGCTACTGCATCCCTCTGCAGGTTGTCTCTGTAGCGACCCATACCTCCACGCCATGACCTCAGTTTCTGAGCTGTCCTTTCTTTGTGATGCTCTCATCACCACAACAATGACGTGGCTGTCACGGCGAGCACCCAGAAAACGCAGCGTACATCACAAAGATTCCATTAATTCTTCGCAAATTTGGTCCCTTCCCCTCAAGTCTGTTTCTTCTCCCCCTGAACCAACATCCGTTTCCACACCATAGGCCCCCACCACACAATGCCACCTGCCCTCTGTAGGAAAGTGGCTCTGTATATACTGTACCCAAGTAAGGTTCAGGGTGTACAGAGTCCACAGTCCCCCAGAGGGTTGACAGAGGCTAAAGTTAGATATAACCTTACTCTCCAAAGTGGTAGCTTGGTCGAGCAGTAAGGCAGTATCAGAGGACAGTGTAAAGCATTTGTTGTACACACTCAGTCAGCAAATGAAGCCACACACTCAAGAACTGAACTCTAGGCCAATGGTTTGTATATAAAAAAATATATGCTTGTTTTATTTTAGAACCAACAATAGGGTCAAAATATACTTTCTCAGTATGAGATGCTTTGGTTATTCACCTTACAGATAGGCAATAGACTTTTTAGATAGTGGTAATCACAGTTGGTGCAAGAGGCAACACAGGGTCAAATTCAATGCAACATTGAGCTCAATGGAAAATTATGCTTAATTACAATTGATTACTTTGCAGAGCACTTTTCTAACCACAGGACTGGATCCTGGATTCAGTCCTGGGACACTTCCTGTAAACAGGTAAGAAAAAGCGTTTTGGTTATTGTAGTGATTTTTGAAGAATATTACTATATTTCAAAAGCTGACACTTAGAAACTTTTCTGGATAAAATTACCAATGTTATCCTATGAAAGGAAATACAGTGTGCAAGCAAAGTATGTTTACGTTACTTTTGTAATCCAGTGCTGGACTCCTAGGTTCAGCACTGGGACATTTACTTAAAACAGGTAAGTAATTACGTTTTTGTAGTTTGTTCGATTTTTAAAGAATATTTGTAAAATACAGAAATCGACACTTAGAAGAAATTTCACAGAAAACCAGTCAATGGATCCCTATGAAGGAAAAGTGAGTTAACGGTAAGTAACGTTGCGATTACTTTTTAGGGCCAGTGTTGGGCACTCGGGTCCAGCACTGAGGCCCCTCCTAATACTAGGTGAGTATTTTCGTTTTCGTGACTCGGTTGATTTTTGGTGAATATTCTAAAGTTTCAGAACTCCACACTTAGAAGAAATTTCGCAGAAAATCAGTCAATGGAACCCTATGGAAGAAAAGTGAGTTATCGGATTTCGGGTAAGTACTTGACTGGCAGGGTTAAGGTTCTGGGTAAGACTCAGGGGTCCCCCAGGATCAGGTAAGTACAGTTTTTACACCCTCAGCGGCACAGGGGCGGCCGGGTGCAGAGTGAGAAGGCCCAATGTTATCCTATGGCAGGCGGGGGGCCCCGGGTTGGTGGCTGCTGGCAAGCAGGCCACGCGACTGTGGGAGCTGGGCTCCTGGTCACTTGCTCAGGGCAAGTAGGGAAGTAGGTTAGGATAGAGGTTGCACTTCCAGGGGCACTCGGGCGGCTGGGTGCAGGGTGCTTTTGAGCCGTCGGGCGCTCAATGTTAAACAATAGAGGTCGTGAAAGGTGAAGAAAGGCTGCAGGCTCGGGGACGGTGATTCTTCAGGGACGACCAACACTTCAGGAGGTAAGTTGGGGACTTGGAGGATAGGTAGACACCCAGGAGTTGGGCACAGGGGGCCGTGGGGCGCCGGGTGCAGGGGTGTCTTTTAAGGTCGGGAAATCTTACCCCCTGCTGGTCGCGGTTGGAGGGGTCCCTTGTCCTGAGGCTGCAGGCGTCGTCTGGGTCGTCGAGGAGGGTCCTTGGCCACTGGATTCCAGGTCAGAATCGCCGGGGGTCGTCCTCGAGGTCTTTGGTCACTCAGGCACAGGCTGGACTCGGCGGGTGCAGAGTGTGCAGGTTTCGCGGCTCCGTGCCAGGGCCGGGTCTTTGGTAGGTTTTCTTTTGAGCAGTACCACTGCTCGTGGGAGTCCCTGGGTCGAAGGCTGTAGCACAGAAGTCAGGTCCTCCGGGGTTTGTGAGGTTGCTGAGGCCGGGATTCCGCAGGAGCAGGTTCAGAGGTCGACAGGCCGGTAGGGCTGGGGCCAAGTCAGTTGTTGTCGCCTCCTTTTTAGCAGCTGCACGGCTGGTCTTCTTGCTTCGTCTTCTCTTCTTGTTTTCGGATTTGGGAACTGCGGAAGGAAGGTTCAGGGAGCCCCTAAATACTAAATTTAGGGGTGGTTACAGGTAGGTAAGGGCAGGGACCAATGGGTCCCTTCCCTGGGGTGGGTACACCCCTATTCTGTTCCTCTCCAGTGGGAGGGGGACAGGAGCCTGTCCCTGGTTGGCCAGGTCCCCCCATCCTCAAGATGGCGGGGACTCGAGTTTGTGCTTCACCTCGCCTCCCCCACCTTAGGGGTGGAGTTGGCAGAGGTGGGCACAACCCATTTCCTGCTTCTGGTTTTCCCGCCGGTTCTCCCGCCAGGAGTGGGGGTAGAACCAGTGGGGACCAGTTTGCTGGAAGCAGCAAATGGTCTGGGGAAACTCCAAAGGCGGCAGGCCTTTGAAGCTCCCCCTGCCCATCCTGGGGGAGGAGGCTTTGGCACCTCGTCCCGGGATGTGCATTGTTTCAGGCCCCTGAGAGCAGAGGCTCTCGACCCAGGGGTCCAGAAACATGTCTGGTGGTGGCAGCCTGGGCAGCCACTCAGTCCGGACACTGGAGGTCGGGTTGGTTTCAGGGGGCATCTCTAAGATGCCCTCTGGAGTGCGTTTTACATTAAATCCCACACTGGCATCAGTGGGGGTTTAATGTGCTGAGAAGTTTGATACCAAACTTCTTAGTCTTCAGTGGGGCCATTATGGTGCTGTGGAGTTCGTAATGACAGACTCCCAGCACCATATACTCTTAATGGCAGCACTGCACTTACAATGCCCAAGAATGGACTTGGGCACTGTAGGGGCACAGGGCTCATGCCTCTATGCCCTCACCACTGGCATAGTGCACCCAGCTAGAGGGGTGGCTGACCTAGGCCAGGGCAGTGGCTTGTAGGCATGGCACACAGGGATGTGAGCCATGTCGACTCTTCACTTTTGTTCTGCACCAAGACACGCAGCCTGCAAAGGCAGTGTGTGTGTGTAAAGGTGCAGGGTCCCTAAGGGTGGCACAACAAGTGCTGCAGCCCTTAGGGGCCTTCCCTGGTCACAGTGCCCTGGGTACCCATGGTACCATTTACCAGGGGCTGACCTGTGGCCAGGGATGTCAATTGGGTGTAGGTATCAATGCAATTTTAGGGAAGGAACACAGGCCCTGGGTACCTGGTTGGCAGGAGCCCAGGGCACACTCAGTCAAAGTACATCATCCATTCAGCAAAAAGTGGGGGCATACCATGTAAGAAAGATGGCACTTTCTCACACAACTCCCCCCAAACGAAAGATGATGAGACTAACCTTGCCCTATGGAGTCTTCATTGTCTAAGTGGAAGAACCTGGAAAGGCCATCTGCATTGGCATGGGCAGTGCCAGGTCTGTGTTCCACTTCAAAGTCCATTCCCTGTAGGGAGATGGACCACCTCAACAGTTTTGGGTTTTCTCCTTTCATTTGCATTAGCCACCTGAGAGGTCTGTGGTCAGTTTGAACTAGGAAGTGAGTTCCAAACAGGTAGGGCCTCAGCTTCTTCAGGGACCAGACCACAGCAAAGGCCTCCCTCTCAATGGCACTCCAACGCTGCTCCCTGGGGAGAAGCCTTCTGCTTATAAAAGCAACAGGTTGGTCTTGGCCTTCATCATTGGTCTGGGATAGGACCGCTCCTATCCCTAGCTCAGAGGCATCAGTCTGCACAATGAACTGCTTGGCATAATCTGGTGCTTTTAGAATTGGTGCTGAGCACATTGCTTCTTTCAGAGTGTCAAAAGCCTTTTGGCAACAAACTGTCCAGTTTACTTTCTTTGGCATCTTCTTGGAGGTGAGTTCTGTGAGGGGAGTCACAATGGACCCATATCCCTTCACAAACCTCCTGTAGTACCCAGTCAAGCCAAGGAATGCCCTGACTTGGGTCTGAGTTGTTGGAGCTACCCAGTCCAGGATAGCCTGGATCTTGGGCTGTAAGGGTTGTACCTGGCCTCCACCAACCAGGTGGCCCAAGTACACCACAGTGCCCTGCCCTATCTGGCATTTGGATGCCTTGATAGTTAGGCCTGCAGTTTGCAGGGCCTTTAAAACCTTCCCAAGGTGGACCAGGTGATCCTGCCAGGTGGAACTGAAGACAGCAATATCATCAAGATAAGCTGCACTAAAGGACTCCAACCCAGCAAGGACTTGATTCACCAACCTCTGGAAGGTGGCAGGGGCATTCTTTAAACCAAAGGGCATAACAGTGAACTGAAAATGCCCATCAGGTGTGGAGAATGCTGTTTTCTGTTTGGCTCCTGGGGCCATGCCAATCTGCCAGTACCCTGCAGTTAAGTCAAAGGTACTCAGGTATTTGGCTGCACCCAATCTGTCTATCAGTTCATCAGCTCTTGGGATAGGGTGTGCATCTGTCTTGGTGACAGAGTTGAGACCCCTATAGTCCACACAAAACCTCATCTCTCTCTTTTCACCCTTTTGATGAGGTTTGGGGACCAGAACCACTGGGCTAGCCCAGGGGCTCTCAGAGGGCTCAATAACCCCTAGCTCCAGCATCTTGCTGACTTCAGCTCTGATGCTTTCCTTAACTTGGTCTGACTGACGATAGATCTTGTTTTTGACAGGTGCACTGTCACCAGTGTCCACATCATGGGTACACCAGTTTGTCAGACCAGGGGTCAAGGAAAAGAGCCCAGCATACTGCTGCAAGACTTGCTTGCAGTCAGTCTGCTGTTGGGCAGTGAGGGTGTCTGAAAAGACAACTCCATCTACTGACCCATCTTTTGGGCTGTGGGAGAGGAGATCAGGGAGAGGTTCACTCTCAGCTTCCTGTTCCTCATCTGTCACCATCAGCATGGTGATGTCAGCCCTGTCATTGTAGAGTTTTAGGCGGTTCACATGGATAACCCTTTTGGGTGTCCTGCTGGTGCCCAGGTCAACCAGGTAGGTGACCTCACTCTTTTTCTCTAGGATAGGGTAAGGGCCACTCCATCTGTCCTGGAGGGCCCTTGGTGCCACTGGCTCCAAAACCCATACCTGTTGCCCAGGTTGGAATTCAACCAGTGCAGCTTTTTGGTCATACCAGTGCTTCTGAAGCTCCTGGCTGGCCTCAAGGTTCTTGGATGCCTTTTCCATGTACTCAGCCATTCTGGACCTTAGGCCAAGCACATAGTCCACTATATCTTGTTTGGGTTCTTGGAGAGGTCTCTCCCAGCCCTCCTTTACAAGACAGAGTGGTCCCCTCACAGGATGGCCAAACAGAAGTTCAAAGGGTGAGAAACCTACCCCCTTCTGTGGCACTTCTCTGTAAGCGAAAAGCAGGCATGGTAGTAGGACATCCCATCTCCTTTTGAGTTTTTCAGGGAGCCCCATGATCATGCCTTTCAATGTCTTGTTGAACCTCTCAACAAGGCCATTGGTTTGTGGGTGGTAGGGTGTAGTAAACTTGTACTGCACCCCACACTCCTTCCACATGTGGGTCAGGTAAGCAGACATGAAGTTGGAACCTCTGTCTGAAACCACCTCCTTAGGAAACCCTACCCTGGTGAAGACACCAATGAGGGCTTTGGCTACTGCAGGAGCTGTAGTAGTCCTAAGGGGAATAGCCTCAGGATACCTAGTGGCATGATCCACTACCACCAGTATGAATTTGTTCCCTGAGGCTGTGGGAGGTTCCAGTGGACCCACTATGTCCACACCTACCCTTTCAAAGGGAACCCCCACCACAGGTAGTGGTATCAGGGGGCCTTTGGATGGCCACCTGTCTTGCCACTGGCTTGACAGGTAACACAGGAGCTGACAAACTCCTTCACCTTTTGGTGCATCTGGGGCCAGTAAAAGTGGCTAACTAGCCTTTCCCAAGTTTTGGTTTGGCCCAGATGTCCAGCTAGGGGGATGTCATGAGCCAAAGTTAGGAGGAACTCCCTGTACTTCTGGGGCACTACCACTCTCCTGGTGGTTCCAGGGTTGGGGTCTTTTGCCTCAGTGTACAGTAATCCCTCTTCCCAATAGACTCTGTGGGTACCACTGACATCTCCCTTGGCTTCTGAAACAGCTTGCTGCCTCAGGCTTTCAGGAGTGGGACAGTCTTGCTGTCCCTGGCACAGCTCTTCCCTAGAGGGTCCCCCTGGGCCCAAGAGTTCAACCTGGTAAGGGTCAAGCTCTAGGGGCTCAGTTCCCTCTGGGGCTTCCAGGTTCTCTCCCTGAGGAGAGGGGTCCTGCTCTTGTGACTGTGTAGAAGCTGGTCCGCCAGTCTTCTTTCCTTTTCTCTTGGTAGGCTGGGCCATCATTTCAGGCTCCAACACTATTTCTTCACCCTGCCTTTTGCTCTGTGCTCTTGTTTTTACACACACCAATTCAGGGATGCCCAGCATGGCTGCATGGGCCTTTAGCTCCACCTCTGCCCAGGCTGAGGTTTCCAGATCATTTCCTAGCAGACATGCAGCTGGTAACTTCGGAGAGACCACTACCTGCTTCAGGCCAGTAACCCCCCAGCCTAATGTCACCATGGCCATGGGATGACTAGTGGTGACACTGTCAGCATTGGTGACTGGGTAAGTTTTCCCAATCAAGTATTGCTCAGGGGAAACCAGTGTGTCCCTCACCATAGTGACACTGGCACCTGTATCCCTCAGAGCCTCTACTCTAGTTCCATTCACCCAGGGGTATTGCAAATACTTCTTTAAGTTGGGTGGCCACACAGCTACAGTGGCAAATTCCACTTCCCCTAGGGAGACCAGACTTGCCTCAGTGGGTTCCCAGATTTGCTCAGGGTACACTTCTGATCCCATCTGTAAACTTGCTGCCCCAGGAGTAGCTGTACTGGGTGCCTTAGGGGCTTTGTTGTGGGGGCAAGTTTTGTCTACAGTGAGGTGTCCTGACTTCTTACAGTTATTACACCAGGCCTTCAAGGGATCAAAGTTCTTCCCCCTATAGGGTTGAGGCACATAGGGAGTAGTTTGGGACCCACCCCCTGAACAGGTTTTTGGGGCCCTTTGGAAGACTCAGACTTTTTATCTTGGGGATTCTCACCACCTTTCCCCTGGGGGGTTTGGTGACCACCTTCTTTTGGTCACCCCCAGTGGTTGTCCTTGTCACCCTAGTCTTGACCCAGTGGTCTGCCTTCTTTCCCAATTCTTGGGGAGAAATTAGACCTAGGTCTACCAAATGCTGATGCAACTTTTCATTTGTGCAATTACTTAGTATGTGTTCCTTCATAAACAAATTGTAAAGTCCAGAAAAATCATGCACATTATGTCCAGCTAACCAGCCATCCAGTGTCTTTACTGAGTAGTCCACGAAGTCAATCCAGGACTGGGTCTGGGTTTTGTGAGCCCCCTGAATCTAATTCTATACTCCTCAGTAGTGAGCCCAAATCCCTCAATCAGAGTACTCTTCATGAGGTCATAGGACCCTGCATCTGGCCCAGAGAGGGTCAGAAGCCTGTCTCTGCAGTTACCAGAGAACAGTTCCCACAGGAGTGCCCCCACAGAGGTTTCTTTACTCTTCTTATTTCACAAGCCCTCTCAAAGGCTGTGAACCATTTGGTGATGTCATCACCTTCCTCAAACTTAGGGACAATCCCTTTGGGGATTTTAGGTTCAGAAGTTTCCTCCCTATCCTTATTTTTAGTATTGCTGCCACCATTGATGGGTGCTAAACCCATCTCCTGTCTTTCCTTCTCTAGAGCCAGGAGTCTGGTCTCTAGGTCCAGTCGTTTGGCCAACCTGGCTAACAAGTTGTCCTCCTCACTGAGGGTATCCTCAGTGTCCTCTCTGGGACCAGGACCACCTAGGTGGCCCCTAGGTCCCCAGAGGTCTATTCTTGGAGTTAAGGGTGCAGGGACCCTATCTTCCCTAGGAAGTGATGGAGGTGGGTTACCATCCCCATCCTCCTCATTCCTTTCCTCCTCTGTTGGGTCATCACCATGCTCAGAGGGGTGGGCTTTAGCATACTCAGCCAGGAGCTCCTGGAGCCCTTGTTTGGTTGGATGCTGGCCCATTGGTATATCTTTAAGTTTGCATAAGGACCTTATCTCTTTGAAAGACAAATGAAGATAAGGGGTGAGGTCGAGCTCCTCAACCAGTTCCTGTATGTCATTATTATCTTCACTAGTAGCTGGGTTCTTGTCTTGAGACATTTTTTTAAAAAAAATTCTAACCCCTCTAACCTTGGCTATAGTGACTTTTTATTTTCTAAGATGCTACAGGGACTTAAGCAAGGCCCTAACAAGACTTTTAGTAATTTGGTAAAAAAAAAAATGCCAATTAAAAAAATCAGAATTCTAAAGGCAATTTAAGAGTTCTGTCGTGTGATCAGATGGTAACCAAGTAGTCCAACAAATGCAAGTTTGTATCCCACCGCTGATCCACCAATGTAGGAAAGTGGCTCTGTATATACTGTACCCAAGTAAGGTTCAGGGTGTACAGAGTCCACAGTCCCCAGAGGGTTGACAGAGGCTAAAGTTAGATATAACCTTACTCTCCAAAGTGGTAGCTTGGTCGAGCAGTAAGGCAGTATCAGAGGACAGTGTAAAGCATTTGTTGTACACACTCAGTCAGCAAATGAAGCCACACACTCAAGAACTGAACTCTAGGCCAATGGTTTGTATATAAAAAAATATATGCTTGTTTTATTTTAGAACCAACAATAGGGTCAAAATATACTTTCTCAGTATGAGATGCTTTGGTTATTCACCTTACAGATAGGCAATAGACTTTTTAGATAGTGGTAATCACAGTTGGTGCAAGAGGCAACACAGGGTCAAATTCAATGCAACATTGAGCTCAATGGAAAATTATGCTTAATTACAATTGATTACTTTGCAGAGCACTTTTCTAACCACAGGACTGGATCCTGGATTCAGTCCTGGGACACTTCCTGTAAACAGGTAAGAAAAAGCGTTTTGGTTATTGTAGTGATTTTTGAAGAATATTACTATATTTCAAAAGCTGACACTTAGAAACTTTTCTGGATAAAATTACCAATGTTATCCTATGAAAGGAAATACAGTGTGCAAGCAAAGTATGTTTACGTTACTTTTGTAATCCAGTGCTGGACTCCTAGGTTCAGCACTGGGACATTTACTTAAAACAGGTAAGTAATTACGTTTTTGTAGTTTGTTCGATTTTTAAAGAATATTTGTAAAATACAGAAATCGACACTTAGAAGAAATTTCACAGAAAACCAGTCAATGGATCCCTATGAAGGAAAAGTGAGTTAACGGTAAGTAACGTTGCGATTACTTTTTAGGGCCAGTGTTGGGCACTCGGGTCCAGCACTGAGGCCCCTCCTAATACTAGGTGAGTATTTTCGTTTTCGTGACTCGGTTGATTTTTGGTGAATATTCTAAAGTTTCAGAACTCCACACTTAGAAGAAATTTCGCAGAAAATCAGTCAATGGAACCCTATGGAAGAAAAGTGAGTTATCGGATTTCGGGTAAGTACTTGACTGGCAGGGTTAAGGTTCTGGGTAAGACTCAGGGGTCCCCCAGGATCAGGTAAGTACAGTTTTTACACCCTCAGCGGCACAGGGGCGGCCGGGTGCAGAGTGAGAAGGCCCAATGTTATCCTATGGCAGGCGGGGGGCCCCGGGTTGGTGGCTGCTGGCAAGCAGGCCACGCGACTGTGGGAGCTGGGCTCCTGGTCACTTGCTCAGGGCAAGTAGGGAAGTAGGTTAGGATAGAGGTTGCACTTCCAGGGGCACTCGGGCGGCTGGGTGCAGGGTGCTTTTGAGCCGTCGGGCGCTCAATGTTAAACAATAGAGGTCGTGAAAGGTGAAGAAAGGCTGCAGGCTCGGGGACGGTGATTCTTCAGGGACGACCAACACTTCAGGAGGTAAGTTGGGGACTTGGAGGATAGGTAGACACCCAGGAGTTGGGCACAGGGGGCCGTGGGGCGCCGGGTGCAGGGGTGTCTTTTAAGGTCGGGAAATCTTACCCCCTGCTGGTCGCGGTTGGAGGGGTCCCTTGTCCTGAGGCTGCAGGCGTCGTCTGGGTCGTCGAGGAGGGTCCTTGGCCACTGGATTCCAGGTCAGAATCGCCGGGGGTCGTCCTCGAGGTCTTTGGTCACTCAGGCACAGGCTGGACTCGGCGGGTGCAGAGTGTGCAGGTTTCGCGGCTCCGTGCCAGGGCCGGGTCTTTGGTAGGTTTTCTTTTGAGCAGTACCACTGCTCGTGGGAGTCCCTGGGTCGAAGGCTGTAGCACAGAAGTCAGGTCCTCCGGGGTTTGTGAGGTTGCTGAGGCCGGGATTCCGCAGGAGCAGGTTCAGAGGTCGACAGGCCGGTAGGGCTGGGGCCAAGTCAGTTGTTGTCGCCTCCTTTTTAGCAGCTGCACGGCTGGTCTTCTTGCTTCGTCTTCTCTTCTTGTTTTCGGATTTGGGAACTGCGGAAGGAAGGTTCAGGGAGCCCCTAAATACTAAATTTAGGGGTGGTTACAGGTAGGTAAGGGCAGGGACCAATGGGTCCCTTCCCTGGGGTGGGTACACCCCCTATTCTGTTCCTCTCCAGTGGGAGGGGGACAGGAGCCTGTCCCTGGTTGGCCAGGTCCCCCCATCCTCAAGATGGCGGGGACTCGAGTTTGTGCTTCACCTCGCCTCCCCCACCTTAGGGGTGGAGTTGGCAGAGGTGGGCACAACCCATTTCCTGCTTCTGGTTTTCCCGCCGGTTCTCCCGCCAGGAGTGGGGGTAGAACCAGTGGGGACCAGTTTGCTGGAAGCAGCAAATGGTCTGGGGAAACTCCAAAGGCGGCAGGCCTTTGAAGCTCCCCCTGCCCATCCTGGGGGAGGAGGCTTTGGCACCTCGTCCCGGGATGTGCATTGTTTCAGGCCCCTGAGAGCAGAGGCTCTCGACCCAGGGGTCCAGAAACATGTCTGGTGGTGGCAGCCTGGGCAGCCACTCAGTCCGGACACTGGAGGTCGGGTTGGTTTCAGGGGGCATCTCTAAGATGCCCTCTGGAGTGCGTTTTACATTAAATCCCACACTGGCATCAGTGGGGGTTTAATGTGCTGAGAAGTTTGATACCAAACTTCTTAGTCTTCAGTGGGGCCATTATGGTGCTGTGGAGTTCGTAATGACAGACTCCCAGCACCATATACTCTTAATGGCAGCACTGCACTTACAATGCCCAAGAATGGACTTGGGCACTGTAGGGGCACAGGGCTCATGCCTCTATGCCCTCACCACTGGCATAGTGCACCCAGCTAGAGGGGTGGCTGACCTAGGCCAGGGCAGTGGCTTGTAGGCATGGCACACAGGGATGTGAGCCATGTCGACTCTTCACTTTTGTTCTGCACCAAGACACGCAGCCTGCAAAGGCAGTGTGTGTGTGTAAAGGTGCAGGGTCCCTAAGGGTGGCACAACAAGTGCTGCAGCCCTTAGGGGCCTTCCCTGGTCACAGTGCCCTGGGTACCCATGGTACCATTTACCAGGGGCTGACCTGTGGCCAGGGATGTCAATTGGGTGTAGGTATCAATGCAATTTTAGGGAAGGAACACAGGCCCTGGGTACCTGGTTGGCAGGAGCCCAGGGCACACTCAGTCAAAGTACATCATCCATTCAGCAAAAAGTGGGGGCATACCATGTAAGAAAGATGGCACTTTCTCACACCCTCCCATCCATGCAATAACTAACGGCTTTGTCTGTACTTTTGAGTAGTTACGCATCTTAAAGTAAATTTTTTTTAAATTGCTTTTGACGCTGCGAACATTAACCACGTTATAGCGTTGTTGTTTTTTAAATTATTACTTTAAGCCATGCAATTGTGGGTACTACAGGGAATAGTTCGAAATTGCTACAATTTTTACCCCTCCCCCTTACACACACACACGTCACGCTTTGTATATGAGAGGAACCGGGTCAGCTTTCTGCGTGCCAGGCAGCGCTGTAAACATGTTTGTGAAACAAAATGACCAAAAAGAGAGAGAGGGGGGGGGGGGTTGGGGCTAGAGACGATGACACCTGGATGGGTCGGGCCGTTCGCTCCTCCAGCCCCACACCACCCCATCCTCTCTTCGTGCATTTCTTTATGCCGTTTTCTGCAGAGCACAGTGCTTGAACACAACGGAAGGTGCGCCTGTCTGGCAGCAGCTTTCATCCCTTTACCACTGAGCCTTATCATGTCCCGAGGAGCTGTTAGAAAGTGGATTATATGGGGTAAAGAGGGAACTCTATTGTAATCAGTCCCCCATGATGGCTCGCCAGTCGCACCCCATTACAAACACCCTTTAGGCACTTCACAGCACTTCAAAAGGTAGATGAATCGCTTGTTTACATTTTTGTTAATTTTCTCTTTCGCTGCTGACTGGAAACATGTGGTCTGGTTAACCCACCGCCTCTAGAGGACGTCTTGCTCTTGCACCCTGTAGGGTAACTTCCTCGTGTTTCTTTAGCCCATAAATCACACGCTTACAGCAGTGCAAGCTTCATAGTCCACGGTGCATTCGCAAAGTATGCGAGACTAGATAGACCCCGGTTTTGTTTTCCAGTCTGTCAGAAGCTTACGGGCTGACTTGACATTTCTGCAGCGGGTGCTCACAGGGGGCAAGGGGGCAGGGGGGCAGGGAGGCGGGGGGCTCAAGCCTGGCAGTATTATCAGAGCCCTTCTCAAAGACGAGCAGAGGCTAAAGTGGTAATCACTCAATTGATTTAGTGTGGTTGAACAGCCAATCATGAATGACAGTGCGCGGGTTTGGCTGGAATAATTTAAGGGCGCACACCTTAATTGTACCATTTTGTAATTAATACTGCGTTTGACCTTGTTCGTATTTGACATATTTATCCACGTGACTTTTATCCAAAGAAGAACATTTTATAGCGTTCATTAAAGCACTACTGCCGTTTCTAAGCACTATAAAGTCTGGGAATGATGGCGGGTCATCCTTGCTGGGATTGAACTCATGTCCTTCAGACTTTCACATTTGTCAGTGTCAATCATTCAACTCACTGAGCCACCTTGGTCCCCGACGCTTGTTTTTAATTAAAATGCACAACTTGCGGGTTCCATACTCTGATGCTTCCGCTTACCAGGTTTACAGAACAGCACTGAAAACCTAGTGTACTTTGGTACTTTCAGTGCATGCTCAACGTGAGTAGTGGCAAGGAACAAGTTCAACGAGCATTGGCAAAGCCAACAGGTGTTTTCTACGCAACATCTATTGCCTTTGCCAATGTTTTTGACACATGCTGCACAGCAGCACTGGTTGCTGTGGAACATGGCTTAAAGTAAAGACAAACAAGAGCTGTGATGCGGCCTGCTTTGGCACCTCCTACCCCTATTATTTTCTTTACTTTCAGCCATGTTGCACAGCAGCCCACAGTGCTGTACAACATGTCTAAAAACATTGACAAAGTCAATAGATCTCGCATAGGTGAATCCTATTGACTTTTCTAATGCTTGTTCTTTTTGCAGCCCCGCACATTACCAATCGGCAACGGCTGTTGGCCATCTTAGAACAGTAAATTAAACATTTAAAATGTACCAGACTTGCTGTTGGTTTGTCAAGATGCGTGAACACATGCAGCCATCTATGAGAAAACCATTCCAAAATGGCAGGTTATGCGCGTGAGGAAATTTTGGATTTTGTTTTCTCATAAAATGAAAGAAAAACTGTGCAAAGATGGCCTTTGATGCATGCACATGTGTGAGCATGCATCGAATTGCACCGGAGGCCATTGTTCATTTTTAGGTCTCGGCTAGGCAGCACATGCGCTGTCTCGTCGAGAGATGCTGTATACAGTATTGTGGGGGGAAGCTCCGCCCACTTTCCATCTATGTTTTCATTGGCTTCAATCTTAAATGCTGCATTTTGATTCGTTTTCAGGTTGTTAGTCCCTCCTCCTGACGGGCATGTTGTCATTTATATCCTTCCCTGGCTATTGGCCCCTTTACTCCAAAACTATTTATGCCCTGTGTTCCCCCCACCTCCTCCCGCAGTCCGTAACTTTTTGCCCCCCCCCCCTTACACCTCCCCCACTCCCGTTCGTGCCTTCCTGTACCCCCACCCTCCCGTTTCCAATGCAATAGGGCTCGCGTAAATACGAGTCCTATTGCATTAGGAAATGCTTGTTTGGCGTGTGATTGGTGGGTCAATTCGCACTCTTTGTCTCGCATGCGCGCGATGCCTTACATCGCGCGCATGCTTGACAAAACAGTGGCGTTTTTCCCAAATTACTGTGGGAGGCAGAGACAGCACAAGCAGCGGCCGGCCTGGCCAGTCACCGGTCTGCGCTCCTTGTTTACATTGGTGTGCAGCTCGTTCATTTTCCTTCTCGTGTTTGCTCTGTTGTAGATTGATATTTGAAAGAGGAGGATTTGGAAAGCCGTGGCCGTGATTTGCATAGCTCCTTTTTGTATATTTCATCACTGCTTTGACATAACATTCAAATTAAGGATGCCGAATGGCTGGAAATAAAAGTCTTCTGCAAAAAATATCACCGAGTGAGAAACAACTGCTGCAGCATAAAGAACTCAGAGGCGTCTGGGTTTTCCCACTGTGACAGGAAAAGAGGGGGGGAATTGTGGGGTGGTGGTCTGCCTCGCGCTAAAAGGACACTCCTCCGTCTACTAGCAGTGCAGCAATATTCCAATTTAAATCCCATGGTTCAGCACAAACCTCAATTTATGTTTTTCGTTTTATATGCACGCTAAAGCCCACCATACGTAGAGATTGTGAGAAAGGATTCTCCTCACACAAAAAAAACAAAATCCACTGGCTGTTGTATTAAATACCTGCTTGCAGTGGAATACAGTGAGCAGCCCTGAAAGGAAAAATTGATAATGTTCATGGAGTGCATCCTTTTTTCTTATTAATCCACATATTGCTGCGTTGCCAGTCGCACCAGTATTTATATCAGCGGTAGGACATGTTTTAATCACCACTTCCCTTGTGCGTAGCTGTCTAGTACCCGGCATCCTTAATGCAATTGTTTTAATATCGAAATGGTGCAGTCATTTATTATGATGCATTTAACCTGTTAGCCTTTTGTGAACCTACCGTTATTGTTTTCGGTGCTCACGCGTCTCAATCTTGGACGAAGGAAGCCCAGCGTGGCAACCGAACCATTTATGTTAAACTTGAAGGTTGTTTTCAAAAAGGCAACCTTCCATGTAATAATGAATTGGACGCGGCATGTTATTTGTCGGGTTACGATTCACATTTTCTTCTGCGCGTCCATTGTTTTATGCTTCATTGCAGCTGTCATTTTGTAAAACCCTCGGTTCTCCTGTTGCGTATTGAGTGAACAGCACGCACGTTCGCTTGTGCCTTTAAATGGCAGGATAAACGTTTAACGGACACTGCTTGCAAGGACCGTTTGTGGGTTGCTTGTGTGGGGTTGCAGCACGTACGGCCACCGGACCCGACTTAGTCTGTTTATTCTAAAGTTACAGCACTGTCGTGATGCCATCGCTGTGCCCGCCAGGTAGCAGCATCCCTGGACATTGCCATGGTTTCATGCCAATGCAGCATCGCCCATCAGTACCTGCGTCCCCTATGTGTCGCAGTTTTCAATGCAATATGAACATATTTAGTACCGCGCATTACAATTCGTGTAGCTCTGGTATCCAAACAACGTGTCTATTTTAAGGATCAGTATCACAGCACCTTAACCTAAGTAACGAAAGAGATAGGATGTCAAATGCAAATGCCTCATTTTTATTGATCCCTTGTCGTGCCTGTGCATTGGGCAGCCTTCGATCAGTCATTCATTTGCTGTGAGTGAAAGCCGCGCACTCTCTTCGGGGCTGCCCCAGTTTCTCGCGGTGCAGCCCTTTGGAGATGTTTATTATGTAGGCGCGTGCTTCTATTTCTGCGAGCACCAGCCTCAACAAAGAATAATGACGTATTGCAGATTTTTCTCATACACACAGCATTGCGTAGCTGCTTCTCTAGCTACCTACAGTCTGCCGACTTAAGTTTAAACCAGCGTTTAATGAAAATTTGCCAAATTAGTTATAAATTGTTCAAATTGTCGCATATGGATGTTCGGATTCCATAAATCTAGTCTAAAGCAAATCTACTTCCAGAAAGTAACTAAAATATCAAATAAAACTAATAAACGTTTTATATAAAATACAATACATATAAGGTCCCAAAGCCGAGACTGTTTGCATTTCAAATGCTTGTTTAATTGACATTTTTGGCAATATCAAAGCAAAAAAGCACTACCAGAGTCAATAGCTAGGCACTCACATTTTAAAGACAAGACCTATTGGTTTTCCCAATACTTGTTGACAACATAAGATGGTGGAGCTTATGATTTTACAGACAGTGTGGTCGCCTCAGACCAGTGCTTAATTTGTAAAAATGTAAGTGCCAGGGCTCTCGCTAGGACGCCACTGCAGCTTGCACCACACATTGCCCCTGCCAGCGCTGCCAGTGATAGTAACAGCACAACTAATAGCTATCCCAATCCTACAAGAGTGACAATTCGGACTATTTCAGTCCTCCAAAGCTATAGAGATGGCTTGGGCGGCAGGTAATAGTCATTATTAATGGATATTGATTTAATATTTAACTTTTGTGGTGATCTGTAAATTAGCCAGACAGTGCCACCTTGTGGCAGCATGCATGGCAAGCTCCAGTGCTGACAATAAAGTGCCGGTGCCGAGCACTGGAAACCACTGGCTCAAATTAAGCACTGCCTGAGACACACTTTGAAGCCTGGGAGATGGAAAGTACAAAGCTGAAACAGCATTGTGTTGTTTCCATAAGTGTGTAAACTTTCCTGCACTGTTGTGCGTTGTTGTCAGACACTGAATGCCCTTTGTGCCATCACATCATGTATATTCAATAACAACTTTACGAGTCTACCAATAGGAGAAGTGGGCGGATCCACCCCCTGGTTCTCTCCTGGTCCTTGTTTGCTTCTTTCCATGTTGTTGTTGTGTTCAGGACACTAAGAATAACTGCTGCTCTGAACCAGCCTGATGCCCAAAGCTCTGCTTGGCTTTGTGGTCACAACGATCCCCTGCGATATAAATGTTTTGGGCACTAGTCAGTTTCTTTGTGTGGTTTGCTGTTTTTCTGCTGCTGGCGAGTTCTGTGGTCGTGAGCGGCTCCAGCACCAATCTGTGCCCCGTACAGCAGACTCAGCAGTCGGGATCTGGCAGACAGGGCTCATCCCATGTGCAGTGCACTGCTGCTTCCCAGCTCGGTCTGCCCTTTATAAATCCTCAGACACACGTACATACATGCACACATGTCCCAGTGCCCAGTGTGCCTCCTTGTACTCCTTCTCAGGCCCCTGGACCTGGTGGAATTGTTCTGCTCCCCAAGGCTAGCAGGCTTGGTTTGACTAGATTGCCCATCTCTCCCCCCATTTCTCGAATCATGAAGCATATCGTGACTCCCCCCATATCGTGAGATCTTGTGTGTAGAGGCAAACATCCTCTGTTGGCACGGAAGGCTGTGCCATCCTGCAACTGTTTGATGGAAAGGGAAACGGTGCCACTCTTCCCCTGGTACATGGCAATGAGAGCTCTGCCACCCTGCAGGAACTTGACTCTGTGACCTGCTGCTCCCATGCCATTCCAGCATATCTCAAGATACTTTCTGCTCTCCATTCTTTGTGACGGGGTCATTCCAAAGGGTCTCCAGTGACCTTGTGGGCATCTCTCCGGCAAGCCAGTCGCGGTGCTTGGATCAGGTACTGAGCTGCATCAATTCAAGAACCCACTTCCACATACGAATGCCCCATTCACTGGACAGGAGACAAAGGGCAGCTAGGGATTTCTATCTCATTTCTCTCTCCCCACGTGTGCTGGGTGCAATTGATTGTGCCCATGTGGCCCTTCAGCCACCCCGGTGCATTGCACACATATTCTGCAACAGACACCAATGGCATTCCATCAATGTGCAGGCTGTCTGTGGTGCCAGTGGGAGATTCATTGATGTGCATGCAGTGTTTTCAGGCAGTACCCATAACAGCATTGTATTCCGCATGTCACCTCTTGCCTGACAGATGGCTGCGGGAGAAATTGGCAACATGTGGCTACTGGCTAAGTGCCAAGCACTAAAAATGAAGGATATTTGTAAATGAAATGTATAAATGCCACCTTACATTAACAACCATTGTAAAAGATCATCAAGCCACATACACGGTCTCTACAGACACTGCACGTACCAAAGTATAGATCATGTTCTGTTTAAATTTAAGAGGGAAATGTAACCTATTGCCGTACCTTCCCTCCTCAGGCGATGCTGGGTATGCACTCTCCCCTCAACTCCTCACACCTTACAGACGTCCAACCATTGTACCTCAGCGTAGGTAAAATAGGGCACACATACGAACTTGAGTCATCATAGAGTGCGCTTTTGGTCTGTTGAAGTCGCGATTCAGATGTCTTGTCCGTACAGGGGGTGTGCTGATGTAATCCCCTGAAGTTGTGTGCAAGATCATATTAGCCTGTTGTGTTTTGCACAACATAGCTTTAAGTCATGGCTTACACATACCTCTTGAACCTCGGCTAGCTCTGAATCTGGGCAACCGGGCCATTGCACATAACAGAGGTCAGGGTACGCAAGTCTGTGATCAGCTGGTTGCCATTTTTTTCACATGAGCAACCTGTGGTTTGCAGTCTGTTGTCAATGATGAAAGTTGGATAATTACGACTGTCCAAAAATTCCATCCTGAGACTACTTTGCAAGCCACGCTAACTGTATGTAAAGCACAGCTGTTGACAGTCAAAAGATTGACCATGCATCAGGTCATGTGCTGATGTCAGCAATCAGTGTAGTGGATGGATTAGATGTATATGTTCTGAGAGACCTTCCTGGACCTTTTGAGAATGGGTGTCTGAATCAAAAAAGGGCCTAACTATTGCAGTATTGAGTTTTTGCCCCCAACAGATTTGACTCCCCCACAAATGATGGGCCCCCAACGTGAGCGATGATGTTCTGGGTGAATCTGGCACTATGTGTCTGGGATACACAGCAGTGCTTCCCCCAAATTTATCGTAACACAACAGACAACTCTTGTGTTGAGCACTAAATATGGACTACATGTACTATAATGCAAATGAGAAAACTACCCTGAGATGTGATGTTGTGCCAGCCCCCCACCCCCCTTGTCCCAGCCCAAATTTCATTTAATGGTCTGTTCTACCTATTGTTTCATGTCTATGATGTTCTCTTACACTGTCATTTCAGGTTTCTCTGCTACAGAACAACAGGATGGCAGAGGATTTGATCTGTGATGGTGGATGAATCAGAGTGAACACAAAATGACTGTCAACAACTTCCTGGGATGTATTTCCTGTCTTCCAGTCCGTTTTCGCAACTTCCGGCACAAATGCGTGCTCTCCATCTGCGGAGCGTATGCCTCATATGCGGACCCGAAGCGCCGCTTTTGGAACCTACGCTCCGCAACCGGAGAGTACGTATTCGGGCCGGAAGCTCCGAAAACGGACCGGAACACATTCTTTCATACAGGAAATTACATACAGGAAGTGGTAGACAGAAAATACATCACAGGAAGTTGTTGACAGCCATTTTGTGTTCATTCTGAGTCATCCTCTCTCACAGATCAGATCCTGTGCCATCCTGCTGCACAGTTCAACCTAATTACCCCCCAAAAGTCTCAGGGTTATGAGGAGAAAGCACCCCCTTTCACTGAAAGGGAACAAGACATTTTACCTGAGGGGGGCTTACCAAATATCCTCAGGGAGCCAGAGGACCAGCTGAGCAATGCAGCGCAGGCCAGACTATGGGCCACCATTGGGGAGCGCTGCAGTGCAATGGGCGTGTACACCCGGAAGGCCAGGGCATGCTGCAAGCGCTGGGAGGACCTAAAACGCTGGGCCCGGCACAAGGCCAAGGAGCTATTGGGCCAGTCTTCCCAGCACCATTGTGGAAGTTTGGCAGAGATCACTGTTAGCATGAGCTGAAGCCATTTTGTTTTTGGCAGCCATTTTAGTTGACCATGTGCTCGCCATGTGCTCCTTCCCTCTTGGCTGTTGCCTACCCTTGTGCTTTACTAGAATAACTATCTATAGTTAGCTCCTGTAACACTGCACATGCTCAGAAAAGTCTGTAGCTGCTCATGCACCTGTCTTAGTCTGTAAATGTCAGGCTGCTCTAACTGATGTCAGCAACTTCATTCTCCTCCTACTTTGTTGACTGAGCATTTTCTGTATGTCCATACATGTGAATAGCTATTCTTGTGTGTGCCTGTACCACCTCCTTTTGAGCTCTTGAGTGGGTATAAAAGACCCACAGTTTCTGTGCTCCTTGTGCTACCTCATACACTGCCTGAGGGTTTTGTATAGATGGCTTCTGTGCCAAACTCTATTTATTGGTCTGAGGACTAGAGCGCAAAGAAGGGCGAACCCCTAGCACCGGTAGGCCTTGGTGAGGTCTACTTCTACAAATTGGCACCCGTCACGTGGGGCTCATCGGCGACTCGGATGCCCGACGGAGTGGTCTTGACGGAGGATTGGAATCTTGCTACGGATGATCACTGCATGAGGAGACCCGTGTCTTAGCAAGCCGAGGTGCTTTTCCGATTTGACCCTACAGGTGGTGCCGGTCCTCAACTGAGATCCCTTCTGGCGTTCGTCGTGCAGAGACCAATTGGTCGAGTCAGAACTTGGCAGTTGGAGGCTGGAGACTTTTGCTTGGTAAGGTCGTTTGATGCGACACTTCTTGTTTGTTTGGCCAAAATCTTGGATTTGTTTGGATATATATAAATTGCAATTTATATAGGCAGGTAATGAGGAGATTTTTCTCTAAACTTTGAAAACTTGAACGGCACACATTGTGTTAAGTGTCACTTGGCGAATAATATTGTATATGCTACAATATTCTTGGCATGCCTGTTTCAAGCACACTACGTAGAATGTGTTGCTTTCTTGGAGGTACCAATATGGATCTAGAACAGAATCAGCCGGCTCCCCCTGAGGGGGCACCAAATAGGGATATGTACATTAAAAACGGTATTTCTTCTATAATGCATAGTGCACTATGGAATAAATATACCAGCAAGGATCCTGAGTTGCGATGGCCTATAAATGGGTCATTTGATCTTAGAAAAATTCAGTATGTGGAACAATGTATGTTTAAGCGCAAAAGTAGACAAGATATGTTTGACTGTGTACGAATGTGGGAGAAAGAAGTGCGTGAACGAGTGAGAAGAGAGCAAGCTTTAGCAGAAAAAGAACAGCGCAAAAATATCTATGCGAAAGCGCTGGAGCTGAAAAATAAAGAAATGAAGGAAATAAAGAGAGAGAGGATAGGGAGCATCGTTTACAGGTAAATGGCCAATACCCTGTCCGGCGCCCCCTTTATCCTCTACTTAATAAACCACAGGATGATTCAATTCTATTAGATCGCTCTCCGCCTCCTTATACTTTTCCCTCTGCCCCCAAGTTGATTCTGATGATGACATCTCTCTCTCAGCTCAGGAAAAGTCAGGATCGGACACTAAACGACAGACTCGCTCTTTTATGACGGCTGATCGTGCGGCCACTCTTAGATCTACTGCCCGAAAAGCAGCTTGTGGTGACACTTCTGCTCCAGATCTTATAGCGCAAGTTCAGCAATGGCCTGAGGCAGAGCAGTTATATTTTACAGAGTCGTTTACTGGAGAAGTAATTGAAAGATTCAGGAAACATTCCAAAGAATTAGAGCCTGTTGATATAAAAAATGATCATAAACAGTTGAGTGACGGTCTTTTTCTCCCTTCCCAGGTGGCTGACTTAATTAGACGCGTGGTTAAACTGCGAGCTGATGCATTCCGTTTGTGAGAGGAGAAAAAGGCAGCTACTACAGCTGAACAAACAGTTCGGACCCTCGTGCCACAGGATGACGATCCCGGGGCAGATAAGGATATTGTAGTTCATGGGAAACCAATGCGTGAAGCTGCGCCTTTGTATGTCCCTCCTAGGGGTGCGGGCACGAATGACGATAAAGATTCAACTGATGCGAAGGGATATTTTATTTATAATTGGGTCTATACTCCTTGGAGTAGAGCGGATGTTATGGCTCTTAAAGCTGCTTTGCCTGATCCGCGGAAAAATCCGGCTGCTTTTTATGAAGAAGTTGAAGGAGCTATTAGTTCTTGTACTATGACTTTGTCTGATATTGATATGTTTTTTGGGCTTATCCTACCCCCTGATATGTGGAGGTCTATTCGTAAAGTAGATGATCATGCAGCTTTTGGACATCTTTGGAAGGAACTAGAGAGGATAGATGCAGAAAGGGAACCCGCACAGAAACCGCATCAAGACATTTTAGACCTTCCAAAGGCTATAATAGTTAAATTGAAAACTCTCATTCCTCCTAAAAAGATAGACTGGACTATGTTAGCATCCTGTAAGCAAAAGGCAGATGAATCGGTCTCTGACTTCTTTACAGGTTTTGAGGAGACATTCCACGACTTTAGTGGCCAGTCATTGACAGATGACACGGGCAGGCATCTGTTTGTCGATAAATTTGTCGCGAACATGTTGCCAGGAATAGCTAGTCGCCTAAAAGCCAGCGAGAGTTCATGGACTACGTCTTCCCCAGTCTCTCTTTTGACTATGGCTCAGTATTATGAACGTCAGGAATTGGAAGCTAAGGGCAACGAGGATAAAAAGGCTAAGGATTTAAAAACGAAGGTTATGTTAGCTCAGGTTTATGGTCCACCCTATAGAGGTGGTGGCAGAGGCGGACGTGCAATGTATCGCCCTGGCGCACTCTCTTTTCCCCGAGCTACTTTATCTTCTGATCAGTGCGCTTATTGTAAGGAGATTGGACATTGGGCTGTTGAATGTCCACATTTGCGTACTCAGCAGTATCAGCGGACAAATGAGAAGCCGTCCGGGGAATTCAGGACATAGGGGAGGTATGGATGATCGCACTAGGTTTGAGGCAGTCAAGCATACTCAGAATTCCTCTAATACTTTTGATAGACGAAACCAATATCAAATGTCTGATTATTCAACTGCTGATTTTAAGGATTCTGCTTATGCATAGGAATGCCTAGGATGGGGTAAGGAATCAGTTGAAGTCCCAGTAGATCAGAAGGGTCCCTATGTTAACGAACATGTTTTGGGTTCCACTGATCGGTTTTTGGTTGACACAGGAGCTACTCGTAGCGCCCTGTCCAAACAATTGGTTCCAAGGGCTCCCCTGTCTGGCTTAACAATCACATCGATAGGATTCGATGGGACACCATCCCTTAGCCCACTGTCACAACCACTTGCATTTCACGTTGATAAATTCTCTGCTACATGTCCATTTTTGCTTTCCCCTAACACGCCGGACAATATTGTGGGTCTTGATATGCTCAAGCATTTCCGAGCTACGATACGTTGTTCCCCAGAAGGCGTGCGTGTCATTTTGAATGATAACTATCCTATGGTTGAGAAGTCTTATCTCATTAGAGAAGATATTGCTTTGGCATCACTCCCTAGTACTTTGTGGGCTACGTCAGATACCGATGTAGGGCAAATGGTTATCCCACCAGTTCATATTCAAGTGAAGGAGGGTGCTTCATTGCCTCGACTGCCTCAATATAAAATTTCTCGTGAAGGTGAAGAGGCACTAATACGTATTGTTCAAGATTTGATTGAAGTAGGAGTAGTGGAAGAAGTCCCTTACAATATATGCAATAGTCCTATCCTTCCCATCTTGAAGAAAGACACTGATACTAAAATATACAGGTTTATCATTGATTTGCGAGAGGTTAATAAGATCGTAGTGCCCCAATACCTGGTAGTCTCTGACATCACGACACTCCTTATCATGGTTCCTCCTACTGCGACTACATTCTCTGTGATTGATTTGAAGAATGCTTTCTTTTCGATCCCTATTCATCCTGATAGCCAATATTTGTTCGGCTTCACTTTGAATAATCGATCTTTCAGATTTTGTAGAGCTCCACAGGGGTATACAGAGAGTCCTAGTACTTACAGCCAAGCGTTGAAAAGACAGCTTGATTCTTTTCCTGTGCCAACAGGGGTGGCTCTCATACAGTATGTTGATGACATCTTGTTGGCAGCTGATACCTCTGAACAGTGTGAAGAAGGAACACTGTCATTGCTTTCATTTCTTGCATCACACCATCACAAGGTTTCTCGGAAGAAATTGCAATATTGTAGACAGCAGGTTACCTATTTAGGTCACCTCCTGTCTAAGGAGGGACGTGCACTCACACCAGATCGTAATCCAGCTACTCTGTTGCCGTATCCAGCTACTCAATCCCAGTCACAAGAGTCTCATGACTGTATATTCCTTACTGAGGAACAGACAAAGGGTCGTGTTGACCTACAAGATACGCCCCTCTCAAATGTTGATGGAGAATTATGGGTTGATGGGTCTTGTTTGCGATTACCAGATGGCACGACATCAGCTGCATATGCAATCACAACGCTTCAGACGGTAGTTGAGACAGCTCGCATTCCACAGAAGTCAGCTCAGGCAGCTGAGCTGATAGCATTGACGAGGGCGTGTGAACTTAGTACTGACTTGTCTGTCAACATCTATACCGATAGCCGCTATGCCTTTGGAGTGGCTCACGATTTTGGGTTACTCTGGAAGGAAAGAGGCTTTCTTACATCACATGGGACGCAAATAGTGCATGGAGAATTGGTGCATAATCTCCTGACTGCCTTGACATATCCGAAGAAAATAGCGATTGTTAAGTGTAGCGCACACAAGAAAGTGACTGATAAAATAGGACAGGGTAATGCCTTCGCAGATCGCATAGCCCGCAAAACTGCAATGCAGCGAAGCACCACATCTATGTATGTGGTGAAGTCACAGGCTGAACGTTGGCATGATGCTAGGCAGGAAGTGCTTGATATGCAGCGATCTGCCTCTGCAGAAGAATTTGAGCAATGGTCTAGGGAGGGAACATTGGATGATGAGGGCTGTTGGAGGAATAAAGACATGACTAAATGGAGACTGCCCACAGCCTATTTACATCCTATGATTCATATGGCACATGGGCCGGCACATCTTGGAGCATCCTCAATAACGAAGTTGCTTACGCAAGTTTGGGAGCATCCGGAAATTGCCGGCATAGCTAAAAAGATAGTGCAGTCCTGCTTGATTTGTCTTCAGTACAATCCTGGAAAAGGGACACGAACTCCAACAGGAGGGTTTGCTACACCAACTGCACCTTTTGAGGTTCTGCAAATGGATTACATCCAGCTTGAACGCTGTAATAATCTAAAGTATGTTCTAGTGGTGGTATGTGCCTTTAGTAAGTGGATAGAGGCATACCCTACGAAAGATAATACAGCTCTTACTACAGCGAAGGTGCTTTTAAAGGAGTTCTTCCCTAGATTTGGTGTTTGCAAACTTTTGTGGAGTGACAACGGACCCCATTTCATTGGGCAAGTTGTTGAGTATGTCTTGAAAGGATTGGGAATGAAGCAGAAGTTTCATGCTGCCTTCTACCCACAATCAGCAGGGCTAGTGGAACGATACAATTCTACCCTCAAACTTAAGTTGGCTAAAATCCAGGCTTCCACATCTGTGAAATGGCCTGATGCACTACCCTTGGCATTGCTGTCCATTAGATCAGTGCCACATACACAATCTGGCCTTACACCGTATGAGGTGGTATTTGGAAGGCCTATGAATATTTGGGGAATTCCTAAGCCACGCCCCATACTTGATGTACCTTGTGTCTTGATGAGTGACTACCTGTCACAGTTGACTGACAGCTTGCTTTCTATTCATCAACAGGTTCGAGAAGCTCTTCCTGACAGGTCGCAGGGTGATGGTCATGATCTTCGGCCCGGTGACCACGTCATGGTCAAGGTCTTCCAGAGGTCAAACAGCCTAGAGCCCAGGTGGAAAGGCCCTGAGCAGGTGCTCCTGGCCACGAGAACTGCAGTCCGAGTGACCAATCGGAAGAATTGGGTCCATTCAACGCACTGCAGAAAAGTGCTGTCTGCCCTGGTGGAACCTGCTGCGCTCGCCGACTATCAACAGATTCTGGACACCGAGAGAGGCCAAGCCACGTCACCTGAGGAACCTGAGGAAGTCTTCCCGGACCACACGATCCCTGGTACATCTCGATATCAGCTGCGACCCCGGAGAGAAACTGCATTGCTGAAAGAGACTGGTTGAGCAACCGTCCTGGGTTAGTGAGAGCCTGAGCTGAAGAGGGGGGGGGATCTTTTGCTTAGTGACACCCATCTTAACCCTCAGTGAAGAAACCAACGGCTGCCCAGGACTTTAGAGCTCCATCTGCTTTGTTGTTTCAGCATCAAGATGACCATGCCTATGAAAGAGACATTGACTGCTGCGAGAATCTGTGATAAGAAAATTATGTGCATTGTTGGGTTTACTGTCAGTGTGATCATTATGGCAGTAATAACTTGGGTTGTAGAGGAAGTGGCTCCTGTTCGACGAATACGTACCGCTACTACTCCAGCACCTATTGAACACCACTACTTTACTCTCCCTTATCATGAGCAGACGCATAGACAGTCCTATCTGAACAACACGTTCATCCAGATGTTGCACCACACACATAATGCTACGAACATTACCGACTGTTGGGTGTGTGGAATGATGCCTGCTCATCAGAAAAAAGGAGGAACACCTTTCATTCCTCTGCTATTTTCACACAATGGTTCTTGTAGGGCTTGGTTTGCGCTGCTCTGGGCTACCCATGTTGCTAATATTACTAAATATGATGTAGGAAGACTAAACTACCAGTTGAATAAAGTGTGCTATCCTGATGAAGAAGGAGATCCACAGGCCAAAGGAACTGTATGGGAAATGGAGGAGTATTGCCGAGGAAATTCCTCTACGCACTATATTTTCCCAAATACTCGAACTGCTAAGGGTAATGGACCTTTTATTATAGCTGTTAATAGAGCTCGTGCAGACTTGTGTGTGAACAGTGTTGGTAGTATTCCCGTGGGAAAAAGCGACTGTACTCTGGTTTTAAATATTACCGGAGTAAATAACAGCAGTTTTATGTCATCGCATAATACCTACTTTATATGTGGGAATAAGGGATATTACAATTTACCCATTGGCTGGTCCGGTACTTGTTTTGTGTCCTTTTTGTTACCACCTGTATTTCTGGCACCTGCATCATATCACAAGGACTATAAACTGTTTAATGACATTTCCAAAAACAGATTTAAGAGGACAACAAATCATGATGAGGTGGATCAGACTAATACTACACTGCAGCAATATGTTGATTTTAATTTGGGACTGTTCTTCTTTGTTGGTGCTGCCTTAAATAGCCGGAAGATCCGACGTTTGACACGTGTTGTAGAGGCTGTAACCAATCAAACAGCTATGGCACTTGGAAACATCACAGAAGAACTACAGATTGCGAGGATTGTGGCACTCCAAAACTGTATGGTCTTGGACGTAGTCCTGGCCAATCGAGGTGGTGCATGTTGCATCATCGGGAGCAGTTGCTGCGTCTATATTCCTGAGCATGCCCCTTCAGTTTTTGATGCGATCTCTAAACTGCATAAAATCGCTGCTGAGATTCACCCCGATACCGGAACATGGACTTTAGCCGGTTGGCCATGGACACTATTTACTACCTGGGGCTGGAAACTGTTGACAATATTATGTATATTATGTATATTATTTGCAATCCTGCTGACATGCTGCCTATGTATACAATGTGGTCCAATGCTTTGCTCCCTCTGTATTACTGCTTGTATACCTGCCAGATGTAATGTTAAGAAAGTGAATGCCCAACGTGTATTAGATCAAGAAGTTAATGAAATGATGAAAATTGACATACAAGATGTTTTTATTGTTCCTTCTAGATTATAGATGTCTTCAGCTAATGCTAAAAGGGTCGTCTGTGGAAGTTTGGCAGAGATCACTGTTAGCATGAGCTGAAGCCATTTTGTTTTTGGCAGCCATTTTAGTTGACCATGTGCTCGCCATGTGCTCCTTCCGTCTTCGCTGTTGCCTACCCTTGTGCTTTACTAGAATAACTATCTATAGTTAGCTCCTGTAACACTGCACATGCTCAGAAACGTCTGTAGCTGCTCATGCACCTGTCTTAGTCTGTAAATGTCAGGCTGCTCTAACTGATGTCAGCAACTTTATTCTCCTCCTACTTTGTTGACTGAGCATTTTCTGTATGTCCATACATGTGAATAACTATTCTTGTGTGTGCCTGTACCGCCTCCTTTTGAGCTCTTGAGTGGGTATAAAAGACCCACAGTTTCTGTGCTCCTTGTGCTACCTCATACACTGCCTGAGGGTTTTGTATAGATGTAGTTCCACTCATGAGGTTTAATAAACTGTTGTTTTGATATTCCAGCTTCTGTGCCAATCTCTATTTATTGGTCTGAGGACTAGAGCGCAAAGAAGGGCGAACCCCTAGCACCGGTAGGCCTTGGTGAGGTCTACTTCTACACCATGTGCATCGTCCCCGCCTCTCGCCACTGTACAGGAGGGTCCTGATTGCAGCTTGGCCAACCCTCCATGCTCAGCTGGAAGAGCATGAGCAGCAGAGACCTGGTAAGTGCATTATATGCAATATGTGTCTGAAAGTATGATGTGAGTGAAGACAGAGCTGTACCATCATGTGTCCCATGCCTCCATTTACCTATTCTATGTCTATGCAGCAGTCATCATGAAGCAAAAGGCTCACTATAGCACATTGACTGTACAGGGCAGAGAACATTCTGGGAGTGGTAGTTTTATTATGACAACTGGGGAATTGAGCCACACACGTGCATTTGTACAGAAATTTGCACTGCCAGCACCACTAACAGTGAACCAAGGGCATCATAACTGATGTGTGCATTGGATGAGGAATGGTACAGACACTGTCCAGTGTGTGTATGAGAGGCCAATGGGTACTGGATGCTGTGACTTGCATTCCATTCGGTGAGTTTGGGTTCTGATTAAGACAGATCATCACGTGCCATGGAGTCAAGACAGACTTTGAGATCCTTGCCTCACTCTTAAGTGTTTCCAATTTTGCCAAGTGTGTCCACAGACACACGTCTTACCTTCAGTGGCTTGTATGCCATTTTTCAAGTCCAGGTAGCTGTAACAACTAGCCACTACTGTTCACCAGTGTACAGCACTACCTGATCAGTCTTCGAAGCCAATATGTGGCACTGGATTGTCAGCTTTTGTGAGGGAATATCAAAAGGTTAGACTCACAACTTAGCAAACCTAATAGCCCAGACCCTATATGGATGTGTGACCCCGAATCGGCATTTGTGTTGTCTCATACAATGCTACACAGCAGATGGCATTTGTCCGGAAGTAAAAGTGCAGAGACTCCATATCACAGGCCAATTCCAATACTATCTGGACTCTCTCTGATCTCCTTTTGTAGACTGGGTTTGGAAGCTCCCTATGTAGCATTGACAGGACACAATCAATCAATCAATCATGTCACTTATAAAGCGCACTACATACCCGCGAGGGTCTCAAGGCACTGGGGGAGGAGGGGGGTGGTGCTGCTACTGATCGACGAGCCAGGTCTTAAGGAGTCTTCTGAAGGCCAGTAGGTCTTGGGTCTGTCGGAGGTTGGTGGGGAGGGTGTTCCAGGTCTTGGCGGCGAGGTGGGAGAAGGATCTGCCGCCGGCGGTCGTTTTCCGGATGCGGGGGACTGTGGCGAGGGCGAGGCTGGTCGAGCGGAGCTGGCGGGTGGGGGTGTAGAAGCTGAGTCGTCTGTTGAGGTAGGCTGGTCCGGAGTTGTGGAGTGCTTTGTGTGCGTGGGTGAGGAGCTTGAAGGTTATCCTCTTGTTGACAGGGAGCCAGTGCAGGTCTCTCAGGTGGGGTGTGATGTGGCTGCGTCGGGGGATGTCGAGGATAAGACGTGCAGAGGCGTTCTGGATGCGTTGCAGCCGTCTCAGGAGCTTAGCCGTCGTTCCTGCGTAGAGGGCATTTCCGTAGTCCAGCCTGCTGGTGACGAGGGCCTGGGTGACTGTTTTTCTTGTTTCGGTGGGGATCCACTTGAAGATCCTGCGGAGCATTCGGAGGATGTTGAAGCAGGATGAGGAAACGGCGTTGACCTGCTTAGTCATGGAGAGGGTGGGGTCGAGGATGACCCCTAGGTTGCGTACGTGGTCGGTGGGTGGCGGGGCTGTTCCCAGTGATGTTGGCCACCAGGATTCGTCCCAGGCTGAAGGGTTGGAACCAAGGATGAGGACCTCCGTCTTGTCCGAGTTCAGCTTCAGGCGGCTGGTCCTCATCCATTCGGCGACGGCCTTCATTCCTTCGTGGAGGTGGGCTTTGGCGGTGTGAGGGTCTTTGGTGAGGGAGAGGATCAGCTGGGTGTCGTCGGCATAGGAGATGATGTTGAGGTTGTGCTGTCGGGCGACGTGGGCGAGGGGTGCCATGTAGATGTTGAACAGCGTTGGGCTGAGGGAGGAGCCTTGGGGTACGCCGCAGATGATCTTGGTGGCCTTGGATCGGAAGGGGGCGAGGCGGACGCTTTGTGTTCTGCCGGAAAGGAAGGATGTGGTCCAGTCCAGGGCCTTCTCTTGGATCCCGGCGTCGTAAAGGCGTGTTCGTAGTGTGTGGTGGCAGACCGTGTCGAAGGCGGCTGATAGGTCCAGGAGGATGAGGGCTGCTGTTTCTCCGTTGTCTAGCAGGGTCCTGATGTCATCGGTGGCGGCGATGAGGGCGGTTTCGGTGCTGTGGTTGCTGCGGAAGCCGGACTGGGAAGGGTCCAGGATGTTGTTCTCCTCGAGGTAGCGGGTCAGTTGTTTGTTGACGATTTTCTCGGTGACCTTCGCGGGGAACGGGAGCAGAGAGATGGGTCGGAAGTTCTTGAGGTCCTTGGGGTCTGCCTTGGGTTTCTTGAGTAAGGCGTTGATCTCGGCGTGCTTCCAGCTTTCCGGGAAGGTTGCTGTCTCGAAGGAGATGTTGATTATTTTCCGGAGATGGGGCGCGATGGCTGTACTGGCTTTGTTGAAGATGTGGTGAGGGCACGGGTCTAGCGGTGAACCGGAGTGGATGGTGTTCATGATCTCGCTGGTGTCCTCGTCGTTGATGTTGGTCCAGGAGAGCAGGCGGTTGGTGGTTGTGGGGGCAGTGGTCTCGGTGGTTGCCGGGGCGGTCGTGGTGTTGAAGCTGTCGTGGATGTCGGCGATTTTGCGGTGGAAGAAGGTGGCCAGTGAGTCGCACAGGTCTCGCGACGGCTGGATGTCGTTGGTGTTGGAGCTGGGGTTGGAGAGTTCCTTCACGATGTTGAAGAGCTCTTTGCTGTTGTGTGCGTTGTTGTCTAGGCGGTCTTTGAGTGAGGCCCTTTTGGCGGATCTGATGAGGTGATGGTGACTGCGGGTGGCGCTCTTGTGGGCGGCGTAGCTGTCCGCTGTCCGTTCGTGGAGCCAGATCTTCTCCAGTTTTCGGCATGTTCGTTTGGAGGCCTGGAGGTCTTCGGTGAACCAGGTGGCTTTCTAGCTGGTGTGGCTGTTGGGCGGATTCTTGAGCGGGGCGAGGGTGTTGGCGCAGTCGTCGATCCACTGTCTGAGGTTGCGGGCGGCGGTGTCGGTGTCGGAGGGTTTGGCGGGTGGGCTCAGGGCGAGGGTTGTGGTTAGCTGGTCTTCCGTGACTCTGCTCCAGCAGCGGCGAGGCATTTGTTCGGTGCGGTGGTGCGTGGTGGGCTTCCTGTAGGTGAAGTGGATGCAGTGGTGGTCAGTCCAGTGGGGTTCGGAGGTGTGGTTGAAGGAGACGTGTGGGCTTGCGGAAAAGATGGAGTCGAGCGTGTGGCCGGCGGCGTGGGTGGGTGTAGTCACGAGCTGTCTGAGTCCGAGGGTGGCGAGGTTGTCGATCAGGGTGGTGGAGTTGGTGTCCTTGTTGTTCTCGAGGTGGAAGTTCAGGTCCCCGAGGAGGATGTAGTCCGTGGAGGCGATGGCGTGTGTGCTGACGAAGTCAGCGATGGAATCGCTGAACTGTGGTCGGGGTCCGGGGGTCTGTAGATGAGGGTTCCTCTGAGGGTGGTGTTGGGATCGGTGTGGATCTGGAAGTGCATGTGTTCGGCGGTGCTGAGGGTGTCATCGGTGTTGGTTGAGACTCTGAGGGTGTTCCTGTGGACGATGGCGATGCCTCCTCCGACTCCGTTGGTGCGGTCCCTGCGGGTGATCTTGTATCCGTCCGGGATGGCAATGGCGATGTCGGGGGCTGAAGCGGGATTCAGCCAGGTCTCCGTCAGGAATGCGACGTCTGGGGAGGTTGAGTCGAGAAGGTCCCAGAGTTCGACGGCGTGTTTGCGGGCGGAGCGGGTGTTGAGGAGGATGCATCTGAGGTAGTTGGGTTCTTTCCTGGGCAGTGGTTTGGCGGGGCGGGTGCTGGCGAAGCTGCAGTTCCGGCAGGTGAAGGGCCCTTGGGTGCGCTTCGGGGTGGCCTGGTAGCAGGCGTGATCTTTTCCGGGGTTGAGTGCGTGGAGGGTGCTGGCGTCGTATCGGCGTCTGTTGATGTGGCGGGCGCGGGGGATGCCCGGACCAGGGGGTCTGGCGCTGGGCGCGGTCACGGCGCGGACGGGCGCAGACGGGCTTGCCTTTGGCGCGCCCGCTGCGCACGTCCGCTGCGCGGCCGCACAGCGGCCGCCATAAATGGGGAGGTGGGAGGGAGGAGCAGGGAATGGGGCAGCGAATGGGCAGTGAGGGGGCGGGGCCGCAGGGGCGCAGCGGCGGGAAACAGGCACAGAAGGGAAAACGAGCACAATCAGGGCATCAAGGGGGCACAGAAAGGAAAAAACTAGCACAATGAGGGGCAGCAAGGGGACACAGAAAGGAAAAACGAGCACAATCAGGGGCAGCAAGGGGGGCACAGAGAGGAAAAAACGAGCACAATCAGGGGCAGCAAGGGGGCACAGAAAGGAAAAAACTAGCACAATGAGGGGCAGCAAGGGGGCACAGAAAGGAAAAACGAGCACAATCAGGGGCAGCAAGGGGGGCACAGAAAGGAAAAAAACGAGCACAATCAGGGGCAGCAAGGGGGGCACAGAAAGAAAAAACGAGCACAATCAGGGGCAGCAAGGGGGCACAGAAAGGAAAAAACGAGCACAATCAGGGGCAGCAAGGGGGCACAGAAAGGAAAAACGAGCACAATCAGGGGCAGCAAGGGGGGCACAGAAAGGAAAAAACGAGCACAATCAGGGGCAGCAAGGGGGCACAGAAAGGAAAAACGAGCACAATCAGGGGCAGCAAGGGGGCACAGAAAGGAAAAACGAGCACAATCAGGGGCAGCAAGGGGGCACAGAAAGGAAAAGCGAGCACAATCAGGGGCAGCAGCAGGGCACACAGACGGAGCTGTGTGGTGGGGGAGCGACCTACCAGTCAAGGTCAGGGGTCGCTCTCTTCACCACGCAGCGGCCGCCATAAATGGGGAGGTGGGAGGGAGGAGCAGGGAATGGGGCAGCGAATGGGCAGTGAGGGGCGGGGCCGCAGGCGCAGCGGCGGGAAACAGGCACAGAAGGGAAAACGAGCACAATCAGGGCATCAAGGGGGCACAGAAAGGAAAAAAAACGAGCACAATGAGGGGCAGCAAGGGGGCACAGAAAGGAAAAACTAGCACAATGAGGGGCAGCAAGGGGGCACAGAAAGGAAAAACGAGCACAATCAGGGGCAGCAAGGGGGGCACAGAGAGGAAAAAACGAGCACAATCAGGGGCAGCAAGGGGGCACAGAAAGGAAAAAAAACGAGCACAATCAGGGGCAGCAAGGGGGCACAGAAAGGAAAAAACTAGCACAATGAGGGGCAGCAAGGGGGCACAGAAATGAAAAAACTAGCACAATGAGGGGCAGCAAGGGGGCACAGAAAGGAAAAACGAGCACAATCAGGGGCAGCAAGGGGGCACAGAAAGGAAAAACGAGCACAATCAGGGGCAGCAAGGGGGCACAGAAAGGAAAAAACTAGCACAATGAGGGGCAGCAAGGGGGCACAGAAAGGAAAAACGAGCACAATCAGGGGCAGCAAGGGGCACAGAAAGGAAAAACGAGCACAATCAGGGGCAGCAAGGGGGCACAGAAAGGAAAAAACTAGCACAATGAGGGGCAGCAAGGGGGCACAGAAAGGAAAAACGAGCACAATCAGGGGCAGCAAGGGGGCACAGAAAGGAAAAAAACGAGCACAATCAGGGGCAGCAGGGGGCACAGAAAGGAAAAACGAGCACAATCAGGGGCAGCAAGGGGGCACAGAAAGGAAAAACGAGCACAATCAGGGGCAGCAAGGGGGCACAGAAAGGAAAAACGAGCACAATCAGGGGCAGCAAGGGGGCACAGAAAGGAAAAAACGAGCACAATCAGGGGCAGCAAGGGGGCACAGAAAGGAAAAACGAGCACAATCAGGGGCAGCAAGGGGGCACAGAAAGGAAAAAGCGAGCACAATCAGGGGCAGCAAGGGGGCACAGAAAGGAAAAACGAGCACAATCAGGGGCAGCAGCAGGGCACACAGACGGAGCTGTGTGGTGGGGGAGCGACCTACCAGTCAAGGTCAGGGGTCGCTCCAGATCAAAAGAATGCCAAAGCTGAGTGTTGGTCAGAGCAGATGTGTAAGCCACCAAAATTCAAGTGAGATGTCCATGTCCGACTCACATCAGGAGATGACAATGAACATACACGTAACTTAAGCTCCTAATCACTGACAACTGTATAGTGTGATCAGAGGAGAACAAAGTCTGCCCTTGGCTCATCTAGGTATGTGTCTTGTTCTGACGTGTACAACCACTACATCATGATTTTGTCTTACATTTCAGTGGGCTCAGCTGGCCAAGAGGACTAACAGCAGGACACGGTTCAGAGCAGGACATCTTTGGTGTGCCAGCGGCCACGACCTCTATCCACAAGTGAGGAAGAAGAGGATGTGGCGGGACCTTCTACATCAGGAGGCAGGGGAATTGCGCCCACCCGGACTGCGCAGGAAGACACCTCTGGTGCTATGGACCGGGTGGAGGCTGAAGACATTGAAGGGAGGGGAAGAACTGGACACCTCTGGCCAGGGGGGGAGGAGATCTACTCTCCCCAGACCATACACAACTTTCTTTTGGTGAGGTGTCCCCGGGGCAGGCCACTACACAACCTGGGCCTGCCATCAGCCCTTCCCTAACTCTAGAGGCCCCCATTCCATCAGGGCCTCCAGCTGCATCTCCTGCAACTAGTCCCCCTCAAAGTGGCTGCCAGGAAGACACCAACATCGGCTCCGAACCTGAGGCACCACACTCCTCATATTCCACCCAAACCCCTCCCTGTGTTGTAACTCCTGTGGCTGCACCACAGGAAGTGATGTGGGCATGTGAGGGTCAGCCAGACATGGCCTCTCACATCATGCTGCATATGTGTACAGAGCTGCGCATGATGCACGAGGAAAATGCATGAGCTATGGCCACCCTCACTGCCAGTGTCACTTCCTTGGGTGCAGCCATGTTGTCTGTCCTATCCCAACCTCCCTCACACACCACTTCATGGTCTCCCCCTGTCCGTTGTGCCACACTGTTTCCCCCGTACTCCTCGTGTGTCCCAACCCCGTGTGGTGCCTGGTCCTGCACCGGCCAGCCAGGAGCCCGCTTCGGACTCAGAGGATATGGACATTGTGCAAATTGAGGATGACCAGAAGGACACTTGACCTGTTGGACAGAATTTTTTTGGGGACAATTATTTACTTTGCCCCTTGTATATAGACTGATTTCCCTAACGCTCGCTGACGTGTTATATTTATGTTGCACCACCCCACTACAAGTTCCTTTCTCCTTCTGTATTAAGAACATCATTTGTTTTCCTTTCTCCCTTCCGAATGGACTGTTGTTTTATTTCTACTCCCACACTTTTTTTTTCATAAAATGTTATTTTGAATCCTACTTTCTCTATCTTGTTTAACTTCATTGTGAATGTCTTGTACAAAATATGGACATATACTTTGGGAGTTATTTGCTCTGCACATGAGAGCTTGCTGCAATGATGGGGTTACACTTGTACATGTGTCACGCACACACATTCATCCTCACATCTCTAGCCCACCACAATTGGTAAACATTTGCCTATCAGGACATAATACGCAACATAGTCTTGACTCGTCATGAGATTTTCTTTTTATTTACACATATTAACACTAGACAATTTTTTTTAGATGTGGTCAATGGGGATCGTGCTTGCGACTTAACAAATTTGGAGGTGAGGATCGCTGTGAGGGATTATGTCTGGGTTGTTGCCGAGGTGAAGGTTGGTGTGGTGCATGTGCCTGTACAGGGGGAAGTTCATGTGCAGGGGCGGATGGAGTCTGTATAGTTGGTGTTTGTGTGTGGACAGGGGGTGGTTGTGCAGGTGGTGGTAGTGCCTGTTCAGGGGGAGTGGTGGATGTGCAGGTAGGGGGAGTGCCTGGATAGGGGGCAGTGGTGGGTGTGTACCCTTGCTGTGGTCCTGTGCAGTTTGTGGTACAGGTGTATGGGTGTGATGGCTCCTCTCCCTGCATTGACCGTGAAGGGATCACTTTCAGCATGCCCTCCATCATCTTCATGGCCAAGGCATGGTGTCTTGCACTCTCTTCCCTTTGGATGCATATCATGTCTCTGATATTCTTGGACATGTCTTACCAAGATCTATCCATCCTGTCCAAAACATGGGTCAGTCTTTCCACCACCTGAGTGATTTGGTGCATGTCCTACAGGGCCTCAGATATATCTGACAGGGTAGCCTCTATGGCACGAATGTCCTGCCTCACATCTGCCTGCTGTTGTAAGACGTTCTGCTCCCACTGGCCACCATGGCCAGGTGCAGGCCCTCTCTGCAGGGGATGGCCATGGACGAGACCGCCAGGTCCAACAGCAGGGAGAGGGTGACAGGTGGAAGCCTGTGGACAGGAGAATGTTGCCCAGGGGATACCTACACCACAACAGGGTTGGTCCTTCCCTCAGATGGTGGAGAGAATGCCTGGGATACACTGTATAGGGAGGAGTTTATAAGGGAACCACCACATCTGTACTGGATGTGAGGGCTGTCAGGGAGTGATGTCTGTGTTGGGGTGCGTGTGAGCTGTGGCTGGTTAGCTCTATGCTGAGGACAGGCAATCTTTCTTTTTGGAGGCTGAGGCACTTTGCTGGGCAGAGGGTGTGAGGCCTTGCCAAATTTGGCCGATGTGGGAAATGTCTGGCCATGGCATCTGAATTGTCATCCTCTGAGAGGATGGACAGATAGTCTTCATCATCGTCAAATTCTTCAGCCTCCTCAGGCACTTCATCCTCCTCCTCTTGCTCAGTACTTGCAGCTGACATTACTGCCTGCAGGATCAGTAGATTTTCCCCTTTGATTGCCCCTCGCCCAATACTGGTGGAAGGTCCATCCTCCTCATCGTCATCATCACCTGGAAAACAGAGGGTGCAACATGATAAGTAATTGAACTAGTATAAGATGTGGTGCAGCACAAGGGTTGGTTCTACTGTACTTTGCATCACCAGATGAAGCACATGTGACCTGGTTTGGGTACCCTTACACATGACAGCTCACACCATAGCACTGAGGTGTTGAACGGAGATGTACAATGCACAAGCAAACTCACCAGCTCCAGCCACAGCTTTGTGTCCTTTTGCGATCCCCCCTGATGTCAACTTCTGAACCTGGCTCCTCATAGTTGTAGTTGACGAAGCAGTCCCCGATCCAGCAGCTGGAGAGGGAAGTGACACCATACTCAATGATCTGCAGTACTAATTTACAAACAGGCACATGTGACACTTATAATAATGAAATGGTATGTATGTAACTTTGTAAACACCGACTGCAGATTTTATGCAGAAGGAGATTTGGATCTTTGTCATGGTTTGATCATCTGTGATAGGGAAACACTTCACGCCACACTTACCTGATGGACAGGTGCGAGAGGGTTTCACTGCTGCAGCCAGGATGTCTTGCATTCCCCAGGATGATGTTGGATGCTGCACTGGTGTCATCCTGTCAGCAGCTGTGATGAGACATACATATCCATATTTCAGTACACCAGATGGTAGCTATGAGCTAACATGTATGTGTTATTCTCAATGACCATTGATATGATATTCCTGGCCAATATGCAGCATGTTTACCTCATGGACTTTACATGTGGGCCCCTGCTCACATGCAGCAGTTGTCAGCTGTTACCTCCACACAGCACTGACATCAAAGAGATGACACAACAACAGACAAACGTATATGAGAAGATTACTGATATTTGAAGGAAGGGGACAAATAATCAGGAGACCTCCGCATTACATTGATTACACCTTCACCGTTAAGACCATCATGCCTCATGGGTATAGTGTTGTCTGTTGACAAGTCGAAAGGAGTGTACATCATCAGGCTGACCAGTTTCACATCTGCACACCAGATCAAACATTGTGTTGCAGAGTTCATATGTGAGATGTCCAATAATCAGGTACATTTTGTGGCTCATTTCTGCTTCCCTACCCATGAAGTCACAAAGCACATTTTGGACTGAGAGATCACACATTTGTTATGTCCATCCTCTGAGTGTCCTCTGTTCCCATAATCCATTTACAACATCATGGTAGTACTTAGCTGACAACAGATGATGTCTTGTACAGCAGAAATCCTAACCTCATATATTATACACTCACTTATATAGGCGAATACAGTAGAAGAGGAGGCAAGCAGAATGCAACATTGGACTAGGATCCCACATTGTGTGTATGTTGAGAAGCTTTGATGGTTGCCACCTACACTGGATTTGCGTTGTGCTCCAGCCAAGAGATTTGAAAATTTCACTTCCTCAAGATTCACCTTAGCAGCCCATTCATCCATCACAAAAGCACACAACTGGCATCAATGCGAACCTCATCCACACCAATTTCAATAGGATTTGTCCATTGATATTTTGCAAGAGAGTTTTCATATCATTGAATTACAATCCAGATGTGTCTAGCACACTTCATATGACACTATATACTATTTTATGTCCATTCTGCACTCACTTGGCATACATTTTGTGTCATCCTTTTACTAGCCACCATGGTGTGATCTGGTATGTGGGTAAATGCCATATGTAGGCATATTGTGATGCAGGACAAAAGTGATGTAGACCACATATAACATACAGCGGAGATTAAAGGCACATTTCATGAGCATGAGCATTGAGGTACATTATTCTTGGGTTTACTTACCATGCCCCCGCACCTACCAGGTGTATGGTCCCTGACCAGAATTCACAGCCAACCTTGTAGCAGAAGTCAATGGGGTACTGGAATCTGGGACGACATCATTGGACCTACAATGATAAGTGTGTTTGCAACTTTACATTTCAGCTGCCACATGTGATGCACTCAATTTCAGGCACAAAGGATAAGCACAAGCAGTGTGGGCACTACCATTGCAGAAGTGTGTAGCACTAAATATCATGAGTGATCCCACATTCAACTTATAATGGCCCCACTGCCTAGAAGCATCGTCTATCAAATTGACACTACAAGAATTCCTAAAGTAAGGAACACTATCGTGTTTTGTTTATGGCCAAAAAACATGCCCTCCGATGTTAAAAAATATAACCAGCTGTGTTGACTGGATAATTTCATGTATTGAAAAACATTATAAGTTGGACACTGGACGCATTCTCAATACTCCTGACAATTGAATCTCACTTCTTCTTCATCATTGTAATATTTTTTTTTTTTTTTTTTTTTTTTTTTATTATTGAAAACCATGAATAATACAATACAATATGTCCAGCTATACATCATATAAATTTCATCAAGAATCTTTACACACACAATAATAAATAACATCTATTGATCAATACATAACAAGTCTTAATCAATCCTAAAAACAGGGGGGGGAAAAAACGGAAAAAAAAAACAAAAAAAGAGAAAAAAGAGATAAAATAAAGAATAAACCACCTAGCATCCTTTAAATAGATCTCCATTATTACCATCGAAACTGGAACAGAAACTAAGAATGTGCTATCTCTCTAAAACCTGTTCTCTCATAAAAAAAGGGGCGAATGGCTTCGAATAGTGATATTTAGGGAGTAATATCAAAAAACTTTGCCCAGATCTTCTCAAATTTTTTAAATCCCCCTGTTCGCATGGCATATTTTTGTTCACTATTCTTTACTAGAACCATTTTTCGAATCCATTCAATTTTGGAAGGGATTAAATCTGATCGCCATCTTTGAAGTAAAAGAGATCTAGCGACCGCCATACCAATATATATTATTTTAATCAACTTCTGTGATACCTGCAAATCTGGATCATAGCCCCACAATATCAGTCGATCATTACAACCGAATGTTATTGCGCATTCAGTCGTTAAAAACTCAAAGATATCGCTCCAGAACTTCTGGATCAATGGGCACTGTAATATTATATGAGTCCAATTTGCGGCAGGATGAGTATGGCAACGAAAACACTGCCCCGATTGACTAGGATAAGCCTTAGCAACAAAGGCCGGAGTTCTGTACAATAGCCATTTACTAAAATATAGCATCCTTCGCCAGTTAGCGCCTCTAACTGAGCTGAAATTTAGGCTATTAATTGTGGTCCAAATATATACTGTGAGTTCTTGATTTTCATATTTGCTCCACTTTGTAATTGCCTTAATCGCCAAATCTGTCCCTTTGATTCGAGCAAGTTTTTTTTCCATTCCCCTGGTTTTTTTATTACCTTATCTCCCAGCAAGTCATAGACTAGCTGTTTCTGAGTTATAATCTGAAGCAGGTCAAGATTTTCAAAAAATTTACTAAGCGTAATATATGACCCAAGAAGAAGAAAATCACCGGGGATTAATTGAGACATTTCTCTTACACTGATCCAATTATCGTTCCGAACAAAATCGGAGAGCTTCAAAAACCAGCTTTCGACCAATTTTGTGAGAGAAAAATGATTTTTAATACCTGCAGAAACAAAAAGTTCAGCGGTAGGAGTTATATCATTAATAAGTGGGATAGAATAACGTTTAAAAAAAGCCTGGTATTTATAAAAACCCAATGTAAACACTTGTATCGGGCTAATTTTGGAGATCGAAATATTGCTAACGGGTGGTGGATCTGATTATCTTTAAACATTAAGTTCATAAAGAAATTAATAAAAAGACCCAATTGTATGCCCTGTTTAAATCTAGACATAAATTGTGCAAAGTACGAGAAATAAGGGGCATATTAGCAAGACTGGCGATAAAATTATCGCCGTTTTAGCGGCAGGAAACTGCCGCTAAAACGGCATAATGGGCTTGCTAATATGCGTTATAGAATTCAATAGAAGCCCGGGTTAGATGTGCAGGACATCTAACCTGGGCTTCTATTGGAATTCCATAACGCATATTAGCAAGCCAATTATCGCCGTTTTAGCGGCAGTTTCCTGCCGCTAAAACGGCGATAATTTTATCGCCAGTCTTGCTAATATGCCCCAGTATTCTTTGAGATTGGGGAGAGCTAAACCGCCATCTTCCACATTCTCATATAAGGTGCTGAGTGCAATTCTGGGAATTTTCTTCTTCCACAGAAACGATGTAAACGTAGACTCGATTCTTGTAAAAAAGGAATTTAATAGTACACAGGGAATTGTAGAAAATAGGAAGCAAAACAGTGGAAGCACTGACATTTTGATCAAGGCAACCCTACCTAAAATAGAAAGCGGAAGGGAGTCCCAGCGTAAAAATAAATCCTGAACTTTTCGTAGCAGCGGGACAAAATTCAAATCATACAGATCCGAAACAAATGGTGAAAAGTAGACCCCTAAATACCGCTTAGGATTCGAGTTAAAACACAAACGAATATCGGGGTGTAAAATCTCCGAATCATTGTAATATTTGTTAACATTGGATTTCTATATTTTGTCTACAAAAACAATTACAATATAGTGGAGACTCCTTTTTGACTTGTTGTGGCACTCGATTCCAGGATTGAGTTCACAGTTCTGGAACTGTTGATGGAATAGATGTAATGTTCCCAAATCACAAAGGTATGATGCGCCTATATATCTTATTTTTTGTCTTTCCTTATTCATAAATGTCATTTGCTAAAGGTAAATGTTCTTTAAGAATTCCAAGAGTTGTAAAGTTAAATTTTCATCTCCGGTTACCTTTGAGATTCGGGCCCTATCTCTCTGTTGTCTGCTGACAATGTATGCATTTTGACCATCTCCTGAGCAGTTTGACTTACCAGTTAGTGAGGATGGTATGCCCTGCTCTGGATGATGTTGTTTCCTCCCAGCAGATGCAGGGACCTCTGCTACTGTGGTTGTCTGTACTCTGGCTGAATGTGTCAATAGGTGAGAAGAGAGAACAGTGACCAAATCGAAAATGTACATGTGTAACTTGTCAGACATTTCCTCATATCTTCTGCATGCTAACAGTATTGTGAAGTACTGCCGCGGCCGGTGCAGGTAGGAGCAGTGGGGCGTTGGGGGTGTAATGGCAGGGCAGGGTGTGAAATAGACAACGGAATAGGGGGAAAAATGTCTTAAAATAAGAATTCTATCACTTTGTGCTCGGTGATACAGAAAGCACAAGGTGAGGTTTTTTTTAATATTTTTTTTTTCCCTATTCCATTGTCTGTTGATTTTCCTCTGCACTGCACCACCCCCTAACGTTCTTGACTGATACGGCCGCGTCTGGATAAGTGGAAGAGGCACTTTGTCAATTGCTACTTAACAGTGTTAGGTAAATACGGCAGCAGTACTGGGCCCATGTTTTTAATAGTGGGAATGGGATTTACCATTTCTAATACTAAGGATTCTGGGACTTGTGGTGCAACATACAGAGTGAAACACATGAGCCTCTGACTGACTATATTTTTATATAAACTTTAGACAACTTCCTTAATCACAATGGGGGTGCAACACAGTCATTTTATATACTTGTTCCTGTCATCACATTTACCTGGTACCACGTTGTGGACATCACTCACAGGCAGCCCATGGAGCATGTGGGGGTGGATTGTAGTGAAAACATCTTCCTCAAGTGTGGTGAGACAGATGAAGGTTCCAGATTGTGGGCCAGGGAGAATTCTGGCCAACTCAATCATGGCTTACTTCTCCTTCACCCGCCTCTTTTCATCCTGCCACTTCTTCTTGATGTCACGGACTGTGCGCACATCCTCCCCCAATGCTGTGACAGCAGTGGCTAAATGCTGCCATAGAGCTGCCTTCTGTGAGCCACTGGTGCAGTAAGGGTGGAGACCATGTAGCTGTTTGTGGTGCCTCACAATGAACTCCACAATCATGGTGGTCTCCTCATCTGTGAGGTTTTTCTTCCTCCTCAGTTGGTACATTTTCCAGTAGTGATGCACAGAGAATGAAAACAGGAACTCTCTGTGGACAAACCTGTTCCTTGTATGTGTGCTGCTTTTATGTGGTTTGTGGTGCTGGTCTTGCAGTTGGTGTTAATTGACTTCATCTGACGCAGGTGGAGGGATGGTAAGTACTTGGACAGGTGTTTAGCATTGAGGAAAATCATCATCCGGCCTGAATGCAGATATTTCGGCCCGGAAGCGGAGATTCCGGCCCCAGTGTGGAAATTTGGGCACAAGTGTGGGATTTCCAGCCCGGGTGTGGAAATTATGCCCCGGGTGCCGAAATTTCGCCCTGGGTGTGGAAATTCTGGCCCGAGTGCGGACGTAAAGATAGGAGTCATAAGTTGTTTCTGTGAATACCAAAAATCGTAAGTGCCTTCTGTGAATACCAAAAGTCGTAAATTTAGACTTTTGTCTCAGATTACTTTTGTGAATCGGGCCCCTGATTCTTATCACTGTTGCACGCCAGTGAAAGCTGTGCCTCTCTGCCAATGTCCCATGGTAATGAAAGCGGTGCCATCCTACAACTGTTTAATGGCAGTAAAAGCTGGGCCTCTCTGCCATTCTTCAAGGCAACAAAAGCTGTGCCACCCTGCAACTGTTGCATGGCAAGTAATGCTGTGCCACCTTATCACTACTACATAGCCATGATGAAAGCTGTGCCTCTCTGCAAGTGTGCCATAGTAATGAAAGCTGTGCCACCCCTCAACTGTTGCATGACACGGAAAGTTGTCCCACCCTTCTACTGTGGTATGGCAATGAGATCTGTGCCAGTCTGCCACTGTTACATGGCAAGGTACGGTGTGCACCCTACCACTGCTGCATGCCAATGAAAGCCACGCCTCTCTGCCATTGTGCCATAGTAAGGAAAGGAGTGCCACTCTGTAGCCATTGCATTGCAAGGTGCCACTCTTCTACTGGGGTATGGCAAGGAGAGCCGTGCCAGCTGGCCACTGTTACATGACCGCTCTCGATACTGTTACTGTGCTCACATCACGCTCAGATTAACCACACACCACGGTTATTCTGCTTCTGCACTTGCATCTTGAAAAGTACCTTCTGAATGTGCTACTGGTGCACTCAAAGTTATCAGGACAGGGCTCTTGTGACTTCACTTTTCTTCGTAGATATTGGCAAATTCTGACAGTTGTTCAGTGTGACTTATTGCTTTGTTGCGCTTAAATGCAATTTGCTTCACCATTTCACATTTGAACTTATTCTGCTCATGCTCTCCAGATGCATCTGGTGTCTCAGTCAGTGTGATTGTTCTGCTGTTGTTGAACTCTTGCGTTCCTTGTATTCATCACTTGTTGTGCTCTTGCGTTTCTTGTATTCATCACGTGTGCTCTTGCGTTTCTTGTATTCATCACTTGTGCTCTTGCGTTTCTTGTTTTCATCACTTGTTGCACTCTTGCTTTTCTTGTATTTGTAGGAAAGTGGGTTTCTGTTGCAGTAACCCCCCCCCTTTTTGCCAGACTACTGATGCACTTTTTCCTGGTGTGCCCTGGGTCCCTGCCAATCAGGTTCCCAGGGCCTGTGTTCTTTCCCCAAAACTAACCCAATTGGCATCTCTGGCCACATGTCAGCCTCTGGTAAATGGTACCACAGGTACCCAGGGCACTGTGACCAGAGAAGGCCTCTAAGGGCTGCAGCACTTATTGTGCCACCCTTAGAGGCCCTGTACCCTGACACTCACACACTGCTTTTGCAGGCTGCGTGTCTTGGTGCAGATCAAACTGAAGAGTCGACATGGCACACATCCCTGTGTGCCATGCCCACAAACCACTGCCCTGGCATACATCAGTCACCCCTCTAGCTGGGTGCCCTATGCCAGTGGTGAGGGTACAGGTGCATGAGCCCTGTACCCCTACCGTGCCCAGGTCCATTCCTGGGCACTGTAAGTGCAGTGCTGCCATTAAAAGTATATGGTGCTGGGAGTTTGTCATTAGGAACTCCACAGCACCATAATGGCTACACTGAAGACTGGGAAGTTTGGTATCAAACTTCTCAGCACATTAAACCCACACTGATGCCAGTGTGGGATTTAATGTAAAATGCACAACAGAGGGCATCTTAGAGATACCCCCTGAAACTCGACCAACTCCTAGTGACCTGACTGAGTGGCTGCTTAGGCTGCCACCACCAGACATGTTTCTGGACCCCTGGGTCGAGAGCTTGCTGCTCTCGGGGGCCTGAAACAATGCACATCCTGGGACGAGGTGCCAAGCCTCCTCCCCCAGGATGGGCAGGGTTCACGAAGGAGAGGCTTCAAGGCATGCCGCCTTTGTGAGCCTCTCCAGACCATTTGCTGCTTTCAGCAACTGGTCCCCACTGGTTCTACCCCCACTTTGGGCGGGAGAACCGGCGGGAAAACCAGTGAGGAAGAGAGGTGTGCCCACCTCTGCCAACTCCACCCCTAAGGTGGGGGAGGCGAGGTGAAGCACAACCTCGAGTCCCCGCCATCTTGAGGATGGGGGGACCCAGCCAACCAGGGACAGGCTCCTGCCCCCCTCCCACTGGAGAGTGGCAGAATAGGGGGTGTACCCACCCCAGGGAAGGGACCCATTGGTCCCTGCCCTTTACCTACCTGTAACGCCCCTAAATTTAGTATTTAGGGGCACCCTGAACCTTCCTTCCTCAGATCCAGCAACAACAAGAAAAGGAAGAAGAAGAAGAAGGACGAGAAGCCATGCAGAGCTAACAAGAGGACGACACCCACTGACTTGGCCCCAGCCCTACAGGCCTGTCTCCCCTCGAACCTGCTCCTGCAAAACCCCGGCGTGTCCAGTGGCCAGCAACCTCAAAATCCCCAGAGGACATGCCTGCCTTCACTTTCCAAGCTGTTTCTCCCGTGAACACCGGACGTGTTTGATCTGCAGCTTCTGGTGCCAGCCAGGAACCGCGAATCCCGCACACTCTGCACCCGCCGAATCCGGCCCGAGCGGGCAAATACCCAGAGGAGGTCCCCCCGGCGATCCTGACCCGAGATCCGGCGACCCCTGACCTGCCTCAAGCCTCCTGACGATGCCTGCAGCCTCAATCCAGAGGACCCCCCCTACCGCGACCAGAGCGGGTAAGAAAATCCGACGTCCCAAGGCACCCCTGCACCCGACGCCCCACGGCCTTGTGTGCCCAAACCAACGGTGCCTAACCAACCCTCTACATCCCAACTTACCCCTTGAAGTGGTGGTAGCTCCTGGAAGATCCTCGTCCCCGAGCCTGCAGTGTTTCTTTGTCCCGGAGAATCTCCATTGAAATCAACAGGGCACCCGACCTCAAAACAGCACCCTGCACCCGGCCGCCCTAGTGCCGCTGAGGGTGCCCCTTTGGTGCTAACTTGGTCCCCAACGTGCCCTGAGCTTAACCCTAGGAGCTTTGCTCCCACAACCCCGTGGCCTGCTTGCCAGCAGCCACCAACCGGAGTCCTCCTATCCTCCATAGGATAACATTGGGCCTCAACACTCTGCACCCGGCCGCCCTAGTGCCGCTGAGGGTGCAACGACAGTGCATCACTGACCCTGGGAGACCCCTGAGTCTTACCCCAGAACCCTAATTCAAAAGACCGATTACTTACCTTGAAACCGATAACTCATTTTTCCTCATAGGATAACATGGACACTTTTTCTCCCAAAAAGTTTCCAAGTGTCGACTTTTGAAAACTACAAATATTCCTTAAAAATCAGCCGAATAACAAAAACGCATTTTCTCAACTGTTTTCAGGAAATGTCCCAGTGCTGAATCCAGGATCCAGCACTGAGTAAGAAAAAGTATCGATAACCTAACTTACCTGCTAAGTGAATTTCCTCCCATAGGATAACATTGGTGATTCTATGTGAAAAAGTTTCTGTGTTGACTTTTCAAAACTAAGAATATTCCTTAAAAATAGTACATCTAACTAAAATGCATTTTCTCAACTGTTTTCAGGAAATGTCCCAGTGCTGAATCTAGGATCCAGTCCTGTGTTAGAAAAAGTAATCCGAAAAGTAACTTACCTGCAATTTACAGGAAAAGCCTATGTATTTCAATGTACTGGTCCAAAAAGTTTCTAAGTGTGGTCTTTTGAAATCTGAAAATATTCTCTAAAAATCGTACAAACTACAAAAACGTAATTACTTACCTGTTTTAAGTAAATGTCCCAGTGCAGAATCTAGGAGTCCAGCACTGGATTACAAAAGTAACGTAAAAGTAATTTTACCTGCATTTACCTTAAAAAGCCATTCATTTCAATGTACTGCATTTACTAAGTATTGCAACCTACTGCATCCCCTGTAAATCAAATCAAGTACAATCTTCATTGCTTTTTAAAACTGTGTACAACAAGTAATTTACTACTGAAAAGTATTTTTATGCTTACCTGTGCCAGGCTTGCTTGGTTCTAGAAATAAAACAACAGTATATTTGTTTATACAAAACAATTGGCCTAGAGTTCAGTTCTTGAGTGTGTGGATTCATTTACTGGCTGAGTGTGTACATCAAATGCTTTACACTGTCCTCTGATACTGCCTTACTGCTCGACCAAGCTACCACTTTAGAGAGTAAGGTTCTATCTAACTTTAACCTCTGCCAAACCTCTGGAGACCCTTGGACTCTATACACACTGTACCTCACTTTGGTGCAGTAAATATAGAGCCAGTTTCTTACAGTATTCATCACTTGTTGCACTCTTGCTTAAATTCGTTACTTGTTGCACTTTTGTTTTTCTTTTATTCATCACTTGTTGCACTCTTGCTTTTCTTGAATTCATCACTTGTTGCACTCTTGCTTAAATTCATCACTTGTTGCACTCTTGCTTTTCTTGAATTCATCACTTGTTGCACTCTTGCTTAAATTCATCACTTGTTGCACTCTTGCTTAAATTCGTCACTTGTTGCACTCTTGCTTTTCTTGCATTCGTCCCTTGTTGCACTCTTGCTTACTTGCATTCGTTACTTATTGCACTCTTGCGTTTCTTGAATTTGTCACGTGTTGTGCTCTTGCTTTTCTTGTATTCATCACTTGTTCACTCTTCCTTTTCATTTATTCGCTGATTGTTGCACTCTTGCTTGTCTTGAATTCATCACTTGTTGCACTCTTGCTTTTCTTGTATTCATGTACATAGCACTAAGGAGCCCACACTATTGTTATTTCAGTCTTGTTCCCAAGCCAATATCAAAAATAAAGCTGAAATACAAATGTTTCTATAATCAGGACTAATACTAAAACATTCTGCATGTACCCTGTGACAGCATATACATTACTCTAAAAGTATCTCCACATTTGTGTGAGACAGAATACAACAATCAAACTAAGATGTGTATACACATCGGTGTACGTCTGACAGACGATAGCGCAGTCCCATCACTTGCGGGTAGTAGTCATATATGAAAGGGGTAAGGGCCTTATTTCGAGGTTGGTGGACGGGATATTCCGTCAAGACATGGAGGATGTCCCTTCTGCTGTGTTACAAGTATCTAAGGCTATGACGTGCTTGTCATGCATGAGGCGGGATATCAGAGAGGTATCAGGGGACAGAGTATCCCACACAACATACTCTAAAGAGGGCCATAAACATGTCTTTAGAAATGCGTCAACAGCTAAACACGTCTCTCCCTCCCACCTAACTATTCCAGTATGGAACACACACCAAATACAAAAACAAAAGGCTGTCGTCTTCAATGCTTGAATTAATCTCAGCCACCGGTAACTGCTCGGTCCTCCTTCCAATCCATAGTTTTTTTGCCCTCTACGCCACTCCAGACAGAGACCAGTCACACTCACACCAGAGCTGGCCCCGAATTACCACTCCATCCTGTGCATCCTCCAACCACATATCCATGTCCCATCTGGTAATCTGTTGGGCAAGGCAAAGGCGCTATAAAGATGCATTAATAAGCATCTGTGCGCTATATACAACCAATGGAAATTATGAAGAATGTTCTCTCACTGTTGGAAGTAATTCTAATTAGGTTTTATATTGCAAATGTCTTGGATGGTGTGGATAAAACCTCTTCCAGGGGCTGATGGTGAGAGACTCCTGAAGGTCACAGACAGTTCTGAAACCAGACTCCTTCATTCTTTCACTTGGAGTTTAGAGCTCCTCTCAGGAGGAATGTGAGCCCTGAAACTGATACAGGATGAAAAATGTCTCATCTCCAAATCCAACAGAAAAAAACGACGAAAGCCAAAATGTTCTGCATTTGGCTATGGATTCCAACAATCTTTATTGGTCAATCTCTTTGCTAGAATCCACACTCGATCAGATGTGCGGATGGCAGAGGCCGAGGCACAGTGGTTGTGCTTGGCCCTAAGAGCAGATCCATTAAAATAGTTGGGATGTAAATTAAGCAACAATGGGGCATATTCTCAAGGACTTATCGCCGATTTATCAGCCCTTTAGCGCCGCAAAAGTGGCGATAGACTTATCGCCCTATTCTGAAGCTGGTGCGAACTGCCGATATCGCCAGTTTACCAGCGATAGCTGCCGCAAAAAACATCGCCACGGATGAGTGCGACAACTAACGCTAATGATATGCAGAGTAGGCGTTCCCGTGCAAAAACACACGAAAACACCACTTCGTGAGATTCTCAACGACCAGTCAGATCTGCGATGTGAACCAAGAACAGGCGATAAGGCGCGTTAGCAGCAGGGATTTAACACCTGCCTTTTACTGGTGTTAAGCAGGACGACCAACTGCAGTAGAAAGGGAGCCCAGCCCAGAGCCACATCTTAAGACCAACAGATGCCATGGAGACCCAATAGGGCCACAACACCCACAACACCCACCTCCACCACTCCCAGGCCCCCCCACCCAGATTACCCCCCCCAGATTACCACCTAGGCAGTGCAGGACAGCGGACGACCCTAAAACGCACCATCCCCAGAGACTCAACGCCAGAGCAAGCTATTGGCCAACACAGGCTCAAAAGGACAACCATCCACCGCATCCTGACCCACATTGCCCACAGGCTGACGGTAACAACACAGCGGACAACCCACATCCCCCGCAGACAAAGCTGCTGGCTGTGCTGCACCTGTTGGCCCCTGGTACCTTCCAACCAACAACTGCCGGAGTCGGAGGAGTCTCACAGCCAGCCCCATCAAACTCCCTCACATTTGTCATGGATGCATCTCCACAAAAGCAACGGCGGGCCCCTGTATCCGCACCACACGATAGTTCCAATTCGTACTGCACCTGCGCAACCAACCCCAACGCCAGCCGTGCTAGACGCCTCAGTGCCCCATGCCCAAGATCGTAGTAACCGAAATGTGGGTGCGCCAGGTCATGAAGTCCAGTAATCAACAGTAGTGTAAAAACAGAACTTTATTACAAATACACAAACAAACAAAACGAAAAGCTCAGCCAACGCGTTCCATTCCCAACTGGGAACTTCAACAGGGCAACGTGTCTTCAGAAACCTGTGGGAGAAACAGTGACAATGGTCAAACTTCCGTATAGTCACATGCCTAATCTGGTACAGTGTACTGCACTTGGACAAACCGGAATGCTCACAGGCATGATAAACCATGCATGAGAAGACCGTAATAGAACTACGTGTGGCTGAAACCGTCGTAGGAATGAAGAGGAAGGTAACGACCACACAAACTGCTGTTACGGTCACATCATGCAGGACTCATCATACCTGAAAGCATCACGGTGTGTGTCAGCTCCATACCCCTGCCCCTCACTCCCCCCACACTGCGCAGGAACATCTTGAGACCATGCAAGGGAACTACGCCATAGCTGGCGTCATGCACGTGTTGGGGGCAATTCACAGCACACGTGTATGACTAGTGCCCCCTGCCGACACTGCACACAATCACCGCAAAAGCAACCACACGCATGCCATCACTGTGCATACAGAATGGACCACTGTGGCTTGTCCACCAATGTCGTCGCAAACTCCCAAGGCAGTGTGCATGATCCCCACATATCCGCAAGTCCGCCACCAACCAGCGCTGTGAGGATGGCCCCCATGGAAATGCACTGCCCATCGGCAAGTACCAACTGAACACACCACACACCTCAACTCCACAATCCCCCAAATCACAACTGTGGGAATGCACACATCACCAATCCACCACCAAAGTGACTACTGGATGTGTATCAGTCTCCGCCACAACCTGCCCATAGGCCTACACACACGTGGCCGACCACCTTCAACGTGCACATTCACACTGGAGACGAGGTGGCTACGTCTCAAACCAACCCGTGCACATCACATCATCGCATGCAGGGTCGTGTCAGCAAGGGCCGCGCCCCCCACCCAGCCACGAGTCCGCTGCCGTGACCGGTGGTGCCTGCGCGATCCTGTGCGCCTGATGCACCCCAGCCCTGGTCCCCAGACCGGTCCTCCGCCCAGCGATGTCTGGCCGCCCCTGCGTACCCAGGCCTCAATGCTCACCTGCCGCCACCGGCGTGTCTCCAAGAGGGCCCACCACATGCCGGTGCATCCTCCTCAGCCGGTCGCTGGATTCCGCGCCACAGGCCCCCAGCGCACCCTGCGGCACCGCACCACGGAGTCATGTGTGTGCTGCCTGCGCGTACACTGCGGTCCAGCAGCGCACACTGTTCAATTTGAGTCTTGATTCGCTGGACGCCGTATCGAGGCCAAAGCATCATCGCAGGCTGCACACCGCTCAGCTCTTCAGGTGCCATTAACCCTGTGCAACGCAAGTTATCGTCCCGTGGCGTTAGGCCCATGCCGTCCGCAGTGCAGCGGGTGCCACCAACTCAGTGCGCCACAAGTCATGGACCCTTCATGATTGGGTCGCGTGGTGCGGACGCCATCATGTCATCTCCGGCAGTGGGGAATGTGACGTGCTAGGCCCCTTTTATTGGCAGGGTCACATGTCCTGTGCTGGATGGGTGTGGTGTGGGTGTGAATCAGCCCTCAGGGAGTGGCTGTGGCATGCTGACAACTAGACCAGTGATCAGCAGATCACTAAAGGGAAGACCTGGAACATGTAGCTTTGTCGTCCCCCCTCTGAACGTAAGCAGAGTGGACTGGCCTGGCGTATGGCAGGCCAGCGTAGGGGTGGGAACAATGAGCCCGGGGCTCTGGACGTGCTTCAGTTCTGGGCTGGGCATGGAAGTAACTGATGCTTGGGTCTCTGTTGTAGTGTCTACGCCACCCGGACCGCAATCGGCAATGTTGCACCCTGTGACTCAAGTCCCACGACATGAGCAACATGTACGCAAGGGGGAATCCCTGACCCTACATTCATCCATACTCTCATACTTGAATGATCAAAGGCATGACACATCTGTGCGATTCTGAATGTTTAATTCACATCCAGTGGAGTGTTGCAGCTGGAGCAGTACAGGGCCATGCAAACCCCACTTCACATTATTGGCCCGTGGAGGGCCAGCCAGAGTCCTTCAGGGAATGACAAGTACCTCGGAAGAGGAAGAGTTCAGTCCGCAGTCTGATCGCTGTGTCATTGGTAACCAAACAGAAAATGGCAGTCCATGTTGAGGTCCAAGGTGAGTGTCGTAGAGTGTATCGGGGGACAGTGGAAGGTGATGATGCAAAGGGCAGAACCAAGCAGGAACAGGCCATATGGCGGAGATGAATGCTACTGCCTCCTCCTTACCAGTAAGGTTGATTCACCCGCATCTTCGTCCTCTGATGTCACATGTGCCTCACACGTGGGTGGTGGTGGATTGCCTGCCGCACTGTGAGGCACTGACACATCAGGGGGCGGAGATGTGGATGTAGAAGCAGCAGCAGCATTCATCTGCGCAAGGCCTTGAGGCAGCAATGCCATGACGATATGCTGCAGGGCATGGAAGGTCCCAGCCACATCTCGCTGGTGTGCAGCCGTGGCAGCCATTCTTTCCGCCGTCATCCGCTCCAAGTTCTCCATGAGCCCCCGCATCTGTCCCAACTCCCGGCTGACATCGCTGGAGCCACTCTGACTGGACAGTTGTTCTTGTCTCAGTATCCTGACTCCAGCGATGTCAGCCATGGATCGTTGGAGAGCATGGAGCGGACTGTGGGTGTCCGTTAGGGACTGTAAGTGGTCCCTGATGGTACTCAGACACCCATGTATGGCATCAAGTTTGGCTGCCATGAGGTCGAACCCCACCCGCACCTGATCAGCCATCTCTCCTGGCCCTCTAACACACGGCATTGGAAGGCCATGTTTTGTTCGTGGGGGTCCTGGGAGTCAGCCGTGGTGGTGGGTGCTTCCTGCTGTGTTGTCTGTTCAGGGGGTGGGGTCTCCTCGATGCAGCTGGGCTGGCCTGCTCCTGGAGGTGAGGTGCCGTAGCTGTCCATGAATTCTTGGAGTGCGTCGGTGTCGAAGGTGTGGAGGTCCTCTTCGTTATCAGTGAAGAGCTGTTGGGTCTGCTCTGCAGGAGGTGTTGGTTCTCCCTCTGCAATGTGAAGGGGAGATGCAGTTTAACATTGTGTTCACATGTATGTTGACGCATTGTACAAGTTTACATACAAACTGCATGACAATGTACATTGTGACTGTTTGGGAGGAGCTGCCTATTTGTTGCGGGACAGTGGACATTTCGACAACATCACGGATGTGTGTTTGTACTTGTACATTATCATCTCACATTTCCCTGCTATGCCAAATGTGATTGACCAGTTTCTACACATAAGCGGCACCAGCTGTGTCCTCTGTTCTGTTGTGAACGTGTTGCAGTTTATACCACATTGTTGTCAATGTTGATGTGCTCTGAATGTTATGTGTGTGTGCTGCATTTTGGGAGAGTCACCCCTGCAGCTCTGATTTGGCTGGCCCTTATCCCTTTCAGGCGGTGTGCCTTTGTCTTCTGTGCTTATACAGTGCTGAGATGTTGCAGACTTGGGTAAATTGGGCTCTTGGTCGGAGTTGTGTCTCTTGGGCATGGTTTGTCCGCAGATGTGCTATACTTAATTGTGCATGTGTGCCATTGTGCCCATCTCCCCCCGTCCCCCCAGTCCCTGGTCGTTACTCACCCTGTTGCTGTTGTGTCAGGTCATGTTGAGCAGTGTCCGGTCCCCCAACTCCTGCCACCGTCTCCACACTGATGACTGTGGCCACCATTTCCTCCATCTCATCCATCTCCTCCTGTGGCGCTGGACTCCCACCTCCAGTCTGCATTGTTGCCTTCTGGTTGTTGCCGAGTTTCTGCTTGGTCTTGCGCTTCACATCATTCCAGCGCCTCTTGAGCTCTTCCATTGTCCTCCTCAGCACTCCGACTGCATTCACCTTGTCCAGGATGGACTGCCATGTTGCATTTTTTGTTGCCAATGACACAGTGGAGGTGACGAACAGTTGTTGATGGTGTTCTATCACCTCTGTGATCAGGATCCTGTTTTCCTGCGGACTGAACCGCGTCTTCCTCTTCTTCTTGTCCTTGCCCTTCCCTGTCCCCGAGGTCCCAGGCTGCTCCTCCTGGGGGCTTGTGGGGTTCTGGCCGTCCTCTGTGTCTGCTCCGGCTGCCTCCATTGTGCTTCGCTGTAGTTTGGTTTTTGTTTGTGGTTTTTTTTTCTGCTTTTGTAGTGATTTTTCCCGCCTGACGTGTGTGATTTGCAGGCCTGGCGCTGCTTTTCGCTGATTGTCTTATCGCGGTTGGGCCCATCGCAACTTTTTTCGTGTTCGGGTTTGGATTTTCATCGCCGTCCCGGTAATATTATCGTGGACATTTGACGCGTTATCGGGAGACTATCGCATGTTACCGCCGTGTTGAGAATACGACGTTAACACGGAGTTATTTTCCCGCGATAGACGGCGATATGAAAACTTGCGTTAACCTATTTTGGCGATGTTTATCGCACGTTCTTGAGAATATCCCCCAATGTTTTATAAAAATGCGAGAAAAAAAAGCTTTAAGGTTAAAAAAAAAGTGAATTCAGAATTTCTATTTACTACTTGAGATTCCTTCACTGCATTGAGTGACACTTATTAAAAGCGACAATTCCTAAACATGAACCCACACCAGACAACAACGCCAAGAGGGAACCAAGACACACAGGTCAGCTGTCATGTGCCCCTTAGGTGTGACCATTATTGTTGACAAAGCTTCTTTTTAGTTGTTCCTTCCAGAGAACTCAAGTCTCTCAGAACATGATGGAGTCTCCCCACAAACCCCACGCATTGAACCGGTCACCTTAAATCTCCCTGGGGGTGGACAGCCCTGATGTTGGTGGTTAGTTACCCGGGACACAGAAGCACTCTGGTCCGTGCACTCTGGCCTTCCTCAAGCTGACTGGACAAAGGCGCCCTAAGCTACCTATATTTTAAGTGCGGGCAGCACATACAAATTTTAGCAAAACGTATATGCGCTTTTACAAAACAAAAATGCATAAGTAAAGGAAAAACTAATAAACACATCAGTCAACCTAGGCAGAAAAGGGAACAAGGAAGGATGCAGATGGCGTCAAATTCCGGTCCCCCTGAAAGAGTGTTTTCCACTCCAAGGGAAATCCGGCAAAAGCCCTTTGACGGTCTGGAAAACTTGGCACGCCTCCATTTCCATGGCACAAGTCAATTAATGAGATGTACTGGCAGGCATGTGTGGTCGGGCCTTTCTTTCTACGAAGCCAGTTGTGCTGGGGGAGAATCAGTCACATGCCATATACATATTTGGGTATTCATGTATATTACTTTAAGAGTGGCCTAGCATCCAGACAGCCCTGCAAGAGTCCCACACGACTGGGCACATTGAGTTTTTATGAAGATGTCTTGACATTCCATAGCATCCACCAGAAGTTTAAAGTTCTGCTCAAATTTCAGTGCTCTAATTATTTTAAACACATTTACAAGAATCAACAGATTAGCCTGGATTGTGATCTGTAAGTTCCAGCAAATATCTTGTCTGAAATTCAACAGTCTCACCAGATACTCACCACAAAACCCCCAACATTGTGCCACATCAGCACCCCAACATTGTGAGTGAGGGAATGATTGCGTTACCACGCTTCTGTAGCACTTGCTGCCAGTCGCGGCCCATGCAGGTAAGAGCGGTGAGGAGGTGGAGCCGGGGTGGGGGCGGGGGATTTCGGAAAATTAATTAATTATTTACATTTTCCCTCGTGGTCGTCTGTCGAATACCCCCCCCAACCCGGCCCACCGCTCTTACCCGCACGGGCCGCGGCTGCTTGCTGCACATCAGTAACTTGTCTCTAGAGAATGGTATAATCCACGCAAAGCAGCAACAAGGATTTGATGCAACATCAGAAGACTAAAAACATGATACTTGTACAATCTCTGGGCTTTGCTTTGTGTTGCTTCACATCACGGGGGCTCCCCCATGCTTTCTGACGTAAAGCCCTACCTACAAACATTTGTCTATGACTTTACGCAAACATTTACATCACATCTCACATTTTTTTTTTACTTTGCATGTAAACTGTAATCTACAGGACGCATACAAAGTAGGAAAAGTTTACAAGTAAGTCTAAGCATAGTGTTTTGTACACTGTGTATGTGTGGTGTATTTGGCAGATGTAATAATGGAATAAACTTGAATGATTGGTCACAAGGCTTCCGAGTGCCAGTGGATTTTGGGACTATTGAGTCACTTTGTTTGAGGATATATACATGTAAAAAATGTGGCTATTAGTTGAGAGAGGTGGAAGCTCACTTAAATAACACATTCCTTGCCAGGTTGACCCACAAAAGTCACTAAACAAACCTGATCTTACCCCTCTGGTACTTTGGCACAAAAACAGTTAGGCAATGTGTACAGAATTTATGCAGCACTCGGACAGCAATAAAGTGAAAACACAACACAAGAAACAAGCATTGGCATAGCCAATAGGTCTCGCTTTTGGGACCTTATAAGTATTTAGTTATGCAGTACAATATCCTTGGTGCAACAACATCAACTGTTGCGTGGCTAAACACTTATAAGGTCCCAAAGGCGAGACTTATTGGCTATGCCAATGCTTGTCATTAGCTTACCATTTGATATTTAACCTGTGGTGCTGTGGTCCGTGAATAAATGGACCCTGCAGACACGCAGACAATGGACGTCTCACAAAACATAGAATGACGTTTAAAAAGTGGGTTCTGGATATGCACAAGTAGCATCGATGCCTTTAGCAGCATGGCGAAGCGCTTCGGCGTGCACTGTGGCGCTATGCCTACACACGGCACATGCTGTCTGTAGTGCAATCTCGTGCACCCAAGCATGCCATGGAGTGTTAGCAGTTCTTATTTTATGTTGATCGTGACGAGGTGGGTAAATTGTAGTGTTAAAAGCGACGGGTGGCTGTTACATCTGAAAAGATAGACCTCAAACTCTTGGCTGTGTTACATTTATTAGCAGCAATATCTTTGATTGGAGTTGTGGTCGAGTGAGTAAATTAATTGTCGGTTTTGGAGACAGAAGACTAGAGCTTTAGTTCTGTTCCGTTTTTTATTCGCTAAACAGTGTGATCCTGTGCAAATTATTTTTATCCCGTTTGTATTGTCTGCGAAACTGGGGTACTTGGAAGAAGTCTTTAGCTGAATTTATATTTATAATCTAGGCAGTAGCCTATTCGAGCCCGTATCGATGTTGAAAAACAAACCTTGCTTTAACCAAGCATTGGCATAGCCAACAGGTCTCACCTATGGCTTTGCCAATAAGTTTTAGCTATGTTGCACACTAGTGTGGCTGATATTCAGTATGGCTAAAAGTTATTGGTGTAAAGGGGCGTGGAGTGAAGTGTTCTAAAGTGGAGTAGAGTGTAGTGTTATGGAGTGGCGTAGAGTTGAGTGGTGTGGTGTGTTCTGGAGTGGCATGTAGTGTTGTGGAGTGTAATGTAGGGAGTACAGTGTCATATAGGTGAAAAGGCGTTGAGTGTAGTAGATTGAGTGTAGAAGAGTGCTAGAGTGGAGTACAGTGTTGTGGAGGGCTACAGCATGTTGTGGAGTAGAGCAGTGTTGAGTGGCGTAAAGGGTGTTGTGTAGATTGGAGTAGACTGTTGTAGAGTAGAGTGGCCTAGAGTGGAGTAGATTGTGAGAGTGGAGTGGCACAGAGAATGAATGAGCGCATGCATCAGCGTATATGTAAAGGTGTCCTTGTGAGAGACTACAGTGTGTGGGACTGAGTGGGAAAGACAGGGTGTGGTTTGTGTGTGTATATATGTGTGTGTGCATGTGTACATGGGAGGGTGTATGAGAGAGAAAGATAAAGAGAGAGAGAGAAAGATAAAGAGAGAGAGAGAAAGATAAAGATAAAGAGAGAGACAGAAAGATAAAGAGAGAGAGAGAAAGATAAAGAGAGAGAGAGAAAGATAAAGAGAGAGAGAGAAAGATAAAGAGAGAGAGAGAAAGATAAAGATAAAGAGAGAGAGAGAAAGAGAGCGAAAGAGAGAGCGAAAGAGAGAGAGAGAAAGAGAGAAAGAGAGAGAGAAAGAGAGAAAGAGAAAGAGAGAGAAAGAGAGAAAGAGAGAAAGAGAGAGAGAGAGAGAGAAAGAGAGAAAGAGAGAGAGAGAGAGAGAAAGAGAGAAAGAGAGAAAGAGAAAGAGAGAGAAAGAGAGAAAGAGCGAAAGAGAGAGAGAGAGAGAGAAAGAGAGAAAGAGAGAGAGAAAGAGAGAAAGAGAAAGAGAGAGAAAGAGAGAAAGAGAAAGAGAGAGAAAGAGAGAAAGAGCGAAAGAGAGAGAGAGAGAGAGAGAGAAAGAGAGAAAGAGAGAGAAAGAGAGAAAGAGAAAGAGAGAGAAAGAGAGAAAGAGAAAGAGAGAGAAAGAGAGAAAGAGAGAAAGAGAGAGAGAGAGAGAATACAATGTGAGAGGCAATGTCTGTGAGATTGACCTTTGAGGTGAGCTAACCGAGGTTGACTATTACATGGAGGGATTGGTAGGGCTCACCACATCTATTTTTGGAACTTAAGGTTCATACTTTTGATCAAGTCATGAAATGCACAAGTACGGGTACTTTGTAGAAGCTGTCTATGCATCAATGAAAAGAAATTCAGTACATCCATGGCATAATCTGTAATAAATTGCAATTCCCAGCTTCCTAAACAGGTAACTAGGTGTACTAGATCAAGTGTTTTGACATGCCATTCATTTTCATAGTTTGAAAACAAAGTCTATGAAATTAGCTTGACTCAAACATTGAAAGCAGTTTAACGGATAGTAGGCATTGGTAATTGTAATAAATTATGTGGCTTTCGCTGAGACAATATAGGACATTTAAATAACTGAGATACCAGTAAAAAATATTAGAAACAAGTAAATTAGTGAATATTGCAATTAGTTCACACACAAATGGCAAATGTAGCATTTTGCAGCTTCCTGTACCAGACATACACAGAGGACTAACAATGTAAAAAGAGGAATAAACAGGTTTGAATGAGCTGCTGTCCGTTTATACAGTGCACACTGTATTATTAATTGCCTCTTGGCACTTGATAGTAAATGCAATGACGCTCCTATAATTTCTCTTGGAAAGATGAAAGAACGAGTCAGCAGAGATTCAGAGGTATACCTAAAGATAGAGTTCAATCCACTGAGCTAATACCCTATGTATCGATCAGTATCAATGTCTGTTAAATCCCGCTCTCAGTGAACATACCTCTTGTTCTACAAAAATGGTGAGGCACTAGAGAGGCCCTGTGACCTCATGGGCAGCGGATCGATTTTAACCCGGCCAGAGATCGCTCAGGTTGAACAGATGGAACAGCAGAACCAGCGGAGCACTGTGCGGAATCATGGGGACGTAGAGTCGAGCCATTGCCACACACTGTCAGCTCCATACTCAAGATGGACCAGTCAACTACCACAGAGGACGCCGCGGTGGTCTCAATGCAGGCACTACTGCTTTCTAGATAGACAGCTTGGTGTGTTGCCGCGCACACTGCCGATAGATGAGTGCAACATAAATAAAAGGTCATTTTGTCTACGAATTTGCTGACTTGGTTTTTTTTAACTCAATAATTTGAGGAACACTGCGATGTTGTTTTTTATATAGCATATATTTAAAACAACAACAAAAAAAAGATTGTGGATCTGAACAGTGCGCGCATGTCTCTGCAGCTTGCGTGTTAGTAAAACAGCAAAACATACCGAACTATGGGGCAGATTTACAAGCCCCTTGCGCTACTTTTGCGTCACTTTTCCCATGTTAAAAGTGACGCAAAAGTGGCGTAAGGGGCTTGTAAATCTGCCCCTATATTTTTAGCCATGAACTAATAGGCTGCCGTTGGAGATTATTTGAAAATTAGGGACTCCAGGGGCAACTTGTGCAACTGAACATCTATTTATTTGTGTGTTTTATAGAGCACCAACAAAGCTCGAGGTGGGCTGTCTGGCACTTGCAAGAGGGGTGAAATGTATACATATTCCATGAATGTAGGTCCTCCAATAAGCATCATGAACATACATAGTTCCTACGCGCTGAGCATGACTGCTGGAATACTGAAACCAGAACTTTGGCTACACAACTGAGATCTCCACTTTCCTCAAAAAGCCTTTTGCCGACCGGCTTTTGAAAACAGCTGCACTAATTAGATCGTATCACAGAAGCCGAACACAGATGTTGCAACAAGTTATACAAACGAAAGAGAAGGAATTCAACGGGAAAAGAAACGTGTTCACTCACCAATTAAGCCTTCTACCAGGAAAGCCAACACGTGTGTTTCAAGATCGGAGAGACAAGACAGTAGCAGCAATAACACATGCAATTTATGGGTGCGAGTGGATTTAAACACCGGAAGGTGATACAGAACTTATACCTGAGTAACTTTTATTGGGCTCTTTCCTTTGCTTTCTCGACCCAGAAGTTTGTTTAGCCTATTAACAATTTAGGACTACAAATCTCACAATGCATAGAAAACAAGCGCGCGGCGCCTCGCACGGCAGCAGGGGGAGGGGGGAGAGGAAGGAGCCTGCGCGATTCACTTGCGGGAGCGAGCGGCGCCAGGAGCGATAATTGCTTCCATATGGCGCCAGCTGCTCGCTCCCGCAAGTGAATCGCCAAACGTGCACGCGTTGCCATTGAAGGCAATGGAACGTGTGCACGTTTTTGGCTGAAAAGCCAAAGCGATGGCAAACGGTCTTTTTTCCTACACAGCGCACGCTGCGTAGGCGAGACCTAAAAACCCTAACCAATTTAGTAAATTTAGAATAAAACTTGCAAAAAAAATGACACCCTAATAACACACATCCAAGAAATTGTACTGGAGTTATGAATTTTAAAAGTTTGAGGTAAAAATAGCGCCAAATTGCACAAAGTGACACTTAGTGTTATCTGGTCGAGATGGACCAGGGCAAAATCATGTGTTCAGGCTAACCGCGATGGAGCACGGGTCGAATACAAGTATTAGGTTCGGACCATTAAAGAGTTTATGTTCTCAAGTACAAGTCCACATGAGGAGCTGCAGGAGGGGTTTCGCATTGGTGCAGGCCACGAGGAGATCTTTTTCGGTGCCATGAGTAGGTCGGTCATGGCGGTGGTTGTGGTGGGAAGAGATGCTCATCACTGGAGTTTCATGGTGGCAGTCACTGCGGACTGTTGTGGCTGACGTGAAGAGCAGTCGTCACTGGAAATTCCCATTGGCGAGAGGTGCAGACAGTCGTTGTTTACCGCGAGGAGTCCGTTTGTGGTTGCAACAGCCCAAAACATTTGGATTTTTGCCTGTAGTTAAGGAGGAGTACACTCTAATTCCAGCCAATGTTCCAAGTCCTAGGGGGCACATTTTGGGATAAGGACTCACTCCAGCAGAGGCAAGCAGGAGACCTCAGGCAGGTCTAGGTGGTGCAGGTCAAGGAAGGCAACTGGAAGCGTGTTGTGTCCTTGTAGCTCAAACAGGAGGTCAGCCAACTGACCTTTGGAGTCACTTTTGGGAGCCTATGTTCAAGGCAGACAGGTCCAGTTTTCCTTCTTCAGGCAGCAGGTCCTTCTTCTGAATCTTTTACAGGTCCAGGAGTATTCTCGAGAGTTTCTGATAGTGCCACATTTATACCAAGTGCCAGCCTTTGTGTGGGGGGAAATCCCTAACCTACTCCCAAACTGGTACAGGTCAGTTTTCCCCTTCCTTGGCTGCAAACTGTCAAAGGCAAGCTTGGCATCAGGTTCCTTTGTGTGTGCCTTAGGCAAGGTCATTTAAGGTATAAACAGGGCAGGGAACAACCCCTCCCTAGCCATCCTGTTAGGAAGACCCACTCCACTCACACCTAGGTCCCTTTCGTCCCCATGCCTGGAAGGAATAAACAGCACACCACAGGAGAGTCAATCACATTCATGTGACCCTGGACGCTGGCAGAAAGGCACATTTGGTTTAGGCAGAAAACTGGCAACTTTCTAAAAGTCACATTTTCTGACCAGTAACTTAAAATCTGACTTTACCACTAAAGAGGATTTTTACCCAGAAAGCGTGCTTTTCATAATTTAGTGTAAATCCATTCAGTAGTTCTTGAAAAATTAAGGTTCAAAATGTATAGATATTGCAGGCAGTGGTAGTACAGCAAGACCAGCAGATCAAAAGATAAGATCTGCCAGTCACATCAACGAAGATGTTTGGCAACCATTTTAGGACTAAAAAAATAATAATCTGAGGGCAGTATAGCGATACATTGACCCCCTAGACCTTGAGCGTGAGGCCCAGAGGACCCCTTCAAGGGCCAAAATATATCTAAATTTTTTCGGGATGGGAAGAACTCGCAGAGTTTCACTCCGCAGAATTCTGCGGCATTATATCAAAACTGCAAGATTTCACAGACTTCTGCGAGTGGGCGGAGTTTATCACATCATGCTGCTCGTGCTGATTTTTAGTGCTGGGAGCTTGTTCCGCGCAGCAAAATCCCAAACATCACCCCGCGGAGTGCCGGAGGACGCTGATTCTTTCTGCCACTCAAGTCGATTTTCTACTCCAGCGGCAGTTTTCTCAACGCGAATGGTTGTAACCTGCTACAGCCGTTCGCATTAAGAAATCGCGCTAGGGTATGCAGATTCTTGTTTGCACTCACCAACTTAATGTTGGTGAGCTGGGCGTGAGAAAAACTCTGCCAAACGGCACTTGGCGAAGTTTTGCCTCAACTCTGTGTTCCAAGCGGAACACAGAGTAGGCAGAACTCCACAAACTCCACCAGCGGAGCGGATTTTTTTCGCCCACCCTTAAATTTTTTGCAGTACCATGGTGCCACAGTGGTACCATGGTACAGGGGCAAAAAATTTTTTTTAAATGGCGCTCCTATCCTTTTCAAATATAATCTGCCAGGGCTGGGCCAGGACCCGATGGGGTGGTCCGTGCATTTTCTATTGTTTTAAATATTTGGAGAGGCGGTGTGCATAGCTCCCCCTCCCGACATGGAAGAAACTCCCAACGTCCCCCCCCCTGATCCTGGGGGCCAACACAATAGGTATTAATATGGGAGGGGGCACACATGAGGCACCTCCTCAAATTATTTTGAGTGCCCGGGGGACTCCATCTCACCCATGTGATGGGGGCTGATGCATGTTAAGCGGGGTCCATGGACTCTATCCCTGGGAACCTAAAGGAAGGGGGCTAGTGCCGCCGGGGACCCACTGCATTGCTGATTGTTGCTCTTGCACCCCATGACAGGGGAGCAGGTTGCAAACTGTATCTGCACTCCCTGATTGCAAGGACTAGGCAGGGTGCAGGAAGCTGCCGGATCCTGGGCCAGCAATGCATGTGTGGGCTCCCTGTGCTGCCATTATTAAAATTTAAAAAAAGGAAGGAAGGCTCTGAGTGCCCGGGGAGGGACCGGGTCACCCAAACAGAAACTTTTTATTGAGCAGCGCAGGAGTGGGCTCTCTGTGGTTCCATTTGAAAAAAAAGGTGGCTGTGGGTGCCTTGGGGGAAAAAAATTAATAAACACAGCCTTGCCACTTCAATATTGAAACGGTGAGGCAGATCATAAAATATTTACTGCACTCCTGCCCCACTTTTTACATGCACTATCATGCTCGTGTCCAGGGCATGCAGTATTTCCATGCTATGGACTTGGGCATGTACATTCATATGCTGTATACGAGTAGATTGTTATCAGTGATGTCTTCAATTATGTAATTTGAAAGTTCATCAGTGATGTCATCAATGATATAATTTAAAATGTCATGAGTGATGTCATTAGCAGTGCATGGTGGGGGTACATGTTGTAGTTAATGGAGTAAACTATCACTGGTGAATTTCAGTGTTTTTCTTTTAAAACATTAGTTTTTTATATCATTACAAGACCTAACTATAATGACCATTTACCCCTTGTTTTCTAGTGATTTTCTAGGATTTTTTAATATAAGCTAAAACCTTAGTACCCTGCCTAACTATAACTAACTATAACATCACATTAACCTCTGTTTTTTACAATACCCAACTGTAACTTCACTTTAACCTTTACTTTCTTCAGTGAATATGAGGTTTTTTTTATCATATTTACCCAACTCCCTCACTTAGCATTGCTTTTGAAAGTGCGTAGTAGGGGGTTGGACACAGGGCCTGAACTTTGGCCGGGCCCTGCACTTAATCCCCGCAGGCGTTGTCTATTTGGTGTTACCAAAAACCCCATCTTGAAACAAAATCCCCATTGCTCATATTAGCCATCCATATTTGTATATACTGTGTACAGTGCCTGTAGGAATTGGCACACTTGGCAGTCAGGACTCCCCAGCAGAGAAGTCCAGGTGCTGTTTAGCAAGTGCTCAATGGAGAAAGACGTGTCACTGATAGATCAATAATGAAGTGGAACGTAACAGTAGGGAATGCTGGGATCTGATGCACATGCTCAGGACTTCCGTGATCCACCACTTCACCCAGGTCTCCGGAGACTCGAAGGAGGTGGTTTAAGGGAGTGGCACTCTAGTGCCCCTAACTGCCATTAAACCTGTTATTTGCAGGTCTGCGCATAAGCAGCCTGACAGGGAAAATGGAGGCAGAATTGGTGAACATATTGCACAAAGCCGCTGTTAGCTCACTGAGCCTTGCCGCTCTCAATGTGAGAGCAACATGTGGGACTTCTGGTTTGAAGATTAAGGTCTATGAAAAGCAGTGCTTAATTTAAGCCAGTGCTTTCCGGTGTTCAGCAGCGGCACTTAATCATTAACACAGGCGCTTTTCTTGAGCACCAGTTAAGGACACATTCATTTATGGGGAGATTAAGTAATTTGCCCAGAATCACAGGATGTTGAGCGGACGCCAAGACTCAGTTACCCAGCTCTGAAGTCAGCAGCTCTCCCCACTTTCATGGTTAGTAGTTGGTTCTGTTTTAGGTGGTGCTAACAGGAGCAATGGGCTGGTGCAAGCTGTCTACTGATGAGAGCCCCGGCACTTATTTATTTACAAATTAACCATTGATGCAAAGGATGGAGTTCGATGGAGGCAGGCCAGAGAGGATAGGCAGTGTTATTTGTATTAGGACAGTGGGATGGGTGTGAGTAGGGCATTTCCAAGGGTGGATGGCAGTGGGGCAGGACCCCTTGCAGTGATTGTGCTGGTGGAAAGGATAAAGGAGGATACTGCCAAGGGCGGATAGTATGACTCCAGCTCTATTTTTAGACGAGCTGTGGAAGAGAATGGGTTTTCTCCAGGTCTTGTTGTAAGGTTGCAGAACACCAGATTTTGTTTACTAGTGTGAATGGGGAGGGTAGCCTGGCTTCAGGAATATTTTTTAAATCAGCTGTGGGAAGGTTCTCCTAAGGGTGGCGGGGGAGGGTGGCTGGCAGACTGGGTTAAGCAGGATAGGTTTTAACTGATGGTGGAGAAGTGGGTGGCAGGACGACAGGTACTTTAAGGGTCTCCCTGTGCTGCTGCTCTGAGCAGGGTAAGATGATTTCAGAGGCCACACACAAAATCAGTTTATGCTCTGTATCACCACTGATATCCTCTTAGATTTGATTAGGTTAGATGTGTAATTGCCACTAATGTGGAGTTTTCTTCATCGGGGTTCTGGGAGACATCATAGCAACTAAATTTTCACTACTGTTGTCTAGCTGATGTCACTTGGAACCCCTTGGAGGAAGAAACCTTTTTATTGACAATGACTAATCTATAATTCTATATGTCTTGCTCTACTTATCGAGCATTCCGCAAAGATTTGAAAACATGGCTTTTCAGGTCCTTCTCTTAATCCGTCCACTCTTGCCAAGTTCCGCTCGCCTCCCGTTTGTCTTGTTTGAGCGCGTGGACACACTGTTTGGTGTAACCATGCGCTCTACAAATGATGATGATGATGATTAATAACTATGGAATGCAAAATTATGCAAAAATACAATTTCAAAAGGTGCAGTTGCCCAAAAGTGACACATTTTGCAACTTGACAAATATGTAACCTTTGCAACTTTCTCGAATTTGTCTGTGGGCGAAATCTCATATAAATCACAAATAAAATAGAGATACCGTCACGTTCATGCAGTGTTTATAAACTTTTACACAAAGTTAGAAATTCACAACTTTACACATTTTGCACCTCTCTATTAATAAATATAGTTCAGCAATCAGTGTCCTCAACCACTACATTAGAAATTACTTATTCTTAACTGCTGCACCTCTCAGCTGTCTGTGACACAGTCAACAATTCCACCCTCCTATGCATCCTTGAGTAGCAAATGGGATTCACTGGCTATGTTCTTAACTGGTTCGCCTCCTACTTTTCCAACCAACACCAATTCAATCACACGGGCAGCTTCAGGTCATAAAAGATACGTATCACGCGAGGTCCCCAAGGGTTCCATACTGCCTCCTTTCATCTTCAACCTTTACATGGAGCCGCTCGGGGCTCTACTCACAGATAATAGCATAAGACTCACAAATATGCCGATGATATACACCTCTATTTGAAAGTCTCCTCCCTCTTCAGAAATCCACCATCTCAGACACTCCTTGGACATCAACGAGACTTGGATGCTCAGCGCCTACCAGAAGCTTAAGATAACTATGACCGAATTCCTAATATTTGCCAGGAACATCAAACAATATACTGTACAAACCTGACATAATGACATGAATTTGGTTCCATCTTGGACACCAATCTCTCCCTCAAGGAAAGCATTGCCGATAAAACAAGGATGGCCGGGTACCAGCTCTCTCTTCCAAGAAAGCCAATTTCTTCCAAAAGGTGACTTCAGAACTGCTGTTCAAGCATTCATACTCTTGCATCTGGATGGGGTTAATGCCCTACTCCATGGCCTCCCAGACTTCACACTAGTACTGCTTAGGGGCATCATACATGCAGCAGCACATCTCATCCAGGGCCTGAAGAAATATAATCCCATCACCACCATCCTGATGGAACTCCTCAAATCTTCAGCGATCAAGGTCACCACTATCTCGGAAAGCATGATTGGTCTGAAACTTCTTGCAAGTCATCCAACACATGAGAGTTGTCATTACATTTCTGTTGGGTAAGGACACTTTCAAGTTACTTAGCTGGAGAAGATTGCTATGGTTAGCACCATTTAGAAACCAAAGTGGACTCCTTTAAGAGAGGTTTAAATGGACTGTAACTCAGAATATCATTGAAAGAAATATTGTTTGACATAAATAATACATCCTAAATATTGTTGATAAAAATATATTTTTCTTAGGATCCCACTGCTAGCAATGTCGACAGCTGGAGTTGTCAGCTGCAAAGGCTGCTACTTCTTTCCCCTTTCTTCCACCATCGAAGCCCTCCATTCTCTCAAACTCACTGTTGAAGGTCCTTTCCCACGTTTCCCTTCCTCATTCTTTCTCATTATTGGGGTCTAAGTATGTGATGGAAAATAAGTTCCATTCCTTAAAAGGTGGTAATGCCAAAATCCTACAAACCTTGGCACATATTAAAGTTAACTTGTTTGTAGTGGCAGACACAAAAGAAGAAGCCAATTTTACTTCCTTAGGGTTCCTAAAACAAACATTTACATTGTTTTTGTGTGTGTGTGTGTTAGTGGCCAATTCTCAAGCAAACTACATTTCAGCTGCTTCTATTCCTGATTGTATCCAAGGCTCAGGTTCCAGCATCTGGTGGCATTCTGCTAAGGTAAACACGTAGAGGATCTTATTTCTTTGTTTTAGGTTTAACCAAGAATATGTGCATCAATATTATTTGCACGAGCACTGCAATGTGTATTCATTTTCACTGTCCGTGACAAACGTTTATTCTAGGTGTGGGTGCCGTCGTGAAGTTCTTTTTAACATTTGCAGAGCTCTATGGAAAGCTTTGCAACTTTATGAAGAATTTGGATATTTTCAATCTCAAACTGGTTCAGAAGTGTAACCCATTCCTTTGGAATTTTACCCCTGGCAGATTTCATCTGTGAAAAACAGATTGAATTCATTGATCAAAATGTCCTCAGAATAAAGTTAAAATATGCGTAAATCAGTGCACAAAGACCTATTTGATGAATATTGCTCCTTCCAAGGATAAAAAGCCCTAATGATGCAGTAATACTGCACATGGTAATTACAAAACTGAGCAGCAATGGCAATTCCGAGTGTGTTAATACATTGGTTGTATCATAAAATATTGAGAATATGAGTTAACCGAAGCGGAATCCCTGGGGTGATACCGCTCTATGCAACTACAAGTTTCTGGAATTATCAATTCCTCAAACGCAGGGCACAAATATTCTGGCCCAGGAGACCTCTGAGGAGCTATTGCCAAGGCTCTGTGCCGGCCTTCATACATCAGTTGGGGAAGCAAACCCCCCCCCACCTCCCCAGATGAAGTGAAAGGATATCTGCCCTCCTACTGCCCCTCAGAGACCACCCTCCCACAGACAAGAAAACGAGCCTCTACAATAGCAGGTGTAAATGTCTGCAGATTTGAGCCTGTTTTCCCTGGAAGAAATGTGGAGTTAGACCTTTTATTAATTTTATCCACAAGTTAGTCCTCATTCTGGGGGAGGGGGGAGTTTGTAATCCACATTATCTCCTCGTGAAGGTAACGAGGAACTTTAAATAAGGACCTTAGCCTATATTGCGAATACTGTTGGAAGTTGGTATTAAATTCACTCTAACATTACCCTGAGCAAGCATTCTGATCATCGCTTTTTTGTGTTTGGTGTAACGCCCCAGGTGACCAAGGGTTTGCCCAGACGTGGGTCCCTTGATCACTGGGCTACTGGAAATTATCTACACCTCAACTGATGACCCCAATCTGGGTGAAACCAGTCTTGGATTGTTTGTGTTCCAGCTCAGGGAGGCCTGGCAGTTCTTGGTGGACTGTTCCTATTGGATCAGGATCAAGGCTGATTTGCATATGGCTGGGTCTAATCTGAGGTGGCACAGTGGGCAAAGAAATGATGGGTTAGAATGCTACCCCAACCGATTAACAATGGTTAGACCAATTGCAATCAGTAATCCCATCGTCTTTTGTGATTCTCTTGATGTTTCATCTCACCATGATATTTTGTAACACAATATTTTTATGGTCAATATTTTGTCCTACAACCATAATGGTTTAGGCGTTTGTGGGGCCTGTTGTCTATATGGAACATGACACTAAGCTGATGTTGAGCTCAGTTTAGGTGTTCAGATGTGGGGGAGATGGCTATCATTCTAAGTCACTTTTTCCCTCAAGATCAGCAGCTACTTTCCATCTCTCCCTCCAGGGGAGGAACATTAGGTAACCATGCCCATTCTGTTGCAGCCATATCTGCACTAGTAGATGGGACTTTTGCTGTTCCACTTCACAAACCAAGCCACACAGGGGACCATGTAACTTTGGCTAACGAGTGTCACTGGCCACCAATATCAATGTTAAAGCCTTACATCTCACTTGCCCGTTCCTTGTGCGAAAGGGACACTATTGGATTAACTTAATGTAGTCAACTGTCAACGCTGGTACTGAAAAGACTCAGAACTGACCAAGGGACCCTTGAGTTTAGGTTTCAGGGAACATGAAGAATCCACCTTACCCTACTAATGTCAAGGTCTCAGAACAGAGGGCAACCCCGGTCTAACACAATAGACACCATGAGAAGAAGAGGCAAGCAACGGCGGATGAAAATGACTTCCCTTCCTGGTGGAATTCTGAAAATAAATAACAGAAACACTAAGGGCCTGATTTAGATTTCAGCGGACGGGTTACTCCGTCCAAGGGTGGCAGATATCCTGTCCACCGAAACATAAATCCCATAGTACATAATAGGATTTATATTTCAGCGGACAGGATTTCCGTCACCATTGTGAAGCAGTAACCCGTCCGCCGAAATCTAAATCAGGCCCTTAGGGATGTGTTTACAGATCTAAGGCATAAATCAAGGAAAGTGTAGGTATGCCTATTCTTACACTAATATCTTGAATTGAAATTTGTCTCCACGATCAATTGTAAGTCGTCTTCCTAGAAAAATTGATATGCAGACTTCACAAGCAACCAAACTTGTTTGCACCAAAGATACATAAACCCGAACTGAACACAACACCTTTGGTGCTACAAAATCCAAGAAAATACTAGGCCCGGGCAGAGACCTCCGCTCCGCCCACGGAATGTGCGGAGATTTGCCATACCTAGCAGCTGAAGATAAAGACAGCCAGCCCTATTCTTAGGCAACCACCAAAATACCAGCTACTTCCTGTTGTCCAAGAAAAAAATGGAACTAGGGAAGAGTAGCGTTTTGCTCACATTTTAATACAAACTCACAATACTTGCAAAGTACTGCTTCCAACAAAGAGGCTACCGGGCTTGCTACGGGAATGACACCAAACATGTAGCCATGAGTGATTGAGGCCAGGGAAGGAACCGCCAAAGCATGCACTCAAAACATCCCTTCCCTCAAACAAGACTGGTGTAGGCGCTTCAAAGACATGAAGAAATTCCCCACAGAGTACTAAAAGTATCTATCTATATATATAGAATGTATAATATAATACCTACTGGCGGTCGCCATTAGGTAGTTATAGTTAGAACCTAGTTTTCATAGAAAAGGTATGTTGTGCTTTGCTAATAACTTTGGCGCCGTTCGAAGAAGCTTCACAGAATTTTCAGAACTCGTTTGCGATTTACTTCAGCTGCTGTCTGGAAAGTTTCAGTCAGGGTGATTAGTTAAGCAGGACCCTAGTAAAAGGGGGGTCCTACAATGCTTTTTCCCCATGCAATTTACTATAGGGATTTTAGATTTTAGACATGACTACAGCCCGAAACGCTGAACAGAATTAGACCAACTTTGGAAGAAAGCTAGATCTTGGTCCAAAAAGAACTCTTTTTGTAACCTGCTGTAAATCTGTTCAGTAGTTTTGGAGCTATTAAAAAAAGAAGTTTCATGTATATCTAGGGACGTGGAGGGTCTGCGGATCTGACAGATCTCATGCTGAGATGTGATTGGCTGCGACCACTTCAACTAGGAAGTGTTGGTTAGCCATCTTGGAACTTGGAACTCGGCACGAGTCCCAAGACAAATGTAAAAAAAACACAAGGGGGCAGGGTAAAAAAACCTTGACCCCCTGGGCCTGGTGGTGTTGTCCCAAAGGGACACCACCTAGTCCCAAAAACATTTTTTTTTTAAATGCTGTCGCAAATCACGGAGGGTCCGTGGATCCACAGTAAATAATTTTTTTACAGAAGCAGTTTTTTTGCCCCCCAGGTGGGCCAGGTCCCTGGGGTATTAGTAATAATAATATGGCGGTGGGGGTGCCTGAGGCTCCCCTCCACAGGCCAGTTTTGGCCCAGGGACCTCATCCCCGGGTCCCAGCCTTATTAAAACTGGCAGGGGGGCACACGGCCCACTCCTGGGCCGATTACGACCCCGGGTACCCCATCCCCTGGGGTCCGGTCAAACTTAAAAAGGGGGAGAGGAGCAGGCAGCCCCCCCCTCCCTGGGCCAATTTTGGCCCTGGGGACCACCTCCCCTGGGGCCTGGACAACCCCCCTCTCAAACCATAAATGGCCATGGGGAGCCCATCCTCAGGACCGGCGCCTGCTATGTCACGTAGTGCCCCCTGCCGGGACATAGCAGTTTCCCTGCCTGCACTGGGCCAGGAAGGGAAACCTGTGTTTCCTCTTGCTTGGCTGGCTTTAAAAATGCTCTCACCAGTTGGTAGTGGACTTCAGATCCGTTTCCCTGCCCGCAGTGATGCGGGCAGGGAAACAGATCTTAATATGTCTCCCATCTGTAGGGAGCAGCATTGTTAGCTGCTCCCTACAGGCGGGAGCAATGCCGGCTCTTGCAGCCTTTGGGGAGCCAACTGGGGCTGCGGTGCCTTGGGGCTCCCCCCAAAGAAAGATATGGTGGGTGCCCTGGTTAGGGTAAGTGTCTGAAACTTTTCAGACACTTACCCCCAGTCACAGATATGAGTTAAATCCATCATTGTTCTTTAGCTCACTTCGCCACCCCAGTTCAGACACAGCTATATGCAAATCAGTCTTGACCATGTGTGTTATATCCTCAGTATTACATTAACATGTAATCAGCCTAGGTTGATCCCTTTTGTCAGGGATGGGGTTGGGTTTGAGTCCCAGTTAGTGACCTCTACTTGAGGTTTGGGCCATGGGTTAGTTTCCATACTTTATCGCTATTGAGTATAACCCTTACACAGGGTTAGGATATGGGTTTAGACCCCATTTACATGTTGCGCTCAGTACTAAGGTACAACCCTACATAGGGTGTGTGTCATGGGTGCTTGTCCCTTACACAGTTTCCATGGGTCGCTGTCCCATATATATTTGTTAGTTCCCTTGTAGTTGGGATTGGTGTTGCGGGGTGTTTAACCCTTTGCGTCACTCCACATATCTTCATTGGGATTGGTTGCGGGGTGTGTTACCCTTTGCTCCTTTCTACTTTGTTTATTGAGATTGGTGTTGTGGGGTGTTTTATTCTTTGCCTTACAGTACTTAGTTTTACAGTTTATGTTACAAAGTATTACAATTGGAACTTGAATCTCTACAAGCTTACGCTTCGAAATGTTTTGATAATTTTCATGGGGGAGGATGGGGGATATTGATGCTCATATTTTTGATGTCGTATTTTGCCCATCTTTTCTTGATTTGTACTGTTCACTCTCTTGTGATGTTTTGCTTTAAGTTGCATCCCTGAGTTCCGACCATTACCGCTTTCTTGTGCATAGTTCTCTCCTTTAGTATTGTTATTTTTGTTTTTATTTAAAGGAAAGGGATAATGTTATATCCTCAGTATTACATTTACATGTAATCAGCCTAGGTCCTTTTAGCTGCTCAGCCAGAGTGAGAGATGGTAACGGAATGTTGGTGTGACTGTGATGAATGGAATGCCTGGGTGCCTGTGTGGATGAGTGGTGACAGTTAGAGATGGGCTGAGCAGCTAGGCAGGCTGCTCCTGGTGGGGCTGGTACAGAGCTGGTACTTGACCAGAGCTGGATGGACAGAGATTGATGCTACCTTGACATGGAACCAATAAAGAAGACTTGGAAAATTCTACATGGCTACCAGTGTCTCTATGTACAGGTTACAACACTGTGCCTCATGGGAACAGTCCAGCCCGAACTGCCAAACCATGTCTTCCCTGGACCGGAAACAAGCATCCTGGGACCGGTTTCGGGATAACAGCCCTCATCTGCCAGGCTAGCTTGAATCCAGTGGCAAAGTGAGCAAGGGACCCACGTCTGGGCATACCCTGCCAACTTAGGGCGAACAAAGCAAACACAAGGAGATGATGGATGGAGCGCTGAAACTTTTCAGACACTCACCCCCAGTCACAGATCTGGGTTGAATCCATCATCGTTCTTTAGCTCACTTTGCCACCCCAGTTCAGAAACAGCTATATGCAAATCAGTCTTGACCCTGTGTCTCATGGGAACAGTCCAGCCCGAACTGCAAAGCCATGTCTACTCTGGACCAGAAACAAGCATCCTGGGACCGGTTTCAGGATAACAGCCCTCATCAGCCAGGCTAGCTTGAATCCAGTGGCAAAGTGAGCAAGGGACCCACGTCTGGGCATACCCTGCCAACTTAGGGCAAACAAAGCAAACACAAGGAGATGATGGACGGAGCGCTGAAACTTTTCAAACACTCACCCCTAGTCACAGATCTGAGTTAGATCCATCACCGTTCTTTAGCTCACTTCGCCACCCCAGTTCAGACACAGCTATATGCAAATCAGTCTTGACCCTGTGCCTCATGGGAACAGTCCAGCCAGAACTGCCAAGCCATGTCTTTAGCTCACTTCGCCACCCCAGTTCAGATCTGTGGCTGGGGGTGAGTGTCTGAAAAGTTTCAGCGCTCTGTCCATCATCTCCTTGTGTTTGCTTTGTTCGCACTAAGTTGGCAGGGTATGCCCCGACGTGGGTACCTTGCTCACTTTGCCACTGGATTCAAGCTAGCCTGGCTGATGAGGGCTGTTATCCCGAAACCGGTCCCAGGATGCTTGTTTCTGGTCCAGGGAAGACATGGCTTGGCAGTTCGGGCTAGACTGTTCCCATGAGGCACAGGGTCAAGACTAATTTGCATATAGCTGTGTCTGACCTGGGGTGGCGAAGTGAGCTAAAGAACGCTGATGGATTCAGCCCAGATCTGTGACTGGGGGGTGAGTGTCTGAAAAGTTTCAGCGCTCCGTCCATCATCTCCTTGTGTTTGCTTTGTTCGCCCTAAGTTGGCAGGGTATGCCCAGACGTGGTTCCCTTGCTCACTTTGCCACTGGATTCAAGCTAGCCTGGCTGATGAGGGCTGTTAGCCCGAAACCGGTCCCAGGATGCTTGTTTCCGGTCCAGGGAAAACATGGCTTAGCAGTTTGGGCTGGACTGTTCCCATGAGGCACAGGGTCAAGACTGATTTGCATATAGCTGTGTCTGAACTGGGGTGGTGAAGTGAGCTAAAGAATGATGATGGATTCAACCCAGATCTGTGACTGGGGGTGAGTGTCTGAAAAGTTTCAGGGCTCTGTCCATCATCTCCTTGTGTTTCCCTGGTCAGGCACCAGGGCACTGAACCTTTGTTGGCCATGCTCCAGGGGATGGGGTCTCTGGGGCTGAAATCAGCCCGGGAAGGGGGGCTGCACAGTCCCCCTCTCCTTTAAGACATAGGCCAGGCCCAGGAGAAGGGGTCCCTGGGACTGGAATAGGACCAGGGAGGGGGGCCGTGCGGCACCCTCTCCCTTTAGTAATTGGTCGGGACCTGGAGGATGGGGTCCAGGGGCCAATATCGGCCCGGGAGGAGGGCTAATGCCAGCTCCCCATTTACAAAGGTGCTAGGCCCCGGGATCAGCCCAGAGAGGAGGCCGGCGTGCCCCCTACCATCTTTAGTCATTGGCCTGAGATAGGGTCTCCAGGGCCAAAATCAGCTGAGGAGAGGGGGCCACAGGCCCCCCTCCAATTTAGTCATTGGCCGGGTCCCGGGAGATCATGTCCCTGGGGCCAACATTGGCCTGGGGAGGGGGGCTGCATGCCCACCTCCCATTTACAAAGGTGCTGGGCCCCAGGGGATGGGATCCCCATGGCTGAAACCAGCAGGGGTGCCTGTGTGCCCCTCTCATAATATGGCCGGGCCCCGGGAGATGAGGTCCCGGGGGTCGAAATCAGCCCAGGAGGGGGGCTTCATGCCCCCTCCCCAATAAATACAGTGGTGTGGCCAGGGGGATGGGTCACTGGAGAGGGGGCCACGTAGCCCTGTCCCCATCAAAAATGTGCCACGCCCGAGGTTTCCTAGCCAAAATTAGTCCAGGGAGGGGGACACATGCCCCCTCCCCCACAAAATGAGCCAGGCCCCGTGGGATTGCGTGCCCGTGGCCGAAATCGGCCTGGGGAGGGGGGGGGGCTGTGTGCCCTCCTCCTCAGTTGGCTGCCTTTGAGGCGTTAGCCACAGGGCCAGACCACAGGCCAGGCCTTGTGGCCAACATACCACTTCGCACGGCTAGAGGCCATGCACGGCACGGGATTGGCTGCATGTGGGGTTGGCTGCAGAGCCTGTGGCTAACCCCCCGCCATGCTCAACTGAAAGCCATGCGCAGCGTGGGATTGGCTGCATGCGGGTGTCGGGTGCAGTTATTGGCCAAAGGCGTGCGCAGTGGCAGTTGGATTAACGTATGGTAATTAAATATTACCTTATGTTAAAAAAACCTAGAAACTCACTAAAAAAAACAAAGGTTACAGGGACGTTAGAGTTCAGAAATAGCATTAAAAAAATAGAAATTCACTGGAAAACAAACTAAAGGTTAAGGGAACGTTATATTTAGGAAATAGAAATTAAAAAAAACCTTAGAAATTCACTGCTAATTACCCCACATATTACATCACCCATGACATTTTCTATGACATCATTGATAGTATCACTGCAACATCTGCGGTAAAATTATTGATGAGAAAACTGCGTACGGCGAGGGCGTGAGTTATAGTTACCTACGGGCACTAGTTATAGTTACTTCAGTTAACTTTAACTGCTAATTTTCTATGGTTTTGTGTGGATTTTTTAGTATATATAAATATATATAATACTAATGGTTCACCTGAGCATAATTATTACGGGGATTTACTGGTGGTTGCCGCACGCCGTCACGGCACATGGTCTGCCACTGAAGAGGGCGTTGGCCCGAAACGCGTCTGGCAGGAAACCAGAAAAGGACTTTGTTCATGGCGTGTGCCCTTGCTTTGGCGTAATTTCCACCTGGGAGAGCATCCCACCTAGAGGCAACTCTTTTTGCATTTTGTATAGCGACCTGCCTGGTCGCGGGATTGCACCACCGCGAAACCCTTGCGGGTCCATGGCTGCTTTGTTGGGGCAGCTAACTGTGGAACAGGAGGTGCCTGTTATATGCAGGGGTGCCGGCGCGAACATCGGCAATCCTTGTAAAGACATTTTTTAATGTGAGTGCCGGCGGCGACCCACTTGGGTTTTACTGAACCACCAGTCCCAGGAAGCATTGCTTCAGGTGGTTCACCTGAGCATAATTATTACGGGGATTTACTGGTGGTTGCCGCACGCCGTCACGTCACATGGTCTGCCACTGAAGAGGGCGTTGGCCCGAAACGCGTCTGGCAGGAAACCAGAAAAGGACTTTGTTCATGGCGTGTGCCCTTGCTTTGGCGTAATTTCCACCTGGGAGTGCATCCCACCTAGAGGCAACTCTTTTTGCATTTTGTATAGCGGCCTGCCTGGTCGCGGGATTGCACCACCGCGAAACACTTGCGGGTCCGTGGCTGCTTTGTTGGGGCAGCTAACTGTGGAACAGGAGGTGCCTGTTATATACAGGGGTGCCGGCGCGAACATCGGCAATCCTTGTAAAGACATTTTTGAATGTGAGTGCCGGCGGCGACCCACTTTGGTTTTACTGAACCACCAGTCCCAGGAAGCATTGCTTCAGGTGGTTCACCTGAGCATAATTATTACGGGGATTTACTGGTGGTTGCCGCACGCCGTCACGTCACATGGTCTGCCACTGAAGAGGGCGTTGGCCCGAAACGCGTCTGGCAGGAAACCAGAAAAGGACTTTGTTCATGGCGTGTGCCCTTGCTTTGGAGTAATTTCCACCTGGGAGTGCATCCCACCTAGAGGCAACTCTTTTTGCATTTTGTATAGCGGCCTGCCTGGTTGCGGGATTTCACCACCGCGAAACACTTGCGGGTCCGTGGCTGCTTTGTTGGGGCAGCTAACTGTGGAACAGGAGGTGCCTGTTATATGCAGGGGTGTCGGCGCGAACATCGGCAATCCTTGTAAAGACATTTTTTAATGTGAGTGCCGGCGGCGACCCACTTGGGTTTTACTGAACCACCAGTCCCAGGAAGCATTGCTTCAGGTGGTTCACCTGAGCATAATTATTACGGGGATTTACTGGTGGTTGCCGCATGCCGTCACGTCACATGGTCTGCCACTGAAGAGGGCGTTGGCCCGAAACGCGTCTGGCAGGAAACCAGAAAAGGACTTTGTTCATTGCGTGTGCCCTTGCTTTGGCGTAATTTCCACCTGGGAGTGCATCCCACCTAGAGGCAACTCTTTTTGCATTTTGTATAGCGGCCTGCCTGGTCGCGGGATTGCACCACCGCGAAACACTTGCGGGTCCGTGGCTGCTTTGTTGGGACAGCTAACTGTGGAACAGGAGGTGCCTGTTATATGCAGGGGTGCCGGCGCAAACATCGGCAATTCTTGTAAAGACATTTTTGAATGTGAGTGCCGGCGGCGACCCACTTGGGTTTTACTGAACCACCAGTCCCAGGAAGCATTGCTTCAGGTGGTTCACCTGAGCATAATTATTACGGGGATTTACTGGTGGTTGCCGCACACCGTCATGTCACATGGTCGCCCCACTGAAGAGGGCGTTAGCCCGAAACGCGTCTGGCAGGAAACCAGAAAAGGACTTTGTTCATGGCGTGTGCCCTTGCTTTGGCGTAATTTCCACCTGGGAGTGCATCCCACCTAGAGGCAACTCTTTTTGCATTTTGTCTAGCGGCCTGCCTGGTCGCGGGATTGCACCACCGCAAAACACTTGCGGGTCCGTGGCTGCTTTGTTGGAGCAGCTAACTGTGGAACAGGAGGTGCCTGTTATATGCAGGGGTGCCGGCGCGAACATCGGCAATCCTTGTAAAGACATTTTTGAATGTGAGTGCTGGCGGCGACCCACTTGAGTTTTACTGAACCACCAGTCCCAGGAAGCATTGCTTCAGGTGGTTCACCTGAGCATAATTATTACGGGGATTTACTGGTGGTTGCCGCACGCCGTCACGTCACATGGTCTGCCACTGAAGAGGGCGTTGGCCCGAAACGCGTCTGGCAGGAAACCAGAAAAGGACTTTGTTCATTGCGTGTGCCCTTGCTTTGGCGTAATTTCCACCTGGGAGTGCATCCCACCTAGAGGCAACTCTTTTTGCATTTTGTATAGCGGCCTGCCTGGTCGCGGGATTGCACCACCGCGAAACACTTGCGGGTCCGTGGCTGCTTTGTTGGGGCAGCTAACTGTGGAACAGGAGGTGCCTGTTATATGCAGGGGTGCCGGCGCGAACATCGGCAATCCTTGTAAAGACATTTTTGAATGTGAGTGCCGGCGGCGACCCACTTGGGTTTTACTGAACCACCAGTCCCAGGAAGCATTGCTTCAGGTGGTTCACCTGAGCATAATTATTACGGGGATTTACTGGTGGTTGCCGCACGCCGTCACGTCACATGGTCTGCCACTGAAGAGGGCGTTGGCCCGAAACGCGTCTGGCAGGAAACCAGAAAAGGACTTTGTTCATGACGTGTGCCCTTGCTTTGGCGTAATTTCCACCTGGGAGTGCATCCCACCTAGAGGCAACACTTTTTGCACATTATATAAATATATATGTATATATACAGATATATAAATATATATATATGTGTGTATGTATGTATATATATATATATTCACTGAAAAAAGCATAGGTTTCAGGCACGTTATAGTTCGAAATTAGCATTTAAAAAACCTTAGAAATTCACTGAAAAAACCATAGGTTTCAGGGGCGTTATAGTTCGTTGGACATTTCACTCGTACAAAACCATAAAAATTCCCCCGTTATAGTTAGTTCAGCTAACTATAACTCGCGCCCCCGCAATGCTCTGCTGATGACGTCACATATTACATCACTCATGACATGGTCAATTACATCACTGATGACATCACTGATGACATCTCAAATGACATCACTGATGACATCACTCATGACATCATCCAGTGACTGTGTGTTTCTGTAAAGTTTAAATATGTTTAATATATATAGGGAAAGGCATATTGAAGAATGAGTGGGTGTATAAGTGTCTGAATGGATGATTTAGTAGGTGCGTGACAGACTCTATAAGTGAGTGATTAAACGTATCTTACTGAATGCATGGGTTAGTGACTAAACTGTGTGAATGTCTGTATCCGTCTGTCTGTTGGTGTGTAAGCGGCTGCATGGGTTTGTGAATAGCTACATGAGTGTCTACATGGGTTATTGATTGGTTGTCTGAGTATCTGTGTGGGTGCCTGAGTGTTTGTGTGGGTGGGGTGTGTGCATCTGTGATGGACTGTATGGGTGGGTGAGTGTGTGCATGGGTGTGTTAGTGAGTGAATGTATATCTCAGTGGTACATGTGTGAGTAACTACATATGTGAAAGGCAGTATATATGTGTGTTGGAGTATATAAATGGCTATAAGTGAGAGTGTGTGATTGTGAGAGTGGCTGTATGGATGAGTGTGTACTTGTATCAGTGATTGTATAAGAGCGTAAGAATGTGCTAGTATTTGTAAGAGTAAGTGAGCTGATGTGTGTATAACTGTATAGGTGAGTAAATGGCAGTGTGATTAATTATTTGCATGACTGACTAGGTGTGTGAGTACCTCTATGGATGAGTGGCAGTGTGTGAGTGTCTATATAGGTGTATAAGTGCATATGATAGTCCTGTACTGAGTGAGCGTAAGTATGAGTGACTGTACGGGTGAGTGAGTGGATGTGTGTGTAGACCTAAGAATCAGTGAGTGTGTATGTAGTTATTGGTGTTGGAGTGTCTATGGTTTTGAGAATGGCAGTCTGTAATTTAGAGTGGGTGTATCAAAAGTTATATTAGGGTGTGAGAAGATGCATGAAATTATCACTTGGATGATGTCATCAGTGATGTCATCAGTGATGTCATTTGAGATGTCATCAGTGATGTCATCAGTGATGTCACTGACCATGTCATGAGTGATGTAATATGTGACGTCATCAGCAGTGCATTGCGGGGGCGCGAGTTATAGTTAGCTGAACTAACTATAACGGGGGAATTTCTGTGGTTTTGTACAAGTGAAATGTCCAACGAACTATAACGCCCCTGAAACCTATGGTTTTTTGAGTGAATTTCTAAGGTTTTTTAAATGCTAATTTCTAACTATAATGTGCCTGAAACCTATGGTTTTTTCAGTGAATTTCAAAGGTTTTTAAATGCTAATTTCTAACTATAACATGCCTGAAACCTATGGGTTTTTCAGTGAATTTCAAAGGTTTTTAAATGCTAATTTCTAACTATAACGTGCCTGAAACCTATGGTTTTTAAGTGAATTTCAAAGGTTTTTTAAATGCTAGTTTCTAACTATGCCTACAGAGGTAGGACATGTGAAGAAAGAAGAAAAAACGCACAGAAAGAGGCAAAAGAAATGCAGAAAGAAGCAACAGAAGTCCACAAAGACGAACAAAAGTGCAGGAAGAAGCAAGACATGTGCAGAAAGAACCAACAGAGGAGCACAAAGAGGCCTTGTTGCAAAATCATCCTGTGCCCACAACTTTTTCAGATGGGTACTGGTGGTAACTGAGTCTGACTAACCAGGCCTAGAGCCAGTGCTATGCTAAAAGACACTTAGAATACAGTGAAAACACCTCCATACACTAGGGAACACTATGCGTTGGGGTACCCCTGTGATTAGCATGACCTCCTCTGTAAGGCCCTAGTACATAATAGGGCAGGGGGATTAAAACTATCTCTAAGTCAGAGGTGCAGAAATATGCTACTTTAACTAGTAGTCGCGTTTGCAGAGTGGTGGAGAAAGGGTGCTGGGCGTCCAACCAACGCTCAGGAATTCCGCTGCGTAGGACTTACAGGAGGTACCAGGAGGGATTCTTGGCCCCCAAACTCCCTCAGGACAAAATTGGACTTCATCCCCCATCCCGTAGTCTGCCACAAGGCACGTTTACAGAGTGGTAGAGAAAGGGGGCCATGGCCTCCGAAGACGTCTTAGCAATCCCACTGTGTGGGACTTACTGGAGGTAACAAGAGGGGTAGTTGGCTCCCAAGGACATCCTTGGGGGCCAACTTCCCAAACTATTATCTCCAGTCAGTTCCACACAGCAGCACTGGTAAGTACTCGTACCAGGCCATGCCCACTTTGCCCACCACTCTACAATCGCGCTCCCTGGCGCGCTCTTGGATGGGAATTGAAGTCCCCTTTACTGCTGGGGGTCCTTTAGGGGCCAACTAGCCTACCTTTTACCTCCAGAAAGCCCCACGCAGTGGGATTGGTGAGAGGGAGACAAATGCCATGCCCCCTTTCTCCACCACTCTGCAAACGCACCCCCTGGCGCGTTGTAAGTTGGGGGATTAAGTCCCCTTGAATCCTGAGGGTCCCTGGGGTCCAACTAGCCCACCAGGTACCTCCAGTAAGCGCCACAGAGCTGCATTGCAGAGAGGTGTAAAAAGGGGCGTGACCTGGACCACCTCTTTGCAACGCAGCGCAGTGGCGTTTACTGGAAGCACCTGGTGGGCTAGTTGGCCCCCAGGGGCCCTCAGGATTGAAAGGGAATTAATTCCTCAACTTAAAACGCGCCACAGGGTGTGTTTGCACACGTCACCTCAGGTCCCGCCCCCTCCCTTCACCACTGTGCAAACGCACCCCGTGGCACGTTTTAAGGTGGGGGATAAAGTCCCCTTGAATCCTGAGGGTCCCTGGGGTCCAACTAGCTCACGAGGTACCTCCAGTAAGCGCCACAGAGCTGCGTTGCAGAGAGGTGTAAAAAGGGGCGTGGCCTGGACCACCTCTCTGCAACGCAGGCCTGTGACGCTTACTGGAGGTACCTGGTGGGCTAGTTGGCCCCCAGGGGCCCTCAGGATTGAAGGGGAATTAATTTCCCAACTTAAAATGCGCCACAGGGCGTGTTTGCACACATATCACCTCAGGCCCCGCCCCCTCCCTTCACCACTGTGCAAACGTGCCCCGTGGCATGTTTTAAGTTGGGGGATGAAGTCCCCTTGAATCCTGAGGGTCCCTGGGGTCCAACTAGCCCACCAGGTACCTCCAGTAAGCGCCACAGAGCTGCGTTGCAGAGAGGTGTTAAAAGGGGTGTGGCCTGGACCACCTCTCTGCAACGCAGCCCTGTGGCGCTTACTGGAGATACCTGGTGGGCTAGTTGGCCCCCAGGGACCCCCAGTATTGAAGGGGAATTCATTCCCCAACTTAAAACGCGCCACAGAGCGCTGGGAGGGGGCGATCGCGTTTTTTTTTTTTTTATTATTATTTTTTTAGAAGGGGGGCTGTGTGGCCCCCCTTCTTTTCCCTTTTTTTGGGCCCTGGGGACCCCATCCCCCAGGGCCTGCCCCTTTTAAAAAAAAAAAAATCTTAACGGGAAGGGGGCCGCGTGGGCCCCCCTCCCGTGGCCAATTCCGGCCCCAGGGACCCCATCCCCCGGGGCATGGCCAAATATTTTTTTTTTTGGAGGGGGGCTGCGTGGCCCCCCTACTGAGGCCTCCATCCCCCAGGCCGGCCTTTATTTTTTTTATTTTAATTTTTGGGGAGGGGGGCCGCGTGGTCCCCCTCCCGGGCCACTTCTAGCCCCGGGGACCCCATCCCCCGGGGCAGGCCCTATCCGTTGGGGACCGTGGGGGGAGCCCCAATGCCCCCACTGTCCCGCCGGCTCCCCACGTCCTGCAGGAGCCGGCATTGCTTTTCCACATGGGGAGCTGCTAACATGCAGCTCCCCTTGTGGAAAAGCAATCTGCTTTGCTTCATTGAAGCGAGAGCAGGTTTCCCTGCTCTCGCTTCAATGAAGCAAAGCAGTTTGCAATGACAGGGCGGGAGCCGCGCGGCTCCCGCCCTGTCATTGCAAACAGCAGACACTGCAGGAGCTGGCCCTGGGGGGTGGCGGTCCCCAGGGCCATCACGGGCTCCAGGAGGGGGACCGCGCGCCCCCCCTCCCACCTATTGCACAGCCCCGGGGAGGTGGTGGTCCCTGGGGCTCGGGGGTCCGTTACGGACCCCCGAATTTGAATATTAGTGCCCCGGGGAGGTGGCGGTCCCCGGGGCGTGTGGGGGGGCTCAAGCCCCCCCACACAGGTCTATGTTTAAAAAAATAAAAGCCCCGGGGGTGGCAGTCCCCGAGGCAGCGGGGGGGCCGTGTGCCCCCCACAATTATAATTAATAAAAGCCCCGGGGGGTGGCGGTCCCCGGGGCTTGGGGGGGCCTTGGAGGCCCCCCACACATTAAAAATAAGAAGCCCCCGGGGTGGTGGGGGGTGGCGGTCCCCGGGGCTGCGGGGGCCTCCCTGGGCCCCCGCAATTACATTATTGAATGCCCCCAGGACCTGGCCCACCCGGGGGCTAAATAATAACGAAGCGCGGGAGTCCGCGCTTCTTTTTTTTAAAAAAATTCGGCCGAAATTCACGCTGGGTGCGCAAATCTCGCCGATTTAAAAAAAAAAAAAATATATGCTTTTTTTGGCCCTGAGCAGGCCTAGGGGGTCAGGGTGTTTCTAACCTGCCCTATTTTCTTGTTTTTCGCGATTGTTTTTCTGTTTTCTTGTGACTCGGTTCTACCAAGTCACAAGATGGCTGCAACACTTCCTGGTTTGGAGTGTTGACAGCCAATTAGAATAAAGCTCGTGGTCGGGAGGGTGCGCGGATCCACTGCGCCTCTATATATCGAAACTTTTATTTTTTTGATTTTCTCAGCAACTACTGAACGGATTTACTCCATTTAAAATAAAGGTCTCTTTCTGAACCAAGGGCTACCTTTTTGCCAAATTTGGTGTAATTCCGTTCAGCAGTTCCAGCTGTAGCCGTGTCTAAAGTTTCCTATGGGAATTAACATGGAGAAAACACGTTTTTGGACCCCCCCTTTTTTCTCGGCCCCCGCTTTGCGAATCACCCCGAAACTTTCAGGATAGGAGCTGACTGGAGCGGGCCACAAGTTTTGAAAATTTCGTGAAGATTCATCAACCGGCGTCAAAGTTATTGGGAAAAGAAAAAACGCTTTTCCTATGGAAACAAGGTCCTAACTATAACTATCTACTGGCGACCGCCAGTAGATAATACATATATTGTGTGATCAAGGGCAAGTGTTGCCCGAAACGCGTCACTTGGGGAAAACAATAAATTGAAGATTTTTGCCTCATCCCGGTGGTTCGTGATTCTTTGGCAGCAAGGGCGAGTGCCGATTGTACTACTTGCCAGCGGAAGATCTATTTGTCTTTTATATATATATATATATATATATACTCACTCACACACACATATACACATAGTGGTGGTAGCCACTCTGTAGTTTTAGTTAGGATTCCAAGGTATAGAAATTTTGCTTCCTAATACATGTGCGCCATTTGATGAATCTCAGTGAAATTTTCAAGACATATAGATTTTTCTACATTATTGCAAGATGGAAAGCTTTGCGGTGATTGGTCAATGGGGTGCACAAGCTAAAAGGGGGTCCCGAAACACGCTTTACCATTAATGCATTTTCCATAGACATTACTATCAGATGAGCTCAAAAACGGCTGAACGGATTTCCATGAAATTTGGCAGGATTATACATTATGGTATGCAGATGATCCTTTTGGGTACTACAGGTAAGTAGGGTAAATATTTTTAAGTGGTAAGTTATAAGGCATTTAAACTTAGTGATATCAGTTGTTGCATTGTTTTGAAAACTTTCCCAGTATTTTGCTCTATTTACCAAAACTACTGTGGTCTGCAGTACATAGCGATGACAAGGCATTATGGGATTGGCTAATGACTGCCTTTACAAAGCTTAAAGGTAGCCATGTTGTTTTCAGTAAACTTTGGCTGTGTTCTGCGTTACGCCCTCAGATATTGGTATTAGGTTTTATATTTTTTCCTACCTATTACCACTTTCTTTGGCTATATTCTGTTCCACAATGTTTTTGACACAATATTTTTATAGTATACATTCTAATTATGTTAACTGAATATTTTTGTAGATGGTAATTTTGCGACAATATTCTTGTTATTCAATATTGTTGTTGCCGATATTCTGTCATACACGAACACGACCCACGGCCAGTTCTCCTGCCTCCACTGCCGCCAGATCCTCACAGCCACCCCGGCCTCCATCACCGCTGACGACAGCACCGGGGACACCCTAAAATGCATCCTCCTCAACGTACGCTCCGTACACAAACACGCCATGGAAATCTGGAACCTACTCGACTCTCTCTCGCCCGACATCGCCTTCTTCACAGAGACCTGGACCAACGCATCCTCCGCCCCCGACATCAGCACTGCCATCCCAGACGAATACAAGATCCAGAGGAAAGACCGCCCCAACCACCCAGGAGGGGGCCTCACCATCACCCACAAGAGCGCCCTCCGCCTCACCACCTCCAGCGAAACCTTCCCCTCTGCCGAACACCTGCACTTCCAGATCCAGACCACCCCAAAGCCACACTCCGAGGAACCCTCATCTACAGACCCCCGGCCCCTGAACACCCTTCGCCACCACCATCACCGACTTCATCGCACCCCACGCCATCGCCTCAGCAAACTACATACTCATTGGAGACCTGAACTTCCACCTCGACAACCCCAGCGACCCCAACTCCACTATCCTTCGTGACAACCTCGCCAGCATCGGACTTAAACAACTCGTCAACACACCGACCCACAGAGCAGGACACACCCTCGACCCCATCTTCGCGGCAGGAAACAGCGTCCAATTCAGCCACACAATGCAGCCGCCATGGACCGACCACCACTGCGTACACTTCGCCATCAACAAACCCAAGGCACCTAAACCAGCCCCACGCCCACCTCAAAGGAACTGGAGCAAGGTTACCGACGAGCAACTTAACTCCACCCTCACCCGAGACAACCACACCTGGGCACCCGACGCAAATGACGCAAACAACGCAGCCAGAGAACTCCACACCTGGATCTTCAACTGCGCAGACGAGCTCGCCCCGCTATGCAACCCCGACAGACAATGCCCCAGGAAAGCCTCCTGGTTCACCACCGCTCTCCAAGAAGCCAGACGCACCTGCAGAAGCCTGGAGAAGAGCTGGAGAAACACCAAGACAACCGAAAACCACACCACCTACAAGGACGCCTTGACGGACTACCATAACCAGATCAGAGCAACCAAGAGGAACTTCATCCACAACAAAATCCTGGCCAACTCCACCAACTCCAAGGAACTTTTCGGTGTCATTCAGGAATTCACCAACCCACGCAGCGAAGCCACAGACATCACACCATCCCAAGACCTCTGCGACAAGCTTGGAACCTATTTCCACCTCAAGATCAAAAACCTCTATGACAACTTCATCGACCATCCACCAGGTGCCACAGACGGCCCCCCGCCCCCCAGAAACACCAGCCAGCCCACCATCTCCAACTGGACACCGATCACGGCCGAAGACACCGCCTCGACCATGAAAAGCATCCGCTCGGGGGCCCCCACCGACCCCTGCCCCCTCACATCTACCACAGAGCTGCGGCCGCCATCGCACCCGAACTACAACGCACCATCAACACCACCTTCAAAACAGGCACCTTCCCAGATGACTGGAAGCGCGCAGAAGTCAGACCCCTGCTCAAGAAGCCCACAGCTGACCCCACCGACCTCTAGAACTATCGGCCCATCTCGCTCCTCCCCTTCGCAGCCAAAGTTGCAGAGAAAACAGTCAACAGGAAACTGACACGATTCATTGAAGAGAACGCCGTCCTCGACCCGTCCCAATCCGGATTCCGAAGCAACCACAGCACAGAGACCGCCCTACTCGCCGCCACAGATGACATCCGCACCCTCCTGGACCAAGGCCACTCCGCAGCCCTCATCCTACTCGACCTATCAGCAGCCTTCGACACTGTCTCCCACCGCACACTAGTCGCCAGACTACACGACGCAGGCATACAAGGAACAGCCCTGGACTGGATCCGATCATTCCTCACCGGAAGAAGCCAAAGGATCAGACTCCCACCCTTCCTCTCCGACCCCACAGGGTTTATCACTGAGCCCCACCCTCTTCAACATCTACATGCCCCCCTCGCAGCCATTGTCCGACAACACGGCCTCAACATCATATCCTATGCCGATGACACCCAGCTCAACCTCTCCCTCACCAAAGACCCCACCACTGCCAAACTCAACTTCCAGAAAGGAATGCAAGACATCGCAGTCTGGATGACCAACAGCTGCCTGAAGCTCAATGCCGAGAAGACAGAAGTCCTCGTCCTCGGTACCACCCCTTCTGTATGGGACAGCACCTGGTGGCCGACCTCCCTTGGAAGCCCACCTACCCCCTCAGACCACGCCAAGAACCTCGGCATCGTACTCGACTCATCACTCACCATGAACTGACAGGTCAACGCCGTCACCTCCAGCTGCTTCAACACCCTCCGCATCCTCCGCAAGACCTTCAAGTGGATCCCCCTGAGTCAAGGAAGACAGTCACCCACGCACTCATCACCAGCAGACTGGACTATGGAAACGCACTCTACGCCGGCATCAACAAGTCCCTATTCCGCAAACTCCAAACAATACAGAACACCGCCGCCAGACTCGTCCTCGGCATCCCCTGACACAAACACATCAGCCAACACCTACGAAGTCTCCACTGGCTCCTTGTAATGTAGGTTTCATGTGATCAGATTTTTATAGGTTCACATGCATTCAGGCCTAATTATGGTCTTTTTGGAGCCAGGAGTAGGTTATATCATATATTCCAGGTGTAACACCACAAAGTCTCTACTTAGCTGAGCTAGATTAACATTTTGTAGAAAGGGAAGCATTTTTCGGTGAATGACTGATGCTGATGCCTTCAACCACTGAATTCATTTAGAGTTGAAACGAGGACTGATGCATTATATGCAACACATAAAAAGAAAGAAAAATATAAAAAGTAAATTCACCACTATCACTAACATTATTACTTAGAAATTCAGTAATTCAGCAAAAAATTCAATTACAATTAACACAAGCTGCTTCAAACAAATTCCCTTTTTTCACAATGTTAGTGTGTATGATCAACACCTGCTGTTATTAACACATTCTCTATTGAAAATGGTCATTTTGATGGGATATTTCTTACAGTTCAGGAGCCCAATTTACTGATCATTGAACAGCACACAGCAGTTGAAACATGTGGACGTTACAATAGCAGTTAAAAAGGTTATAGCACTCCTATCAATTTGAAATTCATATAAGTTACATCTTAGAAACAACAGACACATGAACAGTGTAGGAGAGTAGGATCTGCCTCTTATAGTTACCCCCACTTTTTGCTGATGTTTCACTGTTTTTCGACTTTAGTCTGGCTGGGGCCCTGCTATCCAGGACCCCAGCCTAGCTGCTTCCTCTCTAAATGTTTTCCCTGTACCTTAGGTACACCACAGATTGGATTCTGGGGTGCCCTTATGAGTCCCTAGTATATGGTATACTATGTACCCAGGGCATAGGTACCCCAGAGGCCTACCAGGGGCTGAAGCATGTATTATGCCACCCCTGAGAGGCCATTCAAAATGACACCACAGGACTGCTACTGCAGCCTGGGTGAGGTGGTGCATGCACCCCTTACTGAGATATAGGTTCACTATATCTCACCCTATCACTGCACATATAAACCTATCAGTCACCCCTATGGCAGGCCTTATCAATCCTGAAGGCAGGGTGTTTGGTTTTATGTGAGAGGGTGCCCATGCATGAGCAGAGCCCCTCTGCAGCCTTCGGAATCTATTCTCCGGGGTTGTCTGTGATGCAGCCTGACCATATACTCTTAAGTGCATTATAACCTCGCGGTAAATGCTAACTTTGGGATGGCTGCACGGAAACATGTCGTGTTTGGTGTCAAACACCTTGGAATCATACCCTCACACCAGTAACTGGTGTGGGAGTATTATCCCACCCTTCTAGAGGGAGAGACATGACAGCACCGGTATACCTAACAGAGCCCTGGCATCACAAAATGGATGCTGCAGCCACAGACACGAGTCTGGCCTCCTGCTGCTGACCGAAACTCCGGCAGGGGAGGCCTGGACAATAGGTTTCCTGTCACAGGGATGTGTTACCACCTCCCATACAGGCTTTAGTGTATTGGGGCTGGGTGGGTGCACTCTCAGAGTGCTTTGAAGTCCTGCACGGGGGGCACATTTGGTGTCCCTGTGCATAGCCCAGTTCAAACCGGTTGCAGGGGCTACCAGCCCCTGCTCTGGCGTGAAACTGGACAAAGGAAATGGGTGTAGCCACCCCTCTTTCCAAACCCTCCCATAGATGGGTCCCCAGAGTATGTCCAACCCCTTCCTTGGGTATAAGATAGGAACCCCTGGCAACAGGACTTTAGATATCCCTGGACGAAACTCTGAAACTGAATCCTGGACCTTCGACGATCTGTTCAACGCCAGATGACTGAACAATCTCCCTTGGAGTAAAGGAGTTACTCCCCTGCTTGGCAGGCACCAAAGACGCATCTGCCTGGTCTGCATCTCCAAAGCTCCTGCCAGACGCCAATGACTCTGCAACCCAGAAGGTGGGTTTTCAGACTTCCCAGAGGCTGACCCGAGTCCCCAGCAAAGCTGAGACCCGTAGCCCTCGTGGGTACCGTGGAACCGGAACCCCTGGACACCGTGCGCATTTGCAAGTGCATATGCTTCTCATCAATCCCTGAGGCTGTGCTTTGAGTTACTTGTAGCCCTGACCCCGAGCAATTAATCCACCGAAGATTGCTGGCCTACCCACTCCGAGTGGCCATTTTGTGATTCCTCTCAAGGTCCCTTTGCAATCCCTTGTCCATCGACTTGTGGGTCCCTGAGAAGGGTAACTTTACTTTAACTGGGCTTTCCTGGTTGCTCCAGACGTGCCCTGACTCTCCATTGCTTGGGGAGTCCCCAGGACCTTGCTGGTCCGCCCCGAAGCATCTTTCCTTTTCCTGTGTGGGTTGCTGTTGCCAAGGCTTGTTGTGTCCAATCCGGGCACCGATGCTGCAGCACTCGACATCCTTTGTGATGCAGCTCGAAACCAGCTCCTGGTTGTCGTCGACGCCTCCTGGTCCTCGTGGCTGAAGAGTCAAGCTTCACCTCTTTGCACCTGAAGCACCCGACATCGGTGGGCTTCGACTATCGTGCCCCTGGTCACTGGCTAGTGACCCAGACTCTGTCCCCTCTGCTTTCAGGTTCTTCACATCTTCAATCCAGGCTTGGATCTCTTCGGACACTTCTCATCTTCCCGGCAGCAGCACTTTTCAGCAAGCTGCCATTGAAAACGACGGCGCGACCCGACACCATTTGACACCTATGCACCCGGCTTCCCTGGGTGAGGTAACACGAGTACTCCGGTGCTCCCGTGGATGTTGGCCCTAGAACCCTCTAAGTCCAAAAGGGTTTGTTCCTAGTCCACTCCGAAGTGTCCCTAAACTTTAAAACTCTAACCGCGACTTTCCCCTTAGAAGCTAACGGAGCTCGCGGCTGTGTTCAAACACTGCACACGTCCCCCGTGGGTCCCCTGTGTCACTACCGTGGTGGTTTCTTGTGGTCCCAGCGATTCTACAGGCTCTAGGCCTTGTGTCTAGTCAAGTCATGGTTCTTATACCACTTTCTTAATATATGGTTTGGTTCGCCCCTAGGGCCTATCGTATATTATGCTAATTTACTGTGATATTTGAAGTGTAAGATATGTGCTTTGACCTCTAGCCTCATAAAGAGACTAGTAGGGTGTGTTTAGAAATAAATACATATATTTTATATATATACTTGGTGTGGTCTCCTTTCATTTAGCCATTCAAGAGATTATAGACTGGTAAAACAAACAGCTTTACACTCCTTCAAGACTTAGCCTGAAGGCTGCTCTCCATAGCTACCACTAGGATAGCTTTCAATAAAGGTTGTCTTTAACCTATCATCAATAAGGGGTTGTTTGGACTTGTGCAAGGTGCCCACTATAACTAGTGGACAGCATATACCAGGCCAACTTCTCACATTGGTGTGCAGCGGTTGGATTCAAGCTTGCCTTTGTTTTCCCAGATAATCTCAAGTGAGTGACTAACTGAAAACCACTAAAGGTACCTGAGGTACATATAATTCAAGCTTAAAATTACAGTAAGTTCTACTGAACTTAGAGTTGTGTGTCAAGGGCTTAGCACACCCTTTCTACAACTCAAGAGAGTTTAGTAGGCCACACTAGAGTAGGTAGTGTATACACCACACCTCACTAGTGATGTCTTCAAGGCCAGGAACCAGTGGGTCCCTGCCACAAGCCAATGGGTTTCTACCATCCAAGTATGACAACCTCCCATTCTTGGAATTGAGAGCATTGTGTAGTACTAGGAAATTGAAGACAGGAAAAAGTGCAAACACCCAACGCCTCGGTGAATTCTGTCCTGGGGCAGTTCCTGTGGGAGGGAGGCAAGGTGCGCGTGGCACTACGCATGTGTTTTCTGTCCCCCTATTGCGGAGGACTCACGACCTCAGATATCCTTTCTTATTATCAGGCCTCGCACCTACTTGTCCTCAATGAGTGGTGGTATGGAAATAGGAGGGACCTGGCGTACGCACTGGAACGACTGCTCATGGGGCCACATACTTTACATACCATTCTGTATTCGGCGCCGTTGCGGGGCAGGATGCCGTCCGCCACACGGGTGATTTTCCTGGTATGGCGGCAGGCGCTGCGCCGTATGGGTTGGTGGAAGACTTTGACCAGAGAGACCCCCCTTTGGAACAATGGGCGCTTGCCGGAGCTGGCGGCCCTGCAGGGCTTCCGGAGATGGGATGATATTGGCATCTCGACCCTGGGGGATGTTATGAGGGGCACGATACTCAAGTCCTTTCAGGACCTGCAGAGGGACTTCTCTATACACAGTTCTATAAGTATCTCCAGTTTCGTCATGCCTTGTCCCCTAGCCTTGAAGGTCTGGAATGCCTCCCTGACTTTAGTCCGCTGGAGGCGAAGGTTTTTATGGGGGATTTGGAGACCAAGAAAATCTCCCAGATCTATCAATCCCTGGTTCTACACTGTTCCACCTCCCTTCAGAAGTTGCGTGGGGATTGGGAGTTGGATGTGGTCGAGCTGGAGGAGGAGGACTGGAGGGAGGCTTTGGTAGCGCCTAGAGAAGCGGCTATAGCAATGCGCCTTCGCCTCATCCAGTTTAAATATTTGCATAGGGTTTACTTTACTCGAGCCCGACTGTACCGAGCGGGATTGATCGCCTCCCCAGAGTGCCTCAGATGTGGTCGAGAGGAGGGCACGTTCATACATACTACCTGGCATTGCCTTTCCCTGGATCGGTTTTGGAGGGGGGTGTTTGCCTGCCTGTCAGAGGTCCTGGGGTGGGAGCTCCCCCGGACGCCACGGCTGGCTCTGCTCCACGTCATGGTGGACATAGGGGGTAACATTTATAAACGACACCTCATGCAACTTGGCTTCACCCTGGCGAAGCGTGATATCGCCAGAGCGTGGAAGGCGCCGCGGGTCCCATCGGTGACCGCATGGAAGAACGGCTTGGATTTTTGTATGGGGCTGGAACAGCCTGTGTTCGTAGCCAGGGGCTGCCCACGCAAACATTACAAAATATGGAAAAGATGGGCGGATTACCGGGGGTTGTGGCTGGAGCCGCCGGCTGCTATAGAGGCTCACCCACCAGAATGAGTCCTGATGTATGCCGGGATGTGGGAGTGCAGGGTGGGGGGGACCCGGGGAGGAGGGTTAGACTGTGCTGAGATTCTGTTATGGACTATGCGGAAGGTTTGCGACTGCGGGGGGTGGGGAGAGGGAGGGGGAGTTGGGGGGTTTGGTTATATTGTGTTTTGCATTTATATCATTTTCTAGGAGAATACCTATGAAAGTCACTTGCCTCTGTAACAAAGTGCAGAATGATTCGGCAGATGACTCTGGTGTGCAGAGCTCTGCGATTTGTATGCATTTGACGAATAAACTATGTTTTAAAAAAAAAAACACCCAACGCCTCATAGAGGTACTACTGTTGGATGATCTCAGAAAGACCTCAGGGTCTGATGGGGTAGGCAGAGAGGGTGGGGCAGCAGATGAGGAAAGGCCAAGGGGTGAAGATACCCATGACCTGACCTCTGAAGCTGACCAGGAAGATGACATGATCTTAACCTGGGAAATCCAGCTCCCCCTGCAGATGAGGAGGATGTCCACAATGGCCCCCTCTTTATCCCACCAGGGAGAGTTGAGAGTGTGCCTAGAAGGTCAAGATCTCCTTCTCAGGAGTCTAACCATTCTGACACCTCAATAGGGACCTCTGTTTCCTCTCATAGGAGGGAATCCTCTCATGAAAGAAAAGAGAGACCGCTCAAGTATGAAGAAGCTCAGCTTAGAATCAGAAGAGAGCAGTTGGCTAAGTCCTTAGAGCTTCAGAAAACAAGAAGAAAGTTGGGACTAGAGTCCCATGGTGGCAGCAACTTCCCTAGTGTTAGGGAAAGGTCTCATGACCATAGAAACCTAAGCAAGATTGTCCCTCCCTACCAGAGTGGGGATGATATCCACAAATGGGTTACTGCACTGGAAAGGGCCTGTAAAGTTCAGAGGGTCCCCCAGGAGCAGTGGGCAGCAATCTTGTGGCTCTCCTTTGCAGACAAAGGTAGAGATAAGCTCCTCACTGTAAGAGAAGAGGATGCTGATGATTACCAAATCTTTAAAAGTGCACTGATTGAGGGGTTTGGCCTAACCACTGAACGGTAAAGGATAAAGTTCAGAGATACCCAAAAGGCACAGAATCAAGACTGGGTGGACTTTGTAGATTGTGCTACTAAGGCTCTGGAGGGCTGGTTACTTGGCAGTAAGGTGTGTGATTTCAAAGGATTGTATAACTTAATTATGAGGGAGCAGATCCTTAATAATTGTCAAAATCAGCTGTTGCATCAGTACCTGGTAGACTCTGATCTGACCTCTCCCCAAGAATTGGGAAAGAAGGCAGACAAATGGGTCAGAACCAGGGTGAGGCAGAAGGTTCAGAACCAAGGTGGTGACCCAAAGAAGCAAGATTCTAAGAACTCTGACAAGGGTGGGGAAAAGGGTAAAGACCAGAAGTCTTCTCAAGGTCCCCAAAATGCTTCATCTCGGGGGGAGTCCCAATCTAACAAAAGTAAAGGCCAAAAGAAACCATGGTGTAAAATCTGTAAGCAGAAAACCCATTGGACAAGTGACTGTACAAAGTCCAAAGACTCAACTCCAGCCATCATTGCCCCTAAGGCAACTGTTCCCCCTGGTGCAGCTACAATTGGTGGTACTCAGGATAAGGGTGTAGTAGGGTTAACCCTGGGTTCTGAGATGGGCTCTGGCCTAGTCAGAGTTCCAACTCAGGCTGTCCTGGTCTGTGATGGAGGCATGGACATGTCCTCCTTTGTGAGTCCCAGTAACTTGGGCAAATACAGACAGCAGCCTTTGATAAATGGAAAAGAGGCTTTGGCAGTCAGGGACACAGGAGCAAGTGTCACAATGGTGACAAAAGATCTTGTGGCTCCTGGGCAGATTATACTTGGTGAGATGTACCAAGTGACCAATGCTAGCAATGTCAGGACAGACCATTCCTTGGCAGTTGTTAATTTCTCCTGGGGAGGGGTAACTGGCCTCAAGAAAGTTGTGGTAAGTGCAGACCTCCCTGTTGAATGCTTGGTTGGCAATGATCTAGAAACTTCAGCTTGGGCAGAAGTGGAGCTCAGGACACATGCAGAAATGCTAGGGATCCCTCCACATGTATTTGCTGTGACCAGGTCACAGGCCAAAATGTCTAACACTGAACAGGTCCTGGATTCTGGAAGAATGGACCAGGTGCCTCCCAAGAGGAGGAGCAGTAGGGTTAAGGCAGTGCCTTCCCCCCTGACTCAGAATACATATCATGAGGGATATGATCTTAGTCCTGAAGAAGGAACTGTCCCAGAGGAGCTTGAACCTGATCAGGTTGAGTTCTTGGGGACAGGGGGCCCTTCCAGGGCAGATCTGAGCCAGGAGCAGCAAAGCTGCCCCTCTCTTGAAACCCTCAGAAAGCAAGCTGCTGATGAGGCTGCTGGGAATGCTAGTGGCACCCATAAGATATATTGGGATGATGGACTCCTATATTCAGAGAGTAGAGACCCCAAGCCTGGTGCTTTCAGGAGGTTGGTAATACCTCTGAAATTTAGGGGCTTCCTATTGACACTAGCCCATGATATTCCTCTAGCAGGTCACCTGGGCCAAAACAAGACTTGGGACAGAATTGTTCCTCACTTTCATTGGCCTCACATGTCTGAAGACACCAAGGAGTTTTGTCGCTCCTGTGTCACCTGCCAAGCCAGTGGGAAGGCAGGTGGAACCACAAAGGCCCCCCTGATACCACTACCTGTGGTGGGGGTTCCCTTTGAGAGGGTGGGGATTGATATAGTTGGTCCCATGGATCCTCAGACAGCCTCTGGGCACAGATTTATCCTGGTGGTGGTGGACCATGCCACTAGGTACCCAGAAGCAATTCCACTTAGGACCACCACAGCACCTGTGGTGGCAAGGGCCCTCTTGGGAGTATTCTCAAGGGTGGGTTTTCCTAAGGAGGTAGTATCAGACAGGGGTTCAAACTTCATGTCTAGTTACTTGACTGCAATGTGGAAGGAGTGTGGAGTGAATTATAAATTCACCACACCCTATCACCCACAATGCAATGGTTTAGTTGAAAGGTTCAACAAAACCTTAAAGAGCATGATCAAAGGTCTCCCAGAAAAGCTTGGGCGCAGATGGGACATCCTTTTGCCCTGCCTTTTATTTGCCTACAGGGAGGTGCCTCAAAAGGGGGTTGGTTACAGCCCTTTTGAACTTTTGTTTGGCCATCCTGTTAGGGGTCCTTTGGTCTGGTGAAGGAGGGATGGGAGTTGCCTCTCAAACCCCCTAAACAGGACATAGTGGACTATGTACTTGGTCTCCGCTCCAGGATGCCAGAGTATATGAAAAAGGCAACTAAAAACCTTGAGGCTAGCCAGGAATTGCAAAAGGTCTGGCATGACCAAAAGGCTGTGCTGACTGTTTACCAGCCAGGGCAGAAAGTGTTGGTGTTGGAGCCTGTGGCCCCAGCAGCCCTCCAAGATAAGTGGAGTGGCCCACATACAATTGTTGAACAGAAGGGAGAGGTTACCTACTTGGTAGACCTTGGAACTCCCAGGAGTCCTGATAGGGTACTTCATGTCAACAGACTGAAACCATATGTCGACAGGGCAGACATGGGCTTGCTCATGGCTACTGATGAGGGACAGGAGGAAGAGAGTGATCCACTCCCCGACCTGCTCTCTCAGAATCCTGATGATGGATCAGTAGATGGTGTAGCCTTGGCAGGCAGCCTCACTGTCCAGCAACAAACTGACTGCAGAAAAGTTCTCAGCCAGTTCAGGCATATGTTCTCCCTGACACCTAGTCAGACTACCTGGTGCACTCATGAAGTGGACACTGGGGACAGTCTGCCTGTCAAGAATAAAATCTACAGGCAGCCTGATCATGTCAGGGATTGTATAAGGACAGAGGTCCAAAAGATGTTGGATTTGGGAGTCATTGAACCCTTAGATAGCCCTTGGGCTAGTCCAGTAGTCCTTGTGCCTAAACCTCACACCAAAGATGGCAAGAGAGAAATGAGGGTTTGTGTGGACTACAGGGGTCTCAATGCAGTCACTAGGACTGATGCCCATCGCATCCCAAGGGCAGATGAGCTTATAGATACTTTGGCCTCACCCAAGTTTCTGAGCACATTTGACTTGACAGCTGGCTACTGGCAGATCAGACTAGCTGATGATGCAAATCCAAAGACAGCATTTTCTACCCCTAGTGGGCATTATCAATTTGTGGTGATGCCCTTTGGTTTGAAAAATGCACCTGCCACTTTCCAAAGGTTGGTGAGTACAGTCCTTACAGGCCTGGAAGACTATAGTGCAGCATATCTAGATGATATTGCTGTCTTTAGCTCCACCTGGGAGGATCACCTGGTCCACCTAAGGAAAGTTTTCGAGGCCCTGTAAAAAGCAGGCCTAACTATCAAGGCTACTAAGTGCCAGATAGGGCAGTCAGGTTGTGTACCTGGGCCACCTTGTAGGTGGAGGCCAGGTTCAACCCTTGCAGAGCAAAATACAGACCATAATGGACTAGGTTGCTCCCACTACCCAGACTCAGGTGAGAGCCTTCTTGGGCCTGACTGGGTACTACAGAAGCTTTGTAAAAGGTTATGGATCCATAACAACCCCATTGAATGACCTTACCTCTAAGAAAATGCCCAAAAAGGTTCAGTGGACAGTTAGCTGTCAAAAGGCATTTGATGACCTGAAGCAGGCCATGTGCACTGCTCCCATTCTGCAGAGTCCTGATTACTCCAAAAAGTTCATTGTACAAACAGAGGCATCTGAGTTGGGGGTAGGGGCTGTACTGTCACAGTTGAATGATGAAGGTCAGGATCAGCCAGTAGCTTTTATAAGCAGAAGGCTTACCCCCAGAAAGAAACGTTGGTCAGCCATAGAGAGGGAGGCCTTTGCTGTGGTTTGGGCTCTGAAGAAGTTGAGGCCATACTTGTTTGGCACTCAATTCCTTGTTCAGGCAGACCATAAGGCCATCTTATGGCTAAAACAGATGAAGGGTGAAAACCCCAAACTTTTGAGGTGGTCCATTTCCCTACAGGGGATGGACTTTACAGTGGAACATAGACCTGGGAGTAGCCATGCCAATGCAGATGGACTCTCCAGATATTTCCACTTAGAACATGAAGACTCAACTGGTCAAGGTTAGTTTAATGTCCCTGTGTTTGGGGTGGGGGGGTGTAGGAGAGTAGGATCTGCTTCTTATTGTTACCCCCACGTTTTGCTGATGTTTCACTGTTTTTCGACTTTAGTCTGGCTGGGGCCCTGCTATCCAGGACCCCAGCCTAGCTGCTTCCTCTCTAAATTGATTCCCTGTACCTTAGGTACACCACAGATTGGATTCTGGGGTGCCCTTATGAGTCCCTAGTATATGGTATACTATGTACCCAGGGCATAGGTACACCAGAGGCCTACCAGGGGCTGAAGCATGTATTATGCCAACCCTGGGCAGCCTTCCAAAATGACACCACAGGACTGCTACTGCAGCCTGAGTGAGGTGGTGCATGCACCCCTTACTGAGATATAGGTTCACTATATCTCACCCTATCACTGCACATATAAACCTATCAGTCACCCCTAAGGCAGGCCTTATCAATCCTGAAGGCAGGGTGCTTGGTTTTATGTGAGAGGGTGCCCGTGCATGAGCAGAGCCCCTCTGCAGCCTTCTGACTCTATTCTCCGGGGTTGTCTGTGATGCAGCCTGACCATATACTCTTAAGTGCATTATAACCTCGCGGTAAATGCTAACTTTGGGATGGCTGCACGGAAACATGTTGTGTTTGGTGTCAAACACCTTGGAATCATACCCCCACACCAGTAACTGGTGTGGGAGTATGATCCCACCCTTCTAGAGGGAGAGACATGACAGCACCGGTATACCCGGTACCAGCTAACAGAGCCATGGCATCACAAAATGGATGCTGCAGCCACAGACACGAGTCTGGCCTCCTGCTGCTGACTGAAACTCCGGCAGGGAGGCCTGGACAATAGGTTTCCTGTCACAGGGAGGTGTTACCACCTCCCAGACAGGCTTTAGTGTATTGGGGCTGGGTGGGTGCACTCTCAGAGTGCTTTGAAGTCCTGCACTGGGGGCACATTTGGTGTCCCTGTGCATAGCCCAGTTCAAACTGGTTGCAGGGGCTACCAGCCCCTGCTCTGGCGTGAAACTGGACAAAGGAAATGGGTGTAGCCACCCCTCTTTCCAAACCCTCCCATAGGTGGGTCCCCAGAGTATGTCCAACCCCTTCCTTGGGTATAAGATAGGAATCCCTGGCAACAGGACTTTAGATATCCCTGGACGAAACTCTGAAACTGAATCCTGGACCTTCGACAATCTGTTCAACGCCAGATGACTGAAGAATCTTCCTTGGAGTAAAGGAGTTACTCTCCTGCTTGGCAGGCACCAAAGACGCATCTGCCCGGTCTGCATCTCCGAAGCTCCCGCCGGACGCCGACAACTCTGCAACCCAGGAGGTGGGTTTCCAGACTTCCCAGAGGCTGACCCGAGTCCCCAGCAAAGCTGAGACCCGTAGCCCTCGTGGGTACCGTGGAACCGGAACCCCTGGACACCGTGCGCATTTGCAAGTGCATATGCTTCTCGTCAATCCCTGAGGCTGTGCTTTGGGTTACTTGTAGCCCTGACCCCGAGCAGTGAATCCACTGAAGATTGCTGGCCTACCCACTCCGAGTGACCCGTGGGCTGCCATTTTGTGATTCCTCTCGAGGTCCCTTTGCGATCCCTTGTCTGTCGACTTGTGGGTCTCTGAGAAGGGTAACTTTACTTTAATTGGGCTTTCCTGGTTGCTCCAGACGTGCCCTGACTCTCCATTGCTTGGGGAGTCCCCAGGACCTTGCTGGTCCGCCCCGAATCATCTTTCCTCTTCCTGCGTGGGTTGCTGTTGCCAAGGCTTGTTGTGTCCAATCCGGGCAGCGACACTGCAGCACTCGACATCCTTTATGGGACAGCTCGAATCCAGCTCCTGGTTGTTGTCGATGCCTCCTGGTCCTCGTGGCTGAAGAGTCAAGCTGCACGGTGAGCCATGCAGTGCTGTTGGGAAGGTTGGAGAGAGTGGGGGTAAAAGGCCGAGCCCTGAAATGGTTACAATCATATTTTTTTTGTTTTTTGTTTTTATTGAATTTTATACATCAGCATACAAACACATTGCTGTGACCAATGATACGATAATACAGATATCAGAATCTTATAAACCCTACATAACCCCCCTCCCTTTCCCTCCCTCCGGCAGAGCAAGTCAAGACATAGTGCTTTGCAGGGCACCAGCGTATTTCTAACCAACAATATTCATCGATCCAACCGTGATAGCAGCACCTCAAATATACCAGTGTGGGGACAACAGATCAACAGGAGCATCACCCCGGTGCCCACCCCACTCCCTCCCCCAAAGGAAGGGGTCCTCATAGTTCACTTACAGTAAATCAGGGTGGGACAGCAGATACCCTGCCAATGGGGCCCAGAAATCTTTTGGCTGTGAGGCCTCTGGGAGCTCCTCCTCATATAATTTGAGTTGATCCCTCCCATAGAGTAGATCCCGAGCCAATGTTTCACTGTGGGATGTGTTTTGGCTCCCCAGCACTTTGCCACCAGTCGTTTGGCAAAGAGTGTGGCTATCGCCACCAGACGCCTATTACATGGCTTTAGGCCCCGACAAACCCCAACAAGCAAATCAAAGGACTACATTCCACCGGCTCCTCCACAATGTCCGAGAGTAAGCGTGTCACAGCATTCCAGAACATGTCAACTGTCCTGCACATCCAGGCCACATGCACAAAATCCGCGTTTGCCTCACCACATCGCACACAATTAGCATTCTCCCACAATCCATACCTGTGCAACTGTGCAGGGGTGTAGTACACCTGATGCAGAAACTTAAAATGGATGATGCGAAGATTGCAGTTCGCAGTAAGGCGCCCAGTAAGTTGACAGCATATCCGCCACTCCTCAGGCGCAATAGTGATACCCAATGCAGCCTGCCAGCGCAAACAGGAAGGGTGTTCCCCTGCTCCCCTTCACGCAGAGAGGCATTGTACAATTTAGTTATCAGCCCTTTCCTCCCTTCTCCGGACAGCATCACCTGCAGGGACCGTAAGGTAGTAGGTTCCGCCGGATACTCAGGGTAAGCTGCTCGGACCGCCTGACGGACTCGTACATATGTGAAGCTGAACATGAATCCTCGGTCTATTCCTCCCTGCGCCTCTTGGAGAGTTTTAAATCGCCCATTTATATACAGATCCCCGAGTCGATTGATACCCGCAGCAGTTAATTCACGCAACGTACGCTCTTCCCGCACTGCGGATATTTCTGGGTGTGATGGCAGTGGCACCTGCGGTGCATATATATAAGCCAAATGTGCCCTTGCCGCCAGCTTCCGCCAAGCCCACGCTGTGCAGTGCGCAGGGTGAATCTCTAGACGCGGACCACCAGATCCTCCCGAGAGAGTCATAGCCTGCACCTTCAGTGGGAGCGCCGCATCCGCCTCGACAGCTACATGCGGTTGGTATCGACGGGGAAAGTGCCAGTAATGCGCGAAATGCGCCTGCGCACACAAGTAATAAAGACGGAGGTCTGGTGCTTCAAAGCCTCCGCGATCAAAGGGTTGCACCAAGAGATCCCAGCTGCATCTGGGTTTTTACCGCCCCACACAAAAGTGAGGAGCGCTGATTGAAGAGTGCTGAATAGGCTCACATTCAATTTGATAGGGATATTAATGACCAAGTATAATAATTTGGACAGAAAGACCATTTTTATCACCGCTATCCGGTCGGCTAGAGAGAGAGGTAGGCACGCCCATCTCTCGGCTTGCTCAGTGACGCGGGTGATCATTCGACCGTAGTTTTCCGCCACAACCCTAACCGGGTCGCAATGTACCCAGACCCCAAGATAGCTTACCGGGTCCAATGTCCAGGATAATGGAAAATCCAGTTCCACTTCATTCGTGTGCGCTGTTAGAGGGAACACCACCGATTTAGACCAATTGATCCTTAGGCCAGAGAAGCGTTCAAACTGGACATATTCTCTTAGTATCGCTGACAAGTGAACCGCTGGCTCACGGACATACAGGAGCATATCATCCGCGTATAATGAGACGATCAAAGGGCGCTGGCGAAATCGTAAGGCGGCAGCAGCATGCCGCTGTCGTATTTTGCAGGCAAGAGGCTCAAGTGCCAGAGAAAACAGCATTGGGGAGAGAGGGCACCCCTGTCGCGTGCCCCTTTCAATGCGAAACAGAGCCGTTGTCCATCCATTAACACGCACTCGGGCCACCGGGTCGCTGTAAAGTACCCGAAGCCACTGAAGAAAGAACGGGGAAACCCATCCTCCGCAATACAACAAACATATAGGGCCATTGCACTGAATCAAAGGCTTTTGCCGCATCGAGCAGCACCGCCACCGCCTGGACGTCCGGCTCGAAATAATGAAGCGTGGCAAAGAGCGTGCGTAAATTATGGGCCGTTGAGCGCTCTGTGACAAAGCCAGACTGATCCGGTAGCACTAATAGTGGGATCAATGGTTGCAGTCTCGTGGCTATCATTTTTGCTAGGATCTTAGCATCTATGTTAATGATAGATAGTGGCCGATATGACCCACATTCGTTGGAGGGCTTCCCCGGCTTCAACAACGTGACCAATAATGCCTCCCGCAGTGATGGCGGCAACTCTCCTTCCTCATAAGCCTCGGCGTATACCGCTAACAACCGTGGAGCAAGATCTGCGGCACATGCTTTATAAAATTCGCTTGGTAGCCCATCTGGCCCCGCAGCTTTGCATGTTGGGAGAGCCATTATGGCCTCTCTCACATCCTCCACCCCAAACGGCTGCACCAGGTACTCTCGCTGCGCGTTTGATAGCCAGCCCAGCGCTACATCGTCCAGAAAGGCATCAATTTCAGTTGGCGACGGGGAGTCTCTAGACGCATACAAAGCAGTATAAAATTTTAGCATAATGTCGCACAGCTCGGTGGTAGAGTAATGAGGTACCCCGTCTTCATCCAGAAGCTCCGTGACTGTTTCCTGTCTACGCGGCTCAGCCAGTTTCTGTGCCAGGGAGCGGCCAGGCCTGCCGCCTTCCCCGTAATATCGTGCAATTTTTCGCCGTGAGCAGTGCAGCAGCTCCTGGTCGACTGTGGCATTATGCTCAGTGACAAGCTCTCGGATTTCAACCAATTTTGTGGTGGAGGGTGCCGCATCGTATTCCCGCTCCAATTGAGAGATGGCAGAAGCTAATTTCCCTATCCTTCGTCGCAGATCGCGCAGCACGCCAGACTGGGCACTGATGCAGGTCCCCTAATGGTAACCTTGAATGCTTCCCATAAGGTTCCTGCGCTTTGCACTGTTCCGTCATTTTCTTTAAAAACATGTGAATTGCCTCCGCAATACTCTGCTTGAACACAGGGTCTTTAAGTTCTGAAGGCTGGAGTCGCCACGCAAAGGGGGCTTTTGATAACTAGGGATTTGCAGGGTAAGGAGGACCGGTGAGTGGTCCGACAGGGTACTCGCCTCGTGTGATACGTCTAGCGCCCAAGTGCAGACAGCCTCTGTGACTAGCCAGAGGTCTATGCGAGACCAGGAGCCATGCACCGCCGACGCAAACGTGCTCTCCCGACTGACCGGGTTCCGCCTGCGCCAGATGTCATGTAGTTGACCGGCGTCCAATAGACCTAAGAGGACATCTGCCGCACGTTTATGTCGCCACTCTCCACTGCTGGCCCTATCCAGCGTGGAATCTAGGCAAAGATTGAAGTCTCCGCCCCATATGATCGCTGCGGTCGGATAGGCCGATATCCTACGCCACACATCAGAATAAAACGAGGGGTCATCAACATTGGGTCCATATACATTGACAATCAGGACACTCTCACCACACAGAATCCCATGCACAATCACAATTCGTCCTGCTCATCCGATTCCGAACTTAACTCCGTAAATGGCACTCCCTTTTTTACCAAGATTAGGACCCCCCTTGAGTAAGTAGAAAAAGAGGACATAGCTCTAGTATTTGCCCAGCGCACACCTACGTTGCTCGCCGTCCCTTTCGGTAGGTGCGTCTCCTGCAAAAGTGCGACTTGCACTCCCAATCGATCTAAACAGGCAAACACTGATCTTATTTTCTTCGGTGCATTGAGACCTCGCACGTTCCAGGTAAGGAATTTGATTGTACTAGCCATTAGGGGTTAGGAACCTCCTCAAGATCCAAATTTGATGGACTGAATGTGCATCCCTCGGATCACTTTCACATACCCTGCTCATTGTTATTTCAGTTCGCCATATCCTTGCTCTGCCCGCCCAACCCCCTAACCCCCCATCCCGTATCCCGTGTCACACCCAACGGAGCCTTCCATGTTGCATGTCCCACCCCCTACAAACCCCCTCCCACTTCGGCTACCCCAACTTGCCAAAGCCATCCCATAGTGGCCTAACAAACACCCAACAGAACAGTTCCTACATAACTTAGTGTGGGGTACTCCCATACAGGGGGGCGAAAGAGTGCTACTTCCCTCTCAACACATGAGAGGTGGCTGATCAGGTCTAAGTTCTGCGTTACAATACCTCATAGAATTTTTTTTTACAACCAGCGGGCAATTTTTTATTTTTTTTTTCCCCAAAACTTTTAATCTATACATTGACCGTTAACCTGGGCCATGCAGGCCAACCTAGTTCAGCAGCGGAACAACAACTTGTTCAACTCAGTGAGGTGAGTAACTCAATAAACAAATCATTCTGTAAAATCACATAGTAGTCAACGAGCTCCCCCCACTCGTAATGCTCAGTCATTATCGCCTTCGTCAGTATGTTCTACTCGCCGGAGTTTCTTCAGTTTCTTGATGTGGTCCATCGCCGCCTTAGGAGTAGTGAAGATCTTCGAGTCGCCTTCCGGCCCTACTCGGAGCCTCGCCGGGTACAGCGTGGCATAGGGGACACTTTCGGACTGCAGGAGCTTTTTTACTGCGCTATATTCTCGTTGTGCCGTTTGCACTGCCACAGTAAAATCTGGAAAGAATGAGAGGGCGTTCCCCTGATACGTAATAGCCCCTTTTTCCCTGGCTAACCGCAATATGGTGTCCCTGTCCCGGTAATTGAGTAGGCGAGCAATTATAGGGCGGGGCGGTGCCCCGGGAGCAGGACGAGTCGCCAATGAGCGGTGGGCACGCTCAATCACAAAAAGGAGGATAATTGCTCCGAGCCAAAAATATCAATGAGCATTTTTCCATGTAGAGCTCCATTCTCCCAGTGTTGGTAGATTCTGGTAGGCCCATGACGCGAATGTTATTCCTCCACGAGCGAGCCTCCAGGTCCTCATTTTTTGCTTGAATTAGGGACAGTACCTTGTCCATATTCAGGGCCTTGTTCGTGACTTCGCTAAGCCCATCTTCGGCCGTGGAGACTCGTTGTCTCTACTTCCCCATGCGCACCGATTGCTGCGCCATCTGTGAGGACATGTGATCTAACCTGTGATTTATGGTAGCCTTGCCACCCTTTATTGCCAGAAGACTTTTTTGCATTGCCTGGAGTGTGGATTCCAAGTTGGACGGACCCTCTCCTGGGCCGTCAGCCTCCGAGTCCGAGGCCGCCTTTTGCTGCGCCCTGTTAGATTTTCGCGATTCGAATTGCAGACGGGACTGCATCTTGTCCGGCTTGCCCATCCCACACTCCAGAGGGCAGCAGCCCTGAATGCCGAGTTCCCCACGGGTTGTATTCAACAGCACAGAAAGGAAACAGCCCCCGTGTAGGGCCACCAACTCCTGAGCAGTGAGGCGACCCCCGAGTTAATACAGTCCAGATATACAGTGTGAGATCACCAAGCCGGGTCAATCTGCCAATCTACGATATGGCGATGAGGTGGTGCCTGTCCCTTGTCCTCAGTACAGGTCACCGCTACAGACACCAATCAACGGCCCCCAAAAAGAGGGAAATACAGCTGAGGCATCCAACATCTGAGGCCCCCACACAGTTCCCACAGCAGCCTGGGCAGTCCAATATTATCAATCCCCAGCTCTATACGAGTCTTTCTATAGCCAGGCTGCTCCTGCGAAGGATCCGGGCCTGCAAGTCAGTTAGGGCAACCACAGCCGCGGGCTAAATGCGGGCTGCGCGACCTTCCAATGAGGCCCCCAGGCGAAGGCCGGCACTCCACTCCCTAGATATTGTCTGGCTAAATTCGTCAAGTGTCGCTTAGAATCCTCCTCAAGGATACCAGTGTAGAGGCCAGAGCCTCCTCCTCCGCACCACCTTATCCCTGCTGCCAAGTTCAGCTCTCAGTCTCCGCACCCCCAGGCGTACAATATGGGCAGAGCACAGTGCAATAGTATCCCGGGCAAGGATATGGCGGCAACTGGAGACCACCTTTTTCTGTGGTGACAGTTACTGATCTGGTCGTAGGCCACTAGCATCCAAGGAGAGACAAGCAATCCCCCAGGCTCCAAGGACCATACTCAGCGGCACCACCAATGATGTGACCTCCCCCTCCGGCAGGCCCTTAGCATCAAGTTGCGGAGCGTTCCGATATACCAGCAATCTCTCTTCAGCCCCTCCTGCACCGCACAAGGTCTGCACACCTAAATCCACCGGGCCCGGCAAGGCGACAGCTTTCCACGATGGCACTTCACCCGGGCACCGCCATTGGCTATCTGGGATAACTCTCCTCCGCAGAGCAGTCCGTCAGGCCGCTACGCCGCTGCAGGGGCACTCGTCCGCACCTCTCCTCTGAGAAGTTATTGCCTAAGAGGCCCCGGGAGCCCAGCGGACGCCGCACTCAGCTAAAGGCAGCAGGCCGCAGCCCGCGCTCAGCCCGCACCCACCTCCGCAGCTGCAGGCCAAGCCTTGGCCGCCCCCCACTTACCCCAGCCTTCGGCAGGCGCCACAGCCGGATCACCGCAGCGAGCCTCCACCGGCGCTGCAACCTCTTCAAATTCCGCAGGAACGGGGGCACAGGCAATCTCTCCGCACTCGTCGCCTCTGGGGACCGGCTCTCGCCTCCGCGAATCCTGCAGCGGAGCCCCGCCAGCCGCCGCGTTGTAGGCCCAGCCCGCGCGGTCTCCTAGGGTGCCTCCGCAGCCTCGCAGTCGTTCCTCAGCCCTCTCCAGCCACGATTTCAGGCCCGATGCATGGCCCAGACTTCCCCTCACCGCTGGCTACTGTTTGGCTGCATTTATGCCGCTGGATGCCGCAGAGTTTTGGCGGATTGTGGATCAGCCGGGCAGAGCTGCACTACAGTGCGGCCATATTGCCTGGCGCCCTCTAGCGCCCCCCCAGTTACAATCATATTTAACAGAGAGACAACAGGTGGTAACCATGACATCGTTTGCCTCCTCTAAGTCCCCGGTCCGCTATGGAGTACCACAGGGCTCGGCGATAAGCCCCATTCTCTTCAATATATACCTGCGCCCATTGATCCCTCTAATAAAATCATTTGGAATTGACCTGGTCAACTATGCCGACGACACTCAACTAGTCTTCTCCCTGGAAGGGAAGGGTGCAGTGACCATGGACACCTTTCAGGAGTGTATGCGCCAGACCTCTGGCTGGCTTAAAGGAAATTCGCTGCAATTCAACGGGGGAAAAACAGAAGTGGTTTACTGCTCCACTGCCAAAGTGGCACACCATCTGCCGCTGGAGTTCAAACTCACCCCTGGAGATGATCCATTGTCTCCAGTTAAGACCGTTCGTAATCTAGGTGTCCTGATTGATGACAATCTTCAAATGGTATCACAGGCCAACAAAACAATCAGCGTCTGCTTTGCTTTATTAAAAGCACTCCGGAAGATCCTTCCCTTATTACCGGACGAGACCAGACCCCTTGTAGTAAGGAGTATAATTCTGAGCAGACTGGACTACTGCAATTCCCTATATTTGGGAGCCCCGCAGTATATCCTGCAGGGGTTGCAGAGAGTCCAGTCCATAGCAGCAAAGCTGGCACTAAAAAAGGCAACGCAGATCCTCTGCTACTTTGGCCCTGAGAGATCTACACTGGCTACCTGTCAAGGAAAGAGTCAGTTTTAAATCTCTGTGCATTGTGTTTAGAGTGGCACATGGTACGGGCCCGCTCTCCATGCAAGACAGATTTACTTGGTATAAGCCTGTAAGACTTCTTCGGTCCTCCAGTGCTAACCTGGTTACAACTACCAGATTTAAAAAAACAAGAATGGGCGGCAGGGCTTTCGGCACTGTGGCCTCCCGCCTCTGGAATGACCTCCCCCAGAGGATCAGACAAGCAGACCCCTTGCTATGCTTCAGGAAAAGCCTGAAAACATGGCTATTCCCTAGGAACGACAGCACTGCTACCTTCTGTTAACAAGGCCTGTTGGCCGATGAGATCATCTGATAAGTAACAGCGCCAGGATACCCGCAGGGTGACAGTATGCGCTATATAAGAATATAATACAATACAATACCTCTTTGCACCTGAAGCACCCGACATTGGTGGGTATTCGACTATCGTGCCCCTGGTCACTGGCTAGTGACCCAGACTCTGTCCCCTCTGCTTTCAGGTTCTTCACATCTTCAATCCAGGCTTGGATCTCTTCGGACACTTCTCATCTTCCCGGCAGCAGCACTTTTCAGCAAGCTGCCATTGAAAAACGACGGCGCGACCCAACACCATTTGACACCTATGCACCCGGCTTCCCTGGGTGAGGTAACACGAGTACTCCAGTGCTCCCGTGGGTGTTGGCCCTAGAACCCTCTAAGTCCAAAAGGGTTTGTTCCTAGTCTACTCCGAAGTGTCCCTAAACTTTAAAACTCTAACCGTGACTTTCCCCATAGAAGCTAACGGAGCTCGCGGCTGTGTTCAAACACTGCACACGTCCCCCGTGGGTCCCCTGTGTCACTACCTTGGGTGGTTCCTTGGGGTCCCAGCGATTCTACAGGCTCTAGGCCATGTGTCTAGTCAAGTTGTGGTTCTTATACCACTTTCTTAATATATGGTTTGGTTCGCCCCTAGGGCCTATCGTATATTGTGCTAATTTACTGTGATATTTGAAGTGTAAGATATGTGCTTTGACCTCTAGCCTCATAAAAAGACTAGTAGGGTGTGTTTAGAAATAAATACATATATTTTATATATATACCTGGTGTGGTGTCCTTTCATTTAGCCATTCAAGAGATTATAGACTGGTAAAACAAACAGCTTTACACTCCTTCAAGACTTAGCCTGAAGGCTGCTCTCCAAAGCTACCACTAGGATAGCTTTCAATAAAGGTTGTCTTTAACCTATCATCAATAAGGGGTCTTTTGGACTGGCGCAAGGTGCCCACTATAACTAGTGGACAGCATATACCAGGCCAACTTCTCACAAACAGTCCCTGTGCTGCGCCTTTCTACATGACTGCATTCCTATGCATATAGAGTGGACGTCCTTCTTTGAGCATAAGACCCCCCTGTCATGGCAATGTGGCTGGAAGGTGGAAGGTAGGGGTGGCCGGTAAACTCCGCTCTGCCAGCAGATTTTGTGGAGTTTGGTCCACTCCACGCTCTGCCTGGAGCACGGAGTTCTGGAAAAACTCTGCCAACTGCCGCGTGGCAGACTTTTTCATGCATGTGGCTCGCCAACATTAAGCTGGTTAGCACAAGCAAGAAAATTGAGCACTAGGACGACTACCGGCACACCAGGTCACTACCGCTTGCATTGAGAAAGCTGCCGTTCCTGTTTAGAAAGCTGCCACTCGAGTAGAAAATCTACTTGAGCGGCAGGAAGAAGCAGCACCCTCTGGCACGCAGGGTGGTGCTGTTTGCACTGATTTTACAATGTGGTACAAGCTCACAGCACTGAAAATCTGTGCAGGCAGCGCGACATGCCAAAATTCCACCTCTCGCGGAACTCCATGGCATCTTGCACAGTTTTTAGGTAACTCTGCGGCATTCCGAGGAGTAACACTCCACGAGCTCCACCCACCCCTAATGGAAGATGCAAGTGCGTGCAAGGTCTCATTTAGCTGTCACTGTGAGGTTTCCACAACAAGAAAGAGCATCTTACAGAGATCTCAGGCTGGCCTTTTTGGTGCTTGAGTAATTTATCCAGGTTCCTTCTCGTATTTTAATTTATATTCTTGTAGGTGGATTTAGTCACTGTGAATGCAGGCTACAAATACCAGAATGCTAAAACAACCTTCAGTGGTTAAATTACTCATTCCTAACATAGAACACCTTCCAACCTCTGGGCTTACCGGACAGTGGCTCACACTAATTGAAGGTATCAGGGAAGCATTTGATTTTAGGGCAAAATCCTCCTGAAAGATGGATGCCTTATCTGGCCTTCATTTGCTCCCAGTGACCTCTTGTGAAAGTGACAACCTCGAAGGAATTAGGTGGATGTCAATGTCTATGCTGAAACCATGATGGAAGCCATGATACAGAATGCTGTAGCTAAACTATGACACACGATTTAGGAGTGAAATCAATTATGGCAAATATGGAATTTAAATCCAGGTAAATATTCCAGAGGTTTAAGTACGAACAGAGATTCACTAGAAGAAAGCGAGAAAGGAGGATGGATAATCATGACATCAAAAACCAGACAGAGATCCATTAATTAGAAGCAATAACAAAAATCATGTGATTAAAACTAGGACAGGTGGATTTTTTGGGGCAGTCTAGCAGAGAAAACTGGAGGGCTAAAACAGAATTGATTATCAAGCGATGGAGACCAGGGCAGACATTCACATGACCAAAACCAGCGGTTCTAAAGGTAAAAGCTAAAACAGTGACTCATGAAGCTAAAACCAAAACAGCCAGAGGTGGAATCCAGAATAAAGGTTTCTGTAGCCAAAACAAGAACAGATGTTGTAAAGGTGAAAGCAAACAAGAGATTTATGAGACTACAATAAGAACCAATTAACTAGAAATGGAAGACATGAGAGAGATTCATGAGACTAAAACTACGACAGATGTTGGAGAAGTAGCGACTAGAACAGAGAATGATGAAGCTAAACCCAGTGCAGATTATCAAGAGATGTAAACCAGGATAGAGGCCTATGAGGTTAAACCGAGAATGGATTATCAAGAGATATGTGCCGGTAAAGCGAGTTGAGGCTAAATCCTGAAAGATTACCCGGAGATGGAGGCCAGTACAGAGAATTTACTTATTTATTGTGCATTTTATCTAACATGAACATGACCCAAGGGCACTGGAGTGCTGTACATGGTCAAAACACATAGAAGAACAATCAACAAGTTCATGGGAGTGTTGTAGGGGCATGGAGCTAAAGCGATCAAGACCCAAAATAGATATCAAATAGGTACAGTAGCTTCAGCATATCTGTTTTAGCCACATCTAAATATCTACGCAGGACCAATGTCTTTATATGGTCTAGTTTGTCAGTTTATTAGGTACGTCAGAGATTTCACACCTTTCTTTAAGGCCAGATAAGAGGTATTTATTTGTGCGTACCTCCAGTGGCAGAGAATTCTATATCCTGGGAGCGCTACCATTGAAGGAGCGAGATTAGAATCATTTTCTTTGAATCTGGCCAGCTCCAAGAGTAGGGTGCTTGAACTTCTCAGTGGGAAGCAGCCTCCAGAGTGTTGGCCATGTATTTTGGGTTCTGTATGGTGTAGTGATTTGTAAGTGATGTAAGACATCTTTAGAATGCAGTGTGCCTCGATCGAGTGCCACTTGAGCGTGATCAGAGATGGGGTGATGTGCTCAAAGCGAAAGAGTTATGAGACTGAAACCAATTCACAGGTGCTAGAGTCAGAAGCTAGTACAGAGAATAAGACTTAAACCACACCAGGTTATGCAGAGGTGGAAGTCAGGACAAAATGCAACGAGGCTTCAACCATGGCGTAGCATTCTAAGGCGGATGTCTCGATGGATACCAATGAGGATAAGGGCAGGTCAGAGGATGGAATTCATGACAGATCACACTACTCTGAGTGAACTCCACAGTCTCCCATCCCTCACCCACACCATATCACTCCCATCCCACACCACATCAAGATCTGATTCACCATCGCTAAGGTAGCCCAGTTTAGCACCAGAAAGAACCTCGTGATCAGGGTTAAGGGGTCTGGTGGACCACAATGATGGCACGCAGGAGCATCATCCTCACACCGGTGATCAGGAGATGCAGGAAGAAGACGCCAGACCCTCTCCTCAGCTGCCCCTAGGATGTGGAGGGTATCCTAGGGCAGGTCTTCTAGACTCTCTTCCTTCTCCACGTCTGCAAGGAGCTGACCATCCATCCTTTCCACTCCTTTCCACTCCTTTCCTGTTGTTGCATATTTGTTTTTGTTTCTACACTCATGTGTTTATATATTTATTTGTGGTAGCGCAGACAACAGCACTACAAGAAGACCTGTATGCAGCACTTTACACAGCTCAAAGTGTATTGGACGGTTCTGGCTTACCATTGAACTATAGTTGATGATCAGTGGGACAATGAGGAGAGATTTACAGGTGAAAATCTCTCCCATGCCTGCAATCTCCTGAAGGAGAGCGTGCACGCAGGTGTTGCGTTATGCTTTGTGAATCACACCTAGGGTACGCAGGCATAGGTCACCTCACTCGAGCGTATGTCTGGCCCACGCCTCATGAATCGGCCGCCTTGTGTCCTGTGTTGTGGGCCTGCTGCCCGGGCCCTTTCGGATCCTTACAGGAGTTATTTAATAGCCTTCACACCACCGCAGCCCTACAGGAAGAAGTCAGCAGATTTTCCGATTAATTTCTGCAACTCAGGAAACTTGTTGAATGTCATTACTTCCCCTCATCCTCCACGCGCTGCTGCTATTCCCTGGACGACAACTAAATCTGCTCACATCCTGCTGACCCCAGCACGTGACCCGTCGCCCACCTGCGAGCAGCCGCCAGCTCAGCATCGGCAGTCTCTCTCTCTCTCACACACTCACACACATCCCCCCATGAGCTCAACGTCGGCGGGCTCTCCCTCTCCTACTCTCTTTCTGTGTCTCTCACACAGACACACAACACACAACACACTTACGCGCCCGTCCTAGCCTGACACCTACACACAGAGCACGTGACCCGTGGCCCATCTGTGGCCAGCCATGAGCTTAGCATTGGCGGGCTTTCTCCCTTTCTCTTGCTCTCTATCACTCTCTCTCACAAAGACAAACACACATATACACATACACACACACAACACATGTGCACGCCCGTCCTAGTGTGACATGTACAAACACAGCACGTGACCCACGTCCCACTTGCGACCAGCCGTGAGCTCAGCATCGGCGGGCTCTCTCTCTCGCTGGAATATCAGGCATTACAGTGTAGCAACGAGGAGAAATTAATTTCTCCTCCATGTTTTTTTCTCTTTCCATGTGTGCTGCATTCTGTATTAATTGATATGTTTATGTGCAGGAAGGCGTCCCTTCCTGCGCCTTCCTGCACATAAACAATCATCCCTGCAGCACAGGCACCCTTGCAACATGGCGGCAGGGTGCCTGCGCAGAAGCTAGACAGCTTGTTTTGTGCCAGCTAGGGGACGCACAGGGGTGAGCCTTATTTTTGCGAATACGGCACATTCCTGTGTTTTGAAAATGTTGGAGCGCAGCGCTGCCAAATTTGGCGCAGCTCTAAGCGCTGACATTTTCTTGTAAATATGCCCAGTGTCTCTCTTTATCTGTCTCTCTCACACAGACACACAACACACTTGCGTACCCATCACAGTCTGACACGTCCAAACAGAGCACCTGACCCATGGTCCACCTGTGACCAGCCATGAGCTCAGCATCGGCAGGCTTTCTCCCTCTCTCTTCCTCTCTCTTTTATCACTCTCTCTCACACAAAGACAGACACACACACACAACACACGTGCACACCCATCCTAGTCTGACACGTTCAAACACAGCACGTGACCCATGGCTTACTTTGCACCAGACACAAGCTCAGAATGGCCGGGCTCTCTCCATTTCTCACACACACACCCTTCCTAGTCTGACACGTACAAACACATGCATGCACATGCAAACATATACAGGGGCCCTTTATAGTATGTCACATTTGTATAGAAAGTTAGGGGCCGATTTACAAAATCATTTATGAGTATGGGAATTAGTACTCCAGGAGTACTCTTTCAGTACTCTCGGATACCATCCCTGAAACGTGCAACTCCCTGTGAGTAAGAGCATAGCGCCTCGTTTATTGCAGTTCTCTCTATCTAGTGAAGTGAATTACAGGAACTAATCCCTTATGGGCAATGTAATGGTCAACAAATGACCTTAGAACAGCTACAAAGCCCCAAAGTAAAAGGTCACTGACCTACTTGCCCATCAAAGCAATCTCCCTGGATTTTTAAAGGGGTGGGCGCCTCATGCAAAAGTAATGGTGTTGAAGAGAAATCAACCTTTAAGGGGATTTGGTTCCCATCACCCTAACAAATGAACAAATAACCACTATAGTGTGGTGACCCATAGCAGAAATGCTGAAGCCTCAAACGCCAGAACTACTCCACAGGTCACAGAGATCGAAAGGCTCTGCCTTGGGACCCCAGAGGTGGCTGGCTATCACACAGCTATTAGCCAATTCACTACATGTTACAGGCTCAGGGCTCGCAGGCCCAGCCATCCATCAAGTTTTTTTTTGTTTGTTGCGGTTTTAGATAGAACTCGACCCGAAAGGTATTGGAGCGCTTTACATAAGCAGCAGTAACTTTTCACAAGGACTCATTCATTTTTTTGTAGGATTGGGGAGATTAAGTCACTTGCCCAGTATCACAAAAAGTGGAGTCGATGCACAGACTCGAATCTGGTTCCCCAGCTCCAACGTCTGCAGCTCTGGTCATTACACCACTCGTTTTCTAGTTTCAGGGATAGTATTAGGCAGCAGATCTTACAGGCCTTCCCTTTTAAGCAGCACATTTCACAAGCTGTACAGACTTAGGCCACAGACAGCAGAGCTGCACCTTAAGTTGCACAATCATCACTGCACCAGGCCAAGGACAATAAAAGTATTTTTCAGAATATCATGCTTCTATGTCATGACTAATTAACAGATCAACCAAATAAGCTGCCAGGGTCACACCATTTGTCAGCAAGGAGTCGAGAACTCCCTAATTGAAGTCTGGCACTGAGTGGTATTTCAGCTCTCCCTCACTTGCTCTCTGATGCTGCATTCCGGAGAGCTTACTTGGAAAACATCAGAGATTTCAAGAGGCAGGTGAGCTGGTGAGCTGAGAGCTGTCAGGGACTCAAGCATCCACATCATCTCAAACCCGTCAAAGTTAACTTTCAGTGATGCAATGCCAATAGGTCTGGCTTTAAAGGAATGCTGTATGGTAATGTGAAGCATTACAAGAAAATAGCATGGGAATTGATATGTATTTGTGTGCAAGCAAAGAACTGTAGAATAATATTGATGTAGGTTAAAAGGTCAGGTGACAGTTGCACTTTCAAGCCAGACCTAAACATCCATGAAGGTTACTGACTGCCCTCCTTCCATCAGTGCTGCTACCAGAGAAAAACACCATAAATTATCAAGTTATCAAAGACACTTTAATAGTGGAGTAATCAAACCTAAGGGCCCACCCCCTTGCAAAGCATATGGACTTGCCTCCCACCCTGGACCCAATCAGGTGCCCTCAGACCCAGGGTGCGCTGCCCGTACCAGTTACAAAGGGGACCCCCTGGAGATCGGGTCCCCACCCACAGCGGGGGCTAATGTTACGTCACTGCACTTTAATAGCATTACAATGTCATGTTTGCTTCCCTGGAAGTTCAAGGCTAGGCAACTGGATAAATATAGAAAATGATCACAGCTGTGTGTAGGGCAAGTACTCTTTGTGTGGAAGCACACAACATCTGCCCAATCAAAACAAGTACTCCTGGCTCCCAACACATGGACGGAGCCAAAGCCCCTCTCTAGTGATGCTCACATAATTGTCTGGTGCCAGTTGTGCTGTTAAGCCAAACCATAAAAATGAGCTACAATTCTGGTGGCATCTCCAACCAATGTTACACAATTAAGGGGAGAGAGAGAGGCCCCGTTACAGTGATGTGTCAGGATGTATCCTCCCAGGTAACTGATTCATCATTCCAATACCTGGGACAGCAAATATAATACACTGGGGTCCCTACTGTCTTCAGGTATCTGACACCAGAATAGGGAGGCCCAGACTCAGGGTATTCTCTAAACAGTGTGTGCACAAAGGCATAGATCTGTCTCTTGATAAGGGTAAGATCCTGCGACCTGGAGGGGTGATTCAAGTGTGCACTCATTTCACTGTCAGTGAACTCCCGTCCTTGTCATAGGTTTAGCAGAGGTGGAAGCAGCATATTGGGTTTTGCGCATCAGTATTTATGACTAGACCCTTTTATGTATTTCATTGCAATAGAGGACTACTTACTGACTCATGTAACGTTCCGCTTGTATGTGCTAACCCAGATCCTTGCTCTAACATTTCAGGTCTTTGTTATGCGCATGCATGTATGTGGCCTGTAGGATGGAAATAGTGTGGGTAAAAGTGAGCCAAAGTAATGGAGGTCTGTGGGTTCCATTTTGGAGCCATTTTCATGTTCCTATGCAGAAGATAGAGGTGAGGTTGTTTTCCCAGCAGTGGACGTGTATTGCCTGTATTTCCTGAAGATGGAGCGCGGATTCCTATAAATCCATGTGGAGAAAGGGAGAGTGCTTCTTTAGAAATCTGATTTCGTCCTATTCCTGGGAGTGGCTGCTGTTTAACCTTCCTGTAGCACTGCCATTTGGTAGATGATAGAGGTGAAGCCTGAGACTGAAGTTTCTGTTGTTCAGGGTCAAAAAGGTCCTTTAGGTGAAGTCAGCCTTTTTTTCTCTGAGGTAGGTAAAGAAGTTCACACCTCTTTATGGCTCTGTTCTGGGGACTTCTGACTGGAGACCACTCTGCTGCAAGGAGCCATCCCTCTGCAAAAAGGCTGTGGTTGCAGAACAGCCTGGAGAGGACAGATGAAAGAGAATCAATGCCACTACTCCGACAGTGTCTCCAGGGCCGGACTGGGAACCAAAACCGGCCCTGGCAAAGTGCTCGGCCAGCCCCCTGGGGTGTTGGGGGTGCGGCCGAGATGTTTGCCAGGGCCGGTTTCGGACGATTTTGTTACAGGGGCCGATATAACAAAAACGGCCCCCCAGGGGCCCAAAACCGGCCCCCACCCTGGCGGCCCACCGGGGAAATGCCCGGTGCCCGCTATGGCCATAAACAAAGGGAGCTGAGACCCCGCTGCATGTGCCCTCGTGCTGCTGTGACCCTTAACCTTAGTTGCCTGCCTACTGCACCTCACCAGCAACCCAGAACAGGGTCCGCCGTTGCCAGAGTCAGAGCCTCCATCTGAGGATGTATTATTCGTCCCCCTTATGGTGAAATCAATCTGCTTTCAATCTCATACATCATATCAGCCTTTATTCCATCATTCATCAGGTAGTTGATTACTTTTAAATATTTTGTTTTCGCTATAGAGTAGATATTATTCCCAAGCGTGTTATAGGGCTTCACATATGCACAGTAGAAAACATATAAACATTTGTAGTGAGCAAATGTTTTATGAAACCTATGATACACGTTTCAACTTGGTAGGTGATTGACATCACTTGGTGAATTAATCACATCAATATAGATATATACTTGAGCAAGATGGCATTACAAAAACCTAAAAGAGAAGGTGTAGCACTGCAGTGCAATACATTTCTTTATATGTAACCAGCATACAAAATTCAGAGGCTATATCTGCTCTCATCCCATGTGGTAAGAGGCTTTTCTTTGTCTGTCATATGCGGATTTAGTGGGCAAAGCTTATGATGTGTCCCTCCATAGAAATCTTATAAAGTGCCCTCATGTTTTAGCAAGACTTCTCGGCACTGTCCTAATAAAGATGAGTTGGGGGATCACTCATGCTTAGATTTGGAAGCCGGTTGTCACAGACCCTGGGCTTTCAAAACAATAATAGACTCTGTACAATTATCAGCAGAATGTGAAAAGTATCCCTCTTATCTACGAGCCATACAATAGGTCTATATCTAATAATCGAGATACTTCGCTACTGCTACCACCAAATTTAAGGGAATAAGGAAAACCGCAAACTGGGTCAAGAAAGATTCCAAATCATATGTTCAAAAACCTAAGGCGTCGGAAAAGAGATGGAGAAAGTCTCATGTTCTAATTAACCCCCATCAGTTAAAGCAAGCAGAAAGGCTACGAGGTATCCACCATACTAAATTTACTTTTCTGAAATGGAAACCTAAGGGGGCATCACACTACCTGGGGAAGCTTTATCAGATCCTTTAGAACCAGTACTTTGACCTCACCATCCCACCTCTGTCCAAATGCACCAAACCTATCTATGAAAACATAGTTGGTCATGTAAATCTTTATGACGCAGGATCTAGTTCTTTTATGAGAAGGACCCCTGCTGCTGCAAGGACTAACTTCACCCATTTAAAGGGTGACACGTTAAAGAAATTCATTGCTAAAACCAAACCCTCAAGTTACTCTACAGATTCCACCCCACCTTCACTACTCATAGACCAGGCAGATGCTCTCTCTCCCTCTTGCTTCGAATCATTTGTTAACGCATCCCTCACTCATAGCTCGCTCCCAGACTCACTCAAGATTAGGCACATACATCAGCTCCTCAACAAACCCACTGTAAAACCAGATGTTTTGGAAACTTAATGGCACATCACAGGCCTCCATTTCCTCACCAAAATCCTTAAATGTTGTGATGCCAACCAAATTGATAATTATACCAACAGCAACAATTTCCTGGAACTGGGTTACACACTGAAGCCTCTTTGCTTAAAATTATTATTGTCACATTACGTCTCTTTGATGATGGGCCTCATCCTCTCCTTGTCCTTCCTGATCTTCCATTGTCTTTGACATGATTGACCACAAAATACTCTGAATGATGCTCATGCTCTGGGTGAGAGAATGGTCATGGGAGGAACAGTGCTCAAATTGTTGAATTCTTACCTTTGAAACAGACTTTAGTGCATCAAACTTGAAAACTCTCCCTCGCTTTGTCCCTGTTATTCCCATCCTCATCGGTTCTCTCTCTAACCTCTATGTACATCTGCTGGCAACTTAGTGAGAAAACAGGGACTAAACTTTCATCAGAATCCTTACATCACCTAGTAATATCTCATAATGCATTCCACAAACAGCCTTAAGACCCTGTCATCCTCCTTGAAGGAAATTCAATGCTAATCTTGCTAGTGCTCACCAAGTTCATATTTGAAAAATAATGGGCTTTACAAGTTAAATCTTGTATGATGATTTGAAGATGACAGTGGATCTCTCACCTATATAGATTAATCCAGAGAAAATTCTTCTTTCCGAAGAAATCTGCGCCTCAAAGTCTTGGAATGATCTCCCTTTCTATCTGAGGAACTCCACAGACCTCCTCTCATTTAGGAAGGGGTTGAAAACATGGCTTTTTAATCAGTAGAATATTCCATTACTCTTTCCAGCAGGCAGTGCTCAGCGCCAGGACACCTGAGGGTAATCGTGCGCTCTAAAAGTGCAATTAACATAGCATAACAAATACCTTAAGGTAGCTGGTCAAGCGCTGCGGATTTCACAGACATATTTTGTTAATGCACTACTGACTAGGCTCCTTAATTCATGACTACCCTTTTTCAAAGTGACCCATGAAGTAGCAGCCCACATGATCTCGAACATGAAAAGGTTGAGCACATCATTCCTATGTTTTGAAACTGACCTATAATGCAGCCTGCATCAAGGACAACTCAATCTAGCATAACACTTTATATCTCTCACAGAAATGTGTGAGACAAAGAACACTGTTCAGCCATATCCTGTTGAAAACTGAATTGAAACGCTCTTTCTTAGGCATGGCTTCCAGGATCTGGAACACCTTCCAACTTGCATCAGAAAGGTCACTCTCAATCTTCTCCTACAACAAGCTACTGAACCAAAACCTCTTTAATCAACCTTCTTAAGCCCACATAGATCTTTCTCCTTCACCCTCAGCTCGTTTTGGCTTCTCTCCCAGTGCACAGGGTAAGGTTACACATTGTCCTCTTATTAGCATTGTCTTACACATGCAACTTCTCCAACTGATTCTCTCTTTCTGTTATCTCAGTTCCTCTTTTATCTTGCAAACTCAAGACACCTATGGCCTAAATGTATATAATATCCAGTATGTAGAGCACTCACTCTAGAAGGGAGTTTTGATGCAATATTAAAAAGCAAAAAATTGTCCCAATCTACAGCACTCCCCTGCTTCGCATACATACACCCAAACACGCGTACTGGACTTTGGGGCATTGAAGAAGAGATTGAGATGAGTGAAGTGTTCTTTGGGTAAATAAAGGGGGAGTCTGTGTGACAGGAATTAGGAGACACTCCATGAACAGAGCTGTCCACAATACAGAGTGCCTGAAAATACTCCATGAACAGAGCGGTGCACAATACAGAGGGCCTGAAAATATTCCATGAACAGAGCGGTGCACAATACAGAGGGCCTGAAAATACTCCATGAACAGAGCGGTGCACAATACAGAGTGCCTGAAAATACTCCATGAACAGAGCGGTGCACAATACAGAGGGCCTGAAAATACTCCATGAACAGAGCGGTGCACAATACAGAGAACCTGAAAATACACCATGAACAGAGCGGTGAACAATACAGAGTGCCTGAAAACACTCCATGAACAGAGCGGTGAACAATACAGAGTGCCTGAAAATACTCCATGAACAGAGCTGTGCATAATACAGAGTGCCTGAAAATACTCCATGAACAGAGCGGTGCACAATACAGAGGGCCTGAAAATACTCCATGAACAGAGCGGTGCACAATACAGAGTACCTGAAAATACTCCATGAACAGAGCGGTGAACAATACAGAGTGCCTGAAAACACTCCATGAACAGAGCGGTGAACAATACAGAGTGCCTGAAAACACTGCATGAACAGAGCGGTGCACAATACAAAGTACCTGAAAATACTCCATGAACAGAGCGGTGCTCAATGCAGAAGACCTGAAAATACTCCATGAATTGAGCGGTGCTCAATGCAGAAGAACTGAAAATACTCCATGAATTGAGCGGTGCTCAATGCAGAAGACCTGAAAATACTCCATGAACAGAGCGATGCACAATACAGAGGGCCTGAAAATACTCCCATGAGTAGGGCATTGTATAATACAGAGTGCCTGAAAATACTCCATGAACAGAGCGGTGCACAATACAGAGGACCTGAACATATTCCATGAGTAGAGCAGTGTACAATACAGAGTGCCTGAAAATACTCCATGAGTAGAGCAGTGTACAATATAGAGTGCCTGAAAATACTCCATGAACAGAGCGGTGAACATTACAGAGTGCCTGAAAATGCTCCATGAACAGAGCGATGCTCAATGCAGAAGACCTGAAAATACTCATGAATTGAGCGGTGCTCAATGCAGAAGACCTGAAAATACTCCATGAATTGAGCGGTGCTCAATGCAGAAGACCTGAAAATACTCCATGAACAGAGCGGTGAAAAATACAGAGTGCCTGAAAATACTCCATGAACAGAGCGGTGAACAATACAGAGTGCCTAAAAATACTCCAGGAACAGAGCGGTGAACAATACAGACGACCTGAACATACTCCATGAGTACAGCAGTGTACAATACAGAGTGCCTGAAAATACTCCATGAACAGAGCTGTGCATAATACAGAGTGCCTGAAAATACTCCATGAACAGAGCGGTGCACAATACAGAGGGCCTGAAAATATTCCATGAACAGAGCGGTGCACAATACAGAGGGCCTGAAAATACTTCATGAACAGAGCGGTGCACAATAGAGAGTGCCTGAAAATACTCCATGAACAGAGCGGTGCACAATACAGAGGGCCTGAAAATACTCCATGAACAGAGCGGTGCACAATACAGAGTACCTGAAAATACTCCATGAACAGAGCGGTGAACAATACAGAGTGCCTGAAAACACTCCATGAACAGAGCGGTGAACAATACAGAGTGCCTGAAAATACTCCATGAACAGAGCTGTGCATAATACAGAGTGCCTGAAAATACTCCATGAACAGAGCGGTGCACAATACAGAGGGCCTGAAAATACTCCATGAACAGAGCGGTGCACAATACAGAGTACCTGAAAATACTCCATGAACAGAGCGGTGAACAATACAGAGTGCCTGAAAACACTCCATGAACAGAGCGGTGAACAATACAGAGTGCCTGAAAACACTGCATGAACAGAGCGGTGCACAATACAAAATACCTGAAAATACTCCATGAACAGAGCGGTGCTCAATGCAGAAGACCTGAAAATACTCCATGAATTGAGCGGTGCTCAATGCAGAAGAACTGAAAATACTCCATGAATTGAGCGGTGCTCAATGCAGAAGACTTGAAAATACTCCATGAACAGAGCGATGCACAATACAGAGGGCCTGAAAATACTCCCATGAGTACAGCAGTGTACAATACAGAGTGCCTGAAAATACTCCATGAGTAGGGCAGTGTATAATACAGAGTGCCTGAAAATACTCCATGAACAGAGCGGTGCACAATACAGAGGACCTGAACATATTCCATGAGTAGAGCAGTGTACAATACAGAGTGCCTGAAAATACTCCATGAGTAGAGCAGTGTACAATATAGAGTGCCTGAAAATACTCCATGAACAGAGCGGTGAACATTACAGAGTGCCTGAAAATGCTCCATGAACAGAGCGATGCTCAATGCAGAAGACCTGAAAATACTCCATGAATTGAGCGGTGCTCAATGCAGAAGACCTGAAAATACTCCATGAACAGAGCGGTGAACAATACAGAGTGCCTAAAAATACTCCAGGAACAGAGCGGTGAACAATACAGATGACCTGAACATACTCCATGAGTACAGCAGTGTACAATACAGAGTGCCTGAAAATACTCCATGAACAGAGCTGTGCACAATACAGAGTGCCTGAAAATACGCCATGAACAGAGCGGTGCACAATACAGAGGACCTGAACATATTCCATGAGTAGAGCAGTGTACAATACAGAGTGCCTGAAAATACTCCATGAGTAGAGCAGTGTACAATATAGAGTGCCTGAAATTACTCCATGAAGAGAGCGGTGAACATTACAGAGTGCCTGAAAATACTCCATGAACAGAGCGGTGCACAATACAGAGTGCCTTAAAAATTCTCCGTGAACAGAGCGGTACTCAATGCAGAAGACCTGAAAATACTCAATGGATTGAGCGGTGCTCAATGCAGAAGACCTGAAAATACTCCATGAACAGAGCGGTGAAAAATACAGAGTGCCTGAAAATACTCCATGAACAGAGCGGTGAACAATACAGAGTGCCTAAAAATACTCCAGGAACAGAGCAGTGAACAATACAGACGACCTGAACATACTCCATGAGTACAGCAGTGTACAATACAGAGTGCCTGAAAATACTCCATGAATTGAGTGGTGCTCAATGCAGAAGACCTGAAAATACTCCATGAACAGAGCTGTGAACAATACAGAGGACCTGAACATACTCCATGAGTAGAGCAATGTATAATACAGAGTGCCTGAAAATCCTCCATGAACTGAGCGATGCTCAATGCAGAAGACCTGAAAATACTCGATGAACAGAGCAGTGCACCATACAGAGGAACTGAAAATACTAAAAATACTCCATGAACGGCGAGGCGCACATTACAGAATTCATGAAAATGCTCCATGAAAAGAGTGGTGTACAGTACAGAGTGCCTGAAAATATTCCATGAATAGACCAACGCACAATACAGAGGACCTGAAAATGCTCCAAGAACAGAGCGGGGCACAATACAAAGTACCCGAAAATACTCCAAGAACAGAGCAGTGTTCAATGCAGAGTTCCTGAAAATACTCGATTAACAGAGTGATGTACAATACAGAGTACCTGAAAATACTCCTTGTACAGAGCAGTGTTCAATGCAGAGCACCTGAAAATACTAGATTAACAGAGCAAAGTACAATACAGAGTACCTGAAAATACTCCATGAACAGAGTGGCGCACAATAGCAACAACCTGAAAATACTCCATGAATAGGATGGTGCACAAAGACAGATTACCTGAAAATACTACTTGAACAGAGTAATGTACAAAACTGAGTACCTGAAAATACTCCACGAACAGAGCATGTGCAATACAGAGTGCCTGAAAATATTCCATAAACAGAGCGGCACACAATACAGAGTACCTGAAAATACTCGATGGACAGAGCAGTGCACAATACAGACGACCTGAAAATAGTCCATGAACAGAGATGCGTACAATACAGAGTACCTGAAAATACTCCGTGAATAGAGCGGTGCACAAGACAGATTACATAGAAATACTCCTTGATCAGAGTGATGTACTCCACGAACAGAGCGGCGTACAATACAGAGTACCTGAAAATACTCCATGAATACAGCGGTGCACAAAACAGATTATATGAAAATGTTCCATGCACAGGGCAGTGTACAATACAGAGTACATGAAAATATTCCATGAATAGATCGGTGTACAATACAGGGTACCTTAAAATTGATGTGTTTCTGAATTGGCAGCCAGTGACAAAACAAGTTTTATTTAAAGTTCCTGCGTCCTCTGGCAGAGGTCTTTGCAGACTTGTGCTCTCCTGCAGAGGAGAAGGAAGACGACAGCAGCCGTAGACAAGGTGGTGCCTTGTTCACCATGTTGGCAAGCTCCCAACCGCCATCACAGGCGCACAGCCATGTCCTGACGGTCACAGTCTCCCCATCTCCTCATGCCCTCAGTGAGAATCAGGACAGAGTGTGTCTGCCATGGAAGGGGTTCACTAAACCTAACGTGGGGCTGGAGGTGGGACTCGCCCTGGCTCTACAGCCACAATGTATCTCAACAATAGTGTGCACCTTGAACACCGATGCCAGAATATATCGAGGGAGGCAAGTATCGAGGACAGAATATCGAATCCAAAATATCGAAAGGGTAGTACGTTTAGTTGTTCTATTCCTAACTCCGCATGCGTACGCCTTGACGATACATGTCTATATCCGCAAGGTATGTAAATGTGCAGTTAGGAATGTTAATTGTATGCTTCCCCTATTTACACTTGCCTTTTGATCATTTGTCCACAACATTCTTGTACCACGAGATTCATGGCCTCGATATTCAATAGTAAAATCCTCAATAACTCCAATCGGACACAAAGCACCGTCTTCGTCAGAAAGAAGGCTATTTCCTCAAGGAACATTCATGGCGGAACCCTTTAGGGGTACCCAGTCCCATCATCAGCCTAGAGGTCTGCAGTGCACAACAGTAACCTTAGACAAGGTAACGCCGAAAGAGGAAAACCCTGGAAACTGCAGAGGGCGATGCTTGAAGTGGAGCAGGCCCTGCAGACAGTTCAAACATCCCTCTGCAGAGATATCCTGAGAAGGGACATGACACACATGCATAAGGAATGGAGCTCTCTAACTGGGCTGTCACTCAAGAGAGCAGAGGTCACAGTGGTGCCTCTGGAGGTGTTTCACAGTAGGCAGGAGCATGAACATCAGGTTCTGGGTGTTGATGGTCTGGAGATGCTTGAGGTGGAGCAGGCCCTGCAGACAGTTGCACTCATCCCTCTGCAGAGATATCCTGAGAAGGGACATGGCATACATGCATCAGGAATGGAGCTCTCTAACTGGGCTGTCACTCAAGAGAGCAGAGATCACAGTGGTGCCCCTGGAGGTGTTTCACAGTAGGCAGGGGCATGACCATCAGGTTTTGGGTGTTGATGGACTTATGGGGTAATAACTGAATGATTAAGTTAGACAAAGTACAAGCTGGACAAATTTTGCATCTCAATATGTTTGCCTAATGTTAATAAGCAGTGAGTGTCTTACTGACTTATGTGTGCACATGGAAAATGTATGTATTTATGTGCAGGTTTTCAACGAATCTAAAGTCACATTTGGGAAAACTAATTAAAACAACAGGATTGGTTGGCGATCTTGCAAAGCGGTCACATGGGTGGCTGGTCCTAAATTCTTATGCAGATATTGTGGAGCAACCGTAATTGGGGGCCAGCTACTCAATTCCCATCAACAAAAAAATCAAGACTTTGCGGCTAGAGTCTTTCCCGACCTTGGATTATACCTCAAAATGGATGGAAACGGGGATTGCCATGAGAAAAAAAATGCCGACTGTGCAACTCAGTTGATGAAACTTTGATACATGTTTTTTGCATTTGTCTGTGCTTGTTGAACCAAAAGGATTAGGAAACCTCTATACCGACCTATTTAATTTTCGTGAGACCTGTTCAGGTTCTACCATGCCAAAGCACCCCAACTATAATCAGCAAGCTTGACAAACTTCAGAACATTTTCTTATATCAGTCAAGATATTCTTTAGATATTTAAAAACTTTTTATTATACATGTGATTATTTTTATATAGTTTTTTTATATACATACATTTCAATAAAAATTATTACAAAAATACATATCTTTATGTCAACTTGTATTGCTAAGTTTTCCAGAAATCATTTCTTTTGAATATTAAGCAATATATGTATAGTCAGACACCCCAAAGAAAGATCTATGTCTTATTCATTCATTAGCAAAGTTCACACTCATTCAAACCACATTCTTACAAATACACACTACACAGTCAAGACAAAAGGGAAAAGAGATTCGACCCTAGGGAAGGTCCCAAGTTGATTATGGGAGAACAGGTTGAATTGTTGTCAATGCACCCAACTCGATGGAATAGGCTCCCAGGGACCACTTCTCAAAGACAGTTATGGTCTACGCGCGTTTCAGTGGATCTTTCTTTGGGGTGTCTGACTATACATATATTGCTTAATATTCAAAAGAAATGATTTCTGGAAAACTTAGCAATACAAGTTGACATAAAGATATGTATTTTTGTAATAATTTTTATTGAAATGTATGTATATAAAAAAACGATATAAAAATAATCACATGTATAGTTTTTAAATATCTAAAGAATATCTTGACTGATATAAGAAAATGTTCTGAAGTTTGTCAAGCTTGCTGATTATAGTTGGAGTGCTTTGGCATGGTAGAACCTGAACAGGTCTCACGAAAATTAAATAGGTCGGTATAGAGGTTTCCTAATCCTTTTGGTTTTGTTTTTCCCCCCTCCTCTTGGACCTAAAAGTACCTTAGGGGGGGGCTTTTTCTCCACAGTGTGCTTGTTGAACCACCAAAGGGCATTGCTATGTAAAGAACTAAGGGCTCCAGGAATTTGGAGTTGCAGGCAAGCCCTTATTGAATCGCTGTGCTCACAAAACCTCATGCTGAACATTTGCATAGTCCAATTCTTTGGCATCTTCAAGAAGGAGGTAGCAGCCACAGCCCAGACTCATGGGGTAGGGCTACATGAGACACCCTAAGGAGGTGGGCTGTCCCAGAGCATTATTCCCTTAATTAAGAGTGGATTTGCACAATCACATAGCGAACATTAGTGTTAGACCCGGGATCCCTGGTTGGCTGAGGTAGGTACCTTAGGCCAAATAGGGACCCGTGTTTCCACGTCAGGGAAAGGAAGGTCACCTTCTGAGATAGCCCCCGCTCACCCCCTCGGTAGCTTGGCACGAGCAGCCAGGCTTATCTTCAAGGCAAATGTGTAAAGTATTTGCAATCACGCTCACAGCAACCCAATGATGACACCACAAATAGACTCCACACGAGTTTTATAAAAACGAGTATAAATTTTATATAAAAAGATATACGATAGGACCACACGATATAAATCCAACATATGCGTATTTGTACTATTCTTCCTGGCCGGTTGTTAGGCCAGCCAGCCCTTGTAAGTTCTGGTGATATTAATGAGCACTTCTAAACATTCCACTGTAATCCTAATACCATGTTATGCAGTTCGTAATGCTAGAATCAGGCACTTGTGCAATGTAAAAATAATGCAATGCGTAATGCAACAATCAGGCACTTTGCAATGTAAAAATAATGCGATGCGTAATACAACCACCAGGTACGTCGTTATGCAGAAATAAGGCAATGCGTAATACACTAATCAGGTAGTTCGTTATGCAGGAATAATGCAATGCGTAATACGCTAATCAGGTAGTTCGTTATGCAGAAACAATGCAATGCGTCATACGGCAATCAGGTAGTTCGTTATGCAGAAATTATGCAATGTGTAATACGACAATCAGGTAGTTCATTATGCAGAAATGATGCAATGTGTAATACGACAATCAGGTAGTTCGTTATGCAGAAATAAGATAATGCGTAATACACTCCGGCACCGATCACGGTGCCTTAGGCGGTCTCTCCGCCACTCCTTCTGACTCGCAGTCAGCCTCTATCAACAGTTGTCCCCAACACGGGTATGTTTAACAAAAAGTGCAGCTCCGCACTCCGGCCCCGGTACTGCCACTCCTTTGGCAATACGGGCCGCGATACGAGCCGAAGCAGAGGCTCGCGTTGCTGAAATGAGAGGCCAAGAACGTCTCCTTCCGAGCCCGCACCCCGCCCCAGGAGTCAACACACATTACCTGGGGGGCGCAAACCCACTCTCCTCTTCCAGCGACTTGGGCCTCAGATGCAATCTTTGTGAATTGGCAACAGCGGGCTCGGGCCGGCGGCTCAGCTCCTCCGAGGCTGCCGGTCCGGGCCGCTACTGCTACGAAGATCTCAGGCTGCCACAGGGCACACGCACACAGCGTCGCTGAGACTCCCTTGAGCTTCGGGTGCACGATCACCGGGCACTCTACACGAAGGTCTCACGCTGCACGAAGATCATGCACACAGCGTCGCTGAGACTCACTTTAACTCCGGGTGCACGTTAACAAGGCAATCCTCACGAAGGTCTCACGCTGCACAAAGCACACGCACACAGCATCGATGAGACTCACTTGGATTCCGGGTGCACGATAACAAGGCAATCCTCACGAAGGTCTCCACGCTGCACAAAGCACACGCACACAGCGTCGATGAGACTCACTTGGATTCCGGGTGTGCACGATAACAAGGCAATCCTCACGAAGGTCTCACACTGCACAAAGCACACGCACACAGCGTCGATGAGACTCACTTGGATTCCGGGTGCACGATAACAAGGCAATCCTCACGAAGGTCTCACGCTGCACAAAGCACACGCACACAGCGTCGATGAGACTCACTTGGATTCCGGGTGTGCACGATAACAAGGCAATCCTCACGAAGGTCTCACGCTGCACAAAGCACACGCACACAGCGTCGATTAGACTCACTTGGATTCCGGTGCACACGATAACTGGACAATCCTCACAAAGGGTTCAGGCTGCAAAAAGCACACGCACACAGCGTCGCTGATCCTCGCTTGGACTCCTGGTGCCCACAATCACAGGGCACTTCTTACGAGGGTCTCAGGCTGCAACAAGCACACGCACACAGCGTCGCTGAGACTCTCCTGGAAACTTTTGTGTTCCTGAGTTTCCGCAACAGGGAGCCAGCTCACCTCGGGCCCTTGGGAATAAGTTACTTCAGGACACAGCACAGTAAAGTCCTTTCAAGCAGGGGGACACAGCACACAGCAAAGTCCTTTTAGCCTTTCCTTGGTTAAAACAACAAACTGCATGCCAGCCCCAGAACACACAGCAAGGGTCAGTCCTATCCTTCAGTCTCTTCAGCTGTTTCTTCCTTGGCAAAGGTTCCTCTTGACCACGAAGTAGCTCCAGTCTTGTTCAATCTTGATCAAGCCATTCTCCAAAGTTCAGGGGCTTCAGCTCTCATAGTTATACCCCTCAATGGCTTGGAAGTCTTTGTGTTCCGGGGGCACTGACCCCTGTTCAAACCAGTTCTGGGTGCCTCCCTGCAGTGACACCTTTATTCCTTTGCTAGTGGGGGTCTGGATCCTCAATCACTCAGCAGGGCCCGGAGCCATTGGTTTATGGCTGCAGCCCAGGCCTCTTCACCTCTAGGGGCTACTCCTCCCCCTACACTCCAGATGCAGGTCAGCCTGTTGCTGTCTCACGTCCTCCCCTGGGTCAAGACATTCTCCAGATCCTATCACTTTCAAATCCAGACAGTCAATCCACAACCAGGCAGAGACACACAGAAATGTTAGTGCACAAAAACCCAGCCACTTCTAAAAGAGTGGCTTCTTAACACACAATGCAAAAACCACCTTCATAAAAAGATGTGTTATTACATTGTGAGTTCAGGCATACTAAACTTCACCTCTCCATTGTAAGTCTTTGGGAAGATAGGCTGGAAAACATATTACACAGCCTCCCCATTCTGTCCTATGGGCAAGATGGCCTTTCAACAGTGAAAAAAGAAATGGAGATTATTTCACTGTCAGGACATGGTACACACCTTGGTACATGTCCTACCTTTCACATGCACTGCACTCTGCCCAGGGGGTACCTTGGGCCTACCATAGGGGTGTCTGATGTGCATAGAAAGGGAAGGGTAAGGTCTGGCAAGTGGGTGCACTTGTCAGACAACATGGCAGTTTAACAAACTGCGAGCAGGCCCTGCAATGGCAGGCCTGAGTTCCCTTTTTAAAGCTACTTGTGTGGGTGGCACAAATAGTGCTGCAGGCCCACTAGTAGCATTTGCATTACCAGCCCTGGCACACATAGTGCACTTTACTAGGGACTTTACTAGTAAGGCAAACATACCAATCATGGACAACCAATTACCATTACACTTTACACAGGGAGCACTTGCACTTTGACACTGTTTAGCAGTGGCAAAGTGTCCAAAGCATCTAAGTTGGCAACACAATATCTATCACAGCACCAAAAATAGAGGAGGTAGAGGCAAAAAGTCAGGGGTAATCACGCCAGAAATGCCAGGTCTAACAATTACCTTTTATGAATCTTTAGTATCTTATTACCATTTTAAGACCGCTTTTAATTGGAAAAAATTAGATATAGGCACATATTGACCAGCCTGTCTTGAAAATGAATGTGGTATTGGTATAACAGTGCAATGAATCCTACTTTTTATGAATGCTTAACATTTTATTGCCATCTTAAGGCCCTTTTTGAAGACCACAAATATGAAATCATTATGGAAAGACTATTATTATTTTTAAATGCTGCAGTTATTGTTAATTGATTTTTATTTGTAGTTTTATTGGTAGTGTAATGGTTTTAATTAACTATGCACTTTATAAATGACCTGTGACTTATAAGCAGGACTAAACTAAAAAAATAGATTGGTTGGCCATGTTTTTGGGCCAGGACAAGGATGCATGGCTGACTGGTGCTGAAACAACGCCTCGTGCTGTCTGCCATGGGTCACGTGATGCTGGTGCCGAGCCCATCCTCCACACATGCACAGGATGTCTTCTTGTCCTGTGCTCTGAGCAGCCCTATATTAAGGACACTTTCATTATTGCGCACGAGACAAAACCAAATTTGCAAAACAAATATTTAATTCTGTTGTTTCCTTTAATCCTTCTAGTTCGCAGTGCAGGAGACAAAGATGATATTGTGCTGTTCAGTGCGTTGTGAAATGTCTGGAGAAGGAAAACTAGTGAAACCTAAACACAGAAGATAGAGTTCAGGGAGCCTAGCCCTGGAGCAGCACAAGTTGAGATCAGGGGCCAGGAGCCCAGTGAGACCTAAACACAAGTGATGGAGTTCAGGGAGCCCATCCCTGCCCCTGGAGCAGCACAAGGTGAGATCAGGGGCCAGGAGCCCAGTGAGACCTAAACACAGGAGTTGGAGTTCAAGGGAACCCAGCCCTGCCCCTGGAGCAGCACAAGGTGAGATCAGGGGCCAGGAGCCCAGTGAGACCTGAACACAAGTGATGGAGTTCAGGGAGCCCATCCCTGCCCCTGGAGCAGCACAAGGTGAGATCAGGGGCCAGGAGCCCAGTGAGACCTAAACACAGGAGTTGGAGTTCAAGGGAACCCAGCCCTGCCCTGGAGCAGCACAAGGTGAGATCAGGGGCCAGGAGCCCAGTGAGACCTGAACACAAGTGATGGAGTTCAAGGAACCCAACCCTGTCCCTGGAGCAGCACAAGGTGAGATCAGGGGCCAGGAGCCTAGTGAGACCTAAACACATGAGTTGGAGTTCAAGGGAACCCAACCCTGCCCCTGGAGCAGCACAAGGTGAGATCAGGGGCCAGGAGCCTAGTGAGACCTAAACACAAGTGATGGAGTTCAGGGAGCCCAACCCTGCCCCTGGAGCAGCACAAGGTGAGATCAGGGGCCAGGAGCCCAGTGAGACCTAAACACAAGTGATGGAGTTCAAGGGAACCCAGCCCTGCCCCTGGAGCAGCACAAGGTAAGAACAAGGGTCAGGAACCCAGTGAGACCTAAACACAGGAGTTGGAGTTCAAGGGAACCCAACCCTGCCCCTGGAGCAGCACAAGGTGAGATCAGGGGCCAGGAGCCCAGTGAGACCTAAACACAAGTGATGGAGTTCAGGGAGCCCATCCCTGCCTCTGGAGCAGCACAAGGTAAGAACAAGGGTCAGGAACCCAGTGAGACCTAAACACAGGAGTTGGAGTTCAAGGGAACCCAACCCTGCCCCTGGAGCAGCACAAGGTAAGAACAAGGGTCAGGAACCCAGTGAGACCTGAACACAAGTGATGGAGTTCAGGGAGCCCATCCCTGCCCCTGGAGCAGCACAAGGTGAGATCAGGGGCTAGGAGCCTAGTGAGACCTGAACACAAGTGATGGAGTTCAGGGAGCCCATCCCTGCCCCTGGAGCAGCACAAGGTGAGATCAGGGGTCAGGAGCCCAGTGAGACCTAAACACAAGTGATGGAGTTCAGGGAGCCCATCCCTGCCCCTGGAGCAGCACAAGGTAAGAACAAGGGTCAGGAGCCCAGTGAGACCTGAACACAAGTGATGGAGTTCAAGGGAACCCATCCCTGCCCCTGGAGCAGCACAAGGTGAGATCAGGGGCCAGGAGCCTAGTGAGACCTGAACACAAGTGATGGAGTTCAAGGGAACCCAACCCTGCCCCTGGAGCAGCACAAGGTGAGATCAGGGGCCAGGAGCCTAGTGAGACCTAAACACAAGTGATGGAGTTCAGGGAGCCCAACCCTGCCCCTGGAGCAGCACAAGGTGAGATCAGGGGCCAGGAGCCTAGTGAGACCTGAACACAAGTGATGGAGTTCAGGGAGCCCATCCCTGCCCCTGGAGCAGCAGAAGGTGAGATCAGGGGCCAGGAGCCCAGTGAGACCTAAACACAAGTGATGGAGTTCAAGGGAACCCAACCCTGCCCCTGGAGCAGCACAAGGTGAGATCAGGGGCCAGGAGCCCAGTGAGACCTAAACACAGGAGTTGGAGTTCAAGGGAACCCATCCCTGCCCCTGGAGCAGCACAAGGTGAGATCAGGGGCCAGGAGCCTAGTGAGACCTGAACACAGGTGATGGAGTTCAGGGAGCCCATCCCTGCCCCTGGAGCAGCACAAGGTGAGAACAAGGGTCAGGAACCCAGTGAGACCTAAACACAGGAGTTGGAGTTCAAGGGAACCCATCCCTGCCCCTGGAGCAGCACAAGTTGAGATCAGGGGCCAGGAGCCCAGTGAGACCTAAACACAAGTGTTGGAGTTCAGGGAGCCCATCCCTGCCCCTGGAGCAGCACAAGGTAAGAACAAGGGTCAGGAGCCCAGTGAGACCTGAACACAAGTGATGGAGTTCAAGGGAACCCATCCCTGCCCCTGGAGCAGCACAAGGTAAGAACAAGGGTCAGGAGCCCAGTGAGACCTAAACACAAGTGATGGAGTTCAGGGAGCCCAACCCTGCCTCTGGAGCAGCACAAGGTGAGATCAGGGGCCAGGAGCCTAGTGAGACCTGAACACAAGTGATGGAGTTCAGGGAGCCCATCCCTGCCCCTGGAGCAGCACAAGGTGAGATCAGGGGCCAGGAGCCTAGTGAGACCTGAACACAAGCGATGGAGTTCAGGGAGCCCATCCCTGCCCCTGGAGCAGTGCAAGGTGAGATCAGGGGCCAGGAGCCTAGTGAGACCTGAACACAAGCGATGGAGTTCAGGGAGCCCATCCCTGCCCCTGGAGCAGTGCAAGGTGAGATCAGGGGCCAGGAGCCTAGTGAGACTTGAACACAAGTGATGGAGTTCAAGGGAACCCATCCCTGCCCCTGGAGCAGCACAAGTTGAGATCAGGGGCCAGGAGCCCAGTGAGACCTAAACACAAGTGTTGGAGTTCAGGGAGCCCATCCCTGCCCCTGGAGCAGCACAAGGTAAGAACAAGGGTCAGGAACCCAGTGAGACCTGAACACAAGTGATGGAGTTCAAGGGAACCCATCCCTGCCCCTGGAGCAGCACAAGGTAAGAACAAGGGTCAGGAAGCCAGTGAGACCTAAACACAAGTGATGGAGTTCAGGGAGCCCATCCCTGCCTCTGGAGCAGCACAAGGTGAGATCAGGGGCCAGGAGCCTAGTGAGACCTGAACACAGGTGATGGAGTTCAGGGAGCCCATCCCTGCCTCTGGAGCAGCACAAGGTGAGATCAGGGGCCAGGAGCCTAGTGAGACCTGAACACAAGTGATGGAGTTCAGGGAGCCCATCCCTGCCCCTGGAGCAGCACAAGGTGAGATCAGGGGCCAGGAGCCCAGTGAGACCTGAACACAAGTGATGGAGTTCAGGGAGCCCATCCCTGCCCCTGGAGCAGCACAAGGTGAGATCAGGGGCCAGGAGCCTAGTGAGACCTGAACACAAGTGATGGAGTTCAGGGAGCCCATCCCTGCCCCTGGAGCAGCACAAGGTGAGATCAGGGGCCAGGAGCCCAGTGAGACCTGAACACAAGTGATGGAGTTCAGGGAGCCCATCCCTGCCCCTGGAGCAGCACAAGGTGAGACCAAGGGTCAGGAACCTAGTGAGACCTGAACACAAGTGATGGAGTTCAGGGAGCCCATCCCTGCCCCAGGAGCAGAGCAAGGTAAGAACAAGGGTCAGGAACCCAGTGAGACCTGAACACAAGTGATGGAGTTCAGGGAGCCCATCCCTGCCCCTGGAGCAGCACAAGGTGAGATCAGGGGCCAGGAGCCTAGTGAGACCTGAACACAAGCGATGGAGTTCAGGGAGCCCATCCCTGCCCCTGGAGCAGCACAAGGTGAGATCAGGGGCCAGGAGCCTAGTGAGACCTGAACACAAGTGATGGAGTTCAGGGAGCCCAACCCTGCCCCTGGAGCAGCACAAGGTAAGAACAAGGGTCAGAAGCCCAGTGAGACCTGAACACAAGTGATGGAGTTCAGGGAGCCCATCCCTGCCCCTGGAGCAGCACAAGGTGAGATCAGGGGCCAGGAGCCCAGTGAGACCTAAACACAAGCGATGGAGTTCAGGGAGCCCATCCCTGCCCCTGGAGCAGTGCAAGGTGAGAACAAGGGCTAGAACCCTAGGCCCAGTTTTACAAAAGTTTTGCTTACATTACTTTTTAACGCAGACCCAACGCAAAATCCTTTTTGGTATTTACAAAGCAACAGTAAAGGCCTTTCGCTACTTTGCATCAGAGACGCATTCCATGGGTAGTGCCTGAGTCTTCCTGTGCATCCACCCACGGATTTTACAAAGAGCTGTAGACATGGATTTGAGCCAAAATGGTGTGCCTGCCCGAGGCTGGCATAACAAGCAGAAATATCTCTGTATTTCTCTTTGTTATTTCCTCTTTGAGCACAAATAGCTCCGAAGGATAGTTTTGTGCAGGAATGTGAACCTTCCTGCACAGAAACCATCCTGACCACAAAGCAGACACCCTTGCACTATGGCACAAGATTGCCTGAGCTCGCTGTAGGGAGCCAAAGTGCACCAGCACTTAGAGAGCAGAACTGTGACATTTTTTTGAAGATGTGGCACAGTTCTGCTCTGTCCAGGTGACACAACGCAGTGCAGAAACTTTGCTTGCTGCACTGTGGTTCACTAGTTGTTAGTAAATCTGGTCACTACTGATGGCTGGAGAGTATTTCAGTGCTCAATGTGGTGCATTTGATTATTGAGACTGGCTTATAGGGCTAGCAATATGATATTGATGATTGCTAATGTTTCATCACATGGTGATTGCGTATGCAGCTGGAGTACTGGGATATCAGTGATAAATGACAGTATTCAACATGGGTATTGTAAAATACACCCCCCTGCCCCAGGAACCAGAGAAGAGCCCTCACAATGACTAACGCACGCTCACCCTCCACGACACAAGGTGTCCTCTGTCTCTTTCCATCTATTGGCTCAAGTTCGCAAGACTTCCCGGCTCCAGATTGTAAAGCCCACACAAAGTCCAAGGACAACAATGTCCCCTGTTTAGCTGAGCAGGAGCCCACGCTACTCTCAGTGCAGTGTTGCAGAGGTTCAGACTTACAACCAACCCTGATCATAGGAACAGAGAATCTCACTTCCACCAGTGTCTAATCTTGGAATACACATAGGAGGCTGGGCCGCTCTCAGTGCAGGCAAAGGAGGAAATTGTTCTATAATATATGGTATTAAGTCCTGTTTACTGCACATTGTAAGGATATTTCAAGTCATGGACATGTTTTGTGACAAAACAGAGCAATAAGACTGTGGGGAACCCCGACATTGTTATACCCCAAAACTTTACTTCAAGAGATCACCCCTGGGTTGATGAATTGGAGCCCATGTTAAACCTCATTTTCATTAAGCAATGTGTGCTCGAGGTAAGGCACTGCCCAGAACATCAAAAAAAGAGAGTAGTACAAAATCAGTAATATTCTGTATCCAAATTGTCAGGCAAAAACAATAGAGAGACGGACAGCATCCAAGGCAGCATCTAAGCCTTCTGGAAAGTCTTATGGCTCACCCCCAAAATCAACGGTTTTAAAGCCTATTTTTACAGATTAAATCACTAAAGCAGCTAAATCGCCATGGCATGATCAAAAGTGTTACATTCATAGCAAATTAGAGCACAGTTTTACTAAACGTCATATTGCCATCGCACCTAAGCACTATCCAATGTCCAACTCCATGAATATTGATTCTGCCCACTCTGTGCTAATGTCATCTGGAGATGGCAGGACAAACTATTTACATGAACAACATCAAACTATTATAAATGAATAGGGCACAGTGAGCTAGCAGAAGGTCCTTGAGAAAGGTATAGTTTTGTGACCAAGTGAAGAAGATTTCATCGAGAACGGCAAGACCAACGTCAATGAAAATTAAGAAACATAACTCTGCTTGACTGTGTGCTGCAGAAATAACAAACAGTGAAATGTGCAGGGGGAGACATCCATTTTGAAGAAGATGGCCATCAAGCCCAAAATGAGGCCAAGTTATCAAAAGTCAGCAAAACGACATTCTGCACATTGTTAATGATGCACAAAAATATAAATGTACAAAAACTCTAACTAGAGCAAAGGCTAACGTTTCATATAAGGGCCCCTGTAGTCTAAAGTATCCTGTAAAATCGTTTTTACCTACAGTATTTTCTACTTTATTCCTTATAATACATGGTTGCACAATCGTCTTCCACCCAGTCATCTATTAAATACTTGGGACCTGACTTAGAGTTTGGCGGACAGGGTACTTCATTGCAAACACAACGGAGTACCCAGCCCACCAAACTTTCAGTTTGACCGCCTCATTTAGAGATGGACAGACCTTAAGTATTCTGTCGAGGTCTCCATCGATTCAATACATCCTCTCATGGTCCGACTGAGTGGGAACTGTTGGAGAAAGACCATTACACTGACTTCCCTATTTAGGGCGGACAGTGTGAAGCCTCTTTTTCCTATCCGTCACCACCAGGAAATCTTGGCAGTGAGCGACAGGGAAAAAACAGTTCCCACAGTGTAGGGGGCATTCGTTTTTTTTCCCTTTGAAAACAAATAAACTCCCACTTTGGGAGTTTGATTTTGATTTTAAAAAGTTACAGTTTGTTGAACAGCTGTCAACACCTGATAGGCCAACTCTCATCTTTAAATTTGTAGAGCGGTAGTCTGTCAGCCAAGCATTAAATCAGGCTTTTTGTCTCTCGCTAATTAAAATGAAGTTGGTGTAAAGAATCTATAGTACATGTGTTTGCTATTCTGTGAAAAAAAGAATAAGAAGCTTTGAATTTCTTGCACAAACTTGCAAGAGGAGTTTCTAAGGAAAGCTCAAGCAAATTTGTGGTTTCATTGTACGCTGCATTGTACGCCGCACACATTTTAAACTTCACTAGCCGTCCAAAAGACCAAATTCTACACGTAGTTGTGCTGGTGAGGTAGATGTGTCTGGGGGCTCTGCTCATAATGTTCTCCAGACGCTTGGTCAGGTTGTGTCAAATAGCACCGGATCCTTTGCCGGGATAAATTTAGTGGAAATAAAACTATGAATAAAGATGCAGCTCAGGGGTGTCTAAGTACATATTTTAAATTGGTAGTTTATAACTTCAGTGCATTCCGGTGGGTTTTTGCTCCGGACCTACTGTTTTGCTATACACCTTTGAACTGGCATTAATCCAGTTGGCTTATGGGTTTTGATGCCATTTTCCATGTGAAAATTCTCTTATTTTTCCCAAATATAATGTTCCTTTGTTAATGTTCATTATTAGGTTGTTCTTTGTATGTATTTAATCCCTCCACTGGTAGCAGAAGTCCATTGGAGTTACTTCTTGAATGATGGTGTCACCTGCATATTACATAGCCGGAATCTGCAAAGGGACAAACTCTGGTGGAAAGTTAATTTGAGCTCTTAGTGAGTCCACTTCATCGGTTATACATAAGTTAAACAACACAGGGGTTAAAACACATCTTTCTTTGAAGTGACGGTCAGTTGGGATTTTTTTCTATATTCTCGATCCATTGCCCGTTGTTATGCAGACTCACACGTTCCTGTGTAGTTGTTGTAGTGTTTGCAGTAGAGTGTCAGGAATGCTCCAGGTGCTCAAGTTTTACCACAGCAGCCCTATCTTCACTCCATCAAAGGCTGAGCTCTAATCCAGATAGCAGGCGTAAAACGGTTCTCATCTTTCTATCGAATGTTGGGCGTGGAAGTCTCACATCCATTCCTGAAGCCCGCCTGGCCCATAGATAGAATGTTGGTGTCCTCCACCCAAGATCCCAGTGCTTTAGGGAGGATCTTGCCGCACAGCTTTGCTTCTGCATCGGGCTGTGCTTTGGTGTGGTTATATTTGGGATCTGCCCTGTCTCCTTCTTGAAGATTGGGTGGAGGATTGATCCTCTTCATGAGTCTGGTATTGTCTGGGTGTCCAGGCAGGTTGAAAAAAACCGTGTGACCAGGAGGGCCCAAAAGTCAGCATCTGATTTAAAGATGTTAAATCATACTCCACCGGGACCTGGTACCCTGGACGTGCGGGCTGCTTTAATTTCATCATTGACTTCCTTGTCGGAGATGTGAAGGGAGTAGTTGATTATTTTGTTGATTTCCCAGTTTTTTATGGTGTTATCCTTTCATAGCTATGTAACAAAACTGGCCCGTTCATCTTCACAGATGGCGGTGTAATCATGTTTTGGGGAGTGACTTTGTAATGCAACAATGAGCCACCGGTAGTACTTTGGGTCATGTAGCTTTGCCCACTTATGATGTCATTCCATCTTAGGCCATCAAATCGAGTTTTGACCTCCCATCTATTTTGTAGAGATTTTATTTGCTTCCAGATCTTTTTTTAGATATATATGGTGGATTGCTTGATCCTTAGGCCCAGGACCGTCGGTGGCTGTATCTTTTTGGATCACAGAGTTCGCTGGTATACCAACCTGCTTTTTTGGAAAGGTGTTGATGTGCATTCTTTTGACGGATGCGAAATTTGTTACGGTAGATATATGGCCTTGATAACTAACAACCATTAGATCTGTGCGCGTGTTTTCCCAGAGTCACAGGACTTTGGTTCCTGGCAAGAGGCACTGTTCGAGTTTGGTAAATATTATAAGGGCTTGTTTCATAGTCCAGTCAGTGTGGCCCTTTGCTGACCGTTGAGGTCATTGAAGCCTTTTGACGGAGATGTCCCTTCCAAGCCTTCAGGGTTGTAAGTTGTTAGTTGGTTTATATGCCCGTTAAGGTGAGCCATATGTGGCATAGAGTCAATATCCTTGCTGTTGCTATGCGGATCAAGATTAGTTGATGGAAAAGTGATGGAGTGGATATGGTATAGTCAAGTAGGTTCCCCCTGTTTCTGATGGAAACGTGTCTCATTTGCTGGTATATCGGGAGCGATTCCCCCATTTAGATTAGTTAGTGTTAAGGCAAATAGTTATAACAAAAAGCATGTGCTAAATCTGTTTCTTTTCTTGAAAGTGGAGATCATGTTATGGATTCCCCTTAGATTGATAAAAAAATCTTGTAAAATCAGATTTAGTTGGGAAAATGACCAATACCTCATTGAAATTCCCTGTAAGTAGGAAATTCATGTTGTTTCTTACTTGCGAAGTTATGAATTTTAAAAGTGCTGACTGTGTGATCCCTTTTCGTGACTTGTCCGGAGGACTATGAACGTTGTAGAGCAATGGTTGCACCTTGTTTGACTTCTGTGGACCCCCACTTAACCATTACAGGAACCCCGGGACCACCAATGAATCATTATTGGAATCTAGGATCCCCACTGAGTCATTACTGGAAGCCAGGCCTAAAAATGTTTGATGATTTAAACTGAAAAACAATGCACAAAAATGCGAGAACAAGCATTCATTCAACAAATACACAAATGATTAAATATTTTATTTAATTCACGAGGTAAAAAAAACCTTTCATTTTAACGGAAGGTTGTAGCTTTTCTAAATACCACTGGAGCAATCTCCATCCGTATTATATTCTTTTTGATGCACTTACATGCTCCCACGAAGTAATCTGAGGATACAAACTTAGGGGCAGATTTACAAGAAAGTGCCACAGCGTGGCACCGCAAGCCCTTTGGCTGCGCCATGCTGCGGCACTTACAGAGCACAGGAATGCAACATATTTACATTGATATGTCGCATTCCTGTGCTCTCCCCTGCACAAACAGCTGCCATGCACTGGCGCAGGCACCCTTGCACCAGGGTACAAGGATGCCTGCGTCATGGGGAGATTGTTTTTGTGCAGGAAGGGGTACCTTCCTACGCAAAAACAATCACTACAGGCATTTTCCTCTTTCAATGCATGCTGTAGAATGCAGCGCGCATTGAAAGAGGAAAAAAACGAGGAGAAATGAACACATTTCTCCTCGTTGCGCCTCGCTACGCCACCCTACTGACGCATTTCCACGTTTACGAATCCTCGTAAATCTGGCAATGTGTCTGGTTCCATGGGTGTTGCGTGGGAACACCCACAGCAACACCCACGGAACGCCCCTTTCACGCAAAGTGCTGCATTTTAAGGGGCTGTATTTACAAGGACAGGAAAAGCCACACAGGGTGGCTTTTCCTGTCCTTGTAAATATGGGGCAGAGAAATGCACTGCCAGTGCGTCACAAAAAGTGACGTACTGGCAGCTCAAGGGGCTTGTAAATCTGCCCCTTAACTTTTAGCCCCTCAAAGACCCTCCCTCCATCATGGCCTATAATTGGTTCTATTTTTGAATTTTGGAGCTCCTCTTTACCTCTAGTATTAATGAGGCTCAGAGTATTTATATTTTTGTAGCTTTCTCTGTTTCTTGCTATTTCACAGCTCTGTTGCTCCAGTGGAGATGGACAATCATTCGCTTTAACATCAAAGTTCCCCTCTTCATAATAGTGTCACTTGTGCTAACTCTAGATTTTTTGTAGCAGTTATTCTCCACATGGCTTTTGTTGATTCCCTTGTGCTCTGTTTTGCTCATCGATTCTTGGTATGATTTCCACGTTGTTTATGTCACCAGATGTTGTGTGAGCTAATGTGAAATGGCTGCCAATAGATTCACTATCAAACATCTGTTTAGTGTGTCATGTTTTCCTTCACTTTTACACTCCAGAGTCAGGATGAGTACTGGCCCACGTGGGGTGTTGCTATATCCTCTAGCTGAATAGATACCGGTCTGGATTTTGTCTAATGAAGTGTTAACAGTTCTATTTTCTGAAGCTCTTATAGCCTGCTCTATTTGTGCTCTGGCATTCGGTTTTTGTTGGATTTTGATCATATCACACTTGGTGGTTCAGGCTGATCGAGGTTACTTCCATTTTCTAGTTACCTCTGTGAACAGTGATAGGTTACACTGGGCCTCCCACTGCATCTTTGCTTCCTCTAGTGTGACAGCATTGGGTATTGTGAGAGATGTCCATTTAATGTCCCTTGGTGACAGAATTTGTTGGTTGCTTCTAGACTGGAAAGACGGATCTTTGTTTTAAATGTATACATGTTCTGGAGGAGGTTTTGTTATTGCTCTCTATTGAGTGTTTGTCTGTGATTGTGGGACGGGAGCAGGGTAGAAACTTTATATGTGATGGAATCTTGGCGGTGTTTTTATTTGTGAGAGCATTCACCAATCGACTAAATTGTCAAAACATGTATCTATCAGTGTACATGCAGGCGCTCGAGGCAAGCTGACATTCTCATCTATTTTTCAGTGATTCCTTTAATTTGTTCTTTTTTTCTTTGATGGAACTTTTGATGCAGCTTTTCCATGCTTCATTTTGAGGTCTTTTGAGCTCTCTATAGTGCGGTTGGGGTTTGCTAAAAATATTTTGATGTAATTGCTAGGCTCTATTATTACCTTCTCCGGCTCTACTACTGTTTTGGGTTTAGCTGAGTTTTGTGAGGCTGTGATTTGCAGGAGGTTTATTCCCTTGGCATGTACAATTGTTGTTTGATTGTTTCAGTCTCCCTTGAGGGACTCTGTTATTTCTTGTTGCTTTTTTTGCGCGGTATTTATCATTACGTGTGTCATGGTGGGTAGGATGCACAGCAAGTCTATAATTGTTCGTCAGAAACAGTGTTTTCCTGGATGAAAGTTGTGTTCTTGGTTTTGTGAATTGGTGTTCAGCATCTTCCTCAGTTGTGTATCAATGTTCTGTAAATAATGGGCGGTTCCTTGGAGAATCTCTGGCTGGTCCTCCATCTTCACTAATTCTTAGTTCAATCGTACTTGTCATTAACGTTGTCTAGTACGCGGCTAATTTGCTTTTATTCATTTTTGAGGCCCTATTTTCTCCCTCCCTTTGTGATTTTGAGTCCTCGACCATCGGGAGTACCGATTTTGAAGCCATTGTATTGTTTTCCTGACAGCTCCTCAAACAAATTCCTGATCAATGGAGAAGAGTTTTTCAGATCTGGCTCTCTGTCTTCTTAGTCCGACTTAAAGGTATGATTTTCAGTGATCGATGGATGTGTGGTTTCTGGCACTGCTGTAGTTATTGAGTGGTCCATAAGCCGTGCGGTATTTGAGATATGATAGACAACCCTTTCACTTGGTCCTGGTGCAGAAAGCTTTTCAGAGGCGGTGAGTAATTCATTCTCAGTTAGCTCAGTGTTGTTCACACTTGTGCTTTGCTTGGTAGTTGGTGTATGTACTATTGCGTCTGTAGTTGAATGTGTGTTGTTGTTTATAATTTCGCCCCATTTTGGGCTTTAGGTATGACAATGAATTTGCTTTTCTTAAATTTATATATAGATTTTGAGAATTTCCTTGATCCAAATCCATCTGTTTGCTGTTAACAGAAATTGTGTCCTCTTTTTCAGGGCATAAGAATGCTCCACCAGCCTGCGTTGTGATTAGATTGATTTGGACTATGGGGTGGTAGGACATTTTTTCCATTGTCTCCAATACCCCCGCTGACACTGAGGCAATTAAATCTCGTCAGTTTTATATCTTTTGATTTGGAGCATGGCTATCTCATTTTTTAATGATTTTGTCTTGTTGGCCTTCCGTGTCATGCATATTGAGAATTCAGGACTGAAATGCATTGTAATGCACACAGTCGCATATGTAAACTATGGTTGTGATGCTGGCTGAATTGTAAGGTGTCAGATGATAGCGTTGATGCAGGTTGGGTTGATCAGCTTGATGCCAGTCTGAATGTGGCAATGGGGCAATCAGAGGGACTTTCCTGCACACCTCTTGCACCTCTTATTGAATTAGCTGGTGCTTTTGCCCCTTTCCCCCAGATTACTGGTTGGTGGGGGCAGCTTCTGATTAGATTGTCTGATAAAGTAATTGTAAGCTTTAATGGGCTCCCTGTTATTGAGAAGGATGTCTATCTCTGGTAAAAAAGCACCAAGGAGATAACAAATATAACTAAGGTTAACTAGTACTGTCAAGTTGTGTCACCAATGTCACCAGTGCTTCTATCTGGATTCAGTCCTGGTTTTTTTTTAAACAAGTTTTATTGTAAAGCATGCCAACATTACAATAATGCATACAAAAAAACATAATTTGCATTTCAGTTATTCAGGACAATCCACAGGTATGACGTCAGGAGTAAAGGAATAACGAAATAAAGATTTGTCCTTGTATTCTGGCTAGACCTCGCACTCAGTGTCCATAGGGCCAAAGTATTAAATGCAAAACAACATTCCAACATTATGAAGAAGCGGAGGAGCGAAAAAGAATACAAAACCAAAAGCAAACGTTACGCCTTGGTAGCGCAATGGTTTGAAAGAGGTCAGAGTAGAACGTGGACGGGTCCCTAAGAGGGTCTGTTGTCTCTGAGAGATGCCGCTCACATATTGTAGGTTACTGAGGCGTGTGCGGAGAAAGTGAGGACTGGCAGTGAGAGGAGCACACTTCCTGTCTGAGGTTCCATTGGGGAGAATGGGAGTGGGAAGGGGGTGGAATCAGTCTTGTATGAACAGCCAGCTCCACCACTTCCTCCTTTGGCTTTTGGTTGCCCCATTAGTCATCAAAGAAACCTTAGATCTCTTTCCAGAAGGGGAAGACTAGGGTTAAGGTGTCTCTGGACCAGGTGCCTCTTTCCTCTTGCGTGATAGTTTGTCTGTGGCTGTGGGTTGGGAGGCAGTGTAGAGACTTAGGGCCTGATTTATATATCAGCGGATGGGTTACTTTGTCACAACGATGACGGATATCCCGTCCGCCAAAATATAAATCCGGTAATGTCCTACGAAATTTTGATTTTGTAACCCATCCGCCGATAACTTAATGAGGTCCTTAATATTTCCTAGAATCTTGGTGGTGTTTTCACTGATAGAGACAGTATTTGTGAGAGCATTTACCTGTCAGGTAGCACAGGTGACACAGCACTGCTCTCCTCATCCTAGGCTACCAAAGTCCAATACCAAGTCCCAAACAAAGTCACGTACAAGTCAAGGTCAGCTATTCCAGCACAGATGGGGGAGAACAGGGGACAAAGTTCTGGGAGAATATCTTGTACTGGTAAAATAATATGATATTGATGACGCCTCAACTCCATGTTGTTCCTTCGCTACACTCACCCCCTCAGCATCAGCATAGGAGGTGAGCCTGTCCTATAATCCTGGGATCTGGATTCATCTCCTTTAGGCTGTACCACTTTTTATTGCTGAATCCAAGGTTCTAGGTCTAGAGAACAAGGACAGGTTCTGGGGATGAGTTTCTGGGACACTTCACCGCACAAACGTCAGTCACCCTGGGCAGGACCAACTCTCTCGGCTCCCCGTTCCGTGCTGCAGTGTGAAACCCACCAGCAGCAGTGCAGGCAAAGACAAGTTTGACAGCCTCAGTTCGAATTTGACAGATCCTGAAAACTCCAAACCTGGTCCAACTAGTCCACAGAATGATTAGCGTTCTGTGATAAGCGCATTCAGCTTAGCAGTAGGTGGAGCTGTAAGCGAGCAGGCAGTTCAGCGATACGCCAAACAAGGAGGAGCAAGAGCACGCCCATTTAGACCATAGCACATTGCATTCTGTGATTTGTAGAGTCGTACAGAAAATTATTAGTCCAATACTACATGTCCCACAAAATAAAAGGGTGTTGGATTTAGATATTGAATTAGTTAGAGGGATCATGCATGGCATGAAGAACTTTGCATGGTGCAGTCACACAAATTTCCGCAATCTGAAGACATATCTTATTAGATTGGAGATCAGGCTGCAGAGAACATGTCTAGTTTAATTATGCTGTATAGGGATTAAACATGGGGGAACTGCACTTTACAGAAAGTGAAAAATTCCCCAATTTCATTTCCCTACTCCGGCTTACATAGGATTTTGCCTAGGACTGTTGCGGACCTAGCAACAAGCACAACATAGTTGTTTAGATATATTTACATATATATACATATATACAAAAAGAGAAGAATAGCAGTGCTATAACAATACAATCAGCAGCAAAACCTGAGATTATGCGGCCTGTTAAATGCAAGGATTTTGCTTAGTGTCATCTGTCCACGCAAGGCTAATTTTAAGTGGGGGTTTTAACCTTATACCTTGCTCATGCTCCTGGCAGCCCCCAAATCCAAGTAATTCCCAGAAAGCTAGGCACATCTGGACACTGACTTTGGCTTTTGAGAAAAAGACCACAACTGGATAAGATTCTTCTTAACAAAGAGGAAATAATGTGTCAAATTAGATCAACTCACATCCAAAACTCCAAACTCATGCCTGGGGTCTCTCAAGATTTCCCCTTCTCTCAGATACTGTTCGATATGTATGTTGTTCCTCTAGCAGATGTCATCTTTTCTTTCCGTCTGATCTTCCAAATGTATGCCGATGACCGTCAGTTGACCTTCACATAGAAAGCTCTGATTTATCAAGTATTGGATAGGATGTGGAGTCCACAAAAGCGTGGCTGAATATCAACTTCCTCTGGATAGATATGGACAAAACAGAAATCCTGACATTTGGTGAAAAAATCCCTCACGGCTTCCTGCCAATTGGATGGGACCCTCCTGACGCTCCTATCACTTCAGATAAGGATTTGGGGGATATATTTGATTCAGCTCTCCCATTTTCTTCTCAAGCACAGGAAATCATCAGAAAGGCATATTTCCTTCTGTGCAACATGTCTGCTTCCTGCTAAGAGCAGACTCAAGAATCAAAGGATTGTTTTCATTCAAACCCTAGGATTATCCAGATCACTCAATGCTCATCCATCTTCCTTAATGCTCCAGCAAAGATCCTGACTGCACTTCGAATGGTCCACAACAGAGAAATAAGATTTATCTTTGGGCGGAAAAAACATGAGCACATTTCTCGACGAAGAGCAAAACTAAAACAGCTGCCTAGAAGACAACAAATCAAACTAAAATCCCTCTGCGTCATATGGAAAGCCGCACGCCTTGGCTCCTCCAAATAGCTCTCTGATCTGCTTTTTCTAAAAAAACAAGTTTAGGAGAAAACTACAATCCTGTAAAGGCTTTAAGCTCTCAACAGCCAAATGGAGATAGAAAAACAAAGGTGGTAAACTACCACCCACAGCGGGCACCAAGTTATAGAACCCCCTCCTTTCTTCTGCAAAGTTGACTCGTCGCTCAAGATCTTCAAAGTCAAGCTGAGATCTCACTTGATGAATAGCATCTATTCATCTCCCTTCCTTTACACTGTATTCTCCAAGGGACACTCCATGTAGTTCTACAGCTGTCTGGCACTCATTGATATGTTAAGACCTTCTCTCATTTAATCTTCTGCTTCATTTTACCCTCTCACGCTCGAATGATGCTCTCTGTTCAACCACACTCTATCCTCGCCTCACTGTACCTTCATCTTCCTTATACCCTCTTACTCTTTTGCTACTCACACTTACCTATCTCTCTCCATCCTCACATTACTCCCCCTGCAAACTACATTTGTTTGGTATAAGTTGCACATAATGAACATATCCAAGTACAGGGCTGGTAGCCTGCCGGTGTGTGATAGGATCCAGCACAGGCGAGCAAGAGTTCTCACGCCGGCTTCTGTCCACGCCTCGATCGATTCTTCTTTCCCTTAATCTCTGGAAAATTCAAAACTGCTTTTTATTCAATGGGAATAAAAGGCATCACCAGACATTTCCAATTTTGTAGAACACTACATTTCAGGAAAAGGAAACATGAAATGCTCAGTGGTCAAGCAATGACATGAGGGTTCGAGGACACTTACCTTGACTGTGTTTCTTAGCCATGATACCAGAATGGCAGGAGCAAGCACTGGCTCCTTTGTTGTTTTCAGTTTTGCCCCACTTATTCTGAAAAAGACTGGTTTGAGTCTTACAACCTCTGCCTGTTAATCACCCCTTAGCCTGGCTTCTCACCGAATCTCAGGTCATGCTGCTTACCAATAAAGGGGCATATCTACAAGGGCTTTATCTCCGCTTTTTTGGCTTTTAAAGCCAAAAAAGCGGAGATAAAACTATCGCCCTATTAACAAGAGGGTGCAAACATGCATAATCGCATGTTAGCACCCTTTTTCTCTAATGAGATGCAAAGTGGGCGTCACTGGGCGTACCCCGGATGGTCTACCTTGCAAATATCGCTGATGTTCACATCGCGATATTTACAAGGCAGCCCACAGGATTTAAGCATACGTTAGATTTTGGCGAAAACGTCGTTTCGCCAAAATCTAACGTCTGCTAAAATCCTGACTTACCTATGTTTGACATAGGGGTGGATTATGCTGATACGACCACAGGGTCGTATCAGCAAGGTTATCGCCGCTTTGCAGGGAACATCGCTGGAAAACCAGCGATGTTCCCTGCAAAATGGCGATTTCCCCGCTATCGCTGGATTTCTTATCGCCGTTGTGAAAAGCATTGTTGATACAGCGCTATCACGGCGATGAAATCCAGCGATAGGATAAACATCGCCAAACGCGCTTAGCGATGTTTATCTCTAATCGTTGTTGATATGCCCCATAGTACCTTTAGCATGGTTAAATAGTTTCAGTTTATGTTAGAAGGCTAGCAACACTGGCATACAGTGGGCCACAGCTGCATTTAGCTTCTGGCAGATCTTCTTAGACAGGAATCAGATTCCCAGTTACAGAGAAACTTTCTGGCTGTGTCCCACTTCTGAGAAACAAAGCTGCAAGTGACACAGCAATATCTGCACACATTCATTGTGTGCTGTGGCATGCCTAGCTGCAGCCCTCAGACCACTTAAGGACGGAAGGATAGTTTTACCTTCTCAGAGACCCTGGTGCTAAATGGCTCACTTCAAGGACAATCGGTCATTTGTTAGGTCAAGTCAACCATACTGGGCTTACCTAGAATGTACAGCTCTTTACAGAGTGCCCATTGCTCACCGTTGGCAGTCGTTAATGTCACTCACATTTGCTTGCTTCTTATTTGACGGCTTTCCCTGTCTTGTGTTTCTCCCGCCCCTAGTGCATATCTTATTTATCATATTTCTAATTGGCTGGCTTTGTTCTTCCACTGCTCACTTCTTTGGAACTGCTTTTTACTTTTTTGCTTGAGCACTCCATGAGACTGCATGTGTTTTCCAGATCCACCCCTAATGTGCTTCTCCCCCACCCCTACCGAATACCCACATCCCCGCAATCCATGTTGCTGTCAACCTTATGTTGCAAGCTCGTTTTAGGTGCTTCTCCCAATGCCAGACTCCATTCTCACCTGCCCCCACTGGTGCTACCACTCGTGCACTGCTTTTCTCTTCTCTCGGCCCAGTCCCCACTTCTTCCCGACAGGTTCTCCCAAGCTACATTTTATTCATACATTTTTAAGTTGCCGCCAACCCCTCCACCTTACAAAAAAGCACTTTTGCACTAATTTTTCTTTTTTTTTCTCACAGATCTGTCTCTAGTGTTTTTTTTTCTCCAGTTTTAATTTTTATTTTTGAATTATACATCATTACAACCTGGGCAAAACAGACATGGCATGACATAACAAACAGCTACAGACACACGCTCATGGCACATATTATGACAGCAAATGGTATAGTAACTTGCAATACAGTTGTGTCACACCGGGCACTCGTTGCATAACAGAAATCACCCAGCACCTGCTCCCAACCCCTGATTCCATACGATGGAAGCATCAGAAAGGAGCAACAATAACACAGAAGAGCATGTGCCCTCATCAGTGGCTGAGCATTTTGTCACTAGTACTGTGTCTGATCCGGCGTGCAGGTGACAGATGCATCTGTGCACTATGGGGCATATTTATGAGCGCCTTGCGCCGCTGTAGCATCAGATTTTGTGACACTCCAGAGAGGCAAATGACCAAATCATATTGAGGAGGCCTCGCAAAGCCACTTTGCTTGGCTTTGAATGGTCTCATGGATATGGAGTAAGGCAAGGCAGCACAAATCGCTGTGTTGCCTTACTCTGCACTATGGAGGAGTCCCATGCGTGTTGAGGTGGGTGTTCCCATGCAACGCCCATGGATTTTGACACTTCCCCAGAGTTACATGACTATGTAAACCTGGGAAGTGGCAAAAACCTTACACCTCCAGAGGTGACGCGTAACAAGGAGAAATAACTTTATTGCTTCTGCAGCATATATAGAAAGAGAAACACGCCTCAACAGATTGTTTCTGTGCAGGAAGGTGCCCCTTCCTGAACATAAACAATCTTGCTGTCAACACAGGCACCCTTGCACCCTGTTACATAGGTGCCTGCATTGGCACTAGGCTGCCAAAACAGCACCAGCGCAGGGGGAAAGGACAGGAATGCACCGCATTCTATAAATACGGTGCATTCCTGCCCTTTCACTTTGACGTAGGACAGCATAGCAAGGTGACTTGCAGCGCTGCCCTACACCAAATCCCCATAAATGTGCCCCTTGGTGTGGCAGCCATGCATTTTTGTTCCTCCATAGCATCCAATCACTGCAACACCCTCACGACCTATATTTCTTATAGACAAAATCTAGTATGGGTTAAGCATTTATAATAACAACATCAAAGCAAGTCAATAATTAAATTTAAACATTGTTATTTATTTTTCATAGTTCATTATTCAAAGCAATTGTATCAAAATCCATTTGTTTTTTCTTTTTTTTATAAAGCAAGGTACATGTTTGTTTTTAGTAAATTTTTCTTTTTATACATAATTGTACATAAACCAATGCATTAAAGGCTTATACAATTAAAATGCAACACTGTGCTCTGGACCCCTAAATGAAATGAATTATACAAACAATTCACAATTCTCAAACTCACTCAATCAAACCGAACACACTCATACATAACCCGAACAATCATACACATCTGGGTCAGAGGGAGACATAGAACTTCAAAGTCTCCACGACCATGTTGGATGAAAATGTTCAACAAGGTCTGTTCAAACAAGGTTGACGCGCATTTCGGTGGGGTATAGCAGATGGTAAACCACCTTCCTCAGGACCTTCCCAAATAGTATGGATTCACACAACAACTAAGGGGTACCTAGAGAGTACAAACAATATATGTTTTTTTATTAACCCATACACTGAAAAATATTTTAGAGTTGATTGGACCAGGGTTTTGGACAAGAAAAGAGAAAATGGGTTAAATTCCCAGTTTTACAAAAAAGGATCAAGGAAAGAAAAAACCAAGACTTGAAATAAAACACCAAGAGGGGCTCCTACATGAGGAAACCCTTTGTGTGAGATTCCTGAGGCTTCCCATACTCACTGTGGGAAGTATCAGGTAGAAAAAAAGAAAGTGATCAAAGACTTAGAAAAAGATCTACTGAGTGCAATATCAGGATCCTGTCCAGCCTACAATCCATGGCCTGTGTGGGCGAGAGAAAGGTGGATTCCGTACGCATGAGGTGTAAAGCCCTCCAAGTGTCTATACAGTCCACTCGGGTCATTACTTCAGCTAACACCACAGTCATGCTTGCCTTAGTATTATGCTTCAGGGGCAATCTATCCAGGTCCCCATTCAGGATGCAATTAAATTCCCCTGCCCAAATCAGAGAGATCCCCACATGCAGTGCCAGGATATCAAGGACTGTCCAAAGAAGGGTTTGTTTCAATAATAGTTGCACACACATTTAGGAGAGCTATCTCCCGCTTATCTAATAGGCCAATTATCAGAAGGAATCTGCCCTCTATATCTGCGTGTGCCTCGCAAAACTGCAATGGAATTCTGGGCGCAACCCAGATGGGGACCCCCTTTCATATGAAGAACAGGTTGAGCAATAGAACAGCTCCCTCAATTGGTTCTTCAATTTGTCAGCTTCTGAGTCTACTAGAGGAATTTCTTGTCAAAAATATATACTCACCTTATAGCGTATAATGTACGTGTGCACTCTATAACGCTTGGAGTAATCATGCAAGACCCTGACATTTCAGGAAAAACCCTTGCATCTCCCCCCATATCTGGATTTATCCTTTCATTGCCATCTTCAGTTTACAGGGGCGATCAGAGAGTGCACATCGGTTCGGGCAATTTCATGAGCCTGTCCAACTGTGTGTGATTGCGCTCCCTGGTCCCACCGCCTGTATAAGGGCGTGCCATGAAGTGTTCACGTGACCACAACATGCCAATGTTGCCCTAGCAAACAATATACAAGTTGAGCATATATTGCCAAAAAAATAGCCCTCCCTCCCCACGGGAAAACAACCTGACTACTGTGTGCATGATGTTTCAACATTTGACTAGCTACTGAGTATTGTACCCTCCCTGGTCAACTCAACATAGTATGTCAAGAACCCCCCAAAAATAACCGAGCTAAATCACATGTTACTAATTCAATCAAAATTTGCAGGGCAACTTTTGCCCCCACGACCTCGAGACAGTGTGATCTAGCCCAGTCGCAGGCTTTCTCTGGCGTCCCTAACCGTCTGTAATGTGGTATGAAAGTTCAAAGGGGAATAAATGTAAGCAGTACCCCTGTGAATTCTAATACAATGGTAAGCCCACCCACTGCTCAGGCTCCCAACACCACACAGGGGCAACCATATTACCCTGCCATCAATAATCACCATCCTTCAGGAGCATCTCATCAGCGGTGCATAACAACTTTATAAATACAGTGATGTTGCTTATGCAAGCTAAAAGGCCCCTTGTGCCCCATTAAAGAGGCTCCAGTGTGTCCCCGGTGGCACCATCAAATTAAGCAGTTCACCCTGCCCCCACTCATGTCATGCACCAGTTGGAGATAAGGTGTCCCCGGGGTCCGGCCCCTGGCTATCCACCATGGCCCCGAAATATCTCCATTAACAGTTCTCAAGCTGCCGTCTTGCTGTATTTCAATTGGAGGGCTGCCAGAGTACACGTTATAGCCCACCTCCTTCTTTCCATAGACCCGCTAGGGCTGTTCGGGCTCCTATGCTCTCTGCAGTTTGCACTAATGAAGGGTTGATGAACACCTGTGAGCTTCCGAGCCAGTCCAACACCTCCTACGGCCATGTAAAGAAGTGACCCCGATCCCGTGCACAACTCTCAGGGGGGATATTCACAAAAACGTGTGCTAAACATCTCCAAAAAATGTTAACGCAACTTTACACATCGCAGTCCATCGCGGGAAAATAACCCAGTGTTAATGTGGAATTCACAACACGGCAGTACCATGCAATAGTCTCCCGAAACCGCGGCCAATGTCCGCGATACAACCACCTCGAAGGAGATAAAAACACAAACACCAAAAAACATGCGATGCGCCCATTCGCGAGGAGGAAAGCAGCGATAAGCAGCGCAAGGCCCGCGACACACATACGGCATGTGGGAATAAGCACAACAAAAGCAGGAAGAAGAAAGACAAACCAAACAGAAAACAGCTAAGCACAATGGAGGCAGTCGGAGCTAGCACACAACCCCACAAGCACCATTGGCAACAAAACATTAGACATGGCAGGCCATCGTGGACAAGGTGAATGCAGCCGGAGAGCGGAGGAGGACAATGGCAGAAAACCAGAACAGCTGGAATGATGCGAAACGCACAAACAAGCACAAACACGCCAACAACCAGAAGGCAGCAATGCACACCGGAGGTGGGAGTCCAGCGCCACATCAGGAGCTGGATGACATGGAGGAAATGGTGTCCACCACATCAGTCTGGAGATGGTGGCAGGAGTCGGGGACCAGAAACTGCTCAAAATCAACAGACACAACAGCAACAGGGAGAGGAACGAGCAGGGACTGGGGGGACGGGGGGAGATGGGAACAATGGCACACATGCACAATTAAGCACAGCACAACTGCAGACAAACCATGCCCAAGAGGAACAACACCAACCAAGAGCACAAGTCACACAAGTCGGCAATATCACACCACTGAACAAGCACAGAAGTGAAAACCACACTGCCTGAAAGGGAGAAGGGTGAGCCAAATCAGAGCTGAAGGAACATCTCACACACAATGCAGCACACACACATAGGAAGCAGAGCACCCCAACATCCAACACAATGTGGTACAAACACCAACATCTGCACAACCGAACACAGGACACAAGTGAACCCGCTTGTGGCCGGTAAATGGCCATACGCATCTGGCAAAGCACGAAACAGGGACATGATAATGCACAAGTACCAACCCACAGCCCTGATGGGGCAGCAATGCATGTAAGGCAGAGAGCCAGAGAGTCCGTGACACACACATTGGCATACAAATAAACACTCAACACAGTTGGAGACAAGTGAACGTGCGGAAACTTTATCAACAATTGCGTGTCAGTACGGCCAAGGGAGGTGCCACGACATGAAGACCAATGCAGCAGCATGTCTGAATGAGGAACGTTGGAAAGCGCCCATGTCCACCCCGGGGGAGTCCATCACCAACACAAGTCATTGCCAACCCGCGTATGTTGTCTGCGCATGGATCAGGAGTCCAGGCCAATGCAGCTATGTCCACTGTCTCCTAGGACATGTGACCAGATCCCCAACATGCAACCAGGCGTCGGGACACGTGCAATGAGTCACATGCAATCCTGGCTGCAGGTACCTTGTCACTCGTCCATGAACGCGAGTGCAGCAGCATAGGCCAACATTTCCAATGCAAGATCGTAGTCCACCACATCTGACATGTCGGCGACGTAACCCATCAGCTGTCCTGGACAGATGTGCTCACTCCAACCCCTGGCCCCAATATGCACAAAAGCCCAATCAGGGAGCGGCTCAATGTGGTCACTGCACACGATGACTCCTGCAATCTCCCAGGTCCAGTTCCCAGCATGCATGCCAAACATCCAGGCATGCCATAAACGTGCATCACGGTGACACTCCTGGTCGTGGTCCAACAGGGGGCGCACACGCACGTCAAAATCCAGGTCAGCTACCGTAACGTTGGAGAGGCAGACACCCATGGACCACTCGAATATGCACGAGCGACAGTGCAACACAGGCTGAACGCAGGTGACGTTGGCAATGCGGAAGCTCAGCCTGTAACTGATCCGCAGCACTGCCAATGGCAGTGCCCCCAGTACATGCAGCAGACGTGCACGGTACAGGTCCACGTGACTGGAGTAGAGCATGTGTCCGGGATGGTCTGCCATTGCGTCAGTGGCTCTGCTTGAAGCGGCACTGTGAGGACCTGCGCCAGACCTGTGGATGAAACACCACAGCTCGGAGCAATGAGCAGTGTCTGTGTGCAACGGGTGCAGGCCTGAGGTGTGGTGGGAGTATGAGTGAAGACCATATCACGCACGCAAACTACGACCAAGGACTTCTGCGTGTGGGATGTGTACACGTTGGCCTCACGTCTGGCAGTGCTTAGTGTGGGAGTCACCTGGAAATGCTATCCTATCTGTCAGGGGGTGCTGGGCACATGCAAGTCACATCCAGGAGCTGCAGATATGCTACCGCCCGATAGTGCAGACAAAGGACCATTCATCCCTACAGTAACTTCACCATCTGCATGCATTCAGGAGACGTACAGAGGCCTGCCGTGGGTGTGGTGGGATGTCTGCGACCCTGGGAATGATGGACGATATGCCCAGCATGTGGCACATGTGCGGCCTCACTGTGTGTTACGTTGCCTCACAGCTGCTCCACCCTCCCTTGAGCCACCACACTTGTGTGCCCTGCGCGGTTGTATCACGTGCACTCCTACGGCACACCATTGTAATGCCTGTCCGCGCATGTCCAGCGGCATGCCACCAACACCGTGAGGCTGGCCTTTGAATGTGTGCGGCCAAATGAGTGTAGGCCAATGGTCCGGACAGGGCGGACACAAGCGTACAGTCCATGGCTGGCTGTGATCACGCTGCGAATGAGGCTAGGCAACTGACTCATGCAGCCGCAGGACTGATATACATAACACTTGGCATGCATGTGCCAAGACCCCGAGCGGTCTTGCGCTCCTACATTTCCCCGTCCGTGCGGGCCCGCCCTCCTGGTGCATGCTACATTGCAACATCGTCTACTGTGGCCCTGGTGGTTACAACACCCCAACACAGAGACACACTTACCGCACATCCTGCACAAAGCCAGGTCCGAGCCACGCCCTGCTCCCCCTGCCGATTCAGCACACCCCTGCGCTGAACTGCCGTACGCCGGACCAGCACACGCCGCTTGTGCATGCAGGGGGGGGCCGGGCGAAGCTACATGTCCAAGGTCACTGCCAACGCTGAGGTGACATGGTATCGTCCGCTGAGGATAGCACACTGTGATGTTGCAGTGCCATGCCCATCATGCTGATACAATGACCACACGGACACACTTGCTCAGATGGTGTGAATGGCAACGGGCACGTGCGCCCGGCCACATTTATTAGCAGGCACACATATCGAGTGACACCTGTGTTGGATGTGTGTGGGGTGTGTGCACACCAGCCGGCAAGGGCTGCCTGGTGCAGTCAGAAATCGACAACAGTGTACATCGTAAAGGACACAACCATTCAACCAAAAAGGCCCCATGACTTGTGCTGCACAGAGTTAGTGGCCCCGGATGCACAGCGTCCTGCACGGGCCTACCGCCACGGGCCGCTGACTTGTGGGGCACTGGGACAGGGTCACGAGTGCAGAGCAGGTTTCCGTAGATGACAAAGGGGATTGTCGCGGAGGGTCTCTGTGGACAGTGGAAGGTGTGCCCCCAGGGAATGATGCACAGGGCAGAACCACGCTGAAACAGTCACTATGGTGGAGATGAATGGAACAGACAGATGTCGGACACCAAGTCCGGTCCAGCCAGATGAAGATGCAGAAAACCAGCAGGCCATGGACTCAGACGCCACCAAGGCCCAACCAGATAGTGCCCATGACTCATTGCGCACAGAGTTAGTGGCACCAGTGCTGTCAGGGGATGCCACCTGCGATGAGGCATGTCCAATGGTGTGGACTCCTCCACATCTTAACCAAGACACAGTTCCACATGTGTGACCTCCTGGGACGCAGTGTTGGCCTGAGGCAGCGGTCAGCACGGGCCATTCACCGAGTGTCGCCGGCTTAGGTTGGATGGTCCCACCGGCCTGCGTAGTTCAGGTTCAGTGGCACCACGGGACGCAGACTTGCGGTGAACAGGGTTGATGGCACCAGGTCAGTTGTTGATAGTGTTCGATCACCTCCGTGACTCTGAACCGGCTTTCCTCCGGACTGAGCCGCATCTTCCTCTTACTCCTCTCCGTGCGTTCACTGGTGTGGACTCTGCCATTCATGATTGGTGACTAAGTGCTGGATGTGGGACCTACTGGTCCGCAGGGTAGGCCTGAGCCCTCATCCACGTGTCGCCGGCTTGCGTTGAACAGGGTTAGTGGCACCACGTGTCGCCGGCTGGCGTTGAACAGGGTTAGTGGCACCACGTGTCGCCGGCTTGCGATATGGAATTATGCCTCACTGATCGAAGGGGGTCTGGTGCTGTGGCCGCTGCCACGGACTTGGGGTCACTGCCATTCAAGACTCAGGACACAGTTCCACATGTTGAACCTACTGGGCCCAGGAGGACGCAGGTGGAGTATGTAAATGGGAAAGGAGTAATGTGGGCCAGCGTTGGTGGCCAGCGATGGTCTGTGGAGGCTGCAGAGGTCGCGGGACTGGTGCTTGGAGCTTGCACCAGCACGTGGTGGGCCCTCATCGACACACGCCGGTGTAGGCAGGTGAGCGGAGCCTCGTTGGTGCGCTGTGGCCGGCATGACGGGTCGGGGGACCAGCGGCCCGGGGTGCAGCAGGCGCACAGGGATGCAGGCCCCGCCGTGCTTGGCGCAGGACTCGTGGCGGGCTGAGAGGCGCCGCCCTGGCAGACGCGTTGTCCATTCCGAATGAGAACCATGTCCAGTGCGAAGGGCTTTTTGTTCACACCCCTACGCAGGCCTGGCGTACGCAGGTCCAACCCACTGCACCCGCGCATGCATGGGGGGACGTAACGTGTGACATTTCCGCGTTCTGCCCCACAGCCTGTGGGGACATGGTAGCATCCACTGGCCACTACACTCCATGCACCAGCAGTTGATCTCCACATGGCCATTTCCATGATTTGCACGCTGTGGTCTGTCCGGCATCTCCACGCCACATCTGGCATTGGGTAGGTTCACATTCCTTAGTCACTTGCCGTTCTCGCACGTGCCTGCTCCATGCCTCTCCTCACATCCTGCTATTGTGTGTCTGTGGTGCCATGCCGTGGCTGGGTTGTGGGCATGGTAAGGCCAAGTTCCTAATGGAGTCGTGTTGTCGTGTCTGGTCGGTTGGCATGTTGTGTGGCATGTTGAAAGTAGTTGTGCTGCGTGCCCATTGCCAGTGTCGTGAGTTGCATGACTGTGGGCTGGAGGTGTGTGGTGTGTTCATTTGGTACTTACCAACGAGCACTGCATTGCCATGGGTGCCATCCTGGGAGCGCTGGGTGATGATGGACTGTCGGGAGATGTGAGAATCAGGCACTCTGCCTGGGGAGTTGGCCACGACATTGTTGAGGGGTCCAGGGCGGTCCACTATTGCCTGCACATTAATGGGATGCGTGTGCTTTCTGTTGTGGTAGTTGTGTGCAGTGTAGGCAAGGGGTACATGTGTGCAGTTAGCCCTGACACGTGAGGGAATCCAGCTATGGCGTAGGGGCCTTGCTTGGTCTCCAGCTGCTCCTGCGCAGTGTGGGTGAAGTGGAAGGGCTGGGGTACCAGGCTGATATTGGCATCCAGGACAGGTGTGATGACCTTGGATGGGGCTGGCTGTGTGACTCCTCCGACTCTGGCAGTTGTGGGTTGGATGGTACCAGAGGCTGACATGTGCTGCGCAGCCGGCAGCTTTGTTTGCAGAGAGATGTTGGTAGTCCGCTGGGTTGGTACCGTCAGCAGGTGGGGGATGTGGGTCAGGATGAGGGGGTTGGTTGTCCTTTTGGGCCTGTAGTGGGCAATGTCCTCCTCTGGCGTTGGGTCTGGGTGGCAGGTGCGTTTCAGGTGGGTCCGCTGTCTTTGTGTACGCTGCCTCTGTGGTGTTCCCGGGGGGGAAAGGGGGCGGGACGGGTCCTGGGGGTGGTGGCGGGCCTGGGGGTGGGGGTGGTGGCGGTAGGTGTTGTGGCCTTCATGGGTCTCGGAGCTGCATGATCATTGTCTCCATGGCATCTGTGGGTCTTCGGGTGTGGCTCTTGGCTGGGCTCCCTTTCATGCTGCAGGTAGTCGTCCTGCTTAACACCAGCAAAAGGCAGGTGTTAAATCACTGGTGCTACCGCGGCTTATCGCCTGTTTTTGGTTCGGTTCGCAGATCTGGCAGTTCGTTGTGAAAGTGGTGTTGTGGTTTTTTCGTGTGTTTTTGCACGGGAATGCCTACTCTGCATCTCATTAGAGTTAGTTGGTGGTGTCACCCGTGGAGATAAATTTTGGGGCAGTTATCACGAAAATACTGGTGATGTCTGCAGTTTGCACCCGCTTGTGAATGGGGTGTTATATCTATCTCCACTTTTGATGAGTTAAGGTGGAGATAAATCAGAGATAAGTCCTTGTGAATATCCCCCTCAGTTTTGCAGGGAACAGGAACAAATAACTGATGTTCATTGTACTTAGCTTCTTTTTAATGGCATAAAAAGATTGTCTCTGGGGCTGAACCCTGCGTGTATAGTCAGGGGTCCCCATGTTTGCAAGCCCATTGTAGAATACAGTCTCTGTCTCTGTAGTTGAGTACTTTGGCTATGAGGGCTCTCGAAAGCACACCTGAGAAAGGGCGAGGTGCCAGGACCCTGTGGGCTCTTTCAGTCACTAAAAAAATAAACAACACTCTCAGACCGATAGCATTGGTGAGCCACTTTCCCAGAAAGGATTCAAGGTCCGCCCTCTCCTGCTGTCCTTGAAGCTCACGTAATGAAGAATATACCTCCACCACCTGCCCTCTGCATAGTCCAGCCTGTCATCCATTTGTTTCACCTTGTCCGACAGCACACGGACCGTGGCGTGTAAGTCTTTCACTTCTTGATTCAGAGTCTCCATCATTTCCAGTGTTCAGTCATTGACCTTCTGCGGGTCTGTTCATAGTAAGTTCACCTCAAAATATATAGGGGCAGATTTACAAGAAAGTGACGCATCTGTAGAGATGCGTCACTTTGCCTGCGCCACCCTGAGAAACCCTTGCACCACCATGGATGCGCAGTATTTACAACACGGCGTACCATGGCGCAAGGATTGACGGATTGACAGATGCGTCAGAAATTCAGACGCATCTGTTGGGGCAAAAGTCACGCATTGCTGGAGTCATGTCGCAAGCACAACGCAACTCCAGCAATGCATTTTGAGGCCTATTCTCACTACACTCCGTCACTCCTTACGCCTGCTTCAAGCAGGCGTAAGGTTTTGACGCAGTGGCATCCTAGATGTGACGCAGTGAAATCTTGTAGATTTCACTGCGTCACTTTTACTAGGCTTTCCTGCGTGGGAACGCCCACCCTGCATACATTATACCTGATGCAGGTATGTGTGACGCAGGGCTTTACAACGTGACGCATCGCCCTAGATGCTTCACGTTGTAAATTGGCCGCATTTTTTTACGCCACCTCTGCGTCACAAAAGTGACGCAGCGATGGCACAAAAGTGTTGCAAGGGGCTTGTAAATTTGCCCCATAGTGTTCATTTTGTGCTACAGGGCTTGTTTGATTGCTCTATAGCCACCAGGATTTAGGCACCTTTAAGCTCTGATGCTCCCGGTACAGAACATCCATCAATTTGCGCTTGTTGTCGTGTCTAAAACTGACTAGTCCTCGAGAGTTTGTTGCAGGGTTTTGGTATGCTTATCCTGGTCCATGTCACAGAATGATAAAAACACTAGCAAAGCTTAAATTTCAGGTTCCCTTGGCCTCCCAGTACTCTCACTGCCAGCATTTATCCCCTAGCTGTTGTGGAGTCCTTGACTAAAAAAGCAATATTAAGGACGAGGTGGGGAGCAGCACTGGTCTCTGGTCACATCTGCGACATCTAGCAAGGCCCCCAGGCCCATGGAGGTAGCACTCCCCCCCTCCCATGCCAGTGTCCGTTCCCAGGCTGCTGCAGCACCCCCGGCTTGAAAAGTGATATTTTGGACCTGGGGAGAGGGGCTGGCTGTGCCACTCCCTGGTCACTGTCCGCAACAACCAGTAAAGCCTCCAAGTCCACCGGATGGCCCTGGGTCTTTCAGAGCTTGCCCTCTCTATCTCCAGGCACATTATTTCTCCCCAGCCCAGGCCAGTGCGCAGTCCCAGTATTCTCACAATTTGGGCAAACTAAGGGGCAGACGTATGGCTAGTGCACCTCAAGCACAAACAAGGCGAAGCACATTTGGGCAAACCGGATGGGTTATTGTTGCACGGACCCCTATTGGAGTGCTCAATTGGGCTTAGTGGCCTGCTTCTTCCTTTTTTACACTATCCCCATCTTTGGAGACACTGCTGCTTGTTATGTCCAGTCCAATAGTGATGCCTGGACCTCAAAGAAAGATGCTGCCTGATTAATACATATGGCCAGTGATCTACTTTTGGAAACATCGTCTCGCGGATCATTTTGAATGACACTTCCTGTTAGTTGTATATTTGAGCAACTCGAGTTAACAACATTTTTTGCCCTGAAGAAGTCCATTGTTATGGACGAAACGCGTTGGCTGTCTTCAACATATATGTATGATATTATTTTAAGAAAAAAAAACAAGAATCACACAAAGCATAATTGTTTGAATTGGGTTGTTTTTCTCTTCCTTATTACTCTTGTTATTTGATGTAGTGCACTGCTACATTTTTCTTTTGTTACTTAAAACCATCGGGTATACACACACACCTTGGCAGCAGGTGTCTGTGGTGTGTACACACACTTTTGAAATACTTTTTGGTGAACTGCATTGTTGGGAACACAGGTCAGGTGCAGTCGCTTCGGTCCGATGTCTCTGCTTTTATAACTACCACAAACAGGGCGAGTAGTCCGCAGCGATGCCTGCAACAAGCCGCCCGCAAGCTCAAGCCACCCTGCCACTTTCTGATGTGATCTTCCAGGGCAAGTCAGCACAGCACACTGCAGCCTCCACTGGAGCAATTGGAGCCCTGCTCATCATGCCCACCAGTGCACCACACCACAACACAGGCCCGGTCTGGCTCCTGGCGATCTCCTCAGGAGACCTCCAGAGCTCTGCATGCGGCTCTCCTCCATATCAGGAGGCAGCCACTATATTGTGCATGGCATAAACGTCTCAGCTGCCATGTATCCAGAGTGGATTTAGGCCCAGATCTCTGTACTGGGGTGAATGGATGACATTGTTCTGCATTCTGTCCATCAATTGTTGTTTTTGCATTTGTCACCCCGAGTGGGACGGGTATGCTCAGACGTGAGTCCCGTGCTCTCCATGCCACTGGAATCAAGCTATCCTGGCTGATGAGGGCTGAAAGCCCGAAACCGGTCCTAGGATGGTTGTTTCCAGTCCAGGGAGGACCTGGCTTGGCAGTTCGGGCTGGACTGTTCCCATGGGGCACAGGGTCAAGACTGATTTGCATATGGCTGGGTTCAAACTGGAATGGCATGGTGAGCAAAAAAACGAATGATTTAGGCCCAGATCTCTGTACTGGGGTGAATGTATGACATTGTTCTGCATTCTGTCCATCAATTGTTGTTTTTGCATTTGTCACCCCGAGTGGGACGGGTATGCTCAGACGTGAGTCCCGTGCTCTCCATGCCACTGGAATCAAGCTATCCTGGCTGATGAGGGCTGAAAGCCCGAAACCGGTCCTAGGATGCTTGTTTCCAGTCCAGGGAGGACCTGGCTTGGCAGTTCGGGCTGGACTGTTCCCTTGGGGCACAGGGTCAAGACTGATTTGCATATGGCTGGGTTCAAACTGGAATGGCATGGTGAGCAAAAAAACGATGGATTTAGGCCCAGATCTCTGTACTGGGGTGAATGTATGACATTGTTCTGCATTCTGTCCATCAATTGTTGTTTTTGCATTTGTCACCCCGAGTGGGACGGGTATGCTCAGACGTGAGTCCCGTGCTCTCCATGCCACTGGAATCAAGCTATCCTGGCTGATGAGGGCTGAAAGCCCGAAACCGGTCCTAGGATGGTTGTTTCCAGTCCAGGGAGGACCTGGCTTGGCAGTTCGGGCTGGACTGTTTCCATGGGGCACAGGGTCAAGACTGATTTGCATATGGCTGGGTTCAAACTGGAATGGCATGGTGAGCAAAAAAACGATGGATTTAGGCCCAGATCTCTGTACTGGGGTGAATGTATGACATTGTTCTGCATTCTGTCCATCAATTGTTGTTTTTGCATGTATCCAGAGTGGAGCAATGCCTCTCTGGGGCTCCTCTTTCGGTCGATCCTTGCGTGCTCGCGCATGCAGCGAAGAATTGGCTCCCATCAGGTTGTAGTGGCTGGCAGTGGGCTAGCAGGATGGCTGAGGATGTTACAGGGGCTCGCGGTGCCTCGGCTCAAAGCATGCTGTCGACCATCTTGCTTTGCCACGCCTCTTTCCATCCCCAATAGTTAAGTAAAAGAAAATGACACCTGCATCATTTTGTAGACACGCATGTGTAATGACGCATGCGTCTACACACATCATCACATATGCATGCCTACAATATGACACGGTTGCTGCAGCCATATTATTGTAGTGTTTTATTATTATTATTATTATTTTGTACTTTTGGCCATGTAGCACAGCATCTTGCAAATGCTGTACAACACTGTCAAAAAGCACTGGCAGAGTCACAATGTCATGAAGGCGAGAACTTTTGGATTTGACAATGCTTGTTTTGTTTCAGCCTTCTGGCAGAGAACAGATGATGGAAGCGAAAGAGAGCACAGCTGAACGTTAGTGGCTCAAAAAACATATGCTCTCCAAGTCGCTTTCCAAGTTTGCCAAAAGATGAACTTGTATGAACTGTTCTCCTTTTTCAGCCCACTAAAAAAACAAATGATTTCCAAAGAAAATGTGAATAAAATGAGTTACATACCACAAGGAGAGTCAGCAGCAATCGCTGCTAGCTATGTTGTCTTTTTGCTGTCTTTGGGGTAGGCAAGGAAATTAAAATATGATTTCAACGAAAGTCAAGTATCGAAAACCACACGTGATTGTGCAATTATATTAAAATATCCAATTATACAACACGCAATCCACACTGAATTTTTGAAACTTTATAATAGGTTTTAATGACTACCTAACACAGTTTATCTGCCAGAGAAGAATTAAAATAGAGTTTTAACCTGCGAGCATTATGGGAATTTACTGGGGACTCTAGGCTGTCTATGACTATCCCCCCAACACTCTCTACTGCCCTCCTGATTCCACCCACTTTCTGCCACCCACTTACATGTGACTTCCATGAGTAAATTGTTTCCAACAGTAGTACTGAGTGTGAAAGTTTATCCATGCCAAAACCTTTGCTAAAACAAGCATTGGTGATGAAAACCGTTTTGTCTTTTGTATAATGAAAATATGTTGTAAGCTTAAATAATACACAGAAGAGGGAGCACATGGGCAGCAGTAGGAGGGGCTTGTATGCTACATACATGTACAGAGTAGGGAATACTGTGGGGAGGGCTAAAGTTAGGATGTGGCACAAGAGAGGCTGTACGTAACATGTGACATGTAAATTCATATTTCTGATGATGTATTGAATGCCTAAATATCCCGCCTCTTCTTGAGAATGTTCCCTAAATTGTTACATTGTGTACGACACTGCACAATACAAAGTCGCAGAAGAGGGTTTAAATACATTCGTGTTGTAACCGTTCGGTGATTGAGAGAAAGCATACACTGCTATCACTTCTCTAGCAACTGCTTTTTATGTCAATCGTTAGCCAAGACCTTTTCATTTTAGTAATCAGAGTAGGAATTAGCAAAGACTTTTTGATTGTATCAGAACTATACATACATAGTATACTTATGTATAGGGGCTTTCAGCCAACTCTCTTCTTCTATTGGTTTGTTGTGTAGTTCACATATTTCTTCCGCCCACTATACAGCATGGGGCAATGGGCCAGCCCACTTCAGCCATTGGCTGACTTCACTTGGGAGACATCATTCCCCTCTTTCAGAAGGAACACATCTGCCGGCATGCAAATCTGTATCTTATTCGCTTGCCCAGTGTGCACCAACGGCTCGGATCGGGTGCGGCGTAGTCCCTGTACAGACTTTGTTGCTGCCCGATGAACCTGTCTCTACTTAGTAAATTCTGTACATTTGCTTGAAGCAGTAAGAATAACAGACAAGGGCTAAAGTTTAAAAATTTACTTAAAGAATGTCAATACAGAAATACATAGCTGGGCCATCAATCAGCTTAGCATAGAAGCCTCTAAAGGCAACGACTCAGTGGCACAGGTTAGACAAGGCTCTGCCTCTGTTAAAATTGATCCTTTGACCTTAAGCCGTGCTCTGGCAGAGACCAGACCAGTTCTTCTCACTGATTTGGAGGGAGCTCTGGCTAGCTTCTCAGGTTGGATTACGCAGGTGGTGGATTCCCTCTCTCCCCCTGCTCTGCGCAGGCGAGCCAGGGAGTCTCCCTCTAAACCCTGGTTCTCGTCCGAACTAAAATTAGTGAAACAGCAATCTAAAAAATTGGAACGCTGTTGGCGGAAGGATTATTGCCCACTTGAGAAGCTAACACTTAGGAATGCCCAGAAAAGCTATTACACTGCAATAGTGCATGCTAATGGCCTTTACTATGCGGATCGCATAGACTCAGCCAGCAACAATTCTAAGGAAATTTTTGCCATTGTTCAGAGCTTTCTGGCTCCTAGAGCCGAGTCTATTAGGCCCCCGGCTTCTGATGCCTGATGTGAGAAACTTTCTAACTTCTTTCTCAATAAGATTCGGGCTATTCAGGCAACGTTTACTACTAGCAGTCAGGTTATGGCTGTAGCAGCGCCTTTAGAGGCCTTACCTGTCCCACTTCCTTCACTGGGGGCTTTTGCTCCTATTGATTTGCCAGACTCACTCAATATTTTGATGGCCCTGAAATCAGGCTCTCCATCTGACCCCTGTGCAGCTATGCTTCTGGCCTCAGTAGCCGAGACTGTCAACCCTGAAGTCAATAGGCTCATTAATCTGTCTCTCCAAGAGGCTCTCGTTCCAGCCTCTTGGAAACAGGCTAAAATCCTGCCCCTCTTAAAAAACCATCTTTAGACCCTTTGGACCCGGGGAGTTATCAACCTATCTCCCTTTTACAGAGCGTGGCCAAAATATGTGAGAAAGCGGTCAATCAACAACTTACCGATTACATCGAAAGCTCGTGCTTACTCCATCCTGCCCAATCTGGTTTCAGAGCCTCACATAGTACTGAGTCAGCTTTAGTTGAAATCTCTGAAGCCATACGGGACTGCTTGGATGCTGGCAGAAGGGCAGCTCTTATTTTGCTGGACCTCTCGGAGTCGTTCGATACGGTTCCCCACTCTCTGCTTTTGGCCTGCCTGGCGGACATAGGTATCTCTGGCACTGCCTGGGGTTGGCTGAAATCCTTTTTGGAGGGGCGTTCGCAACAGGTGTGGCTCCCTCCGTTTGCATCTCAGCCTCAGCCGGTGACCACTGGAGTGCCGCAGGGTTCCTCTTTGAGCCCCCTGCTTTTTAACATTTACGTCACTCCTTTGGTTCAGCTGGCGGAGGATCTTGGAGCAAAAATTGTTGCGTACGCTGACGACACCCAGCTTCTGTTTACTTGGGGTAAATCTGAGTGGTCTACCTTAGAGGCGAAGGAGTGTCTGACAGCTGTCTTTCATTGGCTCTCAGCGGCGCAGCTAAAGTGCAATGAAGACAATTCAGAAATCCTCCTCTACGGGAAGTTCCCCCCCAGTTTCGAGAACTACTCTGGCCGCCAGAATATCCTTTGCCCTCCTCCCCGGCTCACCCTGTGAAGAACTTGGGAGTTTGTTTTGAGGAGAATTTGTCTTTCTCTTTTCAGATCAAGAAGTTTGCGGGGAGCTGCTTCGGGATACTTAAATCCCTTAAGAAATTCCTCCCGCTTCTTTGCAGGGCTGCCAAAGAAATGGTTACCCGGGCTCTGATACTGTCACGTATCGACTACGCCAATGCTTTGTACATTGGTATACCGGGCTACATCCTCAATAAACTGCAGGTAGTCCAGAACGCGGCCGCCAGGCTTCTTTTTAAGATCCCAATCAGATGCAGCGTTAGACAACATCTGCGCACTCTTCACTGGTTGCCGGTCGCCAAACGCGTTAAGTTTAAAGCTATGATCTTGGCGCACCATGCACTGTACGCTTCCGGCCCAGTCTATCTAAGGAAGCGCTTTATGTTTTATACTCCAGCTAGACAATTGCGGTCAGCCTCCCAACTTCTTGCCCAGATCCCTCGTGTTCGCCTCCAAAGAATGGGTGGCCGCTCTCTGGCTTTTAGGGCTCCCACGGCTTGGAACGCTCTTCCATTTGCTCTGCGTAGCATTCAGGATCACATCTGTTTAAAAAAACAGCTTAAAACCTTTCTGTTTAATTAACTGTCACTTCTTTATCCCTCTTGGCTCGCACCGGGACACTCTTCGGAGTAGCTGCGCGCATTATAAACTGCAATAACATAACATAACATAACATATAAATCATAAGTACAAAGAACTCAGTAAAGTGCAATAGAAAATCCAGCCTAGATTTGCCCTCTAAAAAAGGGTAAACGGAGGCGGCACAGATAGAGGAAAAGCACACCCTTTTATAGGACTTTAGACATTTCTACACAAGAACATGGTTCCTGGGATATGCACCAATGGGGAACAAGCAAGAAGAAACAATTTACTAAAGATTCTCGCATAATACTATTACATCAGTACAGATGTTCTCAGAGTCTATTCAGGTAACATGAGTTGATACATAGTTCGTAACGCAGCCTGGGACAGCCGGGTTGTCCTTGTTTAGGGACATCGTGCTCAGTGTGACTAGAAAAGCCACAGTCTTTCAGCGCAAAACTCACAATTCTTTATTACATCAAGGAAAAGAACAGCAGCAGTAATCACAGGGTGTATCACAACGTCATTTCAAAATGGAAGAAAGAATGAAATTGGCTTATGTTAGTGTAAGGTTGATTTCTAGTACATTAAACAAAAAGAGAAAACCAGATTCCACACATCTGCACACAATGTAGTACCCTTCGGTGCCAAGGACTACTTTAGAAATATGTGCTTTTGGCGACTAAAAAAGATACTTTTACATTTTTTTCAGTGTTCATTTTCAATATCATTGAGCGCCTTACCATTGCTGCAATAATAACATTTTATGAAAATCATGGCAAAACATGTATTAGCAAAGCAAAAAACCTGGCAGCCACTGCCAGACCAATTGGCTTTGCCAGTGCTTGTTTTGTATTAGCATAGCCTGAGGTGCTACTGTCCATCGTATAATAAACAGTATTATATGTTTTGGACGCTTGGGCATACTAGTTAACTCCACAAAAGTCAAAATGACTGTCACTTCCATGGTAAAGGGGTGCATATGCAGGATGCCGTTGGAGAAACAGTGAGGGGTACAAAATACCTGAGACGCAGCTACTCCAAAGCTCCCCCCTCCATCACCGATGATGCTTCCATAGGCTGGTGGTTGAGGACTTGTTGGGAATGGCCATTCCTAGGTTGCTTTCCCTTCAACCTTTTGCTCTCTCCTTCACAGTTTTCCGCTGCTCTGGATGCTTGCCTTAGGACGCGAGCGCATTTGGCATTACCATGCAGTGTCAAAGTGCTGAGCTCGTCATATACATACTGTGGATTGGTGTATATATGATGGGCTGATTTAAGTTAGCTGTAAGTCCCTTGTCATGGGGTAAGACCTATGCCAGGGGCATGTATCTCGAATGTGCTTCTGTGGGCCTGCCGCACTGGTTGTGCCATCCACTGAGGTAGCTCATTGATTGTGCCACAGGTTTGCCCTGGTGAGGCCTATGTGCACAGGTTACTGTTACTTGGTTTGGCACTTGGAAAGCTATGTGCCAAGGTTCTGCATGTTTCCTGCTATATCGGAGTTCTCCCTGGTGACAGGGTGCGGTGTTGGGAAGAGGTTGGGCAGTGTGTGTATGCGTTAAATACAAGAGTTGTGAATGACACCGGGCCCGCTTATCAAATTGGATTAGCTTGAGGGGGGTACAGAAAGGCTGTCGAGAATTTTTTGCTATGGGCAGAATAGTAACAGTATAGTGTTTGATATTGAAAAGTTCATAATGGCGAATCCTTACCTGTAGTACAAGTGGGTTCGACATTACGTTGATAGAAATGTCACTTTGGGAAAGTGGGCATTTCGATGTGCGTGGCTCTGTGTGCCTGGAGGCCTGTCTCATAATGCACACTGGATGCTAGGGGGACAGCCACATCTGTGCATTCCTCATTGAGGGCAATAAACTAGGGGTTCCCTGGAAACTGCGGACCTCTGACTCTGAGGGGTCTTTTTGGTTCGGTTATGTGGGAGTGGAATTGGCACCTGCCTTCCAAGGGGCAGGGTCTTGGCCTCACTAAAGATTGTGATTAAACCTCCCAGGGTAGGATAGCAGAGAGGACAACATTTAGAGAGGGCCTGTGCATTTCAAAGGTGAACTTTTGCACTGCTCATAACTTCAAAGACCATGGTGGGTATAGCTACTGGGGCTTCGGCCTCCGAAAGTAGAGACACTTTTAGGTTTGGAACCATACTACGCTGGTTGGGTACTGGGACATTGACACGAGGAATCATTAGGGCAGGAGGGGCTGCAACTGGACTATCTGCAGACTTGTGGTGGCTTGGAGCTTGATGTGCTCCAGGAAGGGAACTATCACTTGGTGGAATTTGCTTGGCCGTTGCTGGCCTGCAGCTAATGCCAACTGTTGTGGCTTCGGTCTCAGAGTACTCTCCAAGGGCCGGTGAGCTGGCCTCCTATCCACGAAATCCCAGGGACACAAAGGATCTCACTGTCTCCACGAGATTGTAAGGACCCCACATTGGGTGCGGCGGAGACAGATGGAAGTGTTTATAGTTGGGACAAGGACTGTACTGACATACACTATCAGCTCACTGTGCAAGAGGAGTGTGTGCATAAAGATTAGCAGCCATCTGAGGTGCCAGGACATTAGACGTTCGAGTGGTGCGGTGCAATCTTGTGGAGTCCGAAGGACCCATACTTACATCCAGGGAACCTGTGCTAGCTTGTGCTCCAGAGTGTGTGGTGTCCGAGGGATGTTGGGGAAACCTGAGTCAGGAGCTGAGACTGGCTTCGGCCTCCAGATTGGGAGGATGACAGTGCCTGACATCGCGGTCTCTATTCGAGGTCATTGGCTCCCTCTCCCTGGACCCACGCCACAGGGTGCTTTGTTGTGAAAAACATTGTGACGAGGCCTGAGGGGTTTTGTGTGCCTTTTGTGTTTCTGCAGCTGATGTCAAGGGTCTGAGACAGGTCACACTTTCACTTGGGGGAAACATTTTTCCAGACGTGGAAGCATGCCACCTTCCTGGGTCGCAACCTTTTATCTATGGGGGGATGGCGATCCTGCACTCGTGCAGGAGCCGTCGGGCGCCTGGAGGTCTAATCTGGATATTTTATTTCCTTCCATTTTAGGTCGTTCTGAATGTCTAGTCAACAGGACACCAGCCTGGGCAACGAGTATCATTGGCGGGCTGGTGGAGTTGTAGGACTGAGGGGCTGGGTCACAAGGCGTAGTCAGAGACTGATGACTCTTTGACTTTTCTGCAATTGGAAAGTCTGACAATTGCATATTACTGAAAAGTGCATATCCAATGTGTGTTCCGTTTTGATTTCAATAGAGAAGTTTGACAATTGCATACAACTGTAGATTGTATATACAAAGTGTATCTTGTTTTGATTTCAGTGTGTGTGTGTGTGTATGTGTGTGTGTGTAATATAAAGACAAGTGTTTTTTATACAAATGTGTGAAGCCTTTTTGTGGTGAATGCAGTGTGTTGCGAGGGGGGGGGTTGTGCCAATATTTTACACTCGAACCCTGTGGATAAGCCTGACTGCACTGTGCCAAGCTACCAGAGTGTGAGCACAGGTTATCGGACATGTGTATCGTACTCATCCTATTTGGAATGGTGGATTCTGACTGGCTTTGATGCGTCTGAGCCATCCCAAAATTGCTGGGTCGAACAGGGCTCATATGAAAGGTTGCACGCACAAAGCTTAGGAACTTAGGGCCAGATATATTAAATGTTTTTACTCATTCTGTGTCTATGGGCAAATGTGTTAGTATATTAGGTCCTTTTAGGACCAATACAGGGCCAGAAAGCCCTGGGACAGGGCTATAAGATGCCTCAATGTACCTGCCTAGGGTAGTGTGTGCCTGGTACATATTGTGTGAACGACCATTCAGGACACAGCCAGTATGAGGGGGTTGTAGAGAGCAGCATGAGATGCAGAAGGGATGAGAGCGAGAAAGGGGGAAATGGTAGAGACGAGGTGGGAAGAGTTCAAGAAGATGAAAGCTAAGGAGTGAGAAGGGGGAGAAAGAGGAGAGAGCCACTGTGGGAGGGGGTAGAGCACAGCATATGGATGAGATATAAGGGGAAAGAGAGGAGGAAAAAGAGAGAGAAGAAAACAAAGAAAAGTAGTTAAGAGAGTAAAGTGGGCAAGCAAGTAAGATGACGCAAGGGAGGGAGTGGAAGAAAAGAGAGTGACAAGAGGAAAAAGAGGAGAAGGTGCCGGTGGTGTAAAAAACACAAAAAGAATGGTGATGGAAATTCCAGGATAGAAGAGAAGAAATAAGCAGGAGAATGTAGAGGGGAGAATCATGGTGAAAGTAGTGCCACAAGGAGTGAAGGAGAAGCCATGGACAGTGGAGAGGAGAGTGAGCTGCAAGTAGGGAAAGGGGAAGAGGAGAGAGAGGAAGGGTGAAAATCTGGAGAAAGGAGGGCAGAGGAAATGCAGTTATTTAAGAGAGAAACAAGGTGATAGGAGGAATGAGAAAGGTAAAACAGGAGGAAGAAGGGAGAGGAGAAAGAGAAGTCTTGACGGCTATCACTGAAACCATCACAGTGATGGACCCCACAGCTGCTGGAACCCTAACACCACATAAGGCTCAGAGCAGCCACATCCAGAGCCATTGGCCCTTGCATCACAGATCTATAGTACCTTGGGCCAGTCAGTATCAGCTGAGGCCCCCACATCTCTAGGGCCTCCCCAAGGATTAGGTCCAACCCTCAGCACCTCATCTCCGAGCAAGAGTGGCTGTCTGCCTTACAATGGGGCTCAGCCTCTTTTGTCACATCTCCAAGAAGCGCTGTGAAGCTGGTTTCTCAGCACAGCCATAAATCCCCATGCAACATAGACTCCTGACAACCAGCCAACTGGAGCCTCAATTCGGCTATCAGTGCCAAACTCTTCACAAAGCAGCTTTGTCAAGGCACCTCACTCCTGACTATCAGTGCCTTCACCTGCTGGAAGCATCACATGGAGCTCTGACAATAGACCAAGGATATCAAGGGATTGGGAGACCCCACACCCTCGCTGTCCTGGCACCCAGATGCTCACAAGTAAATTACCAACACATCTCAATGCTGTACCTGACATTCCAGCAGCAGGGTCCCCCTAAGTAGCTTTGCCAATGTAACGCAAACACAGCTGCAGCCTCTACTCCAGCATCCTCATATGCATCTCCGCCACTGCACCTAGATCATGGCAGGAAGTCCTGCACCTGTCATTCCAGTATCAGGATTCAGGACATTCACAGAGAGCTCACGCAAGGCACTAAACGTTGTGGACCGCATCCCTTCCCCAGCTGTGCCAGTGCCCTCAAGAGCAGTTCTGCTAAGACCACTCGCTCCAGCCCTGCGGCTCCCACCACTTCTAGTCCAGAAGCAGGCCCCTCATAGGCAGCTTTGCCATGAACCTCAACCCTAGCCTCGGTCCATCGCTCTCCTGCACCAGGACGGGGCCCTCACAAGCAACTCTGCCGTGAACCTCAACCCTAGCCTCGGTCCATCCCTTTGCGGCACCAGGACAGAGACCCTCACAAGCAACGCTGCCGTGAACTTCAACCCCAGCCTCGGTCCATCCCTCTGCTGCACCAGGACGGGGCCCTCACAAGCAACGCTGCAGTGAACTTCAACCCAAGCCTCGGTCCATCCCTTTGCTGCACCAGGACGGGGCCCTCACAAGCAATGCTGCCGTGAACTTCAACCCCAGCTTCAGTCCATCCCTCTCCTGCACCAGGATGGGAACCTCACAAGCAACACTGCCGTGAACCTCAACCCTAGTTTCGGTTCATCCTCTAGCTGCACCAGGATGGGGCCCTCACAAGCAATGCTGCTATGAATCTCAACCCTAGCCTCAGTCCATCCCTCTGCTGCAGCTGGACGGGGCCCTCACAAGCAACGCTGCCGTGAACTTTAACCCCAGCCTCGGTCCATCCCTCTCCTGCACCAGGATGGGAACCTCACAAGCAACGCTGCCGTGAACTTTAACCCCAGCCTCGGTCCATCCCTCTGCTGCACCAGGATGGGGACCTCACAAGCAACGCTGCCGTGAACTTTAACCCCAGCCTCGGTCCATCCCTCTCCTGCACCAGGATGGGGCCCTCGTAAGCAACGCTGCCAGGATACCTCAACCCCAGCCTCGGTCCATCCCTGTGCTGCACCAGGACTGAGGTCATAACCTCAGTTATAGCAGTCGTGAGCTTGAGATGGCTTCTTACCATCCATATATTAATTGCACAGACACATTCGCTGGGCCTAGAAATGTTTTTGTCCATATCAGTTTCTAAATTTTAGAATGACCTGTGCGTCGTCGGCATAGTTGTAACTTGAGGTTGGAAGATTTGATCCGGTCAGGTAAAGAGGAACAGTAAAGACGTAAAAGTAGTGTCCGGGGGCGTAATGGACACCCCTGCAGCACCCGCGGTGCGAGGGGGCTCCAGTTTTTAATGCATTAAGGGGGGGGGGGAGGCTCCCTCACCATCCCTTGCAGGAGGGCCGCCCTGTCCTCACCCCCCAATTTTTCCTTACACCACTGGTAGTGCCCAGATGACAGAGCGGCTTGAGAGCTCCTGAGTGAGTCCGGTTGGGGGCTCCTGTTTCATGTACTTTGCTGCTTCTCCCCCCCCCCCCCCCCACCGTAGAAGTCGGGCATGCAGCCTTCCTCTTCCTCGAAAGGGGGGGAAGATGGGCGCCACTAGAGGAGGTACTGTCCTTAGTGTTGCTCTTGAGATACAACCTCAAGCCTGCTTTTAAGGTCATGGCAATAGCTAAGGCTGTCATTTTTCTTACAAAACAAGCATTGGCAAAGCCAGTAGGGCTCGTCTTCTGACGTATTGGTTTTCCCAATGCTGTTTGAGGGGTGGGGGTTGCTTGCGGAAAGCACAAGAGGGAGAGATCAACAAAGGTCACGGAGGCTGGAGCGTTTTAAGGCAGACACACACAAGAAAGAGAGCATCATAGACAGAGCAGGGGGGGGCAGCTGGTATGAAGGGGGAAGTTCGAGAGATAGCGATAGAAACACAGACCATGGGTGATGGGCGTTTGCAGGGGAAGAAGCACCTGAGGGAGACAGCAAAATGGATCACAGGGGGAGCAGAGGAAGCACCGAAGAGAAAGCATGAGGTCTGGAAGGGCTTATAGGGGAAACACACATCAGGGAGAGAGCAACACAGAGCGTGGAACAGGTGTGTTTTGCACACGAGTGAAAAAGCAAGGGGCGAGGGCGAGGGCGGGGTAAGCACACGAGGGAGACAGAAATCCAGAGAATGTGGGGGTTTGCAGGGAGACAAAAATAATGTTGCCTGGGATGTGTTTAGGATGGAGGGGAAGCACACGAGGGAGAGAGCAAGACAGAGCACAGGGAGCAGGAAAGAAGAGAATGGAGAGAGCAACACAGAGTGCAGGTGGAGGGAAATGTGTTAGGGGAACACACACACGAGAGAGAGCACCACAGAGCATAAAATAGGGGTGTTTTGCAGGAGGTTGAAATAAACGAGGGAGAGAGCAACTTGAAGTGGGGTTGGGGAAGGCACACGAGGGAAAGAGCAACGCGGAGCACGCGGGCAGGGTGGTTTTGAGGTGGAGAAGCCCACGACAAAGAGGGCAACACAGAGTTCGAGTGGGGGCTGCAGGAGGAAGAACAAGTGGGGGAAGCAACAAGGAGCGCGGAGCAAGCAAGGCAGAGAGCAATGCATAGCGTGGCACTGGTGAAGCCCATGAGGGAGAGAGCAACACGGAGCGTGGGGGCAGGGTGGTTTTGAGGTGGCGAAGCCCACGACAGAGAGGGCAACACAGAGTGTGAGGGGGGTTTGCAGGGAGAAGAACAAGTGGGGGAAGCAACAGGGAGCGCGGAGCAGACAAGGCAGAGAGCAATGCATAGCGTGGCACTGGTGAAGCACATGAGGGAGAGAGCATCACGGAGCGAGGGGGCAGGGTGGTTTTGAGGTGGAGAAGCCCACGACAGAGAGAGCAACACAGAGTGTGAGAGGGGTTTGTAGGGGGATGAACAAGTGGGAGGAAGCAACAAGGAGCGCGGAGCAGAGCAACACATAGCATGACGCTGGTGAAGCACATGAGGTAGAGAGCAATATGGAGCACTGTAGCAACGGACATAGCAGGAGGAAAAACACACAAGAGAGAGCTCAAAACCCATGCACTCACATGGATTGCGTGGCCAAAAAGAAAAATAGGAGTTCCTTTAAAAGTGAGAAGTGAAAGGCTGGAAATCAGCCAAGGAAAAGGATGGTAAAGAGTCTATGCTCCAGGGGAGGGACAAACACAAGGTGGACGAGATGGGACAAGGAAAGCCACTGAATGCTAACTAAGCAACTAAGAACGACAGCCAACCAACGGTAAGCGATGGGTGGGCTGTTAGCCCACTGTAAGCTCACAATAGCTTGTGCTGTCTGGTAGGTGAGATCTAAAGAAATTGTTCCTTTTTTTTTTTTGCTGCTCTAATAATCAATTTTTACCTATTTTCCTTGTGTGTTTGCTGTTTTAGGTTTTAGTCACAGAAGGAACAAAATGCCATATTTCACCACTTATCCTAGTACAAGCTAGGCTGATAAAAACCTGTCCAGTGGCATCCCTGGTAAGAGCTGGGCCCAACTACACTGTCCTTGAAGGCAGTGACAAGGGACTTGGGTCCTTATGTGACAAGATCCCTCCCAGAAGAGGCGGAGAATGGGCAATGAAGGGAGCGGCTTCACAGGGTGTCTCACTCTTCCAACATCAGCAAACCTGCTGCCCTCCATTGTATATTGTATAAGCTTTACTGATGGTACACCGATTAGTTACTTTTAACTGCTACATAGTCAGGCTGTGGAAGAGCTCACGACACCCCCAAGGTGGTCCTTTGATACTATAAGTTGAAAACAGTATTTATTTCATGGACTTGGAAGAGAGGAATCCTGAGTGGGTCCACTGGGGTTGAGACCTGTGGTCAAGAAGACAGGCAGAGATCCTGACACTTTGACGCATTAGTTAAATGAGCTTCCAAACTATGAGCCTGATTCACAACGGGAAGCACACACGCTAGTATAAGTTTACGCTTTTTAGTATTCACAAAACTGCATTTTAATAGTAAGTTGAGTATGGAGACTCCACAGTCGAGAGGGGAACACCACACATATAAAGATAGGCCAGGCCTATCTTTTTATTGGCCGACTTCTCCGTGCGACTGCTGCGTATCCGCACTCATAAACTTACTATTAAAATGCAGTTTTGTGAATAGTGAAAATGCATAAACTTACACAAGCGTGTACGTTTACCTTTGTGAATCAGGCCCTTTGTGTTAAACTTGCTGTTCAACAGTTTCAAGCCAAAGTGAGGGTGTAAGGTGGCATGACACAGCACAGCGCCCTATCAGAGAGCAAAGGGACTGCAAGGCTATTCTCCAAGGGCACATAGGGATTTCTTGTGACAACCTAATGCATTCTGGGTATTGTAGTCTTGGTTTATTTCAGTTGTTCTAATGAGACAACCTGATGTCAATTATTTGGAGGTGAAAAGCACAGGACTGAAAACCGTGTCCATGATGGCGCGGAGTGAGGGGTCCGTGGAGTATCCAGATGCATGAGAACTCAGTGTACTTTAAACCAAACTGCTGGCTGCCTCCTGGTTTGCCTGTGAATCAACACAAAATCTGCAAGACTCTTGCAAAGATATTCAACCAAAAGAAGATTTTAATGGCGCAGTTACTGATCGCTGAAGTTACCCAGGTGTTGTTTATTGGGCAGGCGCGGATTTGTACTTTTCTTAAGCGGATCCAAGGAACAGCATCAGACCCCACTGCGAAGAGATGAGCCTGCAGGTCCAAGTGACCTGGGCTGGCTCCAGGGTGTTCTGGGAAACCTCTGGATGCACAACAATGGTGTTGGCTTCTGCAAAGCCCCTGCTGCCTCGCTTTCATGAACATTGTGTGCTGTACTGCACGCCTTGCTGCCTCTCTTCCGGGCACTGTGACCCTGGGCAGGCTGTGTTCGTACACTGAGTGATAGCGACAGCTGAGTCAGGCTCCGTGGCCAATGAGAGAAGATAAGACGTAAAGGACAATCGAAGCGACAAACATTGTGACCTTGGAGCTGGTAAGCACTGGGTGATATTGTATGACATGGTACTGAGCCAAGCCGGCTCTGAATACCACCCAAGGAGGTGCTCAGGCCGAGCAGACTGGCACAAGTCCAGCAATGACATCACAGGAAGTGTTGTCATAGGAAATGATGTCACGGCCTTCCATCTCGCTGACTCTAATATGCATGGGTCTAGTTGCTAGACTATAGGAAATTAACATTTTCTGTATTCGTGGAGGCGGAATGCAATCTAGTCACCCAAACAGGACTGCCAAGCTCTGGCTCGATTCCTGTAATAATAAGATTAATTTACAACCACCTTGAATTTCTGAGAGCCCTAAAATCCTGGCAATTTCAGATCACATAACTCTATGATACAAGACACCACTAAACATGACAGAAGAAAATTGCATATGTGACGGAGTGTGTACTCACACAAGTCTGCAATACATCATGAATGAACACGCCTCTGGAGCAGCGAAATGTTATGCTCCATAATGTTTATTAATTATATGTTAATCTGTGTGTTAATGTGTGGCTATACCCAGGTCACTAGAATTATGTGGCAGGAGAGGGCCAAATTTTGTAGCAGGGTTCAAGAAAAGGCAAATCATGTGGAGCCGGCGTTGTAGCTTGACGTTTTGTACGTTTTTGGAGCCGCGGAGTTTCTGAGAGGTGTGGGAGCCACGGCATTTGGAGCCAGCGGCTAATTGCAGGGAGTCTGCACCGTGACGTTCACCGGTGTTGTAGCCGGTGCTCGCTGTTTGGAACTGCTTTTGGAGCCGCGGCGGGTCTGAGCGGTGTGGGAGCCGCGGCATTTGGAGCCAGCGGTTAGCTGCAAGGAGCCCGCACTGTGAGGCTTGTCCCCGCCCATCACGCCCACGCCCATCACGCCTATCATTCTCTCCCCTCTGGGTCGTTATGGAGGTGGAGGAGGTAGGAAGAGGGAGGGAGAGGGCTAGGGAGGCAGAGAGTAGCAAGTGCAGCAGCCGCAGCGGGCCCCAGGTGCCATGGAGACAGCCCGGTTAGTCTGGGTGCGGTTTGTGGCTCATCTGGCGCGCCCCCACTTGCTGCTTGCTGCTTGCTTTAAATCTCCCTTGGATAACAGCCGGGAGAGACGGTTTGACAGAGCTGCAGGTGGCCACCACAAGTGGAGAGAGGAGATTCCGGAGGTACTTGCATCTTGACTGGGCTTCTTACTAGACACAAGCCAGATACAACCCAGACACAAGCCAGAGTAAGTACAACCAGCTAAAGCCAAGCCAAGCAAACCAAGCCAAGCAAGCCGAGAAGGACAGCAGGACAGCAAGCGGTGAGTGGCGCTGCGGGGGAAAGGTGAAGCTTGGTGGGGGTCACACTATTTCACAGTTCCAAAGCTTAGGGCTTAGAAACATAATAAGCCTTGAGACTAACGTAACATTAACGGTACACGGAACACGGAACACGACCATCAACCCTGCTAACAGCTAGCATGCGCTCCGGAAAAGAGAAGGCATCTGGTCCTCCCATAAGAAGAGCAAGGAAAGTACAGGCGTCAAAAGCAACAAAAAAAGTAAAAGCAAATACTGCCGGAGGGAACCAATCGATAATCTCACCAATTGCACGTATGTTCGAAAAGTCTATAAAAATCCAACATAAGTTTGATTTTATGAAAGACCCACTTGGAGCTATGATGACAATGTAAACAGCGACAGAAGCAACCAACCTTCAATCTCCGATCAAGCCAACCAATAAGCCTGCTAATAAAATGCAACTTGCCGGTCAAGAACTAGGTTTGCAAATCTTGAACAAGGGCTTCCAACTTGAGGAAGGGGAAAATTTAGGCACGACAGAGGGGCTTTTCACAGACCTTGAAATGCTAAGTATGACACCAACAATGCAAGTGGAACAAAATGATATGGACGTACTGGAAATATCCCAGAAAATGTGGTCAACGAGGGCTCCGCCACCCCTAGAGGTCAAAGTAGAAATTAGGAAAACAATTGAGATGGTGATGGATACTATACCTCCATGGCAGGTGGCTAACCAGGTCACTCAGGAGCCGTTAGTAGTCGGTACCCAGGCAACCCAGTCCGGAGTAAGTAGTAGTAATGCCCCCTGGGGTACAGCCTCAGAATTAAGAACGGATATGGAGAATAGCTTACCCTCCAATGATCGAATTGAAGAATTAGACACCCATCATGGAACCAACGGAAAACTAGGAGTAAAAAAGGACAATATACAGCTTTGCAGTACACCGAGCATCAGGAAAATCTGTAGTGATAATAAATGCACTAACAACTCCAAAAAGGCAAACGAGAGCAACTAAATCCCCAAGGAGGTTCAGATAATATTACCCAATGAGATCACGGATTCCAGCAGAATCAAAAGTTCCAAGTCACAGGCAATCAGGACTTGGGGTCCATATGGGATATCTTTTATCGAACGTCATCATTGACTTTAGAAGCTCTGACATTTCAGTCTAATAAAATGGAGATCCAAATTGACCTACTTAACGTGATAGCAAATGCAGTAGCTGGAATAGATCAAAAACTGGCTCAGTTAAATAGCCTGATAATAAGAGCTCAAACACAAGCTGCCGCAACATACCTTGATTGTACATGCGCCCCAATAATTACCAAACTGGTAACAATCCCGGATGTAATGAGCTCAATACTTGAAGATGTAAAATTGAGTCTTCAAAACGGAAAATACAAAGATCAAGGGGAAAGCAGTAAAATAAAGGATACTGGAGTAATCAATAATATAATAATCAATAATATAAAACAGTTAAGTGATGCTGCCCAACTGAGTGCCCCGAGTGATATAGCAAGCATGGATAACTCAACATCGACAACATTAAGCCCCACGTTGTTCAATATTTACGTGGCCCCTGTTGCAGATCTCCTTAGGAACCTGGGCTTCATCCCAATTTCGTAAACGGATGATACCCAGCTCCTAATGGCATTTGATAAAAATTCCAATAATACTCAGCCCGCCTTTTCTGAAGGCATGACAGCCATCTCGGACTGGATGAGGAATAACTTTCTCCAACTAAATGCAAGTAAAACCGAGATTATGCTCTTCGGAGAGGCGCCCCTACTCTGGTCTCCAGAGTGGTGGCCCACTAACCTAGGTCCTGCACCGATCCCGAAAGCAGTGGTGAAAAATGTAGGTGTACATTTAGACCAGAAACTCACGATGAAAGAACAGGTTACATCTACCGTGAGCTCCTGTTTCCACACACTCAGGGGCCAATTCCGATTTGGGCCGGAAACCTCTCCGACCGAGCCGGATCCGGAGAGATTTCCGACCGAGCCGGACTCCCGCAGTCCGACCGAGCGGGTACGATGCGGCCGCATGCTGCCCGACTCGATTCGGTCGGACTCCCATTGAAGTCAATGGGAGCCGGTCGTACAACGCGTACACGGGCTCCCATTGACTGAATGGGCACGTCGCGAACAGGGGGGCCACCTACAGTGGGTACGCGTCGGTGCGACTCGCACCGCACATGCATGTGTAGGGGGGACCCTTGGGTCACCCCTGTGTGTGACTCGCGTGGCTACGCGTGCAGGGGGGTCCGACACGGACCCCCGAAGTCCGGCTCCGACAGCTCTTTGGAGCCGGACGCTACGAGTCGGTCGGGCTGTTCGAAGCGCTCATCGTACTTGCTCGGTCGGGTAACATCTCCATTGCGTGGTGCGAGTCGTGTCCGTACGAGTCGGTCGGAGCGGTTCGGACCCGGGAACGAGTCGGTCGGCGATTTCGCGTATGCTCGCATCGTACTTGCTCGCGCGGACGCCCGTACGAATCGGTCGGGAACTAGGCCTCCGAATCGGATCCGGTAAAGCCGAATCCGATTCGGTGCCCTACCGGCCAAGATCGGAATCGGGCCCTCAGTCTTCTGAGGAAGGTTTTTCCTTTCCTCCCCATGACAGTTCGGAAAATTTTCTTCAGGCACTCGTAATTAGTCGTCTTGACTATTGCAATGCCCTCTTGATCTCAGCCAATGAATCTTACCATAACAGACTCCAGGTGGTCCAAAACACCGCAGCCCAACTGGTTTCTAACTCTCCTGCCAGGACCGCCTCCTTGCCTTTACTTCTGAGACTACATTGGCTTCCTATCCGCAAGCGGATCCGCTTTAAAATCTGCTGCATAGTACATAAGGCACTTTACGGCAACACCCCCAGCTACCTTGCCGGCAGACTCATACAATACCAACCTTCCAGAACACTCCGATCAGGATCTAAATCTCTCCTCTCGGTTCCCCGTGTAAAGAAATCCCGCATAGGGGGGAAAGCCTTTTACCATTTGGCTCCCTCCTTCTGGAATCAACTCCCTCTTCATCTCCGCGAATGTACTAACTATCTGCAATTCCGCAGGTTTCTTAAAACCGAGCTCTTCTGATTCTCTCTACTGACTCTGTAGCACCTCCGTAGCGTGGAGATGCCCCTTTGGGGGCGATTCGGGTGCTTAACAAGACAAATGGTATAAAAAAATCAATGGTCCCCCACTGAAGACCAGGATGTTAAGGAAGCTGTTTCTCCGCCTTTCAGTATGACAAAGAAACATAAGAAAAAATTACGAAAAGCAAGAAATAAGGCCAAAAGCAATTCAGTAATCACAATACAATCTCAAGAAGAAAAACCCAGTGAATTGGGTGTTGACGGCGTAAAACGAAATAAGGAAACAATGGGAAATCAGGAAAAAGAACCACACGGAGAACAGATTTCTATAACCAACGGTAAAAATAAGAAGTATTTTGCCTTATTCAATAAAGGTACAATTGAAAAAAAGTTGAGAGAGCAAATTAATGAATCATGCAACCAAAACAGTATACCTAGTGTAACAAATACAAGTAGAGGAAATTCTTAGGAACCTGAGATAGAAGGGATAAATACAAATTCAACGGCAAAACACGTTATATTCCTAGAAAACCACAGAGGTTTAGAGAAGACACCAATGGATAAAAAAGACGTATTGTGGGAAAAGAGGGAAAAACTAAAGAGTCTATCTAAACCTCCAAAAGCAAGAGAACCGTGGAAAGATGATGTGGAAAGACATATTGCACCAGCAGTACAAAGAACATTCCGGGTACATCAAAATTCAACTCAAAGTCTAAAACAAAACCAGCAACACTCTCAAAATCAAATAAATAAATCAAATCATATAAATACGACCCAAAATGATATGATGGAACAAACAGAGGAGTATCGGAACATCTTAAACATAGATCACTCGGTCATCGTAAAGAATGAAAAGGAGAAAGCATTCTCAAATAAAGACCATCTAGGCACTGTAAAGAACAGAAGTGAGAAATCATTAGCCAGTGGTAAAATACAACTGATCTTTAAACCGGAATATTGTTCTAGAGGCAGACAAGATATACTAAACAGAGGAAATATTCTTCACCTCTTTAAATCTATTCCATCGCTAGAAAAAGTTTCAAGCGAAGACATTGAAGCTATTGAATTCTTACCAAGCACAGAAAGCAGCCAAGAAATGACATTGATAATTCTGAACTCTGGCTTTATAGCGGAATTAATTAATAATGAAAAAGAAACTTTCCTTAGCTGGGGAATAATAATTAGTAGGCCTCCACCTAAGGTATATCCAAGACCCTTCATCATAAACGAGAGCTCGAAACTCCAACAAAAAAACACCAGCCAGCAGGTTTTCTCTATATTGAAAAATCCTCTCGGAAAAATGGATAAAGCAGATGAAATGACAATTAATCAAATTAAAATCGAAAAGCCAACTAGAATAAATGAAAAATGGATATGTACGGCTCTTCATGGAACCAACTCACAATGACAGAACATAGCAAGACGTTCAAAAGAAAAACAAATAATGACAGCGAATCACTAAAACTATGCTCATGGAATATAAATGGGGTACGCAAAAAGATAAATAATGCTCACTTAAACTCTATGTCAAATCTCTATCAGGTTATTCTATTACAGGAAACTTGGTCCACTAATCCTGTAATGTTAGAGGGTTATAAAGGATACATTGAGCCTGCAATTAAACAACAAAATGTGGACGCCCCAGTGGGGGCCTGGCAACAGTTATAGCCATTGACTTGAGAGTGGAGCATGAACAAGTGATCACAAACAACCCTAATTTTCTAACAGTAAAGCTACGATATAAGGAAAATAAACAATCAAAATCTCTAATAATAATTAACTTATATATACACCCTACAGTAAGCTCAATAAGTAACTTGTGCACTACTCTTACTAGTTTTTTGTTACAGCAAATGATGGAGGACCCATTTGCAGACTATATAATTTCAGGGGATTTCAATTTAAACTTGCTCGTGCCCTATTTAAGAGATGACACCATTCAACAACAGGATTATCAATGGGCAATCCCCAGCAAACAACATATACAGCAATGAATCACAGGCAAAGCAAAGTAGGTACAAACTTTGTTAAAGATATAGAAGCAATGGGATTAAGAATTTTAAATGGGAGACTACCCCGAGATTCACCTCCAGCATGGACATATCACTCACAAAACCACAAATCAAGAATTGATTATACAATAGTATCGTTAAATATTTTTAGCAATATAACTTCTTTCCGTATCGGGAAGGTGTCTGACAGTGATCACAGTTAGCAAATACTTATTACAAATCTATCCAGTATAAAGCATCAAACATATCTAACCACACCGGGACAGATGGGAACTATCAATTACAGGAGACTTATCTGGAAAGCACACACTAAAGATGACACAAACAAATTGGCCCACAAATTGGTTAAAGAATGCTTGGAAGAAAAATCTTTATCTGTAACGGAACAATGGGTATATTTTATACAAAAATTAGTTAAAACTTATCAGTTAACACCCAAACTTAAGAAAAATCAAAAGACGCAAGCTGGAAAAGGAAATAAAATCAATTTATCCTATACAACACAGATTATGAGAAGTACTCGCAACAGTCTTAGGAGACAGATAAAAAAAATCCCAAATGACATGGAATTGCTTTTTAAATTAAAAAGTATTAACCGAAATCTGCAGAAGTTAATCTGGAACGAAAGGAACCATGCAAAGCATGATCTCTGGGTTAAAGTTCTTCACGCTAGTAACCAAACAAACTCTAGGGAATTCTGTAAAACGATAAATGGCTTAGCACGACCCAATAAAACAGCGGTATCATCTACTCTGAGTGAAAAAGATTGGATTAGTTTCCTGACAATACACCTAAACTCCGACAGTGAAACACTTCTGGAAGGTAGAGGGAATGTGACCGATACGTCAAGAAAGGATTTGGATCACTAAATTGATATATCAAAAAACCAACTATGTAAACTAATACGGAAACAAAAAGACGGCGCACCAGGTCCCAATGGTATCCCATTTGCACTTTTTAAGGAAGACCCTGATCTATGGTCAGAATATCTTACATAAGTGTTTAAAGAAATTGGCAGGACATCGACAATACCCGAATCATGGAGGGGATCATTAATATCACCAATTTACAAAAAGGAAACTGGGCCCAGCCTGAAAATTACCGATTAATTACTCTTCAAGACACAGATGCCAAACTATTCGCAGGAGTTTTATTATCAAGCCTATCGGTATGGGCAAAGGAGAAACAGATAATCCCGCCCAACCAGCAGGATTTATCAAAGGACTGGGCACCACAACAAATATACTAGTTCTATCAGTGTTAATGGATAAATGCATTACAATGAAACAACCCCTGTATTTGTGCTTCGTGGATTTTAGATCGGCCTTCAATTGTGTACACAGACGACTCTTGTGGCAAAATTTGAAGGAGCAAGGTATCCCAGTGTCCCTCTTAACATCAATCCAACTCCTCTACTCTGATACTTGGGTCAGAGTTCGGATGGGAGACGGTTCGACTTTAACAAAGGAAATTTCAACTTCGACAGGCTTAAAGCAAGGGTGTGTATTGGCCCCCTCTACTTTTTAAACTGTTTTTAGCAGATTTAACGACAGCATTGAACGAAGTGAATGCCTATCCTCCTAAATTAGCTAATACTCAGATATCAAATTTACTATACGCAGACGATGTCATTTTACTTAGCCAAACAATAGTCGGTCTGCAACGTCTGATAAATAGGATATCATTGTACTCAAAAGAAAATGGAATGGTTATAAATGAAACAAAGACAAAAATCATGGAGGTTAACAAAAATTTAAGGTCAAAATATAAGCACAAATGGTTTCTTGATAAAATGCAATTAGAACAAGTAGGAACATACAAATACTTGGGAGTATTATTTGATGATAAAGGAACTTTTCTCCCATATAAGACTGATATCCAAAGGAAAGCAAATACTTTGATAGCTGCATTTAGAATCTTGCAGAAGTCGCTAGGAGAGCTGAGTTACCGACCGTTTCTAAAAGTAATATCGGCAAAATTATTGCCAACCTTAACATATGGTAGCGAAGCGCTGTGTGGGAAAGACTCTGTGATCATCAATAATGCGGTGACAAAAACTTTTAAAGCCCTCTTTTATCTTCCTCACAATGCATCGCCGGCACCGATAAGATTGGAATTTGGATTAACTAACCAATTATTTGCACGAAAAGGCCAATTTATAAAAGTATGGAATAGAATAAAAAAGGATAACATAAATCAAATGCCCAAACTATTATGGCAGGAAATAAACGCAAATAGGAAATCCCATGCCTGGAAATACTTACATGCTGCACTAGATGAATATTCAGCGACTCCAATCTGGGACACTCCAATAACTACAGAATCATTTAAAAAATCTATTAATAAAATAACAAAACATCTATCGCTGCTTATGGATAAAGATCCTTTTGTAAAAAGAAAGCATGCCTGGCCACTAATGAATGGTTTCACAAAGGTGAAAGTCCAACCGTACCTGGAAACCCCATGGACCCTGAAGCATAAACGAATCTTCATAAAAGCTCGTTTTGGTGCATTTCCCGGCCTATGTCATGCTATGCCGTGGCTAAGAACAGAGGAATTGACGCTCTGTCGCTTATGTAAATTGGGAGAAGAGAACATTATTTACTTGCTGTGTGTATGCCCAGAACTGAAAACTGAAAGAAAAACTATACTTAAGAGGCATTTTAACGCACGAGGAGTACGGACTTGCAGGCAAGCCTTGATAAAATGTCTACACTCTGACGATATAACACTGAACTCAGCTTTTGTAAAGTTTTTAGTAAGAACTGGAACAAAATTAGACCAGCAAAATTAAATTGAAATGTACTGTATGATGTATAGAAATATGTAAATAGTATTATGAAATTGATATTATCAAATCTAATCTACCTAAAAATATTGCTTCATTTATTCATGTTTTTACTACGTATCCGTTTCTTCTTTTTTAACCTGGACTTTTATAGCTGGAACTATTGTTATCATATTGTAAGATTTTAATTAATCAAACAATAAAGAATAAATGAAATGAAATAAATAAAATGTGGCATAATGTCGCACATTTTAAAATAATATTGCTTCATTATTTTGTACATTTTATACCTGTTAGCACTGTCTGGACATTAGTTGCACCTCATTAGTACCAGTTTAATACCCAAAAATAGCAATAAGCAACAGAAAGGTGACCAGTCAACATTTGCAAAAAGCCATCCACTGCGCGGTAACATGTGCGACTGCGCTTTTAGTAAGTTTTAAATCGTTTGAGCTAAAAACAATTTTTTTGTTAAAATCTGCAGATTATACATCAGATGATGGATTATGTGTCAAATGCGGCAAGCCTATAATTATGCGTAAATCAGTGCAGCCACACAATCACCCAATTCCAGTGGCCCTGGCTATACATGTATAAAGAAGCCACACTGTGTATAACCAAATTATAATCATTAGTTTATAGTTTATCCATATTAAACAAATGTGCATTCCAACACTGGCCTAACGGCGAATAGGCCTCAGATTCTCAAAGGTTTCCAATGCTAAACATAATGTTCATTTCAAAATGTGCTTTCAAGTTTTTTCTCTTTGTTGCAGAATCAAAATAATCTTGACTATCTAAAAGAGTAGCTCATTGTTTTGCTTTTAAAAATGTTACAGTAGAACATTAATTAGTATTCTGTTTGATGAAATGAAATGAAAACAAATTTATAAAGCGCCCTAAACCCAAAGGTATTAAAGCGCTGAGCCAAAAAAGGGAACAATCTCCCAAAAAACTGGAGAAGCACTCAGGGACGGAGTTTACAAAGAAAAGAGCCAGGTTTTATGATGTTTCCAAAACAGAGAGAGAGAGAACTTCTGCAATTTGAGCAGGCAAAGTGTACCAAAGCTCTGCTGCAGCAACAGAGAGGAAGCGTTCTCCCCATCTGGGGGGCATATTATCAAGCAGCACTTTTTTGCCGGTAAAGCGGCGATATTTATATCACTGTATTAGCAAGCTGCAGCTAACGGGCCGTAGCGCGAGTTTAATGGCGATAGCGGCCCATTTTTTTATCGCTAAGCATGTCAGCGATATTTATCGCTAATGACATGCAAAGTAGGCTTTCCCGTGCAAAAAGGCACGCAAACACCACTACTCCATATTATCAAGGGGCTCCTTGAAATTCTGAAGAGCCAAAAAACTGGCTCTAATTGCAGTTAGAGCCAGGGGCATATTAGCAAAAAGAGGCGATAATCATCGCTAACCCTGCTTAGCGTGATTTATTTTATCGCCGGCTATCGCTGGAATATATCGCCACGCTAATGCTGTATTAGCAACATTTAGCGCTATGGCGATAAATATTCTAGTGATAGCGGGAGGGAAGGGCCAACATCGCGACAAAACCAGCGATGTTGCATGGGGGAGGTGGAAAACCTTGCTGATACGACCCTGTGGTCGTATCAGCATAATCCACCCCCCATGTAATGTATGGCTAAGTCAGGAAAATAGCAGGTGATAAAAAAATGGCGTTGACCTCGGTTAGCGCGACTTTTCACGTCGCTAACCGGGGTCAGGGACTCCTTGCTAATAGGTGATAGGCCTGTTAGCGTCTGTTTACAGGGTATGTTGGTCGGGAACGCCTACTTTGCATGTCATTAGCGATAAACATCGCTGACATGCAAAGCGGCACCCAAACCGATCGCCTTCGTCAGAAAGTTGTCGCTAACTGCTGTTAGCGACAGCTTGCTGATAGGGCGATAGATTTATCGCCGCTTTAGCGGCAAAAAGTGCCGCTAAAGCGGCGATAAATCGCTTGCTAATATGCCCCCCAGTTACTTAAGACCAGAAAATAGCTGGTCTTAAAAATGGTGATAAAACTTGGGCCCATATCTCTGCAGGTTTTGGCGCTGGCCAGCGCTGCAAGCAATGTTGCAGCGCTGCCCTGCGACAAAACTATAGTGCAGGAATGCGCACAATCAATAAGATAGTGCACAAACTTGTGCCCCAGTCATGAAAAGTGTTGCTGCGCTGCGACAAGACAGCGTTGCAACACTTCTCATTACGCCCTCCTTGCAACAGCATGGATTATTTATTTAAGGAGTTTTATATAGCGCCAGCCTGACCCGAGGGTATCGGAGCGCTTCACAACAGTTTTTGAGCAAGATTCATACAGTAAGCAGTATTCTACATATAGGTTCGGCAGTCCAAGTGTGTTGAGCAGCATTGAGGTAGAGCGTGAGTCCTGAGATAACCTCATAGAGTGCACGTTGTCTTGGGGTTGATACAGTAAGTCAGGATTCTACATATAGGTTTGGCAGTCCAAGTGTGCTGAGCAGCATTGAGGTAGAGCGTGAGTCCTGAGATAACCTCATAGAGTGCACGTTGTCTTGGGGTTGATACAGTAAGTCAGGATTCTACATATAGGTTCGGCAGTCCAAGTGTGCTGAGCAGCATTGAGGTAGAGCGTGAGTCCTGAGATAACCTCATAGAGTGCACGTTGTCTTGGGGTTGATACAGTAAGTCAGGATTCTACATATAGGTTCGGCAGTCCAAGTGTGCTGAGCAGCATTGAGGTAGAGCGTGAGTCCTGAGATAACCTCATAGAGTGCACGTTGTCTTGGGGTTGATACAGTAAGTCAGGATTCTACATATAGGTTCGGCAGTCCAAGTGTGCTGAGCAGCATTGAGGTAGAGCGTGAGTCCTGAGATAACCTCATAGAGTGCACGTTGTCTTGGGGTTGATACAGTAAGTCAGGATTCTACATATAGGTTCGGCAGTCCAAGTGTGCTGAGCAGCATTGAGGTAGTCCGTGAGTCCTGAGATAACCTCATAGAGTGCACGTTGTCTTGGGGTTGAACCAATTAAGGGGGGGAGGAGCAGTTGGGGGACGAATAGCAGGGAGGAGGTAAGTCTTAGGGCTACAATGTCAGGAAGAGATGACGAGCAGGGAATAGCGTATAGATGGCGGCTATCCATTCGGGAGGGAGCGGTTGAGGAAAAGGACTTTAAGTTGTTTTTTGAACTTTGTGAAGGACGAGGTAGTCCTGATACCGACTGGGATGGCGTTCCAGATTTTGGGCGCGTTTCCGGCGAAGGACCGTGCGGCAGTTTTTTGTTTGCGTGTTTTCATGGGGATGAGTAGAAAGGTGCTGGAGCTCCTGAGGTTCCTTGTCTGACCAGCCCTCTTGAGTTTGGCAGCCAAATACTCAGGTTTTCCTGTGTGCAGGGCTTTGTGTGTGAGGCAGGCAGTTCTGTAACTGGCACGCAGTTCGATTGGGAGCCATTTTAGTTCTCTGAGTGCCGGTGAGATGTGATCGTATTTCCTGATTCCAGTGACCATTCTAGCTGCTGCGTTGGGAGTAGTTTTGAGGGGTGCTAGGTGAGATTTTGTTGTACCAGTGAGGGTGGCATTCCCATAGTCGAGTCTGGATAGCACCAGTGATTGGGTGGCTTGTTTGAGGTCGTTGGTTGGGGTGAATGGTTTTATTTTGTTAAGTAGCTTCAGGTTGACGAAGGCACTCTTTGCGGAGTTCTTGATGTGATTGGCCATGTCGAGTTTTGAGTCTAGGGTAATTCCTAATGATTTAACGGAGTGGGTCAGAGTGTGATTGCCGTTAAGAGCATCCAAAGCTTTTAGCCATTCTGAAATATGAGGGTTCTCCTCTTTGTTGGAGATGAGGAGTATTTCGGTTTTGTCTTGGTTGAGTTTTAAGTGGTTAAGCGACAGCCAATGTTGGATTTCTTTTAGAGTGACATTTAGTCTGTGAATGTCATCAATGGAGGAGGTTTCTAGATAGATTTGGGTGTCATATGCATAGAGGTGGAAAGGGATGTTAGCATTTTTTAGTAGGGTGGTGATGGATGCGCTGTAATCACTGGACAGCGCTCCATGACGCAAGTAATGACAGATACGTCAGGAATCCTGACGTATCTGCCTGTGCTAAAGTCACGCATTGCTGCAGTCGTGTCACAACCATGACGCAACTCCAGCAATGCATGGGGCCAGCCCATCCCTGTGGCACTGCCTCACCCTCACGCCTGCCATCAGGCAGGCAAGAGGTACTGACGCAGTGCTGTTCATGAGGGGTGCCCGAATGTCGGCGCTGTTGGAGATCCATCGGGGGTGGTTGCGCGCTGCGGTGTCATCATTTGGAAGCATTGGTGGAGTGTTGGTGCGGAGGTAGTTGACGAAATGTTTTCCGGTGGCCTTGATCCAGCTGCGAGGGGGTGAGATGATGGCAGTGGCGTCCGGTGGGCAAGGTGAAGACGTGATGTTACCAATGATGGTCGGTCCAGGAGAGTCCGATGTTGTGGCTGTAGTCGAAGTTCCCGCTGGCGGAGGTGATATGCTCCACCGTGTGTCCTGCTTTGTAACTTGTTGAGGTGACTTGCTGCTTGCGTCTGATGTAGGGGACCTTCCCCAAAAGGGGGTGGTGTTCTGGTCACTGGGGTTGTCCATGTTGAACTTGAGTACGCCGAGTAGGATGTCGTCGGTGGATGGGACACCCTGTGGTGCAACGAGCTCTGCAATGGTATTGTAGTATGGGGGGCCATGGCCCAGGGGGCCTGCACATGTGGGTGCCGCAGAGGATGTGCTTGGGCCATGTCCGGATCTGGGAGTGGAGGTGGTCCATGGTCACCGTTGGGTCATTAGAGTGTGTGGTCAGTCGGAGTGTGCTTCTGAAGGTGATGGCAATGCCTCCTCCTCGACGGTCGGGGTGCACCTTGTGGGTGATACTGCAGCTGTCAGTGATGGCAATGGCGATGTCCGGTCCGGAGCTGAGATTGGTCCTGGCAGGCGAGGTGGCGTCCAGGGTTGATTGCGAGGAGGGTGCTGGCGTTGTAGCGGTGGAGTGTCCAAGAGGAAGGCTCCTTGGTGCTGAGCGCGGTCCAGGGGCAGACGGATGCAAACGGCATAGCCTATGGGTTGCCTTTGGCACGGGAGACAACCATTACAACGCAGGCAGTACAGCGTTAACAACGCAACTCCGACAACGCAGGTGCCTTTACATCGCATTTGATTACAACGCATTGTGAGGTCAGTAATGGTGTAAAATTAACTTATTTCGGGTCGGTATGAGTTTTGGATGTCGGATATGGAAATTGGGGTGTGTCATGGGGTAAAATATGAAAATTGGGGTGTGTTTTGGGGTAAGTGTGTTATGGGGTAAAATATGAAAATTGGGGTGTGTTTTGGGGTAAAATATGAAAATTGGGGTGTGTTTTGGGGTATCAAAAAGTAATACCAGGGTTCACGGTCGGGTTTGGGGTGCAAAGGTAAGTTTTGGGTTGCACTCACTGAAGTGGGAATAGTGATATTTATGTCTCTGCTATGCAAAACCCACTCTACCGCTGCAATGTGCCTAGTATTAGTATGCTTTGGAATGGAGTGCGATATCATGGCATGCATCCCAACTACTTATGTGCCTTTGGCACACGAGTGGTGCCCCCGCTGTGGATGGCCGCACAGCGGCCGCCATTGAGAAGTGCTGGTGGGGGAGTGGACAGCTGTGAGGGCAGCCAGGTGGTAGGGCATTGGGTGACTCAGAGGTTAGTCTGGGTGATGGGAGACAGGTGCCGGCGAGTGTCCTCCAGTGTTGGGTCCCCCATCCATGAAGGGTGTGTGCCACTGGGTGGTCCTTCAGGGCTGACCATGAGGGGTGAGACGGAAAGCTTTGATAAGGGAAGGCGGGGGAGTGGCCTGGGTGAACAGCTTGATGTCAGCCAACCTTGAGCGTGGAGGGGCATAGAGTGCCCTTATGGGAGGGGCATGGAGTGCCCTTATTGGAGGGGCATGGAGTGCCCTTATGGGAGGGGCATAGAGTGCCCTCATGAAGAAGTACCAGCCAGCATGAAAGGGGCAAGCCTGTCCCGAGGGGCACAGAGGCAGGCAGTAAGAGCATGTGCACAGTGCAGCCTGGAAGGAAACTCCTAGAAGGGGGGGGGCGGAAGCAACAACAGGCATACAGGGAAGGGAGGTCATAAGGGCCATCTGGGAGCCTAGGCAGGGTGGCCCTTCAGGGGTGGAGGGGCGATCGTGGGTGGTGAGGGGAACAGGTGCCTTGCAGTGTTGTCCTCGAGGGGGCGTAGAGCACTCTGGAAAGTAGGTCCGTGAGAGAGCACAGGGCAACCTGGGAGGGTACCTGTAAACCCTGGAGGTCAGGCCATCTGAGCACCTGGGTGGTGAGCCCACGACCCCTCGCAGGACGTGCCTGGTGAAATGCACGCAGCACCGTTTGGTGAGGGATGTCACCTTGAGTGCATCTGGGCACATACAACAGGGGGACGTGTCAGCAGGACAGGGGGACGTGCTCTGAAACTGCTGGAGCCTTGAATAATGATAATGATGAATGTATATGAATTATAACAATATCCTGAGATCTCCAGGCCCTCGGTGACCGGGTCAGTGGGAGAAGGAGTGACAGACCCCGGCCCTGCTGGAATCCGACGCGAGTGTCTGACCTCGGGGCAGGAGGCTGGCCCAGCTCCGTCCGGCGAAGGGACCCACATATACAAACACACCCACTGCCCCGCGAAGAGCCTCGGACTTCACTCTGTACAAGTAAATCAAAACCCGACCTTACCGTGTGTTCCTGGTCCGTGGGCCGCTTCCCGGGGTGTCGTCGCGCCTCTGGTCAGTGCAGGACAGTCTCCCTCCTGTCTCAGACGTCAGGCCGGGCTTCGAAGGAGAGGATACCCTGAGCGCCCCCTGCAGGTCCCCTCCCCGGCGCTGCCCCACCTTCGCCAGGTACCGGAGCACTGCAGCAGGGCTAAAGCTCTTCCTGCCTCGTTGCCTGCACTCTCTGGGGCGCTCCCCTAGGTGCTCCTTAAGAGGTTCTTAGGCGGAGGCTGGCGCACCTCGAGGCTGCTCTGTCGGGCCCTGCTCCTCTGAAGGCAGCCTCCCGCAGATTGGCTGCTCTCCGATGGAACCGCTGTTAAGCCGCATTGCTTGGCCCGGCCCGGCCCCCCCCACTCCACACACACACACGCCTGCCCTCACTCCTACAGTCCTCATTGACACAGACTTCAGGTTATTTACAAGACCAACAGACGGAGGAAGCGATTAATGAAGGTTCGTCATTTTATGTGAGCCCAGTCCACTCAGAAGATCGTTTTTGATGAGGTACGTGTTGCCTTTGAGATTGAACCCAGCGTGAGGTGTCGCATTACAGTGTGATACTTCTGCACCGCAGAGATCAGCAGCAAGCATGTAGTGAAGATTAACCTGTGGTGAGGACGCGTGGGGTGTGTGTGTTTCATGAGCGTGCTGCTCATTGCACAGTGGGTTTCATGAACTGTGCTCAATACACAATCCGATCTTGTGTGGGTAGTAAAGACTAATAACAGCGCACAGAGCGCATGGCTAGGGGACTTCTATCCGCTCCATACTGGACTGTGACGTGGAGCGGGAGATGGATGTTTGTAACTTCGGAGAACATTTAAGGACCTGCAGTCCATCAATCAATTCATCCATCCAATTACCATCCATCCATGAGCCATCTTTATCTAAACATCCATCCATCCATCCGTCCGTCCGTTCATACATCGGGCCACCAATTCATCTATCCATTCATCAATCTGTCAGTCCATTTGTCCATTCGTCCATCCATTCGTCCATTTGTCCGTCTGTCCATCCATTCATCCATCCATCCATCAATCTTACAATCTGATCCGCTCATTCAATATCTTCCATCCACCCAATACCCAACCATCAATTTATTAAGCCAATATCTATCCACCCAGCAGTCCAAATGCCCTTCTATCCACTATCCTACCACACACCCACCCAAATCATCCATTCATTCATCCAGCAACCTACCCTGTTCCATATGTCCACAAGTACATTCACCCACCCACCCAATAACCACCTACCACCCCATATCATCACTCCACCCACAAATCCACCCACCTGACAAAAATACATCCTTTCACTCAATATTCATCCATCCATCCTTCCATCCATCCATCCATTCATCCATCCAACCAACCTTCGCCCCGCTCCCATCTGCACGTCCAAATTTGACATCTGAGTTCAGAAAATGTCAAAAATCAGCAAGATGATAAAAAGGACTGGTAAAAACTAGTTTTCCCACAACTTGTACTTTGATCACCACAAGGCGACCTCCTCGGCACCCCCTGTAGAATGAGGTGAAAGTCTTGCTGCGGTTCCAGTGGGCAGGTTGGAAGCCAGTAGGCACCCCCAGCACAGCCTGCACTGCTTGGAAGCCGTGCTTGCGACTTTGGCTGAGAGGCCAGTGATTGAATGTGCATGGAGTCCAAGTGAGGCTTTGGAGCAGAAGGGACCCTCGTTGCCTGGGAGGGAGGGAGCATGTCCTCACCTGGCACTCCAAGTCAAGCGCAGCACGTTAAACATATGCAGGCACTTTACAACAACTCACTCTGTTCACCCCCTCCTCCCCCCCAACCGACCATCATCATCCATTGGTCGCACCCGCAGTATCAGTAACTGGGCGGCACCTTTTCTGGGTGTTGGGAGAGCATCAGGAGCTGTACCCACCGAGCTGTGTTTAGCGGATTTCGACGTGAAAAGGTCACATTGGAATCGGTTATACTAAAAAGAGGGGGTGTTTCTAACACAAGGTATATGTGGCGCTAACCTGTTCTCGTGGCTGTATATGAAAAAAAAAAATAATAATTTATCAGTGTGGTGCAACAGGTAAGGGAAAACACCTGAACCCTAAATAGTGGACGCTAGTCCGTTTTACACAAATGAAAATATGCCCTGTGCACACACATAAAGTTTAACAACACACAGTAGACAACATTTGCGAATGATGACAGGAGAAACGTTCTTCCAATATTCGTTTAATGAAGTGTAGAATCAAATGCCAGCCAACACGTGTTTCGTCAATGGGTGTGTAACCCTTGACTTCCTCAGGGCTGGAATTACATAAGAATGACAGTTGTCACAATGGATTCACAAAAAAGGTGGCAAGGTCAAACTATCATACGTATAAGTACGTAGACATAACTAATATTGTTAATCAGACTTACATTAAGTGGGAATGAGTGCCATATCTCCAAGATGGAAGAGGGATGGAACAAGAATTACGTGACATCCAAAAGGTGTCATGCATGACAATCAAACGTGAGTTTTTGTCAGTATTGCTAACAAACAGACAAAATTGTGCAGTCAAACGGCAAGTATCCAATTGATATATCAATATGTTCTCGAACCTCGGTATACTAATGTGAGCGGTGTAGCGGTAGATCCTGTTAAAAACTATTGTTGGTGACCAACAAAAGGAGGTGTGTAGTGAAAAAGAATAAAACGGATAAAATTTGTCCCAACGTACGTGCAGTGAACTGGTGACTCAAAACGTGTTGTAAAAACATGAATTATCATGATAAACAGTTAATGCCTACCTCAAACACAATACGGTAGGACTTTAGACCTGTGGGTAAAAATAGTAGCACTGTAAGGCTAAACTAGTCGCACCTAAATTTCGTTCAATGCTACTTGTTGGTGAGTAAAGCAAGAATATCAATCATTGGTTCGCATCTCACCTTATGACTGGTGATAATTCCGACCCAGCGGGTCCTATTTGTTAGTCCAAACCGTTGAGATCACTTCTTAATTAATAGAAAATCTGTATGAAAAAGTTTTATAAAAACGTTCAATCAGATGTGTACCTATTCTACAAGGACACATAAATCTATATACCGGTTCCCATAGAATTAACATGGCTTACCTTAAATATTCAAATGTTTGTCGGTATATATGTATTTTCCCTCGGTGTATTTTATTTGAATAGGAGTTCCTCTTATGCTCAAATTCCGCAAGTTCCTTATTATATCCTCTGATTCTACCAGTTCAAATCACCTTCACATGAATACGCGGTGTCAATTACCGCAAGCCAACTAAAAGCAAAATTATAAATAAATAGAAGGGCGTCACTCAATTGACCTTATTCTATGCACAAGTAGCAAACCTAAAAAAAACCTTCAGCAAATCGCTGTATACCATTTCATACCGTTTACCTTAAGGCGAGTGCACCCGTGGCTAGTACTCCGGCACCGAGTAAACCGGAGGACAAGAAATCGAGAACCGGAAGCAGTTTTAAGCTTCCGGTTCACCGCCGTGACTAGACCGCTAACCCCCTGGTGCTTAGATAAAGTGCAGAGTGGGAAGATAATACGGCGCATGTGTATTCTCCGCCCTGCCCACCTATGTTTAAGGTGATAATCATTAGTAAAACAAACAGCGAAGCTATAAAAATGATATGGGAATCAAAGGCACCTCCATTTTGAATGCTAGTTAGTTCATTAGTCATCCGTGCTCCGCAAATAAAACAATAATAAAAATGAGCTTTATACACTGTACATTGATGCCAAATAAGCAAAGCAACAATGATTAAATAGGAGGTTTTCTTCAAAATTCAGGCAAAAGGGGCTGAGAGGTCCAAAACATGAATATATACATAATATTACAACAATAGACACCCAAATTCATACGTAATACATTTATGGGCGTATAAAAGAGAGCGTTATGGCATTAAATTAAAGTAGTATAAACAGTGGCATAACAACCCAAAATTCAGAACAGAAACAGTTACAATGCCTTATGTCTTCAAAATTGAATACTCATACTTACAAAAGATATCATAATAACATAATTCAATTATATACAGGAGAGGTAGGGATCAAAGGTGTGTATTATCGATCTTATATTCAAAAGGCATGCCACCACACAGGCTCCTTATATCAAATGTCCAGTTCAAAGATGGTGAATATTAACCAAAATTTTAACTAAAAATTTTACTCATTGAAAATTTACTAGCCAATCAGGCTAATGCAAACACCTGAAACACAAAACATGGAAATATACATTCAAGACCCAACAGATCCTGACAGGTAGTTAAACGGTTGCTAATCTCCTAAGAAATAGTGCATTTCCCGATCACTATTAAAACCATGTACATAGGTTCTGAGACGCATGATCCAAATTGCTTCAGACCGTCTCAGGCGCAGTTCTCGGTTCCCTCCCCTTGGACTCACTGTGGTAATATCAATCCCATAAAAAAGGAAACTCTTATGTGCACCTTGAGAGGGACACTCCCACATGTGTGTGGCCATGGGATATCTAGGATCTTGATGTTTAAGAGCTCTGACGTGTTCGCCAATCCTCTCTCTTAGGGGCCGATTCCGATCTCGGTCGGAGGCGCACCCAATACCATTCGGTCGGGAAAAAAGCCATGCGAAAGCCAGTTTCCCGACCGATCCGTACAGCACACCGAACGAGCAAGTACGATGCGCACAACAGCAAAAATTCCGGCCGAGCCGTACTCACCCAAACCAGGTCCTGTTCTCCGACCGAGGCGAATCCGGAAACGCCGAATCGAGTCGCACGGAAGGGAAAATGCAGCCCCGTCCGGCCGGACAAGTACGATGCGCTTTCCGTACGCGCCGAACCCGTCGCTACGCACGGCACGTCAAAGCATCCGGGAGAGGCGCACATAAGCTCCGAATCGCGCCACAACACGATCCACGGCTACGAGACGAACACAGCACAGACGAGGACGACGCGAAGCGACGAGGACGAAGCGAAGCGACGAGGACGAAGCCAAGCGACGAGGACGACGCGAAGCAACGAGAAGGACGAACGACACGAACCAACCATGAATCCCTTCGTCCCGATCATACCAATATTCTACATCTACTACCGGAACAGGCACGGACGCGTACGGCGCAGAAGGTAAGTCAGACACCAACCACAAAACACATACAACACGTACACGACACATCACACACATACACTGGGAATCTGAATATACTTGCAACAGCAGCACCATAGGGGCGGGATGCCCATCACCAATGCCACATATGCACACAGGGGCCTGAATGCGCGCCACCACCCCAACCCAGGGGGGCTGGATGCCCACCACTACTACCACCCTCACCCAGGGGGGCTGGATGCCTACCACTACTACCACCCTCACCCAGGGGTGGCAGGATGCCTACCACTACTACCACCCTTAGCCAGGGGGGCAGGATGCCCACCACTACTACCACCCTTAGCCAGGGGGCAGGAAGCCTACCACTACTACCACCCTTAGCCAGGGGGCAGGATGCCCACCACTACTACCACCCTTAGCCAGGGGGGCTGGATGCCTACCACTACTACCACCCTTAGCCAGGGGGCAGGATGCCCACCACTACTACCACCCTCACCCAGGGGGGCTGGATGCCTACCACTACTACCACCCTCACCCAGGGGTGGCAGGATGCCTACCACTACTACCACCCTTAGCCAGGGTGGCAGGATGCCTACCACTACTACCACCCTTAGCCAGGGGGCAGGATGCCTACCACTACTACCACCCTTAGCCAGGGGGGCTGGATGCCTACCACTACTACCACCCTTAGCCAGGGGGCAGGATGCCCACCACTACTACCACCCTCACCCAGGGGGGCTGGATGCCTACCACTACTACCACCCTTAGCCAGGGTGGCAGGATGCCTACCACTACTACCACCCTCACCCAGGGGTGGCAGGATGCCTACCACTACTACCACCCTTAGCCAGGGGGGCTGGATGCCTACCACTACTACCACCCTTAGCCAGGGGGCAGGATGCCCACCACTACTACCACCCTCACCCAGGGGGGCTGGATGCCTACCACTACTACCACCCTTAGCCAGGGGGCAGGATGCCTACCACTACTACCACCCTCACCCAGGGGGGCAGGATGCCCACCACTACTACCACCCTTAGCCAGGGTGGCAGGATGCCTACCACTACTACCACCCTTAGCCAGGGGGCAGGATGCCTACCACTACTACCACCCTTAGCCAGGGTGGCAGGATGCCTACCACTACTACCACCCTTAGCCAGGGTGGCAGGATGCCTACCACTACTACCACCCTTAGCCAGGGGGGCAGGATGCCTACCACTACTACCACCCTTAGCCAGGGGGCAGGATGCCTACCACTACTACCACCCTTAGCCAGGGGGCAGGATGCCTACCACTACTACCACCCCAACCCAGGGGGGCTGGATGCCTACCACTACTACCACCCTTAGCCAGGGGGGCAGGATGCCCACCACTACTACCACCCTCACCCACGGGGGGCAGGATGCCTACCACTACTACCACCCTTAGCCAGGGTGGCAGGATGCCTACCACTACTACCACCCTTAGCCAGGGGGCAGGATGCCTACCACTACTACCACCCCAACCCAGGGGGGCTGGATGCCTACCACTACTACCACCCTTAGCCAGGGGGGCTGGATGCCTACCACTACTACCACCCTTAGCCAGGGGGCAGGATGCCCACCACTACTACCACCCTCACCCAGGGGGGCTGGATGCCTACCACTACTACCACCCTCACCCAGGGGTGGCAGGATGCCTACCACTACTACCACCCTTAGCCAGGGTGGCAGGATGCCTACCACTACTACCACCCTTAGCCAGGGGGCAGGATGCCTACCACTACTACCACCCTTAGCCAGGGGGCAGGATGCCCACCACTACTACCACCCTTAGCCAGGGGGGCTGGATGCCTACCACTACTACCACCCTTAGCCAGGGGGCAGGATGCCCACCACTACTACCACCCTCACCCAGGGGGGCTGGATGCCTACCACTACTACCACCCTCACCCAGGGGTGGCAGGATGCCTACCACTACTACCACCCTTAGCCAGGGTGGCAGGATGCCTACCACTACTACCACCCTTAGCCAGGGGGGCAGGATGCCTACCACTACTACCACCCTTAGCCAGGGGGCAGGATGCCCACCACTACTACCACCCTTAGCCAGGGGGGCTGGATGCCTACCACTACTACCACCCTTAGCCAGGGGGCAGGATGCCCACCACTACTACCACCCTCACCCAGGGGGGCTGGATGCCTACCACTACTACCACCCTCACCCAGGGGGGCAGGATGCCTACCACTACTACCACCCTCACCCAGGGGGGCAGGATGCCTACCACTACTACCACCCTTAGCCAGGGGGCTGGATGCCTACCACTACTACCACCCTCACCCAGGGGGGCTGGATGCCTACCACTACTACCACCCTTAGCCAGGGGGCAGGATGCCTACCACTACTACCACCCTCACCCAGGGGGGCAGGATGCCCACCACTACTACCACCCTTAGCCAGGGTGGCAGGATGCCTACCACTACTACCACCCTTAGCCAGGGGGCAGGATGCCTACCACTACTACCACCCTTAGCCAGGGTGGCAGGATGCCTACCACTACTACCACCCTTAGCCAGGGTGGCAGGATGCCTACCACTACTACCACCCTTAGCCAGGGGGGGCTGGATGCCTACCACTACTACCACCCTCACCCAGGGGGGGCAGGATGCCTACCACTACTACCACCCTCACCCAGGGGGGCAGGATGCCTACCACTACTACCACCCTTAGCCAGGGGGGCTGGATGCCTACCACTACTACCACCCTCACCCAGGGGGGCTGGATGCCTACCACTACTACCACCCTTAGCCAGGGGGCAGGATGCCTACCACTACTACCACCCTCACCCAGGGGGGCAGGATGCCCACCACTACTACCACCCTTAGCCAGGGTGGCAGGATGCCTACCACTACTACCACCCTTAGCCAGGGGGCAGGATGCCTACCACTACTACCACCCTTAGCCAGGGTGGCAGGATGCCTACCACTACTACCACCCTTAGCCAGGGTGGCAGGATGCCTACCACTACTACCACCCTTAGCCAGGGGGCAGGATGCCCACCACTACTACCACCCTCACCCAGGGGGGCTGGATGCCTACCACTACTACCACCCTCACCCAGGGGGGCAGGATGCCTACCACTACTACCACCCTCACCCAGGGGGGCAGGATGCCTACCACTACTACCACCCTTAGCCAGGGGGGCTGGATGCCTACCACTACTACCACCCTCACCCAGGGGGGCAGGATGCCTACCACTACTACCACCCTTAGCCAGGGGGGCTGGATGCCTACCACTACTACCACCCCAACCCAGGGGGGCTGGATGCCTACCACTACTACCACCCTTAGCCAGGGGGGCAGGATGCCCACCACTACTACCACCCTCACCCACGGGGGGCAGGATGCCTACCACTACTACCACCCTTAGCCAGGGGGCAGGATGCCCACCACTACTACCACCCTTAGCCAGGGGGCAGGATGCCCACCACTACTACCACCCTCACCCACGGGGGGCAGGATGCCCACCACTACTACCACCCTCACCCAGGGGGGCAGGATGCCTACCACTACTACCACCCTCACCCAGGGGGGCTGGATGCCTACCACTACTACCACCCCCACTCATAGGATGGACAATGCATGACACAACAAGCACACCACAACCTAGGGAATGCAAGATTAAGACATCCCCCCACCACCATGACAAGCGTGTGTAGGCTGTGTCAAATGCCTACAACACCGAACATGACTTTCAACATACAATGTGACCCCCTAGCACATGTGCCACACATATATGTGTGTGGCACCCACAATGCAAGCAGCCCATGACCATTGTGGCAATGGGGCCTAAACCCCCATCATCACAGTGACCAAAAGGTAAGTGTGGGGTCCATAGCTGAAGCACATTTTGACCATTGTGGCAATGGGGTCTAAACCCCCATCATCACAGTGACCAAAAGGCAAGTGTGGGGTCCATAGCTGAAGCACATTTTGACCATTGTGGCAATGGGGTCTACACCCTCATCATCACAGTGACCAAAAGGTAATTGTTGACAAAGAAAGAGCTGCAACTGCCAAACTGCATGGATCATTCCTGCTCACAGAACCAAAAACTCATCTGTGGCAAAGTAGTGTATGTGTCCCATTGCAACATAAATTGGGGGAGCCAAATACTGCAGTGCAAATGAAACATTCCTTTGGCCATGTGCAGACAAACAACACCCATGGGGGCTGAGACCGTCAACAGTCATCAATGACACAATGACAGAAGTGACCATCAGAATGCAGAACCACATATTTGCACCAATGGGCACACAAATGCAGATACCCTGTGGAGACAGCAGATGTGAGGTGAACAGATACCATACCATGGCAGCAATGGGACACACAAACCATGATCACTGTGCTGACCGATGACCTAGGAGTCCCAGGGACAGCAGGGGAAACACACCAAACAACATACAGCCAATGGCACACCCAAGATATGCCAATGCAGTGGTGCAGATGCACAAACACAAACAGGCAGACCAACACTGTCATCATACACAGCAGGTGAGGGGTGGGGGTGCCAGTGTCCCCAGGCAACCACACAACACATGAGGAGAGCTGAATACCAATCATACAGATGTGCATACACTGCCACACTAAGGTAACTCATGGATCCAAATCCCCTATGTGGGCAAGCAGGCATTGTCAGGTGAGAGGGAGCACAAAACACACATGTCACACAGGCACGTAGGAACAACAACTGACACAGCAAGTCACAGACACACCACAGCACCACCCCCAGGGCCCCCACAATGTGGTGACCCTGGGCTGAATAAAAATACCACTGTGATGACAAAGCTAAATGTCGTTCACACTATGAACCACAGTCAGGTGTCCTGAGCAACAAACTACCATCACACCTACACAAGCACAAATCAATCAGCATGGCCAGTAAGCCAAGGCCAACATGGAGGCAGGGGCCTAGCCGGGCAACAACTCTCATCTGCACACACTCAACACCACACCCCTCGACCTCCAACAATGTGCAGCAGTGAAGTACACATGCACTGGTGACATTGCACATGCACCCATGACTATTCCAGGGTGGTGGGTGGGAACCAAGGTGTAGAAACACATCACACATGGACACTCAACAAGACTCCTGAATGTCTGACACACTGCACACTACGCTGTACATGGACATGACGGCAATACCACACCGACCAATGGGATCCCAGCCACAGTCACACACCAATGAAGAAGCCAAGGTCACCCACAAAGAACACACATAGACAACTTCCAACATTGCAGCTCTGACCCTGAGGAGTGGCAGCAGTCACACACACAACATGTCACAATCACTGAAAGATAACACAAACTGGAAATCACATGACAGGGGCAAACAACAAGTGCCAAGGGGAAACCTGACTGTGACCCATCTGCGTCTGCACACAAACTCAGCCCTGACAGCAAACACACCTATGGGTGACACCCTGATGACCAGTAATGTGCCATGCACCCACATCACAGAGAACACAGGGAGAAGACTTTGGGGGAACATAGCTCAAGTCAGCAAGCATCACAAACAGGTACAACACTAGGGATCACAGCATGCGCAGATGAATGGAAGTGAACACACAGACATGCACATACAACACACACCTTGGGTGCAGGCAATGTCACACGTGTACACACTGCCATGAGGGGACTCCACTCCTGTGTGAGGAAAGCTGTGCCATATGTTGCCTCAGTAGGGCCCCATCATGTCAGCTGAGCACTTGGTCACACAATCAACAATTAGCACCAAATGAGGGCTCCCATCACATCAGCCTGGTCATGGATGTGCCAACGGAATCATCAGCACAGATCCAACACACTTGTATAGCAATGTTGCACTGACTACACGGATGAGTCCCTCCCCATTGATGCCCAAACCTGCATGTCCACTGGAGATGGCAACACGGTCAGGGAAGTAGACAAATGCAACGATGGCAGGCACAACAGATGTGCAGGGGTGGAAGCCACAGATATGAAATTGCCAATGTAAGTAGGAAACCCATTGCCAAATACTGAACACATGACACCCTCAGATGCTGCTATTGATGACATGGATACACCACATGATAGGACACATTCCCCCTGGACCACATGGGTTCCTGCACAGTAACACTTCATAATCATGAGACCAGATATCACCATCACTGCAGCAAGGGCATGGTTAGCTGCACCAACAACATGTACATCTGAAGCATGAGCACTAGAGAAAAGAAAGTTGCTTTATTCAGCATATGTGTTGAGGCCAAACGAAGTCCTGAAAAAAGAGCAAAGGCCAATGGCCAGTCCATTGTCAAAGTTCAAACAGGGTGACACTGGCAGATGTCACCCTACGCATGCCTGCACAATACCAGGGACAATCCACTAGGAGGGGCAACCGGGGGGCAGGCCAGGCACCGCAGGGACAGGATCAGGGCTCACCAGGGGGAGTCAGGGAAGGGGTGGTGGGTGCAGGAGAGCCACTGACAACTGCAGTGGAGGTGTCTGACATGGTGTGTGCCGGCACAACTGGGGGGCATGACACAGATGTCGTGGGTGCCGGCACAACTGCAGTGGACCCTGCAGATGGGGTGGACAGGTCCGCCACTGCAGTGCCCAAGTCAGACAGGGCGGTAGTGGACTCCACTGCAGTGCCTACCTCCAGGGGAGGAGAATGGGGAACAGGCAAGGTGGGTTGGACAGAGGGGGGGACACCCTCACCACATCAGTGGCACAGACAAGCGCAGCGGGGGGTGTGGTGCTGGGAGAGCAAGTGGCAGGGGGAGAAGGCCGGAGCATCTTGGGGATGGTATATCTGTGGGTGGGGGAACCTGGGGCAGGGTGTGGTGGGGGCACCTGTGCAGTGGGGGCCTGAGGGATGGAGGACGGAGACCTTGTGCCTGAGCTGCAGGGTGGTGGCGGGGTCTTGCTCTTAGCACTCCGGGGGGACTTGCGGGTGGGGGCCTCAGTCCGTCTGCGCCTGGGGGAGGGTGTCCGGGGGCGAGGGGCACTCTGCTCCGTGTGGGTGGGCTTCCTCTTCCCCCGGGATGCTGGAGCAGCTTCATCGGTGGGGAAGAGGCCGAGGTCACAGAGGAAGAGCTGCTGTGACTTTGGGGTTGCAGGTGAGGCAAGGGAGGGTGCTTTGGAGGGAGAGGGAACTGAGGACTGCGCAGTGCATGTGGATGCGTGTGTGTGTTCCAGGGCCCCATCCCCTGTGAGTCTGGCTTCAGTCCCCTGAATGTGCGTGCGTGTGCGTTTTGTCATTGGCGTGTGTGTCAGTGTGCTGGATGTGTGTGTGCTGGTGTGTGCCTGTGCCAGTGTGTGTGTGCCTGGGATGGGTAAGGTGCTGGGGAGTGTGGATGGAGCAGAGGCAGGAGGGGTGAGGGACCGTTTGAGGAGGGACACTGCTGCCGTCAGGGAGGAGTCCATGGACCTATTGCCCCTCTGTAGGTCAGACATGCCCGATGAGATGCCCTCCATGAACGACACCAGCTGAGTCAACAGCGCGGTGTGCGCATGGAGGACACTCAGCATGGCTGTCTGCCCTACATGGAGCTGGCGAAGGAGGTACACAGACTCCTCACTCAGGGCAGCAGGGGACACAGGGGCAGGGGTGCGGTGCCTGGCCCAAAGGAGACACGCTCCCGGACATGGGAGCCTCCACGGACCTGGGGAATGGGAGCCGATGGGAGGGCGGTGGTGGTGCTGGTGGTGGCGGGGACAGCAACACTAGCTGGGGTGTGGTGGCTGCTGACACCCGCCTCCACAAGGGAGTCATCCTCCGAGTTGCTCTGGTCCTCAGCTGAGGTGGATGCTGCTGAGGACTCCTCGGTGTGGCTCCCCTCGCCCTCCGTGCCACTGGGTCCCTCCGACCACTCCTCGGCTGCTGACCCAGTCTGGCTCTCCGGCTCCTCCTGGTCCGTGGAGCTGTCCCCTTCCGTGGCCGTGGATGTATCTGCAAACAATGGGGAAACAGACAGACATCAGTCACCTGCACCAAACGCACACACCACTGTGAGCACAGCACATTACAGAGCAAGCCCTGGCATCATTAGTTGTACATTGCTAAAAGTGCCCTAATTGAACAGGAGAAGTCAATTGTCAGTCTGATGCCAAGCATGGCACTCACATCCCACATGGCCTTGCACCCATCTGTCTGGTGTCTGTTGGATTGCAACACCCCAGTGTTGACACATGCACCAAGTACACAGTAGTTGGACAGTGCAGAGGACACGGTGTGGACACATCACAGCTCTTGCCACTGAGTCAGTACAGGTTTACGGATGTAAGGGATGCCCAGAGTCAAATAGGAAATGCATGTGATGCATTCCAGCGACAGACACCATGATGCACCCATGTCCTGATAGCCAGCGCCACTATGGTGTGCATGTAGCACATGTCACTCCCCTGCAGGATCACCAATCAGTAGACACATGCCATGGCGGAGGCATGACTGCAAAGTCATACATCACTGTCTCAGTGATGTATGACTTTGCAGCCAGACAACAACACTCTGCACTGTGTCACAATAGTAGGTCATGGGGAATGCAAGTCCTGGAGCTGCACAAGTGCACATGTACATCCCCCCACAACACATCCTCTTAACCCTCATCTGTCCAGGTCATACCTATTGGACATATGGGAGACCTGTGACACTACCCTCTGAACCTGAGCCCCTCACACTCTGCTGTGCATGGGGAACAGCTGCCTGAACTTCACATTTACATGCCCCAGTCTGCATGGGCAGCTGATCAGACACCTATGTGTCACACAAGTATCGTCTCCTATGGTCACATCTCCAGTGGCATGCTGAGCCCCTACCAAGAAACTCCACAGCAGTCCTGGCGACTAATCCACAGCACACTGACACAGAGGCAGACACCTGAGGGGTCAAATCACTGTGCACAATGTGTCCTCTGATACACGGGAGTGGGAGTACAGAGTGTATTGTATGGCCTGGAGTAGGCATGACTGTCCAGCCCCACATGAATGAGGGATGAGCCCTGGACTGTAGGCAGCTGGCTAAGTATGTGTGACACACGTCATATACATACTCCTGGGGCCCAAACATTGTTCCCACCCGCAGCATGGGTGTGTGCCAGGTACCCCAGCCACATGTGGTGGATCAGCTCAGCAATTGGACCACAGATCAAAGTAACACGCTGAATACATGTCAGAATACAGGCATTGTGTAAGCAATGGACCCACCCATGATGCCCACCACAGAGTCAGGGAAACAGATGCTGTCTCCCACCTTGAGTCAAGCAAACTGCAAGGACACAGTCCTAAGTGACAGATTTCCCTGCATGTAAGGGCCACACCTGGGTATCAGATGAGGAGTGGGCAGTGCACAATAGAGGGACATGGCTCCTGGACAACATGACTGCTGTACTGTGGCAGTTCAACCTGGCCCGAGGAGGGCACATAACATGTTAGACAGAGTACACAGTGCAGTCTTTGACTCACCCCCTCCTTGCTGCTCTCTGGCCTTCAGCTGCCCATCCAGGTCTGGAAAGACCACCGCCAGGATCCTGAGCATGTGGGGGGTCAGGGTCCGTGTTCCGCCCCTCCTGCGAGGAGGCGACAGCTTCAGCTGGACCCGTGCAATCCTCCGGGTCCAGCCCCGAAGGTCCTGCCACCTCTTTTGGCAGTTGCGGATCCGGCGCTTGTAGACCCCCACGGACCGGACAGCCCGGACGATGTCCTTCCATATCTCATGCTTCCGATGGGCAGAAGCCTGTCAGGATGACAAAGTGATAAGGCCATTACTACACATGCAACATATCCGTGCATGACACAGTTGCATATACATGTCGCAATCACAGGGGCACATGGTGTACCCAGGCAGTGCACGGCTGCCCATGGACAGTTTTCCAGAAGTCACTACATGGTATCATAGCATGGGGAGTAAAACCCTGTTCAGAAGCACTGTCACTGCACCATACCTGTCCAGTGCAAGTCACTACACACTATGGGGGGTGACAACTACTCAGTGAGCCTGCTAGCCAGTGGTGTGCTGACTCTCAGCCTTGCTAGTCAGACAAAATGCACATTCAGAAAGGCAGTGCACAGAACACTCACCTGCTCCCCTGGTGTCCCATACAGCTTGCTGTACTGTGGAAGTAGGCTGTCCAGCAGGGCCTGGTTCTCTTCAAGGCTGAAGGCTGGGGCTCTCTCCACAGTACGTGCCATTGCAGGGTCCAGAGGGGCAGAGACAGCAGCAGTGCAGTGGCAGATGTCGTCCTGGAGCATGTAGTGCAGGCAAGTGGGCTCTCAGGGGAACATGCAGCAATATATATGTGCTGGAGAGGCAGATACTGTCCCTTGTGTCCAAAGTGATAGGTCCAAGTCGTTTGCATCTTCTGAATCTGGCCAATCCATGGAATAGCAGCACCAAAACACGCCCACAGCATCCTTCAAAATTTCAACTTCATGACATACATGATTTTGCAACATTGTTGTGGGTGACCAACTGATTTTCCAGCAACCGACTCGTTCGAATATTCGAAAACGCGTCCGTTGCCAGGCAAGCCCATTGTCAATGGGTGCGCACCGATCGGTCCATTGAGGTACAACGCGCACAGGGGTACAACGCGTACCCGCACACATTGAAAGCAATGGGCCGGCCGGAGGCACCGATCGGTCCATTGCAGTACAACGCGCACAGGGGTACAACGCGTACCCGCACACATTGAATGCAATGGGCCGGCCGGAGGCACCGATCGGTCCATTGCAGTACAACGCGCACAGGGGTACAACGCGTACCCGCACACATTGAATGCAATGGGCCGGCCGGAGGCACCGATCGGTCCATTGCAGTACAACGCGCACAGGGGTACAACGCGTACCCGCACACATTGAATGCAATGGGCCGGCCGGAGGCACCGATCGGTCCATTGCAGTACAACGCGCACAGGGGTACAACGCGTACCCGCACACATTGAATGCAATGGGCCGGCCGGAGGCACCGATCGGTCCATTGCAGTACAACGCGCACAGGGGTACAACGCGTACCCGCACACATTGAAAGCAATGGGCCGGCCGGAGGCACCGATCGGTCCATTGCAGTACAACGCGCACAGGGGTACAACGCGTACCCGCACACATTGAAAGCAATGGGCCGGCCGGAGGCACCGATCGGTCCATTGCTGTTCAACGCATCACTGTACATGTGACTGGCATATGTCAGCATGCCTGTCTCAGATGGACATATGCCAGCCACAGATAGCTCCCAGGGAGTGAGGGGCACACCTACATCACGACAGCCTGTCCAAACCTTATCATAAGGCATGTAAGGCTGCATTTCCTATTGTGTGTATGTTGGTGTACATGTTGTCCTGTGGGTGTCACCTGTGGGCAGCCACCCCCAGGCTGTGCACGTGTTAATGGGGACAGGATCCTGGGTGTTACGTGTACGTGACCACTGTGATGTGCAACTGTTCATATCTGTGCATGTGCCATGGTCACATTTCACAGTGGTGTTTGTGTATGTCATGTCACATACCCCGTGAGTCCCATGTGGGACGGTATGTTTGAGCCAGGGTGTCCCAGTGGCACAATAGTGATGGCCCTCCACAGTCTTTGTGCATGTAGTGTTTACAATGTCTCTGATTTCATGTGCACAATGGGAGACAGTCTCCACATCCACGTTGTGTGTGCATGGACTCTGATGTTGTGCGTGTGTGTCACAGACGTCCATGGCTCTCCTGCCATGGCAAGTGTGGCCACTACCTGTGGGGGTCATGTTTGTTTTGTTGTGGTGTACACATGATACTCCAGGTGATGCCAGTGTCCATGTGGCATTACAGGGTCCCTGGGAATGTGCCTGTCGTTGAGCTGTGGTGCCTGGGGCACATCTGTCCTCACATGTCACTGGGGGGTGACTGTGACACAGCATCATGATATCCAATGGGCCAACCTGGGACAAATTGATGCCACCTGTAGGACCGTGTTGACAGATGTTGGCCATGTATGTACCATACATGTCGTTCCGGTACTGCACACTTCATGTAGTTGTGCCTCATGATGATGTATGTTGGGATCTTGAGTGTGTTCAATGCCGCATATGTGGGGTGACTGACGATCTTGCTTACTTCTCCTCTGCACTGCAGGGCTCCTGCTGTCCATCGGCCATTCCCAGACCTGGCAACGATGGTGGAACGGGACAGCATCCGACGGTACCGCTTCACCAGGCAGCTGATTGAGGATTTTGCAGTGCAGTTGTCCCCACATTTGCAGCCTGGCCGGCCGTATCCTACAGCGCTGACCCCCAAGGTGAAGGTGATGGCAGCCCTACACTTCTTTGCCACCGGTACCTTCCAACATACTGTGGCGTCTGCTGGTGGGATGTCACAGACCATGTTCAGCCGTGTGCTCCGCGATTTCTTGGCGGCAATGTTGCTCTTCCTGAACCGGTACATCTATTTCCCTAGACTGCGACGACTCACTGACGTGAAGAGTGACTTTTATGCCCTGGGGAGGATGCCGCATGTCATTGGCTCCATTGATGGGACACATGTGGCTTTGGTACCACCACAGGCCCAGGAGCAGGCCTACAGGAACCGCAAGCACTACCACTCGGTCAATGCACTGGTGGTGTGTCTTGCAGACATGACCATCACACACGTGTGTGCCCGTTTCCCTGGTTCAGCACACGATGCCTTTGTGATGAGGAGTAGTCGCATCCCCAGGTTGATGGCACAGATGCAGAACCAGCGTGCCTGGCTTGTCGGTGTGTACTGACTTTGTGCCATTGTGTGTGATCTGATCTGTAGTATTCCGCCCACTTTTCCAAGTCAGCTGATGTGCACTTGTCTGTCCGTAGGTGACTCGGGATACCCCAACATGCCGTGGTTGCTGACACCCCTCAGGAACCCTGTGACACCTGCCCAGATGCGCTACAATGAGGCACATGGTCGGACCAGGAGAGTGATTGAGCGGACCTTTGGTCTCCTGAAGAGCCGCTTCCGCTGCCTGGACAAGACCGGAGGGTCCCTCCCATATGCCCCTGCGAAAGTGTGCAAGATTATCATCGTCTGCTGCATGCTCCACAACCTGGCAGTGCGGAAGGAGTTGCCTCTCATCCAGGATGACGATGACCAACATCCGCCACCTGTGGAGGATCCTGGCCTGGAACACGATGCCAGTGACGATGATGATGATGATGGTGATGGTGATGTCCGCACACAGCTCATCACCAACTTCTTTAGCTGAATGTGAGTATCCTGAGGTGTCATGTCAATGATGTGAGTTGGCATGATGTGTGGGTGGTGCTCTGGTGCTGTTGGAGTGTGTCCATGGGCTACTTGACTGGATGTGTGTTGCGATGTGTGGTGACAGGTGGGCTGTACTCCCCAACAGTGTTGACATGCTAACTTGGTTCTGGGTGGGTATCTTGTAACATGTATTGTGCATGAGTTTTGCTGTTCTGTCCTGTACTCCATTGCTTTTGACTGTGTGTCATTTCTGTCCTTCACAGGGTACTTTCAGATTCGTTTGGTCAACTGTGTCCACCGACAACGTGATTGCACATCCAGGCTGGTAGCTGTTGTGTCCCTACAGGTGATGTGCGCCACACCCATGGACTTCCTTCTGTCTACAGTTGTTGACTGTGTGCCCGCTACCAGGTGGGGTTACCTTGCATCTGTAGTGGTTACGGCATGTTGCTACTGTGTAATAAACCTGTGCTTCACTTAGTGATGTGCGTTGTCTGTGGTCACACATTTGACTGCCATTTGCTTACTGCACCTGTGGGCTACTTGACTACAACTGGGAATGGATGTGGTGTCTGTGCATTGCACCGTCTTCCCTGGCAACATCAGTGTAGGCAATGAGTCAGATGGCCTAGGTGTGTATGTGTTGTGTAGCCCTGGTGGTGTGTCTCCCTCATATGTGTCACGTTGCCTGTACTCACATGCCTGTGTTGTCCTTGCTGTTGCAGTTCGCATACACAGTGTAATTTTGTTGTTCATCATCCCCATAACAGTACCCACGTTGGAATCACGACAGAGGCAAGTATGGTGTATTATTGTGTTTATTGTGATACATCTGTGATAATAGTGCATAGGATGGATTGTGCTGTACATGAATCTTGCAATCCCAAGTTCCTAGATGAATAGAAAGTCCAGGTAGACAGGATCCCCAGTATCGGGGCCACAGTTGTCTGACACATTGTTCCAACTTGTACTCCCCATGCAATGTGTGGGAGTAGTGTTGCCATCAACAGGGTGAACAGTCTGTGCACAAAGGCGAAAATCCAGAACAGGTTCAGGCTTCCTGGGAGTTGCGCTTGGCCATCAGCCTCTCACTTTCCCCTCCTCGGACGACCCCTCTTCTTGGGGGGGCCCTCAAGTGCAGGCTGCTGCGGTGCAGGGGACTCTCCGCCAGAGTCCTCCTCCCTCCCTGTGGCAGTTGCAGTTTGTTCGGTACCAGATGTTGTTGGCACACAGGGAGGTGTGGACTGGTTGCTGTTCATCTGGCGGAGGCATTGTAAAATGTCCCTGTGCACCGCCGTCATCTCATGTAGTACATCCCACTTGGACTCCACGCGGGTCATGTGGGAGTCCACACGTGACATGTGGGAGTCCACACGTGACATGTGTGACTCCACATGGGACATGTGGGAGTCCAAGCGGGCATGATGGGCAGCCTGCTGCTGTTTGATGTCTCTGAGGAGCCCCACTACCTGGCTGAGCTCTCCGGTGCTGGACTGGTACGCATCAGCTATGCGTACCAGTTGTGGGTCTTCATGCACACCAGCAACGTCTGCAAGCAGCGACCTCTGTCTCCCACCCCTCCCACCACCCCTGCTGACATGTGCAGTGTGTGCAGTTGCACGCACAGATAACCCTGGTCCACCTTGGGGGTTGGTGGTGGTGGTGGTGTCCATGGCCCCAGGTTGGTCCAGGGTCACTGCGCTGGTGTTGTTCCTTATTCTGTCCATGTCGGCAGGGATGGTATTCGTGGTGACAGTCGTTGGAGGGGTGGGTGCAGGGGTGCAGCTGGTGGACCTGCTGGTGCTGCAGCTGGTGGTCCTGCTGGTGCAGCATGTTGACTTGCACCGGATGTGCCAGGTTGTTCTTCATCGTCCGAGGAGGACAGAGGCTGTACGACGCCAGTGAGCTCGGCATCCTCTTGAGCCTGGGACTGGGACTCCTCAGCGTCTGCTGCTGTGTCCCTATCATCACCTGTTTTTGGGAGACACAAACAATGTATGTCATGTTTCTGCAGGCATCAGTGGTTGACACACCTGACAGTTGTGACTGTGCCTCGGGGTGCGGGCCTGTACATTGTATTGTCCTAAGTCGTCACAGTCAGGGGTTGATATTGGTGTGGCACATTGTCCTGCATTATTTGGGCATTTCTATGTATTCTCTGGGGTGTGAACATGGTCTGCATTGATTGTGTTTGGTTGACAGCCAGACCTCCTTCCCACCCACCCACCCACCCAGTCAGTTATCCCACCATGGAACGTGCTTGCATTGCAGGGAGTGTAAGTTGTCTCTCAGGATGTCAGTCAGAGGTGTCCTGCTGTTTGTTGGTGCACAGTTGGCAGCAGAGCCTTGTGCTCCCCACAGCAGTAGCCAGTGTCAGCCATCTTGTGAGTCCTTCTCCACTCCCTGTGATGTGAGCATGGTTCAGGGTGGTGTTGATGGGACAGTTGTGAGGCTGAGCAATGTCTGTGACTACGACTCCCATCATGCTATTGCCTCCACCCCCTTCCCAGCATGCCCATGCTTCCTTCCTTTTGACTCTGCTTCCCTGTGGGGTGGGCTGGCTGTGCTGACAGGATGGCTGGGAGTGTTGTCCTGGCAGTTGTTTGGCTAAGAGTCCCAAGAGTGTCCCTGTGCTTCACACAACATAACCCAGGGTGGTGGTGCTTTGTGGGATCTTGTGTTAGGATGGAGGGCATTGCATTCTACCAGGTGGGTACTGTGGAGTTTGTGTTGGGGGGGTGTGAGGGGAGGTGCTGGTGACTATGGTCAGTGCTGCAAGTCCCCCTTCCCACCCAGCCAGCCGGATATCCCACCATGGAACGTGCTTGCATTGCAGGGAGTGTAAGTTGTCTCTCAGGATGTCAGTCAGTGGTGTCCTGCTGTTTGTTGGTGCACAGTTGGCAGCAGGGCCTTGTGCTCCCCACAGCAGTAGCCAGTGTCAGCCATCTTGTGAGTCCTTCTCCACTCCCTGTGATGTGAGCATGGTTCAGGGTGGTGTTGATGGGCCAGTTGTGAGGCTGAGCAATGTCTGTGACTACGACTCCCATCATGCTATTGCCTCCACCCCCCTTCCCAGCATGCCCATGCTTCCTTCCTTTTGACTCTGCTTCCCTGTGGGGTGGGCTGGCTGTGCTGACAGGATGGCTGGGAGTGTTGTCCTGGCAGTTGCTTGGCTAAGAGTCCCAAGAGTGTCTCCTGTGCTTCACACAACATAACTCCAGGGTGGTGGTGCTTTGTGGGATCTTGTGTTAGGATGGAGGGCATTGCATTCTACCAGGTGGGTACTGTGGAGTTTCGTGGTGTAGGGGGGTCGGCCATCTTGTGAGTCCTTCTCCACTCCCTGTGATGTGAGCATGGTTCAGGGTGGTGTTGATGGGCCAGTTGTGAGGCTGAGCAATGTCTGTGACTACGACTCCCATCATGCTATTGCCTCCACCCCCTTCCCAGCATGCCCATGCTTCCTTCCTTTTGACTCTGCTTCCCTGTGGGGTGGGCTGGCTGTGCTGACAGGATGGCTGGGAGTGTTGTCCTGGCAGTTGTTTGGCTAAGAGTCCCAAGAGTGTCCCTGTGCTTCACACAACATAACCCAGGGTGGTGGTGCTTTGTGGGATCTTGTGTTAGGATGGAGGGCATTGCATTCTACCAGGTGGGTACTGTGGAGTTTGTGTTGGGGGGTGTGAGGGGAGGTGCTGGTGACTATGGTCAGTGCTGCAAGTCCCCCTTCCCACCCAGCCAGCCAGCCAGATATCCCACCATGGAACGTGCTTGCATTGCAAGGAGTGTAAGTTGTCTCTCAGGATGTCAGTCAGTGGTGTCCTGCTGTTTGTTGGTGCACAGTTGGCAGCAGAGCCTTGTGCTCCCCACAGCAGTAGCCAGTGTCAGCCATCTTGTGAGTCCTTCTCCACTCCCTGTGATGTGAGCATGGTTCAGGGTGGTGTTGATGGGACAGTTGTGGGGGGGCAATATGTGTGAGTGCGACTCCCATGATGCTATTGGCTACACTGACTTGGCCAGCATACACAGAATTCCTTCCTTTGAGTGGTCTTCACTGTGTGTTGGTGTTGTTGTGGTGGCTACATGTGTGGATGTGTGTGTTAGTTCTATTTGTGCCACTGCCTAGCTGTAGTTGTGGTTGTGTTTGTACATGTGTTGGCACAGTTGGATGTGACTTTTTTGATGGCATGTGTTGTGTTTATCTGACTGACATACACATTTTGGGATGATTCTGTTCTAGTTGCTGTGTAATTGCTATGAGTGCATGGTTTGACTCTCCCCTTGACAGTGATGTGTGTGTTTTGTGGCAGTTTATTGTGTACATTTGTTGTGTACTCACCAGGCTCTGGGATGTCCTCTAGTCCATATACGCTCACTGGCGGAAGGATGGCCCGCACCTTCTCCTCCCAGGGCCTGAGGTATACTGGCTTGGCAGGAGGGCCACTGCCGGTGTATTGGCTCAGGTGGTAGTCTTTCTTGAGCAGCTCCCGGACCCTCCTGCGCACGTCATACCACCTGTTCTGGATGTCGGTCTTTGTGCGCCGACATGGTGATTGGGCGTTCACCCTGTTGATGATCCTCTCCCACATCTTGGTTTTCTGCGACATGGGGGTCTGTTGGACCAGAGTGCCAAACAGCTGTGGCTCCACCCTGAGGATCTCGTCTACCAGGACTTCCAATTCACAATCTAGGAACTTGGGATTCTTCTTGGGGGGCATGGTGATGGGTGGTGATGGTGGGTGATGTGTGTGTTGGTGTGCAGGTGAGGGTGTGTGGGTGTGTGTTGTGCTGGGTGTATGTGAGGTAGGTATTTGTTGGTGTGCTGCTGGTGTGTGGCTTGTGTGAGGGATGAGCTGTGGGTGTGTGGTTGCTTTCTCTTGGGTGCTGGCAGTGGAATGGCATTTGCAAAGGCTCATGGTAGTGATTTGTGTCCTTTATATAGGTGGAGTTGTTGGTGTGTCTTTGTTCTCTGTCCCCACCCCCAGTATTTATTGGCTTGGTAATTGCTTGTTTGGCCTTTTTTTGGTTGATTTTTCCTTTGTGCTGTTTGTGTATGTTGGAAACGTTCTTGTGACCGAGTCGGACCCTGCATTGGTCTCGTACGGTGTTTTCCGTTTCGTTCACGCTGTGTTTGTGCAGTTTTGTATGCTGCGTACGCGTCGGTCGCGGTGTATTGTGTTGCTTCGGCTCGGTTTTGTATGCGTGTCGGTCGTACGGCTTGTCCTCCGTCCGACTCGGTCGTGTTTTTCGCGCCTTGCATCGTACTTTGCAGGTTGGAGTTGGCGGGTACGATTCGGTCGGATTTGTTCCGGGTGCGTGTCGGTCGGTTGGATTCGCGTGTTTTTCCGGCCGGATTGCTATTTTCCGAGCGGGTCGGTCGGTCGGCTTGGTTTCCTGACGTGTCGGTCGGATTTATCGCGGCTTGCATCGTACTTGGCGTGTCGGGCGCCACTGGTACGTGTCGGTCGGTATTTTTCCGGATCCGAGTCGGTCGGTGCTTTCCGGCC